>OV656846.1:1526296-3002592 GCA_927399475.2 Acleris emargana
TCTTCGACTTCGGGCTTCTACTAGAGCCTCGTTCGTAATTCCTTACTTACTGACCTTAATACACAATGTACTATTTTCTTAGCATTAATTGTTTGCAACAACATGGTAACCCACTTGTATTATTTTTTCCTCTGTTCTTTGTTCTACTTTACCCTTACGGGGAAAATAATAAAGATATAACAAGAGGATACAATATTATCCGGCCAAGTATTAATTGCTAATCCAACACATTCTAGTTACATCAACATTTCATAAAGGTCATCCAAATATAACGGGACATAATCCGTTATACGCTGAAACTGTATAACATACATAATCATACTTATGATTATTTTATGATCATAGATTACTTTCGGAAAAAAGGTATTAGTCATCGCTACTAGGCCTCTATTCAATACGGTAAAAACCATATTGTTTTTCACCTGTTATCGTATTATCAACACTTTCATAGCTTTTACCACGTTTTGCACAATCAGGCTAAGATGTTTACCAGTGTATTAGTGACAGGTTGCAAGCCCATCGCCTAAGAGTACTAGAAGCCTTTATTATTCCCTTGGTCGCCTTACGACATCCACGAGAAGACATGGAGTGGCACTATTCTAACCCGGTGACCACACTGGTAAACGTCTTAGCCTGATTGTGCAAAACGTGGTTACAGAATTATCAACAACTTATTTAAGAGTGCTTGGTAATTCTGTAGCTCTGCCTACCCCACTCTGGGAATGAAGGCGTGAGTTTATGTATGTATGTATGTCATAGCTTTTATTTACTTAAAAGTAATGGCGGACAAATTAAAAAAAATACCTACAATTACAGGTCAAATACGATTTGGATTTAACCGCCTAGAATAGAGGCGCTGAAGATCTGTGCCCGACTGTACTGCCTTCCTAAGCTAATACGCAGTATGTCAGATAAAACACCTGTAGCAATATCAATCTTATTACTAAGAGAAGAGAACTTATACTGCTTTGGTTATTGATTTTAGGATACTGTTTATTTGCTAAGGAGGGCAGTGTAGATACATTGGTTATTTTCGGGTGTCATCAGCAAATTATCTTATATATATTTTTTTTTATATCCTAGGAAGGCAAACGCACACAGGCCACCTGATGGTAAGTGGAAACTGAGACCCATAGACATTCGCATTCACAAGACTGCAAATGCACTGCCAACCCTGAGGACTCAGATGGAATGCCTCTATGCTAGTCATTTTACCGGCTGTCTTATCCCCAAACCGGAACACAACAATGCAAACACTGCTGCTCGGCGGTAGGTTAATGGATAAGATGGTCCCTGCACAAGGTCCTCCCACAAGTAAGTATATTTACATTTAATTTAAAAAGGTCTTGCATTTCTATAGTATTTTTACGTGTGTAAATCAAGCTCTACGAATAACAACGGTCGTTTCAAAACGATTAAAATATCGACTTAAACTAAAAATATTATTTTTAAAACTACGGTAAAATTAATTGAAATTTCCATTTATTTGAGTAATGGCGAATTATTGTTACTTATGAATATGGAATAAAGGCTTGTAGTACTGTTAGGCGATGGGCTTGCAAACCTG
The DNA here is from genome assembly GCA_927399475.2 of Acleris emargana. NCBI lineage: Eukaryota > Metazoa > Arthropoda > Insecta > Lepidoptera > Tortricidae > Acleris > Acleris emargana. Next base: position 1,527,864 of record OV656846.1, read on the forward strand.
TCACTAATACGCTGGTAAACATCTTAGTCTATTTGTGCAAAATGTGGTTACAGAATTATCAACAAGTTTTTAAAGTTGTAGGTAATTCTGTAACTCTGCCTACCCCACTCTGGGGTAACAGGCGTGAAGGTATGTATGTGTATGAATATGGCAAACGTTTGAAGTAAAAGTGCAATAAAATCTAAGCAACATAAAGGCAAGCTACCAGGAGGCCAGAAGGAGCAAGCAATCTATGTGTCAGGAGCCGCCGAGGGGCTGCGTTAATTGCCAATCAGCTCGAGGCTGGCTTACTGGGATTGTTTCTCTTTATAATAACTGGAACTCGCGTCTGTTGAAACAACGGAAGTTGAACCCTACAATATTAACAGGTATTTCGTAGAAGAGAGCGTGTACATGCAAGCAGGCTATGTTTGTAAAGTCAACCAAATGATTCAGAAATAAATTGGCGCACACATAATAATGATGAAAAGTAAATCGTCGGTGATACTGGTAATAATTTATGATAGAGCAAAATATACCTTACTTTCTTATTAAAAAGGTGCATTTTACTCCTTATTAAAAATGTTACTTACGCGGTTTTGCAGTTTCACAGGCGAAATAGGATTTAATTTATGTCACACTTAATGGTATTTTTTGTGTTATAGAGATTATTAGTGGGACTTGATATCTATAGAAATTTGCATTCTCAAGACAATCATTTCGTCGGTGATTCTATTAAACCGCGTAACTAACAAATTTATGATAGAGCAAAATAAATCTTACTGCCTTATTAAAAAGGTGCATTGTGCTCCTTATTAAAAATGTTACTTACGCGGTTTTGCGGTTTCACCAACTATTTGACCGCAATCCTAAGACTGACTGACGACGTCGCCAACCGAAAGGACTATGATGGAATGCCTCTATGCTAGTAATTTCACCAGTTTTCTTATACACCGGAATAAAACAATGCGAACACTAGTGCTTGGCGGCAAGTGAATGGGTGACATGGTGATACCGATCCGGTCGGACCTGGCACAAGGTCCTACCCCTTACAACAGTTTTAAATAAATTAGGGTATCATATCAGTGTCCCTGCTACCCAGGCCATGGCCTGTCCTCTGTTCCATCGTTCATCTCGATCTTCGAAACGCGTCCAAGTATTGAGACATATTGCTTCCTATGCTACGTAATGGCTTTGTCGTATCTCGAGGTTGTGGCAGAATACCAGTGTTTTGCTCACTAGAGTAATGCTATACGCTGAGCCATGACCTTTTTGTACTGCTGCGACGCACACATGCGATTGAGATTGTACCTACTTTGTAAGCTAGTTTGATATTGTTGTTTTCCACTTAATTTGACAATTGTGTGTGTGTGTGTTTGAAGCATCAAATAAACGTTTTATCTATTTATCTATCCATCTATCCAAGTCAACCAGACATCTTCTTTTTAGTCTGCCTTTGCTCCGGTGACCAACGGGGTTAATTATGTATAACAACACATCTTCATCTAAATACTGTCTCCTACATTGCGACCTTAATTGCAAATTCTTTCGTCCACCCGTGATTATGATACATCGTCGGTGACACTGCTAAACGGCGTAACTAACAAAGTGATACAGCAAAATAAACCTTAATGTAATATTAAAAAGGTGCATTTTGCTCCTTATTAAAAAATTTACTTACGCGGATCTGCTGTTTCACCGACGACATGTGAATTCGCGATAGGTCAACTTGAAATGTAATCCCGTTGAAAATAAATATATTATTCCAATAACATCTTCGACTCTTACGTTCACATTAATCAGTCTTCAGTATTATCTAGTTTGCCTAATTTAACTTCTTGGCATACATAACTTGAGATGGTGTTTATTGAAATGCGTCAAAGTTAATAATTACCACCCTTGCAAGGACGTCATGAAGATAATCGACAAATAAGGTCGCAGAACTCGCAGATTATCAGTCTGGGTGCGGGTCCCCGCGGTATTATAATGACAGTACGGCATCGCAACTGTATACAGGGTTATTGGTAAGTCGACCTACCGACCGACTCTAGGGGATATGGGAGAGGTCTTTTTCAATCATTTTGGTCCCATAATGCTCTGTTCAAAAGAGAACCATTTCTGAGATAATTTAAATTTACGTGTTTTTCTAAACGCATCTTCAAAAAGTACGTAGTATCAATTATTTTTAATAGCTTTGGTACAAGGTGAAATTGCTGTTCTTATGCAATATTAAAAGTAGAATTATCTGTACACGTTTAAGAATGCGAGACCAAAAAGATAAAAAAAACGTGTTTTTTTATCACTATAGGTATATCCAAAATAAATGACACAAAAACAGAAAAAATTACTAACTTTTGCGTTGGGCATTATGGGACCAAAATGATTGCAAATGATCTCCCCCATAACCCCTAGAGGGGAATAGATCGACTTACCAATAACCCTGTATATTATGTAAATAATTAAATATCAGAAGACAATCTCACTCATTGACCTAGACCCAAAGTAAACTCTAGGCTTATACTACGAGTTTGTATGGATAAACAAACATACCCAAAAGCAAATAACCTTTTCATCTCTCCTGTTCGGAAAGTTTAATTTGAATGGGTAGATAGCCGGGTGGAAAATTGCGTTTTCCCCTCTAGGGTGGAGTTTATTTTTTTTAATAGTTACGATTGGCCATGGAGTCTAAGATAATTGAGCTACGTCATATTAAAATCATTCATATATCTATCCCGTGTGGTTGCCGGGTTAGAATAGTGCCACTCCATGTCATCCCGTGGATGTCGTAAGAGGCGACTAAGGGAATAAAGGCTTGTAGTACTATTAGGCGATGGGCTTGCAACCTGTCACTAATACGCTGGTAAGTGGTTGGTTTTCAAAGAAGCAAAAGCACGTCGCAACTTTTATCTTTATTTACTGACGAAATAAATAGTCACCTTAATAAGAAACATCATGTACTCGCCGTAATGATAGACTTCAGCAAAGCTTTTGATACGCTGGATTATAATACGCTATATGAAAAACTAAAACAAAATGGTATACAAGGACCTATGCTGGAACTCATTCAAGCATTTCAAAATTACCATATGAATAGTATAGCAGGTCAGTATAGCAGGCGAACAATCTGATTTAATTCCAACCTTATACGGCACGGCCCAAGGTTCTATTTTAGCACCGACGGAATACTTATTATACGTTAATGATATGTGTAATATATTCCAGCATGGTTCTGTATACCAATTTGCAGATGATACATGTATAATTACAGCCCACCAGGATCTAGGGACTGCCCAGGACATGATGCAGAAAGATTTCAACCTATTGTGTAAATGGGCTCACGACTTAGGCTTATCTCTAAACTATTCTAAAACTAAGTTAATGCACATACATTCACCCTATAAAAAAACAAACGTTACACCAAAGATCGTAGCCCATGAACACAACTGTCTGCACATGCCCAGCACATCTTGTAGCTGTATTTACCTAGAAACTGTAAGGGAACATACCTACCTAGGACTAAAAATAGACCACAAGTTCAATTGGGGGCCCCATATTGACCATGTATGTAACAAACTTAGATCCATCTTGGCAAAACTATGTATACTCAAATATAAAGTCCCGTACAATACATTAAGACTTCTTTACATGTCCTTAGCAGATTCCGTTATTAATTATGGTCTGGAAAGCTATGGACGATCATATAAAACATATCTCAAGAATATATATAACCTTCAAATACGGCTATTAAAAAATATTGTACCTATAAAAATTAAATATATGCACAGAAATAAATATGAAAATTTATTTAACTATTGTAAAGTATTAACAGTGTACGACAAAATAGATTTAGCAATTGTAACCCAGTATAGCAACAACATTAAAGACCTAAAGAAAAAAGGAAGGCCCAAACACTTACGTAGCTTACACAATATTCCGAAATTTGAGGTTGCCAAAAGCAACAATGAATATGGACAAAGAGTGTGGAAGTGTCTTCTCCCAAGTACCTTAAATCGATTACCTTATGATTTATCATGCTCAATAGAGGGGAAAACTGCAGGCCAAGTCAAAAATATAGTTAAGAGATACATGTCAGGTAAGTCCAATTGTAAAAAAAAAAAAACAGTGATAACCACTCACTTACATACATAAATAAATAATAATAAAATTAAGCATGTACCTATTGCATGTTAACCTATGTGTAATTTTAATAACATTAATTAGAAGTAGATAAGTGTTATTAGTTGACTCCTTAACTCATAAAATCTGTAATATTTAAGATTAGTAGTTAAGATTAAAATAATGTAATGTAATGAAATGAAATAAACAGTTTAAATTTTTTTTTTTTTTTTTAAACATCTTAGCCTATCTGTGCATAATGAGGTTACAGAATTATCAACAAGTTTTAAAGTTGTAGGTAATTCTGTGGCTCTGCCTACCCCACTCTGGGATTACAGGCGTGAAGGTATGTATGTATGTCATATATCTAAACTCGACTATACGTTAAACGACGTATTTATTACGATCTATAGGTTCATATTAAAATCATTTTACGACTGGTCTCTTTTTTTCGCAATTACAAAAAAATCTACATTTAAAATTATTCCTCTTATATTCTGCTGCCCGCCATAATGCCATGATAGCATAGCATGACAATTTTTTTTTCACGGTTCGGCATGGCCATCTTGAAAATATACATACTGCCAACATAAGAAAAAATAATCGAGTTGGTCACGACCAAGGAGCAAATACAACACAACACGGAGGATACAACACGGAGGTTGAACGCCGAACATCCGTTCGAAACAAGAAATTTGACATTTATTACGTCACGAATATATTCCATCTCTTTCTTTAGTTAGGGTAAGAATGAGGTGGAAGTCATTTGTGAAATATGAAAGAAAGAGATGGAATATTTAAATACGTACTAAAGGTAAAACTTTTTCGTTCGGCGCGGCGTTCAACCTCCTTGCTGGCTCCTTGGTCGTGACCTCGATTAAACTTTTCTAATGTTGGCAGTATGAGTATTTTAACTTTTTTCTGAATATAGAAAAAAAAGTTTGCAATAGTAAAAGCGGGAACAAGATTAAATATATTTTCCTCACAGTCGAAATGAAAAGTAGAGTGTCTAACTCGGGTGAAATTGCCCATTTCCCCTCGAACTATTGGCGCTCTCACTTCGTTCGAGCGCCAGAAATATCTCGGGTGAAATGGGTCACTTTCCACCCTTGGTTATCAATCTACTATTCAATAGTTCAATACCTAGCATTTTAAAACAGTGTGTTAATTTATCCTGCTCTTTTTTTACTGTCATTTTAAATCAGTAGTTCGTCCCGAACAAAAAACGAGACCTTGCGAATAGGTTAGCTTACTTGAGACACACACGTGCGAACGATTATGCGATCGAAAGGGAACGTTGGGTCTACATAAACGCAGGGACTCGACTTGATAAAACCATATTGTCTTTGACGTGTTATGGTCAGAGATGGGCATTATTCGAATAATTGTTCAAATAAAAAATAATTCGTAATATTTTCATTCGCGAATAATGTATTCCTCGAATAATTTATTTGCGAATGATTTATTCGCGAATAAATCCTCCATGACTGAATCATAAGACTACGTTTTCTTTATTTTATTCAAACTAACACGATTTAGAAATAAAGTGACTCGTTTATAAGTAGGCACTGCATATTTCAACACCTTACAAGATTGACAATAAGGTTAAGGGATAAATATACCCAGGTAGTTAAATAAACAAAGGAATTCTCTGCAATTTATTCATTAAAGAATAAAATATTAGCAAATAAATTATTCGACAGATAATTTATTCGAATAAGAATATTTTCATTCATTCATTTCATCATTCGAGAACTTCATTCGTTATTCGCGAATCATTTGGTTATTCTTATTCCTTATTCGTCATTCGAATAAATTTTACCCATCTCTGGTTATGATATTATTTTTAACTCGGCCGACATTATGTTGACAATACGGAAATACGTCAAGAACAAAGAGAGTTTACCGTGTAGAATTTCAACCCTATTTTCGCAAGAATAGCGCCTTCTATACTTGGACTATTACATTTCTGTGATGTGGCCTAGTTAAAGGATACTTTAGTTGGCGCGCTGTCTATATTCTTCTGCGGCCTGCTATCGATTATCAATATCAGTTATCACACGTCCGCGGTGGCGGCGTTATCGCTCAGCGTTAATCAAACCATCGTTTGACCGACCAACAACATAGTTATTCGGGAGTTCTTGGGCTCCCTCGCAGATACGCGTAGATATTATAGTGAAGTATTAGTCAAAAGATTTTGATCGTTTTTGATAACGCCTTTTGGACTTTGTTTGGTCAAGAAATGGATAGGAAGAAGGAGACAACTAACGTGACAGCTAAAGCGTCAGCTGACTGCTCATCAATAAACACGAAAATATTTTGGAGTTATCACGATCAGACATCTGCACGAGATAACTTATTGAATTTAATTCAAAATCCAAAATATTTATTCAGTAAATTGGCCACATGAGGGCTCTTTTACACGTCGGTAATATGGAGTGTATCTACTAGCGCTTCGGACAAGACCATCATTGCGGAGAAGAAGCGCCGCAAGCAACTCCCGCAGAAGGTCATTTTTTCAATTATTAAATACAATAATACTTAAAAGTAAGTTACATTACAAGGTAATAAAGTAATAAATAATTATTTATAAAACGAACACAAATAAAATCATTACAAATGTAAGGTCAATAAAATAAAGTTAAAAATAATGACTAGGAGGAAGGTAATGTCACCTTAAGCAACGTGCTGTCGCTATCTATCTAGGCGAAATAAGAACGAACCAGAACGTGTCCTTATTGGACTTGGGTACAAATGAACGTTTTTGATGGACGTAAAAGTTTGCAGATATTTTAGAAATATTGTAGATCAAACATTAAAATTTGTGAAAAATCATATCAATTAACTTTTTTTTAAATATGTGCAATTGCCTTGTCAAATGTAATATATGCATTTGACCTGACAAAAGTAGACATACAAAATTTTCGAAATATTATTGAAAGGAATGTTAATGTTAACTAAAATATTTTAGTGCAAATTGCAATCAAACAAATCAATTGTACAAATTTCGAGCCAACATGTATTCTTGTCCATGTCGGTATTTTGTTGAGTTTTTTTGTCTGTTTGTCACGAATGAATGTTTTTCTTTCTTTCTTTTCAATCGATTGGCTGACTCAATCGACTAAAATATCATTTCCGTTAGTGGTCATTACACATCAGTTCAATTTATTGGAACAACCGAAACTGAATTATCCACTATCTCTTGTTTAATTTCGTTTTTTATGTCATGAAGAAGGCAAGTGGAATCTGTGACCCATTTACATTCTAAAGACTTTTCAATTCTGAGACCGTAAATGCGTTGCCAACCCTGAGGACTAAGATGGAATGCCTCTATGCTAGTAATTTCACCGGTTGTGTCATCCCCACACCGGAACACAATGAAAACACTGCTGTTTGGCTATGGTTTAAAGAATAAGATGGTGGTGACCTGCACAAGGTCCCCCCTCCACTAAACATGGACAAAAGAACAAGAAGTCTGTGCTAGGAGGTCGAGAAAATAATTTGCCGTTTCCCAACCGTGTCTTGTTCGGGTCGCCCAATTACCTTTCAAGCTTAACAATATTCTTGAGTCTTTTTAGCCAAATGCCAAAGGAGGAGGGTAATGTGTTTATCAGCCTATATGTATGTTTGTTCCTTTGTGGCGCTCTAGAAACTAAACACGTGGAGCGATTTTGATGATTCTTATGGCAATCGTTTATTGTTATGGTGTCGCTCGTTAGGGGATAAGAAGTGTTTTTATTACATTATTGTATCTTCTTAATGATGTACCCTTGTGTTGATTTGTTTGTAAAATAAACGTTTTTCTATTCTATTCAATTCAATCAATTTCTCTTAATCATGTGAGTGTCACATAAGATATGACAGTAATAAAAATTCAACTAGACGCCATTTTATAAAAAAGAAAATGAGAAAAATCGACGAACTATCACAAATGGGGTATCATTGAGGTATTTAAAATGATCTTAACGATTATTACGTACGATCATTTGGGATTTATACCGTTTTAAAGTTGGTTAACAACAACAGTCGGGTTTTTTAAAGCTTGCTTTTTATTGCTAGTAAGAAAGTAATTAATTTTTAGATTGGTTTTAAGTAAATAATTAATTTTTAGATTGGTTTTAAGTAAGTTATTAATTTAAGGATTTCTCATGTCTAAACATCTTGAATCTAAAACCAATACGTAACCTAATTCACATTATTACATTATTAAAAAAAAAAGTTTGACTCGTTGTCTTTGAGTAATAGATTGGGTTGATTTTCACACATAGATAAAATTAAAATTTGGCATTTCCGGGTATATATTTACATACATACATACATACATACATACATACCTGCACGCCTTCATTCCCAGTAGGCAGAGCTACAGAATTACCAACAACTCTACAAACTTGTTGATAACTCTGTAACCACAATTTGCACATTTAGGGGTATATATTTATTTATTTTTATTTGGGACATCAACAGCAATACAGTTTAGTGAACTATAAATAGGCTTTATAAATAAAACCACTGAGAGATGACCACAACAATACAAAACATACGGAACAATGTTATCATGATAACAACCACATAAGCTAACTGTCAACATAGCTGAATAACACCAAAGAGCGGCACAAGTTAAATGTAATCCAAGAAAACACCTACAGCCACCGACCCACCCCGCGGGCTCAAATCGCATACAATTTCCAGTTTCTGGCGGTGAACTGTTAAGCTGCATCTTCAAATGGAACCGAGACACTATAACGTGATTGTGACGCGCACTCAGCGGCTGCACTCAAGTAGCAGGCGGGACTTGGGCGATGCCACGGACATCATTTGTAGAACTTAGTTATTGTAGAGTGAGCTGCGGTTTGCGGAGCGTTGTCGAGCTATTAGTTATAGCGTTTGTTATTATAGATATAACTCCATATAAACCTAATTTAAATTAACTTATGCGCAATGTAATAAGTGAGTGCTTAATTGGTGCTTACCTCTCCCAAAGGATTAGGTTAGCTATCCAGAGAGGTAATGCAGCCAGTGTCATAGGGACCATGCCGCGAGCGGACCTGTTACAGGAGGTGTTCTTTTTATAGTGGTGATTTATACGTCTTTAATATTTGAGTCGCTTAGTTTAATTTTAATTTTAATAAGTTAAGTTTTAACTTTTAATGGTAGTACCTACATTATATTAAATAATGATTAAGTAAAATGTAAAACTATTAAGCTAATGCCCTCTCCTAATGTTGCTGTACCCATCTAGCCCGTCAACGCCCAACTCACATCATGGAATGGAATGAACCTTTGAATCTTTGAGTTATAAATAAACTACAGATTTTTAACGCACAGCATCGCACGGTCAGACAAACGTGTTTAATTCAGATGTAACTAAACTAACTCCAGTTTTAATTAGAAAAATGTACCAAAAAAAATATTTATAAAATAAATATCCCACGCGGCGTGTACTATGGGTACTAGACAACAATAATACATACTTATATAGAGGAACTAGCTTCAGTCTGCGACTTCGTTCTCGTAGATTCCGAATATCGTTATTCCTTTTTAATTTTCCGTGATCAAATACAGCCAACGTGTTAATCCAGAGTATAAGCTATGTCCATGTCACATCCAAATCCGTCCAGCCGTTAGCTTTATAATATTAGTAAGGAAGTAAGGAACTTTAAATACATAGGAAATATCTAAGCAATAAGTAAAGACCGTCTTACAACTATCGATAGACGCCATCTCATCCCGAAATCTACCACGACGCATAGCATAGTTTGCCATGCGTAACTATTCTTTAAAAAAACATAGCGTTGCTCTGAAAATTTCCAGAAGTCATCATTGTAAACATATTTAAACATAAATATAGTTAGTGTTCGCAGATCGACCGAAACGTTTTTATTGTGTTTATTTGTCACTGTCCCATGTCGATGTGGAGTTATTGTTGGATTAATCTCGCTATCGCCCTCGAGCGTTTCCGATTGCCGTCGAGCCTGGATATGTTTGTTTTTTCACAACATTTTTTTAAGTATCATCAGTTCGTCACTATACTGTCGTCCAAATGAAAAAGGTAGTAAATGTATGAAGCTACGCGCATAGAACCTCTTTGCTATGGACGGAAGCATTAGGATTGGTTCTGTTTAGAATTAAATGTTTGTTTTATTATTTTCAACCCTCGTTTTAAATCAGAAATATTGATTTTTTTTTAGAATGTTAGACGGTTTAATGATAAAACGACGAAGCCAGAAAAAATCAATATTAATATGTTTTAATGGCGTAATTTAATAGATATTAAAAAACCATAAAATATAATCGTTGACATTCCTTTGAATTACAAACGTCAAAAAAAACGTATTAATATAAAGAGTTGGTGTGCTACCTACTCTTTTTAAGCTCGAGAAAGAATTCAACTCGCAAACAACTAATAAATGCAAATTATTAAAACTATACTGGCGCTTCATAAAACAAATATAACTCGTAGCATTGAATCAACGAAAGTTCCAAATGAAAGAACAACACGGCATTGTAACAACGCCACTCAAACACAACACAAACATGAAACATAAATTAAAAATACAATCTGCGTAGACGCTCTACGGCGTAGCTCGTCGACCCGTAGACTCGTAGAGCCGTCGACTGCACGTCGATAATTTGTTCGACAGTCGATAGTAAGTGTTCGTTGGATTTGTACGTGTTTGGAGTACGGGAGAGGTTCAATGACATTGGAAAGCTTAGAATGCATTTCAATTAGGGAAGGTATCGAAAGGGAAATTCAAGTTGTAACATTTTTAAACTCCTAAAAATCCAAATCATTTATTTAGCAAATCATCGACAAAACGTTGAGTTCTACTTGTGGGAGGACCTTGTGCAGGGTCCGTCCGGGTTGGTACCACCATCTTATCCATTACCCTACCGCCAAGCAGCAGTGTTCGCATTGTTGTGTTCCGGTTTGGGGATAACATAGCCGGTGAAATGACTAGCATAGAGGCATTTCATCTTAATCCTCAGGGTTGGCAGTGCGTTTGCAGTCTTGTGAATGCGTATGGGTCACAGTTTCCACTTACCATCAGGTGGCCTGTGCGCTCGTTTACCTTCCCATGCCAAAAAATAAATTTAAAAAAAACTCCCCTGACTGTCTGTCTGTCTGTCTGTATGATAACTCTTATTTACTTGACAAAAATGGCGGCCGAATCCAAGACCATATCATAACACGTCAAATACAAAATGGTTTTTCCCGTATAGAATAAAGACCCTGGTCAAAGACAACATGGTTTTTACCGTATAAAAGTAAATATTATTGCGAAGTCAGTGGTGCAGTCGGCTATAAAGAGATGTATCCCCTTTTTTTACGTTATTGCACTGTAATAAAGTCCAAAAGTGGATACATCTCTTTGTAGTCAACTGTATCTAATACAATACACGATAATAAACATAACCTTGAAGTAGCCTTTACTTTCACAATTGTCTCGTCGCCATCAACCTCGGGGGAAAAAACAGCATCTTTCACTAAAATTTAATCAAAAAAGTGGGTTAATGTCAAAAAAATGTCACTTTCGGGCCAAACAATACATGATCTGCTTATCAAGAATCAAGACCAATCGAATGAGTCTCAACATGGTGAGTCTACGTCAACTATAGCGGATATTCAGTCGCGAGCTTGAGAATCCATTATCAGACCAGCTCGATGGTGCTACATTGTTGTACTGTCATCGAAGTTACGTAGATATACCAAATTTCAGGACAATAGGTCCCCGGGAAGTGGTACGAATCTCCCTTGTAAGGTTCTCAATGGGTCTCTTGCAAAAGATTCCGTCAAAATTTTCATTTTTGGGACAAGCTTTGGTTGACGACTGTACTTTTTTTTTGCACAGTCGTCATTTACTCGTCATGACTATTCTAACGAGTCCTAACACGACGGGTTCATCATGTGTAATTTATGAGTTCCTATGGCCAGCCTGCGTCTCCATCATCAGACCAGCTCAATGGTACTATATTATTGTATTGTCATCAGAACTAAAGGTGTACTTATACAAATTTTCAGCTTCATGGGAAACCGGGAAGTGGGTAAAATTTAACTTGCAAGATGTGATCCGTACATACATACATTACAAATTAAATAAGAGCTTGTGAAAAGCTTGTAAAAAATAACTCAAATATACTTGTGCTAAGAGAACCCAGAACTTGTGCATATATTTACACACTACTACGAAAATAAAAGGAAATTTCATTTCATCATTGTTGCCACTGGATAGCTCATTTCGGTAATGAACGAAGGAATTCAACGGTTTTTTGTTAAAGCAGACATTTTTAATAACTTAAGTGCTATTGTTACATTTTTAATCATTCATCTTGAGTATCTTGACATCAATGACTTTTAAACGGACCTAAACGCGTATAAATATTAAGGAGAAATAATAATAACAACAAAAATAAAGTTTTAATCTATTACTTAATTTAAAGCTAACTTGTGCAATAATGTGAATTAGGTTACGTGTTAATGTTTAAGATTCAAGATGTTTAGACCTGAGAAATCCATAAATTATTTACTTACTTAAAACCAATCTAAAAATGAATTACTTTCCTACTAACAACAAAAAGCAAGTTTTAAAAAACCCAACTCTTTTTGCTAACCAACTTTAGATCGTTATAAAAACTTAATGGTAATTCAAAATTAAAAAATGATATAGGAAACCTAAAGATGATTTTTAAATACCTATTCATTGACACCCCATTGGTCACAGTTCGTCTACTTTTATTTTGTACAAAATGGCTAGTTGCCGCCATATTGAATTTAAATTACTGTCATAGCTTTAGTGACACTCACGAGATTAAAATAAAACAATTTAAAAAATAATCAACGAAATCGTCCACGCGTTTTTCTAGAGCGCCACAAAGGAACAAACATACATATATAGACTGATAAACACAATACCCTCCTCCTTCGGCAGTCGGGTTTATGTTTAAGCTACCCGATTTTGAGTGAAAATCTCTTACCCCCTTACTTATAAACGCGGAATAACCTTGGAATTGTTTATGCCATGCTTTGTCACTTTCTGTCAGATGCAAATGTCACAATTACAGAGAAGGACAAAGCATGGCATAAACTATTCCAAGCTTATTCCACTTTTATAAGTAAGGGGGTTAGGCCTTAGGTATTCTACACGGTTTGCCGTGTTATCATATTGTTTTTGTTTGATAGACGCCCTGGGGACCTAAGATAGCTGCGATTATTTGCGTGACAAAATGTGGATAAATCCTCTTTCTGACACGTATATTATACCAGGCCCGCAGGGAATAGTCTCATTTCGTCTAAAAAACAAATGGTCTGTGCAGTAACCCGTCTAATAAGGGGATAGGATCATTTCGTCTAAAAAGCAACTGGTCTATACAGGTAATTCTCATGTCGTCTAAATTGCTAATGGTCTAAAACGCAGCTGGTCTAAGTAGCAAGTGATCTATCATAAATAAGAGGTAGGTTTAGGTTATGTCAGTTTTCAGCAGAAGGCCGGGAGGGCCAAACCACCCAGACATACGACATACGTCGATGCGATACATCGACACTCTACAATTAGAGAGTGTCGACGGAGCTCCTATTTCTGGGTGGTTTGGCCCTCCGGGCCTGCTGCAAAACTAACATAACCTAAACCTACCTCATATTTATGATAGTTAGACCAGCTGCGTTGTAGACCATTTGCAATTTAGACGACATGAGAATTACCTGTAGGTATAGACGAAATGAGACCAACCCGCCCGCAGGGCCCTTATTACACACGGTAATATACGCCTTTGACGTGTTATCGTATCGTCAACGTTACGATAGCTCTTATTTGATAGTAATAGCGGCAGAGTTAAATACAACACGATAGCATGACAAAGGCGATGTTGTTTTACGGTGCAGAATACAGGGTTAGAACAACTTGTACTCACTCGTATAAAGTGGTTGGCGCACCCTAGTCTCGGCACAGTATCGGAACAGATATAACCTAGAATTACAAGGCGAGCTGATTTATTAGCCAGTGCCGTCGCTTCGATCGGATACGAGATACGCACCTTCGGTACGACAAGGGCACAATTGGGATTGTTTTTTTTTATAGCATGGGAAGGCAAACGAGCACACAGGCCACCTGATGGTAAGTGGAGACTGTGACCCATAGACATTCGCATTCACAAGACCGCAATCCTAAGACTGCTAATACGTTGCCAACCCTGAGGACTAAGATGGAATGCCTCTATGCTAGTCATTTCACCGGCTGTCTTATCCCCAAACCGGAACACAACGATGCGAACACTGCTGCTTGGCGGTAGGTTAATGGATAAGATGGTGGTACCAACCCGGACGGACCCTGCACAAGGTCCTCCCACAAGTAAATTTCAACCCCAATTTAAAATAATCATATCATCCATAAAATGACTGCTAAATAAATAAAGATATTAAAACAAAACTATTGGGTAAAATACAAAACGAATGAGATGGGTCTATTAAAATTACCTATTCTTTCGAATTAGAATGTAAAAACCGTTAGCCGTAATTGTTCTTTTTGTCATATAGTACATTGTGCCCTTGTTCTACTGAAGACGCGATATATAACGACATAGACAGCTAGAAGGTTATTAGTGAAGTGATTTCTAGAGACAAGGCTCTTGAGTAACAGGGCTTAGATTATGGCCCCTCTACACGTCGGCGGATCATGGGCGTGCGAAGGGACGGAGCAATACGTAAGAGTAAGAGTGATATGCAAGAATATGTTGCTCACTCTAAGGTGTAAATGCGTTCCTTACGCACGCCCATGATTCGCCGACGTGTAGGGCCCTTAGACATTGTGCAACTAGCTTCTGCCTTCAGAAATTTTCCGGATTGAAAAGTATTTTTGTTAAACCCTGGTTTAACTAGGCTCTATTCTACTCGAGAGAACCATATGGCTTTTGGTTTTGACGTGTTATGATTACTGTCAATAACATATTTATTGACAGTAATCATAACACGCCAAAACCTTTTAAGCTATCACAACGTTGACATTGATAATATGGAAGCACAAAAAACAATAAGGATTTACCGTTTAGAACCTCAGCACAGGTAAATAAATAACTAAGTATATAAATCGTTACGAATATAATAATTGCTAAAGTTTGTTTGTTTGTTTCTTGGTTTCATCTTCATGGACAAACGGCTCAAAGAGTTATGGCATAGATCACCGACGGACATAGGGAACTTTTCTCCCAGTAAATTCTACAGTTTCAGGGTAATGACCGATAGATAGACAAACCAACAATTCACAAACATTTATATTGTCAAGCAGCAAATCCCCAAACAAGGGAGGAAACAAATACTTATAAAACATTTGTTGCTAAGAAACCTTTTCCCTACAAGACGAGCGCAGCTGGTTACGTGAACAGAAATAACAAATAATACCTACTCCTTTACGGAGAAATATATTTTTGTGTGGAAGAAAACAAGTCAGAAAAAACCAGCCAAGTGCGATTCGGACTAGGGTTCCGTACTATTCTCTACGTATAAAAAATCACTTTTGTAGCCTGGGAGCCCCCTAATATTTATTTTATTCTGTTACTAGCATACATCGGGGTTTTCGGTGCGGGAATTATTTAAGAAAGAGTAGATATCAACAGATAGGTAATCTGAGAAAATATCATATTATGCCTAATGACTAACTACCTCTCTGCGAATTGCTTACACTATGATACAAGTTTATTTTAACTCATGTAGTACTTTAGCTTTACTACCAAGGCTATAATGATATGAGATAATAATAAAATTAACGTTAATTAATTACCTGCAGTAGGTAAATTTAGTAGTTGACACGATTTTCAAAATAAACTATTAATATTTTTTCAATATTTGGAACAGTTCATCTGCGACGTCTTGCTGTAAATATTATCCATTTCAATGAACTGAACGATCTCTCTAAGTCGGCAGTTGTAATATGAGCATATTAAATTTTTTCCGATCGCATTTCTATTTCCTTGAAAAATTCGTTCATAGTTTTTTGACATTTCTTTTATAAAATACTTTTTTTTGTTCAATTAATTTTTCATTAGGTAGAAACCTAGAGTAAAATTCTGTTTTTTAATCTTTGGCTTATGTCAAACATTCCCGCACCGAAAACCCCGATGTATGGTTATTAGTGACAAATTTCAACTGTCTAGCTATCGCGGTTTGTGAGATACAGCCTGGTGATAGACAGACGGACAGACGGACGGACGGACGGCAGTCTTAGTAATTTTTTTATTTTTTTTAATCAGCCTGTTGAGTGTCCCACTGCTGGGCAAAGGCCTCCCCCCTTAATTTCCACAAATCTTTATCAGTGGCAACGTCCGGCCAGTTCTCAAGAAACGCGTCCAGGTCGTCCCGCCATCTCCGCCTGGGCCTGCCTCGTCTTCGCCACCCGTCTTGCGGCACCCATTTGGTTAGCCCACCTATCCGGGTGCATGCGGCTGATGTGGCCAGCCAGTCTTAGTAATAGGGTTCCGTTTTTACCGTTTGGGTATAGAACCCTAAAAATCATATACGCTCTAGCTTTGCCATGAGAGTAAAAGAAAGAAACAGAAAAACATAGCAATACGTACAAAATACCGACTCAACCTGTAGCATACAAATAAATATCCAAATAAGTACTACTACAAATAAGTAGTACCTGTGTGGTTGCCGGGTTAGAATAGTGCCACTCCATGTCTTCCCGTGGATGTCGTAAGAGGCGACTAAGGGAATAAAGGCTTGCAGTACTGTTAGGCGATGGGCTTGCAACCTGCCACTAATACACTGGGAAACATCTTAGCCTGATTGTGCAAAATGTGGTTACAGAATTATCAACAAGTTTTTAGAGTTGTTGGTAATTCTGTAGCTCTGCCTACCCCTCCCCGGGAACAAAGGCGTGAGTTTATGTATGTATGTATGTGTATAAGTACTACAATATTATGGAATGCAAATAACCAGTTACTACCGGTTTTAACCGGGTATTTTCATACAAAAACTGTTAATAACCGGTTAAATTGCATTCCCGGGCTATACAATATACACGAGCAATAGACAAACATTATCAAATTTTAACGGACAAAGCCCTCCGTTGAATTGTAAAAGGCCATTGTAGCTATCCCGTTATCGCCATTAACATATCGCCGTCCTTATTTATTCATATCGACGAGAAGAACGCGGGTTGCATAATCCTCGCGTCTATATAAAAGTAGCGTTCTGCGGTTAGAATATGACATAGGGCGGTGCGAGTTGTAGCGAGCGCGTTTTCTAGTTACAAAGATTTTAAGTATGATAGATTTGGTGATGGGTCCATATTGTCTCGCATATTTTTTTTACGCATAATGTATCATTAAGCATAAAATCGTTTGTCCTAAAACGGTTTTTAAAATAGAAATGGTTTTATTTTAATTATTATTAAAACTATATAATAGACGTGTATTAAATTCTGCAATGTCCGCCTAAAAGGATGTTATGCCAAACGATTTTATGCGAAATGATACATTATGCGTAAAAAAATATGCGACTCAAAAGAGTCCCATTTGGTGATAGTGGCAATACAAGACGAAGATATACAAGAACGTAACTGGCGATGATATCTGAAACATAATCAATAATACACAAAACACTTACTTATTTGAGAGAAATAAATAAACTTGAAAGAAATTTGTCAAGATCGTAGCAAGTGGAAAGAAGTGGTCTCTGCCTACCCCTCTGGGAAACAGGCGTGATTTAATGTATGTATGTAAAATTGTAAATAAACTAATGCACAGGAGACCAGTCACAGGATAAATGTAAAGTTTACCTTGGAAGTAAATTAGTATTGAAATATATCAAGTCACATCTGCGTCGGAAGACATTATCAGCCGATAACTGATCATCTTTAAATTATTAGGTCGATCGAATATCATTTTAGATTAAGGGGCGTATTAATAAACTGATCTCGACTCTAATGCTCGTCTCAAGAATTGTCAAAAATTACAGTTTCCTATGGTTTGACGTTTACTTTGACGTATCTTGTGACGGGCATCTCCGTCAAGATGAGTTTAATAATACGGCCCTAAGTAACCTTCGTCTCACGGACCATGACACGAGTATACTCTTTTAGCAAAAACCATCACAGCATCTGCGATTCCACTCCTAATGATTTCAATCTATCACGAAGCCGCTAACTCTTCTGCCTTGTCTATCATTAAAAAAAACGATAACTCGCTCAAACTGCGTCCTCGAGTACCGACAGAATTTAAATATAATGAATACAGACACCGAGACGAACACAATCCACCCAGGAATCCAGTAGATTTACAACAAACAGGTTTGGGAATAACTCGTTTGTTTCCTGGTGTATATTCGATTTAGAATATTCGGGATACCTTTGGGTTTGAAGATGATTGTAGCAACAAACGAACAGAGCCTCCATTCTCCTTGGTAAAATCATATTGTCTTTGACGTGTTATTGTATTGTTTTTAACTCAGCCGTTACTACTGTCAAGTAAATAAGAGCTATCGCAACGTTGACTATCTGATGATAACACGTCTTGTGGGTGGTAGGACCTTGTGCAGAGTCCGTCCGGATCGCTACCACCATCACCATTAACTTACCGCCAAACAGCAGTGCTCGCATTGTTGTGTTCCGGTTTGGGGATAAGACAGCCGGTGAAATGACTAGCATAGATGCATTCCATCTTAGTCCTCAGGGTTGGCACTGCGTTTGAAGTCTTAGGATTGCGGTATTGTGAATGCGAATGTCTATGGGTTACAGTTTCCACTCACCATCAGGTGGCCTGTGTGCTCGTTTGCATTCTCTTTGCCATAAAAAAAAACCGGACCAGTGCGAGTCAGACTCGCCCACCGAGGGTTCCGCACATGACACGGTGAACTCGATTCAAAATTTGGACCGCCGCACGGCAAAAGTGACGATTTAGGTGGACAATAATCGATAATACTGATGTTCTTCAATACGTATGATAATATGTGTCAACGTTCTTTAGTGATTGACTAACTAAATGACAGCAATAGTAACGCAGTAACATCATACACTCGTTTACGAGAGTACCCGAAACTTGCCGAATGATTATCAGTTGCGTTCGCACGTCAGTTAGGCATGTGCTTTAGCCCTATACTAATTATAGTTTGCATTCGAATATCTTTTTGATTATTTTTTTGTGTCTAAGAAGAACTTCTTGCCAGTAAGTTTTTAATTTTTGACTGTTGTATATCTAATAACTTCAGAGCTGTAATTATTTAAAGAAATTCTATCATATTTACTCGAAAACAGTGATTTCATAGACGATAACTAAAAAGTACCTCAGAGTACCCTCATTTAATTTGTATAATAACCATGTTCAAGTCTTTTAGAAAGTGTATACAAAAAATTAGCTATCACTTTTTATCACTTTAGAAGTAATTGTTGTTTTGATATCCCGGAATTCTTGCAAGATACATCAATAAGGAATGATAATGTTGATGCTAATGATGGTGAGACAGATGACACAATCGCCCGCGATTAAAATTTAAATTAAAAGTTCCATTATAAATCTATTTTCATGCCAACATTATTTGTTTTAATGAATTATTTCATTATTTTGAATCGATCCATTATTTTCTTACCGAAGGATGTCAGTACCTAATGCTAAAGTCGGTATTCTTGCTCAAGTACTTATTAAATGTCATATTATGTTGAATCCATACTTAAAAAATCAATTTCATTAGTTAGATATTTTTGTCCACCTAAATTGTCACTTTTGCCGTATGTGCGCCGTTCCTTTCATAGTTCTAGGTCAACGGAAAATACCCTATAAATTTTGATTCCGTTCAAAGTGTCGAAATATACGTTTTTTTTGCGGCATAAACGGCCGTATCTTTTTTTAAGTTTACTTAGAAGTTTGATTTTTTTACCGCTTCAAGGGACTGTAGACCTGAGTGAATGGTTTTAATTTCAACTCAATAACTCTTCGCATTCCGGAGATAAAGGGTCTTGACAGACAGACGGACGGACAACAAAGTGATCCTAAAGGGTTCCGTTTTTTTTCGTTGAGGTACGGAACCCTAAAAACAATATGGTTGTACCGTATTGAATAGAGCCCCTGAATTATAACGAGATTATTAGTCACCTTTGTCAAACAAAAATCTTGATTTAAAGAGCTCTGTCGTGGAAACGATCATAACGCTTCATAAGACTACAGTAATTGAGTCAGATAGGTTTTAATATATTGCTAAGACGGTGTTGAAATGTTGTTGTTTTTATTGCCGTAATGCTGTTTGAGTTGTATTAACATCATTATAAAAAACTTTATTGTACAACGACATAAAATAATACAACAACCATAACTAAATAAGACTAAAATTAAATAAGACTAACACTAAATAGGTATATAAATTAACTAAAACATTAAATCTAAGAATGGCCCCTGCGGCATTGTACCAAAGATGCTGGCAGCATTTCCTCGCTAGATGGTTAAACTTATACGTTGAGCGAGGAAACTGCCAGCTGAAACTGTCAGCTCCTGTGGAAGTCGTAAGGTGCGACTAATAAGGGATTTAAGGCTTGTAGTATTGTTAGACGATGGGCTTGCAACCTGTCACTCATATACACATCGTAAACATCACAGCCTGTTTGTGCTAATGTGTTTATAGAATTAACAACAAGTTATTAGAGTTGTTGGTAATTCTATAGCTCTGCTTACCCCACTCTGAGTTGAAAGCGTGACGGTATTCAAAATTCAAAAGGTTTATTCAGTACAGTAAATTGGTCACATGAGGGCTCTTTTACACGCCGGTAAGATGGAGTGAATCTACTAGCGCTTCGGACAAGACCATCATTGCGGAGAAGAAGCACCGCAAGAAACTCCAGCGGAAGGTCATTTTTTCAATTATGTACTCGTATGTATGTATGTACGTCCACTGCTGTACATCAGTGTTCACCGCTCACCACTATGATCAGTTCTATACCCCCCCACTTCCAATGCTCTAGACATGTCGAGGCATTGTTTTTAACCCGGCCACCACTACTGTTAAGTCAATTAAAATCAATATGGTTTTACTCCTGTTAAGCTCCGGTTTTTATGTCACCTTGACTATACACATACATCTGAAGCATAGCTCTATAAGGCAGCGAAACGTGGACAATGACTCAGCGGGACGGAGAAAGACTGGAAGCCTCCGTAATGTGGTGCTGGAGACGGATGGAAAAAATTTGCTGGATAGAAAAGAAGACAAATAAGGAAGTTCTAGGCATAGTGAAGAAAAAGAGAAGCCTATTTATTGCAGACAATAGATAATAGACGAGGAAAGATGTTTGGTCACCTGTTACGGTATGACGAGAACATAACGATGATAATCGTTAGAGAGGCAAGAATCGCAAGAGGGAGACCAATAAGACCTTACCTAGACCAATTAAAGGAAAAAAAAGAGAAGGCTTGGAAGACTGGAAATTACTCCACCAACATGAGCATAGCTCTTAAGTAAATGATGAAATTATACTTAAATAGAGTCTTCTCGTATCAAGGTTTACAATCTCTTACAAAGTTTACAAAGGCCCCACGATTCAATTACATGCCCTAAGGCCGAACGCTGTGGGCGGAGCGGTGATAAGGCCTTTATCACTTATCACTATCGCCCCTATCACGCTGTAATTACTTCGAGAAAAATACTCGGTGCGTCACACGCGCCGTACAAATACTTACCAAACAAACTGTATTAAATTGGAATAGTTTATTTTTAGAATGTGTTTAATTTTATTTTATTTCATTGAACATTGCATGACGCCTGACCGCGTCCACTACCGCGACGCATATAAGCGTTTTACTCACTTCCGACCAGTGCATTAAACGCGTAAAATGTGCATTTTTAACTGAATCCTAACATATTTACTAGTATATAATATAACCAGTGGGCGGCTGACGGATGCAAAATAAGGACGTAAACCGAACATGGATAAGACTTTTATTAAATTTCGAGAAATATTTATGAATACAAAATTATGCAGTTTTTATCTTTATCATACATTATTTATTAGTAAATACATAATAAGCTATCCTCTATTGTACGTAGATTGTATACTAAGAAGATACTGGCCACTTATTATTTTATCACCTCTTGAGACTGATGAGCGTTTATGTCTATTACGTATTAGACTCGTCAATTAAATTTGCTCAGTTTTCAATATTCATATTTAAGATGGCAAAGGAAACCACAATTCGTAAGTGGATAATGGAATGGATTGAAAATATGCAATATAGAAAAAAATATGATTATTTACTACAACAATACAATTATATACCTAACTATTTTACAATTTCGTTCTTTTTATTAAACCCCTTGCAGTCATATCCATATTACGTATAACGTTCGACATTATTTTGACGTAATTTGCATCCGTCAGCCGCCCATTGAATATAACAGACGCCAGAGAATGCGTTTAAGAATGTGTCGCTTAATATGTCACCGGCTTTTTTATAAACGTTTTGTCCAACATTGAGCTCAAAATCGCTTGAAAGGAGAAGAAAGCTATATCAAATTTGTTTTTGATATTTAGTAGAAACAAGTAACCCGCCCTGGCTTGGCTTCGGTTTATGTTAGTTTACTGTAACATCCGTACATAAATCATAATTTATTATACATCCTTCCGTGAAAAATGTATCTCACTGATACTGAATTAAGTGAAAACCGCAAAAAAAAACCGTTGCGTGGTTTAGAAGTTAGCAGATATACAGACAGACACGCGGAAAGCAGCTTATTTTGTACTCATCATGTCAGCCGAAAGACGTCCACTGCTGGACATAGGCCTCCCCCAAGGCTCTCCACTCAGACCGGTCTTTTCGCATCCACCGCGTTCCCGCGATCCTTACAAGGTCTCCCGGTCCGCGGACGCCACTCAAGAACCTTCTGACCCCATCGGCCATCAGTCCTGGGAGCGATGTACCCAGCCCACTGCCACTTCAGTTTAGCTATTCTTCGTTTAGTTTATTATTTTATACTACGTAAAGATCTGCGGTAGAAATAGTAGCGACACGATCAAGAAGGTCAATGCAGAATGTATCAGAAGGCCGAGTCCACTCAGAAC
The DNA here is from genome assembly GCA_927399475.2 of Acleris emargana. Taxonomy (NCBI): domain Eukaryota; kingdom Metazoa; phylum Arthropoda; class Insecta; order Lepidoptera; family Tortricidae; genus Acleris; species Acleris emargana. The sequence goes on from OV656846.1 coordinate 1,550,990, forward strand.
TGCCCTTAGCGGACGATAATTGCATTACGACAGAAACCTCGACCGTGAGAAACCGAGTAGAGGCCGAACCATTTCTTTTTTTTTCAAGCTTTTAAGTTGCTTTGTTCATACGCCAGTCACTCAAATCAAATCTTGAGAGTCAATGTTGAATCTGCTCCCGTTGTCATAATGAGCTGTAATTTAAAATACGTGTCTGTAATGAAATTTCTAATCGTCATTTGTCCTAATGCATCATTTGTCCGAATTTAGTTTGTCCTAAAGCAATTTCCGCATGAATTTTGTTTTTTAAGTGGTGTTATAATAAAACCCTAATCTAACCTACATTCTGCAGGGTATAAACCATACCTTTGACGTGTCTCCGTATTGTCAACATTTTGATAGCTTTTATATTTACTTGACATGGCGGCCGACTTAAAAACAATACCATAACCATAACTCTACTATTGTTTAACCATATTTGATAGACCCCCATTGCATATAAAATGAGAAGGGTCTATTAAAGCAAATATATTTTTACATAGAAACCCTTAAACAAAAATAAGAATTGTATATATTTAAAACCATCTGTTAGTGTATCTGCATGTGTGTCCGTACGTCAATTTTAAGGGATAGATGTGATTATAATTAATTACATACATACATACATTAAATCACGCCTGTTTCCCAGTGGGGTAGGCAGAGACCACTTCTTTCCAATTGCTACGATCCTGACAAATTTCCTTCGCTTCTTCAACATTCATACATCGAGTCATGCACGCACGTCGGTTTCGGGTACTTAAGATTCGGCCCTTTTCCAGTATTTCTCCGATTTGATTCGAAAAAGTACGCCTAGGGCGGCCCCTTCCGACCCTTCCACACACTTTCGATCTGTATATCTCTTTCGTCAATCTTAATAATTAATTAATAATTAATTTAAAAAAATAAGCCGGCCTCTTCGGATTTATCACTTTTATCAGTGCCTAAACCCCTACGTCAAGAAAGGTAAATATTTAAACTAGTTATGCTTCTAAAAAATATAAATGATCATTTCAATTTTTTATTCGCTACCGTATAACCTAAAATACATTGGAATACGAGCAGTAACTAACCGCAAGCATTTTCATGCATTGATTAGCGCATAAATACCTCAAAAACAATGCATTCGGGAAGTTTAATAATCACCACAAACCGCACAATCGTGCATACCTAAAAACAAATGAAAATGCCAACCGAAATTGAAATTATCCACATTTAGCTTGTTTACGGTGTTTCAATTATAAAATAAGGGTATTCTATACTGAGAACAACTACGTGTACCTAGTTTTAAGAAGGTGCCATTTGCAAAGGGACTAAAGGTTCTTGCCGCATGCTTTTCCTGATACATTGCGTTGCTGCAATACTTCTCGGCTCAAAAATGTTAAAGCAACCCGTCAATGGATTCCTACAAGCATGCGGATTATCGACCAATGAAACTGAGCCTTAATGTGATCAGTGATCACTCACGCTGAAGATCCGTAATAATCCGTATGGTTCTAGAGTGGTGACCAACAAATTGAATCGTGGCGACTCTATAGAACTTCTAGATTAAAGTGCTTCACTTAACGGTGTTATTATGACATACCATTAGTCCAGCAGGGAAACGCGACGTACTGTCTGCCCACCTATATCATTAAGTTGACTGATTTGCGTTCGGAGAACTGTACAATATGTGAGGGCAAACTGATTGCTAAATAAATGGAACCGCAGCCATAGAGTTGATATTCTAGAGGATATTTACCGCTTCAGATGCGTATACGCACATACACCCATTACATACTTAAAGCATAAACTCTAAGAAAAAATACACCAGTTTTAAATTTGCTTACGCACATTTAGCACGTCTTAAAGATTTACTGTCATTAGGTACAAATGGAAAATCGTCCACGTGAAATAACCAATCTGAAGTTGGGCCAAAAGTAATAGTGTCCAAAGACAATTTAGTCAAAATGTAATTATGCTGAAAAATATATATGGCCAAATTTATTTTCGTTGTAAATTAATTAAGCACGAATGGAATTTTGTCCATTATATTTTTAGAGCAAAATTAAATATGCACCAAGTGAATGAATGAATTAAGGCCAAAATATAAATTATTGTACTGATGTAATTCAGGGGGGATTGATGATTCAATGGGACATATTTACAATTGGTAATTTTTCTGAGTGTATGTAAATACAATTAAATGGACATATATTTTTGGACCTATATCTTATTTGACAATTTTACTATGGGACATAATTCTATTTTCAACATTATTCTGGTTGGATAATTTTCCTTAAAGATGTATTTCAAATTGTCATTTTTCTAATTGGACGAATAATTTCAAGTCGACGATTTTCCATTTGTACCTAATGACAGTAAATCGTCTTAAATATTTCTTAACTAAATACTTCGAGACTTAAGCCGAAAAACGGCATCGTTAATATTAGGGAGGAGCAAGAATCTGCCTTCCTAAGCAAAAAAGTAGTATCTCGGATAAAACTCCTGTTGCAATATCAACCTCATTACTAACAGATTAGAATTCAAACTGCATTGGTTATAGAATTTGAGATACTGCCTTTTTGCTTAGGAGGGGAGAAAAGTACAGTCGCCATCAGATATATTGTGGCGGGCGAGGTACTCAAATATTTCGGAGCAGCATTACTTTTCAATAAATTCGTTACACTAGTTATGGTCAGTAACATCAGAACATGCAATTTGTCATAAATATAAGAGCAGCGACATTTCAATAAATTCGGAACATATAACGGGGTAAAAATATCAGAAAGCACAGAACGTCAAAGGTATAGCGACTGACTCGGGGACCCATTACTTTTGTCCCACTGCTATTCGCTTTCGTCAGAAATCATTTTTATTCCTCTAAAGTAGGTAGCTTATGTTCGTTAGGTATCTTTAGATGCCCGAAGGGCAGATCGCCCAGAAACTAAATTAAATTAAATTAAATTAATAGACTTACTAGTGCCCCACTGACTGCAAAAGAGAAACACTAACACTTTACTTTATTATCTAAACACAATCTGCTACGAGGTCGACGGACGGAGCTCCGCTTAGAGCGGAGCGGAGCCGATCTAAGTCTATTGGGAAAGACATTCCCAGTAGTTCAACTGGTAAAACTACTCGGTAAGACTACTGGGAAAAGCCTGAATAGCAGTGGGGCAAGGAGTAGTGGGTCCCCGAGTCAGTCGCTATACCTTTAACGTTCTGTGCTTTCTGATATTTTTACCTCGTCATATGTTCCGAATTTATTGAAAAGTCGCTGCTCTTATATTTATGACAAATTGCATGTTCTGATGTTATTGACCATAACTAGTGTAACGAATTTATTGAAAAGTAACGCTGCTCCGAAACATTTGAGTACCTCGCCCGCCACAATATATCTGATGGCGACTGTACGTAGAGTATTTTTCACGGCTGGAAAGTTTCCTTCATGTGACGCACTGGCGATAATCGAGCCTCCACACCTGTCTCTTAGAAGAATCGGAGATCCTCCAACATTTATGTACAGTCACGAACCAGGATTGTTGAGCCACTTGCCATTGTTCGTAATTTTGCCGGGTATTCGAACACCGATGTCAACGACTGGCTGACAGCTATTCGATTTGCATTACATAGCTAAATTAGAAACATGGGTAAGTGGCTCAACAATCCCGGTTCGCGACTGTACCTTAACTTACTAGGGCCTCTTTTCTACAGGTAAAAGCCATACTTCTTTTGACAGGTTAACGAATTGTCAACGTTACGATAGTTCTTATTTACTTGTCAGTAATGGCGACCGAGTTTAAAACAATACGATAACATTATAAAGGCAATATGGTTTTACTTTTTATTTGAACTGTTTTCCAATTTAGTCATTTTAATTATCGTTCCTGACGTAGAGACATCGTCATGTTATTCTCCTAATCATTATTTTTAATTTTTATTTTATTGAACTTTTTCGTCCCACTGTTTTCCAAAACCCCTTTACATATCTAGTCTCAAATTCAACTTAAGGCTTGTGCTGTGGGAAACGGGTTTGAGATAAGACAATGATTAACTACTTAAATGCCTCTATTCTTAAACACACAATGAGCCTGTTTTAGTTAAAGTCTTTTTTGTCCCTTTCCGCCAAATTATATTTCAAATGACAGAGAAGGACAGAGCATATTTTAAGCACTTAAGCTATTGACAATAAGAGGGATAGAATATATGTGAGACTTGGAAAAACACACTCGCGTTCATCACACAAATATTTGCTCTTACTGGGGATAACACCCAGGACCGCTAGCTATGCTTCACTTCACTACCAATTAGCCAACGCGTCATCATGAAAGCTTTATGACTACCGTGTTTTACCGTGTGGTTGCCGGGTTAGAATAGTGCCACTCCATGTCTTCCCGTGGATGTCGTAAGAGGCGACTAAGGGAATAAAGGCTTGTAGTACTGTTAGGCGATGGGCTTGCCACCTGTCACTAATACACTGGGAAACACCTTAGCCTACTTGTGCCAAAATTCAAAATTCAAAATTCAAAATGTGGTTACAGAATTATCAAGAAGTTTTAAGACATGTTAGTAATTCTTTAGCTCTGCCTACACTGTATGTATGTGTATGTATGACTCCAATAACTAGATCTACTGCCAGCTCAACAAATCACAAAAGCCTTAAACAGCCCGTAAACAGCCCGAGCACGTGCCAGGTGTCGAGGCTGTTGGCGGCGGCTTTGATACAGAAAGGGAACCTGGAAGGCTCGAGTTCTAAAACGACCCGATAATTAGAAATGTCTCGTTTTAAACCAGGCAGCCTTAATACAATGGCCACCATCTCAGCTGATATGATACTGGTGCTTTTATAGGCATTCTCGCGAACCCCACGTCAGATTTGGCATTAACAGTGTATAGGCTAGCTGATGTTACTAGAAACCGATCGAGGACTATCTAATAGACAAAAATGCTTGGCCTAAACCCGAAACTTAATATTTTTTATTTTTTTCAAATTCAGTAACTTTGTCTTGTCTAGGGGACACCGTTGATGTAGGAAAACATATCAATCTTATGTGGTCGTCTTGCAACGTCTTATATACTTACACCTAGGTAGGTGTTCTCTTTTTTTTCTTCTCCCTCTATCTCTCGCAAGATTTTGGTGTGTTTTCCTGCTGAAACTACGCAGCTTATTTAATATATATTTTTAATTTAATATTTATAGATTTATATAATGCTAGACTAAGTATACCATTGTAACATTAAATATATTTAAAAAATGACTGACTGCCGAGTTTCTTGCGGCGTTTCTTCTCAGCAGTGGTCTCCTCTTGTGAAGCGCTGGTAGATTCTTGACGTGTAAAAGTGCCCGTGTGGCCTACTTACTGAATAAATGTCTTTTTATCTTTTTTAAAGTGGTCTCTGCCTACCCCACTGGGAAACAGGCGTGATTTAATGTATGTATGTATTATCTTTTTTAACCCATAGTTTTGTAGTGTAATGTTTTGCATTATGTTATGATTTTTTATCATCAGACCAGCTCGATGGTACTATATTATTGTATTGTCATCAGAACTAAAGGTGTATACAAATTTTCAGCTTCATCGGAAACCGGAAAGTGGGTCAAATTTAACTTCCAATATTTGACCCGTACATACATACATACATACATACATACATACAAACTTTGCAAGAAATGACAATACTTGTGGAATGGATTCGAGCACTTAAAAAACTTAGAGTCAACTCTCATAATTAACGTACCTAAATTGAATAATTATATGAACCAAAGCTAAGATTCTATTATTTTCGGTAAAACCATATTACTCTTGTCATGTTATCGTATCGTTGTTTAGTCTAGTTTTCACGTAACCAAACTAATCACGCTTGTACGAGTTCGGGTAAATTCGGAGAACGCTACAATAAAGCCCTCCAAGTGTTTCCTACGTCCACGTTACTGGTATCAAAATGTCTACCGGATGACCTAGATTTCAAATTCTGGAAACCAATATGAGTTACGTAAGTTATTCGGGTTGGTCTTTGACTTATATTTATATAACATAACTAGCTTTGCCTCGGTTTACGTAAGTTTTATGTAATATCATACATAATTCAGAATTTATTATACATAAAAACCTTCGGAGAAAATTTGACAAACTGAGGGTGAGCGGACGGTATATTTATTATAATTAGAAAATAGCGACTCCATGGCTTCTAGAACCACGTTATGCCACCAAAAGTCCTAACCTTACGTCATCACACAAATATCTGCCCTTACCGGGATTTGAACCCAGGACCGCTAGCTTTGTAGGCAGGGTCACTACCAACTGACCAGCGCGTCGTCAACAACATGCTTAAATACCGAATTGTTTTTTTTTGCTAGATTCCTAATTTCCTAACTTTTATATTGACTTTGTTTGATACAGACTAAAGTTTGGAACCCCTTTATCCTATAATGCATGGATGTATTGCTCATTGTTTTCGTCGTGTTCCCGAATTGTCAACGCATTGATGACTCTTATTTATTTGACAATAATGGCGGCCAATTTAAAAACAATACCATAACAGGTCAAAAACCATATCCTTCTACACAGTAGACTAGAGGCCCCGATATGCCTTTCCAGCACTCAAAAACTACTTGAAAAAGTCGTTAATGTCTAAAGCGTATTATAGGATCGAGGACTATATAATAGACAAAAATGCTTGGCCTAAACCCGAAACTTAATCAATAATATATATTTTTTTTTTTTTTCAAATTCAAAAGCTTTATCTTGTCTGGGGGACACCGTTGATGTAGGAAAACATATCAATCTTATGTGGTCATCTTGCACCGTCTTATATACACATACGTAGGAGTTCTTTTTTACTTTTCTCTCTTTCTATCTTAAGATTTTGGTGTGTTTTCCTGCGGAAACTACGCAGGATATTTGAAATATTTTTTAATTTGCTATTTATAGATTTATATAATGCTAGACTAAGTAGTACCATTGTAATATTAAATATATTTACAAAAATGACTGACTGCTGAGTTTCTTGCGGCGCTTCTTCTCAGCAGTGGTCTCCTCTTGTGAAGCGCTGGTAGATTCTTGACGTGTAAAAGTGCCCGTGCGGCCTACTTACTGAATAAATGTCTTTATCTTTATCTTTATCTTTATACATATTTTCTTTCATCGCGCAATAAAGTTGAAATAAATAAATATAGCACAGTTGCCACGACATCAAAAGATAAACAAAACCTTTGTAAACATTCTCAGCTACATAACATTCCTATACTCAGGGACAAAAAAAAACGGGTCAGAGTGCGTTTTTCATACTAAAGAGGCTATTTCGAAGTCTGGTTCGTCGCCAGGGGATGCTTTTAGTGAAATCTGATGATGGACTTCCAGAGTGCTTAGGATACCCATTTGATTGAATCTGCGGCTAACGCCGGAATTGATCATGTTTAGAACAACATCTAAAATGGCAATAAAATGTAAGGACATCCAAATGCTGACCTAAACGGGCTGGCTGTGCAGGGTCCGTCCGGGTTGGTACCACCGTCTTATCCATTAACCTACCGCCAAGCAGCAGTGTTCGCATTATTGTGTTCCGGTTTGGGGATAAGACAGCCGGTGAAATTACTAGCATAGAGGCACTCCATCTTAGTCCTCAGGGTTGGCAACGCATTTGCAGTCTTGTGAATGCGAATGTCTATGGGTCACAGTTTCCACTTACCATTAGATGGCCTGTGTGCTCGTTTGCCTTCCCATGCCATAAAAAAAAACTGTCTCGTTGTGCATGGTGCTAACTGATTGTGCGTATTAGGTATCTTAAGAACTTTTGACATACTATATTGAGACTCGTAGTGTCCACCATTAAACCTCACTCAAAATAACCCCTAGCAAGGAACCAAGGGTTCAAAATAGCCTAGTTTGTATGAAAAACGCACTCTGACCCGTTTTTTTGTCCCTGAGTGTAGTTTAACCGTTTATTTGACTTAAAGCCCGAGTTATTTCCTCGCTGCATGTAGCGAATTTTTGCCATTTCTCTACGCTCGTGGCTAAGTGCAGGGGAATTCCAATTTGCCCGCGACTCTGCAAGGAAACATGATGGGATCAGAGCACGAGGAAAGAGCTGGCGAAGGGTTCATTCTACTCGTTAAAACCATATAGATTTCGACATCTTACCGTATTTTTTTTAAGTAAGTTTGTTAGGTATTGTTTTTACCCGACTGCCAAAGGAGGAGGGTAATGTATTTATCAGTCTATATATGTTTGTTCCTTTGTGGCGCTCTAGAAACTAAATGCGTCCGATTTTGATGATTCTTATTTCAGTCGATTAGTCTTGCGAGTGTCACTAGAGAGATGACAGTAATAAAAATTCAATACGGCGGCAACCAGGCGCCACATTTTTAAAAAAAAGTGAAAGAATTATGACAAGTAAGTGGGGAATCATTTTAGGTTTCTTGAATCATTTTTCATTTTGAACAATTATTTAGGATTTATAACGTTTTAGATTTTGTTAGTAACAACAGTGGGGTTTTTTAAAGCTTAGGTACTTTTTAAATGTCGATCTTATTAAGTATCGCTAAGCGTTCTTTGAGCGATGTTTATTATATGATACTAGCGGACTCGACAGACGTTGTGATGCATGGCAGATTTCATGCAGGACAACGCCATCTGCCGGGTTTATTTGTGAATCTAAACCATCCTCGAATCCACTTGAACACACACAAAAAAAAACATTCAAATTGGTTCAGCCGTTTAGGAGAAGTTCACTGTCAACACACGGACAGAAGAATTATGACATGACAGATAAACTTAAAACTGTTATCAATTCACAAAATCGCGCTTAACTTTTTTATACCACGAGTGGCGGATGGCGGTTTAAAAACATTGAAACACTATACATGAATAATTAAGTATTTAACACAACTAAATTACCTTTAAAATTATTTCAATAGCTATATTGCAACGTAAAGCCTAAAATATATCCTTCAAAGCCAAAAAAAAAAGCCAATTTCTCTCTGCGCGGCTGAAAACGATTGCCCTATTTCATAAAAATCCAGGTAAAAATCATAGACGAAAGCACTAAAACCGTCACAGTGGCAATCAAAGCGTAACCTTCTGGTAATAACGCCCGCCGGAGAAATTTAGTGTAATGTAAACCGGAGAACAAAGAAATGCACTTAGCAATGATTTACACCTTACGTGCCGTAGCAGGTGTAGACGCGCTACGCCGTAGCTCGCTACGGGCTACGCTACAGTTATTTAAATGTGGGAAATATTTAAAGATTTTAAAGTATAGTTGTCACATTATGTTTGAATTGTGGCTCCTTTGTCACTTTAGTAAATTATGTTGTAATTTACCTGGGGGCGATTTATACCTGAGTCATGGATGTGTTGTCAATGTAGGTTTATGAGTATTTATATTGTTATCTAGTACCCATAGTACGAACCTAGAGCTTAGTTTGGGACTAGGTGAATTGTTGTAACATATCGTCCCCTGATTTGTTTTGTTAATTTTATTCCTTAACTAAACTTATTTTGAAAACCGCCCAAATACAGTTTTTTTAAAGTAGGGGCATTAATTGTAACGACAATGTATTTAATATTAATTAAGGGACCGTCATGCGTCGCCCTGACAGTCTTTGTTCGGTGCAGCGCCTGCGGACGGCGGCCATTGTGCTCGCTTCACTCGCTCGCGAGAATGGACACCACTTGTCTCTACAGCCAGTGCGTCCCTTTTGTTACCGATAGTTAGTGCGGGACGTGATGAGTGAAAGGGAGCACGCTGTGTTATTCTAAGTTGCGACTTTTTGTTTTGAAACAATGTACACGAGGTCTGAGTCTTTTGGAGTTGGATTAAAGAAGGTTAGGCTCGCTTAAGAGCATATGAGACCCAGTAAAAGAGAACAATTCTGAGGGCCGTGTTTTACTTTAGGACCTTATTACGATGCAATAAGGTGACAAAGTGGAGTCATCTGTATAGGAATAAATATATGAATAAATACGTAACTAAACCAATATGTTTCAATAACTAACCGTCCGTTTTCAAGTTCTTTATGTCAAGTAGAGACTACCTTGGCGAATTAGAAAGTAATAAAAGTTATCCTACAAGTGCAAATGACATCGATGTGTGTAATAGCCCCTCTATACGTCGGCGGATCATGGGCGTGCGTAAGGGACGGAGCAATACGTAAGAGTGATATGAATGAATAACGTATTCACTCACTCTAAGGTGTAAATGCGTCCCTTACGCACGCCCATAATCCGCTGACGTGTAGAGGGGTCCATATTGGCTCTCATAATTATTTTTACTCATAAAGTGTTTTAAGTCTTATTCATAGGCGGCTAACTGCAAAGTAGTAGTCAAAGCATTCTATACTCTAGTGGTAAATTAAAATTCAAAATGCTTATACTATTACTATGCAGTTAGCCGCCTTCTTTGATAGGACGGCGGTGTTAGAGGGATGCCACAGAAGAGCCTGAACGTTGCGTCGTGGCCGCTTCGTAGTTCTTCATACTCGTATAAATTAGAACGACATACCATACTATGCGTAGAAACTATGTTGAAATCACAGCGTTGCAACTACGCAGACGCGCTCTTAGAGAGGGAGATGGAGAGGGAGAGAGAGGGAGAGAGACAGACAGAGAGAGAGATAAGAGCTATCGCAAATTTGACAATACTATAACATGCCAAAGGCTTAGTTTTACCAAGTAGAATCTTCTGAACGGAATCTGACTAGGAATAACCCCAGTATAAGAAGGTTAATCAGTTTGGGAGCTACCATGCCACAGACAAACACACAGATGCACACATTCAACTTATAAAAACCCTTTTGTGTCGGGGCTTTCGACAGATAGATTTTTGTGTGTTCTTAATTACAGTCATTTGTTAAGGGTTGAAAAACAATTGAGTGTAAGGTAAACATTAATCTTCGTCTCTGTAGAGGAATATCCGGACCGGCGCCGGCCTAAATCCGGACGTGACGTCAGCCGGCCCCGGATAACGTTTTCCGAGGAGCAGGAATAATTCGGGTGTTTTGGAGACGTGATGACAAATAAGACGTAGTGGCCCGAATTGATTGGTTTAATGCGATATAAGAAATATTTATTTTATTCGTTAGAACTTATCGGCCGCGCTTTGCTCCGGTTTAATTCATGGTAGCCAGGGATTATGTAGAAAGCTTCCTATTATTCAAATGTTTATTTTAGTAAATTTAGTAGTTCCAAAGACTACCCCTAGTACAATTGGGATAGTTCATATTTTTTAAATTACTCTAATTCGAAAACCATTTCGAGGAAGAGGTTAATAAAGCCGTTCTGCATTATTAAGTTTTTAAAATATTTATCTATTTCGGATATTTCGACAAAAGTATTTTTAACCTTTGTTTGACTTTCGTTTTCGGCTTGAGGCCCTCCAAGGTGTATCTTACAGGTTAGGCGAAAACCTCTTGAAATAATATGTTTTCATACACTATTACAATCTTTTTTTGTCATTAGATATCATTTAATTGTTGTAATTTATTAGAAAATGCTAACTCAGATTTAAAATTGTCATGTCATCCATAAAATGTCTGCTAAATAAATAAAGATACATACATACAAACCTTCACGCCTTCATTCCCAGAGTGGGGTAGGCAGAGCTACAGAATTACCAACAACTCTAAAAACTTGTTGATAACTCTGTAACCACAATTTGCACAGTTACGCTAAGATGTTTAACAGTGTATATTAGTGACAGGTAGCAAGCCCATCGCCTAACAGTACTACAAGCCTTTATTCCCTTAGTCGCCTCTTACGACTTCCACGGGAAGACATGGAGTGGCACTATTCTTACCCGGCAACCACACGAAATAAAGATATTAAAATAAAACTATTCGGTCAAATACAAAATCAATGAAATTGGCCTCTTGAAACTACGTATTCTTTCGCATTAGAGTATAAAAAGGTGAGTAACTTTCTTTGGTCTATCCCAATTATATCAGACCCATACCCATTTATTTGCATTGTCATAGCTACAATCGCATGACTGCAATCCTAAGACTGCAAATGTGTTGCTAGTAATTTCACGGGGCTGTCTTATACCCACACCGGAACACAACAATGCAAACACTCCTGCTTGGCGATAGGTTAAATGATAAAATAATGTTAGCGATACGAACGGATGCATAAGGTCCTACCTACCATTAAAACAATGACAATAAAGTACTTTCAAAAAATAATCCTTAAGAACACATCCCTTAACACTGCCGACCAAAGCAAAAAGGCACGATTATGGACTTCTTACTTTATTTGATCGACAGTACACACGTTGAGACGGGCAACTCACTTGAGTTCATTTTATTTATACAGCCCTTAGACGTGTTAGTCTTTTGTTGCTAAACCAACATTCTCCTTTTTAGATTCCGTAGTCAGACTAGGGACCCTCAGCCTGGTTTCACACGGCATTATACTGAACGTTTTTTCAATGCTAATAAATAAAATCGGAAAGCAACCGAATACTGCTATATTTGTATGGAAAAAACGTGTCTTGAAGTGCAGTGCAGTGTGAAAAGGGGTTCATAGTCTCGCCGTCCGTCTGTCCGTCTGTATCTGTTTGTGTGTCGAACTTACTTTTTTTTAGAAACTATTAAAGTGACGAAGCTGAAATTTTATACACATGTAGATTATTTATAGCGCACAGTATAGTATATGTATTTTTTGATAGCTCTAAAAAAACCATTAGGTATGTGTAGGGTAAAGTCACCAGTGGTCAGCCAGAGACCTGTAGTCAGCCCCTGCCTATACTTTGTATGAGTGGGAAGAGTATGAAAGATATATTTCCCACTTTTCGCACTCATTATCAGGTCGACTACTGGTCTCTGGCTGACCACTGGTGACTTTACCCTATATTATCATCAATTTTTACATACGGAAGACCGTTTAGGAAATATTGACTCTAAAAGTGCTATTTTCACTAGAGTTACATTACACCACCCACTACAGCCAAAACTACAAATACGAAAAATCTACAAAATATCTTAAATGAACAAAAAAAGGAAAACTATCACGACTTAGTTGAATTCATTGGTTTTTGAGTTACAGGCGACTATAATATTAATAATATAATATAATATTATTATTTATTATTATAAGGCAGCCAAATAACTTTAAAAATAAAATTTCCTCATACTTATGGTTTTTAGAGATCGTATTTTGTGTATGTAGAAACGGGGACAGAACCCTACACCACAGTATATAAATAAACCAGTAAAGAAACTAGGCCTACTTTTCAAGATAAATACCTACGTTCCAATTGAGCGTAAGGGTTGTCCACTGACATTTTGTAAAATTGAAAAAAAAACTTGTTTATTGTATCTCAGCTAGTTAGTGCAAAATCGATACGTGTGATCTGCGACAACAAATCCGTTGCAGATTGAGAAAAAGTAGCCGCCATCTTGAACTTTTTAGTTATTCAACCGATTGCTTCCAAAATCGATATATGGGGATGTGTATTGTCTCCGACAACTTATCTGTTGACAGATTGAGAAAAAGTAGAGGCCATATTTATTTTTTTATTTATTCAACCGATTGCTTCCAAAATCGATATCTGGGGATGTGCGTGGTCTCCGACAACGAATTTGTTGGCAGAATGAGAAAAAGTAGCCGCCATCTTGAACTTTTTTATTATTCGACAGGCTAATTCAAGTATCGATTTCGAGAGTTAGGACCACACAGATCTCCAGATATCGATTTTGGAAGCAGCCTGTCGAATAATAAAAAAAATCAAGATGGCGGCTACTTTTTCTCATTCCGCCAACAGATTAGTTGTTGGAGACCATACACATCCCCAGATATCGATTTTGGAAGCAATCGGTTGATTAACTAAAGAGTTCAAGATGGCGGCTACTTTTTCTCATGCTGCCAACGAAATCACTGTCAGAGACCACACAGATCCCCAGATTTCGATTTTGGAAGGAATAGGTAGAACAACACAAAGTGTAACATGGCGGCGGTTTCTTCTTTTTCTAAATTCGAGAGGAAGTATGCTTATTTGACATATTTCATAACCTAATAAACAAAATGTCAGACGTGTTGCAAAAGTTCCCGATTCGTCGGGAGATCTACCGATTTCGGCTCTTCCCTCCCGATATCACGAGTTAGCGACCCCGTTTCCCGAATTTCTACATTTTGAACCAAAGTAACAAATTAAAACAGTATTTTTAAGACGAGAACACCAAAGGTAGACACTCAAAGAAGGACCTATCCACGGTCGACAAAAATATTTAAAAAAAAACACTCAATGTTCAAATATTGCAGAGATGTTTATTATTTTATATCGTTTAATAATTTAATAGTTTGTAAATTAAAGTAATTAGTGTAAAATAGAGTTGTTTTATTTCGACTAAAATCTCCCGAGTTCTCTCGAATTTTCGCTGGGAAATTAAACGATTTTTATATTTTTACTTTTGCAACACGTCATCGTATTATAAAAAGCATTTTATTTAAAAATATTTTATTTATTCTTACCTTTCAACACCAGCAGAGAGTTTAAAAAATGAAAGTTCCGGGTTTGAAGAAGCCGAATTCAAACAACCGTATATACCACGCAATACTTTTGTGGCATCTTTCTCAAGAACGAACGTAAAATGCGAAGGAGCCCATTCGTCTCGACGCGACACACGCGGCTGACAGCACCGCCAAATCCTCTTAGCGGTCTCGTAGAGGCGTGCGTCTGTGTGAGTGCGTCGTTTCGAGCATTTTTTCGTAGCTTCTTTACTGGTTTATTTATATACTGTGCCTACACGGAGCATGGTCCGACATGATCTCCTTTTTTAAATGTTCACACAAAACGTAGTTCACAATTTCAATGCGGGTAACGGACGAAAATCTCAGATTTCGCAAACACCGCCATTTTGAACGCGCATTAAGCCTAGGGTTTACCCAGCCTGGACAAACAGACCGAACGGACGCACGGGACAATAATAGAGAGGATAAAACATAGGGATACTCTTTTAAGGCCCACTGAGATATTTTTTTATGAAGTTAATTTTAAGAACCATTTTTACTATAGGTAAGCCAGAAATATTAGCTTTTTGGGCCTACCCTATATTCGTACAAATCATGATGAAAACATGTGTAGGTTTTTTTTTAAATAAGCAACTGACTATACGTTACTTTTCACACCATATGCTTGAAATTACCCAATTATTATTTAATTATTAATTATTATTATCATGCAAACCTCAACTAAAATAAATCAATAACATTATAGACGTCAGCTAGCGGGTTATAATGACATTCAGTATAATATTATGACCCGACGGTTTATAATATGGTACTGAATCTCATTATAATCCGCTGGTTAATAATGTAATTTAAATTCCTATTACAATTTGTACGTTTATTTTTAAATTTTACAGGGCCACTGCTTTGCTTTTTATTGTCTCGCCAGAACTGAGAAAAGTAGAGTATTCTCCTTTGGGATAAAGCTGTTTTCGTCTTGGGCGAGCTTGAATCCCTCGCTGCACTCAGGACTCCGTCCTGGAATTAACTAGTTAATCTGAATTCTTTCAGTTGCACAGCATTCAATATCGCGCCCGTAACATAAAACGATGCTTTATCCCCTCGGTGTATAAATCTACTATTATGTTTGCTTTCTTTATGACTCTACTATGATACAGGGCCTCTACTTTACTAGATAAAACCATATTGAATTTGACGAATCGTATTGTCAACGCTATCATAGCTCTTATTTACTTGACAGTAAAGGCCATCGAGTCAAAAGCAATATTGTTTTACCCAGAGTTATATATCCGTGTACAAAAATCGCTAGTGTCAGCTTGAATTCCACCGAGTTTACATAATCTGCAAACGAAAATCCAAAGTTATTAAACTTAAAAGCTCTAGAATCCGCTAAAGTAGACCATAATCAAATTAGCTAACATAACTTGAACCCTAAAACATCACTTTAATATCGGTTTTTAGTACGGTCTGCGTTCAGCAACTCCTTGAAATACGTTTTTAAATCTTGAAATTCTATTGAGAAACCGATCATAAGAGATATTATCACTTTATCGACGGTATTCTCCCAACGTCCATAATTTATCAAACTGATATAACTAAGATTATACGGTTGAATGTTTCTGACATCTCAATGATTGCTTTTTTGTACAAGAGTAATAGAACTTAGAGCGGGCAGCTGGTTATTTAAAGAAGAACCAGGAAACATTAAAAAAGCCTACAACAATATTAAGAAAAAGAACTATTTATGAGCATGCGCATTTTTAACCAACTATTGGACACGAGACAAATAACAATAAAGGAGGTAGGAAAAAACTTAAAGTAACAATATTAAAGTAAAATATATAAATATATAATAATATATAATATATATATTATTATTGAAGTAAAATAGTCTTCAAAAGGCCTATAATTAAAAGCAGTAAAGAAAAAATACACGGATATTTCCATCCTTGCAAAAGATTCTTGATAAACAACTTTCAAAGTCGTTGAATATTAAATCAATTAACATTACTAAATATAATACCAACTGGGAATACAATTTACATTTTTAACTACAAAAGTTTTACATCGCGATCGAGCACAAGAGCAATTTGTTTATAGTCACCTGTTTCTTTCATCAAAGTTTAGTTAGAGAGGGATGTATTGAACAACTTGCTAACGCCCCAGGTATCGCAAACTTCTTATGATATTGATTTTGAGAAGTTTGAAGTCAAGACGTAGTCTTTTATCCAAGTCGCGGAAGTTTGAAGACTTCGCGAATAACGGAAATCTTGGTTAATATTATGAACGGCCTTTGGCTACTTCACCGGGACTTCATAAGTTGTAAGATGATAAAGTTGTTTGAAGGTTTTTTTTTTGCGTGGGCAGGCAAACGAGCACACAGGCCACCTGATGGTAAGTGGAAACTGTGACCCATAGATATTCGCATTCACAAGACTGCAAATGCGTTGCCAACCCTGAGGACTAAGATAGAATGCTCTATGCTAGTGATTTCACCGGCTGTCTTATCCCCAAACCGGAACACAACAATGCAAACACTGCTGCTTGGCGGTAGGTTAATGGATAAGATGGCGGTACCAACCCGGACGGACCCTGCACAAGGTCCTCCAACAAGTAAAAAAAAAAAAAAGTAAGTATTCATTAGTTAGTTTGTTTTATTACCTCAACTACTGTACAACTTCCCAAATACGTAGGTATTTGAAATCTAAAAAGCACTTAATTCTCGAATGTAAGGTATGTTAAACTTTTTATAAAATAATTATAAAAAGTAACTAAGGACACGATACAAGCCAAACCAACTAAAAGACTCATTAAATATGACTAAAGGACCTCTTGAAAAGAGCAAAGGATAATTAAATTCGTGTTTCCTCCGACGGTCTCAAATGTTATAAGATCTAATTGTTGAAATAATTACTTTAACTGAGTTACTTAAGTATTAACAGACTTTTTTGACTGATTAATGGAAAAATAAGACTCTAGAGACCCTTGTCTGTCTTTTCAATCAAAGAAAATGCCTAAATTAATTTCGACTCTGACCTAAATATAATGACAATACATGTTCAGTTCTACCCTAATATGTATTTTTACTAAGAGGTGTGGAAATCAAGGGAGGAGGCCTTTGCCCAGCAGTGGGACACTATATTGGGCTAATTAATAATAATAATAATAATTGAACCAATCGGGCCTATTACCATCTGTCCCGAAGATGTAAGTTGTGCAATTCGAATGGCTCAGAACTGGAAAAGTCCTGAGCCGGACGGATTGCACAATTTCTGGATTAAATGGTTCAAAGCCTCACATGAGTGTTTGGCAGCACAACTCCAAAATGCCCTTGAAATCGGTTCCTTGCCACCTTTATTAACAACTGGTGTCACCTCCATGCTCCACAAGTCCGGTAGTACCGCGGATCCAAAGAATTACCGACCCATTACATGCTTGCCTACCATCTACAAGCTCCTTACATCCATTTTGAGCACAAAATTAAATGCACATTTTATTGCAAACAATATTTTGGCCTCTGCTCAAAATGGATGTAAGGTTGGGTCCCGTGGTACTAAGGAGCTCCTCCTCATAGACATGACCATTTGTCAGCAAGTTAGGCGACACAAGGCGGCCCTCTCGGCTGCTTGGATTGACTACAAGAAGGCTTATGACTCGGTGCCTCACTCATGGCTTGAAAGGATCTTAGAGTTGTATAAAGTTGATACA
The DNA here is from genome assembly GCA_927399475.2 of Acleris emargana. Lineage (NCBI taxonomy): Eukaryota > Metazoa > Arthropoda > Insecta > Lepidoptera > Tortricidae > Acleris > Acleris emargana. The sequence goes on from OV656846.1 coordinate 1,569,160, forward strand.
ACTTTGAGGTCCTTTTTAGGTGTGTGTATGAGACAGTGGGTCACAGTCCTTCGTCAACCAGGTGGTCGAGACATCCCCTCTGATTCGCCTAACTTGATAAGGATTGAAAGAGGCATCTTCCAGGGTGACAGTCTGAGTCCTTTGTGGTTTTGCCTAGCCATGAATCCTCTCAGCTCTTTGCTGAAGGATTCCGGGCTTGGCTATCGACTTCGTAGAGAGGCTGAAGTCATTTCTCACTTATTATTCATGGATGACCTCAAATTGTTTGCATCGGGGTGCCAAGATCTTATCGCATTATTGAAAATCACACAAGAGTTCAGTAGTGCGATCAAGATGGAATTCGGTGTAGATAAGTGTGCGGTCATGCATGTTCAAAGAGGGAAAGTTGTAAATTCATCTAATTTGCAGCTTTCTGAGACAATGACCCTCAGATCTCTCTCCGAAGTTGAAACCTACAAATATCTTGGTATGTCACAGTCTTTGGGTATTATGGACGGCGATGTCAAGCAGTCAGTGAAGGAGCGCTTCTTTTGCCGCTTGACAAAAGTTCTTAACAGTCTTTTGTCGGGTGGCAATAGGGTGCGTGCCTTCAATGGCTGGGTGATGCCGCTGCTCACATACTCCTTTGGCATACTAAGATGGACTCAGACTGAGCTGGACGCCCTGGATAGGAAGGTCCGCCTACTGCTCAAATCACATCGCATGTTGCACCCACGCTCATCTGTCATGAGATTGTACATCCCGAGGAAATGTGGAGGTCGAGGCATTTTAAATGCTAAGAATCTCCATAACCGCGAGGTGTGCAATCTCAGGGATTATTTCCTTGGCAATGAGTGTGGGATGCATCGTGATGTGGTTGCAGTAGACAGGAGCCTCACGCCTCTCTCCTTGGCAAACGAAAACTGGCGTAGACCAACAGTGTTGAGCACTGAAGACCGCAAGAACGTATGGAAGAGCAAGGAGCTACACGGACGCTTCTACCGGGCCCTAACAAGGCCCGACGTAGACTTTTTAGCGTCCGTGAACTGGCTACGGTTTGGTGACCTCTTTGGGGAAACCGAAGGTTTTGCCTGTGCAATTGCTGACGAGGTCATAATGACGAACAATTACCGGAAATATATTCTGAGGGATGGCACGGTCGACATTTGTCGAGCGTGCCGTTGTCCCGGCGAATCCCTCAGACATATAATTTCCGGTTGTTCGCATTTGGCCAACGGCGAGTACTTGCACAGACATAACCTCGTAGCCAGGATCATTCATCAGCAGCTTGCTCTTCAATACGGTCTTGTTGAGTCTGAAGTGCCGTACTATAAATACACACCGGCGCCAGTTCTCGAAAATGGTCGTGCTACGCTCTATTGGGATCGATCTGTTATCACAGACAGGACTATTGTCGCCAATAAACCTGACATCGTGTTGACAGATCGATCTCAACGCCGGGCAGTGCTCGTCGACGTCACCATCCCGCATGATGAGAACCTCGTGAAGGCCGAGAAGGATAAGCTCAGCAAGTACCTTGACTTGGCTCACGAGGTGACCACCATGTGGGATGTTGACTCGACGATCATTGTCCCGATAGTTGTTTCGGCAAACGGTCTTATAGCGAAGAGTCTCGACCAACACCTCAAGAGACTCTCGCTAGATGGCTGGATCAAGGGCCAGATACAGAAGGCAGTACTCCTCGACACGGCACGCATTGTGAGGAGGTTCCTCTCTCTGCAGCCCTAACCACCGGTAGCTTGAGCCCTGCCCCGCTGCTGGCGGCACCCGTAGATTAGGTTTTTTATAATGTTTATTTTTTGTATCGGTATTGTTATTTTACCTTTATATTTGAATATGTAAAAAACCTAATTTATAGAAAATTAAATGAATATCTAAATAATAATAATAATAATACTTTTACTAGCTGACCCGGCAAACCTTGTTTTACCATGTATGTAAAATTTAGGGATTGACCACCCCTAACATTTAGGGGGATGAAAAATAGATGTTGTCCGATTCGCAGACCTAACCGATATGCACACAAAATTTCACGAAAATCTGTCGAGCCATTACTTACACAAATAATAGTACATTGTGTATTAAGGTCGGTAAGTAAGGAATTACGATCGAGGCTCTAGTAGAAGCCCGAAGTCGAAGACTGAGGGCTTTCTGAGTCGAGGTACGTAATTCCTGTACCGACCGTGAAACATACAATGTTTTTCATCACATTTGCGAGTAAATAAATAAAATTATAGGACAGAAAAAACTTATAATCACACACAAGTCAGCACAACTATTATTACGAATTACTTGAACTTTTTTTAAGCGGATGACGGGCGGACTCCACAGATTATACAAATGTTTCGTTCAGAAACGTTAAGGGCAAATACTTACGTAGGTATACATACAGCCCTGAAGGAGTGTAAAAAAAAACGACGTTTTGATACAGAAAACTATTAAAACTATTTAAGAACATTAATTGAGTATTTAAGTAACATGTAGCGAGATTGCAATGAAATTCCTGTTTAAATAACATTTTAAGAAAATTTTTCAATTGCGTGTAAACTCTTTGCTTGAACTTGCATGACATGTGTGCTGTGCTATAAATTAAAAAAAAATTACTTACCGACCTTGGGTTTCATGGTAAATAAAAAGGTCGAGGGTTTTATATGGGGCATTGCGGCCAAGTTAACCTGTATGTTTAGATACTGTTTACGTGCAAGTGTGATGAAAGCAATCTTACACCTACGGTAGGTACAGTCGACTACAAACATTCACTTTGGGCCTTAATACAATGCCATAAGGTGAAAAACTGTATACATATTCTCTTTGTAGTCTTTGACAAAATATGCTGTCAGATGCAAGTGAGAGTGATAGCGATATATCGCTAATAAAACAGACGAACTATACTTCTAATATTTATATATTGAGTGCCAATAAATCCATACTAATGGGTCTAATTTATAAGTGAATTCAATACTCGGCACTGAACATAATATGGCACAGAGCGAATGTATTTGGTGACTATAAAAATAAAAGCCTCCATTGCCTGAGGGGGGTAATTCCACGGTCGGCGCGGTCCGATGACTCTTTTGTTACGTTTTCAACTATATTGTTTTTTAATGACAGGCAATGGAAGTGGAAGTAGTTGTACAATAACAACAGTTTTAAATAAAGGCAGGTATTGTTTTAATTGGCAACATTTGTCAATTACTTTAAAGTTTAAACATATTTAAAACTCTGGAAGTTATTAAGAGTCTCGCTTTCAGATGTGATAATTCTTAATGAGTAAGAAAAATTAAGTAACTTTGAACATACGATAACACCTCGAAAGCAATATGGTTTTGCCAAGATAGGCCCTGACTTGGTGTGTCGGTTTTAAAATGTGTCATAAGAAGGAAACTTGATGGCATTTTTAAATTAGGAGTTGACTTTACAACCCAAACTTAATAGTTTATTGGGCGGTCAAGATATTCCAGATACCCAATTTAAAAGTAGACGTCAAGATTAAGGGATGGCATTCATATAGTAAAATGTATCAGCTGTTTTAAAGTCTTTCTGGGTTAGTAAAAAAGTATAGTATTTAAAAAAGCATTGCCGACGCGTTCATACTAAATTTACGAGATTTGTATGAACACGTTACAATGTTTTTTTAAATACTTAACTTTTTTAAACTATGTACAAATATTTATTATGAACCATTTTGAAACTTAACTCATTGCATAATAGCAATACTAGTTCTTAATTGGTTGTCAATGTTGGTAAGTAGTAAATAAATAAATAAATAAATATCAGGGGACAATGACACACCAATTGACCTAGTCCCAAGCTAAGCTCTAGGCTTTTATTATGGGTACTAGACAACGATATAAATACTAATATAGAGAAATATATACTTATATAAATAGAAAACATCCATGACTCGGGAACAAATATTCGCGCTCATCACACAAATATCTGCCCTTAACGGGATTTGAACCCAGGACCGCTAGCTTCGTAGACAGGTTCACTACCAACTAGGCCAGCGCGTTGTCATTATCAATGAGTAAGAAAAATTAAGTAACTTTAACCATATGATAACACCTCGAAAGCAATACGGTTTGGCCAAGTAGAATCGAGCCCCTGACTGTGTGTGTCGGTTTTAAAATGTGACATAAGAAGCATACTTGATGGCTTTTTTAAATTAGAAGCTGACTTTACAGCCCAAACTTAATAGTTTATTGGGCGGTCAAGATATTAAGGAATGCCATTCATATAATAAAATGCATCAGCTGTTTCAAGTCTTTCTAGTTTTGTAAAAAAGTATAGTATTTAAAAAAGCATTGCCGACGCGTTCATACTAAATTTACGAGATTTGTATGTACTTTTTTAAACTAAGATATGTATTAAATTTAAACATTTATTATGAACCATTTTGAACCTTAACTCATTGCATAATAGCAATACTAGTTCTTGATTGGTTGTCAATGTTGGTAAGTAATATTTGTTAGTACAAAGGTGATATATTATTTGCCGGCACTGTACCTCTCCGCGGGCATTTTTTAATATTCCTTTTGTTTGACGCTTATTCAAGAACCAGCGGCATTGCAACAATGACGGGAAAATCCTGAAACTTATTCAATTACAAAAGTAGAAACTTTGACGGGATTCAATTCAACTTTGAAATAAAATAGTCGACGGCTCCGGGAACAAGTGAAAAGAATTTCAGGGGCCTGTTTCATACAAATACTGATATTAAACTCGAATTAATAAGCTGATAATTACAGAGTTAGGGCCGACTTTTCCAATCTCAGGATAGCACCTATCTGTCGGATGAATTTTAGCTTTGTGCTTATTTTTTCGTATGACAAAAAATAATTTAAGTGACCCTGGCTGCACTTGAAACGAAGGGTTCCGTACCAATATCTATACAACATTAGACACTATATTATCTTTTTAAGTTGTAGGTAATTCTGTGGCTCTGGCTGCCCTGCTCTGGGATTACAGGCGTGAACGTATGTATGTATGTAAGGGCCGGAGAAGAAGTTATTAACACCGACACTGGCGGCCTTCATTCCGCTAAATGAATTACCAGCCACGCAGAGTTGTGCGGCAGAAGAGTCAATAGCAACAAACTGCCAGATTAGCCGGGTAAAATATTAGTAAGTATACCCGGTAAGTAAGTCATTGGAAGTTAAAACAAGTGTATTTTTTTATTGGCATAGGAAGGCAATCGAACACACAGGCCACCTGATGGTAAGTGGAAACTGTGACCCATAGACATTCGCATTCACAAGACTGCAAATGCACTGCCAACCCTGAGGACTAAGATGGAATGCCTCTATGCTAGTCACTTCAACGGCTGTCTTATCCCCAAAAGGGAACACAACAATGCGAACACTGCTGCTTGGCGGTAGGTTAATGGATAAGATGGTGGTACCAACCCGGACGGACCCTGCACAAGGTCCTCCCACAAGTAATTAAATACCTATCTTACAAAAAATATTTAAAAGCCCGAGCAGAGTTCAGGTCTAGTTGAGCTCGTCAAACAACAAAAGCTGTTAATAACATGCTCGTTAAAAATAATCCCTTGAAAAATATTAACAGCCTATAAAACCCCGAAAGTCATAACAAGCTTGTTTTCCGGTTATAAATCCGGGGAAAAATAATAACAACATTTGCGCCGCCTCTTCGATAAAATAAAATTACTTCGGCCGCAAAACGGTATTTGCAAGCGATTTATTAATTGACAGAGATAATTCAACTGACTTGATGTCTGTCCATTTTGGTTTTTGTGAGATTTGATATTTTAGCTCAACTTTTCCACATATTATCGAAATGTAGCGTATAAAACCTTATTGTTTTTAGGTTAGGTTAGTTGAAACCAGTGGCCACCAAATAATAACAACTCCTGCACGTGTAAATGCATGTCGATAAAATGAAAATTCGGCAAAGTAAGACATTCTATGAAATGAATGTCGGTAATTCAAGGATCAACCCCAAAATACACTCCATTCAGAAATCAACGGACAAAGTTGTGTAAAATCGACGGCAAATCAACTTAATAGCGCCCTCAATTACCCGGATTCAGTCGAAGATGAAGAATGCCGCAATCTGCGAGGATTTGCGGCGTTCAACGCATCAGTGCTTTGTGAGCGACCAAATTGTGCACATCTGTGTAATCATGTTAGGAGAATATATCGTTATATTTCCTTTAAAATTTAGATGTTTCGTTGAAATTTTTTTTTAGGGTTCCGTACCCAATGGTTAAAAACGGGACCTTATTAGTAAGACTTCGCTGTCCGTCTGTCTGTCACCAGTTGAAATTTTCACAGATGATGTATTTCTGTTGGCACTATAACAACAAATACTAAAAATGTATGATGTTGTATTGATTTTTTATATTTTATTTTTTTACGGAACCCTTCTTGCGCGACTCTGACTCGCACTTGGCCGGTTTTTTATACTCATTTATTACAGATGAAGGAATCAAGAGGAAGGAATAAAGTATCATTACCTACCTAGGCCTAGCAATGTAATGCTCTTAAACTATTCGTTCTTGAACTCGACGCAACAAATATTAACCGGCGAGTGGAATTTGTACCAAATCGAGACGAGTTATTCGACCGACTAAACGTCAAATATATACTCAACGCATAACCTATCAAAGCAGACACGACAGTATACCGCAAAATCAATTCTCGCCAGACGGCAAACATCGAGTCTACGTCCGGGAAGCAACCACAAAACTTTACTAGTGGTAAAGTTTGCTACATGCTGAACATTAATTTCCTGTCCTATATATCTTCTTATTCCAAGATTTCGACGTCTTTTTCGAGCCTTCCTAAAACGCTTATTTACCACAATTTATATTCGTTACGAAGGCAGTGACCGCTTTCGCCATGTTTACGTCGCTTCCATACAAAGCCGACATTCTAATAATAGATATAGTAGACAGATGATCCATATAACTGTCTATTATCACATCTTTTATGGCGGTGTTTCGAACGGGCAATAAAGATATCGTGCGTAATAAAGTTTGTACCCTGTCGGCGCCTGAATCGCCGACGCACTGTCAAACACCTCTGACAGGTTCCGGCCTTAGTCATAAACATAACCGTACCCTTACGAAAAGCTATGAAAGGTAAGGAACAATAGTATCGGATTGCCGTAAGTTGTATGACGCCTAACATACGGAAGCTTATAATAATGGTTCTTAAAATAAGTACAGTCACGAACCGGGATTGTTGAGCCACTTGCCACTGTTCGTAACCGATGTCAACGACTGGCTGACAGCTATTCGATTTGCATTACATAGTCAAATTAGAACATGGGTAAGTGGCTCAACAATCCCGGTTCGCGACTGTACCAGGGCCTCTATTCAAAACGGTAAAAACCATATCGTGTTTGAGCTGTTATCGTCTTGTCACCGTTTTGATAGCTCTTATTTACTTGACAGTAATGGTGGCTGACGTCATAACAATACCATAACAGATTAACTACGATATCGTTTTTAGCGCGTAGAATACCGGCCCAAGCCAGGTTATACTTAGCTACTCAGAATAAAGATAATTTAATTAGATTATTGTAGCTAGTTTTTAATTTCTTCTAAATATTGTTACAACGGTGATGCGAAAGTTGTTCAGCCGCACTTTTATAGTTTTATAGTTTTTTTTATAGTTCTCTACGGTTATTACTAATACCTCGAACAAATCATGCGGATGACGTCAAACCACTCATAGAATGATTTCAAAAAGTATTTTCATAAACAATTACTACTTATCAATTATCAACCTCTTTAATAAAACAATATCGCCACTTAACATGAGCCGAGTAGGTACATAACGTCTTTGACTGACATTGCCATTCAGTTGAACAATAAAGTGACTTCGTAATTATTTAGATTTTTCTTTACATTTTTTTCAAAAGACACAAAAGATTGTCGTATCTTGTGAAGCTACCGGAGGGTCAGAGTCAACTGAGGAGTACCGACAGTACACCTGACATTTTCATATCCGTGGGAACGCAAACTGAAGAACATGTAAGAGATATATCTACATAAACCGAGCAATCGAGTAGTGCGATTGTCATTGATACAGCGAAATTGTTAGCCAATATTATTTTTTCCGGTCAAGCAAGTGAGAAAGAAAAATTTATTAAAGCTTATTTTAAGTGTGTAACCACAATTATAGACTTGTTGGAGAAATAGTTGTGTACATAATGTCATTAAATATTTTAATTGACTTTTCTTATCAATTATCGTACTTACGTAAACCAATCTCGTAACATTTATTTTATTCACTAAGTACATCATCCTATCATTCAGATAATTCTGTATAGATTTCTTGAAAATATACGCGGTTAATCTGTTACTTCATTTTTACGTCATCCGCATGATTTGTTCGAGGTATGTGTATCTAAAACTTAATCATGCATAAACTGGAGGAAAATACTAATTTTAATATTCAGGATTGATACGCAACTACAGATGTAGTCTTGATGTGATGTGATCTTTTCCCATATTTTTTTTCCGTATAAGTTCGTATTTATCTTGCTTTCTCAGTTGACTTACAGATGGATACTAAAGCTAATTGAGAAAGCAAGCTAAATACGAACTTATCCGACAAAAAACGTTGGGGAAGGATTATTTACCTCATCATACTTTCCGTTGATAAAATTGTTTCTATACATCCTAGATATCTCTTTATATAGACTCTATTTTTAACATTAATAAATTGCACCCCGTGATGTCTTTATCTTCGTCCATTCCTCATGGAAATAAGGAAGCTGGCAATCAACGCATAAAAGTGAAAGACTCCATCTTTCGCCCCATTTTAATAAACAACGCTTTGGGGGCATTACTAGTTTCAGGAAAAAAGGGAAAGTAACCTTGGCAGTAACGAAATAGAGGCGATGTGGGTCATTGCCGGGCCAATGTCGCTCGAACGAGCCAAAACTACAGCAGCACTTATTACACGACGCACAAAATTCTATTTATAAAGTAATCTATTTCTCGAGAAAATGTCGACTTTAGCGAGAATTGGCAGATCGCTCGACTCATAATGCTACGCATGTTTCCAGTCAAAGAGACATATTCTGAGCGAGAAAACAGATTCGGGAGAACGAATATATTATTCCAATAAAGTAAGTTGTGAGCTGAGTTTTTTTGGAATAATTTTCTACTAAAATTGATGAAAGTTATTTATATTTCAAGACATACCATGTCCACAAACCTGAATAAAAGAAACAATTTTTCGTGCAATAAATTATCTCCATAAATCATTTTAACAAGACATGTTTGCTTAAGTAAATCTTTACTAGTCTGGACATAATTATATGTATAATGGGTCTGAGAACCACGATAGAACGGTGTCACAGTGACAGTATGGAACAATTTGTTTGACACTTCTTACGATTTAAATCATAACGTCACTGTGACACAGTTCTATGATGGATCAGGGTACTATTGGGCTTATAGTACATGTTTCAGGTAGGGCTTATTTACAATTTTGACATGAAATGAGTACCGTATGGCACAAATGGACATATTTCTTTCAACCTACTTATATCAAATTAAACAATTATATAACTGGACATTATTCTATTTTAGACATTTAAGTTTTTTTCAGTGGATAGTTATTTTTCCGGCTTGACGTGTCACTTCGAGTTGTCACTTTTCCCTTTTACATAGTATCAATATTTTAATAAGCCTGCATTAGCAAGAAATCGTGAAATATTTTTATCCTGTCGGGTTTTTCCCGTTGTTATTCTTTCCCGGATTCCCGAAGAACAGGGTCGTAAACAAAGATTCCACGACGGGAAAAAATCATAAAACCCCCGCAAAGTATATCATAATGGCTTGTATTAAATTATCTTGCGTATTGGCATAATACGCAGGCGGGTTTTCCCTTAACAATTTAATTAGAGTTGAGATATCAACATTTATTTGATCTTTATGCTTAGAATTGATGCTACACAGAAAAAACAGTCAAGTAATTGGCTGATCAATACACATTTCGGATCGATGAACTAATAGCATAATATGATAATTAAAACTCTACTGCGGGATCCTCCGTTCTTTCAAATTTACTGACGTATAATTAAATGGCATTAGCCTCTTACGCGATTCACGCTACAGCTACCTCGGGTTCTATCAACAGATCCGTTAGTTTTTTAAAGGACACGCATGCCTTGGCCAACCTATTGTAGATTTGTAGCTTATGTTCATGACACTATAACGCAACGCACCATCACGTAAACGAACAACGAACTACATCAATATCACTCCCACTAAGCCAACTCCATAAACCATTCTCAAAGCATACGATAAATCTCCAAGAAAGCAATAATGTCATTTACACCGATCAAAGACTACGCCTACAGGAGCCAGAATGCCCAGAACCCAATACGCAACTGTACGTCAGCAGCCAAGGTCAATGGTGACCAGCATTTGTCTGCCTCATGTCATTGACATTGGCAAACATTTGGCAAGGTGCCAGCACCATCCTAACGCAACTTCCATATACGAACTACAGCCTTATTACCATGCTTTTTAAGGTTATTTTTAGGAGCATCATAAAAGGGAATTGGATAGTTGGAAGTAGTTATTGTAGCGAAAGGGCGGAAGTTTTGAAAGTCGCGTAGGTATATAGATAACGTGGGTAAAGGCAAAAGGGTCTTTAATAAAAATATACAGCTTTATGTCTGAAAGAATTTCGCGAGTTGCGACGTCGTCGGAATATCTTTAAGGGCACTCGGAAAATTATACAACTATTTTATTTTTACGACGACTTTATACCTTCTATAATAAAACTGTTCTTTCACTGATTGAATGATATGACTGACAGACATCGCACCGCCTAAAGTACTTAAACCTATAGATAAAAAGTATTATTCCTAAGTAATATGGAGAAGAACGCTTATGTGCGTTTTCACAGTATGCGAACTTCGTATACAACTAAAGATACGGTACAATTTGCCTTATAAGTAACTGCACACTTTTGTACCTCGCCACTTGACAAATTAGAAAAACAGTTCAAAGTATTTAACTATAAGGCCTACCGTAGCTGAGCAAAGGGATGACAGCGAATGCGTTGAGAGCGTCAGTGGCCTAGTAGGTTCAGGTATCGACTCTTGATCGCAAAGCACAGAGTTCGATCCCAAGTGGCCTCAATTTAACAATATTTTTTTGAAGTAATTACATTATCTGAGTGCTTACGGTTGAGGGAACCTGAAAATTCTTACAGCACAGAACAATCTTACTGGCTCAAAGTGTACCTGAGATGACCTTTTTGTGCAAGATAAGATCCTCCATTAAAAAAATCAATCGTTAGTCACAATAGCCGCATTCAAGCCATTACTTACTTACGGTCAAGATAGTCTTGCTACCACACGAACAAAGACGTTAATGTCTCAACTGTAACTGTAGAAAACCATTTACAGCCATCTTAAAACGATAAAAGCTCTTAAAATGCAAATATCTCACCGCTAGATATCCAACTACTTGGCAAGAGTCGCGCACAGCCACTCTAGATGAGTATCATTCAATTATCTTCAAGACTTTACCAGCATTGGGCTAAAATGCAGCTCGAACTTACCTGAAACAAAACATACTTTTTTAAATAAAGAATTCAGTTTAATGTATCGTTTATGATAGGTGAAATTGTTCACAAATACCATGTGGTATAATCCTATGACTACTGTAATTTGTAATTTAAAACACTAACTATACTTGCAAACAAGCCAAAATCATAAAATTTTATAGTTTGATTTTTAAAATTCCTGTATGTAGTCGCAAGCTTTGTACAGTCTGTGAGCATTCTGAAGGTCTTCAGGTTTATATTCCTCTCGCTCTTTATAACAGCGTATGAGAGCGAGTGAGAGACAAGTACAAATCCGAAGCACATTCTAAGAGTTATCGCACTCTATCAATGTGATATTATGATCAAAGAAACAAGTTTTTAAATTATTTACTTTTTAATTATTATAAGTAGCGTTTTCCTTAATGAGCGCTTTATTGTCCTGTAAAGGTGATTGCACGTAACGTAGGATAACGTAAGTATCGTTGTATTATTATTATGTGTTTCGTTTAATTGTTGTTGGAATTTTAGAAAAATAATGACGTGACATGATAATTCCGATTAGAAAATACCTTTGAATGTGTGTAATGTAAAAACTTGCACCTATAATTTTGCTTATACTTCGACCAATAATGTAACTTACTACTTACAATTATCAAATATTTTGTGCGCTTTTGATGTAATATTGTTGTCACACCACATGCTTGAAATTGCCCAGTAATACATAGGTATATTATGCAAACCTCACCTAAAGTACGACGTTCGAGCCATCGGCTAACCAGCGGGTTATAATGAGATTCGAATTCCTATGAAAAATTACAACTTATACGGTTTTTTTTAATAAGGTAGGTTTAAACTAAGTTTTAATAAAACGTTGTTTCTAGTAAGTAGCCTTGCTTTTTATTGTCTCGGAAAAAGTGAGAAAAGTTAATTATTCTCCTTTGGGATAAAGCTGTTTTCGTTTTGGGAGAGCTTGAATCCCTCGCTGCACTCAGGACTCGATTCTAATTCCCTCGCTTCGCTCAGGAATTACCTAACTCGTATCACACTCGCTCCGCTCGGGAGTTAAATCTGGAGTCCCTCATTTGCCCAGGATTCAATATCGCGCCCGTGACCTAAAACAGTGCTTTTTCCCCTCGGTGTATAATCTACTATTACTTTCATTTTGAAATATTATCAATAAATGAGTATGGGCATGAGTATGAACTGTCACAGTGATCATTCTAGATCTACCCAACTATAGTAAATGCATAAACATAAAGATTTATTTCATGTATGTTGGCTAGTACTTCACCCGAAAACTAGGCCATTCGAGCGAGCAACTGTAATTGAAACCGCCGACGTAACTTGGTGCTAAATAATTATTCAACTGTAATTATGTCGACGATGCACAATCACATTTTTTGTGACACTATTACGAATTCATAATTCACCATTAAAAATGTTAACTATTAAGTTACAAAATAACGATTATCCACATCAAGATCAATCATAACATTTAGTAACATTTTGCGGTGAATAAATGTATTTCTTCTTCTGTTAAACATAAAGATGGCCTCTATTCTACTCGGCTAAACCGTATTGCCTTTGATGTGTAATGACTTTTAACTCGGCCGGCATTACTGTCAGCCAAATAAGAGCTATTAAACCGTTGACAATAGCTGCGTTTACACGTAAAGTTCGGACCGCGGGAAACGCCACGCGCCGATCCAATCTTCGTTCCAAACCGTACATTTTTTACTATTTTACTATTACAGTTGCATTTACTTTACACGTAGGTACGGTTCGGAACGGAGATTGGAACGGCGCGTGGCGTTTCCCGCGGTGCGAACTTTACGTGTACAGTCAGCTGCAGAGAAAAGGATACCCCCCCCTCCTGGTAAGGATGGTTTTTTTTCAAAAACCTGTGGTTAGGTTTAAATGATTTTGCGTTTATGTATAGTCAATAGTAAAATCTTCAATTCACCGAAAAATCATACAAATTTAAACACAGGTTTTTGAAAAAAAACGATCCTTACCAGGAGGGGGGGTATCCTTTTCTCTGCAGCTGACTGTACATACCGCTAATACGATAACGGCCGAGATTTTAGGCTGTAAAACCAATATCGTCTTTGACCTGTTATCGTATTGTCAACATTTTGATAGGTCTTATTTACTTGACGACAGAAGAGGTGAGGAACAATTCCATAACAGGTCAAAAGCGATATGGTTTTTACCGACTAAAATCTCAGCCCAGGTCAAAGACGATACGGTCTTTACCGCCTAAAATCTCAGCCCAGGTCAAAGACGATACGGTTTTTACCGCCTAAAATCTCGACCTTCAACTATCGTTCAACAACTGTCGACTGAAGCTGTACAAAGTTCGAGCCAAGCCATAATCTCGGCAACATCCTAATCCCAACAGCCAAACAAGCCAAACCAACAGTTGCGTATAAGAGGGAAAGTGTACTTGACATTGGTTCCTGGCCGCCGGCCAGATGGCGTTAGCAGGGCAATCGATATGAGAACTAAAGCAAAACTTGAAGCTGTGATATGAAAAAGTTAATTCCGCGATGATCAGCCTTGCAACGTCGGAGAGTTGTTCAAAGAAAAAGGGCTCGTCAAATAATAACTGTGGTAAGGCTACTCGTAAGAACATGTAATCTAAACTAATATTATAAAGAGGAACGATTTGATTGTTTGTTTGTTTTCATTGTATAGGCACCGAAACTAATGGACCGATTTGCAAAAATCTCTCGCCATTAGAATCCTACATTATCCCTGATGAATATACGCAATGTTTTTCTGCACGGACGGATGTATCTAATAACATGTTTTTGTATGTAGGCCTACAAAGAGGCCGATTACGAGGTTTATTGAGAAGTATTTTTTTGGTTGTGGCAATATATGGCTTAATAATAACTGAGACTGTTATTTATGAACTGTTGAACTAGCCCAGTACCGGGCGGCCGAAGGGACGGAGCCACGTGACAAACATAACTGTGCCTTCCTCTGAACTTGGATTGCAATTAAAGTTTACAATGCAATCCTTGAAATATCAATTTTGGATGCGAAGTTTGGTATAAAACACTAATTAAGACTGAGATTAATAATTAATATTAATTATAAATGCGACAGTTTATGTGTTAGTTTGTTACGCTTAACGGCTAGATGGATTTGGATAAAATTTTGAAAGGCTTCTTTTCATCCCGAAAAATTTAAATGTTCCCGTTATAATGATGATCGAAATCTGCCGCAACATGGGATGGCCGAATAACTAATTCTTGCAGGACCAAGTCGCGGGCAGAAGCTAGTAAAATAATATTTATAATTTTCATCGTTATATCCCCGAGGATAGCCACTAATTAATTAATTCCACTTGGTAAAACAAAGCTGACTTTATATAGGCTCCTTTTCACTTGACAGTAAGAGCTTCTACGGCAACAATATGATTACCATATAGAAACACGATGGATTCAAATAAATTAAACTAAAACCCCAGGTCTCCGGTACCAGTGGATTCCAGCGAAATAATAAAAAGTTAATCAAAGAAATGCTGACTTAATTCAACATTATTCATGTGCATGTATAACAATACCTAATTATCTCGAAACACGCTTGATTACATTTTACACTGCACAAATGAAATTATAAATGTATTAATATCGAACGCAGCTGTATGTATGAAAAACTTAACATTCACCGAACATCCAACACTTTGGTTGATTAAATTAACATAAATAAATGATTTGTTAGATTGTCTACACTCAAGCATTTTTTCACAGTAGCGAATTTCCACATCTCTTCTTCATGATCGCAAATTTAATTATTAGTAGCTTCATGTAGCGATTTTTCATAAAGCGTTTTATAATGTTCGCGTTCTTTTTCTTCGCATAATTTACCAGTAGATTATTTTATTAGTCGCATTTTTTCCCCAACTAATTTGACAGATTCGACGGAGCTCCGCATAGCAAAAATGCATGGGAAAAATTGAAAATGGAAGAAATACGAATAGTAAAGTCACCGAACATTAAATAACGCTATACGAAACAACGATACATGAAGAAAGATGAATAATTCAATTTGCGATTATGAAAGAACACGATGTGAAAATTCGCTACTATGAATGAATGGATTTGTGAAATAGATTTAACAAACCACATAAATCACCTTCATAATCATTAAAGTTTATATAGATATTTGGATTTTTGTCCCAATACACATACACGGCTAATAGGATTTGGATTAAATTTGGCACGCAGATAGTCCGTATCACCCTTAATTTGACAGTGTTCACCACAGTGAACACACCATAATCTTCTAATTATGCTGATTTATAAATGTATGAGTACATGAGATTAAGTCTAAACAGCTAAATATTCCTAAAAAGACAGAACAGCGGACCAAAGCGGACGACGCGCTGGCCTAATTAGTTGGTAGTGACCCTGCCTACGAAGCTAGCGGTCCTGGGTTCAAATCCCGGTAAGGGCAGATATTTGTGTGATGAGCGCGAATATTTGTTCCTGAGTCATGGATGTTTACCATGTATTTAAGTATATATTTATCTATATAAGTATTTATATCGTTGTCTAGTACCCACAATACAAGCCTATAGCTTAAAATGGGACTAAGTCAATTGGTGTGACATCGCCCCCTAATATTTATTTATTTATACATATATAACACCCGTGTGGTTGCCGGGTTAGAACAGTGCCACTCCATGTCATCCCGTGGATGTCGTAAGAGGCGACTAAGGGAATAAAGGCTTGTAGTACTGTTAGGCGATGGGCTTGCAACCTGTCACTAATACGCTGGTAAACATCTTAGCCTATTTGTGCAAAATGTGGTTACAGAATTATCAACAAGTTTTTAAAGTTGTAGGTAATTCTGTAGCTCAGCCTACCCCACTCTGGGATTACAGGCGTGAAGGTATGTATGTATGTATTTATTTATAAAGGTAAGTTCTGACAAATTACTCAGATCATTAAACGATAAGATAACAGTTACATAACGAGTTAAGAGCAATAGTTACAAGAATTAATGGCGCGAATAACAACGAGTCAGGACTTACACTTATCTTTACGAGCGAGTTGAACTTTAGAAATAAACTGAGTGAAAACACATTAAATGTCCACCAGTAAATATACCATGTATACATTTGTGACGAAGTCAGTCGGTTCGTACGTGATCGATTCTGATGCAACATAACGTAACAAGTTTAACAAACGGCATGTTTTTAACTGCTTTTAATGTTACCGTGTATATAAAAAATATAAATATCAGGGGACAATGTCACACCAATTGACCTAGTCCCAATTTAAGCTCTAGGCTTGTATTATGGGTACTAACTAGACAACGATATAAATACTTATATAGATAAATATATACTTAAACACATAGAAAACATCCATGGCTCAGAAACAAATATTCGCGCTCATCACACAAATATCTGCCCTTACCGGGATTTGAACCCAGGACCGCTAGCTTCGTAGGCAGGGTCACTACCAACTAGGCCAGCGCGTCTATGTTTGTACACACATTGTTTATACTTTTAAATTGCTATTTTTTTTATATATATTCTGTGACACCCGCGACGCTTCGATCGAAGGCTTGTCTGCATACAAAATGAAAACGATTGTTCTGCTTTGAAGTCGATTACAATTGCGAGTGCGTTAGGCCTCGGGTCTCGATGAAATAAAAATGGGACTAACCTTGAGATATACCCTACTGATGAAATAAGGAATCATTAAAATCACTTTATAATAATTGGTGGAGAACTCTAATTACAAACACAGAACCAAAAAAAAATAGCCCAATTCAGGACCTCCTCCTTTTTGACGTCGGTTAAAAAGTGGGCACAATACACACGTCAGGGTGGCGCTCTCCCACAGACAAACAACAACTGCATAACCAGTTCTAACGAAAATCAAACAATTGATGGCGACACAATTTATTTACGACATTCTTTTTTCAATAAAGTCAACAGATAAAATTAAAAAACAGCACCGAAACAGTGTAAAATAACGCACATCCTTTTTTTCATATTTTGCATATCCCCTTTGAGCGGGCTCACGGCCAAATTACGCCATAACTTTATCCAGTAACAAGCAAATTCCAAACATGGAGAAGAAAGTCAATATTTAACCTGAAAATATTTAACAAGAAACCGTTATGGCATTTTATCCGTACCCGGCCCAAGTTACAGGACAGTATTCTATACCAAAAAGATCATGCAAAAAGTATAAAAGACGGCGATAATAGCAAACAAACAACACATTAATGTAAATACAAGATATTTCCTTAACTTTTCAGTATCTCATTTAAATTACTCATTTGAAAGTGTATCGTTATTGAAAAAGCGCAACACAATAATGTTTATGCATATGCATATATGCATTCGTAATGTTTGTCTCAAATATCAATGAGAACAAAACTTCAATGAATGATATGCGATTTTCATGTTTTTCATCTACTTAAAACATTCCCAAGAGAACGGCTATAAACACATTATTCGCTCAAGAAAATAATACGTTTTACATATGAATAACCATCGGCAACACGCTTCGTCAATGAGTTTCAGCTACAACACAGGAGACCATATGAATCTTAATCTATAAATAAACGAGCCTTAGTCGTTTAAAAATTCAATTAAGTCGAGCATTATCAAACAGCGCTCGCAGCCCTGTTAAAACACCGCTTAAATGGAAAACAAATACGCGCAAGCTGGATTTTTCCCTGAATAATAGAGGGTGTAATGATTAAAACCAGAGACAATAGCCGTTTACTCTGCTAATGAAGCCGGAACGAGCATTGACGGCTAAGCCCGGAAATTCCGCATCAGAATAGACTTTTGACATTTAATACCATCGGCGGAATTTCGTAACCATGGGGCTTTATTTCAATTCGCTTAAACCCATCTAGCTTTAATACCGGTATCATATTGTTGACGTGACATAAAATATATTTGCGATATAGAATCAGGCCTCAAATTTATTTGCTGCAGTAATTGACACTTGACTGGCAATATAATTTTATGTTTAACGCTATGAAGACTTGCTAATTTCGTTAAGCTTTCTGACAGGTTACCTTATTTAAAAAATTAAAAGAGAACGAAGTGCACATCAAATACTTTTAGTAAAAACCACTTGACAAAAAAAGTGTCAAGACTCGAGAGCATGTCGGGGCATCCTCAGTGTAGAGTTCTGTATCCGGTACTTCAAATGCTGGGCTATAGATAATAAAAAGAAGAGAAGGTAAACATCTCTTTTAAATCAAGAGCAAAGAAGCCTACTTAGTCGTGCCTATTAGTTTTCTTCTAGTTTCGTTTCATATGCTTTTACTAATGATAATTAATGACTTTTATTACGTATATATGTTTTTTGTTGGAGAAAGAATGCAAAGGACTCGTAACTCGAGTGAAAATGACAAATATTCAACTAAATGTTTCCGAAAAAGCTTACAAAATCGAATATAAATCATAAATCTGGCAGAAAGGCTAAAAGATGGCAGATATCATTTCTTCGACATAAATAAATTTATAAAGCGCCTCACGCTAACAGCTGAAAAAATTCATTTGCCAAAGAAATATATATTGACTTTGGTAGATCTTTTGGCCTTTAACATAGAACCAAAGGGATACAATAGTGGCACAAATACCAAACCTAATAATTTAAACTAAAGTATAGGACAGCGGAAACACCATTGAATATAAATATAATTCACCAAAATATTCAAGGGTTTTCCAGCAAAGAATTAGAAGTAGGATTATTTTTAGATACGGAAAGTGTACACATTATGTGTGTTACTGAACATTGGCTTAGACCAGATCAATTAATTTTTGATTTTGTTAATTTTAAATTAGTTAGTTTTTTTGCCAGGAAATCCGCCATTCATGGTGGTTCTTTAATAATTGCGAAAAATACCTTAAAAACCAAAGAAAGGAAAGATATTGTTAGGCTATCTCTAGAGAGGCTTGTAGAAATCTCTTGCATAGAAGTAGAAAATTACACAATTATTTGCGTTTACAGACCACCATCAGCCGATTTTAACACATTTGAATCTACTATGGAAAATGTGTTAAAATTAGCCTGCAAAACTCAAAGGCATGTTATTGTCTGTGGAGACTTTAATGTTAACTTACTGGAATCGTCAATTAATACTATTAAGATCTTAAGTTTATTTAAATCTTTTAATTTAGGTAATTTGTTCTTTGAACCTACTCGGATAGGTGTTTCAAGTGCTACCTGTTTAGACAACATTTTTTGTAATTGCGAATGTTTGGATAAAGCAATATTTAACTGCTTTAATTCTGATCATAGTGGTCAAAAGGCTTCTTTTTCAAATGATTTTCATCAAGTACCACAGACAATAACATACAGACCCATAACTAGCAATCGTTTGGAATTATTCAAAAATAAAGTTCAGAGTAATCTCTGTGGGTTATCCTTTTCACATAATGATTCTAATAGTAATTATAAAGATTTGTTTTTAATAATTCATCATCTATTTAATAATAATTTTAAAATGAAAACTATTTCTGGGTCAAAAACTAAGTTTAGTGAATGGGCTACCTGTAGGCATTCATAGAAGTAGGAGTAGGCTTTATGAACTATATAGAGAGAGGGAGGAGAACAAGAACGCAGACTTCTTAGTTTATGTTAAGAAATATTCAAGGACTTTCAAGCAAGTTTGCTTGACTGCTAAGTCAAACTTTTTAAGTCTTAAGCTCAAAGCTTCTGACAATAAGGTTAAAACCGTGTGGAAAATAATAAATCGAGAAACGGGTAAATCTAAAACTCGTGATAATCAAGTAACCATTAACAAGGGTGACAAACAAATCAAGTCAAACAAAGACGTGGCCTTAGCGTTCGAAGATTATTTCTCGACAATAGCCGTTAATACCACGAAATGTCTTCAATCATCTGCGATTGAAGCTCAAAAATTACTTTGTGCTAATGTTACTAAATGTAACGAAAGCTTTGATTTTAGCCACGTAGATTCAGTTTTAATTGTTAAGGTATTCAAATCGCTTAGTTTAAAAAAAACAGAGGATTTATGGGGAACATCAGTTAAAGTCATCCATCATGTCATAGATATAATTGCACCGCACTTAGCTTTAATCTACAATAATTGCATTTCAGAGGGGGTCTTTCCAAATCTTATGAAATATAGTAAAGTCATACCACTTTTTAAATCGGGCGATATGAGTGATTTAACGAATTTCCGTCCCATTTCTATTCTACCTGTTTTAAGTAAAGTTTTTGAGAAGTTAATGTTAAAAGATATGGTAGGTCACTTCAATAGAAATAAACTGCTTAACAGTAATCAGTTTGGCTTCACCAGAGGACGATCCACTACTGATGCAGCATCTGTGCTCATTAAATATATATACAATATTTGGGAGAAATCTTGTGATGCTATAGGAATTTTTTGTGACCTTTCCAAAGCTTTCGATTGCGTAGATCATGCGACTCTTATATTAAAATTAGAACATTATGGTCTGTCAAATAATTCTCTAAATCTTATGTCTTCATATCTTAGTGATAGAACACAAACAGTTGTTGTAAACCAAACACAGTCTATTGGAGCCCTTGTTAAGTTAGGTGTGCCTCAGGGCTCTATATTAGGTCCTTTCTTATTTTTGGTTTATATTAATGACTTACCACGCACAGTAGATAATCTTTGTGATATTGTGCTATTCGCTGATGATACATCATTAATTTTCAAGGTAGACCGAAAATCCGTCGATTACAGTAGGATAAATACCATACTAGGTAAATTACTTAATTGGTTTACTAGTAACAATTTGCTACTCAACGCTACGAAAACTAAATGTGTTAGGTTCGCTTTGCCTAATGTTAGACCGGTAGAATCTAGTATATTTCTTAATAATGAGAGATTGGAAATGGTAGATAAGGCGCTTTTCTTAGGGATAACTATAGATAAAAACTTGCAATGGAGTCCCCATATAGCAGTACTAGCAGGTAAATTAAGTTCGGCAGCTTATGCTGTTAGGAAAATCCGGCAACTTACTAATGTTGAGACAGCTCGCTTAGTTTATTATAGTTATGTTCATAGTGTTATGTCGTACGGTATTCTGGTTTGGGGAAAAGCTGCTGACATACAGACTATATTCGTGTTGCAAAAAAGAGCCATTCGTTCTATATATAATCTAAACTCCCGTGATTCCTTAAGAGTACTATTTAAAGAAATTAATATTTTGACAGTAGCATCACAATTTATTTATGAGAATATTATTTATGTCATTAAAAATCAAGACTCTTTTGTTAAGAATTGTGATGTACATAATTTGAATACGAGAAATAAAAATAAAATTGCTATTAAAAAATTTCGTGTCCGTAAGGTTTATAAATCATTTCTAGGTCAATGCATCCTTTTCTTTAATAAATTACCTGACGTTGTTTTAAAGTTACCATTTCCAATACTTAAAACTTACTTGAAAAAGTCGTTGATGTCTAAAGCTTACTATAGGGTCGAAGACTATCTAACAGATAAAAATGCTTGGCCAACACCTAAATAATTTAATAATTTAAATTAGTCTTAAAAAATATGTAAATATTGTATTATTGTCTAGGGGACACGGTTTCTGTAGGAGAATGTATCGAAACTTTTATGCATGTTGTCTTGCACTGTCACAGGTAAGTATAACTTGTATACTTTCTATATATATAATTTTTTTTTATATTACTGTTGCTTATTAGTTTTGTGACAATTCTGAGTTTTGACACATTTTCCTGCTCAACTACGCATGAATACATTTTTGGTGTTATGTGAGATTCATTGTTTTATATAATGCTAGGTTAAGTTTATTATTGTATAATATCATTAGTAATATTTAAAAAACGACTTACTGTTGAGTTTCTTGCGGCGTTTCTTCTCAGCAGTGGTCTCTTCCGAAGCGCTGGTAGATTTTTGACGTGTAAAAGTGCCCGTGCGGCCTACTTACTGAATAAACATCTTTTATCTTTATCTTTTTAAATCATAATAGACTTTCGAATAGTGTTTTATATGAGTTTTCCAACAATACCCTTAGGGTCTGTTGTTAATATTGTGTCGATGTAGTTACAAGGAAAGATAAGATAAATCTGACTTCTAAGACAAACTAACATATATTGGCGAAGCTCCAACTAAGATCTGTCCTTGAACTATGTGTAGTCAAACAGGAGAAAAATACATACAGTTACATAAAAGACATCCGATACTCAGAACGAAACAAATACTTATGCCTCCTGTTCATCATTCATATATTTCGCCTTAGCGGGGATCGAAACCCCGGACTTCTAACTTAGCTGTCACTATCACTAATTGTTGTTGTTATACTTAAATGTGAATTGGATCCTTTTCCAGCAGCAATATTCATATAAGGATAAGGAAGGAGAAAACTAATGACTCTGTTATGTGTAATATTGGGCACACACCACAGGTTGCTTCGAGTCGGATAAAATATTTATTTTGACATTCGTTATATTATTAGTTCGTCGAAACCAGTCCACATTAATCAGCTTTCAGCTTCGATAAGTCTTGCCGCCTCAAAGACAATATTTGCATATTTCCGTCCTCCGAAAAACTTGTTCGATTGTTTTTAAGCCCAATGACGTCAAAACTTCCAGTTGGCGATTTATTTCTAAACGCCTGCGTCAGAGACATAATAAATTCATATAAATAATTACCTGCCTTAAAAGATATATCATCGACAAGCATTTCCCCTTCGACTGCTATTTGGAAACATTTTCATTACACAGCCAAAACAAGACAAAACAAACGGCCCTAGATCTCGAGATAATTTAAAGTAATCCACGCGCTGAGGCGTACAATGATATAACTGAGTTAGCGCTAACCAAGGGCCATAAACCACTGTTCACCGCAATTTATGTCTAAAATAGAGCTGAAAATTTCACGGAGATAATCCAGACTGAGCATTGTGTTCCTAATTATCTCGTACTTTATTTATTAACGAGTTCATAAGCCATGCGACTCGGGTCCCAAAGAATTCAAGCAAGCGACAGTGACCCACTTTCTAAAAAGAATTCCGCGCGCGTAATCCGATTGCCTCTCACAAGTCATCTGGTTCCTGGTCGATCCCAGTGTAAACCATGACCTTTACCACTGGTGCTTAGTCCACTAATGCCTATTAGAGGCCTCGAAATTCGTCTTTAGGCGTCGCGTGCCGCCGGCAGCCGCTGCTACAGTTAGTTGCGTGCCGGCACTCGACGCGGTCGAACGTCCGCAGCGTCGGAAACCACTCCGGAGAAATACTGCCGTCGGAAAACTTGCAACCGCTATCGTAATCTTAAAAGTGCGCTAAAACTTCCTTCCTTCCTTAGAGATTAGTGTTTGCGTATGATGTAGCATTTTTGTGACAGTTTTGGCGGGAAAGTGAGACTATCTGACCACACCGTATCACCAATGGCGACGTCGTCGCTAAGGTAAATATTGGTAGAAATCGAAATTACGGCGCGGACTACTCCTACCGCCGGACAATACCATTATTTGCCGGGCTGTTGAGCGACCAAGCGCTGACCGTATTGACACGTGCATTGAAAGGAAATCGGATTCCATTTTCAACAGCTCCAGTTTACTTAAACAAGTGCACCTAAAAGAATAAACAATAAACGAAAACAAACACAGTTAAGGTAAATTGAAACACATTAAATTCCACACCCTCTTACACAAACAGTAATTACGAGCTCATTCGGCATGTTTACGTTTTAGACAGTTGTTAAAGTGACACTAGTCGGTGCCAATATGCAAATGTGAGTGTTCCGAGGTAATAAGCGGGCACCGAGTCAGCTGGGAGCGACCCTCGCGCCGGCTCCTCCGTCCCTCCGGCCTTACGTAAGCCTTCAACGACCAGTCTCCGCCTCCACTTATGTAACAGCCCGATTCCAACGGAATTTTATCTAAGGGATTCAATTAGATCGAATATTGGATTCCTGATCCAATAAATCTATTTTCGACAGCGAAAAGATTTATAATCCACACCTGAGCAGTGGCTCAGAAATACACAAAAAATCCTTCTGGCAGCCTCAGATTTCCCTTAGCAGTTCATATTTATCGTTAGTTCCGTCTAAAGGCTTTATGTTTTCACAAAGCGCAAGCAAATCGAATGCCTTTGAGAATAGGAATTCTTTCGACACACGAAAATTGGAGCAGTACAGGCAGACATTGGATTTCTTGTACAAAATCTTTTGTTAAAGTATTCGGGTAGGATTTCAGAACATAATTGGGCCGCTTGAGCGATTACACGGGAATGGTTCAAAACTCCAGGGATTGTGAAGACGAATCTTATTATATCTGGAGCCAGAACCAATCAAAAACTTTTGTCAGTCCGGCGACAGGCCTGAGTAAGCACTGATTCAGTTTCCAACTTCTTTATCAGCGATCTGGAGCAAATCAACCACAACTCAGGGTTAGTTAGTTCCAATTCGACCGAGCTAATCCTTTAGTTTAGAAAAACCTTCACTTATACTAGCACTATGGTTTGACGTTGACACCACCAGATTTATAACGGTCCAGGGCCTAGTGTGAAAGAGATGACGGAGAAAGCATTTATTTTCATGATTAAATTCTTGTCATTCATAGCAACAATGGAAACTGCAATTTAATATAGGATAATCCATGAAACTGAGTGGGCGACACAGGCGTGACGTAGACACGATACAGGCTATTTCGGATTAATCCCATAAAAACGAATTACCATGCATTGCTACTACCCAAAAGGTCAATTTCAACAATTGCTCGGCATTAAATCAGTCAAATTGTAGCAAACAATGCCTTTCAACATGTTTTGTTACAAATAGCGACAGCAATTAATGGCATCTCATCTGTACAGGAATCAGTATTTACAGTCGGGTCAGCAAATCCGTTACGTTACGGCCCAGGGCCGTTTTACAGGCGATAAACCAGGATCGTGCCAATTTGAGGCCGACATAAAGAAGTTCGCGCAAACTACATTAAGTAACTGCCGTGTAAAGCCTTTTTAACGGCCGCTCTAATTAAGTGTCGGGATGTCTATTAAAATGAAGGAAATTTAAAAAGGCTAACGCTTTAAAACCCACCCTTTATACAGGGTGTCCCAGAAACCGACGCCAACCCGCCTAGGGCTGATAGAGCAGCTCATAAGCTATCGATTTAACCCCCATGTATGTTCAGCAATTGTTATTAGTTTCCGAGATATTGATCATTTTAATCAGAGTTTTTGCCATTTTTCCGCAGCACGGACATAAGGAAAAATTACAAAAATTCTGATTAAAATGATCAATATCTCGGAAACTAATAACAATTGCTGAACATACATGGGGGTTAAATCGATAGCTTATGAGCTGCTCTATCAGCCCTAGGCGGGTTGACGTCGGTTTCTGGGACACCCTTTATATAGATTCACACGTCCTAGGTTGCCTAGCGCATCCGTAGAGGCAATTATAGTTTAATATGCAGTAAACCTCCCGTGCGTCCACAATCGATACTAATACAGCTTAGTTATGGTCTAATCAACCCGTAGGTCGTCTTTATGATCTAACAACATTAATGGGAATTGTGTGGGCAAATTGCTCCATACGGAAAATTGAATCAAGTCCATCCATCATCAATTCACGATTCATTCTTATTAAAAATATATCACGGGATTTTCTGGGACACAGATGCGACTCTTCATCGAAAATAGTTTTTAAATAGGATATGTATTGTTTGGTAATTTGGTACGTGTCTATGTAAAAAGCCGAATGTTGTGCATATTTTATGAATGGTGATCAACACACGAATTGACAGGAAAAAATGTAAAGATCTACCACAGGCAATATAAAAAGTACCAATATTACTCGAAAAATACGAGCAATCATCAACATTTGGGCAAATTTGGGGTAGAAACGGATGGCGATCAGTGGTAAATGGTTTCATTTGCCGGGAGCTCTAAAAGGCCAACTGGGGCGTGTTGATGAGTTATTCAATTTCACGATAGAACGCTTCGATATTATACACGTCGCGTATCCTGTCCATTTGCCTGCATTTTCGCATGAATGGTGAAATTAAATGAACTATAATCGCAAAATGCTAGCCCGCATGATGTTATCGAAAGCTTTTGTCCACACATTGAATTTTAAAGAATGCTTAATCTAGAATGGCGTCTAGATTTTTTCGTCACGGTTCACTTCACGCGAGCAGCCAAGCTTTCGTTTTAAACTTAAACTGAAAACTTTTGTTTCAATGCGAGACATTTCTCCCAGTGGATCGCCTTTGTCACGAGTCAAGTCCGCGTTTACGAGTTGAATGTATGAATTCATCCAGAGAAAATAGAAAGACGAAGTTAAGAATTTGTTGCAAAATGCTGAATATTCAGTAGCTGGTTTGCACACGATAAAACCTTTCCATACCAACGTGTAAACTACATACATACATATACTCACGCCTTCGTTCCCAGAGTGGGGTAGGCAGAGCTACAGAATTACCAAAAACTCTAAAAACTTGTTGATAATTCTGTAACCACATTTTGCACAATTAGGCTAAGATGTTTAACAGTGTATTAAACTACAAATTATAATAATTTATAGTAAAAGTTTTAAGTGACACCACAGTCGTGTCGTATCGTATAATACTGTGATAGTTCTAAGTGAGTATAATAAATAACACGAAACAAGGAATTAGGAAAGCAATCGAGTCAAAGTCAAAGTCAACAACGCGGGCAAAGTTGCCGTGAACTTCCCCGCGCAAACAATACCTACCAACGATAAATCCCGATCTACGAACCACAATGACTGCGAAGAACTCCGACAAACCAAAAATCCCACTAGTTACGAGTATATTAGATAATGTGAATAGATATCCTGACTGACCACATATGATTTGAGTAAATCAATAAAGTTCCGAAACAAATAATAAATCTGATTCATTATTAATAAACACAGTATCTTATCTTGTAAAAACAAAGAAATAAACATAAGCCCCTTGTTTTATCAAATATCTCATTCTACAAACACGTTATAGAAAATCCGTTCTTGTTAAAACTTTGCCGAAAGCCACACAGTACCTCTATGTTATTAGCTTCAAGAAATTCTCTGCCAGAAAGTTATTGGTTTCACGTAACAAGGCCTAAGTTCTCTCTACATCTTCAATATTCAGCATTTTTCAAGACATATGAAGTCAGAAAGGTCGGGAAAGGTTATTTCGCGCTAGAGGGCTCTGGTTATTTGCTTTGGACAGTGTATACAAGCGCACCCTTAAGCACACAATGTACAGGATACAAGCATTTATAGCCGCCTTGTGGAACGGACACACTAGAATAAAGGAAGAGCGTCTTAAAGGTTGTTGCTATCTAACAGTGTTTTTTAACTGCCCGTATACCTTTTTACACTAGAAGTTGTTTATTCCAATAATCGTGATCAAAATTGAACTCATAATTCGAACGTCGTAAGTCATATTAAATCCAATCATCACCTAAACGTAAAGTGAAAATAATACTTTTCATGTATACGAGTATGTATCAAAAGACATAAAGATAAGAATAATAAATCAGATTTAATGTTTAATACGGGTTTCTTCACTTCATATTTAACCTAATCCTACCTACTCCATTAAAGGGGGATCAAAGGAGATAGCAGAAAATTTCGCCAATATACAGGAGCAAATTGCTTCATCCCACTAGGCGAAAAGAGACGAAGGAAAGTTGCGCGATATATGACACCAGCAGAATTTCCGAGTCCATTTGGGGAGCGGAAAGTTTTAACGTTTTGCCGGACCCTCTAAAATGTTCTGCCTTCGGGCGGTAAGTGGAATACAGATAGATTTCGATCCGTTTTGTAACAACCCTAAGGAAGACGAGAAAGTTAAATCTCAAGTGGTCTTTAATGCCCCATTGAAATGCAAATTCCTGTTATCAAGTGAAACACTCCATTTTCAAGACTACAAATTACACCTTACCGCAAAACAAACGGTTCCGACAAGGAACCGTGTCAGCTGATAAATGGCTAGTGACCCCAGCCCCTGACCTTCGGGGCATTGATGTAGAGCGGCAAGTCGCGATACGGATCTATGGGGGTGACGTCACGCCCCGCCCCTGTTCTTGGCGAAAATCGGCTTATCGCGTGATACTTTGCACGCTTGAAATAGTTCTAAAATAAGAACATGAAAGTCTGAGATGAATACTAAATAAACGCCACTTATTAAATTTATTAATATCGTAGTTGCATGTCGATAACAACAGGCGATCGTTAATGAAGAAAAACCATCAATAGTAATGAAATAACCGTTTAGCAGAAGGCCAGTCTCAGGGTTACAATGGATAGATATATTATTGTTTAATGACTTGCGTTTGCAGTGTCACTGGCTCAATTAACTAACCGAAACGCAAAAGTACCGCTTCAAGTACAATTGGACTAAACTGTTCTAATCATCCGTGTGATAAAACAAACCACTAAAAAAACTGCAATCTAAAGACAAATTGAATTGAAGATTTATCCTCATCAAGAAGCGGGCACATGAGAAGAAATCAGAGCGAAATAAAACATGATATCACACAAACAGTACTGATACAACTACTGAGCGGTCGAATAGAATAATCTATAAATAACTAGCAAGCACATTGTTTCTATTATCATATTACAATATCAATGTCAAAGGATTTGAGGAAAAATATTGATAACATCTAAACGTCTCGCATCAATGTCGCCAAGTTTTTGTAGTGCTTAGTTTAAACCAATAAAATAACATTAGCTTGTTGAAATGTTGCACGAAACTTAGGTTTTAGAAGTAATGTAGGCTATGACGCCATTGCCTAATCTTGACTTTGGGGCGTTAACTATTAACCTTACAATGAATGTCAATTCTGTGCATTTTTTGCAAAGTAAGTATATGAAGAAGGCCGACCTTGCGTCTCAAGAAGTCCTCAATGATATCATCGCGAATGGTACAAATTTCACAATCGTATTTGCTGTTGTTGAGAAAGACTTAATTATGTTTTCTTAAGCATCGCATGTTCTCAGCAATAACATTTTAAGGTTATTTTGGTCATAAAAATAAATTTCAAATTAACCTCGTAATTAGACGCTACTTTTGTGCTTAATAACATTTTAGTAATTATTGTGTAGATAGTTATAGCTTCGTCGTATGACAAAAGCCATTGCTGTATCTATTTAATCTCTTGATAAATGGTCGCAGTGAACCACAATGTTGTACGAATGTATTACCATTGTACGGAAGGATTGTAAGGCTGTTATTATCAGTGTCCAGCCAAATACTATTATCTACGAATGATATGTTTTACAATGGCCGTCTACAATAACAATGTCCTTTAGACCAATCGACCCGCGGCAGTTACAGGTGAATCTAAACAGATTAAAGTCGTGCAAATTCTATTATCTTACATGAGCGAATAGCATCCAGACATCCAGAGACAGTTACATTTGTATATGTTAACTTGACAAATTAAATCTCGCCTGCACCTGCCACCGCCAGCCCTTTTCTCCCTTTAAAGCACTTCCAACGAAATATTACTCTTGGATTACACGGTTAACTTTCTCCTTAAGTCCCATGTAAACTCGACTTACCGCTATTACGAGCCCGGGCAGAATAAATATGAGCAAACGAAAACTTACGTAGACTTCTATACCCAAAACTTCCTAAGGCGGAATTTTTATGACACATACTAACTTGTCTTTCTACAGTTATGAGTGTTTATTGTCGCAATTTTCATGTTTCAACATGGCTGGAATCAAATCGCGTGAGATTAGGTCGCACGCACTATGGGACGAAAGCCCGATCTAGCTGGACAAAAACCATCACTGCAGTTCTGTATTAGTACTAGCAAAAACGATAACAGATACTCCCGAGGTCACGATTCCGTTGATAATTTTGTGTAAGTACCCTCCAATAATTAATTATTAATCTCGAAGTGTCAATAAGTGCGTTGTCGTCCGTATTAAAATCATTTACTTTCCGTAATTTCTTGCGTGTGATTCACAGTGTTGATAAGATTAATTTATAAGTTTTTAGTCATGGATCTTGAAGTTGATGGTAAGTACAATTTTTTACAATTATTTTAATCGTAAATACTTACAGTTTTGTTGAGAAAAATGCCGAGGAAAGGGATAAATATCGCATTTTTAGTGCATATTTTAAGTTTCTGAGACAAGAAACTACATGTACCATCTTGTACCATGGCTGTAATTTTTTTATGTGGTTGTCTCATTCATACAGTATTGGATTTAGTACATTTGAAACTGCGGACGATTGCGGAACCACGCGATATTTATAGTTAAGCTGAAGCTAAGTAATTTTTTTCAGAAACCGAAATAATTATATCTCGAAGGAATTTTTACCATAATTGGGTTAAATACGCAAAGAATGAAAGAAATAGGCGTTTATATGAATATATTTCAATGAAATTTAATACCAGTAAAGTAACAAAAGCTTCTATACGAAGATGAGGATGAAGATGAGTAGACATTTGTAATTTCTTCGTAATTAAATGCTGAAGGTATCATTTTGTACTTTTTATTACTGTTATTCTTATTTTTTTAGGTCCCATTTGAAATAATGTTTCGTTTCTGTTAAAAATGTAACATCCAATTTTAGTTGATCTCTTTTGCCGTAGTAATTCTTCCTATACAAAGGTCAATTTACACTGGTTTTCTTATTTTTGCATAAATATTTGCACAAAACAGTCAATTATTTATAATTTTGGTCTATTTAGACAAACTATAGATAAACATACCCGTTAGAACCGATTGAGAGTGTAAAATAATTCTGTCCAGCTAGATCGGGCTTTCGTCCCATAGTGGCACGTCCCGCCGCAAACGTCAAACAGCATTAGCTACAGTGATCGGTCTGTGGGTCTGTGACGTCGCATATTAATGCGATGTCATTGGACATGTCCAGCCTGCTGTTTAGACACAAACATGACCAATTTGTATACGGTTTAAGGGCTACAGTTGCGTGTTCGAGCGGATCTGTGTATGCTTATCATTGGGCACCAAAGGGCATTTGATCTAGCTCACTCGCAACAAAATGTGACTAGCGTACGTTCCGATTTCGCTGCGGCATTCGTGACATAGGCAGTCGTTTACGCTGCTTAACAATTAAGAGTTTCGAAAATGAAAATGATTTCTCTTTGACTTTGGCGTTATCGTGGTCATCAATGTAATTTCTAGTTTTATCGTGAGTAATTTAGTAAATCAATTCTGATGGAAAGCGTATGTAAAAGCCGTATTTGATTAGGCAGGCAATTACCAATATAATTCCTTAGAACCATTAATGATAAAATAATGCCCTTAACCTTCCGTAGGTACAGTCAACAGCATAAATAAGTGATCATTTATGTACCTTGTCGCTTTCAATGGTTTCATAATTTTGTATAGCATTTCAAACACAACGTTAAAGTGACAAGGTACATAAATGATGACTTATTTATGCTGTTGACTACTAGAATTTATTCATTTTGCTTGTGTAATAAGTACCTTAGTTTACATTTCGTGTTATGAAATTAAGCTTTTTTTTAAGTAATCATGGTGGGAGAAACACACCGTTTGTCAATATAAATAAATAAATTAACTAATAAATAATTTAATAAGTCTTACAATCGCGTAGGGGAGACCGGGGACAATTGAAACACGTCATGACTGAAACAAGTCAAATTTCTCAAAAACTATAATACCTACGAGTATGACGCAACACTCAGGACTCCGCCGGCCATATCTTAATCTATGGTCAATAGCGCGCGAGCGACCGAGCAACGTAGCGGTGTCACGGAGCAATTAAATTTTTTCGCGGTCAAAAATAAGTATTTCTCATCTTGTATATTTGTTAATAACTTTGTTTGTTCTTGTATTTTAACTGATTTAACTATTTTAGCGTGATTGTGATAAATTAACGAATGTTTATTATTGCCAATTATCAGTGTTCGAGTTGTTTTTGCGTTTAATATTTGACCTTGAATTAAAAACTGTGATTTGGGGATGGTAGGAACAACTTGCGTGTGGACGATTGAAACGTTTCATTCGTCCTGGCGTTTTAATCGTCCCCAAATGTAGTCGCCTTTAAATATGAGGAGGTTCTGTATTTGACGCATGTTTTTGTTTAATAAATGTGAAAATGAATTTGCGCAAATGGCTTCTTTTTTATGATGATTTCTTTCATGGTCAATAATTATTATACCTACACTAACTTTTGCCCGTGATTTGGATAAATAAACCAATAGACAGAGTTACTTTATTCATATTAATATTATAGAAGTATAGATATAGGTGCCACTTTTGGTATTAGTCCGGTATGTGTACCTACTAGTATCATTCTGACGAATAGCTGAAAAACTTAAGTAAGCTGCAGTAATTTTTTTATTTAATTTTATAGCTTGTTACACAATGCCATCGAGCCGTTTTTATTTTGAAAGAAAGTCACTTGACTCGTCCAGAAACAGATAAAGAAAATAACTGGATACTTCAGTATTAATCTGGCCTGATTCGCCTATAGTTTATTATTTGCAAGACTGATTGTAATTTTAATTAACAGGTTGATTATTCCTAAAATATTTTATAATTATTAATAAAGAGTCAAAATACGTTTTTGATTTTATTTTAATTCGGCATATAAGTAGCCGTGGTATTATTTTTATTGTAACTGTTTTTGTTTTATAATAAAACGATCTTAACCGATTATTATGTATATTATTTAAAATGCCGACGTTTCAAGTTTATCCATTCATTAAGTTATGATTGAAACACTGTTATGATTGAAACAAGCATTTTTGTATGTAGTATAATTATGTATTTTTAACACAATTCCATATCATTATAGCTTATTATAACATTAAAACTATTTTCTTTTAAGCTTTATGTATAAGGTAGCCAGCAACAAAGAAAGCTACAAGTCATATATATTTTTTTATCTGCGTTTGATGATCGAGATTTTCTGATGCTTATAAATGACGATATGTTTATGTTATGCTTGTGAACTTTTGATGGTCGTATTATATACCAATATAGCGATGAAAACGAGTAGGACTGATAACATTACTTTCATTGTGTCAAAGATATTACGGTGTTTCAATTGACCTTACATAGTGTTTCAATTAACAACGGTGTGAGGTCAATTGAACCACATTCCCCCATTCTCTTTATTACATTATTGTAAAATAACTATTAATGATAGACTTACCAAATATACTTTATTTAGGAACCAGATAACTAACCTTGAAATAATTATGGCAAACATCTTTCTAACTTTAAAAATAAAACGGCAACAGGCAGTCAAAGTCAAATCGTTTCAATTGTCCCCGGTCTCCCCTACGCGAAAAAGTGAACCAATATAATTGAATTTCAATTATTGTATTTACAAAACTTCATATAATGATTTATAC
Source organism: Acleris emargana (assembly GCA_927399475.2). Classification (NCBI taxonomy): domain Eukaryota; kingdom Metazoa; phylum Arthropoda; class Insecta; order Lepidoptera; family Tortricidae; genus Acleris; species Acleris emargana. The sequence continues at coordinate 1,603,042 of OV656846.1, forward strand.
CAATGCGGTAGCGTTATTACTCACAAATTATGGCATTTGACATTCAACTTATCAAACTCACCTGTCCAGTCTAATGCACAATTACACATAGCATTAATATAACCACAAACAATACTGCCGTCGTTCAACGTTTGTAGGCCGCCATTTTGCCGATGATCAATCTTCTTTAATCTATTTTCCGTCGGTACGTCCATTGCCGATCGGTTTATTTCAACTTAAATAACATAGTGTGTCACCATGACGCCAATGAAAGGAATTACTATAAACAGGGCATCGAACCTGGTGCTTCGAGAATAATCCGCAACCGCGACTTTCTTGCAACCCGAATCGATACATTTCCGCATCGCATATTCTAGAGATTTACCCTGAAGCACGCTACACAGCTATAAATTGGCATCTAATGGACCTTCCTTTCGGATAAGATTCAATTTAAAATACCGTTAATTTAATTATGCGACTATGCAAAAGAGGCTTTCGTTTTCCCTGTCCTTTGGCACATCTTTAATCAATGTTAAAAACAGTCGGGTAAGTGTTTTATAATTAACATTAATATGCTCAGTCTTTGATACAAGTGCATTTAAAATGTAGATCCGGCGCGGCGGATGACAGGGAGGCGGCCGATGTTATAATTGACACCGACAGTTCCAGCTGGGTGAATATTTCAGCGACGAACAATACGCCTCGCGAATATATTATAGAAGATAAACACGGTTAGTGTTTTATAAAGGTCAGCGGATATTGCTGAGTAGCGGCAGGTCTCCGTAATCTCCGAAACAACATTAGAGCGTCAGCCGCGCAACATGTAGGTTAGAGCACTAATGCGGCGCCGGCAGGCGTTGCGGTGCGGAATCCTACTTGATTCCATATCTGCACGAGCATCGGACTCGACCGTTCCTGCTACACGTTCGTTTAACTCGGCTGTTCGGTTAACCGTGCCACTCGGTACTTTCAAGTGAGATTAGCGCAAAACCGCCATGAGCTAGTTTATAGAACGAAACGTGGATTTGAAATCTTTGGAAACGATTGTGTTTGTTTACAGAATGAACGCACTACATCGGTCGGACCGCAAGTTGTAAAAGTTTATTAACGCAACAATCCCAATTCAATCAATAAAGTAGCTATCAGAAAGCCCCAAGGATTTCTCCTTGGACGTTAATAATCCGTATCAGAATCAAACTAACTTTACAGGCCACTTCGTAGCCTTGGACGTCTCGGAATAACTCATTTATAGCTGTAGGTACGGATCGATTTCGGCTGCAGACAGACAAAACTCACTTTTATTCTGTTGTAGGGCATTAATAATTCATTACTAGTGGAGAGGGCGACTCGCGGCGCGTCACACGTTCCCTCGGAAAACTTTATAATGCGATTTAGAGAGGCGAGAAGTGTGCCCTAGTCCCCGCTGCTCAGTAATTTGTTGGGGAAACGCGCCCCCGCATACACGCCGCCGCGCGCCCACGAGGAGCGCCCGCGCTCACGTCCGCTCCGCTCGCTCATTTAATCCCAACTTTCCTGTTCCAGATGGTTGAAACGGCGAAACTAAAAGTACAAACGGAACAATGTGCGGTGACCGGCAGCGGGGGACTAAAACAGTGCGCGACAGTGTTCAGTGACGATAACTGTTAAACAATGTGCCAGTGAGGTTCGGCCACGACGTCGAACTACTCGGACGGGGGGCTGGCGACCGCGGCCAGCGATGGTATGGACGGTGTCTTCGGCAATGGGAGCGACTGGGCGAACGCGACCGAGCAGGGGGAGGGTCCGGACCTGTACAACTACTGGCCGTGGAGCATCGTGGACGGCGCGCTCATGCTGCTCATCGTCAGTGGCAACACGCTCACCATCCTGGCCGTGACTCTGAGCCGCCGGCTCTCCTCGCTCGTCTCCAACCAGTTCGTCCTGAACCTGGCCATATCCGACCTGATGGTGGGCCTCACTCTGCCCTACCATCTCGTCTTCTACCTCGACGACGACTTCGGCAAGATCAAATGGTCCTGCCTGATGAGATTCATACTCATCATACTGGCTTGTCTGGCGTCCATATACAACATCATAGCTATAGCTGTGGACAGGTGAGTTTGCTGTAACGGTTCCTAAAATTATATTTACAGTCGAGGTTATCGGGTTATAAAAGCTTGTACGAACGGTATCACGCTATGACTTGAGCCGCGCGCGAGCCGTGCCAGTGAACCCCGTTCGTGTGTTAACGCCGCCGGCAGCAATAAGAGTAAAACTATTCAAAGGAAACTAACTATAAAACTGCAGGGAAATTCAAAGGATCTTGTTTAACCTACGAAAGAAAGCTACTCATAGTTGAGGGTGGTTTCAAACGAATGCACGTGACATCAGACGGCTTGAGTTGCTTTCATTTCATTGAAATGTCTCGTTTAATTGAACAAGCCCTTATCGGTAGCGATATGGCACCCCCTTTTATCGACGGAAGCTACACACGCGTCGCTGAATTATATATCCGAATTCGACAGACCGGTGCTATTATTGACGTGTCATTGTATTCTACGAGTACGTTCGCCATGTTAAAACTTTAAACTCACCGTCGTTTGTTTGCCCAATCATGTTGATAAAAAAAAAGACTCCAATTTTTACAGTTTTTTCCAGTCGTGTTGCTTATGGCAACGATATTCTAGGCGGTAAAACCCATGCCTATCGTCTTTGACCCGTTATGGTATTGTTTATAAGGGCCGCCATTACTGTCAAGTGTCAAGTGAACAATAGCTAGCAAAACGTTGATAATACGACAACAGGTCAAATACGACATGGTTTTTATGGCCCTGGTAGTACGTTTAGAAATTTACTATAGGTAGGTACATTTCAAATGAGTACCAGATAAATCCATAAAACTTTAAAAAAAAAACGACCAGATCTATTTGAAATAACGACTAAAGCAATAAAGAATCAGATAAACCTTAGAAATTAGATTCTCGCTTAGATAATCGTTGTAAGCTCATTTAGTAATATAATAGTTACTTAGGGCCGCATTAATAAAAATATCTTCAGTGAGCCAACCAGCCCAAGATACCTCAGATTTGACATTTATTTCGACGTTAGTCCAACCAAGATACCTAACCTAAGACGGTAAATTATCTGGTAAACATCTTAGCCTACTTGTGCAAAATGTGGTTACAGAATTGTCAACAAGTTTTAAGACTTGTTGGTAATTCTTTAGCTCTGCCTACCCCACTCTGGGAATGAAGGCGTGAGTTTATGTATGTATGTAAGACGGCTAATCATTGGCAGGTACATAGCGATAGTGCACCCGCTGCATTACAGCCGGTACATGACGAAGCTGGTGACGCGGCTGCTGATGAGCACGACCTGGTCTGTGGCGCTGTGCATCAGCTGCATCCCCATGTTCTGGAACGACTGGCATGAGGGCGTCGCGTGCGAGATGAATATGGTAAGATTTCTATTGAACTATTTTTAACTTGCAGGTCTTAAAGATTAAGGCCAATTAAAAGAGGGTTATTATGATAATAGTACAACAGCAAGCTCTTTTGACGACGGGCTGGCCTAGTTGGTAGTGACCCTGCCTAGGAAGCTAGAGGTCCTGGGTTCAAATCCCGGTAAGGGCAGATATTTGTGTGATGAGCGCGAATATTTGTTCCTGAGTCATAGATGTTTTGTATGTATTTAAGTATATATTTCTCTATATAAGTATTTATATCGTTGTCTAGTACCCATAGTACAAGCCTAGAGCTTAGTTTGAGACTAGGTCAATTGATGTGACATTGTCCCCTGATATTTATTTATTTATTTCTGATTTAACCAACATCTTTATCGCGTTAGGCGTTAGGCTCGTCTGGAGTCAAGACGTTAGCTTGCAACAATCATGAAAGAAGCAACCATTTGTTATAGTGTGCCTAAAAAGTAATTAAGTAGTGGTAATTTCCTCTGCCACAGATCTCAGTTTAAAGTACACAAAGTGCATGAAAAGCATATATCAAAGAAACTTTAAAGTATGATAGAATATGATTTTAAGAGCACTTCACATGAGAAAATATGCACAGAATATTAGTTAACCTCCCTAAGCAACACACCTTACAAATGATAAGACACAAGATTTATATAATGTATCATAAGTTTATAATCATTTACAATCATACTTCCCTCATATATTTGGCACAAGCCTGCCGAGCAACAGTCTTCTATTTAATCTAAAACACTTTATTAGATGCCTTGTTATTGGACCTTAATCGCTGTAATTGATCTGCTGCAGCGAGATAAAGAAATTTATGTTCCTGCAGAAACATATTCTAAACGCATCAGTTTCAGCCAACGAATCGCCTCGTGGCATTCTAAGTTCTATTAATAACAACGATAACGCTATTTTCGATAGCCATTTCAATATAAGTTCCATAAACCTGGCAGAGATAAGATATAGTAAGGGAGCCATTGGGAGCTTCTGTTTTCTGTAACGCGATTAGAGAGTTTGTCGCATAAATTTTGACTCATTGACATACATAATCAATAGTTGGGAATTAGCATCTTGTGCACGGTCGTAACGTTTTAATTGGCTACGATTTATATCTTGCCGTGTTCATTGCCAATATAAACAGCGCAGGCGTTTGTAATACCGTTTCATTACATTTCCTTAACTCTTTTAGGTAATGCAAGGTTATCAAAGCAGCCATTGTTAGAAATTCCTACAGCACAACTTTAAAAAAAACATTAGGTTTTTTTTTATTAAATTAGTTTGTTTATCGTTATCTAGTATATACAAGGATAGAGCATAGTTTCAGACTAGGTCAGTCTAGGTCAATGTGAGTGAACACATTAATTATATCGAAAGAAAGAGTCTTCTATCTATTTATCAATTACTAAAATAGTACAACGATAATATTTAACAAATAACAGCTAAGCGAAGTGCGGTGGATGCGAAAAGCACAAGACCGGTCTGAGTGGAGAGCCTTGGGGGAGGCCTATGTCCAGCAGTGGACGTCTTTCGGCTGACATGATGATGATGATGATGATGAAATGCGTCCAGAGATTATGATTCTGACAATATATTTTTTTTATTGCAGGTGGTTCCAAAGAAGTACACGACCAGCATCCTGGCTCCGATGTTCTCGCTGGTGTGGATGGTGATGTTCATCCTGTACTGGCGCATCTGGCGCGAGGCGACGTGCCACGCTCGGCGCATGCGCGCTAACACCTGCTGCCCCACCGGCGCCAACGATTGGAAGAGCATTCAGGTAGATCAATTGTAGTTGATGCTGGCACTAAACTGATACAGCTAGCTAGTCACATACCAATTATGCTATTTATTCAAACGTGAACTGTCAAATGTATTATTAATGAGAAGGAAACCAAAATCCATTTACAAGCTCCTCATAGATAAAATCTGAAAATGTCCAGTTTGTGTCTTATTTCTTAATTTATCTAGCTCGTCTTTAGACAATGTAATCAAATCAGTACTGTGTGAGACATAACCTCAATATATCTGCAACCCAATTTTGATTCAAAGAAACGTATAGTTAATAGTTATTTAATCTTAAACAGAACATGATTATGGTCTAATAATGGTAAATAGGTCCGTTTGGTTTTGTTTACATCTTTTGTCATTTCTATTTACCCCGACTGTACACATAAGAATAGCATATTATTTGAACCCTCACACCTATATTAATTATATCTCGTCCCACTCTCACTCGGCACTGTAGCATAATACCAAAACAAACAGTACCTTCCTCCCACTCTTCAAAACACATAATGCTAACGTACGTCTGCAGTTACAACACTCCTGACGACCGTCCCTAAATTTTACGATTGCATAAAAACAGTCTTTACGTTTACGGTCATGCTACTGAGCAGAATGTAGAATTCATGCTCCGCTAAATAACATACGGATTCTGCAAAATGTTACGCCCGCGAGTTATTTAAGGTAACTCCCGTTTTCGAATCGACAGGTGACAGATTATACCAATAATGCTGGAAGCTTTGTTTACAAACGCTGACAAATTGACACTCGATTTACAAGGATTGATTTTCGGCAACAATAACCACAAAGCGTTTTAAATTTTCAGGTGGTGTTACTGGTACTGGGTTCGTTTTCTATCTGCTGGATGCCATTCGTAGTAGTGGCCTGCGCGCAGACACTTCCCGTGATCACACTGCACAACCCCATCGCGTACCGCCTGACTTCATCCCTGGCCATGTCTAACTCCGGAATAAACCCTCTGATATACGCTTGGAAGAATGCTGGTTTCCGAGCAGCCTTTGTGAAGCTGCTTCGCTGCAAGCGGCCTGATACATCGGAGTATAGAGGATCACCGGCACCGGAGAGGAAGAGGGGGTCGGTCGCTCTTCGCGAAGGCTCTATCACGCGCTCGAGCGCCCCAAGCACGCTATCGACCACAGGAGGAAGGCCTGCGAGGCTGCTGTTCACGGAGCGCGAGACGGACACAGCGCGTTGCCGCATCATTGAAAACGCTGGCTACATTGACGCCGACCAGGGCGATACGAACCCCTCGTACGCGCCCGACCCGACCCCTGTCCACAGGCCTGCCACCAGGCCCGACGTAGTGTAGTGTACTAAACGTTCATAGACGTTCTGTGGGAAACGTGAAACGCTTCTAGCATTTAAAGTAAAGTTGTTAGTGACTCTAGGTACCCCTTTCGCATTTAGGTACCTGTTTGACTCTACGCTCAAGTTTATAAAAGCTTTATTGTTGAATTTTATTAATAGATTTTAATGAGTTCCCTGCCATAATGAAATTCTTGTATGAGGTTCTCTGTCACATAAATAAATTGAGATGTTTAAAAGATAAAATTATAGCTAAATTGTTCGATGTAACATTAAAATATATAATTCTACTGTGTATCTTTATTGAAGTTTAAATTAAGGTTTCCCAATAAATGTGTAAAAAGATGTAGATGACGCCACCTATCGGTAATGATCAAACTCAGCATCAAATCTACTTAGCCACCGTGGCCACTGTAACCGGTAAATTGTCCAACCGCCTATAGAGGGCGCTGTTTTCAACGACGATTATTAAATACGAGCCCTCAACGAAAATCTGTTGGAACTCCACCACACGTTACAACACATTAAAAGATTTTACATATCATTTAAAATGTAACATAAACGAAACCATACTCAAAATAAATCAAGGAAATTAATAAAGTCTACGAACACAGACACGATACGATTGTCTTGGATTTGCTCACTAAACAGTTTGTAAAATCTCAGTACTGAGGACGTTATCTGTTATCTGTCATATTCAAACAACAATACCAACGAATGTTTTAGTTCCATTGTACAACATATAGGTTAAGTGATTATAAATATTATAAGAAGCTCGTGAGAAGTGTTTATTATACTTTAAACACTTTAACTGTGTATATACTAAGTATTATTATTTATATGTTTAGGAATATATGTCTCTGTATATAAGTATAAATTGTTTGTTTTATTTTTAATTTATGTAGCTCGTATTGTATGTAACTTCCTACTTTTTTCTTACTTTCCTCAATGGTTAGTTGGAATAGATCCCTTAAAGGGATAAGTTCGCTTTGTATATCCCTATATTGTTAACATTATATTTCGATTTTCCGTTTTGTAGAATAAAGTATCGACAATTAACATACATACATACCTACAAATCAACAAAAAATAGCAATGACATTTTAAACTTCTAAATCATGGATCAAATAGAGCAAAGTTTAAAACATGTGTCGAAACACTCAACCTTGAAACCACTCAATATCGAAGTCTGGTATTTATCTCAATCTAAATTTAAAAAAAAAAAACAATTTTGAAGTGTCTTTTAAGTCAGTTACCTATACTTATCAATACCTCTATTTTGTTAATTCTTTGGGTTCTAAAACGAATGATGTAAATGGTTCCCAAACATGCTATTTCAAAGGAAGTAAATTGTAGTTCTTATGGCTATGGCATAGCATAACAACTTAACTATTATAACCCACTGCTAGGCCGGTCCATTTTGTATAAAAATCAAAGCTACTGGCATTCTTACGGTAACGTTAAAGTAAAAATAAGATTAAGGAATAATGCCCATGACGACGACGGAATATCTAAGGATATTTAAGGCATTATAACATTCTAACATAAATAGCGTTCACTAGATTAGTAGAATGCAAGTTACCTTTACTTATTGAGTTTAACTTTTAGATTAATAAAGAATTAAATACCTACTGAAAGTGACCGAGAATCTATATACCAGGTGGAACAAAACGAGGGACTTTTAAAAATACGGGGATTATTTTAGGTCTTATACTTTATTTTTCACCAATTATAGTACATTGTGTAAATTTGTGTATTAAGGTCGGTAAGTAAGGAATTACGATTGAGGCTCTAGTACGTAGTTCTGAGTCGAGGTTCGTAATTCCCGGACCGCCCGTGAAACACACAATGTTTTTCATCACATTTGCGAGTAAATAACTATGAATTATAGCTTTAATACACAAGTCAGCACAACTATTCTTACGAATTACTTGAACTTTTTTTAAGCGGATGGCGGGCGGACTCCACAGATTATACAAATGTTTCGTTCAGAAACGTTAAGGGCAAATACTTACGTAGGTATACATACAGCCCTGAAGGAGTGTAAAAAAAACGACGTTTTAATACAAAAAACTATTAAAATCGATTATTAAGAACATTAATTGAGTATTTAAGTAACATGTAGCGAGATTGCCATGAAATTCCTGTTTAAATAACATTTAAGACAATTTTTCAATTGCGTGTAAACTCTTTGCTTGAACTTGCATGACCTGTGTGCCGTGCTATAAATTAAAAAAAAAATACTTACCGACCTTGGGCTTCATGGTAAAAGAAAGGTCGAGGGTTTTATATGGGGCATTGCGGCCAAGTTAACCTGTATGTTTAGATACTGTTTACGTGCAAGTGTGATGAAATAGTAGATTGTACAACAAGTGCATAAAACGTACCATTTTACCCGAGACGTGCATATAGCCGTGGATGGTCACGTCGAGGGTAAAATGGGTTTTATGCTCGAGTTTTACACTCTGCTTTTCACTTCGATCGCAAGGAAATAAAACAACGATTAAGCATATACAAGAAAAAATAATTATTTTTTATAATGTAATTAATATGTTCTATCACGCATAAAATGTAATTTCATCGACAGTTCGTCAAATTAGCTTAAAAAACACACTCCGCAAACGTGTTTACGCTTTTTTGGTTCCTCCAAATCATAAAACTTTCGTATGTGCTGAGATAGATTTTCTTCGATTTAGGCGGCAATATCTGCTCAATTACATTTTTCGCACTTCTGTACATTAGTCTCAGGCGAAATCATTTTTTGATCGTCACTATCACTACTTGAAGACATTGTTCAATTACTTACGAATAATTTATTGAATTTTCAACCGCAACACAATAAATTTAGTTAGTTTTTAATTTTGTTTGACGAATAATTAGCTTCCCGCTACACAATTTTTCTTAATTTTTTGTTTTAATTTTCAACTATGTGACGTTTGACTATGGACACTAGGTTTGAGCCTTAATGCCAAGTTATTATAAATATTTGCGTTACTTATGTTTTTTTTACGTAAATGCACGCCCGTATTAATCTTAAAGTATTTAGATAGTATTACATATGTCGTAATTAAAATAAGATATAACCTAAATCTCATAAAAATATATCAATAAAATGAAGGTGTATTGTGTATGTGGCTGTAAGGCCTTATTACCTTAGTCTTAAAAGAAGAAATTACTTTATGCACTAGAGCATAAAATGCGATTTTATGCAGCCTATACCCAGCATAAAGAAGGACTTTACGAGCATGAGAAGTGAAAACAATATTAATATTTCTAACCGTTTTAGAGATACAGCTTGTTAAAGATTAGCGCAAAATCTCCACATTAGCAACCCTAGCCAGTAGATCCGATGACGTTATTAAAGGTGCACCCTCATACACGAGCACGAGCGGCAGCGTGCATAATACGACACGGTGGTACTTTCGACCATCGCATGTAAAGAGAAGTTGATGACATGTGTCAATTTAAAATGTAAATAACTTTGAACTAACAGTAGTAGGGTTGTCGCTGATATTAAAATTATTAATTTTAATCATTTTGTTAAGTCCAGCTTTACAATTATAATAAATCGATTGTAGATCACTTAGATAACACTATCCTTTCAGCTCAGTCCCTCGTTTTGTTCCACCCTGTATAACTCGCACGATAAACATAATGTAGTAACGAACACCAGCTGTAACGGGGTAGATGGTAGACGGTGAGAGAACAGACGGAACAAAAGATAAATGATATTAACTCTGTGATATTAACTCATTCCCGAAATACCAGAAATTTAAGTGACCAAATTATTGAAACCCAAAATACTTATACATGTACAAAATATTTTGGATCTGGCGTATTGGGAATCGAGTACAAACAGCCACACACTTAACTGCCCATTAAAGACAGAAGTGAGAAAATGTATGAGATAAATATAGTTTTTACATAAGAATCTCATGTGCACGACAGAGACAGTTTCTCTCTATTTATCTTCATTGGTCACTCAGCTGTGTGGGTGATTGCACAAAGAGTATTCTGGTGTTTTCGAATACTGGTAATTTGGGGATAAGCGTATTTTATGTTCCCTTACTACTGGACATTGAGCGTGTAAAATACTTATCAGTGCAGGTTTGTCCACGTTGGGCCAATGAGTACAGCAATCCGAGCTTTTATTCTACATAATGTGCCCATGTTGGGCAGGTGTGCTCACAGCAGAACAAACGCTTAGTGTGTATGTGTGGTGTGCACCCGGCAAACGTAAAAAGTGAGCTAATCACAAGTAACTGTGTACTCATGAGAGATGAAAAGTATATAAAACTAAAATAAAGATAGGAAAGTCAATAAATCTAAAAACTCACCTCAACACCGGTCACGCCGAGAGCTGTCACCAAATTCGGTGTCATCCTGAATGGCACCTTCTCTGGAACCCGCAGCGTCTTCCCTTTCTCGAAACACACGTTATAGTCTATATGCACCACCTCACCCGACGTTAAGTCCACCATCACGTTATCCAAATGTCTGTCGCCGAGCCCGATAATATAACCGATCGTGCTCATCACCGCGACCGAGTAACTGTACCGGCGCACCATCTGCCACCACTGCTCCGGGGACACACTACTGCACCACAGTTCCCTCCACAGCAAATCGTTCGGCGTCTCCGCGGACAGCTCTTCCAAAACTTGCTTCAGAATCGACACTGGCCACTCTTTCCTATTCTCTGTCGGAATACCGGCCTCCTTCAAAAGAGGATTGAGCTTATTGTAAAAGAGCTCCGAAGGACGCAGCACGTTGATTGTCTTGTTAGTCTTAGCAGACAGGATCGCCGCTTCACGGTTTTGCCAACGTTTGTAAAGAGCGAAGAGAGGAGTCACGTTGTCTACCCAACTGATTAAGCCAGAACGGGGCCCCAAAGGTATGACTGAATAATGTCGCGCTCTATAAGTCTGGTTGTCGTTGTTCTCAGAATCCCTTGCCATCATAGTATTGGTTATAGACAGCAGTTGCATTATTCTCTCGTCCAAATGCAAATCTTCTAATCCCTTGAATAGGTAAGTATACGCTTTGCCATCTGAGCCGTAGAAAACTAACTTCTTCGGCCTGGTTTTAGTTGGCAAGATCGCTACGTTGTTTTCGACAGATCTAATAGTAACTCTGACGGTCCTTTGATTGGTGTGGACGCCAGGCATCGTAATGACCGTGTGCTTAAGCTCCGCCAATATCGGACTTATATCTGACATTTTCAATATATAAGATGTTCTCTTATTTACTTTTTGCTGCAGTTTAATTTGCAGTTGCTTTAACGGTGCCCATGAATCTTGTGGCTTTTCTGGATTAGTTGGATTTTTCAGTTTCTCAATAGCATCAGAAACAAGCGCTTGAAATTTAGTCTGGAAATAAATCTCGTGTGGTGTTTCTGGTTTAGCTGATGTGATGTGGTTTAGCTGTTCCAAAACGTACAGCACCGGTTCAAATATAATTCGATGTTTTTCTTTAATTAGCTTTTCTTTGTCCTCAGTCGACAGATTAGCATTGTCTTTTACACGAACAACTTCCGTTTCAAGTTGTGAGAGCCTTTTATTAAATTCTGAATGATGCTGAACTAAAGTCCCCAGCCAAAGCTCGTCCCATAAAAGATTTATACGTTGTAGCTCCTTTACCAACAATTTCACTTGTTGTATTGTCTTCGGGGCTTGCTTCGCTAAGGTTTCGACCATGTCTAAGAAACAAGAGTTCAGCTCGTTATTAACAACCTTGTCGCTGGCAGCGTCGTCTAAGTCACTGTTGTAGTCACTACTGTTCGCGTCGTTTGACAAGTAGGATCTAGCCACACTCAGCTCTGTCAAATCTTGTTGCTCATTTTCTACCGCGCCTACCACGGCTGGGAATGTAATGAGATGCGGCGTGTCCTCGGCGAGTCGACACAACAGGTCAGAAACACATTTTCTCACGTATGTCTCAGGGTGGTTTAATCTTGAAAATAGCTGTGGGATTATTACTTTCCACGGTTGGGTAGGTGTGTTAGCTAATCCCGATTCCAAGACAGTTTGCAGCTCCATAGCATGCTTTACTATTAGACGAAGTAGTCGTAAAGTCGCATTTACCACCGCATTTTCGCCACTGTGGTTGATATGATCCGAAGCGCATATCAGCTGCAGGAATTTAAAGTAGGCGTCGGCTGATAGTTCAAAATAAGAAAAGACTCGTTTTTGAGCCTGACGCCATATGTCAACGAGCAACGCAAGATGTTCAGGAAAAGTATTGCTTAAGGAAGGCACGGTACGTAGTTGGCTTTCTATCATTTCTGACGTATTAATCTCATTCCAGTCGATATCTTCGTCGTCACATGTTGCCTTTGTTTTTGATAATATTTCACAAACGGCTTCGAAGTCTTGCGGTGAACATCCGATCATCACGCTTTCTATTTGAACCTTATCATTGTCAGTTAGTTGTTCACGCGTCTTCGAACTGAACTCAACCATTTTTCTGCCCCATCTGAAGCACCAGGCTGCGAAATTAGCCCATGCTTTAGCAAGCCCGGGGCACTGATTTACTCCAAATTGCAACAATTTTCCGACTGCAGAATCAGGCAGCGGAATCACGTTTTCTGAGATGTTATTATCAACAAGACCGATTTCGGGCAACGCCGATACTAATTTCATCAAGGGTGAATCTGCCTCTAAAATGTTCTCGTTTTCGTTTTGGCTTTGAATCCATTTAGAGAGCGTCAGAAGCATCCGAGTTCCCTTCTCACGTAGTTCATAACTTTGTTCTCCCATCGCAAGCCTTTGCGAGAATCCCAGTGAAATGTTAGAGCATAGATTCACGGCCCTCATTTTTGTTTCCTCTTTAGCGTATGTTAATTTGCATAATTCCATTAACGCAGTCGCGTTACTTATCGACCAAATGTCTAGATCGTATGTGTTTGTTGACATTATCAAAACGTCACTCAACTCCTCTAAATCTTCTACGTTTCCCAAATAAAGTTGGAATGCAGAATTATGTTTGAAATGCTTCAAAAGCTCTTTCTTAGCCATTCCTAAATTGGCGTGTTTTCGTGCGCTCTTAATCACGTCCAACCGAAGGCATTCTGCGTAAAACACGTTCTCTTCAGTCATGTTTAATTTTGTAAAGTACTGGTTCCACCAGAGAATACGGCTGAGGTTTTCGAAGTCAGATCCATATTTGTGCTCTTTTAAAACAGAAGGTTTAAACGGATTTGATATGACTTTCCCATTTTTGACGATGTTTCTGAGTCCCAAGTTGGCCAGTTGAAGCACCGATATATCTTTCATGAAATGCACTACATTCGTTCTTGCAAATTCTTGCGCGCTAAATTTCAGCAGCGCGTCGCAGTCCATAAGCAACTTCTCGTACTGATTGACATTATCAGTATAGCACAGGTTAACGGCAGTGCACACCAATGTCGATTCAACCTTGCTAATCAAACCTTGGTAAGAGCAAATGTTTTTGGGTATTTCATTACATTTCATGTCAAGAATATCCCAATTACTCAATTCGTCAGGAATTTCCGTACTTCCTTCTAATACCAGCAAAGCAGTGAATGAATTCCAATTAGAGTGATGTTTCTGTTGTTCCTCTTTTTCTTTCCACTCCTGCATGTCTTCCCAATTCTGGATATGCTTATAGCTGTCCATTATTTGCTCAGCGATGAACTTATCACTTTTTGTTTCAGTTTGTGTACAGTCACCTGATTCTTTTTTATCTTCGTGGGGTTTTAGGCCATTCAACTTTTTGTAAAATTCCAAAGCAAGTTCATGTCTTGAATTAGCTTGTTCGGCGGCACCCTTGAGCCAATAAAGCTTTTTGTCAAACGTTTGCTTGATCCAAACATAGAGGCCGTGCAGAACTTCCGGTTCTTGTATCTTTATGAGGGCTCGAGTTAGATTCAGAGTAATGGCCTCGATGTCGATATTAGTTTTTGAGTTTGCGGCGGTTTGTAGGATCAGCGACGCGTGGTATATAGCAGCGCCATAGTGTCCAGAGAATTGGCTCACCGCCAGCGACGCAGGCCGTAGTCTATTCTGCCAATCGCGGCAAGTTGGCCAGTTGGTGTGAAAAAATGTCCTTACCGGCTTGCTTACCGGGGGTAGCACTGTAGCTGTGCCTTCAGCTGCATTGTATATGTACTTCTCCATGAACATCATAAACTCCGTAATCCAGCGGGACCGCATCTGCTCCGACACAACCACATCTATCAACTTCTGCTGCTCTGTGGCCACGTATTTCGTCTCGAGCGAGGAAGTCTCTCTCGCGATCCCTTTCAGTGCTCCTTCTATCTTCATAAAAGTTTCTTGCGGTTTTCCCAAAATTGTTCTTAGTTTTAACGTCACACATGTCTGTGCTAGTTCTGAAAGAGCCCACGTGATGCATATTGAATAAAAATTCGTGGCGCACTGTCGGAAAAACAGTATGTTATACTCGTCTGCGTCTTGGGATTGCAAAGGCCAGCATGTCAAAAAAGCGCCCAATAGTATATTCTTATCTTCTACTGAGGATTGAAGTAGACAGCTTACTATTGCTTTAAAGTGATGATTTGACAAAGTCGTAAATGACCCCTTCATCAGGTATTCTTTTAGCGTGTTTGCCTTTGTGTTATTGTTGAGCACATGCAGGCTCATTTTCCTGCACCGGAACACTTTGACGAGTTGCTTGTTCAGCTCTTCCTGCACAACATCCCATGGCAGCTCAAACAGCACCTCCATACATATATTTGAAACGGCATTGTTTTGACTGTCCATATGTAACACACACAATATAGCCATCGTCTTTAACACTATCACATTTAAAGTAAGATTTTTATTCTTCAAAAGAAGTTGGCTGTTTTTCATCACAAGCAGCACTATGTCATTATCAAATGTATGTGCCAGTGTGAGCATGTTGGTGGTTAGAATAAGAAATCCTTTGGACATACCCACGATCGGCAGGTATTTGTCTAACTGGCCGAATATGTCTGAAATCCAATTAAGAACAAGATACATTGTTTCTTTTGAGACATCCTTTTCCAAGATGATGCTCAATGTGTTGAGAATAACAGCGAGATGCCCGGATGTAGGGCTGGTGCCCTTAACTTCTCCAAGATTAAGATTCGACAGGCCAAATATGTCATTTGCTCTTTGCTGTGAATTTTGCAATTTCACCAAATCACTTGATGCTATAAAATGGTTATTCTTTTTGCAATGTGAGTAAAGCAGGTATAAAACTGCGTATTGCAGGGCAGGTTTCTCTTGGCTAAGTTTGTCATTATCAGGCCGCATTTTAATGGCCAACAGTTCCAAAATACTTGGCTGCAGTGCCCACATGCCAATGATTGAGTTGCTCGCGTTTGCAAGCTCCGACAGACATTGTAGATAAAATATGACATTTTTTTCAGCATCTTCTGTAGTTACTTCATCAGTGTACTCTGGATGGATGATTTGTAAATCAGGTATAACAACAGAATAGGAATTCTGAATATCTGTTAATACAAATTTGTATGTTTCTTGCAGCAGAGGGATATTTTTCAGGTTTAACAGATTACTGTAAACTGTCATCACCCCATTCAGAACTAAGGCACTTTCAGTATTGCGCAACTGACGCAGGTTTGACTGTGGTCCAATAGTTTCGGTTATAAACTCTAAAGGTAGGTTTGAAGAGATTTCTTTAACAGTTTTTGATATCAAATCGATGACACTTAGACATACATTTTCTTCATCATGTAAATATGTAGTAATTTCCATAGAAATCAGTGAGAACAATGCTGGAAAACATGACATTGATTTTGTTTGCAAATGCTTTAGCAATAATGTTATACTCTCATTACCTGCAACAATCAAATCTGGTTCTGCATCATCTTTTAAAGTCTTGGTCAGCACTTGCAGGATTTTTGTAATTGCTTCTGTCAGGAATGTCCAAGTCACAGATGGTGACACAGAGGGGCTCAGCAAAGCGCTTAGGCTCTTCACAACTGTGTTAAACACATTCAAAAACGACGTTATCTTTTGTAGGCAGTCCTCCTGTGATGTTGATTCTGTATCACTGTCAGTTTTGTTACAATCCAAATCGCATGAATAAGCCACCATATCTTCAACAAATTGATTAAGTAAGTTGACAGAAAAGCCAACATCTGCCTGCCAGTGACGGCTCAGTTTAAAAAGTGACTGTAAGGCAAACTCCTTGATCTTTTTAGGTTGGGCGTTGTCAACATGCCACCCTACTAAAATGTCCACTGTATCCACAAAATGGTTAGCAAAGTGTTCAGGATATGAATTAGACATTACGATCATGGCAGTTATTGCAGCCATAAATACATCAGCTGAATCAGTGCTTTCAATAATAACTTGAAGACGGTCCAAAGTTGTCTCAGCAAACTCTGTTAGATTCGGATTGTGGTAGTCCAGCTGAAAAGTTTCAGTGAAGGAGAGAATCAGGAGATGTTTGATAGAACTGTTATGTGCAGTAAAAGTAGTCTCAATCCATTCTAGATGTTTGCGAAAGTCCGGCCCCATAACATAACCAATCCTGCCGAGCACTACTGCTGCACTCTCCTTAGTTTCTGGGCCAGGAGCATCATACAGCACATCAAGTAATGATTCAACAAGTATATCATAGGATCTTCTTATGTATCGTGCATTTTCTGGCAACATGACGGCTTCCTGCAACTTGCCGCATATTACGAGCGAATTCTCGACATCCGACTCAGCGCAAAGCCGGCGCAGCAGCTTCGAAATGCGCGGGTCTTCGGGCAGGTGGACTGCTATCTCGGACCTCTCGTAGAAAATCTTGCTCGTATTACCCTGGGACCAAGGCTCGGCCCCAGCGTGCCCTAACGGTTCGTGATATTTGTAGGAACTGTCTGCGGTATCGCGCTCACCGCGGGGCGGCAAACCGCGGCCACGGCCGCCGCGCCCGCCTCCGCGCGAGTGTCGGAACTCCGTGACACGACCCCTCGGCCGGAAACCCGTCCGTGGCCCGCCAAACGATGAGGAGGCATCGTACGACCCAACATAACCTCTGACCTTATCATCCGCAGTGTTTTCATGACCAATTTCCTCCCTTTCTAGAACTTCGGGGGGCTCCGACCCCTTTAGGTTTTTCACTTTACTATTTGAAGTGGTGGACAACATCACTGTAATTGTCAATACCAGCGCGAATAAGACCACACATGGCCGTAAAATTACGCAAAATTATGAGCAAAACAGTCGTTCTCGGCCAACACACAACGAAAAACCCATAGACAAAGACGTCATATCCACAGCTGTCACTTTAAAAAACTTACGGAAAATAACCAATTTCTGAACAAAGAAAGTAGTTACAGAGATATTATATTACATTTAATATTTATTAAACAGTAACGACCTCCTAGTTATAGTATATCAAAAATTTACAATCTTGTAGGCATTTCGGATCTCAATTTAGTAATTTTATTTTTCGATGAATACGAACCATAGAGTTAAGCCAGAGTAAATTGATGAACGAAGATGCATTGTCAAAACAAACCAGATAACCTCAAATGCTGGAGGCATGTTTTGCTTTCTATTTTGATTTTTAAAATTAAGCTGATACTCAAATGAAACTGCCTGATAATAAAACCATGAAACCTAGTAAGCGCCCCCTCGTTTTCAAAGGTAAGTATTCACTAGTGCCCTGTCAATATTTCTCAATAATAACTGTTAATAATGAAATTTACAATTTCAGCCTTAGAACTTAAAATTACTGAAGAGTCCGAGCACCCACACACCGTCTACTTCAAAGAGCACGCAGTGAGAGAACAAACAGAGAGCCGTCCGTCAGGTAAAACATTGTTCGTTGTAAATATCCCTCCATACGTGGACGAAAATGGAATTAAAAACGCATTCCAAGAAGCTGGCTTAGTAAAATCAGTGGAGCTCTTGGATAAACCAGGCCCTTCAGAAACTGAAACTTTAAACAAATTCTTGGTAGTGACTCCGAAACCTACCTTTAAAGTGGCTTATGTAGTATTCAGTAAAGTCTCAGAGCTAGATAAAGCACTGGCACTGACAAAACTCAGCCCAGTGAATTCTGATAATCACGAAATCACATGCGGTATGAAGAAGTGGGTTCAAGAATACAACAATTCAATCTTATTACCTAAAGACTTGAAAGAACAGGTTGAAACATTTATGAAAAAATATGATGAGAAAATTAAAAATGCTGAAGATAAAGAGAAAAAGCTGGAGCAAGAAGATGATGACGGCTGGGTAACAGTCACCAAGAGGGGCAAGGTACAGAGCTTTGCTCGGTCGGAGAAGGTGGAGAACAAAGTGATGGCAAAAGAAGAAAAAAACAAAAAGAGAAAAGAGTTGAAGAATTTCTATACCTTCCAGATAAGAGAGTCTAAGATGAAACATGTAGTGGCACTGCGGCAGAAGTTTGAAGAAGATAAGAAGAAAATAGCACAGATTAAGCAAAGCCGTAGATTTAAACCTTTTTAAGTTAATAACAATAATAACAAGTCATATTCAACATAGTTCTTTATTTTCTAATACTTATCAATATTCTATCTTAAAAATAACTATATTTACACAATATTATTCCATCCAAATAACATTTACTACTTCATTTGTTCCTCAGCACAATAATATACAAATTCTTCTAGCTCCTCAACTGTGTTATCTTATCTTGTAGACGCACCACATGGTTACACTGCAACCCTCTAGAATCTTTTGCAATAACACCTCTTAAACACGCCATTGTTCAAATGTGCAGGTTTCCTCACGGTGGTTTACTTAACCTCTCCGTGTCCTGACACCCTAGACAGTCTGCTCATGTGTTTCCATAATAATCCGGAGCAGCCTATTCTCTGGTAATGCAGCCAGCGCAGAAAGCAGCGCAGTCACATTGCCATACACGCAGCCAGTAGCCAGGGCTACTTGTACTGCTTGACCCACTCGGTCTAGGCAGTCCTGGGGAAAAAAGAGAAGTTAGTTAAACTCCCATTATCAATTTATACTGTTTTGGTAAATATTGCACAATATTTTTACTGGTAAAGAATGTCTTTAGGCCTTTATACAATAAAAATTAAATAAGTATATAATTATCTCAACAAATTATTAAAATCAAATCTAGTGTTTTGTATATAATCAAATCTAATATTTTCAAAGCTTAATGGTTGTCCCAACTCATTAAAGTACAATAATGAGTTAATGGTAAAACCTAAACATTATTTTGCTACTACTACCTATTTTTTATGGGTCAAGAATGACTAACGGCCAAACCCTATATTCAATCCGCGGACAGATAGGCTTACTTTGGATTAAAATTTGACACATTTTGTATGGGCAAATGTCAAATTTTAACAGGAGGTAAGCCTTATCTGATTGAATATAGGGTTCGGCCGTAAGTCACTAACATAAATAAATAATCATCAAAGGCCAATGTCTCACAAACTTGCCACTTACTCATAGCAAGATTTTTTTTTCCACCACCCAAAGAAAAATAAAGGTACCTTATTATTAACAGAAAAATGGTACCAGAATTAACATTGAATATTATTAGGAATTGTTTCAAAAAGGAAAAAATATTGTAAACTATTTCTAATCAAATTAAAAACATGGCTCAATGAAAAATGTTTTATAGCTAAAACTATTTAATTATATTGATTAATATCATTTCAAATTTATTGCAATAATGTGTGAATTGCTTCAAAATTAAATGATGTATTTGTTTATAAAGATGTAGGTATTTGTGTGTAATACTATTGATTGTAATAAATGAAGATAATGTAATTCTTACACATTATTATTACATTATTTATTTTGCATGCCTGCTTAATGAGGAATTGTGCTGTTCTATGGTGTTCTGTAATATTATTACCAACCATGTACCACAATTCTGGCAAATAAACTTTCATTAGATTTGATTAAATTTAGGACTAGGAAAATCTATCTTCCTATTAGGAATACTCGAGTAGGCGTCAAATAACACCATAAACTGCAGTGAAAGCACTAAAATACAATGGTTAAATGAACTTGCATAAATATTTGCTGTTTGTATTCCACTTTATTTCGTAGTTTCATAATGTAAATAGCTACCATAATATTTTAACTGGGAGGCGGGGGGAGCCTACGAACTAGGCTAAACGTATAACAACCAACTAGAGTCCAGTAACCTGCAAGTTCCGGTCGGTGAGCAGGTGGACGTCCATGGCGCGCAGGCGGCGCGCGTGCGCCTGCACGGCCGGCGCCAGCGCCGCCAGCTGGGCCGCGTGCACCGCGGTGGCCGGCCCCGCGCCGCGCCGCGCCGCGCGCAGGCTGTGCAGCACGCCCAGGTGCAGCTTGATGTACAGCTCCGACGAGGTCAGGACCGCAGGTGCTTTCTTGATGATGGACAGACCTTCGCCCTCGAGTTTGATCTTTTTCGGCGGTGGCTCTACCATTTCTGTGTCTGGAAAACAAAAATATATCAAGGAACAATGTCTGTAACTAAACTCTAGGCTTATTATGGATAACTTAACAACGATATAAATACTTATATGGAGAAATAAATACTTAAATACTCATGCTCATCACACGAATATTTGCCCATACCAGGAATCAAACCCGGGCCTGCTGGCTTCATAGGCAGGGTAAAATAATAACTAGGCCAACGCATCATCAAAAAGTAAGTAGTTTTGTATCAAACTTCGTGGTGGTAAAACCTTGTGCAGCGCGCTTTAACCTACTACCGAGCAGCAGTGTTCCAGTGTCCCTACACTAGAGAATGCAATTTAACCGGTTATTCACCGTGTTCGTATGAAAATAACCGGTTAAACCCGGTGATTTGCATTCCCTACCGTAAACTTAAGACAACCAGTGAAATGACTAGTATAAATAGAGGAATTCCACCTCAGGGTTGGCAACGCATTTGCAGTCTGAGGATTGTAGTCTTGAGAAATAATGTACAGGATGCCAAATGAATGTGTCCTCACCTGGGTCGATGTAGAGCGGCGCCAGCGCACACCAGTGAATGAGCCCCGAGAGGGGGGTGACGGCCGCCATGGGGATGGAGCCCGGGGGGAGGGGCGCGGGATTCATCTGCGCCGACATACAAAGAGAGGGGTTGCCATATACCTGTAAATGGACAGTATATTACACTTTTTATTTTTATTACATCGCACGCAGGACTAATGGCCGATGGGGTCAGAAGGTTCTTGAGTGGCGTCCGCGGACCGGGACACGCTCTGTGGGTAGGCCTCCAACAAGATGGAGTGACGACCTTGTAAGGATCGCGGGAAAGCGGTGAATGCGAAAAGCACAAGACCGGTCTAAATGGAGAGCCTTGGGGGAGGCCTATGTCCAGCAGTGGACGTCTTTCGGCTGACATGATGATGATGATGATTTTTTTATTACTCTACTTTCATGACACTGACCACAGATTTTCCGTATTCATTGTAACTGGTTGAATATTGTTTATAAACTCAAATCAAGTGCTCATACAGATCTGTAGATATTCAGTAGTCTAAGTACTTTTGCATAGTTCATATCATTTCATCACGCAATAAGGATTGTTAAAATGTTCAAATACTGACCAATGTGTCTTTGTACTTGACTGTACTTGCCGATAGCTATTAGCAAAAATATTAATTAAATGTTATTTAGACTTTATGTTTAGTTAATTAATCTTATTCCAAAACTGTCAAGTTGCAAAGTTGTTACATGAGGGGACAATACCACACTAATTGCAATTATATACATGCATCAGCTCAGCTCCTAGTTATTATAATAAATAATAATAATAATAATTGTACTAGTCCTAAATTAGGCTCAGGTTTGTACTATGGCTACTAGACAAGGATATAAATAATTATATAGAGAAATAAATACTTAAATACACGGTTAACATCCAAGACTCAGGAACAAATACTCACACTCATCACATGAATAACTGCCCTTACCGGGATTTGAACCCAGGACCAGTGACTAGGACAATGCGGCATCAAACTGAATGAATATAGGCATCAATAATATATGATAATCATATTGTTTGAATTCTACAGAATGCATTGGAAGACTGACACAATGTAAAAATAAAATGCATAAAAAACTTTAACATATATTCAATAAAATAAATGCTGTCCCTTATAATATAGTGTTTACATCTAAGTACAGAAAGATTATAAAATAATAAAAAAAGTCAATTGAGTTCACTTAAAACTAAATACCCAATATATTTACAGTTTTGATTGTAATGATTGCCTGATCTGTATAGCCCACAAAATAAATCTCACTATCTTAAATCGCCTCGGTACGGGTAATAAGTAATAATATTGACAAACCCAAGAGGTGATGACCTCCAGCAAATTCTTAGGTGGCAGTTTCCTTACACCTTGCACTTCTTTCATATACAACTCAGTTACCGCGGTGATGAAGTTAGCAACAAACTGAGGTGCAGTAGATGCCAGGGACTTGAGGGATGTTTGGTTGAAAGTGTTCAAGTAGAAGTGGTCTCGTACAATGTTTTCCACTAATTGAAGAGAGGGCTGCGAGGAGCACCCCATTTGCTGAAGCCATACTCCTACAGCTAGCAATACCTAAAAGAAATGAAATTTGCTGTAATCACAAATACAAATCAATTGTTTTAAATGAATTTAAAACAAATAGAACTTTCAAAAATATTGTTCTCAAAAATGAATGTTTGGCAAAAATGTTTTATTTAAAATCACATTGAAATTTATTACACAGTAGTGTCATTGAAAAACTTAAATATGATCATGGTGGCTGTTATTCTGATGATCCACTTGGGGGTGTAGTGTTTTGAATAACAACTTTTTTTGAATTTTCATTTTGCATAATACTAAGAGCAATTTTGATCTGCAGAAATGATTAAATAGTTTAACAACAAAATGCATATAAGTGAATTGTATAATTTCAAAAGAAATAATAGTTTATTAGCATACTAATCAATCTGCATAACAGACAATCAGTATAATGGTCACTTTGTATAGTATTTATTGCTCATAACATGTTTTTTTTATAAAAACCCAAGCTCATAATAAAACTTACTTCAATTACTTATTTTTTATTTTCCCCCATATACACCTACTCACTCAATAAATAGAATAATAGTAACTTAAAAAGATCACATTTTTCATAAAAATAACTTACAGGAGTACTAGAAGCTGATACCGCCATGCTTGCAAGTATGCTAAGTATTTTTAACCTCTTCTGGGTATCCGCACCGCCAAACAGTGACAAAAATATTGTGTTCTTTGTGGTCTCATTGGCACAGCTCGATAGATACTCGCAGATCATGTCAATGAGCTGCAACTCTTGAAGAGGGTTCAAACCTCTCCGGTCGCTGCGACGGGGTGCCTCACAGAACACGAACTCAGATATTATTTCCATAGCTGTGTCTAGCTGCTTGCTAGTTGGTGCTGATCGACCCGCCAGCAATTGTTCTGAAATTAATGAAAAATACAAAAATAAGATCGGGAATCGTGAGAGTAAACAACGGGCAAAAACTTGTTGACAAGGTTACCTATCCTAATAAGAGCTTCCTTGGCACAAGCGGGGAATTCCAACTTCCGTAACGTATGTTTCAGGTCTGATGAAGACATTTTGGTTGTTTTTAAAAAGAAAATAAACTAATTCGTGATAAAATACACCGCATCCCATACAAGACAATCCAGCCTGACGTTCCTACCTGACGTTAGTACTCAAAAACAGTAACGTAAATTAGCTCTTCCTACACGAAATTTCTGACCATAAGTTTAGCAACTTAATATAAATATCATTGTGCCTTAAATGGATGATAGACGGTTGAGTAATTTCGTGTATTTGCGGCTCGGCGAACTTTCACGTGCGTCTGTTGCGCTCTACATTCACGCGCCAACACAATACCCGAACGCGTGCAAGTGTGAATGTAGAGGTAGTTCGCGGGCTCGCGCATGGTTCGGGCCTTGTTAACGCCTTGTTGTTGTTATTTTGGCCTGCGTCAAAGGGGCTGCGAACGCACGAATACAACAAGGCTCCACATTCACGCGCAACTTTTATGTAATATTAGCCAATATCACTAATACTGGAAAATATAACAAACATTATTCTATTACGATGAATACTCGGCATCCACCATCTCCGTTAACTCCATTTCTTTTAAATTTGCTTTTTACATTTATTGTAGACCGAGTTACATCGTCGAGTGCGCGAACTGTACTGTGAACCACAGAACTATATCGAGATAGAATGAAAGAGTGTATGTACTTCGCGTGCCGAAAAGTTGATCTGAGATCAACGTTGCTCGCCGCGATGCTCAGTCCGCTCTCGACTGCTTTCCGTGTGTGACGTCCGAATTTAACAACAAAATGCCCTGTTGCTCGATAATAAACTGTTTAAACACCACCAAAAAAGTAGGAGCTGTGAATCAAGATATTTCTTATCATATGTAAGTACTCTTTGCCCTAAAATATCTGTTATATATAAATATAAACAATTTATTTCTCGCATAGTATCAATTTCATTATAAACAGTAACGGGCGAATCTGTATCTAATGCAACTTTTCCATTGCGGCTTTAATTTGACGCGCCAGACTTGGCATGCATTGAAAACCAGCAACGAAAGTAAACCAATCCAAACTGTCGAGCACTTGTCGAAACGCGTTCAAGGTTGATTTCTCATTTTTCTGTCAAAAATAAGAGATAATGTTGTACCCGGCGATTTTCAATGCCGATTTCTTAGTCGATTAAAATCGATTTTGAAAACAGAAAAAACACAAACACACAAACACTGGTAAACATCTTAGCCTATTTGTGCAAAATGTGGTTACAGAATTATCAACAAGTTTTTAGAGTTGTAGGTAATTCTGTAGCTCTGCCTACCCCTCCCCGGGAACGAAGGCGTGAGTTTATGTATGTATGTATGTAAAAAATGATAATTATTTTGACAAGCTTTTATTTAACTTGCAAATGCGTATGTAAGTATGTATGTATGTACGGGTCAAATCTTGCAAATTAAATTTGACCCACTTCCCGTTAACGGAATGGGCTGAAATTTGGACCACATAATTATGTAAACTCAATGACAATGCAATATTATGGTATAGCTAAGAGATGATCTGATGATGGAGTCGGAAGGTGGCGACAGGATCTCCGCTATTCTTAACGTAGACCCACCGTGTTAGGACTGAATAGTTTGGTCTCGATAAGCAGATAAAGATTTTGCAATGTAGGCTTCCACAGAAGAGATATACTTTTTGTAGAACTTTGATAGATATACAATTCTATAGTACATTATTTTGATCCATCTTGTAAGACTAAGGGCGATATGTTTGATCAGTAGTTAACTCAACTAATTGTTGAAATTCGAAAAAGGAACCGAAAAAATCACATATTTCCTTGAGATGTAACCATTAGTACGATTATTTTTTCAAATTTTAACAGTTAGTTAGTTTAACTACTGATCAAACAACAGGGCCTTAGTCAGCGTTTGCAATGTAAACGCACAAAATTATGTATTTTACAAGTAAACCGACTATTACCCGTATACTTGTAAAACCTACTCAGCCATGATAGTGTTCCTATAATATAACATGAAAGTAAATATAAAGCATGTTGGGCTATACCTATGCTACGGACTAACAGAAATTACCTTAAAAAATTACATACATAACATTGTTATCCTCATTCATCTGTCAAGTGACATAATCGATTCCCAATTCGACTCTATGAAATGTTTTAACTACCTACCTACCTACTTAGTTTCGATGTAACGATGGTTAAGACAGAATACCTACTCCATATTAATCACACACCAACAAAGTACCTACACAGCCATTATTATTTTATTTTATATGATATGAAATACGCTCTAAAACGAATAGATTCTTTTAAAATATACATTATTCATTATGAACTTACCTACTCAGTACTCTCGGTAGAATGGCGTGCGGGCGCGTCCTCTCCCGTCGAAGTCTGTTGGCTCGCTGAGGCTCTTCCGTTGCAATCGATAACACCACAGATTAGAAACGATTTTGTTTATGTTGTGCACATCACTAAAATACTCGCGTGACGTCAAAGTGCCTACGCAAAATGTTACACGCTCGGTTTTCATATAAATCGACGAACTCTTTCATTCTATCTCGATATAGTTCTGTGCTGTAAACACAATTTTATTGTGAGCACTGTGGATGTAGAGCTTAGAAGAGTTAACGTAGCTCTCGAATTGCGTCTGAATGTAGAGCGCGCATATGTCACTGGCGCGAGCCGAGTAAGTTCGCGAACTTTAAGATCGCGATTTTAAAGCTCGACCTTCCCCCCTTACATACATATACCTAATTATGTGCACTCTGTGCAACAGTCGTTTAATCTGTTGGATCTAAAACCAATTCTCGTACTAGTTTTGCTTTTTATGATTCTTCCATTAAATCAGGCAAAGTATTTTCTTGCAATAATTATTTTTCAATTTTCTCAGCTGAAGTTCTGGCTATGATTTATGCCCTTATGTACATAAAAAGCAATACATTTTCATGTAATAAATTTTTAATTTTATCAGATTCTATGAGTGCTCTTCAAGCTCTATCAAACAAACAGATTAAAGCTAATGTTAATTACTTTATTTACTTGCTACGGACTCATATTGATGATCTTTTCAGCTGTAATATCACTATAGAATTCTGTTGGGTTCCTGGACATTCCGGTATTCTTGGGAATGAAATTGTGGATTCTCTGGCCAGGCTTACTGTGAATATTGAGGATTGTAACTTCAAAGTTCCTCATACTGATTTATATCCTTTTCTAAAAGATTTGATGTTGAGGCGATGGTCAATGTCTCTTCACCAGGGGGGGCACACTCAAGAACTAGCAACAATTTTGGTCCTCAGTGGCGCCCTCTGAAGTTTGGAATCCAAACTAACTTCTGTCAATGTCAAGCAACTGAACTTCAAAAAAGTTCACAACGATTTTCGTACTCGGATCTCGATGTGTTCCCCGTTTTTCTGGCAATTTTGTTCAGTTATTTGTGGTTTTGTGGAGTTTTTTCGTTAAGTTTTTTGTTCTTACTGTTACATTTGTTAATTTTTCTTGAGTTTTTTGTTGTTGAACTTGTTATTTGTTATTTTTTATCGTTATGAGTGTAATGAAGAAAAGGCTGTGTATTTTTGGATGCGACAATCTTGGTGAGTAACTAATAAAATAGTATTATATATTAATTAAAACATACACACGTCATATTAGGTACTTACAGCTATTTTGTAAATAACTGAAGTAGGTTATAACTTATTTTTTCTTCGTGGCGTCCGTGGTGATTTTGCCAATGCAGTTTTGTGCGGACTTTGCTTGTATTGCATAATTTAAACAATCTACTATATTCGAAAGCGCCCAACCACCTATTAAACTCGTGGTATATCATATCTTACAAATGAAACACCATTTCATTATACTAAGCACTTAACTAAAGTTAAAGTAGTATATGCAATCATGAGTTGGTTCAGATGAGCAGTTAATTTGATGTGCAATTAGTGTTTTTGCTATCATTATTATATTTGATTTAGAAACAATACTTTTTATAGTAATGTGAATCTATTGTCACTTAAATTTTATAGAAAAAGTATATGACTGGACTAATATTTTTGCTATCTTTTAATAAATTGTCACTTTGAATATGTCGCACCTCCAGAACGATAGTGACCTAATTCAAAATTTCAGCTTTCAAACTTTAAGTCATAAATTGACTGATAGAATCCTAACTCAAAATTCAAAGATTCTGAATTATGTCACTATTGTTCTGAAGGTGCGATGTGTGATATATTTATTGTATCTGTTGGGCATTTGCCACTCATTCATGCCACTCATGTATTTAAATAAATAAAATATAATTAGAATTGTTACAATTTCAGCCGCACAAGGTGTCCCACTGCACCGGTTTCCAAATAGCACCAAGCAGCCTGAGCGGTTAGTTGCTTGGGTGTCTGCAGTTGGCGAGGTGTTGAAAGAGACTGACCCGGCTAAGATATATGCAAACAAACGAATTTGTGATCACCATTTCCTGGCAGAACAGAAGACCAGTGGTCATCGATTAGTATGGAATGCTATACCATCAATCAACTTGAAGCTTAAGTTTGATTTAATAACAAGATTTTACAGTACCTTGTAATATTTAGTGGCAGCTTTAATTGTTAAAATTATAGATATTTGTGTGATAAGCGCGAATATTTGTTCCTGAGTCATGGATGATTTCTATGTATTTAAGTATTTATTTCTCTATATAAGTATTTATATCGTTGTCTAGTACCCATAGTACAAGCCTAGAGCTTAGTTTGGGACTAGGTCAATTGGTGTGAGATCGTCCCCTGATATTATTATTATTATTATTATATCTCTATGTCATTTAGGAGAGAACAACTAAAAGTAAATGAAATTATGTTTTGTTTGTAACTTTTTGAGACCTACCAAGAAAGTTTTGCATTTCCACTTTGAAAGCAATTAACCTGTAACTATGCTAGTAGTCTTGATAATATACTTCAAAAGAAACAACACATTTTCCGCCTGTTGTGCTAGGTTTTCTAAACTATTTTTACCTGATTACAGTTAAGCAAAAACTCTGGTTATGATTCTTTTAATTTTAGCAGTCTGTTAGTTTGTTAGTAAATACTTATGTCTATCTGTTCTATTGTAGCTATTTACGTTTGTTAGAAATATATGTCAAAATCATAAATGTCTTGTAGTGATTCACCGGTTCGCATTTCACCTCGGTTGAACCAAATCTCAATAACTTTTTTAATTAAAGCAATTTTGCATATGGCTGTTTGCATTAGTATATTTAATTTGTATTGTCTTATTTTCCGAGTAGTGTTTTGCCGTAGTCGTATTTTATACCACCATCGAGTTTTGTTTGGAACGCTGTTTTATTTAACGCGTTAATTACAATTTGCAATTAACCTCGTTAAGCTTTTTCAAAAGTATTTTTTAGATATATAAGTTTTATGATATAAAACGATTGTGGCGAAATGCTACTTTAAAATATGCGAACGAGGTATACAGCGACTAAAAATATTTAGCTAATAATAATACATATGTATAGACGACCGAGACCAAGTGATAAAATAAAATAAATGATCAAGGTGAAATGTGACTAAAGCTATTAGCGAAGGAAATACCTTCATGACGACTGATACAAAGCGAAAATAAAATAAATAAATATATATTTTATTTTTAGGTATGCCTCAGGTCATGAACTTGTCGATTGAAGAGGAACACAATTATTGTATGTCCAAAAGGCGCCGGTATCCCTCAACTTCTCATACAGAAGTACCGATGAACAATCCTGAACCTTCTGCTTCAACATCATATACATGTGTCGTTGTTGGAGATCAAGGTTACGACAATAAAGGTAAGAATACGCTTAATATTTTACTGGAGTCACTGTTTGTACAGCTTGACCTCTAATAACATACGTGCTGACTTTGGCCCTGCGCTGAATCCTTTGCTAGATCGATCCCGTCATAATAACCCTAAGAAACCTTTTATTGGATAATCCATTATACTCCGTGGATGAATATATGAAGCTGGACATGTAAATTTATTATTGTGTTGAAATTTAGTAATCATTGTATGTATTGACATCGGACGAGTGACCGTAATTCGATATTTAATTGTTGTTGTTAATAATAATTATTAATTATTCTTGTATTTTTTGATTATTAGTATTTATGTTTTGACGAAACCCGTGACCCGTGTGGTTGCCGGGTTAGAATAGTGCCACTCCATGTCTTCCCGTGGATGTCGTAAGAGGCGGCTAAGGGAATAAAGGCTGGTAGTACTGTTAGGCGATGGGCTTGCAACCTCTCACTAATATACACTGTTAAACTTCTTAGCCTATTTGTGCAAAATGTGGTTACTGAATTATCAACAAGTTTTTAAAGTTGTCGGTAATTTTGTAGCTCTGCCTACCCCATTCTGGGATCACAGGCGTGAAGGTATGTATGTATGTATGTATGTATGTTTTGACGATCTCAATGTAATTTCGTATTTTTTGACATGCAATGCAATTTATATTGTAATATTACATTGATGAATAAATAAACTATGTGTGTAATTTTCTGTATCACTGGAGCAGAATGTGTACATTTGTGTTTAAAAAAAAACTTGTAGCTCACCGCGTTTCTTTTGTATGTTTGTATGTAAATACTTAATTGGGATACACCAATTTTAGAACTACACTATGAATAAAAAAAAAATTAAAACCATTTACAATACTCTGAAATAATGTTTATTTGGGTACAAACGGTACAAGTAAAGAAATCAAATTTTTCAGAAAAACTTACATAACACATTGACCAGTGAAGTTGCCACAATTAACTTATACAGTACAGAGTAACACGTCAGAAAAAATGTGAGCAATACATAATATATTTATTCAGATTGTTTGTTTACATTGTTTGAATGACGTTACTCTATTATGACTTTGAAAACAGATCACGGATAATAAAAAAATGTATTTATAAATAAATCCTCAATTTTGTCATAGTATGTAGGCGATGTTACTTTCATTTAACCCTTAGGTGCATACGGTATCAAAAATGATACAAGGCTTTTTTTTCGTCTTTTTAACAAAATTCAGATAATTTAATTCCTTGTATTCTTAGACTATATTGTTGTTTTTCCATTTTGTGAGAAGAAGATAATTTTTACTACTTTTTGCATGGAGTATCAAAAATGATACCATTTATGTGTAAAATAAATTAAAAAAAAAAAAATGAGTAAGAATTTTTTAATTAATTTTCCCGTAATCTAAATGCATTTTTCTATTACATATCTGTTTTTCAAACGAAAATATTAAATCATGCAGCTAAGGGTTAATAAATTATTGTAATAGTACATAGCAAAAACTCTTTCAATCCCGAAATGCTTCAAATTAGATTCTTAGAACATAAAAATGTAAAAGCAAGCAGTAATTTGTTTTGGTGTATCCCAATTCTACTTAAAGCAAAGCAAATTCTAGACACGTAAAATAAAAATGTGAGTACTTACGGCGTCAAACATATTTTATTACCAAATGACGTCTAAGCTGGGCATAGGTACCGTAAGATTAACATATTAAAAAATGTTTCAGGTGCATCATTTAATCGCCATGAAAAGATAGTGTGTCCCGACACATATACAAGGGAGGCAAGACAGCAAAAAAATGAAATAAGAAGACTGCGGCAAAAAACTAAGGTACTTAAACAGCGTCTACAACACATAAGGAGATCTGCCAACATTCGTGAATTCACCAAGTTGACGGAACATATGAATGAACCAGCAAGACTTTTTACAAGAATGCAGTTTACAGAGAGCAAGAAAAGGGCGAAAGGGCGAAGATTCACAATTGATGAAAAGGTTCTGGCGTTATCTTTGTATAAGAGGAGTCCTAAAGGATATAAATTAATGTCGAAACTTTTTACTCTACCTTCCAAAAAAATATTAAAACAACTTCTCTCGAAAGTTAAACTTGTTCCGGGCATAAATAAAATTATATTCAGCCAACTTAAAGATACTGTGTCGAAAATGTTGCCCCAAGATCGTCTTTGTACACTAATTTTTGACGAAATGGCTATAACTCCACAAATAAATTATAATAGTAACACAGACGATCTTGTGGGTTTTGAAAATTTGGGCGATCGAAAAACCAATCGGTTTGCGAATCATGTTTTAGTTTTTATGGTCAAAGGGGTTAAAGCCAAATTTAAACAACCTGTGGCTTACTACTTTACTCAAAGTTTAAAGACATTGACACTTAAAAATATTTTAATAAATGTTATAACAGATGTACAAGCCACAGGTTTAAATATAATTGCCACTGTCTGCGACCAATGCTCCTCAAATGTAAGTGTGATAAATGGCCTCATAGATGATGCAAAATGCCACTATCTATCAAATCAGAAAGAGTGGCGTAAAGATTTAATAATCGTAAATAATAGAGAAATATTCCCACTTTATGATGTTCCTCATTTATTGAAAGGATTAAGAAATAATATATTAAATAAAGAAATGAAATACTTAAATGAAGGAACTGAAAAGAAAATCAAGTGGGAATACTTTCAGTGGGTTTACGAGGCAGACAAAACATATGGCGAGCTGCGGTTTTTACCTCGATTGACCGACGAACACGTAAACAAAAATAAAATAAAAAAAATGAGGGTAAAAATGGCGGCTCAAGTGTTAAGTCGCTCCATGGCAGTAGCAACTGAACACTTGGCCGCGAGGGGTGATGTACCCGAAGAATGTCGCGATTTGGTGCCATTTGTACTCCTGATCGACAAAGTTTTTGATTCGTTGAACTCCTCAACCTACTCCATTCCTAATGGAAAAATTTATAAAGCTGCTGTGAAACATAATTCACCACATCATAAGTTATGGTTAGATGCTGTAAAGATGTTAAAAAGTGTAAAATATATAATAAAAAAAGGAAATACTAATAACTATTCGGAAAAATCTGTACCCTCTGTAAATAATTTCATCAAAACTATAGAGAATTTTAAGTTCATTTGGAAATTGTTGCACGAAAAGCATTCTTTTGATGCCATGCTCACAAGGAACTTCAACCAGGACCCACTAGAAAACTTTTTTGGAAGTATTCGAAGCTTAGGAGCGAGAAATGTTGCTCCAAATTGCGTCGGCTTTGAGGGAGCATTTAAAACGCTACTTTTAAATAATATTAACACGAACCATTCACAAAATGCGAATTGCGAAGAAGATTCAAATACTCTTTTGCAATCCTTATTATTTTTACTGAAAGAAAATGAAAAAGAGAAAACTCAAGATGCTCCGTCACAGTCACAGCATATTGTATTAGATCAGCCTCTGAATCTTATCCAAAATAATGCAAATCTATCAGATTCAGGGGCTGAGCAAAGAGCTTATGTTTGTGGGTGGGCCCTGGCAAAGTGCCTACAAAATGTGGTGAAGTCATGTAGATGCTGTCGCGAAAAAATAACAGCAGCACCAGGCAATGTACACAATTACATTAGAGCCAAAGAGTATAATAAAAACAAGAAGTGGTTGTGTTACCCCTCTGAACATTTTATAGCATGCTTTAAAGATATCCAAGAAATAACAATTTCTTTTTTAAACTCCGATTGCCACGAAAAAAATATTAAAGAACGAATTACAAGCTTTATAGAGCTATTTACAGACTTCACTTTTATGGATTGTGAGAGGCACAAACAAAAGCTGATTAAATATTTTTGCAACATTTCAGTAAACATTATTATTTATAGCTGGTGCAGATCGGTTAACCGAATACTTGGTGGTAAAATAACCTATAATGACGGGGATGACGTTATAAAAAAATCAGCGCAGGAGTATTATTTAAAACATAAGAAAAAGTGATAATTGATAAGTAAGGGCTATTCCCAGTTGTCCACACCCCTTTGTCCACATTGGGAATAATAAATTCCCAGTTGTCCACACCCTCGAAATTATGTGAACATTTCACACTCTTTAATTTGACTCAACTGTGTTAGTTTTTATTAATGTACTTTAGTAGTGTGGACAACTGGGAAGAGCCCTTAAGTAATAGCCCCCTTAAAAAATGAAAATGTAATAAGTATCATACCTAATTGTAAATAAAATTATAACAAACATTCCCTCGCTTTTAATTTTAATCATGTAAAAAAGTAAAACATTAGGATGTATTATTTTTTGTAAAAATCTTTTGATATTTGCATGCCAGGGTCAAAATGGCGGCGCCACTCAGAGTTCAAGAAGTCAAAATGATTATCTCGCGTACCTAGACAATTTTTAATTTATGAGATTAAAAATTATCCAAGTAAACCAGAGGATCTTTTGGTGCCGCTGTATTTGTCACGGGCTTTTGCTGCCTAACTAGATATCGACGGTGAAGTCCCAAGAACTCCTAACTGACATTTTGACGATAGTTACATTTTTATCTAGATACACTACGAACATAATCTGGCATTATTACTGAAGACACTGATTTCATACTCATTTAATTTCTTCTTTTTTAATGTCTTCAGTAGTGACGCCAAATTAATTTTAAAGTGTATCTATTTAAAAATGTAACTATCGTCAATATGTCAGTTAGGAGTTCTTGGTACTTCACCGTCGAGATATGGATATAGATCTATGCGTGTGTATGTATATATATATACCTACATACCTCGCGTGTAAAGTTTTACCCTACAAACTATAGATGGCACTACGTCCACAGATGCATGTTTAACCACAGAGAAGCCACTCTTTTCCTTTTGGTATTACACTATACTCTTTGCTCTTCACAGTACAAGAAACGTCAAAGGGAAATGGCTTGCTGAAATTCAACCTGATCCATCTACTACCGCCTGGTTCGAGAAAGGCAATGTATATAAGGGTAGGGAATTTATTAAAAAATTGTGCAGACTGCGCATTGGCCATGGCTTATTTCCAACTCATCTCAATAGATTAAATTTGTGTATTAATTCAAACTGTAAATACTGTTCTTATAAAAATTTTGACTTAGATCATTTATTTTTTAATTGTCAATTTTTCAATTTGCAAAGATTATTGCTTATCGCCCTTTGTACAGATTATAAAAATACTAAAACTTCATTTCCTACTAAAGTCCAACATCTGCTTAGGCATCACGAATTGTATGGTTTAATATTTAATTTTGTTAAAAATACTTTTGGTTCTTTGTAAATATTTCTTTTTATTTAGTGTTCTCTGTTTCCTTTTTTTAGTTTAATTTAGAATTAAGTTTATTATTTAGTTTTTTGTTTTGAATATGATTTCATTTGTTTTAGTAATATAAGTGGTTAATTGTATATTTTAGTTATAGTATCGGTGTTTAGTTTTAATGATATTTCTTTTTTTTTGTTTGTAACGTGTTTAAGCTGATGGCCCTGGTAGCCAAAGCTCAATAAAGGAAAAAAAAAAAAAAAAAAAAGTTTAATCTGTTTAACTGTCAAATAGATGTCATGTCATGTCAGTCGACGCTGTTGGCGAGTTGCATTGTATTGAGGTTTATTTTAGTTTTATCAATAAATAGTCTCAAATTTAAAACTCCAAATGGAGGTATTAGTCGCTAACGTAGACCATATTAAATTCGACATAGATTTTGCCTTAGACGAGCAATATGGAGCTCTACCGTTACCTTTTCCTGGGATGGATAGTAAGTGCCAATTTACACATAATAATGCAGAAATTACTGCAGTCGTTGCTGTAAATTTAAGCATTTTTGCCTTAAGACTTTGACCTAGCCATTGGTTTGGTTATTTGTAGAATCTACGGCAGCAGTATGCGAGTTCTACAGTCACCCGGGGGGTTGCAACAACGGTCCTCAATGTCCGTACAGACACGTCCGCGGGGACCGCACGGTGGTCTGCAAGCACTGGCTGCGAGGGTTGTGCAAGAAGGGCGACCAGTGCGAGTTCCTGCACGAGTACGACATGTCCAAAATGCCCGAATGCTACTTCTACGCCAGGTTTAACGCGTGTCACAACAAGGAGTGCCCGTTCCTGCACATAGATCCTGAGAGTAAAATTAAGGATTGTCCTTGGTAAGATTATTAAGCTAGCTTTTACATGGTTCTGTGAACAAAATCATAGAAAAAAGAAGTAAAAGGTGCTTCAAAATTCGTCCCGGGTATGTCCATAGACATATAAGAGTTGATCCTCAGACTGGCTTGCTGCTGAAGTCCAGTTAAATTAAGACCTGGGTTTTATTCTTGGTATGGCGAAGTATTTGTTTGATGGCTGTATTTATGTATGTTTATCATTGTCTAGTTACCATTGCACTAGCCTAGAGTGTAGATTGGAACTAGACGAGGAAGAAGAACCTTTGTATGATGTTTTACTTGTATACATAAAATATTTGTAATAAAGATGAAATTTTAAGGAATGCTTTTCAAAACTTTGATTGAAGTTGGTAAGATTTATTGAAATCCTATTCCATACCCCAGGTATATAATTTATGGTTCTCAGTTAAGGTTTTGTTTTAGTATTGACTTGCAATAATTTATGATACAAAATTACAGTGTAATAGCTCTCCAAAGGTCCTTTGGGATTCTACTTCTCTCTCATACTTTGTTACGCAAGTCTAACCGATTTTACTTGAACCTGAAGCACTTTTTAGGACCTTTTGTGTTTGAACATTATTCAGTTACACATTTTATGATATAACATGGGATACTTGCTAAACTATTACTAAAGTCATGTTACAGCCATGTCCAGTTACATAGATGTGATAGATTTTTGATCAAATCGCTCTAACTGACATACTGACGGACAGACAGATGTGTAAAGCAAAACAAAGGGCACCTGTTAATTTGAAAAACTAGGTAGCTAATTCTGCAAGTGTTTAAAAAACAATTTATCTGATGTGTCTTTACTTCTTTTCTTTCTTTTAGTAATTTTGTTCATTTGATTAATTTAAAAATAAATTACAATGTGTAACTGGCACAATTCGGAAAGTTTTTTCTTGTATTTTCTGCAGGAGAATTAGTAAAATATTATACTATCAGTCTGGGACTCGACTCTTCTCTGTAAAACCTTGCTTTTGATATGTTACTTTATTGGCAATGTTATGATAGCTCTTATTTATTTTTCTTTTTTATTTTCATTTATTTATTGTTGTCACATTATGGCACATACATTTCAGACAGGTGTTGTTGTCTTAAACTAATTAGCTTCACACGGGCACCCTGCCAGTGCATCACAACATATATCATTAGTTATATTCTATAGTTAAGAGACTCAATGATCCCGCAGTCAAACTGTGTAAACAGTTTTGTGGGACAATGTTCTATAGATGTAGTTTAATTGTTTACGTTAATAAATTTTAATAAATAAATAATAATCACTACATAGTATAAAACAAAGTCGCTTGCGCTGTCTGTCCCTATGTATGCTTAAATCTTGAAAACTACGGAACGGATTTTGATGCGGTTTTTTTTTAATAGATAGAGTGATTCTTAAGGAAGGTTTATATGTATAATACATTCCACGCGGGCGAAGCCGCGGGCGGGTCGCTAGTAAATAATAAGACTAAGATACCTACTAACACGCCAACATTATTAGACAGTAGTGGCAGCTGAGTTAAAACAATAAATTAAAAATAACAACCATAAATTTGACAAAAGCAATATGGTTTTACCTAGTAGAATGCTCTAGCTGCTCTAGCTGCTCTAGCTAGCCGCTGTGTGCTTGTTTGCATTCTCAATGGCTTGAAAAAAGAAGTTTGTCCTCGTTCCAGGTACGACCGCGGTTTCTGCCGGCACGGACCCCACTGCCGGCACCGCCACGTGCGGCGCGTGCTCTGCACCAACTACCTGAGCGGCTTCTGCCCCGACGGGCTCACCTGCAAGTACATGCACCCGCGGTTCGAGCTGCCCGCGCCGCCCGAGCAGACCAAGGACGCCAAGAGACTACCCGTCTGCCATTACTGCTCCGAGGTTGGCCATAAGGCGTCCTCATGCAACAAGATACCGCCTGAAGTGAGTTCTGGATAATTTATTCTTGGTGACATGTGGAACTTATGCTTCACAAAGTTTTACCAAATCATCATTTGGCAAACTATCATTTCGCCTAGGAGGTACTTCCCGTCGCATTATTTTATATTTTTGTGGTCAAAAAACTAACTTAACTTACTTATTTTATAAGCCCATGTAACCTATGTAATGGATTATGCACAAACACGTTTTCGCGAAATGGCGGCTACATGTATAATTAAGGTAAGGCAAAATAGTTTCCAGGGATTGTAACCGGTTACAACCGGTATTTATTTAGTTTAAACCGGTTACGTTTGAACGAATTGATTTGGGAACGTTATTTCGAAGCGCTCCCTAAACGGTTACTCCGTGTTTGGATACGGGATGAATGACCGCGTCTTTTTTGCGTCGGGGGTTAAAAACAGTCTTAAACGAAAATCGAATCTAATACCATAGCAAAAGAATCCAGTATCCTTAAGCGAGCGGTCATTCACTCTAGTCTCCGCTCACACGGAGGAACCGCTCTCTAACCGGTAAATTGATTTCGTTCCCTGTTTACGCTCCGAGATAGAGATACCGGTGAGAGCGATGTTCGTGGAAGAGTAAACTTTATTATGCGTTAGGCTCTCATACTGTGGCTCTAATCGCTACGGAAAATAAACCGGTATTCAATCCCTGATAGTTTCACTCCTTATGTGGCTCATGGCGCTTTTTTATTGACACTGACGACATGGTTACTTCCAAGACCAAATCCCGTCAACATGCGTTTTATCATTTCTTCAAACCATCCATTCAGTTTTTAACCTTTTTTTTATTACAGCAAAGGGAAGCAGCCCAACGGCAGGAAGAGGCCAGATACCGCGCTCTCGGCTACATCAAGCCAGCCGGCGACCAGGAAGGCAACGACAGCCCGCAGCGTATGAACCGCCTGATCCACAAACCCCTAGAGGAGGTCACCTGTTTCAAGTGCGGGACAAAGGGACACTACGCCAACAAGTGCCCGAAGGGACACCTTGCGTTCCTCTCGAGCCAGAACCAAAACCAGGGCCAGAACCATCATGGAAACCAGCAAAACCACCATGGAAATCAACCGTTCCATGGAAACCAGCCGAATTTCCATGGAAATCAGCAGAACCACCAGTTCAAAAAACCCAACTAGTACACGTATGTGAAGCCTTCGTTGGGGCTTCATAGTTTACTGCGTGCGCGCAGGTGGCGTGCTTGGTTCAATAGGAGATAGTGAAAATGATGAACTATAAAAAAGTATTTTACTATTATATTATAAGACAGCAAAAACGACACTTTTGCAAACATAATGTTTCATTTCAATTGTCGGCGGACCACAAACTTTCGTTTTATTAGTGACTTTGAAAGCTATTTTCGCGTAGAATAATAAAGAAATGAATGTTTTGGATTGAAAAATTTTCACCAAAGTAGGGTGAAGCACCCAAAATATCCGATGAAATAAAGCTTATTGTGCCAGCCATAGGGGTACTTTCCCTTATTAACCTGTCAAGCGCCCTATGTGCTTTTCATCGCCCTACGGAAATGTACACAACATACACATAGGGCGTGAGCATGTTAAGGTTTACTTTACTTTGCTCTATTAATGGTCATTTCCAGGGCCCGTAATTTTCATGCCGATGATATCAATTTGACGTCACGCTCCAATAGAGTGATCCCAAATAGTGTTATTGTAAATTATTAATCATTAGTCATCAATCATTTTAATCATGTACAAATGACTTCAAAAGTACTCTATTTACACGTGGAATAAATAATACCTACTTGATACGTGAAACGTAAATAGAACTATTTGATTTTGAAGATGACTTAGATTTTCTTTGCATGGGAATTAATGCAAGAAAGATGGCGTGCTTTACGTTAGAGAGGAATTCTGTTTTCTACGTAATTATTGTAATGTGTTGTTAACAATACAATACAATAAAATGTATGTAAAATTGATATCATCGGCATGAAAATTACGGGCCCTGGTCATTAGAAATGAGGGTATCTTTACTGTCACTGTGAAGGATCGACCATACCGGTGATCAAAATATGCTAACTCGTAAGCGCAGTAACGTTACTTAACGCACACCGTCGACACCGAATCTTAAAAACCGCAGATTGGTGTGGACGTGCTCATAAGAACGCAATGTAATTACTAATTACGTTTCTAAAAACGTGACTTGAAAATGTGGCGTTAGCGTTTTTTGAATTCCGGTGTGGATGATATCCATTAAAATAACGCATAAGTTACGTCACTGCATTTATGGTGCGTCAGCGTATTTTCAGCTCCAGTGTGGTTGACTATTCAATTTACGTTTATTTACCCACAGATTAAGACAAAGACATTTATTCAGTAAGTAGGCCGCACGAGCACTTTTACACGTCAATAATCTACCAGCGCTTCACAAGAGGAGACCACTGCTGAGAAGAAACGCCGCAAGAAACTCAGCAGTCAGTCATATATCTAATATTACAATGGTACTACTTAGTCTAGCATTATATAAATCTATAAATAGTAAATTAAAAAATATTTCAATTGTCCTGCGTAGTTTCCGCAGGAAAACACAAGAAAATCTTAGAGAGATAAAGAGCGAAAACGAAAAAAGAACACCTACTTATGTGTATATAAGACGGTGCAAGACGACCACATAAGATTGATATGTTTTCCTACATCAACGGTGTCCCCTAGACAAGATAAAGCTTTTGAATTTGAAAAAATATATATTATTGATTAAGTTTCGGGTTAAGGCCAAGCATTTTTGTCTATTAGATAGTATCGATTGACAAACAAGTACCACCACCACGCGCGTTTTTATCCCACATCCCATTAAACAGACTTGATACAAAAGTCGTCTTCACACGCCAATGACAGCTGAAAACCACTGCTAATTTCAACCTTACGTCACAAATGTAATGGCACTGTAATCCTCGACTTGATATGAAGTCATTGTCGTGTTGGGCACCTCCTGAGGTCCCTCGTACTAAAAATGGTACATAATACGGCCAATGAAACAAAGATCTAGTGCAAAGGAAGTAAAGTGGAATTTATTTTGCTTTTGTGACTACTGATCAAATTAAAAAATTCACTTTATTTCATTCACAATAGATTCATATTCCATTGCCAATTTTGTTTGTGTGGTAGGCCTTAGGTTTTACTGACTTTATATCAAATCTACGGCGGCGAAAAGGTTAAAGAAAAAAACTACCGG
The DNA here is from genome assembly GCA_927399475.2 of Acleris emargana. Taxonomy (NCBI): domain Eukaryota; kingdom Metazoa; phylum Arthropoda; class Insecta; order Lepidoptera; family Tortricidae; genus Acleris; species Acleris emargana. The sequence continues at coordinate 1,644,175 of OV656846.1, forward strand.
TGAACGATACCTACCCCTTCACACGGTATTGTACCACACCTTTTTTTCCATACAAATCTTACCATTATTCAGTTTTTATTTAATTAATGGCGGTCCACCGTGAGAATAGTAAATCAGAAAATTCGTATTCGTATTTAGTTGCTATAGACATATTTTTGGCGCGTTGACAAGCTTGGTGACCGCATGCGTCGGCCGCATTCGGTTTAACCGGATATGTGATTTACACTAACAGTTAACACTTGTCGTGACTGAATACGGCTAGACGTAAACTAATGTAAACGAGCCATGAAGTCTGGAGACCGCGTGCAGTACGATGCAGTGTGCAGTGTAGGAGTATGTTTGGTCGTCTTTACCCGCCTAGTCAATTGACGTATGAAACATGCAATTACATGAAGTGGGCGTTCAGATTATGATTAGATAATCTCTAATTATCTGTCATACAAAAAAACCTATTCTAAGTTTCGATGTTAGCCGTATAGCTATAATCATTGTCTAGTTGTACTAATTGTAGAACTTATAGATTATATTTCTTTGAGTTATTACGTAGGGTGACGGAACCAGTAATGGACAAGGCACCAATAATGGACACTTGATTCTTATTTTACAGAAGATAAGGGTTATTCATTTGTTTTGCAACAATCAATTTAGGACCGTATGAAATTTGATTTAAGACTGAAGTGTCCATTACTGGTGCCTGTCAGCTAAAAGTGTCCATTATTGGTGCCGTCACCCTAAATAGAGTTTTGACTAACTATGTTGTACTAAGTACTTTGGTATTGTTTCAAATATTTAATTAATATCTCCTTTTTTTTTGCATTGAGATGAGATGATGTCGGTCTAGAACGCGCATATCAATGCAGGATCTTGTTATTGTTAAATTATGAACCAGAGGATTAGGCTAGCATTAGATAACAGAGATATCACACTTTTTCGTCTATCTAGTTGCCACACTTTTTCCCTATGCTGTAAAATAATAGGTAAGTACCTACTTTATAGTGCCTAGGCTCGGAGTCGGAATGTAGAGGATTGCGTGACAAGGTGGTTAGCGGGCCGAGCCTTGGCAACGCGTTGGCAAGCGGTCAGTCAGTCCCGTATCCGCCGATGCATAAACAATGCGAGCACTTCTTACTACGGTATTTGTAAAAAATATTTTACTGATTGAGAGAGGAAAAATATGAATTTGTATTGAATTAATAATAATATGCAGCAATTCATTTAGAAGGATGGCACTTCCCCCTAAACAAAAAGATTAGGAAAACAAATATTTTCTCATATAAATATATATATACATTAAATCACGCCTGTTTCCCAGAGGGGTAGGCAGAGACCACTTCTTTCCGATTGTGATTTAATGTATGTATGTATGTAAATATATATATATATGTTTTAATACAGAAGCAATATATATATTATGAAAAATATTTGTTTTCTTTAATCATCTAAAATATGTATGACTTCGTACCATTTATAATTAGGAAAATGAGTCATTCGGAAAATTATCTCTCATCGCCGACATCAAAATGAGAAACTACTCGTCTTCGTTTTTAAAAAGAAAAGCAGTAATTTCCAAGCATGTTTGAAAAAAACATTGTAAACTACAACACGCGCCTAGTTCTTCAAATTTAAAGCTTTTAAATCTATGCCTCAGATGTCTCACCCAACGTGCGTTTGTTTGACATATTGTTGTTTTGTCTTATCTGTATGTTTGGTTGGTTTGTCATGCATGCATTCATTTCATTTCTCACGTTCACGTTGCTTTTGGTTAGAGTCGGTGCGAGAGCTTAGAGCAAATTCGATATTTTTACTGTTTCCGCTAGTACGCAGTACTTCGAGTACTCATTGATTGATTTACTTTTACACCACTTCGATCACTTTCCTCAGTGAAGCGAGAAATCGCCGAGAGGTTGAAATTTTAATCAACCTAAGTTTCAAAACGCAAACATGGTAAGTGCACGTGTTTATTTTTGCTTATATTATCAAATCGTTCTATTATTTATAAATATTCTATGCCAAAATTCAATTTTATTTTCATATTTATGAAACACTTAAATACCAATTACGATTTTTTTGAGGTTATATTTCCTCGCGGCGTCGGGTCGTTATCTTCGTTAATTTCGTCTTAATAGTTAATTCTAGATACAATTACAATTAGACATTTTAAATTTCATGTCATTAAAATTCATTATTTTTTTCCTCTTTTCAGAGCGAAACCGAAGCCGCAGTAAACCCTAAAGCGTACCCGCTTGCCGATGCGCCTCTTACCGCCAAGATGTTGAACCTAGTGCAGCAAGCTGCCAATTACAAGCAGTTGCGCAAGGGTGCCAACGAGGCCACCAAGACCCTCAACCGTGGTCTTGCTGAATTCATTGTAATGGCCGCTGATGCGGAGCCATTGGAGATTGTACTACACATTCCGTTGTTATGTGAAGACAAGAATGTCCCATACGTATTTGTTAGGTCAAAGCAAGCTCTCGGGCGCGCTTGTGGAGTCTCCCGCCCCATTGTTGCATGCTCCATCACTATTAACGAGGGCTCCCAGTTAAAACCACAGATCCAGACTGTGCAGCAAGAAATTGAAAGACTATTAGTGTAAGATTATGTGAATACAGAGTGTATTTTTTCAAATATAAGCTTTAAATTTATATTTTGTTTCATTTGTCTTTTTTTATATTAAAGTAGAAACAGGTCTGTGCGGTAGTATCCCTTAGTAGTCTGTGGGTCTGTGCCATCCATCCATGTGCATTCCTGTAAAAAAAGGTTTACAACTGTGCTTTGATGTGTTTAGTTTAGTGATGCAACGAATACGAATACGAATATTCGTATTCGCCGAATAGAAGACATTTACCGAATATTCGTATTCGGCGAATACTAATACGAATATTTAAAAACTAATATTTTTGGCCTTTTGGCGAGAAGATGTCCATTTTCCAAGTCTGAAAAAGCTCGCCCAAAAATATTTTTCACTGAAGCCATGTACAGTCGCCTCGGAAAGACTTTTTTCAACGGCTGGGAACATCCAGACTGAAAAAAGAAATCGCCTAAAACCAGAAAATCTACAAATTTTATGTTTTTTAAATAAAAATTTGCCTGTTGTAAATTTTAATTATTAGAAGAGTAAACATTATTCAAATAAATAAGTCTTTGATTACCATGGCGAGATATTCGTATTCGTATTCGTATTCGCCGAATAGTAGGTTTGATATTCGTATTCGTATTCGTATTCGTAAAAGTAGTATTCGTTGCATCACTAGTTTAGTTTCTTTTGTATCATGTTCCAATAGATATGTAATTTGGTTGACTGGTATTAAGTCTTGCTGCTTGTTTTTTTTGTTCGGTAATAATTATCAAATAAGTTAATAATAGATACATACATACATTAAATCACGCCTGTTTCCCAGAGGGGTAGGCAGAGACCACTTCTTTCCACGAAGCTCAAGCTCATACTATATTCTAGCAGCACTATGGGCTAATGTTTGTATATCAAATTGGTGGCCACTTAGCATAACTTTATAAATCCTAAGTATTTGTTATTAACCCTTTTCCAGGTATAGTACATTTCATCAACCATATTCATGTCGCTCAAAATTGAACTTTACTACCTACATTTTATGACACAAATTTAATTGAACTTTCCTGAAATAGGACTTCATGGATTAATATCCTTCAGGAAGTTACGAATTCTTGGGTCTATTCCATTTCCATTTTTTTTTTCTGTCCTGGAAAAGGGTTAAATGGTTCTCACTTGGAGCATATATAAGTTTCTGGAAAATTACTCCACAATTTCACCATAAATAGCTATGATGGTTAAGAAATAAGTACAGGTTTGTGTTTGTATATGAATATCAAGGGCATGTATAGTAAGGGAAAGAAAGAAGAATCACTGTTAAACTAATTAACAAAATATATTTATTACATACAATAAAATTATTTGGCCCCATACAATAATGATTATTACTACAGCTAAGTTGAGATCAAGATTCAAAGAACTTCTTTGCCCTAAGGTCCCAATTTTCCTCCCAGCGAGACATTTGGAACTTCTCTAGTTGTTTCCTCATGGCGGCAGCTACTTTGTTCTGCTCCTCATTGTCTGGGAAGTTTTGGAACCAATCAACAATTTGTCTTGAGAGTGCAGTGGCTGTTTCGAATGTATATCCATTTACTCCATTTTCCACTAGTTCATCAATGCTGAAAATACAATTTACAACATTAACTTGGCAAGAAATTTCATATATTTTACATACAACTATAAAAAGATAAAATATTTTTACCCACCAATTAAATTCAAATGCACAAACTGGCAACCCTGCTCCAAACATGTCCACAACTTTCATAGGTAAATCTAGCCCTGATGAGCTAGTGTGTAGACACACCCCCAGATCGGCACTGGCCACCATAGTTGGGTAATCACAAGCCTCTAGCCATGGAGTGACTACTTTTATGTGTTGCCACTTTTTTGATGCAATTTGCTTGATGTAATCCTCCTTCATAGGACCCTTGCCTGTTATTACACAGATAAGTTTGGGCAGTTTTTTTGTGAGATCAAATGTTGTTTCGTAAGCTGAAAATTAATTAAATTGTGATGTTAGTGATCTAAGAGCTTGGAGTAGTGTTTATTTTCGCCAAATCATATTGATTGGCACTGTTATATAAATTGATGTTTGATGTTTTTTTTCTCATAGGGATAGGTAATTAAAAAACAATACCCTGTAAAGCCTCCATTAAAATTCCAAAATCTTCATCAGGCGTCCAGCTTGTACTACTGAAGAGCAGCCCAGGAGCATCCTTCTTCCGTTCCACCTTATTGTTAACATAGTTGGTGAAAGCCGTTTTGGTGACCATATCTCCAGCTGGGTGGTTCAGCAGTTCTCGCCCTGGACAGCTAAACTCCGAGTATTGCTGGCTAACCTTCAGGAACCACTCGTGTTTCTCTTCTAGGGATATTGGGTGGAATATTCTTGGAGGTCTATCATAGAGGACTATTGCTCTGCAAGTAGTAAACAGTTTTTTGGGCTCATGAGTATGAATTATGTATTGAGTTTTATTTATATATTACTAGTTTAAAAGACGTTTTGAGTGTCCTGATTACATCTTATCTTATCTTACAGATGGGCCCTTTCAGATACACTTTGATCCTTTATCTTGTGCCCTGGATCTTTTGTGCAATTACCCTCTTACAAGACTCAGATGTTTGAATGTGCACATTTCCTCACAATGCTTTTCCTTCACTGTAAGAGCATCGGGTAATGCACTTAAGTTAAAGAAGTCCTGATTACATACTCCATTGGACAAGCTTTATTTTATCTTATACTTAAATTAATCTAATAACAATTATTTCATAATATTAGTTTCAAATGGAGATGGAGACACCATTAAACAATATTTGAATAGTGTGTTTAATAATATTTAAAAACTTTAGAAGCAAATAAAACTCCCAAGATATGTAATAGAATACTTACTCAATACCCCATTTTTGTATCAAATCCTCCTTCATTGCATATGTGACACACATGTTATGATTCGCCGACTGACCAAAGTACCTTTCTAGCGCTGTCGCAAGTTTCAATAGCATCCGATTCGGAGATGCTAGAGCCATAATAGAATACGCATAGTTGTGCCAATCGATTATTAGTGTTGTTTTCGTTAGCAAACAGTAAAATCTGCATACAGGTAGCGTCGGTATCGCTGGTGGGTTCTGGCACAGCAGATAGTTACATTTACCGGTCACAAACAAAGTCAGCAGCAAGCTTATGGCTTGCCACAGTGCTTTCATACCATATTGGATTAACTTAGGTCCCCTACTAAAATTCAAAGTATGCAACTTAGTTACGGTGATGCGGGGGTGCTCCAGTATCTCTGGCAGCGGCGCACTGTCCACGTAACCAATTATGTTTGTTTGTAAACCGCTATTTGCAAGTGATAGTGCGTGATACTGCATTCGAGGACTCCGCCCAATGTCGCCTAGTACTACAACTTTAGCAGTCGTACGCGGTCGTTCCTCCATTGTTTATTAATGACAAAATTATTCGGAACTTTGTAATTATTTCTTTTACTTTAGTTTGAGGACAGAAAAACTTTTTGAAAATAGGGACACTGTACGGTGTTTGACAGTTCTACTATGACATTAGAAATTTGAGGCTGCCATATTAAAAAAATCTTTAACTTATTGCTTATGAATAGATTAGCGATACTTAACCCTTAAATTGGCAACGTATCTAATAATGCACATACCATAATGTTCACTTTTTGTATTTTTTGGTTACTATATTTTTTATGCTGATTTCAAATTAAATAGGGTTTGAATTCACGACTTTTTTTATTTTTGCCAATTTAAGGGTTAAGGAACTTTATTTGGGTACACTTGGTAATGCGTTTCTTCCTACAGTCTATTCTTAAACTTTAATTAGAATTAAATGATTTATAGTAGGATTTATACGTGCTGGTTGCACTATTTTGACGTTTTGAAATAAAAATTAAATGATGATTTGTCGATTTAATCAGTTTAGTCGGCAGGAAAGGTGAGCACAGGTATACCACTCATTACTCATAGAATTACTCTGCCTACCCCACTCTGGGAATGAAGGCGTGAAGGTATGTATGTATGTATGTATGTACTCATAGAAGTTGGAAAACATTTTAATATGATGTTTATTATGTACCTATGGGTCTGAGATTGGCTTCGGTGCGGCTTCGGTTGTTTCGGTAGTCACTCAGCCAATCACACCCATTGTATTTTGTATCAAGATATTCAAGACACCAAAAACACCTTTTTCTTTTTTTTTTTTTTTTTCTATTTATAGCTCCATCGATACATTCGATGATTCCGCCAATGTCAGGGTTTAAAGAGACACGTGGTTGCTGATGTGTATTTGACCGGTAATTTTGATAGCGGATTGACGCTGATGAGGATCTAAAACAAAGGACAAAACATACATTTAATGTTAGACTACCTACTTACAGAAATAATTTGTTATTCTTTAAAAATTTACACAGAACATATATAAAAGGGGAGTGTACCAGTGTTAGGAGGAATTCAATATTTACAGGGCGGGGAATGTTAGGGGGGAGGATATCATACAGAGGAGTTACGATACGATTACAATAAAAAATAAATGCTCGAGGTCACCCTCCGCGAGACCACACTCGCACAGCGAGTGATCCCGAACACGAATTTTGGCGAGAAACACCGGAGAGCACACGTGGCCCAGACGCAGTCGGATAATAGCAGATGTCACATTTTTGGGGATCGATCTGCGGGTGAAAAACCATGGTCTCGTTGGTAGTTCGGGTTGGATTTTCCCGTATTGTTTACCCACCAACCGTCGGGAGGACTGCCAACGGTTGTTCCAGGCATCACGCATTTGTGGCAAAGCAAGAGATTTCACGTCACGAGGGTAACAATGGTTGTACGCGTTGGTGCCCAAAACAATTGCTTCTTTAGCGTAAAAGTCTGCTTTTTCGTTTCCCTTAATTCCGCTATGACCCGGGATCCAGGCCAGGACAACCTTTATGCTTTCCAGGTGACATTTGTTCAGTACATCTCTTATTTTTAAGGTAACATCAAAATTTTCCTTGGCCCGAAAAGGGCGTTTCATTATGTCCTGAAGGCAGCTCAAAGAGTCGCTCAAAATAAGGGACTTGTCTAGGTGGTGGGAATGAACATATGTCACCGCTTCCAACAGAGCCACAGCCTCGCCTGAGAAGACTGAATTGCCAGCAGGAAGCCTAAAATTCAGCACTATGTTATATCTAGGGATCCACACCGCGGATCCTACCGGACCCACCTCAGTTAATTTCGAAGCATCAGTAAAAATAGTTAAGTAATCTGAGAATTTTTCGTTAATAACTTTATTAAAAATATTGTCGGCACCAATTTGATTTTTAGAAATACCTAAGCTAAATAAAACTGTGGGGTTAAAAATTAAGCTATCATAACTAGTTTCAAATAAGGGATTTATGTAACTTTGAAAAACTTGGACAGGTAGGCTTAAAAACTTGTTGTAACTGTTAACTAAGAGAGGGGATACTTTGTGCGTCCAATAAGGGGAACTTGCTACGGTCTCTTGAAGAGATTTGAGTATGGGAAGAACAGGATGGGAGGACGACTTTAAACATTTAAAAAAAACGGTCAGCCAAATATTGTCTACGTAGGGAGAGAGGCGGGTCCAAACACTCCACCTGCAAGGCATTTGTTGGAGAGGACCTCATGGCTCCAGTTATTATTCTTAAGCACCTGGCTTGAATTCTGTCCAATTTAACCAGAGCTAATTTGTTACAGGGCTCTAGAACGAAACTTGCGTAATCAAAATGGCTTCGAATAATAGCGTTGTATAGAACCTTCTGACTGTAAGGGTGCGAACCCCACCTGACGCCAGATAAGGCCCGGAGGATATTTACATTTTTTTCCACTTTTTGGCATATATAGTTTAAATGCTGAACACCAGATAACTTAGAGTCTAAGATAATACCCAAAAATTTAACACTCTCACAGATAAGAATGGGTTGATCATTTATATGAATATTTAAATCAGGGGCGCACCTTTTGCGGGAAAATATGACCGCACTACTTTTTTCTGGGGAGAGGGAGAGGCCATGGTCAGCGAGCCACGTATCCAAATAATATAGGGCAGAATTTAAAGATCGGGAAATTTCTGAGGGAACCTTAGAAGAAGAGTATAAAACAATGTCATCGGCGTACTGAAGAATTGTACAAAAACAGTTAACGGAGGTGTCGAGATCAAAAGTATATAGACTATATAGAAGAGGACTAAGCACCGACCCCTGAGGGAGGCCCTTCCAAACCAAGTAAGGGGAGGACATCGTTCCATTACTTCGAACATGTAACGAGCGGCCCATGAAGAGGTTACAGACTATATTAACAATCCTCACTGGGATACTCAGATTGAGCATTTTCTGCCTGAGTATAGGAAGATCTACATTGTCGTAGGCTGCCGTGATGTCAAGAAAAACCCCGGCTACATGTTCATTACCAGATAAGGCCACCCGGATATCTGAAGTAAGGATACTGAGGCTATCCACCGTACCCATACCCTTCCTAAAGCCAAACTGAGTTCTAGAGATGACGTTTTTGTTTTCTAAAATCCATTCCAGTCTGTTTTTGATCAGGTGTTCCATGGTTTTAGCCAATACTGAAGATAAGGCTATGGGTCTGTAGGAATTTGAACACGATGGATCTTTACCAGGTTTTAAAATCGGTACGATAATTTGAGATTTCCAGCTCTCGGGAACGCATCCAGTTAAGAAAATAATATTAAAAATTTCCAAAAAAATCAGTTTAGTGGTTTTTGAATATTGAGTCAGAAAGGAATATGGAATACCATCTATGCCTGGCGAAGAGTCGCGCAGATGTTCAAAAGAACAGCATAGTTCATCGTAACAGAACGGTTCGTTCATCCTTTCCGATGGAGCCGATAATGAACCATATCCCCCGAGACCCTCCTGGGTTGGGGCAAACGGAGGGGCTAGTCTTGAAATAAATTCATCAATCCAGGAAGAGATGTTACTGTTGATATTGCAATCTACTTTAGAAAAACGAAAAGCCTTAATTTTTTTCCAAACCGTTGAAGACGGGGCCCTGGGAGAGAGGGATTCGCAGAAGGTACGCCATCCCTGTTTTTTTTTTGTACTTAATAATCTTCTGCAGCGTGCAGAAATTCTCTGGAAGTCCAAATAATTTTCCACCGAAAGGTCATTTGAGAAGAGTGATTCAGCCCGATTACGCTCCTTGACAGCAGCAGAGCACCCGGCATCCCACCACGCTGGGGAGGGAATTTTGTCCCGCACAGCGTTTTTCAGAGGGATTGAGTTATCCGCCGCAGCCAGAAGGGCCGTTGTAAACAGCGAGTAAATTTGTAGAAAGTTCATCACAGTTATACTAGGTAGATCTCCAGTGGACTCCAGCATAAAGGATCTAAATTTACACCAATCAGCCTGACAGACTCTATATTTTAAAAGGGGGGCTTGGGTAGAGGATGGGGAAATGGGAGAATTTACAAGGGTGGTAACAATAGGAAGGTGGTCGCTACCAAGAGAGTTGGGAGCAACCATCCATAGTAAGGATCTGGCTAAACTTGGAGAGGCTAGAGTTAGGTCAGGTACACTAACGTTTTGATGAGGCGATGACCTGCGAGTGGGAGTTCCGTCATTTAAGACACACAGGTTAACATCATCCATCAGCCCGAGAAGGACAGATGAGACAGAGTCACAGAGGTGAGAGCCCCATAATGTATGGCGGCAGTTGAAATCGCCTTGTACTATGAGAGGACCTGGAAGAGATAACAGGATAGATTGGAGTTCAAGAAGAACGGTAGAGTTGGGATGTGGGATATAAACAGAGACAAAGGAGATGTCGAGGCAACGGACTGCAACAACATTTAAATCAGAGGAGTGAGTGGGAATGAGAAGGTTAGAAAATGTAAAATTCCTTTTTACAAAGATAGCACAACCTGCCCAGCCATCATCCCTATCATCGCGAAGGCATGAGTAGCCCGTTACCCTAAAGAGGGATCCGGGACTTAACCATGTCTCAGAGATGGCAAGGATGACCGGACTATATGTGTTAATGATATGGACTAATTCTTGTTTCTTATTTTTAATATTCCTGCAATTCCATTGAACAAGGTTGTGATTGGCCATCTGAGATGATTTTATTTATAGCACTTGAAACGAGTGTGCTCGAGTCCTCGTATTTAGGTGTGTCCGGGTTGAAATTATACACGTATTGCCTGTACAGTACTTCCGTTTAATCACTTTTTACACACAGAATGTTCGTGCACCAGTTTACACTTACTAATAACTAAAGAAAACAATATTATTACAAAATAAAACTAGACGACCGTTCACCATTAGTTTTCGCCATCGACCAATCTCGCCGGGCGCTGTGTGTGACGGCGCGGGCGGCCGGTGGGACAGTTTACTAATTGGCCCACAGATGGCGCCACTAGTACTTCAGGAGGAAGTTCCCGCGTTACACACTACTAATGTGACCCTGGAGGGTTTCTAAAACAGTGTACGGTATAATGTCAGAGAACTTCGACAGCAAGTTAATCAGCATTTTGGTTATTAGTTCTGCCAGATTATCATTCTGACCGGCTTGGTCAGTGTTGCCCATAGCACATCCATTAGGCTGTGAAGATTGAGGGGTAGATGTAATATCTCTATGAGCTTTAATATTATATGTTACCCCAGAAGCAGGCCTAGGGCGACGCTCAGTATATACAGTTTTTCTGTATGAGATGGGTTGGGATGAGGAAGCATGCTGAGATGAAGAGTGAGGCGAGTATAAGTCTGGCGGGGGAACATATACAGGGCTGCGTTGGGTCAAAGGCGTTGACTTGGAGGCATCAGCATATGAAGTACGGACAGGACGGAATCTCCTGGCCGCCTCAACATAGCCAATGTTTTCTTCCGACATGACCAATTTTATTGACCTCTGCCGTGAATACTCAGGACATCTTTGGTCTGTGGCAGCATGAGGCCCGGAGCAGAAGAGACATGATACTTGAGTCTGGGATCGAACACTCAGAAGCTGGATGGTTTTGTGAACAGCGCGCACACCTAGGGTTGGAACGGCATTGATCCTTAACATGTCCAAATCTGCAGCATTTATGGCATTGGACAATGGGTAATTTATAGATATCAATTAAAATAGACATGTTAAAGACAAAGATCCTTTCAGGAAGATTTTGGCCCAAGAAAGTTAAAACTACTGTAGAAGAGGGCTCCCACACAGGTTTTCCCTCGACATATTTTTTTTTATTGAGCCTTCTAGCCTTTATAGCTGGACCACACCCAGAAGGGCATTCTACTGCTTCCAAAAGTTCCTGTAAAGTCCACTCAAGAGGTATCTGCCTAACCACGCCCATGCGTGATACCTGAAACCTGGGAATAACCCCCAACAGATTGTTTTTCGCCAATACAGGGTTGTCAACAAAAGCATTAGCATCTTTAGGACAGGCAAAATAAACGCTCAACTTATTATTACTGATGCTTTTGATTTCTTTTATACCCGAGACCTTAGCATTATAAATCATCTGTGCTATTTTCAGCCCACGCATGCGGCTTGAGGTGGCAGGATCACTTTCATTGCGAGATACATGTACCATAAAAGGGCCAGAGTCAGAGTCTGAGTACTTTAAGGTTGAACTGTTGTCGTAACCGGGCCTAACGTACGTGTGTTGAACAGAAGCGCTAGGTTGAATTGTTTTTTTCGACTGAGTTTCATTAACCTGCGGGCCTAATATGCGGGCCTAAAATCGACATGACAAACCGTTTTTATCTCGAGATGAGTGATAAATTGGCACTGTCGACGATTGCTAACATGGTGGCGTCGATTATTTTGAATTATCCATTATCCAACGATATAGATGGTTAAACGACCTATTTATCGTTTTGCCTAACATGCATGGCCACTAATACCCACTTCTGACAACTGTGTTTGAATAAACTTATTTGAGTGGCATGTAGGTGACGACAAGCAATCGATAACATATTAAAACGAGAAAATACAAAATATTAAGCGTAAGTAATAGTTTTTTAATATTCTACTTGCCCAAAATGGCTTACTTACGGGCAAAAAATAAGTTTTATGTGTATTAAGTGGTAAATATTACTTGTAGGATGTCAAGATATTATTACTATAGAATCTGGCTCCAAGAAGAGAAGGACAATAGAAAAATCCAAAGAAAAATGATAAGGGACGCCAGCAACCCATTTGAACTCCCAGAGGTTGAGTTTCGGCACATTTACAGAGTGTGCAAGGAGATGGCACTTTATTTATGTGCCGAACTGGGGTCTGACCTCCAGCCACACAATAATGATGGATTGCCCGTGTACATAAAGGTAATATTTTATTTTACTACTTACAAAGTAATATAGACCTTATCGTTCAAGTGGCAATGCAACTCGTTAAGCTGCTCATTTTTTCAGGTTCTTACAGCATTACATTTTTTGGCGGACGGCAATTATCAACGCGGAACGGGACAGGACCACGGCTTATGCGTTGCGCAGACCACTGTCAGCAGTTACCTGGCTCAGTTCACAGATGCTGTTTACAGAAGGTACCTATGTAACGCGAGAAAATACTTACATTATCCATCTATTACCTACTCATTGTATAAGACAAAACAACCCGTTGACCTAGAACTATGAAATTTGGCAAGTAATACCGTCTTTTACAAGTATAGGAATCAATCTGAAATCTGTAAATTTTTAATTACTTAAATCACATAAAACAGGGTCTTTATGCAAGGAACGGCGGTCCAAAATTGAATTGACTTAACTGTGTAGTGCGGAACCCTCGGTGGGCGAATCCGACTCGCTCTTGACCGGATTTTTTATCCAATAATAGACTTAAATGTAGGTTACGATCATTTCGTTATGTATTTACTACTCTTTGTATATTTACTGCAACTTCGGTGACCCAGAAATTATCCTCTATTCCCTTCAGAATGGTTAAACTTTTCGGATGAAATAGTAGGTACTTACTCTATTCTCTATTTCCATAGCTCTTTTGAAGTATCTCTGTACCGAATTTCACATTTTATCAATACTAAATTGTGAAAAGTAAACAAACAAACCAATTGGATAGAAACTTTTCGTCCACATCTTGATATGACTACTTGGTAGCTAATACGACGATAGCTTTGTGACTACATCTCAAAAGCTCGCATGGCGGGGTTCCTATTCCTGGGCAATTTGCCCTTAGGGCATTTGAAGTTATCTAACAAACTTAACCTATCTAGTAACATAAACGAAGTGTTCATTTTGCAACTCGGACATTTTTGGGATGCAGTCGCAAAGCGATCTGTGGCCTGTTTCACAAAGCTACAAGTTACACATTACAATTCATGACATGACTTATCTTTCATAGGTACTAAATGGTGCGGTAGCGAAATTAAAACAAGTGTAAACGTTATTTACAGGCTCAGAGGGAGATGGGTGGTTTTCCCAGGAACCGACCAGGGCCGACGTATGGTTGCGGGTCAGTTCCGAGAAGTTCATGGCATCCCGAATATTCTAGGCACAATAGACTGCACACATGTCAAAATTTTTCCGCCGCCGCTACCATACAGCGTGCAATACTTGAATAGGAAGGGGTCACATTCAATCAATGTGCAGTTAGTAAGTAAATACATTAATAGAGAAAACTCTTATAATTTGCACCATTTCTAGGCGTTTAAACCCAAATCGTATGTGACCTTATGGTATTGTTTTTAACTCGGTCGCCAAACGATATCGTTTTTACCGTGTTGAATATCATCACGTGTTGAGTATCAGTTGTTACAACCTAATAATGTGGTTTTTAGGTAGCGGATGTGAACTGCAAGATCTTAGCAGTCAACGCCAGATACCCTGGAAGGACACATGACTCCTTCATTTTCAATAATTCGGAGATTAAAACCGAGCTGAAAAGGCTGTATAACAATCACATCGGTGAATACTTTCTTCTCGGTATGTAACAATAATTGTACATAGCAAAGTCAGTGCTTTGTCTAATTACGTTTATTAATGTTATCCTATGTGTTTCGTTAACTTGGTACCCATAGAAATATTCTATAAATAAAATACAATTACGATTTCTTTGACTAAATGTTTACTTTAAAATTAAATGAAATACTGTACAAAAACTTTACATTAAATTGTTGTTTCTTCCTCCTCAAGAATTTGCGTGTCCTCTAGTCTGAAAAATAAGAATAAATTAATAAATTCATATCATAATATTATTTTTTTAATCAATGTATATTTTTACAGGCGACTCAGGATACGCATTAGAGCCATGGCTTATGACGCCCATTTTAAACGCCACCCCTAACAGTCCCGAAAAGAGGTACACCAATTGGCATTGTCGTGTACGTAACAGTATAGAGCGTACCAACGGTTACATCAAGAACGTGTTCCGGTGCCTGGGACATGACCGCGCTCTGCATTATAGCCCGCACAGGGCATCAGCAATAATAAACTGTTGCTGTGTATTATATAATATGATGCATCATTACAGGTAACACTATTTTTTGAGATACCAACTTAAGTAGCTACTGTACAATACTTATATACTAAGGTACTGTCTCACAATCACAATTGCCTGATATATGTTATGTGCCAAAAACAGGCCCTGAGAGAGTTCAGAGTTTGTTTTTAATGTACCTATAATTTTCAGAACAATTGACACCAATGCAGACCTTGAAAGTACACAGTATGCTGATGATGCCGAGAGTACTACCCAGCAGTTCCCGGAAAACGGGCTGCTATTAAGAGTGGCACAAGAAAAAAGAGCCAATATTGTGAATAATTACTTTTCATGAATTGTAAATAATATTGTTAATAATTATAAATACTGTAAATAATTACTTTTCATGAATTTAAAACCAAATGTATTTTTCTTTATTTGAAATGGTAGTAACAGATCGTGCAGCATTTCTTAATAGGTTTAAAAGTCAAAGCACAAAAGTTTTTTTCTTTATAAAGAATAAATGGAGCGTCTATCTATATATATCTATCGTCTATCTATGCTTATACCAAATTTAAAAGGTCAGCAGGTTAGCTCGAAATTGAAATAAACGCACAGACAGGGTTACTTTTATTACAATGTTTACCTACTAGAGTTTTATTCTAAATAACAATGTATCAAAACTCACTGGTTCCTTAATAGAATGACATTGTGCTCCCGCCTGAGATCATTTGATCGCCTTAGTTCTTCCAGCATACTCTGTATAATTAAAATACTACATTAAACAACTTTTATTTAGAGTGATTGGTATACAATTGTGAAATCAAAAGAGAAATTAGCAAATTGTTAGATGTCGTTGCAAATAGATATATGAAAATTATTGGTTTATTTAGCTTTATTGCACAGTACAAAAAGCAAATACAAATCACTGACTGCCTTAAGGCATTCTCAACCAGTCGACCACTAGGCTAAACAGAGGATAGATGAGGTTGGTAAAAAACCTGAGCAAACCTTGAGGCATTCGTTTTGATCTACCAGCAACTGCTCAAATCGCGAGGTGGAGCGGAGGCGACGTCTCCTTCGTGGGCCGGGGGCCGGGCGGAGTGGGGGGGAGGTGTGCGGGGGGCCGGGGGGGAGGCTGCAAGCGACTCTGGTACAGGTGGGGGCATGATGTCGGGTATGATGATCTAAAGGTACATGTGAGTTTAAAGTTTTAAAGGTAAGGTAAAGGTTCCATTATCATAGTAAAACAATAGTATAAGTATATTTACATCACCAATTGAAGATTCCGGCAGGCCTACCCCTATTGATGAATCCGTGCCAATTATAGACAGCACCATTTGCTCGGATTCACCAACAGGGGGAATCTCCGAATTGTTGCCCGTGGTGACCGCGGCTCGGTGAAAGGCTGCGTTATCCCCACGAGCCTTTCTTTTGAGGTCCCTCCAAGTCTGTAAGCAATATTTAGAAAATATATACTATTCGTTCTGGGCAAGTTAGAGTAGCAGATGAATTTGGTTGGCATCTACTTAGATTTTGCAGAACTAACTCGCCTTGCCCTCATCTCGCACTTGGTCAGGATCGACGCGCAAGTTTATGGATTAAGTACGGAAAGAACTTCGCACCGGTTAGCTATATTATCAAATTAAATACTTACAATTTTCCATGCGGCCACTGACTTTTCAGGACCAAACTGCCTCAGCTCCGTTGCGAGATTCTGCCACTCGGACTCGTGCCTTTGAGCTCCCAGTGGTCCACCAAATTCACCATTGGCAAAAAGCGGGTGGCTGCTCATGTACTCAATGAGCTTTTTCTTTTGCACTGTTGTACAGCGGCTGTAACAACGTGATTATTTTAATGAACACCTAAAACTAGAAGACGACTGTGAAACTTATCTTACTAACTCACTGTTTTATATCTCATACATAACATAATTATAATACTTACACTTTTTTTGTTGTGTTCATATTCAATTCTTCAACTTTGAGGCTTTTGCAAAGTTTTGAAGTTTTGAAGTTTGAACATCGCACCATAGACAATTTACCGCCATACCAGAGATTACCATAGCAAGTTGTAAAGATAACCCGTACATTTTAAAAAGTATGTCACGTCCGTTCACTCAATACCGATTGCAAACGATTTATTTCAGGAGCATTACATAAAGCCCGCTATGCAATATCAAACATGTCAAAGGAATGATTGATTTTATTACACTGGCAACTTATTTGTTAAATAGTAGTTTAAATTAGTAATTTTTGCCACACTGCGCTTATCGTAGCCTTATCGACGCGATGTCTTTACCAACGTTGTCAACCATGTTAGAGTATTCGTTAAAATAGATGTGTTTGATAAAATTTTATGCTTATCCACGCGATAAAACGGTGTCATCCATATTAGGCCCGCTGAGTTAGTACATCGGAAGAACGTTTTACTCCTGGTTTTAAGATACCACTCATGTTTTCATCTCGCCCCCTGTCAGGAGGATCATCCTCGCCTAAATTCGACATCACAACACTTAACGAACAAAAGACTTACCAATTGAATAACACTATACCACCACCAACACAAATATTAGGTTCTCAGTCAGATTTGAGCAAAAAATAAACGCGCTTCAAAAACCAAGAACACGTGTGTCAATCAACCCTCCATCAAACTATCTCCAAAAACACCTTAGTAACTGTCATATGTCATGTCATCGCTGACCAGTGTTGCCAGGTCTCCTGATTTATCAGGAGATCTACTGAATTTGGCATATGTCTACTGATCTACTGAATTTGCAAAAGAAATTTAGATAATCTACTGAATTTTGTATATATCTGAATTTACTTTAGGTTTTTTGTAGAAAGATCAATGGATTTTTTAATGTAATTGCAAGCATTTTCCGTACAAAGAACGTATCTAGCACTCATTGGGAATCTACCTTTATAGTGCGGGTGCGTAAAATGGAATGATTCGAATCATAGGTACTCTAATCTATGGAAGCGACTGCGACTACTATATTATCCTATAATCTGTGACTGTGTTTAACGTTCTTTCTATTTTGTTTGAGTTTGATTAATTGATCAGATCAGTTTGAGTTTGAGTTGGCGGCAAACAAAATACAAATGCAAACACTGTCTTTTCTGCTGTAGCACTCCAGTTGTGTAGTGAAGTGAAGTACTATTAGTGTTAGTGCTAAATATAATTAGGTAAGTCAATGAATTTATTATGATTAACGTGGTTTGATTAAGAAGATAATGCAAAAGCTGTTGTAAAAGGTTATTCAGGTATTATAACAAAATCTCCTGATTTTTTTATAAATCTCCTGATTTTTTGACCTTATATCTACTGAATGTTTCAGATTGGACCTGGCAACACTGTCGCTGACATGTCGAAACCGAGCGATTTTTTTTTGTGAATTAGTTTGTGTGCGAGTTGAGAACTATTTATAAATAAACCGAGTGTTGCTGAGGGATTAGTCGGATTAGAGTATCAATTTTGCCCTTTTGAACATACGACATTAATATGTCTAAAGTCTTAATGATCAGGCATCTTCCCACTGCACTTTCAATTCAAGAAAAAGAGCAACTCTTGAAACATTTCGGCGCCGAAAATGTTTGGGAAACTTCGGCTAAAAGGAACTACACGTTTGCTTCATTTTCTTCAGTAAATACGGCTCAGCAGTCGCTCAGTCGCTTGCACCAACTAGAAATCGCGCACAGAAGGCTGGTCGTCGAGTATTCATTTGAAAAAGAACCTGTAACACAAATTAAAGAGGACGATGAGCGAAGCTCCATTACAACTAAGCATGTTAAAGAATTTCTAAGAAGATTAAATGCTTGGAACCCTTCCGTAGACTTCTATCAGCCGCCACCAAATTACTTAAAATATAAATACCCTGATGTTACACCAAAAATAATTATCAATATAATACAATCCTTAATTTCACATAAGCCCCTTTACACTCAAACATTACATTTAATGAACAAAATGTGTCTCCCGACACCTTTTACGGAGAATGAAAAGGCTTTAGAGTACTTCAAGAAGACCTTTGGAGAATTCTTCCAGGATGTAATACCTTTACCAGTGTCAATTAGGCCAGAAAGTGATCCAGAATCTGAAATATCTAGTGATGAAGCAGAACGGGAAAAACTACATCAACCAGCAGTCTCTAAGAGACAGCATACTCTTCCAGTAACAAGGAAAAGACCAGCAGCAGTTCTCAAAACAGCTATACTACCAAAAGCCAAGAAAAGTAACATAAACCAAGAAGAAGTATTTGAAACAGTTGCACCTGTGCAAGAGCCTAAGAAAATATCTCTAGTTGTCCATCAAGATGCATTACAGAAACCATCTGAAGATATAGAAGTAGTTGGAGAACTTGGAAAGTTCCAGAAAGAAGAACAACCTGTGGAAGAAGAGAATCAACCAGAAACACCGGATCTTCCAACTATAACAAAGAAAGAACTGTTACGTAATAGGATATCACATAGCGACATGAAAGTAATGAAGGTATTCAAAAATTACCACCCTGGGCAGCCTTCGATGAGGCTTTACATCAAGAACTTGGCTAAAGCAGTGACAGAAGAGGAGTTAAAGAGAATATACAGGAGATATATAGAGGGAGTCTCCGAAGAAGAGCAGATAGGGTTTGATGTGAGAGTTATGCAGGAGGGGAGAATGAAAGGACAGGCATTTGTGACCTTCCCTTCTGAGAGGATGGCTGAGAGGGCTCTGAACGAGACCAATGGATACTTGCTGAAAGAGAAGCCAATGGTGGTGCAATTTGCACGGGCTGCAAATAAAACTGTGCATTGATTGGTTGTTTTTGATTTCCCTGGCTGCCATAAAATAAACAATATTATTCATAGGGTCTGCTTTCAATGTAAAAGTGTTCAGGTAATAGGAGTATAGGAGGCATCATTGCAAACTGAATAAATATTTCTAATCTATGATTAATATATTTAGGTTTTGATACAATTAAAAATAAAAACCATTGTTTTATTATATTTTGTTGTACAGTCACGAGATTAAATTTAGTACCCACCTTAGGTCCAAACTCAATCTGACATTCTACAACAATAAGGTTGAGTTTCCTGTAAGTTACAAATGACTTGACATCTCTAATGACATTGACAACTTCAAGCATATTTTTCTTGAAATGGGTCCCAAATTTACGCTCGCGACCGTACTGTATGATTCTTTGACATTAGGTAGGCATGGGTAGGCACTCATCACGCGTCCTACCAACGTCCTAAAAACCTGTAGCTGGCAGATACAAGTAAATAAATAAATAAAAAAAACATTTGAAGCAAGTATACAATCTAAATAAGTATATAAAAGAGAAAACTGACTGACATATCAACGTAACGCCCAAACAAACCGCTGTGTCTAGGGACTTGAAATTTGGAGGGAGCATTCCTTTGTTACCCTAGGGGTGCACTAAGAAAGGATTTTCCGAAAATCAACCCCCAACGGGAAGAAATAGGGGAGTAGCGGGGCCTCATTCTACGTGTACGAAGTCGCGGACGTCCTCCAGTAAGGAATAAAACTTGAGTTACTTAATGGACCCAGAGATGGCGGTAGCTGTCTACATTTCTTTATGAATAACAGGTGTTTGGAATAATAATAATATGCAACATTGTATGTATGTAAACTCCTTATAGGTATGTAATACATACCTAAAATTACAGGTTAATAAATAAACATACATACATACATACCTTCACGCCCTCATTCCCAGAGTGGGGTAGGCAGAGCTACAGAATTACCAACAACTCTAAAAACTTGTTGATAGGTGTAACCACAATTTGCACAAATAAACATAAAATTATACATTTATTTATTTAGTTCAGCAAACGGAGCTACGGATGTAGCAGTAACATTTTTTTGTTAAAATTTTACTTACGCAAAAGAGCCTAGATGGCGTTAGCTGTCCTCATTTATTCACAGTTGTTGGTGAAAATAAAACCTTGAATTGTAGCGTAGATGTACTACGGTAAGGGTAATAAATTAATTCCAAAACGATATATTGGCAGCAAGTAGAATAGATCTAAAATCAAAAAATTAATTTGTTATCAACCTTAGTAGCACAAAAGTGTCATAGATGGCGTAAGCTGTCCTCATTTATTTACATTTTTACAATACCAAAAATTATATTCACCAAATACCCAGCGTCGATTAAAATCAATCGTATAGGGTTAGAGAGAGCATATCCAATGGGTCACAAATTGGTTTTCGAGACGCGCTGGCCTAGTTGGTAGTGACCCTGCCTACGAAGCTAGTGGTCCTGGGTTCAAATCCCGGTAAGGGCAGATACTTGTGTGATGAGCGCGAGTTCCTGAGTCATGGATGTTTACTATGTATTTAAATATATATTTCTCTATATAAGTATTTATATCATTGTCTAGTACCCATGATACAAGCCTAGAGCTTAAATTGGGACTAGGTCAATTGGTGTGACATTTTCCCCTGATTTCATTTATTTATTTAATCCCCAAGTATAAAAAAAAGTGAAAACTCCCAAGTAGTTAGAGAATTATAACTAGGTATGCAGATGACGTGCTTGTTTTGTGACGGAATATAATTAGGCTTTTTTGATGTAGAAAAATATTTTAGACAACGCTGTGGTGCTGTGATTTCAAGAAAATTATTTATATTATGAAACACGATCATAGTTCCTAATAAGGACGACGCGTTGCCCTAGTTGGTGACCCTGCCTATAAATCTAGCGGTCCCGGGTTTGATTTCCGGTAGTGGCAAATGATTGTGTGGTGAACGCGAGTGTTTGATGGTTTTATATCATTAGTCTAGTGCTTAATTACAAATTTGTGACCTATTGGATATGCTCTCCCTAACCATATATCATTGATTTTAATTAATGCTGGGATTTTTTTGCCATTGTCCTTGAATTTGCATAAAATCGGTTTTTTCTAGGCATGCTTAAATGTATCTTATTCGATTTTTTGATCACATACATTCTAACAGACTGTTAAAACTCATTACCTTCTTAAATTCACGATTTAACCAATGCTAGTGCCTTCTTCTGGAGACATCCGGTTATTATGACAAATAAATAAAACAAAAATAAGCTTATAATTAACTTATATTTCCATCAATTCAATAGTATATGGTAACACTTCCTCACTATCACTACTAGGTTTGCTGTAAAGCATCTTGTGCATCATAGCAATAGTGTTGTCTACGACTCCAAGTGTGTTCACGAGGTCCACCACTACTGCTGCCATCTTCTCCAGCACCTTGGTCACTTTCTCATCGTTAGTCAACAAGTACTGCTGATAAAAAGCATCCATCAGCAACGCACACCAGTCCAACAACCTGCTTTCCTCAACGTCCACAATTCTATCGGTTTCGATCAGCAAATATGAGATGTATGACATCAGGAATAGAGCATCTTTCAGCTGCACTCCACTTCTTAAATGAGGTATCAACAACGCGTCACTAAATGTAATTCCAAATAGGTAATCAAGGAGGTTGAAATGAGATGTAAATTTTGAAACGGCTTTTTGTATTTCCGCATTGTCAACAATGTCAAAGTCTGTATGCACCCTTTTTAATATATGGTTAATTAACACAATAACTACTGATTCTGGAACGTCTTTGAAGTCTTTTAAGACATTTATGATTATATCGCAATCTGGATTTGATATGTTGTCCAAGATTTCTGTTATAACTTCAGTGCAGATATTTCTTTCAGGCAGTCCTTGTTTTACAAGCTTTTCCACCTCTTTGCTGACTGGAAACTCTAAGGAGGTTGGGGATCCCCAATCTGCAATCACCATGGTTTCATCTTTAGCTATTTCATGGGAGCCAAGCAGGCTGGATAGGTGGCGTCTTTCCTCCACAACATATGGCAGGATTCCAATATGATTGGAAGCCTCCAAGATGATACGATCATCAAAACAATAAAGCTTAGCATCCTTAGAATACATTTTCATTGGATACCGACATGATCCAATACCGAGAAGAACATTGTAGGCCACAATAATAGCGCCATCTTTCTCCATGTTACTTCCAAGGGCAACTATGTGGTTTTGTCCCATCCACGTCAGAGATACTCGGTCTGCCGTTGATATCCAAGGAACAGTGCCTACAGTAGTCCAGGTTTTCTTGAACAAATCATATGATGTCATTTTTGAGTCACTCCCTGAAATAAAAAGAAACATAACTACCAGGTTTTTTTTACTCACAAGTAAATCTCCAAAAATGAGTTCATCCAGGACTGGTCAGAATTATTTGTGCATAATAATTAATATACAAACCTTCTCAGTGATATTAGAGCAGACAGAGAAGCAACAAATCAAGAAGCACATCTTAATTTAAACTGAAGGCTGAACAAATATACTTACATAAGATGAAAACAACCTTATACTGAACATGAATTAGGTGTCCAACAACATAAACATCCTCTGGCCTTGTAACTTGCACTCTGCTCAATTTAGACCGGTCCAAGTCTCCCAATTCTACTCTCAATGGGCAATGAACAATGTCATAATTTGTATTGCTTTTCACAACGTAACAGATGTTGTTTAGTTTAGCCTTAAAACAGTCAACTGATACTATTTCTTCTGTATCTTTTATTGATGCTTTGCCATCGTAAGACTTCCGGTTCTCAATTGCATATGTCAATGAGGCACAGTTGCCATTGGCAAAGACTATTAGGTGTGGCAGGACTTTGAATATTGGTATTGGGAACTGAAAAGTAAAATAAACAAAATATCAGAAAACAGTGTATGGGTAAGGACCAAAAAGTTGGACCACAGTTAAGCGCAGTTAACCATACAAACAACAAAGTCGAAAAAAGTTCCGTTGTGCGACGAAACTTATCCCTACAATTGTATGGTTAACTTTCGTGTCACGACAGAAAAGTTTAATAGAAAATTTAATTGAGTGAGTTAGCGTGGCCAACTTTTTGGTCCTTACCCGTATATTTGTTACTGGGATTTAAAAGACAGACCAATATCTTCATAGGCAGGGACACGGCATCCATGTTTAAATTAATGTTCCAAATATTATTACCTTATACTTCTTTACTTTATCCAAGTTAGTACAGTCCTCGTCCCACATTTTTATTGTGTTGTTATTGAACACCCCTACGTAGCGCTTGTTAATTTTGTCGTAAATGACTGGTGCTGTGATATGGTCTTTTGACGTCCATCCTCCAGTCTGCTTTTGATCTGAAAGCTGTAATAAAAAATATTACTATAATTTATTTTATCAGGTAGGCAACTGATAGATGTCTTAGCTGCAGCAATGAATGCAAAATGTGCACTAACGTCGAATTCTTAAAGACAGTTGCGAAAAGAAGCCCGAAAGTGGTGTAGAAACATAACCTCTTTTCCAAACTGTATAATACTCAAAATCTAAGCTGGTGTCTGCTTTTGGTAACATTTTAAAGCCAAAATTCGGTTTGTTTTGGTCTTGAACCCTAATAGATATTTTACTTACTCTGTATTTATTGACCACATTTCGGCCTAACGTAACAATAACAGTTTCGTCCTCCTTATCGTCAGCCACTCCCAGGAAACTCTTCTGGTCAATGAGTGGGCACAGTACGTAATAACTATGTAATTTAGCCATCCTTACTATTCTGTCCAATAAATAACGAAGTTTATGGATTTTAATAAATAAAACCACATGGACAAGGATCTGTTTTTATTTGGATCTGTCATTCATTCATTCATTTGTTTCATATCTTGTCATTTCGTGTTCGTTCAGAAATGTCTCGATCTCTATAAATAAACCAATGACACATTACAGATATATTTTATCCTAAGCAGTTTTAATTACTTTACATTTTTGTTCTCATTCTTCGTTTTATACCTTAGCTTAAATGGTTCGAATAAGGTAATGTACAGTCACCCACTCAAGTTGCTATAACAAACAGGATGAAAACAATCATTCACCACAGCACTGAGTATTCTTATTCGTCATTTAACCAATGAAAATCAACTTTAATGTAATATAACTTATGATTATATAAATAGCAGCATGCCCCTATTTAGTCAAGAAATTTGATAATGAGTTTGCTGCTATCAGTTTGCTAAGTTTGCAATATGCAACCTGTAGTTTTGTTTTGGTGACCAGCGTTGCTAACCGTACGCTCAAGTAATGGATTCATGTTCAAGGTCGCGGTTTATCGTCGTCAACCGGTGTTACATCACCTATTTATAGTCATTTTATTCTATCTACACTTCATACGCCCTTGTTATCACATGTGCATGGGTATCTGTTAATTAGTTATCAACGTTATCAATAAAGTGGTGTACTTAGGCACGTCTGACACTTGACCGATCACTCACTTATTATTTGGACGTCGGCCAGTGCGCTAGGCAGTTTAATAAGCCGGTCAACATGTCTACAGCTGGGAAAGTGATCAAGTGCCAAGCAGCGGTTGCCTGGGAAGCGGGGAAGCCTCTGACGATCGAAACAGTCGAAGTGGATCCTCCTAAAGCCGGCGAAGTCCGTGTGAAGATCACCGCGACCGGCGTGTGCCACACTGACTCGTACACCTTATCCGGAAAGGACCCCGAGGGCGTGTTCCCGGTGGTTTTAGGGCACGAAGGCGGCGGCATCGTCGAGAGCGTCGGAGAAGGCGTCACTGCCTTTAAGGTCGGCGACCATGTAGTGCCTTTGTACGTACCGCAATGTAACGAGTGCAAGTTCTGCAAAAACCCTAAGACTAACCTCTGCCAGAAGGTCCGCGTCACGCAGGGCCAGGGCCTTATGCCCGACGGCACCCGCCGCTTCCGCTGCAAAGGTAAAGAGCTTTTCCACTTTATGGGTTGCTCCACATTCAGTGAATACACAGTTGTTGCAGAAATTTCTCTGTGCAAAGTCGACGAAGCCGCCGCGCTAGATAAAGTATGCTTACTCGGTTGCGGCATCCCTACTGGATATGGAGCTGCTTTAAACACTGCAAAGGTTGAAGCTGGGTCAAACTGTGCTATCTTTGGTCTTGGTGCTGTCGGTTTGGCTGTTGCTCTCGGCTGCAAGGCAGCTGGAGCCAAGCGAATTATCGGAGTTGACATCAACCCTGATAAGTTTGAGGTCGCTAAGAAGTTCGGTGTTAACGAATTTGTCAACCCAAAGGATTATGACAAACCTATCCAGCAAGTTCTTGTTGACTTGACTGATGGAGGTCTTGATTACACTTTTGAGTGCATTGGTAATGTAAACACTATGCGAGCAGCCCTTGAAGCTTGTCATAAAGGCTGGGGTGTGTCAGTAGTTATTGGAGTGGCCGCATCTGGCGAAGAGATCAGCACTCGCCCATTCCAGCTTGTCACTGGCCGTACATGGAAGGGAACAGCTTTCGGAGGCTATAAGAGCCGTGACAGTGTACCTAAGCTCGTTCAGGAATACCTTACCAATAAGCTGCCTATTGACTTGTTTGTGACCCACGATGTCCCTCTAAAAGAGATCAACGAGGCATTCCACTTGATGCATACCGGCAAGTCCATCCGCGCTGTGGTTCATTTCTAAACTGTTCCATGTAATTGTTAAGCCTTTTTTTGTAACTTTGTTGTTCTTTGTAATTTGTAACGGCATTTTGGTGAAGAATACTCTATATTATTCATACTTTCTTGTGTTTTATTTCATTATTTCCATTACGGTTTTTACTAATAAAGTGTAGTAAGCTACAAACATTCTGAGCACTCCAATGCCTTGTAGTAATAAATATAGAACTTGGTAAAACTGTACTGCCTTTGCCATGTTATGTTATGTACATTGTTTTTAAATCAGCGGCCATTACTGTCAGGTAAACAATCTATCATACCTACATAATGTTGACAATACAATGGCATGTCAAAAGCAATATGGTTTTAACAAGTAGAATAGTACCCCAGGCCATAGAACAATAAGCATGCCAATGACAAGGTTCTAATATGCTCAATAATTTTGAATACCAAAAAACTGCTGCTTTGCATGTTGTTACTCAATACGGATAAAGTCCAATGTGTGTGCATACTGCAAAGAATAACATTCAAATTTCACGACCCAGACATATACAGGTAGTTAGATAATTAACGAATAATCCATGACTTGCTAACCAGGGGGCATTTAAGATGTTCCTAAAAAGCTTAATTTAGCTTAGTAACAGGCACCGTTTTCGAAATATTTGACTATTTTGTTCAGGCCACGCTGTCACTCATACATTAAAAAAAAAATCGTCACATATTATTATCCATTATCTACCTAAAATAAAACCCTGTGAAGTTAATTCAAGCATTGTGGAGACAATAGCCAAAGTCAAGGTTAAAACATTCAATTATTCAACCTTACTTATCTACAGATAAGGAATGTAAAAATACGATAGTCTTTTATGATTAATATTCATATAATTCATGACATTAAAATATAGATTTCATCGTTTTTACAAACATTGCATAATTCATAGTTAAAATATTAACAACAAATAGAATAACACATGAATGACACTTAAAGCAGCTACAATAATTTATAACATTTGATTTTTCAAAACATGGAATAATAATTAATATATAAATAAATAAGTAAATATGTGTTTATTTACAAGTTACTTTAAAAAATAACAGCTGTAAAATGTATAGATCCCAATCTGGACTACACATTCATGATCACAGATCCATAGTATTTGATTTCAGGAGCATTATTATTATTATGTTAAGCAGCATAGCATCATCGTCAGTGAGAATTAAATAAGTACCTCCCGCATAACGCACCCTCAGAACAACAGTGACCTAATTCAAAAATCTTGCGTTTCGAGTTAGGTCTCTATAATAATAATTTTATGACTTGAATTCTGAAAGCAGAAATTTTGAATTAGGTCACTGTTGTTCTGAGGGTGCGATAAGTGACAAAGCAAAATAAGGCGTTAGGCGTGACTGTTCACTGAGTTTTTTTTTTAATGGCTCTGTGTTTCGTTTAGCCGGCGTCATGTCGATGTTGGTTGCTCGGTATTGCACCAATTAACACTGCCCATCTTTAGAAAACTGTACGCCGTTGCTGGTAGCATTTACACAAAAAAGTAATGTGTGCATATGAGTGTTGTTAATTTAGTTTGCAATATGCATATTTTTAAAGAATAAAAACATAAACTACCTTTTACTTTCTTGGCCCACTGTACGTACAGCCAATACAAGGATTCGTGAATACAAGGATGGTCCTACTAAATGTAATGAATGATCATAATAAAATTCCGCTTGGCTCGTTTCGCTCGAATCGTTTGGCTTGCAAACTTTCATTTCTCAGAAAGGTAAAATGTGTTTAAATCTGTATACAACGTGTCCCAAAACTCAACGATAAGCCGGCACCAGAGGATGGAGCTGCTTATGATTAGTCGAGAAAAAATAAGGAAAAAAATATATCTCAATTATTTTAGAAATTACAGAAAAAAAATGAAATTCATCGAAAATCGACATCCCTAATGGTATTTTTAACGACCATGTCTACAAATATTCAAATATTACTGTTTTTTTTTTGTTTTTGGAAACTTAAGTAGCCCTGCTATCTAACACAGTTCTTAAAAATACCATAATACATGTAGTTTTTACACAAAAAATAATCAAAATTCATTTTGTCCCTACAATTTTGAAAGATTTTTTCTTACAGTCCACTTTCAATCATCATGGTGTAAAAAAATAGTATTGACACCACTAACCACTATGGCAATTATTTTCAAAAGTTGACGCAACTAACCAAGATTCCAAAATGGTATAATACTTTAGGAAACCTAGTCACAAAAAAAAACAACGAATTTTTAAACAAGAATCGACATTATTTAATGTTGGCGGTAATCACTTTTACTGTTCCCAAAAAAGGATTTTTGTTGTTGAAAAATGTTGAATAAATGCAAAGAAATCGTACAATTTTTTTTCATTTTTTTAAATTCATTTACTACATTATTAATACTACAGTAAATGTTCAAATTGCCTGCCACCGGCATTAATACAGACATGACATCGCCTTAGAAATGATCGTTTTATCCGTCGTGCATATCTTCTACCATTGATATGATCCGCAGCTTGTGTGATTTTTTGGCGAAGCTCGTCCAATGTTGCTATGGGTTTTGAGTACACTTTGTCTTTAAGACAGCCCCAGTAGAAGAAGTCCAGGGGGTTCAGGTCGGGCGAACGGGGTGGCCACAAGATAGGACCAAGTCGCCCGATCCAACGCCCTGGATACTCTTGGTTTAAGTATTCTCGCACTGCACGGGCATAGTGAGCTGGGCAACCATCATTTTGAAACCACATGTTTTGTAAATCACGTAAAGGCACGTCTTCTAATAATTCAGGCAAGTCGTTTTGTAAAAAGTTCAAATAGCCATCACCATTAAGGTTTTCTTGTAACTCAAAGGGTCCAATTACATTTCCATTTAAGATGCCCGTCCATAAGTTAACCTTGAATTGATACTGAGATTTGTCTTCTCTCATCAGGTGCGGATTTTCATTGCTCCAACTATGTAAGTTGTGTAGATTTGAATAGCCATCTTTCTTGCAGGTTGATTCATCCGACCATAGAACTTTGTCTAAGAATTGGGGATCTTCCCTGAGCTTTTGCAGCATTGCACAGCAAAATGCGACCCGATGTGGATAGTCCCGCGGTTCTAACGTCTGCACACGCCTGTAGTGATATGGGTGAAGTCTGTGACGTTTTAGAACTCGATGTGCAGAACTTTTTGGTATTCCCGTAGCTAGTTCTATGGCACGTACCGAGGTAGTTGAATCGTTTTCTATTTCATTGAGAACTTCTTCATCGCGTTCCAATCTAGGTCTTCCAGTGTGTCTCCTGTCAAATGGTAAACGACCTTCCGCAAAGGCTAGATGTACATTAATAAACACTCGATAATCCGGATGTCTTTGAACATTTGGGTACCTTTCTCGATACAATCTGCTAGCAGCGTTAGCATTGCATCGGCATTCTCCATAAATGAGATGCATATTAGCGTATTCCAACGGTGTGTACGGTAGCGGCATGATAAACGCTAAACAATCCAGAATACGGAAAAAGTCCAATACACAAAACACAATCACAGTCCAAAATAATGCCAGGTCAGTACAGTTTGCAGATCACCAGTCCAAAAAGCAAAGCCAAGAGTTGTTAGTATGAGAGCCACATCAATTAATACGGAACGGTGCACAGCGAACAAAGGATCAGAGTGTACTGACTTGAAAATTGTATTAACTACCCACATTTTCCATTGAAATTTTAAAACTTGCAACAACAACCCTTTTCAAAAGTGATTAATATCAACATTTAAAAATGTCGGTTCTTGTTTAAAAATTCGTTGTTTTTTGTTGTGACTAGGTTTCCCAAAGTATTATATCATTTTGGAATCTTGGTTAGTTGCGTCAACTTTTGAAAATAATTGGCATAGTGGTGTCAATACTATTTTTTTACACCATGATGATTGAAAGTGGACTGTAAGAAAAAATCTTTCAAAATTGTAGGGACAAAATGAATTTTGATTATTTTTTGTGTAAAAACTACATGTATTATGGTATTTTTAAGAACTGTGTTAGATAGCAGGGCTACTTAAGTTTCCAAAAACAAAAAAAAACAGTAATATTTGAATATTTGTAGACATGGTCGTTAAAAATACCATTAGGGATGTCGATTTTCGATGAATTTCATTTTTTTTCTGTAATTTCTAAAATAATTGAGATATATTTTTTTCCTTATTTTTTCTCGACTAATCATAAGCAGCTCCATCCTCTGGTGCCGGCTTATCGTTGAGTTTTGGGACACGTTGTATACTTCACTACATAGTATAAAACAAAGTCGCTTGCGCTGTCTGTCCCTATGTATGCTTAAATCTTTAAAACTACGCAACGGATTTTGATGCGGTTTTTTTTAATAGATAGAGTGATTCTTAAGGAAGGTTTATATGTATAATACATTCCACGCGGGCGAAGCCGCGGGCGGGTCGCTAGTATTATATAAGTAAGATTACACTTGTGACCACAAAACAAAGTTTTTGCTAAATGATACGGTGATTAAAATTATAATTGGTGAAACATTACTCAACCATAAACCCTTCGCCTATTCATCATTACACAAGTGATGTTCTGCAAACCCAGGTTTTTGATTTATTCAGACATTATTTGCTTGTAATACTCCACGTAGGCGTCGCATTGCTCGCCTGAAACAAATAATAAAGTTGTATGGTATGGTACACACAAAAGAAAACCGAAAGAAAGGAAACATGACTATTTGGTGCTGCTATGCGCCTGTTAACTACTATAAATTATAATGCGACTCTTCATAAATCGGTTTACTAAACGAGAAAGAAATATACAATAAAATTAGAAATATCAAATAGCAAACGGCCGCGTCGAGAGACAAATGTGAAGTTCTTGACGGCTCTGTTTTTCACGTTGATATGGCGACGCTAGTGATGCGCGTCGTCGCTAGTGCGGTGCCATAGGACCCCCCTGGGAGTCTCAAAGTCCTGCCTGAAAGCGAATAGGAAATGTGACAATACGGCCAGAACGAGTGGTCCCAGCGGGAGCAACAGCTTTAGGTTTGGAGCCAGCTGCTGTAGCTGCAGCCGTGTCATTCTGAACGTAGGCTGGCTTTACACGATCAACTGAGACAGTCACTGGCCCTCGGAGTAAGTCTACAGTGACAGTCTTGTCCGTTCTACTTAAGACGCGGTGTGGGCCAGTGTATGGGGCCTCTAGAGATCCACGCAGTGCATCCTTTCTCAGGAAAACATGGGTGCATGAACTTAAGTCCTTGTGTACAAAGATAGACTTATTTCCGTGTCTCGATGCGGGAACAGGCTTGAGATGCGACATATGACGTCTTAGCTGTGCGACAAAATCGTCAGGTTGCAGTGCGTGTGAGTTAGGAGTATGAAAGAACTCACCCGGGATGCGCAATGGCTCACCGTACACCATCTCTGCAGCTGAGCTCTGCAAGTCTTCTTTCCACGCACTTCTTATGCCAAGAAGTACGATCGGCAGCACGTCGGTCCACTTGTTGTTGTTGTGGGCCATGATGGCTGCTTTCAAAGTGCGATGCAGGCGCTCGACCATGGCGTTGGCCTGGGGATGATAGGCCGTTGTGTGTCGCAGCTGGGTTCCGCAAAGCTCCGTCAAAACCTTGAACATACGTGAGGTAAATTGACGTCCTTGATCGGTTGTTACAGTTTGTGGACAACCAAATCGAGATATCCATGTTTCGTAGAACGCATGAGCTACGGTTTCGGCTGTGATGTCTGAAAGTGGCTTCACCTCTGGCCAGCGTGTGTACCTGTCTATGGCGGTGAAGAGGTAGCGGAACTCGGATGAAGGTGGTAGGGGACCGACCAGGTCAATGTGGACATGACTAAACCTGTCTCCTGGTAGCTTGAAGTTTCCCAGCGGAGAAGATGTGTGACGTTGCACCTTGGCGCGTTGACATGCTGCGCACGTACGTACCCAGGTACCACAATCTTTGCGTACGGAGGGCCATACGAATCTTTCCGTTACCATCTTAGTTGTTGACCTTGTACCTGAGTGACTCATGCCGTGTACTGCGTCGAATATTCTTCGTCGATGCTCCTTGGTGATGAAGGGTCGGGGCCGTGCTTGAGAGGTATCGCAATATAAATAAACAGTCGTACCTGGCACGGGCACTTTTTCCAACTTCAGTGACGAAGATCGCTTGGCAATGAGGTCGTGCAACTCGGCATCATTCTGCTGCGCTTGCGCGATGGCTTCGAAGTCTGGAGGCACGGCAATTGCTTCGATACGGGAGAGTGTGTCAGCGGTAATGTTGTCTTTCCCCGAGATGTGCCTGATGTCGCTGGTAAACTGCGAAATGAAATCAAGGTAGTTAAATTGTCTCGGAGAGCATTTCCTGTCTTTTTGCTGGAAGGCGAAGGTGATTGGCTTGTGGTCAGTGTATATCACAAAATGTCTACCTTCAACCATGTACCGGAAATGTTTAACGCTTTCGTAAATAGCCAGCAACTCCCGATCATATGCGCTGTACTGTGTTTGTTGCCGTGTCATCTTCTTTGAGAAGAAAGCCAGTGGTTGCCATTGTCCTTCCACTAATTGCTGGAGCACTGAACCCAAGGCTGTGCCAGAAGCATCAGTCACGAGGGCTAGTGGTGCATCAATGATGGGATGAGCCAGTAGAGTTGATTTGGCGAGACTAGACTTACAATTTTGAAAAGCTTCCAACTGTTGTTCGGTCCAAGTAAGTGAAGTAGTACTTTTGATTTTAGGTCCTGATAGCATGTCGTGAAGAGGTGCTTGCGCATCGGCAGCATGAGGAACAAACCTCCTGTAGAAGTTCAGCATGCCGAGGAATCTGCGTAATCCGCCTACAGTCTTGGGTGGCGGGAATTCCTGCACTGTTTTTACCTTATCGTCAATAGGACGAGTGCCGTCTTCAGAGACTGTAAATCCGAGGAATGTGACCTCTTTCTGACCAAAACTGCACTTGGACTCGTTGATGAGCATACCATACTCTTGAAATCTATCAAACACTTGCCGTAGATGTTCTAAGTGCTGTTCGGCGTCTTTGGAGTAAATGAGTACGTCATCGATGTATGAGTAGACGAAGTCCAGGTCTTTGAGGACCTCATCCAGGAACCTCTGGAAGGTTTGAGCTGCATTTCGAAGACCAAATGGCATGAAGGGGAATTCGAACATCCCGAACGGTGTTGTGACAGCTGTCTTGCAAATGTCATCCGAGTAAACAGGAATTTGGTTGTATGCTTTGACTAAATCAATTTTTGAGAATATTTTGCTACCTGCTAGACGGTGGGCGTAGTCCTCTATATGGCGGACGGGATATCTGTCGGGGATGGTGCGTGCGTTGAGCGCGCGGTAATCCCCGCACGGTCGCCAACCATTTCCTTTCTTGGGCACAAGGTGCAGTGCCGACGCCCACGGTGAATCGGATCGTCGTGCTACGCCATCGTGAAGCATTTCTTCAAACTGCTCCTTCGCAATTTTCAGCCGATCAGGAGCTAGACGGCGTGGCCTACAAAATGCTGGAGGACCTGGAGTAGTTCGGATGTAGTGCACAGTTGAATGTTTTACCTCTCGCGGCAATCCAGACGGTTTTGTTAAACTGGGATATTCCGCTAGCAATCGATGGTACTCGCTGTCACCTGAGATCGCTTTTATGCTGGTTTGGTCGCAATGTCTAAGTTGTCCCGCTGTTGTGAGAGTAGTCACGCTGTCAATTAGCCTTCCGTGTTTACAGTCGACGACGAGGCCGTAATGAGCAAGGAAATCAGCTCCTATGATTGGCTTATCTACGTTTGCTACGACAAAGTTCCATATGAAATCCCTCCGCAAACCTAGGTTCAAATTTTGCTTGACTATGCCATAGGTATGTATGATAGAACCATTCGCTGCTGTGAGTGCGTAGCTGTCAGGCGACTTACATTTGGGCATGAATTTTCGTGGCAGAACGCAGAGGTCGGAGCCGGTATCAATAAGGTATTGAATTTTGCTTACGTTGTCCGTTATGAATAGGCGGCTGGTTGTGGCGTGACAGTCAGCTGCCGCCGCGATGGACTGTCGTACTAGTTTTCCTGTTTGTAGTTACACGGCGGAATGCATTTTCTTGCCTTCGAATTAAAATTGCTATGATACCAGCACATACCTCCTTTGACAGCTTGATACCGACCGTGTGATTTGGACCTGCTGCGACTGCGCGACCTGCTCCGGTTGAAACGCGCCCGACGATAACCGCTGCTGCTGCCGGCGCTCAGTTGTGCGATTTGTTGCGTTAACTCGCTCTGGATGCGCGCCGTGATGGATTGTTCCATTCTCTTCAGCATATCTTCGAAAGAGCTTGTGCTCGCTACCTGCTTAAAGAAAGGGTTAGGAGTAGCATCAAGTATTTGGTCAGCAAGAACAGCGATGTCGTCCAGCGAAGCAGTAGTTTGCGAAGCGATAATGGCCTGCACGTGCGTAGGTAGGCGACACGACCAAAGACTACGGAGAAAATCGTCGCTGACGCTGTCGCCAGCCAATCCTCGAAGGTGACGGAGGAATTGGCTTGGCTTCCGATCGCCCAACTCTTCGTGCTGCAGCAACTGTCGTCTTTTGTTTTCTTTTGACATTGACAGCCTGTTTATCAATTCTTTTTTTAATTTTTCGTATTTATTTTGTTCCGGGGGCTTCGTAATTATGTCTCGAACTTCCTTTGCGGTTTTAGGGTCTAATTCACGAATTACCTGGAAGTATTTTGTAGGATCGGCTTTTACGCCCGATATTGCGAACTGCGCCTCGACCTGGGCAAACCATACCTCGGCGTCGTCCGCCCAGAACGGCGGCAATCTTACTGCAACTCGGTCGACAGACCCTGTAGTCTCTTGTGCCGGGCCGGCGGCTCCTTGCATCGTATCTTCAAACTCGTTATCCGACATAATTATTAATCGTCGCGGGTCACCAATTTGGTGCTGCTATGCGCCTGTTAACTACTATAAATTATAATGCGACTCTTCATAAATCGGTTTACTAAACGAGAAAGAAATATACAATAAAATTAGAAATATCAAATAGCAAACGGCCGCGTCGAGAGACAAATGTGAAGTTCTTGACGGCTCTGTTTTTCACGTTGATATGGCGACGCTAGTGATGCGCGTCGTCGCTAGTGCGGTGCCATAACTATATTGCTCGGCATATGAGAAGACAATTCTGACAGCTGTCATTTTAGTACAAAAACCTCAAACCCAAGAGTAGGTTAATTGTACCGAAGACCAAATCTGAAAAACTGGGAACAGTTTCTTGTTTGGGATGGTGTCCTGCCGTTTGACCAAAAGTCATTTGGCAAAATTACACTTGACAAACAACGTTTTGCAAAAAAATGTCAAGTCAATTGATCATTTTACTACTAGTCATTTTACATATGACTTACTTTTCCAAATGATCAACAGTTAAATTTACATTAAACGAGGAAGACGAATCAGGGCATAACCGACTCGGACAGGTTAGGTTAGAAGGCAAAGGGGAGCTTGGCTCCCGCCTTTGCCTTCGAGGTTGTTTTTTTTCCTGCCCAGAAATAGGTAAACTAATTGCTAAATGATCAATTGCTAAGTGAGTTTTTGTAAGATGATACTTTTGTCAAATGTCTCCTTTGCCAAATGATCATTTGGTGAAACGTTGTTTGTCAAATGACCAATTGTCAATAATTTTTTGGTCAAACATTAGTGAACCGTTTGGGACACACATAAAATCTCTCGTATAAATTTTGAATAAGACATTTTACTGCCGACTGTACCGAGGCAGGAACTCTAACACTGATAATAAACGCACCAAAAAAACGGATTGAGTAGTTTCTATTGCCACCATCACGTATTTGTCGTCAAAATTTCGTAAGTAGGTACTTGTGCCAAATTTCAAGTTAATCTGACAGTAAGAAGTAGGTTAAAAATTTACTTTCAAGATTTGATTAAGTACATTATTTGTTACTTTGATAATATAAGAATGTCCATAGTGAAAATAATAAGTAATCATATCCATGTCTAATGTCCAACTATTTCGACGAATTTCTGGCAAAAATTTAATTTTTGGGACAAGCTTTTGCTATACCCTCTGTAGGTACCTATTTCTTGATAAATTCGTTGACGTGACTTCCTTGTGACCTTCTGACCGACAAGCGTTCAAATTGCTAAATATTCAGGAATTATTTAGTGGTGTCCAATCACGACTTCGCAACATGGCGGCCATGACGCCATTAGCACCATGGTTCTCGTATCTACTCGTACCGTACGATATCTTATAGTTATGGCATATTTACATTGGCCAGCTGATAACGACTTGTGTAGCCATAGTCACATCATTTATATGCGACAAGGTAATAGTAGTGCAGAAGACGCGTTAGTTATGGAAGCAAGGGCAACATTATGTATATCTTGAACCCATTTGCCCTTATTAATAAACGTGGAGTAACCGTCGAGTAGCTAAACCATGCTTTGTCCTTATCTGTCATATTCAAATGTCACAATGACAGATAAGGATAAACATGGTTTAGCTACCCCACAGTTACTCCACGTTTATTAATAAGGGCAATTGGGTATATCTATAAGTATAAATAACGCAAGAGCACGAACTTAAAAAGAGATAGCGTCGGTGATACTGCAAAACCGCGTAACTAACAAATTTACGATAGAGCAAAATAAACCTTACCGTCTTATGAAAAAGGTGCATTTTGCATATTTTTAACTTATGCATTTAGTACTCACGAGTTTATAAAATTATGACACAAACAACGTCGAAATTTCGGTAACCCATGTGGATATTATTTATTAGCGTACACATCCACACTTACATACCTTCACGCCTGTCTCCCAAAGGGGTAGGCAGAGACTATGGAGCGCCATTACCACCCGGTCCCAACATACAACTTTCGCTTCCTCTACATTCATCAACCTTATTATTAGTGTGTTGAATAATAATCGAGATAGTTTAAAAAGGTGTAAGACTAGAGTTTAGTTATGGTTTGTTGCGTAACATAGGGTAAAACAAAGCGCTAGGGCAATAATTGCCATAGGGCAATAAAGATAACCGCTTAAGTGAACTGTGCTCTACATGTCCGTATAATCGCAATATCTTATCGGTGTAGTTATATATAGCACGATGCATTCGCTAAGCAATACGCTGTGATAGAGGAATGGACGCCTAATGCCATCTAACGTGTATTTTGTACTTCTAGTTTGTCACGCGACACTTAGAGAGGGCGTTGTCTGCACCATTTACTTAGTACTACATTAATATTTTGCCTTTGTTATTATTGTTGTGTGTAAATCTGTATGCTTAGAAAGTTAAATATTTTAAAAACCTTACCAAAGCAACAGTCTTTAAGAGTTATTGGTAATCCTGTAGCTCTGCATAACCCACTCTGGGAATGAAGGTGTGAGTGTATGTATGTATGTACCAAAGCAACAGTTAAACCCGAATAATACGCAGAGCACTTTTACAAAGTGTTACTAAATGTGCCTACTTTATACGTGATCATTAGAGTCTGTTAAGCATGTGAAAATGGGAGCCAAGTTCAATATTAAGAACCGGCAAAACAATTGAGATCTAAATGGGTGCCACGTTCCGTAGATAATCCTGATATTTTTTTATCAAGAACATACAACATTCTAAAATAAATTAAAAACAAAATTTATTATTTTTTCTGCTACAACAATGTTTGCTATTTATTTATTTATTTATTGTAGGTGAACCAACAGCTTTAACAATTCGCTCATCCAGTAGAATAATGACATAATTGCATTTTTAGCATGCATGTTATGTCATTGTTCCACGCGATAGACCTGACCTTTAGAACACTTATGGCGGTAAAATCTCAAAACCCGATTTTTTGCAATTATGTCATTATTCTATTGGATGAGCGAATTGTTATACTAACTTAAATAGAGGTACAGAGCCAATTACAGGAACTCACAAATAGATATAAATTAATATACATACAATACACCTTAGTGACACGCACAACAGTGCCGCAACTAAATAGGGACATAAACAAAAAAAAAAATGCACACATGTAAGACCTAATAAAACTTAAAAGAACTGAGAATATTCATAACATGCCCGACCCACTAAGCTCGCTTATCAGTTCACAACTTGAAGAACACTCATTCAAAACACATTTTAGTTAATTTTCGCGTCTCAGAAGGTATTACACAGTTAAATATGTCTAATTATTCATTCTTCGACTAGCACGGTTAAGAAAACTATTCTGTCTGTATCTGGACGATGTACGCTTAATAGAAATAGGGGGGAAGTGCCTTTTGGACCGAGATGGAGTAACGAAGGATAGTTTATGTAGCAGCTCAGGACAGTCAATGACGCCAGTTGTGATTTTAAGGAGGAAAATTGTATCAGCTATATCCCGACGCTTATTTAACGGGACCAGGTGGTGTTTCTTACAAATACTCAAGTAATTAGTTGAATTGTAAGGACACTTTAGTTTGTAACTCAAATATAAATTTAACAATTTTTTTCTGAACACGTTTGATCCTGTCTATGTAAGTATTGTAGCAAGGATTCCAGACTTGAGACGCATATTCAAGTATAACTTCTTAAATTTCCGACAACAACACCAAACAATTGGCTTGCTGGTAAAGACTAGCCGAGTCAAATTTTGAGCTTCAGTTTATTCTAAGTTGTCTGCTTTGTGTAAAAGATTCGAGTGTTCAAATTTAAGAAGTTATACTTTTAAATAGCAAACATTGTTGTACAAGGGTGGTCCCAAAAGTACCCAACCTGATATGTAAATTGCCGTAAATGTTTTAAAAAAACTTGTTGCGTTCGAAAGTACACTTAATTTAAATTTAAATTTGAAAATGGAAGACGCTACGTTGTTTTGTGTTGGTTCTTTGTAAGCTGTTTTAAACATGGATAAAATTGGTCGCCGTTATGTAATTAAATACTTTTAGCTGAAAGGTCTGACTCCAAAGAATATTAAAATTGAATTGAATTCAACACTAGGAGAGCCTGCTCCACCATTTACGACGGTAAAATATTGGGTGGGCAGAGTTTAAACGAGGTCGTACGAGCTGCCATGACGAACATCGCGGTGGTCGACCAAATGAATTGACCTCGCCAGAAATGGTCAAGAAAATTCACAGAATAGTGTTGATTATCTTCAAAAGGGTAATACAATCAATGGCGAGTATTATGCGAACTTATTGCAGCGTTTGAGTGATGAAATAAAAAAAGCAGCTGTATTTGGCAAAGAAGAAAGTGTTGTTTCATCAAGACAATGCGCCAGTTCACGCATGCGTGATTGCGACGGCCAAAATCAACGAGTTAAAGTTTGAATTGCTACCTCACGCACCTTATTCGCCAGATTTGGCCCCCTCGGATTATTTTATTTTCCCATACTTAAAAAAATGCGTAGGGGTTAAATGATTTTCTAATTATGAACATGTGAAGTCAGCGTTTGATGGCTATTTTGAGGAGATCGACAGTTCTCACAATAAAAAAGGCATCGAAGCTTTTGGACATCTTTGACAAAAGTGTATTGGGATAAAAGGAGACTGTGTGTTTCTTTTTTATTAGGTCGGAAATTTTAAGACCATTGTCGTAGTAGAAAAAATAAGATTTTGTTTTTTATTTATTTAAGAATGTTGTATGTTATAAAAAATATCAGGATTATCTACGGAACTTGGCACCCATTTAGATCTCAATTGTTCTGTCGATTCATAATATTGAACTTGGTTCCATTTTCACATTTACGTTTTTGATGGGATATCATTTTTTTTTCGAATAACTAGGTGTTAGATTGTCATGAAACTTTGTATAAGTATGTATGTCTACTAAAATAGCCATCAAACAAGTCGTTTTAAAAAGAGAGTGAAACTACGTTTGTATGGACAACAGAGCTCTCCGCAGACTCATAAACCATATATATTTTATTCGCATAAAATAAGTTGTGCATGACCACTCTTTCATAATTAGCTACTAAGAATAATTAAAAAGCATACCTATATTGTTGAGCAACCATATTAATTAATTCAAGTAACCAAAATAATCGAATCGCAACCCACGAAAAACTAATAATTATTAAGTAGTTCCTATTTAAATTTTCTATCGCACGTAATTTCAAGTTTACTGTTTCACCGATTTTGCTCTCTTTCGAGTCAATCTTTCGAGCGGTCGAAAGTCAAAAATGGGCCCCCTGATTCGCTGCGGATTCGCCAAAATCAACGTTATTTTTCTTGACCGTCTTCCAATATTTTTCCAGGATTAGATCATCAGATCATAACCTGATGATGATAATGGGACCATCTGGGAAGCGGTCCAGCCGTCCAGTGATCGGGGGACATAAATAAAAAGATTCTGACGAACTGAGAACCTGCTCCTGTTTTGAACTCGGTTAAAAATAAATCCGTTACCTTTTAAGAAATGTGGGGCGCCGCGAAGCCTCTCGTTCCTCGCTTGCAGCGCCCGGTAGATGGCAGCGAAGGCGCCGGGGTGGCCGTCCTGGTCGGCGGCCTGCTTGGCGGCCTGCAGCAGCTTGCGCGCCGGCAGCGCGTGCCACGCGTGCGCGCCGGCCTGTCGGGCCGCGCCCACCGCCGCGATCGGTTCGTTCCAGCTGAGCAGGACCTCTTCGATCTCCTGTGAACAGGACTTATCCCTTACGATGCGGTTAAACAAGCCACAGAATATACTCTCGAGTCGTGCGAGCCGCCCGTCATAACCATTCTAGCGGGGACACAGTACTGACCTCCACAGCGTCGAGCCGCCACATCATGTCCAGCGCCAGCTGCGCGTGGTGCGTGGCGGACCCCAGCGCGAGCAGCTGGCAGGCGAGCGGGCGCGCGTCCCCGAGCGCGCCGCGCCGCGCCAGCGCTCTGAGGCGTGCGCCTGCGCCGCCTGTCACCAGGGCGCGCACGCACAGCGCCGCCGACGCGTGCTGGACCGTGATGCTGTGCCGGCACAGGGAGGCTAGATATGCGGTCACCACCTAAACGCAAATATTATAATAGTACATTACTTCAGAGACCGGGAAAAGGCAGTTGCAGGACGAGTAAAAGTTTGCATATTCGAGTCCAGGAACCATTCTTCCCGCCGAGGCTTGAATAGTGCTTTTCTCCAACAATGCGAGAAAATATAACAATTGGTAATAATACTAATAATATTATATGTTCCGAACCAACTCGAAAGCGGTCTTGTTGCACTGTGACATGACAGAGGACTAATTTAGCGTTTGCTATTGAGACTTTTTGCTTGGTATTTTTGATCTAATTGTGAAGAATTTGGGGACGTATGTTTGGAGCCCTGGCGGATGTGAACATAATACACAGTCCCAAAATTGCATGAATATAATTGTATCTCCCCATAGTGAGAGTGTGGTCCCAGTATACTTCCTTGAGGTACTCCTGATTTAATCTAGTACAAGTCGGAAAGGTCGTCGAATAGCTTAACTTCATAGCATCGTATATTGAGGTATGGATGCAATATATGATAAGAGGAGTGTGCGAGCATATTTTTTTTACTTTATATAACAGGCCCTTGTGCCAAACTTTATCAAAAGCCTGGCTGATGACCAGAAAGACTGCGGAGCAATACTTATTTTCCTCAAGCGATCTGCTTATTACGTCGACG
The DNA here is from genome assembly GCA_927399475.2 of Acleris emargana. Lineage (NCBI taxonomy): Eukaryota > Metazoa > Arthropoda > Insecta > Lepidoptera > Tortricidae > Acleris > Acleris emargana. The sequence goes on from OV656846.1 coordinate 1,686,196, forward strand.
ATGCAGTGAACTTGCTCGACCGTTCCATGGTTCTTCATGCCAAATTCCCTCATCCTCTTCAATAATACCTATTATGGGCAAAAGGCTAATAGGTCGGTATGAGTGTACTTCATTAAGTGGCTCACCGGGTTTAGGTAACATTATAACCTGTGCTGCCTTCCATTATCCGGGAAAGGGCAGGACCGTAAGCAAGCGTTGAATATACTGACTATTGCAACATTCCCTTTTTTTAGAAGAGCGTTGTCTATAAGGTCGTATCCCGGTGATTTTCCGTCTGTTAGACACTACTTCAGTAGGACTTTAATGATAGCACGGTTGTAGTGCGCTTTCTATGTAGTTTTTTATTTTAGTGCCTTGTGTTCTGGTCTCGGTATTCCGCGAATATTTTAGCATTCTTCATATCTGACCTGGCCCAGTTTCCGTTGTTTTTTCTGATAGGAGGAATCTGATTATTGGGACGTTTTACTTTGTGTTGCCTTCAAGAGAGAGTTGTTTGTGTCTATGCTTAGAGTCAAGTTAGAAAGGAAAATTTTGTCAGTGAAACTGCGAAACCGCGTGAGTAACATTTTAAATAAGGAGCCAAATGCACCTTTTGAATAAGGCAGTAAGGTTTATTTTGCTCTATCATAAATTCGTTAGTTACGCGGTTTTGTAGTATTACCGACGATATACACACAGTGCATATACAGAAGCCGCATCTACAGAAGCTATAAACATGAGAGTTGGCATAGGTATTGGTAATACTTGCTTTTCTGATCTATTTCAGGTAAAAAAATACCTGCAATGACAGTAGTTATTTTCGTTTTTTGAAAGGTAATAAAGGTTGTATTACTTTTTCTTTTATAGTTTTCGGGTTTGATTTAACATAAGATTTTTTTCGCACTTTTGTGGAGGTTGTAGTTGCCCAATTTATGGTTTTATTGAGGCTCTCTATTGCGTCTTCTACTATGTCTTCTACTGTTTTTAATCGGTTCAGGAGTTTAATTTATATTGTGAATGTCCAGATACATTGCCCAGTTAGTATATTTGTTGTATAGCCTTTCCACAGGTTGAGCCAGCACCACACTTGTGTTGACAATTAGTATGACTGCTGTGTTATCTGATGTTAGATGCGTGAACTTTTCAGTGGTGGTAGTTTCAACTTTTATTTTTGGTGACATAAATCTAGTAATTCAGGAATTTTACTTGGATCCGTTGGCGAGTAGGTCGGCTCTCGTGAGGTCAAGCTCTTTCTGTTTGGAGAAATGTTTGAAAGAGAGTCTTGGATTTCTTAATATTATCACTGTTTATTGGGCTTGTCTCCTTTCTCTTTTTCTTTATCGACACTTTATCGTTTTGCCACGGTGTTACAGGACTCTCAGTCTTATTTATTTGAGCTTACTTGTCTCTTGGGTTACTTGCTGCGACTAATGATAGTCTGTTACTATGTTTAATGTGATTTTGTGAAATGTTTGTTAAATTTTATTGTTTATTTTGTGATTTATTATTTAGATTTTTTTTTTCATATTGGGCCCATGAGTTACGGCGAAATCATTAGTCGCTTGAAGGATGAAGCCTATTTCATCAAGAAGGCCGAATATAACGACGTTAGCTGGGTCCGTTGAGGTTGGTGCACGCGACTTGCTACCTGCAAGCCATGCATCTTCTTGGCACGTTACGTTCCCACCTTAGGATCTGGGTAACCATGTACCATCCTCGACATCGTCGTCACTTCATATGAGGTGAGACTGAGGTCAAAAATCAATTTTGGATTTAAAAAAATTAAGAGGGCTATGCTGCATTGGCCCACCTTTGTGGGTGCATGCGACAAACATGCCCGGCCCAGGCCCACTTTAGCTGGGCAGTCTTTGGCCGAAGATTGCCACAGAGAGAGAGGTGTGGAAATCAAGGGAGGAGGCCTTTGCCCAGCAGTGGGACACTATATTGGGCTAATTAATAATAAGAGGGCTATGTAACTCGTGACACAGGTGGCGAAGCCAATGCCCCTGATTCAAAAATAATTCTCTGGAGTTGTATATTGTGGAGGTTTTCAAATAAACTAAACAACTTGCAACTCCAAGTGTTGCAAGTTACATACACACATACAATAAATCACGCCTGTTTCCCAGAAGGGTAGGCAGAGACCACTTCTTTCCACTTGCTACGATTTTGACAAATTTCTTACGCTTCTTAAACATTCATACATTGAGTCATGCACGCACGTCGGTTTCGGGTACTTAAGATTCGACCTTTTTCCAGTATTTCTCCGATTTGATTCGAAAAAGTACGCCTAGGGCGGCCCCTTCCGACCCTTCCACTCACTTTCGATCTTTCGATGTTGCAAGTAGTTCAGCTTATCTCAAGTGGGAACAGCCGGGGTACCTGCACGAGCTGCGTGTGCGGCTGCAGCGCGGCGCACACGTCGTCCTGCGCGACCAGCACGGGGAAGCGCGCGCCTGCGCCCGCGCCACACGCGCCCGCCGTGTTGCGCGCCACCTCCTGGTCGGCCCATTTTCTGAAAAAGGCCAGTCTCTTTTACCAAGATAAGAAGTGGGCTGTGAACCTCATAGTAGTAAAGTCATACCTCTTTTTAAATCGGGCAATATCAGTAAATTAACGAACTTCCGTCCGATTTCCATACTACCGGTTTTAAGTGAAGTCTTTGAGAAACGCGGCATTTGTGCTCATTAAATATATGTATATACGAGGGCTGTTTGATAAGTACCCGTTTATGGAGGAAAACAACTTTTTTTTTGTATATATGAATTTATTTTTCTACGTAGTCACCTTTTAACTCTATACATTTGTACCACCTATACTCAAGCTTCAATAAACCATCCAAAAAGTATGATTTTGGAAAGTCATTAAAATAGGCCTCTGTGGCGGAAATGACTTCGTCATTTGATCCAAATCGCTTACCACCGAGCCATTTTTTTAGGTTGGGAAACAAAAAGAAATCGCATGGGGCCAAATCTGGAGAATACGGGGGGGTGAGGCAATAGTTCGTAGCGTAACTGTGGTAACTTAGTCGTCACAACTCTGGACGAATGAGCCGGGGCGTTGTCGTGATGAAACAGTACTTTTTTATTTTTTTAATAGGGTCGTTTGTCCTTCAACACGGCGTCAAATTCATCCAATAAATTGGCATAGTACTGCCCTGTTATCGTTTTTCCCTTTTCTAAGTAGTCAATATGTATAATACCCTGCGAATCCCAAAAAACGGTCGCTATGACCTTTCCCGCCGATGGGACGGTTTTGGCTTTCTTTGGAGCAGGTTCACCCGGTAAAATCCACTGCTTCGACTGCTCTTTCATTTCCGGGGTGTAGTGGTGAACCCACGTTTCGTCCACGGTCACGAAGCGACGCAGAAACTCCTTCGGGTTACGTTTGAACACGGCCAAACACTGCTCCGAAGTAGTCAGTCGGTTCCGTTTTTGCTCCTCCGTGAGTAAACGCGGCACCCACCTCGCCGATACTTTCTTCATACCCAATTTTTCTTCTAATATGTGTTGTACCCTCTCGATTGAAACGTTTACAGCATCAACGATTTCTCGAAGTTTAATTCGGCGGTCGGCTAAAACGATATGTTCAATTTTCTTAACCATATCGACTGTAGTCACCTCAATTGGCCGGCCTGGGCGATCCTCATCAAAGACGGTTGTTCTCCCCCGCTTTAACTCGTTATACCAATATCTGACGGTTGTCATAGAAGGAGCACATTCATGGTAAACCGCTTGCATTCTTACTTTTATTTCATCACATGTTTTTCCTTCCAAAAACAAGAATCTAATTACAGACCGATACTGTTCTTTCTCCATTTTAACAATTTTAAGTTCACGCTTTCACTGAAACGCTGTCAATTGAGAAAAAAAACAAAAGAATGCCATTTTTTTTAATTTTCCCGCCTTTGAAAAATGGCTTAAAAAGATGGTATACTTATTTTTGGCCAGTGATATTCATTATATTTAGAAAACGGGTACTTTATCAAACAGCCCTCGTACACATAACATTTGGGATAGCGTAACCAAAGCGAGAAAACCATTCTATAATGAGCATTGCCATGGTAATAATAGTTATATAATATTTATTATAGCATTGTTACTACCATGGTTACAGACATTCCGGATCACAGTCAGTCAGTGTTTAGTGAACACTTGACAACGTTATTTGTATAATAAACCGTTAAAAATACTGAATCGGGGAGTCGAACCACCAAAAAATAAAAAAATAAACCCTCGCTATTTTATTATACGAATCGGTAGGATTATTGTTCAGGATAAAATTTGACTAATAAACATTTGATCTTACACTCATCTGTCGTACGAGATGCCCATGAATAATATTTATTACAAGTTATTTATTAACAATACCTAGTACTGTTCACTTGTAACAGTTGTAACAAGTAAATGACACGTTATAATTTTCTTATCTCTTCAACATCTAAAGACATCGTGTGAAGTACAAGCTGCTAATATTATTTATCTCTAAGTACCGTGTTGAAGTATTGGATAATCAAATCGGTAAATGGTAATAATAAATCTATGCACTGCACGATACGTGGATAACCAGTGGAAAAGCTTACCTGTAAACCGAGTTGATTTCATCGAACACCTTGGACAGCTGCACCAGGTACGCCGCCGGATTAGAGACCAGCTGATTCAGAATACTGTATATGGTCTCTTTGCCGTCCGTCCGTCGCAATAGACAGGCGACTATTTTAGAGATCTCGTCCTTCGGCACCTAAGGTTAAAAGAAAACATGCATTAAATTTTGCTTCATTTACATACATTCGATTCGGCCCTTTTCCAGTATTTCTCCGATTTGTTTTTTTTTTAAATTCGAACGGACGCTTTATTGGATTCAAAAGTGGATCGAATTGAGTAGGCAATACACCTTTATAAATAAACCCCAGATAACTCTAATTGAGTCTTGTTTGTATTGGACACGTCTACTAAGACCATATATCCTGCCCTTCTAAACTAATACGCAGTATGTCAGATAAAAACTCCTGTAGCAATATCAACCTTATCACTAAGAGAACGACGCGTTGGTCAAGCTAGTTGGTAGTGACCCTGCCTACGAAGCTAGCGGTCCTGGGTTCAAATCCCGGTAATGGCAGATATTTGAGTGCTGAGCGCGAACATTTGTTCCTTAGTCATGGATGTTTAGTACGAGTATGTATTTAAGTATATATTTATCTATATAAGTATTTATATCGATGTCTAGTACCCATTATACAAGCGTAGAGCTTAAATTGGGACTAGGTCAATTGGTGTGACATTGTCCCCTGATTTTTTCAATTTTTTTTAAGAGTAGAGAGAACTGCTTTGGTTATTGCTTTTGGGATACTGCTGTTCTGATACTGAAGTTTTGAGTTTTTGAACACACATGTCGTATTTTTAGATTAACTAACATTTATGATAACTTACGGAGTGTGCCAACCCCGAGGGAACGAGCCGGACCTGCCAGAGGCAGCCCAGCCGCGCGTCGATGATGTAGTCTGGCTGGAACACCACCCAGTTCCCGGAATCTAATATTAAATTTGAGTTAAGAAAAATATGTCATAAACCGTCATGTTCATTAATAGTGAAGGAAAACGAGGGCGTAGATCAACTGATGGTCTAGATTGAAACTGCGTTGCCAACCCTGAGGATTAAGATGGGATGCCTTTATTACCAGAAAATGGCGGGAAAACATTCAGGCTATCAACTGCTGTCATTGTTGTATTGTAAATGTAACTGCTGTCAACATGTTGACGAAAATAGTGATAACAACCGGAATCTTGTGATGTAAATAGAAGTGGATCTATAAGTTTTCCTTAATTAAAAAAACAATAAAATTGTTAATTTTATTTGGCTTGAGCGAACACGACAAAGACGGCTGGACAGTCGGACCCGGGTTCGCTAGCTTTATAGGCTGAGTAGGCTGGAGATGGTGATGGTGGTGATGATGATGAGGATGCTGATGATGCTGATGTTGGTGGTAATGATAGCATGATGATGGTGGCGGTGGTAATAATGATGATGGAGGTAATAATAAAATGATAATGATAATCAGGGATCGGAAATGAGGTACGATATTTGGCTAATCTTTGGAGGCGCCGTTTTTGTTCATATGTATGGCGGCAGACTCGGGAATTTTAATTTATTATTAAAATTTCCGGGATTTCTGACTGAATAATTTACGCCAGCATACATTCATAATTAAATATTTACATTAACTATTTTAAATTATTTTCTATATACAGATTTACTAAATTATATTTAATTAACCGGTAACTCTTGTAACTTAACCTAACCTAACGAAGTTTGAAAAGCCAATTGATGGAACGTTTAATCCTGCATGTAAAATAATGAATATAAACGTTTTGTACATTTCCGGAATCCCGGAACTTATATTATTAAAATAATATGTTTAAGAAGCCGACGCCGTGTTATTCGCTTATCTTTTTTCTGGGATTTTGCTAGGGCATGCTCCCGGGAATTCCCGGTACTAAAAGGACCGGGAAATCCCGGGAATTATCATTTCAACTGGTACCGGTACTTGCGAAAAAAAATCCCGGTTCTTCGGTTCCTTCGGTACTGAGTTTGTGACTAGACTATTTGTCATTTTTTCATTTCAAAACTACGTGGTGGCCTGGTGACGCTTTCCCCCGGCCGATTCGCACAAGCTCGGTTTTATTCGGATGCGATATGAGATCGGCATCGCTCGGCCCGCCCTAGTCACCCCACGCTTCGACCCGACGCCTCGACCCAATCCAAGGACAACCGGTCGGGCCGACCGACAGGTAGTCAGAAAGATAGCTGTTCTGATTTGGTAAACTCGTGTTCTGGATTAAATAATTAATAATTATCACTTAACTGGTGTCTTATTTAAAAAAATAACCATTAAACAAATAATTTACTCAGTACCGAAAAGTACCGAAATCCCGGGAATTCCCGGTTCTGACTCAGTACCGGAAATCTTAGTCCCGGTTCCGGGAATGGTACCGGTACCGCATGCCCTAGATTTTGCAAACTTTGGGTAAATATCATACAGAATTTTCGATCCCTGATGATGATGGAGGTGGTGGTGGTGTTGGTAATAATGATGATGGAGGTAATTATAAGATGATGATGATGATGATGATCATAATGATGATGATGATGATGGCAGTGGTGTTGGTGGCAATAATGATGATGATGATAATGGTCTTTGTGATGATGGTGATGATGATCATGATGGAGGTGGTGGTAATAACGATGATGGAGGTAATGATAAGATGATGATGGTAATAATGATGATGATAATGATGATGGCGGTGGTGATGGTGATGATTATGATAACGATGGTGGTAATTATGATGGTAACGGTAAGATGATAATGGTCATCACCATCAGTATCAGTATCGATGATAATTGTGGTAATGATGATGGTGGTGGTAATGAGGGCGGCGGCGCTGGTAAAGGATACACATGGGGCAGAGCTGGTCGTCGGCGAGCGCGGGCCGGATGGGCGCGGCGGGCGCGAGCGGCGCGTGCGCCACGCCGCCGCCGTCCGCCTTCTTCTCCTCCATTATGTCGAACAGCTGCGACGTCTGCGACGACTGCAACCGAACGGAGAATATCTTCTATATTTTATTGTCACGAGATATATATATATTTTCCTCAAAAATATATAAAAAAAACCGCATCCAAATCGGTGCCACAGACTGAGGACAGGAGTGATTCCCATCTTCTAACCTAGCCATCCCACCCAGGTTGGATATTGGGAAATGATAGTGCCATTTTCCAACCTGCCTCAGGTTGGATAGAGGGAATAAAATGTATTATTTATTTTTCTTCCCATTATCCAACCTGTATGGTACAGTCGCAGAGAATATCCCGGCACCACTGTACTTTACCCGGCAAAGCTAATACAGTTATAAAGGTATTACAGTTAAGAGCATGTTTGATGATTATGTATAAATAGGTTTGTATATTTGTGTATTTCTAGATTTGTGGGTTTGCAACGTTTGGCTTAATATTATTTTATATATAATATATTTCATCTATTAGCTCAATCAAAAAGATAACCTAGAAAGGAGAATTTTATTGAAAAAATACGTTGTGATTATGACTTACGATAATTATGACCTTTACGACTAAACATAATTTTGGCACTCAATATAAACTCATATTTATAAAAAAAACATTAATGTACTTTGAAGGGAAGAAAGTAACATTATTATAAAGTGCCCGTGCGGCCTACTTACTGAATAAATGTCTTTATTATTTTTTTGTTATTGACTGTATAAAAGTATAGGTTGGAAAATGAGAAGAAAAACAAACACTAAATTTTATTCCCACTATCCAACCTGAGGCAGGTTGGAAGATGGCACTATGATGTCCTAATATCCAACCTGGGTGGGATGGCTAGGTTGGAAGATGGGAACCACTCGAGGACAGACGTGTCTACACACACACTTACACGTCAAACTTATAACACCCCACTTTTTTGCGTCGGGGGTTAAAAAGAAGGCAAAATAAATGTATTAAAAACCCATCCTGGCAGCAGTCACTAACGACATGTAGTGACGACTAGAAGACAACTATCTTAGACAGCGCTGCCAGCGTCAGTTAGCGGTTATGAAAGCGCGCATCATTATGCCAACGAAGTTTCCCCAGGTGCATATTCACAACTTCAAACCATCCTATTACCGCCTGGTAAGAGATTCTGATCTGATTTAGATAGAATAATGAGATAATGCATAGAATGCTTGTTCGTTTGCATAAGGATAATTTTAACTTAAGGCAAGAAAAATATATGGCAGTTACATTTGAGTCACTAGTGACATCTAGTGTCGAGTAGAACCAAAGTACCGTCTATGTCATAGCAGTTAAATTGGGTTACTAGCGACATCTGGTGTCGAGTAGAAGAAGAGTACTTTTAACAACGGCACCGCCTGTCATAGCAATCAAATTGGGTCACTAGCGACATCTAGTGTCGAGTAGAAAAGTACTTTTAACGACGGCACCACCTTTGCCATAACAAACAAATTGGGTCACTAGCGACATCTAGTGTCAAGTAGAAAAGTACTTTTAAGACGGCACCACCTTTGTCAAAGCAATCAAATTGGGTTACTAGCGACATCCAGCGTCCAGTAGAAGACAACTACTAACGATAGTACCGTCAGTTTTCTAAATCAGTTCCAAATACTCAATTTACAATTTGATCTCAGTACACTTCGGTTTCCGGGCATACACACGTTACAGATCGCTTTCTCTTGGCTCTTTCTACAATATAGTCGTGTCCCTATGACACTTGCCAGCGGGAAGCAAGTATAGCCAGCGATCAACCATTTACATATCTGTCTCTTTTATTGACACGGGATCTAAATCTTTTATTTCGATGAACTTTCAGCGAGAGTTCTCGCCGGCAGTGTGAACAGCAAGCGATCAACTATTAATGTTATTTTTTTTTATTACGCGAGCAAATAGTCGATAGTTAATCGCTTCCAGCGGGCATAGTATGGTTGCATTTATCGCGTGACAAAATGTCATGTTGTCAGTCTCGTGCTTATAAACGGGTCAAAAATTGACGGATGTTTAATCCACATTATGCCACGTGATAAACGCAGACATAATGGTTCAGGCTGTAGTTGGTGACGGCCTCTGACCTGGTGGTGGACGGCCACGAGGTGGTCGATCACGCTCACAGCGAAGCGGCCTGCCAGCCCTGTACGCAGCGTGTGCCGCGTGCCACTTCCGGCGGATATCGGCAACAGCTGAAACATAATCATGAAGTCAATCATACCGTCATGGCTTTAAAAAAACTTAGTATCTCATATATCGTGACGTACGATTTTAAACTTTAATAGAAAAAAATTAAGTTCATAATCAAACATCTCGGAATATCAGATACGAGTTTTTTCTAAAGTAGTAACGAGATCAGTTAGCATTGTGAAGCTGAAAATTTCCATACAGAATGCGATAACGGGTCAGTTGCAGTCTATCGGCTGCACTAGGTCAGTTAAAGACAATAGTTCCTTAGAGACGAGTTTTCATAAGCAAGTTTTTTTTTATGGTAATGAGAAATCACACGAGCACTCAGACCACCTGATGGTTGGGTTTTGAGACCCAAAGACAGAGAAGAACTGAAACCAGTTCGATTTAGTATGACACTGAAATAAAGGATTAAATAAATCACACATTTAAACGTAATAAATTCAATTTGAATAAAATATGGTTTCAATTATAACATTTATTACGCGTTTAATTATGTTATTTCGGCAAATTATTTAGTTTATAAACACTATTTCTATTAAAAAAAACGTCATGTTTGAAAATGTTAAACTTTTTATTCTATGACATTTAAAAAGTAAAAGATACAAGGAAGAATTTTGATTGCACGAGTTTGGCTGCTTGGAGTTAGTTATCCTAGTCCAAAAATCGTTTTAAATAGTAAAAGACCAGGTACGTAATGAAATTTCATTCATTTACGCGGCCGCTGCCTTTGGTAAATAATAACATTGGTTTATATTTATTTTGCCTGGACCTGGAACTCAGAACTTCGCGGGCTGATTCTACAATTAGTAAGGCTTACATTTCCGAGCATGTGGCAAAAATGGTGGCAAAACAAACATGTGCTGTGTCACGAATATGAATGTTTTTTTTTTTAATATAGACAAACTAATAAGTCCTTATTCCCGTGTCGTTCTAAATCAAATGTCAATGAGATGACGTTTTATTTGAAACTAAAATTAGGCCTATTGAAATTGTGTTGGTTGTGCAAGATGTTCCAAAATGAAAATTACAAAAAGACGTTACAGCTGTCGTTGCTGTTACCTACTACCATAATAATCAAAGAGCGGAATTCTTCATAGCAAAAATCAAACTGTCAGAGGGATTGACCTAACTGTTTTATCGACTTATCGATGTTACGGAATAATATCGCATTAGGTATCCATAATCAACTTAAAAGATTATTCTGTAACATTTGACCTCTTTGATAAGTAAACCTAGATATTTTTCTAGCACGAACGATAAGTTTGAAGGGAAGATGAAGAAAACATATTTAGTACAGATTTAGATTTCGACTTTGTTATTTTGAATGAAGATTAGTTACCTACTCTTAGCAATATTTGTTTTTAATTTTTAATGATAAGTTTCATATAGAAAATTAAAAAAAAGTATTTTCTGTTTTATTCTTTACTATTATACTAAAATACAGTGGCGGTCAGCTAATTAGGGACACCGTTAATTTGTTTGTATGTATATCCAAAAGCCTGATTTCATTACTTTAACTTTGTTTCGTTAAGTGACAAATATTTATCGATAAGTCGATAAAACAGTTAGGTCAATCCCTCTGACAGTTTGATTTTTGCTATGAAGAATTCCGCTCTTTGATAATAATACTGGTCATTGCCAACAGGTTTCGCACACATTAATAGTGGACTAATGATATGTTGGTCACCATGACGGAGGTGGTGTTCCCGTGGCGGAACACGGCGCACCAGGCGGCGCCGCACAGCCGCAGCAGGATCACGTCGCGCTCCACCACCGGCTTGTCCGCGTCCACTAAAAACAATAACAAATACATATAAATATTTTTTATAACATAGTTGCTAATTTGAGCTGTATTTTAAAATACTACAGTGAACGCCGTCGCGCTAGTGTAGCACCTGGCGGACAGAGTCGGTGAGTCGTTTCCGGTTGGAATAGGTGGTTGGAAATCCGGTTATAAATATGGGTGCTTCGTAGCACCCGGGGACTTTTAATCTGAATTCCAAAGGGCAAACGACACATCGAAACTGTCGGTTCACTGCCATTTTGTATTTAGTACCTAAGTTACTTCAATTGAGTAAATGCTAAAATAAGAAGTTATTCTGCTGCTTTCCTTGTCGCCTGAGTACCCAGCCCTACAACCATGTCAGAACCCTTATCTAAAGAGGCAGAGGCCGGTTTTCCGAACACTCAGCCGGTGTCAGCGTCGACATACACATACATAACTTCACGCCTGTAATCCCAGAGTGGGGTAGGCAGAGCTACAGAATTACCTACAACTTTAAAAACTTGTTGATAATTCAGTAACCACATTTTGCAAAATAATTATGCTAAGATTTTTACCAGCGTATTGGTGACAGGTTGCAAGCCCATCGCCTAACAGTACTACAAGCCTATATTCCCTTAGTCGCCTCTAACGACATCCACGGGAAGACATTTAGTGGCACTATTCTAACCCGGCAACCAATAACAAATAAATAATCAATAAATTAAAAAATAATAGAATTTCAAGCTCCTAGAAGACAACCGCGAAAGCACTCATCTGGGGTTCGGAAGTGCCTCCGCCAAGTCGAGCAAAAGACCAAAAAACGGTACGACCGTACCATCCTTTACTCAAAGCCATTCGGGCCATTTTTGACTCCCTGTTACTTTGTTGCGGAAAAAACTATAAGTCTAAATTTTCAGTGATATAGAGGGCATTACATGGCTAAAAAAAATAATTGTTTCTTACGCTCTAATTTCTGCAGTTTGTTTATCGTTGAGTTGTTCAATGTGAATGGCTGTAGCAGGGCTCCGTTGTTTCCAGCTAGCAGCACTATGTTGCTCTGTGCACACCATGAGAACCAGGCTCCGCTGAAATACAAAAATCAAAGAAATGTCACAACACAAACACATGATATAGCTAAAATACTTCAACAGTGCATTTGTATAAACAACATTTACTTTTTATTTTAGAGAATTGAAGATATGACTAGGTAAACATTAATGTTAATGAGCATTTCAAAAAAACTTTGTACATTTCATTTACGACTTCGATTTGCAAAAAAAATTGCAGTTTGGTAGGGTGAATGAAGCTGAGCCTAAATAACATAGTCTCCCAAAATGTCCTCATACATTTGTATGAAACTTTCCTTTTTTGTTACTAATTTTCTTAGGTTCATGGTAACAAAAAAGGAAAGTTTCATACAAATGTATGAGGACATTTTGGGAGACTATGTTATTTAGGCTCAGCTTCATTGACTCTACCAACCTGCATTTTTTTTTGCAAATTGGAGTCGTGAATGAAATGTACAAACTTTTTTAGAAATGCTCTAATAAAAGTTAAAACTAAAACCAGGAGACAGACGTTAAAGTGGTGATTAATGTAGGTATATCTGTAGAACAATTGAGAATATAACTCGGATGACAAAAATAATACAAACATACATAAACTCACGCCTTCATTCCCTAAGTGGGGTAGGCAGAGCTACAGAATTACAAACCACTCTAAAAACTTGTTGATACATACATACTTACATTAAATCACGCCTGTTTCCCAGAGGGGTAGGCAGAGACAACTTCTTTCCACTTGCTACGATCTTGACAAAACTTGTTGATAATTGTGACATATTGGTTGAAATTTACTTTATCTCGTTTATCTGCCTCCTGCTACGACTATTATATGTTCAGTTGTTACCCCTTTAGGTCACCAGTTGGGTTTTAATTAAAACCTGTAGTAATAGTAGGTATGAAACTAGGAAATGAATTAAGCCAAAATTTGTACAACGGTTTAGTTAGTCATAGATGGCGTTAGTTGCCATCATTTCTTTGCAAACAACAGGTGATTGAAATAAAATGCCTATATTTTTAGATCATAAATAATCATTAATAAATATCTGGACTATTCTACAGCTGCCCAAATAAAAATTAAGTAGCAAGTACAACTAAAATTAAAATAAGAAAGCTTAGTAACACAAAAAGGCATAGATGGCGTAAGCTGTCCTGATTTCTAACAGGACAGAACCTATAGGATATTTCTCCTTTTGAGCTAGAGCTAGAGCCTTGAAACTTTGCATCGAGATAGATTTTTTGTAAGTCTACTTTAATACATCTTTTGTTAAATTCGTTATTTCATCACAAACTACTGACAATGCCAAGGATTTTTTAAGCTTCTAAACATGACATACACCTTTTTTGATTTTCTATATAGCCTAAGATGGCTCTTTCATAAAAAATGGTGTGTTAGTTGCCGAGCTAAAGTGAAACATTGAAATTTCTATCACACATACACATAAAATGATAAACCGATTACACTTCTATTCCTTCATGCAGTCAGATAAAAATAGATCATCGACAATTTTTTATCCCTTAAATGTCATAGAAAATTAACCTTTTTTATGTGACTCAGAAATAAGCATAATCAAATTAATTTAAACCTTAACACGTTGAACGCCATGACGGACACCATGTGTCTGACAGCATACTTTCCTCTGGGGCCTGACCGTAAATCCCGACATATTGGCGGTCACAAGGTGTCCGCCGCGGCCCACTGGGCTACACATGGTTTTTGGTCTGGCGTTCAACGTGTTAATAACCCGACAATACAAGACCTATTATCTGTTAAATAGGAAGAGCCAATAAGATTCAGTATCATTCTTGAGTTGATACTAAATTCAGTCTGAATTAGAGTACAAAGCAAAAAGTGATTATTTACTATGTCATCCTTACCTGAACGAGACATTCTTCAAACTTTTCAATAGTTTTTTGTCCGGAAATACTTGAAGTAATTCAATTCCGTGATCAGTGATATATGCTATCTCATTGACCCTCGGCCATACAAAGCCTAAAATCTTAGCATTTTTCCACTTGCAAGTATGAGAGTACTCCACATTAGTAGGGGCTAGATCTTTAAAGTTGACAAATTCAACGTTTGCACTCTGATTATCTATGTTCCTTTGGATAGCCAGAATGTTGTGGTCCGGGGAGAATTTTATAGAGATTATGGGACCCCTGTCTTCCATTCTGAATGTTGTAGACTTGGACTCGTCCATTCCACTAACCGTGACGCCAGTGACGCCCCCTGAGCGGACTGTGAAGACCTAAAAAAAACATTGTAAAGTTTTTATTTTAATTTTTTCTTTAAATTCTGACATTTATACTTGAGTGCCACTAGAGAAGCACAACCGGTGTGTTACTAGCGATAGCATAAATTATATTAATAAACAGGCATTTAGAGATATTTTACCTATATAGAAATTCATAATAAAAGTGAATTTACCTGCCCATTCGTGTCGTCGAAAAACACATTTGTAACACGGCTATCGGCATCAAATCTCTTGGGTTGCTCAGAGAGCGCCAAATAGTATTCATCACTACCATTTAGGGAGAAATTTGACATATTTACTGCACAATATTGCTCATTTAAACAAAAAATAAAGTAGAAAACAAGTTTCTTATTCTTTGTTTTGACGTATAAATAATTGACACTGACGCTATTGACCATTTGACAGACTTATCTTTTTACAATTAATTGATTTCGAGTAGGCAAAGGAACTAAAGCTCATACAGCCGCCTGTCTATTAAACTGTTTTCATAGAGTATAATCAGTACTTATTTTTTATTCTACCATCTTTTTTGTCTCTTGTATTAAAAACTCATTAAAATGATAGGGTGGTTCATAGATTTCAATGCTTGGAAAATTTACGTGCAGATATAAATCCGAGTCAAAGAAAACTCTTTTTATATTTCTCACTTTTACTAGTGTTTTCAATGAATTTCACACCAATAGCCAGTAAGTAGCTTTCCTCTTGATTCCCAGGCAAAGTGCGTTATATTACCATTAGCCAAGCGGAGGAATGTAAAACAAACGCAAACTATTCGAGACATTTTAAAACATTTCGTGTTTTGAACTGTGAATGCATTCGTAGTCATAGATAATTTTATGTTGAATGCTGCTGTATTTCCATGGCAACAAATGGCGGAGGATATGAAAACAAATATTCGTGACATACATTTCGAAAAAATCGCTTTTAAAAAGAATAATAATATTGTTATCTATCAACAATGACTGATAATATAGAATTGAAATATTTTTCTAGAAATTTTGCTAAAGATGATAACATCGAGGAATATCATGAGATAGAAGAGGAGGCTTTTCATGAACCAAAACATGCTTTGCAAAATCAAGCTTCGAGAAACCGCTCTAAATCGGTAACAGAAGACAATTTCTTCATCCAGTATGATGTAAAATCAACAGAAAAAAAGCCAGGGAAGAAAAAACACTTTAAAAAGAAAGCAACTTCGTCTAACTTGATGGATATCATAAATTCTGAGCTGGCGTGCGATTCCGTGCCCGTGACAGAAGAATTAGTAATAACGACTGTTGATAATTCAATGGCACAGCGGAGTACCTACTTGCAGAACTCAGGAATACGCAACATGTTTAAAAAGCCTTTTCGTTTCCTACCAGAGAATGGGTGAGTTATAATCATGTTTTTTTAAGTTGGCTCCTAAATAAAATAAAATCAAAGATCACATACAACTAGTTACTGTATTTACTTTATGATATCTTCTCCTTCTTTTTTAATAATGGCGATCCACCGCGGTATTTTGCAGTACTTTCGCCAGTGTCAAGTGTGTACAGTAAATCAGTAAATAGAATAAATCAAAAGTACAAAGCTGGACATCTTTCAATCGGCCATTTTCCCTCCCCGAAGGTTACCGGGAGATATCTATTTATGATATCTTGGTAACGTAATATGCGTTTGTAAGGATAAGTACTTAACGCCATCTCTTAAGGAGTATAGATATTTTTTCCGAGATATCTTTGTAAATAATAAATTAAAGTTAACGATTTTACACTCACATGTGGCATAAAAGAAGTAACTTATGATTTTTTTAATCAGTAAAATAAAGGTATTCATTCGTTCATGTATAGTAAGTAATTCTAAATCGTAAAACAACAAATTCACAAGTTACCGGCTACCCGCCAAGAGATGGCGTAAGCTAAACAATCCTAGAATTGCAAAATTATACTAGATTGTTACGAACATTGTGTGATTTAAAATAGTCATTTCAGTAAGGTAGTTAAACAAGTAGGTGAATAATATTTTTTTACGTAAATATAAAGACGACAATAGTAGACGCGCCTCTGCGTCTGCCTCAGCCTCAGGTGCATCGGCTCACCTTTTAATCGGCTCGTATTAATCAATTCATAAATCAATAATTAACAATAACTCCCAGTTTATTTTTTTTTTATTATTTTTTTTATATCATAGGAAGGCAAACGAGCACACAGGCCACCTGATGGTAAGTGGAAACTGTGACCCATAGACATTCGCATTCACAAGACCGCAATCCTAAGACTGCAAATGCGTTGCCAACCCTGAGGCCGAAGATGGAATGCCTCTATGCTAGTCATTTCACCGGCTGTCTTATCCCCAAACCGGAACACAACAATGCGAACACTGCTGCTTGGCGGTAGGTTAATGGATAAGATGGTGGTACCAACCCGGACGGACCCTGCACAAGGTCCTCCCACCTCCAAACCGTCATCTTTTGTTTTAGGTACGGAGACCAATTGTTAACCGCTGTTTTAAGCCCAGTGTACCCAAAAGTTCTCGAAAACGCCACATCCGACTATCAACCCATTCCTGTTCAATATATAGAGGCCGCTAAATTCGAAGAAGTCGTGGCAGGACACGAATCTGACTATGGATCGAGCAAATTCCTAGATTTTACGGTAAAAAACATAAAATTCCTACACCACCATGAGTTTTGTTTAGAAGAATTACTGTGTACTAAGCTTGTTGAATGTTACAATGAATATGTTGCTAATGAAAATTCAGCTAACGAATTAATAAGGGATATTAAAGTTATAAGAGAAACAAGAGATAGTCTCAAAGAAGATATAGTGAAAATATCAGTTAATAATGAAAACATACGATTTGACGAAACAGTGAGAAAATACACGTTGAAACTTTTTAAATTGAAGGATAAGTACTTGATTGTCGTTGATATGAGAAAAGAGATAATGCATAAAATTGGTTCGCTATGGTCAGATGTAACCATAACGAGAGAAAAATCAAAAAGTATGCAAACACCATACATTATAGACATTGAAAAAGTCGAAAAAGACTCTGATGAATTCGAAAAGGAATGGGCCGAGGTATTTAATACGGAATATGCTGATAAACTTGATAGACTAGAATACGATTATGTTACACGCTACTTAGAATATAAAAATGCGAAAGCTAAAAGTGATCCAAAAATATCTAAACCCAAGTTGGAGTTTGACGAAGACATTTTAAAAAATGAATCTGAAACTATTGCCAACAAAATAATTAATAAACATAGAATAAGTATTATTTTAAGACGAGATGATAAAATGATGTTAAATTTAAGGAAATCTGCAATAACTATGTTGACAAGTTACAGCTTCAAAATTTACGTCGATGATGTATTCGTGTGTGAATCTGAGACTTACAGAAGCAATTTAATAGATAAATATAACATAGAATTTAAAGAATCGTTCTCAGTTGAAATCCTTCCTAAAAACACTACGATTTCCATAGAGCTCTGTGAACAGGACAATTCTGTGTCATGCCTAAAATTTGATCTTAATAATGTTAAAAATACTAGTATAAATGCCGAGTATAAGACTGTTACATTTGTGTACAATAACTTAGTCGAACCTAATCCATATCGTGTTGGCAGCGGACATAATATCAAAGAAATAGCTGCATCAAATAAACTCAGACTAAAGAGCAGCAATTTGTTCAAAGCAAACTTGTACACGTCTTGTGAAACAAGTCTGCAAATTAGCTGGAATGAAAAATTCTGTGGAAACGAAACAGAAGAAATTAAATCTTCTATGAAAATAGGACAACAGATTAAACGGTTATTGCATGGAGTTGAGGTACCTAACATGGATTTATTGAAGGATATAATAGAAAACATTTATGGAGCAGACGTCAGTGAGGATGAAGAATTTATCAACAGTTTACGCGATCTCTGCAAAATGGGTGTCTATGTCGATGAAACGATTCCTATCGATGAAGAAAGTCCTGAGTTTTACAGACTTAAACTATTACATTTACGAAATAATGGCGGTTTCACAAATGTAGAAGACAAGACTGTTCCTCTACTGGCCAGTCAAATTTCTACTGAGCAACTTCGTTGTCTCCAAGCTAGTACTGAGAATGAATTCGAAATGCAATACTATGTCAGACAAGACATGGACCCTCTAGAAATACAGAGGTTTATAGGTGCCAAATATGTAGAGAAGTTAAATAAGAATATGCTAAAGAATTTGAGGGAGCATCTTTTGAAGAAGACCCATAAAGATGTTGTGCGAGATTTCAAGGATTTAAGTTTGAGGTACACAATTAGTTAAACAATACTTAATGCACTGTTCTTCTCGTAATACGTCTATTTATATTTCTAGAAGTTTCTTCTCAAACCAGTCGACCTTGGCGTTGACTCTTTCAAGCAGCATCAGGCAACAGCGCGTGGTGGAGTCCTTAGGTCAGGAGCAAGAATTACGGGTGACAGTGTTCAGAGCTCTCGGACTGAAGGATCGGAGTGCCATTGTGACGGATAATGACGAGGAAGACGATGACGAGAAAATTGCTGGTATGTTACTGCTGGGTTTTATCATTAAAAAAAACTATAGGGAAAAGCTATTATTGACGTGATAGGTACTGTATGGAATTTAAATGCTTAACTTAATCAACCGAGACACTTTAATATGCCAATCATTTTACGTTTTTTTAGGTTTCAAAATCCGCTCTCTTCGTCCATTCGTCCGCGTGTCTTACCATAAGTCAGCAGCTCAAACTGCTTCGGCCATCGGATGTCATCCCACTTGGAACCAGACTTTGAAGATTAAAACCAAGTACGTTGCCTTCATACATCCGGTTCGAAGGACCGGAAGATTATTATATTTGATTTTAAGAGTTTCACGTTGCGGTTACTTAATGAACAAATTGCAAAGACAAGTTTATATTTTAGATTGGCACCTCTTTCTAATCTTCAAGTGAACATCTTTGACGAACAGAGAGTACCGGTTTCAGAGCGACCAGAGCTAGGGACTCTGCAGTATCGGTGTCATTACAAATGGTTGGGCTGTTTGCAGGTCCCAGTTAAAACCGTACTAGATATGGGCATGGTAAAGTATTACTTTTGGATGAACCTTTTTAGTACCAATTTCGTTCAAATCGAAGTTGTATTACGATTTCACCCTGAACTATATATTTTTCTGGGATAAAATATCCTATTACTTTCACGTCCTAAAACTATAAATCCTTACTAACTTAACGGAGAAAACAGAACGAGGATTTCATCAGCTGTGTAGCAAATAATAGTTTTTCAAATCCATTAATGTTCATGAAATCGTGACTAACCCGGTTCCCATTTCAGATCAAAGGCACTTTCAAGATATCCTCTCCTCCTGTTATTTTGGGCTATGAACCCACACAAACTAGTTCGCACTCCCTTATCCCGGAAGTTTCGCAGTTGTTGAGGAAGGACTCTGCTTTCGTCTCGCTGCAAATTAGCAGCAGTCTGTCGCATTTGGGAGGAAGCCAGGTGAGTAAATCGATGCATAGAGCCACAGTCACACAGCCTGCCGCCGTGTCGATTCCACGAGGATAAAAAAAACAATTGAGAGACCTAAATGAAGCAGTTTTAGATGCAGATATGTATAGATCGTAACAGAATACGAGTTGGGGCCTTTTGACCTACATTGTTGTCTGCGTATATTCTTTGTTGTTTGTCACGAATTCTTTCTTTCTTTATAGCTTCAAAAATCTATGTGCGTTAGAATTAGGTACATAACACAACATTTATTTTGTATTTATTTCTGAAATATTTTATTACTTCCATTTTAGGGCTACAATCAACCCGTACCAGCCGACCCTGAGGACTACATAATCCGTCATTTAAACTCCTTCGTATCAGAATACACAAATGAATTCCCGTCAAGAAACATCTCTCTCACTTACATAGACAGCACAGGCCGCAACAAATCTGTGACTCATTTTCTCCAACCCATCCCGCCACCGGACTATGAGTGTTTTCCGAAAAATCCGAAGAGTGGATCTGCTGTGTCGAAAAGTTCTGGTTTCTCTTCTAACAGCAGGAGAAGGGAGGAGGAAAGGAGTGAGGGGTCACCCTATAGTGGCTTGAGTGGCAAAGGGGATGGGTTGAGCAGAGTTACGGACGCGTGCGTGAGATATGTATCGCTGATACCTTGTTATGAGGTGGTAGAAAGCCATGTTGTTACGTTGCTGGGAGTGGTAAGACTATGTGTTGTTGTAATATATTCTTAAGTAATGGAAATAGACTCAACTTATTTTATTTTTTCAAAATAAACTTACACTGAGATATTATGTATTTCGAACCGTTGATTGTTCTTAAAACCTGGAGGTTAAGAAAATCAAGTAATAATAATCTGATAAGAGATATACAGATCGAAATTGAGTGTGGAAGGGTCGGAAGGGGCCGCCCTAGGCGTACTTTTTCGAATCAAATCGGAGAAATACTGGAAAAGGGCCGAATCTTAAGTACCCGAAATCGACGTGCGTGCATGACTCGATGTATGAGTGTTGAAGAAGCGAAAGAAGTTTGTCAAGATCGTAGCAAGTGGAAAGAAGTGGTCTCTGCCTACCCCTCTGGGAAACAGGCGTGATTTAATGTATGTATGTAATAATCTGATAATCTCTTTTTCAGGAACTACTAAAGGTCTTGAACGGATCTCCTCTAGACCATACCATATTACTAGCCAGCTATTTCCTCCACTTAGGTCTCAAATGCTACATAGCCACGGGCTTTAGCTTACCTAGAGGTCTAGGCCACTACGTCCTAACAAAGTACGATTTGAATACTCGCAGGATTGCCCTAGCCAATGACCAGTTTAGGAATAGGGGGTTGTTTAGTAGGAACGAAGGGGTTGTATGGTACGTGTATGATGCTGTGAATGGGGAGAGATTTGAGTTGAGAGATGTCAGTTGCCCCTTGAAAACTGTGAACTACGTTTTTGACAACGAAAATGTAAGTATTACGTTATGTTGTATTTACTGTTTTACGTCTGGGAGGGCTGAGGATTACATTGTGGACGTTGATTTCAGATTTGGGTGAACATGCAATCTTCTGTGGACTGCGAGAGTGTCTCTTTCGATTTTAACAGGTCTTCGGATTGGCAGCCAGTACGTATCATATTTTTGCTTGTATCTGTCGAATATCTAGTGTCGTGGAACCATTTCAAGTCGAGTCACAAAGACATATATGACAGTAATTTTTCCTTCGGACGGTTCTCAGTGAATTGTCATACGGCTCCATACATTTTGCGTCAGCACATGACGACGTAGTGCTTGGTTTTGTGGCGTTCAAAAAGTTAATAAGTTTTGGGTTTAGTTAGGGGGGGGGGGGGGGGAAGCCGAATCGAATTGTTACGTAGGTATGCAGATTGAAAAAAGGACTGTGATGTGCCGACAAAGGCTATTCTTAAGTATCTACTTATCACCACATTATCCAAATATTTTTTTGGTGAAAATTAGACCATGCTAAGCTGCTTCGTTATTGTCAAGATATATTTTCGATCTACTCCCGTTCCTGTTGATATTATTTTTGCTCTTACTGGATAATGTTTAACGGTCCACAACAAAGTTACAATGAAATTTGGTGTCGATTAGTGTGACGAGTCACTTTCTGTTCTAGGTATTTGACAAATCCATCTTCGTGATGACACTGCCAATAGTGACCGACTCGAGTCTGTACTCGGCACCGGCCGATGTGGGCAACTTGCGGCAGGCTTTAGAGGCTAAGATTAGGAGTAAGGTGCAACAGTGGCGTCCCCATGTCAAGACCATCTGGAACAGGTATATATATAATACCGGGTATATACTCGCCGGAACACCCCGGCAGACTGAATGGATGCACAAGGGGTAGTTTCTTTGCACTGAAAAAGCCTTTTGAAGTCTCACTAGATAGTCTCGGGGTGTCTTGCGAGTGTGTACCTAAGTACAGCCCGCAAAACTGAGTTCAGTTGTGAAAAATGAGCCTCGTTACGGTAGTATTTCGTAATTTCAAACACTTCTTACGAATTATAAATAATTTTGTTTGTGTAGTTAAAAATTAGTAGATATTCAGTGTAATACGTGTTTGACTTTGACTAGTCAAAGATCATTCAAGACTGAACCAACAGTATTCAGCGTACATTGTGTGGAACTTAGAGGAAGTACGTTAGAACTCTTTGCAATGTACTATCAGCCCATTGGAACCCTGACCCACCATAGAACGGTGTCACAGTGACATTATAAAACAATTTATTTGACATTTTTTATGACTTGAATCATAACGTCACTGTGACAGTTCTATGGTGGGTCAAGGTTCCAATGGGCTGATAGTACCTATACAGAATAGTGACAGATGACGCACTTCAGTTTTCTCAAGTGGCAACTCTAAATGTTGCCAATTTCACTCCGTACAACGCCCTCATTCAATCCAAACTCTTTACGTTACGGGATTTTTGGAGGCAGCCTGTCTTTCGGCAGACATGATGATTAAACCATAACTGTCGGTGCAGATACTGCAGCACTTTGTTTCGAGATGTGTTGCCGTTTTGGGAGTACCACGCGTTCAACCCAACTGAGCAGAAGCCGGGGCTCGGCCAGCGGCTGAAACAGCTGATGGTTACCCATAAGGTAAAGTTATTAGCAAGGTCTTTGATCTGACACTTTGGTCGTGACCGCTTCGCGCGGTGAACGCTCACAATGATGGTGATGAGTGATGACATGGAGATCGGATATTTGGGAGTTAATTTTCCTAAAGTATTTGAGAGGGGGTTTTTTATAAGCCTACCTGATGGGAAGTGGTCACCGCCATCTATAAATAAATAAATATAAATAAATATTAGGGAACAATCTCACACAAATTGACCTAGCCCCAAAAGTAAGCTCTAGGCTTGTACTATGGGTACTAGGCAACGATAAACTTACGTACATAGATAAATATATACTTAAATACATAGAAAACACCCAAAACTCTGGAACAAATACTCGCGCTCATCACACAAATATTTGTCCATACTGGGGATCGAACCCGGGATCGCTAGCTTCGTAGGCAGGGGTCACTACCGACTAGGCTACCGCTCCGTCAATGTCATCTATGGACATTTGCAACGCTGAAGGCGTCACTAATACGTTGCCGGTCTCGAAAATGTTTAACGACATAATATTGTTTCACTTAGTGAATACACCTTAGCTGATTCAAAATATTTATTCAGTAAATAGGCCACAGGAGGGCTCTTTTACAGGTCGGTAACATCGAGTGAATCTACTAGCGACAGATGACTGTAAATAAACCCCGTCCCCCTCTTAGCTTAACCCTCTGCGACTGACGTGACGTCAAACAGACGTCGCCAAAAAAAAAACGCCATATGGCGTGATATATCTCTGTATCAATCAGTGCCTTCTTCTAACGACTCGCGGCATTGTCAGTTAACCCTTATAAAAAGTACCAGTTTTTTACCTTATTCAAGTTAATTACATATTTATTTATTGAAAACTCCCATACATCTTTATTATTAATTTCGCATTAAAATTAAATAATCATTCAACCATTAGTATTTTTTTCTATATTTTATCAAAAATGACGTCTGACAGACTCCACCTCAGTAGAATGTTTCTAAAAAAGTCACCACACTTGCAGAGGTTTAACAAAAAGGTGGAGGTGCCGGTGGAACCACATTAGGCGTGCCACATATTGGTTAAAATTAGGTCATGTTCTCTTGCTTTGTCCCAAAAGCGCCCTCGTTTAGGGCCGGCGCTGACTGCCGGCATGGCACGGCGTGTCATGGCAAAGGATTTCGGTACTGATATAACCATTTTTAATCTTATTACCATGAGTATAGAATTCATGTTACTTTATTTTGACACAACGATGCCGAGGGAGGCCGCGGTAGGACAGAACGTGCCTAAGCATTCCACGGGATGCCGCGGCGTACTGCTGCATCTCGCGAGACGCACGCGCATGACACGGGCCGCCGGGCATCCCGTGGAATGCTTAGGCACGTTCTGTCCTACCGCGGCCTCCCTCGGCATCGTTGTGTCAAAATAAAGTAACATGAATTCTATACTCATGGTAATAAGATTAAAAATGGTTATATCAGTACCGAAATCCTTTGCCATGACACGCCGTGCCATGCCGGCAGTCAGCGCCAGCCCTAATTTGCCGTGTCATGCCAGCAGGATGCCACGGCATGCCGCGGAAGGCCGTGTTATCCTTCGGAATGCTGCAGCACAACTTACCGTGCCATCCTGTGCCGTGCCGGCAGTCAGCGCCGGCCCTTATAGGCGGAGTTAATACTAATTGTTGCTTGAGTGGCTGGGTCGACAGCAGGATGCCACAGCATACCGCGGAATGCCGTAGCGGCCTTCGGGATGCCACAGCATAATTTGCCGTGTCATGCCAGCAGGATGCCACGGCATGCCGCGGAAGGCCGTGTTATCCTTCGGAATGCTGCAGCACAACTTACCGTGCCATCCTGCGCCGTGCCGGCAGTCAACTCATACAAGTTCCATCCCCAATATAAATTAACTTTTTATTTATTTTTAATTTTCAGATGTTCGGATTCCCTCTAAACATGACATACATCAACATGAAATCTGTAATTTCTACTGTGAAAGCGACAGCGGTGCACGTCAGCGGCGACCCTAACGCCGAGTTCGCGCTGGGCGTGGAAGTGTATAGCTACCCTAACAACGTCATTAGCGTGTGGGTGTTCTTGGCCAATATAACCAGAATCTGAATAATTTGCCCATTGTTCAGCCACGGCCTAAATTCTACTTGGTAATACCATATTGCTTTTACCATGTTATCGTATTGCCAACGTTACAATAGCTCTTATTTTCGAGACAATAACGGCGCAGCGTTAAAAACAATACTATAGCTAGAATAGAGCCCCAGATTTCCAGGTAGTTATAAGATCTACCTTGTCCTTAACTGGACATGTAAGTTGTTAGGAAATTTATTTCAAGACTGAATACAATTTTCTGTAAGTAATACATAATTAGATAGGTAAATAACTATATTTTATGTCTCATTCCAAGATTTCCTTTGTCATGTTTATTCCATTCAGTCCTACTAGTAGTTCGCTCATCTATCTGTTCAGACAAAAATATTCAAATAAGTTATACTGGCTAGACGAACCTTAAGGACAAATCGACACCACTTTAGAAAAAACTCGTATCTGATGTTTCGAGATATACGATTGTTAACTTAATTCCCTTCTCGTTTAGATTTAAAATCGAGGTTGTTTCAAAGCAATGACAAAATATCATAGTAAATTTTTTAATTCGATTTCCAATCACAAAACAAAGGAAAATCCATTTTATTTCCTTGGCAATGGATATTTATTCCAATGGATGGCTGTATGTACATTTTTTTATAATGTGGTGCTTTACGAGGTTAAAGGGTTAAAGCTGGGACTATTTTCATCGGGATATTAATAACTACTTCTGGAGGCAGTTTCAAACAAAAACTCTTTACAGAAGAGCAATATAAATTTATTATTAAAAACTATACCAGGATACTTAAAAAAAAACAAGAATTAATTTAAATAAAAATATCGGCGATGTCTTTTTCGTTTTAATGCTAACAAAATAAAATTAACATTTATTCCATCGTAGTATAAAAATATACGTAAAAGTAGAAAAGAAGGGTTTACCGTGGCAACGATCTATACCGCCATTATACCAGTAGAAAAAAACGCACGCGTAAAAAATAAACTCCAAAAGTGCTCTAATGTCGTCAAAATAAATACCAAATTCGCTCGCTCTATCCTTGTCAGGGTTAATCCACCTTACAAATAGTTTCAAAGACAAAAAAACTTTACAACTCCGTATAACCCTTACGTTTATAATGTGCGCGTGCGTTCCTTTCTTGTTCTACTTCGTTCGCGATACAACAGTGGCTCTTATAGATTTACAGATAAGAGTCAGAGTTGTGTGCATGACACTGAAGGTTCTTAGCCAAGTTTCAGTCCAGTGTAGCATAACCTATCCGATCTGAATCAAATGACAGGTTGATAAGTCATCTATTTATTTTCTTATAAAAATTGCTTTCTTACGCGGGTAAAAACTGACCCAAACACGAGTTTCTCGGATTCCCTGCGTGAATCTGGCTTTCTTGGGCTCTTTCGTCCTATATAAGGATTTTTTGACCCTTTGAGTTTCAGGTGAATTACTATATTGAGCACATATTTTTACTATAAGCATGTCACATTTCTGATATTGTATGTGCTCATTACAAAATATTATACAGTATAAAGCCATTATCCAAGCGGAAACTCTGAAAACATGAAAACGTGAGTATTCCCCACATATTTTGACAGTTTCAGACCTCTTCCAAGCACCTGTCAGACTAAGAAATTAGAAGCGATAGGCGATTGACACAGGCACAAACGAAACTAGTGATCTATGTATCCGATTATCTTTTAACTAAGTAAGATGTCATTCTTGTATTTTAAGTACAATTATTTACCAATATGATATTAAAGACCTCAGGTCATAATAATCCACTACAGCGGTGTTACTTGAAAATACATAAAATCAAGGTGTGCGGTGGTAATTATAATAGAATTATTCAAAATAAACACATTTTAGTAATACTCTAAGTGCATCGGAGCCGAGATATTTAAATATTTATATCTGGGTGTACTTTTAGTACAAAAAACTGAATACTTAAATGTTCAATATCTCCGGTCCGATATTATTTCACGCCATAAATTATAAATATCTATGTGTATTTAGAGGTCCCCTAAATAACCATATAAAAATCATCAATGGCCGTTGAAAAATATATGACAGTATGACACAACTTACCCAATGCCCTTTCGCCTCACTTCTAGTAAAACAGGTGCCCTAGAGAGGTCAAATTTCAAGGCTGTTTTTAAAAAACGTTATTGCTTATTACCATGCTTTTATATGGCTGAATAAAGAGAGCCTTAGCATGTCACATAGCCTTTACCTTTGAATCGATCAGACTTAAATATGCCAATCACTATAGTAAAATTACCGTTAGTTATTGCAAGAAATAACTGTTGCAGGCAAAAAAACACTGATTTCAACCTCAGTTTAAGTAAAAATGGTATGTTAATGTTCAAAAGTGATATCTTGCAATAATTCTACGCACTATCCTGATATAAGAAAAGGATTAATTTGATTAGAAATTAAATGAGTTTTATACAATACAATGAGTCAGTTGATGTTTTTCTATGTGAAATATATTGAAAATCAGGTTATGACTAGTTAAAATAAGCTTATAATCAAGTGCATATCAGCTGAAACAGTAAGGTATGATGCCGTGTATATGCCTGTTAACATGCGTGTATAACTTCACTTGTATGTAAATAAACCAACAACTCCCCTTTATATATTGGTGATCCTCAAAAAGTAATCCGAAATGTTTTAACTGGTGTACAAAGATGATAAACTAAAATAAATAAGAGTAATGAGCAAGCCTACTTCTTGAACTTTTAATATAATTATATCTAATCTATACAAAAGAATACGTGTGGTTGCCGGGTTAGAATAGTGCCACTCCATGTCTTCCCGTGGATGTCGGTAAGAGGCGACTATGGGAATAAAGGCTCGTAATACTGTTAGGCGATGGGCTAACAACCTGTAGCAATAGGCTGGTAAACATCTAATTATGCGAAATGTGGTTACAGAATTATCAACAACTTTTTAGAGTTGTAGGTAATTCCGTAGCTCTGCCTACTCCACTCTGGCACAGTATATAAATAAACCAGTAAAGAAGCTACGAACAAACGCTCGAAACGACGCACTCACACAGACGCACGCCTCTACGAGACCGCTAAGAGGATTTGGCGGTGCTGTCAGCCGCGTGTGTCGCGTCTAGACGAATGGGCTCCTTCGCATTTTACGTTCGTTCTTGAGAAAGATGCCACAAAAGAATTGCGTGGTATATACGGTTGTTTGAATTCGGCTTCTTCAAACCCGGAACTGTAATTTTTTAAACTCTCTGCTGGTGTTGAAAGGTAAGAATAAATAAAATATTTTTAAATAAAATGCTTTTTATAATACGATGACGTGTTGCAAAAGTAAAAATATAAAAATCGTTTAATTTCCCAGCGAAAATTCGAGAGAACTCGGGAGATTTTAGTCGAAATAAAACAACTCTATTTAACACTAATTACTTTAATTTACAAACTATTAAATTATTAAACGATATAAAATAATAAACATCTCTGCAATATTTGAACATTGAGTGTTTTTTTTTAAATATTTTTCTCGACCTTGGATAGGTCCTTCTTTGAGCGTCTACCTTTGGTGTTGTCGTTTTAAAAATACTGTTTTAATTTGTTACTTTGGTTCGAAATGTAGAAATTCGGGAAACGGGGTCGCTAAATCGTGATATCGGGAGGGAAGAGCCGAAATCGGTAGATCTCCCGATGAATCGGGAACTTTTGCAACACGTCTGACATTTTGTTTATTAGGTTATGAAATATGTCAAATAAGCATACTTCCTCTCGAATTTAGAAAAAAAAGAAACCGCCGCTATGTTACACTTTGTGTTGTTCTACCGATTGCTTCCAAAATCGATATCTGGGGATGTGTATGGTCTCCGACAACTAATCTGTTGGCGAAATGAGAAAAAGTAGCCGCCAACTTGTTTTTTTTTATTATTCGACAGGCTGCTTCCAAAATCAATATCTGGAGATCTGTGTGGTCCTAACTCTCGAAATCGACACTTGAATTAGCCTGTCGAATAATAAAAAAGTTCAAGATGGCGGCTACTTTTTCTCATTCTGCCAACAAATTCGTTGTCGGAGACCACGCACATCCCCCGATATCGATTTTGGAAGCAATCGGTTGAATAAATAAATAAATAAATATGGCCTCTACTTTTTCTCAATCTGTCAACAGATAAGTTTTCGGAGACCATACACATCCCCATATATCGATTTTGGAAGCAATCGGTTGAATAACTAAAAAGTTCAAGATGGCGGCTACTTTTTCTCAATCTGCAACGGATTTGTTGTCGCAGATCACACGTATCGATTTTGCACTAACTAGCTGAAATACAATAAACAAGTTTTTTTTTCAATTTTACAAAATGTCAGTGGACAACCCTTACGCTCAATTGGAGCGTAGGTATTTATCTTGAAAAGTAGGCCTAGTTTCTTTACTGGTTTATTTATATACTGTGACTCTGGGTCGAAGGCGCGAGTTTATGTATATATATCTATATAAAAGAAGAAACTGGCTGACATATCAACGCACAGGCCAAGCCTCCGGGTCTAGAGATTCCAAATTTGGCACGTAGGTTCCTTATGAGGTTTAGGGGTGCACTAAGGATTTTCCTAAAGTCGACCCCCAACGGGAAGAAATAGGGGAAGGGAGGCGTTCTTTAGTAAGTGTATCAGTACGGCTAGCACAAGTTGTATTTTCTCGCTTGTCGCCGAGTGCGTCTCTATCGTTACAGACTAGATAGAAAGGGAGATCCGAGCGACAAATAAGTCGCGGATCACTTGTGCTAGCCGTCCTGGGAGCCTGTGCGTTACTCGGGTTGAAACAGCTCCAAAAATCCGTTATTCCTTTATTTATCGAAATCGTTAGTAGTTTCCGAAAACTTTTACACGCTGGCCTGCTTGGTAGTGACCCTGCCAACGAAGCTAGCGGTCCTGGGTTCAAATCCTGGTAGGGGCAGATATTTGTGTGACGAGCGCGAATATTTGTTCCTGAGACATGGATGTTTACTATGTATTTTAAGTATATATTTAGTATTTATATCGTTATCTAGTACCCATAGTACAAGCCTAGAGCTTAGCTTGGGACTAGGTCAATTGGAGTGACATTGTCCCCTGATATTTATTTATTTATCGGAATAGTTGCAGTGTAACTAGTTGTAAGTCACTTCAAATTCGCAGATTTATCGCTCTTGTTGGCACTATATCCCCGTCCAAGTAAGGCTAATCTCAGGACCGCAAAAGCTAGACTTATATACCCCATAACGACGAACTTTGACCCGCCAAGAACAATAGACAGACTCTACATCGTTGCTAGAAAGTTCATTGCTACCTGCCTCGTAATTGCGATATCTCTTTCCTACGCTTCTGGAACGGGGAACCTCCACGTTATGCCGTCTCCTTTCCAATCGCGGTTTCTCTATCACACGCTTTTGGAAGGTTCTTTGGCATTGTTCATGCTATCTCTTTCGCTCTACTAGAAATTACGACACACTCAACTGTACTTCAAAGGCCCACAAGTTTTCAGGTTATGGCGTAATCAGTGGCCTTAAACGAAATCAGGCTTTTGAAAATAACGGCCTCTTGCTCGAGAATTTAATAATCCAGTATGTGATAGAGCTTCCTCTGAACTCTAAAAACGCTTCCTAAGTATCAAAAATCACGATTGAAAGTTAGACATCTTAATCCAACGGCTGAACAGTATTAAGTCCGATATTTGTACCTCCTTTGTGTGTTGTGAATCTAACCATAAAAAAGAAATAGTAGATCCTGGAAATATTTGCATTTGCCGCGTTTTAGAACCCCTTGCCCTTTCCTGTTGTGCAATATTTTTACTATGCGGTTACATTTATTGCATTATCTAAAGGTGACATTTTCAAATTAAACTGTCAGAACAACAGGAAGGTGGACTATCTTTAAGCACAGGGTTCGGGTGTTATTGTAAGGTATTACATACAAACAAGTGAGGTTACTAATAGCATTTTATGGCTTGGATCGAACTGAACTCTTAGTTCGCGTCTTGCTAGATATAAAATATTACAAGTTTCTGCTTTAAACGAAGTGAGTTAAACATTCTGCTTAGTGCAAGAAGTCAATAATTACATTATATTGGTGCTCTTCAAAATTCTGGAGTAAGAAAAGGACCAGCCTATTCCTAGTTGATACACTTTTGGGCATGTTTCCAACAATCAAAAGCTGCAAATACTCTTTATCAGGTCTTTTCATACAGGCCACATGATATTAAGTGGGCTCTGAAGATGTTCCATCTCAATACTAAATTGGCTTGCCTGAGGAATAACATGAAATGCCTCTACGTAATTTCGTTTTGTTTCTTTCAGAAGTTGAGTTGAGTCTAGCAGTTAGAAATATTTTGCTTTAAATTAACACATTTTTCACTCATACTAAAACTATAAAACGAGACTTAATCGCGTTATAAAATGAAACATTTACCTCGACGTTTCGAACGTGTTACAACAGCCGTGGTCACGAGGAGACTGAAGCGGAGGGTGTTCGTCTGCTTGCCGTGCACATTTGGCGAGTTTTTCGACCTACCCGCACTTTTGTTTTTTTTTTCAACAGACGAGGTTGGGCATAGACTATCACCTACTTGGAATCCAGCAATTGGTAAGTGTAAGCGAGTAAATGTATCTTCACATTTCGAATAAAGAAATTACGGATGTTGTAACACAGCCGTAATTTCGAGCGATTATATCCCGTTTTACAGTTTTAGTGTTAGAAATATTGGCAAATATTTGCAGCTGTTTATTGCTTATGCAATTACAGCTTTATACTAGTATTCAATAGCTATACCCAGCCTTAAATCAAGAGGCTGTATGTATAATGCAACAGCTTAGGCAGAATCCTTTAGTGCGTTAGTAATGAGGATTTTAGGATGCACAATTTGATGTACTAGATATGTTTTTGCCGTGGCTGGGTAAGCAGAACTGAATTAACATGGTATTTAAATTCATTTTTAATAAACCACCATAACAGTAAATAATAGCTATAATTTGCCTTTACTCTCTGAACTCTATCGACATGACTTGCCAGCAGATTGCTTTTATCCAACTTGCTTCTGCTCATCATAGAATTGACATGGAGTCAATACAATGTCATCTTGAGAGGCAAGCCACACCGAACAAAGCAAACAAGTGAGTGGCCTTTAAAAAGTTTAATTGCACTTTTGAACATCATGTTAAATACAAAAGTCAAAACTCATACGCCCATACTCGTCACCAGTATGTTCTGCGAGAACCAGTCGTAACGAATAACCAATTACGTTGTCAAGTCTATGCGACTCCTATCGACTATCAGAAAATTGAGAAATCAAATTGCACCTTGCCAATTGACTCCTTGCACCCTATTCTCATATCAGGACAGCCCTTGCGCGACTAGCTCTCCTTGCGGCTGCGCCGGAGCTGTTGGAGGTAGTGCCGCTGGATGGGCTTGTGCAGCGCGAGCTGCGCCAGCGCGTCGTCGATGGAGAACCACTGGCGCTTGCGGCCCATCAGCCGCGCGTCCTCCCACTCCGCCAGCTCCTGGGTCACCGTCATCACGTACACTTCTGTGCGGTGCTTGTGTTCGCGGTTCTGGAATTGGTAATGGTTTTTTTTTTAAGTACCAAAAAGGTTCGGAATCTGCATATAAACATCACATTGATACTAGATCACATAGATGCAGTTTTGTTTTGCCTAGCGTTTCATGCACGTCATATCCGCCATGTTGGATTTGATGTGACGTGATATAGCTTAAGATACGCGGAGCTATACATATTTTGTCGAGATAATATTAATAATGTAGAAGCTATGAGGCTAAAATCAAGGAGGGTTCGTTTATGCCTCGCAGTGGTCCATTAAGAAAGCCGAAGTGAGACTGGACAGACCATGACTGCCGTATGCCGACTCGGTAATGGGTAACTCTTTTTGTTTGTTACTCTTTCTCAGCCAAACCGATTTTGATGAAGTTTGGTACGGTGATAGCTCGAGTTCTGCCCCGGGACAATTACTTAAGGGAGCGCTGTTGTTTTTGACCGGTGCACCTGGCAGTCCATTTATTTCTTATTATTTTTTATTATTATTATTTATTTATTAAAAACAAACAACATGGTACAATAATATCAATCGCCCTGCAAAACTGTTAAAACAGTTTGACTGCAGAAATATGTCCGTGAATAAATCTGCTTTTTTTAAATATACTTAGCTTACAAGTCTTACAGTATGTCTAAGTAAGTTAGGTAAGGAAGTGCTAAATGTATAAATAAATAAATATCAGGGGACAATGTCACACCAATTGACTTAGTCCCAAAATAAGCTTTAGGCTTGTACAGTCAACAGCATAAATAAGTGATCATTTATGTACCTTGTCGCTTTCAATCGATTCACAATTTTGTATAACATTTCAAACACAACGTTAAAGTGATAAGGTACATAAATGATCACTTATTTATGCTGTTGACTGTACTAGACAACGATACAAATACTTATATAGAGAAATATATACTTAAATACATAGAAAACATAGATAACTCAGAAACAAATATTTGCGTTCATGTAGAACTGTGTGGTTCCAACGGAAGACCAGCGCTGACTTTAATGCCAGCATTACGCTGAGTTGGGACCTTTTCGTGGCTACTTTCTTTTTACCCGACTGCGTCAGAAGAAGGGTTATTGTATTTGTTAATCTGTTCTTTGTTATGTATGTCACAAATAAATGTTTTTCTTTCTTTCTTTTTAGCATAGCGCTAAACGAGTCGTACACGGACAAAGTCGCGTGCACATGCTAGTAATGCATAATAATTACGTTAAACGGACGTACCCCCGATTCAACCACATTTGCATAAGAGCTTAAGTGACAACATTACATGAACTAATATGGCCTAATGTATCCGCGCCCGCGCAGTCGTTGGCCACGGTCAACGTTCAGCTTCCGCTATAGAATACCGAATGACGTCACACACCATAACTCGCCGAATTATCCCGAGATTTAATTATCTTATGTTTGTTTAATTCTCACGGCCAAATTACCAACGTACAGTTTACAGATTTAGATGGCCATTCGCAGAATTGGCATTAGCGGATTAACTAATTTACTAAACCACAAGTTCCTTACTAATATTATTAATCCGTGTTCCTTTGTTCTGTTTTTAAAGTTTAACGCCTCGACTGGTCGATGTGGAATTTCGAATATACATATGTAAGGCTCATCGCTACAGATATCATGGTCCTAGCAATGACATGACGTTAATACTCGTCGAATATATTCATAACTGGTAACACTGTTATTGAGATGGATTATATTTAATGTCTGTAAACACTGTTGCTGGCTGTCAGATTTTTATACGTAACGGTGGGAACAAACGTATGTAAAAGAGATAATTAAATACCAATTGTCAGATAAAAGTGTTTTGTTGAATAAATAACCTAAAGATTCTACACATACGTGAGTATGTAGTCTATAGTAAAACGAGAGAAATAGATGATGGATGAATCGAATAACTCCGGGTAAAAAGAAATAAACTGCATACGTAGCTATACCTACCTAGACTGTTGTGTTGGGTACCTAATTTTTAGGGTTCCTTACCCAAAACGAGCCAAATTATAAATTCTCCGGTATTAATCCGTCCGGCAGTCTGTATTACCAATATCTCATGAACCGTAATAGGTGTGATTTTTTAGTGTATTTCTATTGCCGCTATAGCAACAAACAATATAAATAAAATAGTATGCCTTCATACAAAACTGGTACGGAACCCTTCGTGTGCGAGACCAACTTGAATGTGGCCGGTTTTTTTTTTAAACATGCGCACTCTGGTTCCTCCCATATGTCAAAAATCATAAAACTACCAATCAGGAATCATTAAATTAGTAATTATTTGTACATCTACTAAGTCCGAACTACACAAAAGTATAAATTAGATGCCATTTTCTAATTATCTTCATTCTGTTATAGACCGCGAAAGTGCAACTATTGATTGTCCGCAACATCGTGATCAGTTACGACCGTAATTACCACTTGTTGTTTTTCAAATATTCTGCATAATTAGTGATTTGTGTGATCTTTTGCCGCAATGGATATTGAAACCTAAGGTATGTATGATCATTAACCGTTTTTATTTATTTTTAACCTGTCACTAATACACTGGTAAACATCTTAGCCTGATTGTGCAAAACGTGGTTACAGAATTATCAACAACTTATTTAAGAGTGCTTGGTAATTCTGTAGCTCTGCCCACCCCACTCTGGGCATGAAGGCGTGAGTTTATGTATGTGTATGTATGTATGTATTTATTTTTAAATATTTGTTTTTATGGTAATCATTTAACTGCTACGGCAGAGAGATATGTTGGTAAAGAAAATATGCTTATTTTGAATACCTATTGAGTTTTAGTACATTGGTCCGTCGAAGTCCGTCATAATTCTACCTTTAAAAGTTAGATAAAAGAGTATTTTAAAAGATTTCATGCACAGTAAATCCCACTTTTCCCCCTTTTTTTTGTAATTGAGGTACTACGCCAACGCATTTTATTCGTAGCATTATATTTATTTATTTTAGTACATTATATTTATTTCATAAAAATATGTTTTTACTACTTTTTCGAATTACGAGAGTTAAACTAGAATTATAAGATTTTTTATACACCATTTTAGTTTTAGTTCGGTTATAATTCTTATGTATTAAGTAAATAATGTGTTATTTTAAAAATAAATGTGTTTTACATTAAATTAACCCGTTTTACTCATAAATCTATCCAATACTCTGCGTTTAGTATTTTTGTCGCACCTTAGTATGGGCGAGGAACCATAGTGATGCGGGTCGATTTGTAAAAAAAATGTGCTCTAATTTGAAAAGGAAGGAGTTGGTTGCGACTATTATTTGCCGTTTCGAGCATTCGCTTCTCAAAAATCGACTCCTTGCACAACAATAGTTAGTAGTACACTCACACAACGCTAAAGGGGCCAACACCAAGCAAAAAACACCATTATAAGTATTATAACTTTGTTGGCAACACCAACTTATAGTATTGTTCATGTATATCTTTGTCTTTTTCCCCCCTTCTTACATCGGCGATCCCGGCGAAATACACGACCGAAACGACCTCCTGCATTTTTATTGATTACCACGGACACCAGCCAAGATAACGAAAATTACAGTCCACACACTTCTAACATTGGTCCTTCTCGTGAAGAAAACGTTCGTGGTACGAGCACTCAGGAGTTTTCGGGGTAGAAAAATCATCGCAAATCAAGAAACCTTGGAACAAAAAGGTCGCCATTTTTCATTATAATTATAAAGGCCCGGCATCGTGTTTCGTCGCAAGGAGCATTCGACGGACACCTATATTTGGCCGTATACTCAGGCAGCAGCAGCGCGCGCAAGTATCCACATCATCTTATTCTCGGTGTCGCCCGCGCAAGCCCCACTGAAGTGTGAGGAGCACATACAGCAGGTAACCCGCAAGTTAGAGAGAGACGCAATTCGTAACCCGACCAAGTGCGAAGAATCATTGACTTCTGTCTACGCATGCGCGAAGGCGACGCAATCAAATTCCTCGAACACAAGTGGGACAGCTACATCGTCATTATACGGAAGAGCGAACGAGTCAGCACTACGCTCGGGCGTCACATCGAACAAGGAAGCAAATTAGCAAAGCAAACCGCCATTTTGTCATCATTTCACTGTGCTGATTGTTGTAACTTGTAACTCTGATCGTAAATTTATAGTTTTTAACTTAACGGTTAGACGGTAATTTAAGACAAACATTTTTGTGTTGTATTGGTGGTACGGGGATCATAACGTAATTATAGCAAAAATAGTGATAGTTGTGGTTCGTGCAAACAAAGGGCGCGGCGCGTGGCAAGATGCCGCATTCCGAGAGTGAAGATGATTCGTTGGGCAGAAAGATTAAAGCTCGTGGTTACTGCAAATCATCAATAACCAGGGCAATGTCGTTTGTGGCTCAACCTTTGCAAACTCATTCAATTGAATATCTCAAAAACAAACGCGGCAAACTTGTTAGCTCCTTCAGTGAGTATGAGGCCTTGTGCAAAGAAATTATGTATTTGGATCCGACCGACGGTGAAAGGTATGATGCGATTGAGGAGAGTTACCTCATTACGCTCACTGTACTTGACGAAGAGTTAAATTCGCGTAAAGCTATGTCCACGCCGCCTCTTAACACGCCACCAACCGCTACCAGAAAGTTGCCACCAATTACTATACAAACCTTTGATGGTGAGTTTACTGAGTATTTGCCTTTCATCAATTTGTTCACTTCAATGATACACAACGACAAAAGCCTTGATTCAGTTCAAAAATTGTACTACTTGCGCTCATTTTTGAAAGATGAACCCTTAGACCTTATAAAAAACCTTCCGATAACAGATGCAACTTATGCAGAAGCACTAAAAATCTTAAATGATCGCTATAGTAACAAGCACAGAATAACTACCGAGTACATATGTAAATTATTAGATTTAAAACAAATAACTAGGTCAACTTCAGAAAACCTCAGGAATTTCTTGTCCTTAGTTAATCAAACACTAGCTGCAATAAAAAACAATGAACCTAATGTAAAATACTGGGATGCGATTTTACTGTGTATTTTGTCACGGAAACTAGATTCATTTACGGCTCGCGCCTATGAACTTGAGAGAGATCACGACGTGGAACCAACACTGCAAGTCTTCTTAAAGTTCATAGAAAAGAGGGCACTCGCTATGGAAAGCACCGAGCAGGCTACTCGAAGTCACGTGCAGCAACCATCAACATTGGGTGGAAACAGGATGGCAGTGCATATCGTATCAGCGGCACCAGAATGCAGTTACTGTAAGTGTAAAGATCACAAATTATTTAAATGTAAAAAGTTTCAAATGCAGGTAGCACATGAAAGGTTGAAATTTATCAAGGATAATAAGATGTGTGAGATATGTTTGGGTAGACATTCAGGTCGATGTAGGTACCATTTCCGGTGTGCAGAGTGCAAGGAACAGCACAACACTCTGTTACACTGCAATCCAGCTCTGCAATCGCCACCTGTCACATTGACAGGCAATACAAATAATAATGTGCTTCTTCCCACAGCTCGAGTTAAGGTTGTAGGAAGCGACGGTACGGAGTACCACATAAAAGCACTCTTGGATAGTGGCTCACAGGTATCCTTTGTCACATCAAAGGTAGTGCAGTTATTAGGTCTTAAGTCCAAGCGTAACAATTTAAACATTGTTGGTATAACCAATTCAAAAACTAGTGCGAAGGCATGTGTCCCTCTTGAAATTCACTCATTGAAATCACCATTTAGGACTACAATTACTTGTCACATTGTAGATGAAATTACATGCAATTTGCCTCAAACTAAATTTGATATTTCTGGATTTAATATCCCCACTAGCATTGTATTGGCGGATGAGCAGTTCAACCAACCAGGAGAGATACATATCCTCATTGGGTCTGACATATTTTTTCAGACTCTGATGCCCGACGAATTGATGCAGCTGGACTCGCCTGCGATGCCGATCAGAGGTACAGTGACGCTGCCGCAGACTGCACACCCTGAGCAAAGATTGTATGTAGTTAAAACTGTTTTCGGTCATGTCCTAGGAGGCAATTTACCCACTTATCTTGTGAAGCCCACTTGTAACAAAGTAGTCCTAAAATGTGAATCAAATATCAACGAGATTTTGTCCCAATTCTGGACCACTGAAAAAGTGCCAGAGATTTTAAATGAAAAGACCTCGGAACAGGAACTTTGCGAAGAAATATTTCAAAGTACTGTGAAGCTGAATAATAATAGATTCGAGGTTGACATACCTTTAAAGTTACCATTATCGAAAGTGCGTGATACTCTTGGGGAATCTTTCCACTATGCTATGAAACGGTTTTTAAACCTTGAAAAGAAACTGCACATGAACCCAGATTTATTCATGCAGTATCAAAACTTTATTCATGAATATTTAGCACTCAATCATGGTCACTATGTTGACATTGAGCTGTACGATTTAAATAAAGAAGCAGTATATTTTCTTCCACATCATGCTGTAGCAAATGACAACAGCAAAACAACAAAGCTTCGTACAGTATTTGATGGATCTATGCATACAAACAAAAAAATCTCCTTGAATGATTTACAATTAAATGGTCCAGTAGTTCAACGTGAGTTGTTTGAAATTATTTTATTATTCCGCTTAGGTAAGCACACATTTACTGCTGACATTAGGCGCATGTTTAGGAACATTCATGTTAATCCCGCATTTACATCCTTGCAAAACATATTATGGAGGGATAACATGGATGAGCCAGTAAAATGCATTAGATTAGACACCGTTACATACGGTCTTAAATCATCAAGCTACCTAGCAACACGTTGTTTAAGTGAGCTAGCAAATAAATTTCAAAGTTCACACCCTCTAGCTTCATCTATAATCAAAAACAATACATATGTCGATGACATAATTTATTCAAATGATAATTTGGGCACTACGCTACAAGCAAGAGCCCAACTGTGCGATTTACTTAAATTAGGCAGTTTTATAACTCACAAGTGGGCTTCTAATAATCAGAGAGTTTTAGCCGATATTCCATCAGATCAACAACATTTCGATAGCCTAGATCTGCAAAAAGATATCTGTAATATGAAAGCGTTAGGTTTGCAAATTAACATAAGAGATGATTGGTTCATAATTTCAAGCCCAGGGCCATATGACTCCGAAAAGGTAACAAAACGAGGCATTCTGAGCTATATAGGCAGAATCTATGATCCAATGGGTTTTGTAAGTCCCATAGTCGTTACAGCAAAGGCAATAATGAAAAAAATATGGATTTCAAACACGGGTTGGAATGATAGTCCCCCTGCTAATGTA
The DNA here is from genome assembly GCA_927399475.2 of Acleris emargana. Lineage (NCBI taxonomy): Eukaryota > Metazoa > Arthropoda > Insecta > Lepidoptera > Tortricidae > Acleris > Acleris emargana. The sequence goes on from OV656846.1 coordinate 1,726,524, forward strand.
CAATCAGAGTGGCTCCAGTTTGTGACCGATCTAAATAAAATGAAACCCATTGCATTACCCAGAAACATAGACATTTCAGCCTCACAGACAGCAGATCTGATCGGCTTCGCGGACGCTTCCAGTTCGACCGCTTACGGGTGCTGCCTGTATCTGCGACTTACAAACACCTCAGGTACAAGTACTGAAACCTATTTACTCTGTTCAAAGTCACGCATAAATCCCACGCAAAATAAAGGAATGACTGTGCCCAGACTCGAGTTGAATGCTGCACTGTTGCTTTCAAAACTGGCCGCGAAAACTTACGACGTTTTAACACTTAAGCTCGACATTAAGAATGTTTATTTGTTCAGCGATTCCCAGATAGTACTTGCATGGCTAAATACTGAATTTACAAAACTTCAAGCTTATGTTGGGAACAGAGTAAATGTGATTCAACAGAACACTGGTAGATGGCACTGGCTATACATAAACACGAACGAGAATCCGGCAGATTTGATAAGCAGAGGGGTCTTGCCGAGTGAGCTGAGTGGCCACAAGTTATGGTGGAAGGGCCCCCAATTCCTGCAAGACAGTAAGTACGATTTCAATTGCTGCGAACCAAAACTGCCTCACGATGTGCCAGAGGTAGAGACCGTGCTCGGTGCTTTCCGCTAATTTGGGGATAATAAATCCGCTTAAGCATGTATTCCCTAGGTTATATGGTTTCTCTGACATAAACAAAATTGTTAGGCTCTTTGCATACATATTGAGGTTTCTAAATAACATAAACAAAAAGAAAGATAAATTAAATTCTACCTTTTTAAGCAGCGCAGAATTAAATAAATCACTCATGTTGATAATTAAATATGAGCAAAGCAACTGGTTTAAATCTGAAATTTATGAGTTAAGCAAAGGTAGCAATTTAAAAGGAAATTTAACAAACCTTCGTCCCTTCCTTGACGAGTTAGGAATTCTAAGAGTAGGCGGAAGGCTTCATTATGCAGATATTTCCTACTCTCACAAACATCCAGCTTTATTACCCAAGGATTCTGTTATAACTAACTTACTTATCAGGAGTGAGCACGAAAGGTTACTGCATGCAGGACTTAGGCTTATACTTGCAAGCTTGAATCAAAGGTTTTGGTTAGTGAATGGCTTGATGGAAATTAAGAAAGTTACTCATAAATGTATTACTTGTTTTAGACAAAAGGCAACTGTAGCAAAACAGCTGATGGGTTCCTTGCCACCGAGTCGAGTCACAGCTACTAGCCGACCGTTTGAAAAAATCGGAGTGGATTTCGCTGGGCCAGTCCAAGTCAAACTTTCTCGAGTTAGGCGATCCGTTATAGGTAAAGGATACATTTTAGTATGCGTGTGTTTTGCCACGAAGGCAGTTCATCTAGAGCTGGCTTCTGACTTAACCACAGATACCTTCCTAGCGTGTTTAAGACGATTGATTTCGAGACGAGGATTGCCCACGGAAATTCATTGCGACAATGCTAGTACCTTCAAGTGTGCAGGGAGCCAGTTAGTTGAGCTATTCTCACTGCAGTCTTCACAGAGTCACAAAGCGCAAGTGCACGAATTCTCGGCACAAAAGGGCATAAATTTCCACTTTATACCTAGCTACTCGCCTACATTCGGCGGACTCTGGGAGGCAGCCGTGAAGAGCACCAAATATCACCTAAAAAGAACATTGAAATCTAATGTTTTAACATATGAACAATTGTCAACGGTACTGACTGAAATAGAGGCTGACCTCAACAGTCGTCCACTTTTACCATTGTCATCAGATCCGGATGATTATTGTTATTTGACACCTGGACATTTTATAATAGGTAGTCCATTTACCATGTACCCAGAAAGTGATGTAACTAACATACCACAAAATAGACTTACCTTTTGGAAACAGTGCCTACATTTAAAACAAACTTTCTGGAAACATTGGTACAAGTATTACTTAAATGTGTTGCAAAATAGACCTAAATGGTTAATTGAAAATTGTAATATAAAGTTAGGTACTTTAGTTATTCTAAAAGAAGATAATATACCCCCTATGTGTTGGCCGATGGCCAGGGTTATTAAATTATTTCCAGGACATGACGGAAAGGTGAGGGCAGTAGAAGTTAAAACGCCTGGTAATAAAACTCACCTCCGTGGTATACATAAATTGTGTATACTTCCCATAGAAGATAATAATTCAAATTAATCTTCTTTATTGTATTGTATTAACATTCGGTAGCTTCGCTATGTGCCAAGAGATGGCGCCACTATCTTTGTAAAATTTTCGATAATTATTTATAAGGCGTAGTTACGCTATTAGCCGCTAGATGGCGCTCTATTTAGCGAGTTTAAAAATAAGTGTCAAGTGAATTAGTACTCTTTTTTATCAAGATGTGTAGTTTTACTATGATGCATGCTTTTGATGAATAAGTTTGAGTGTATTTTGCTTTATGTATAATTCGTACAATAATTGGTATAAATGCCTGGCTATGTAACCAAATAAGTTAGTTAATTTAGTTATCTTTTTGGGCCGGCAGCATGTTGGCAACACCAACTTATAGTATTGTTCATGTATATCTTTGTCTTTTTCCCCCCTTCTTACATCGGCGATCCCGGCGAAATACACGACCGAAACGACCTCCTGCATTTTTATTGATTACCACGGACACCAGCCAAGATAACGAAAATTACAGTCCACACACTTCTAACAAACTTGTCTATTGGCAGAAAAGTTTAGTTTTATGGCCAAGTAATTTTTCGTCCATAGACAAACACTAAACATACATCAATTAACCTTATTAATCTGAAACGTGAGCCTAAACAATTAATTCCATTACCACGTATCAAGGCCGGGGTCAACGACCGCATACCGCGGCGACGCTAATCGAATTTCGCAATGAAACAATTTATTCTCTTACAGACAATTGAGCGCCCAGTAACTCCAAAAAGGGTCGCTTTACTAAGGATCTACGGAGTACCTACCGGGGCCAAATAACGTCATCAACCACTTCAGAAAGTTAGGTTTAATCAGATATTTTACGCGTAAAACCTACCTATTTGATAAAAAATAATCGTTTAAGGAATTTGGCGCTATTGGACCCGATTCTACGTGCACATTACTTAAATAGCCTAAAACTAAATTTTTGAATTTAGACTGCAGATTTAACCAGTGCTATTCCAGACTGTCAAGCTGACAATGTAGGTATAAGACTGCCTAAAATAAGAAGCGTCAGATTCAAATTAGCGCTGTCATTTAATTATGACAGCTGCTCATAGAATAGCAGTGTTTTAGCGACACCTAAATAAAATTAGGAAGTTTAGAGGCCACTGTAAGATCGGGTCCATTGTGTGTCTAAAATGGGCGCAAAAATATCTAACACGGTCTTATACCTCTAGTAATAAAGACGTGGCAGATATTTTTGCACCCAGTGTTGGATAATTTATTATTGCTGGTGACTGTAGGTATCTACGGGGTCTTTGAAAAAGGGAGAAATTACTTTTATACATTTTCTATTGAATATGTGTATTCAGTACCTACTATAAACCAAATTGAAAGAAAAAAAAACCACCTACTACATTATTGAGTACGTAACTAAAGCGTATTTAACCCTTTGAACGCCAAGAACCACTAAAGTGGTCGTGTACTGTCGTCCCTACGACGCCATCGACCGTCATATACCTAGTGGTCACAGATACAGTGCAAAATAGCCCCGAGTATTTATGACGTAAGGTTGGCATTAGCTGTGGTTTTAAGCTGTCATTGGCGTGTGAGGATGACGTTTGTATCAAGTCAGAGGCGTTCAAAGGGTTAATATGCCTCTGGACCTGTACTAACCTAGCACCAGTTCTAACTCAGAGCTCAACATAATCTTGTTAATTTTAAACCAGCATATAAATCTCCAATTTCCAACAGCTGCTATGAACGGAGGGGTCGCCGTATAATGGTTTAGGTGCTAGCGAGTTCAACAGGCGCAGGCGCGAATAACAGAGTGACTCACCATACGGATACGGGATCCTTTTACGACGAACTATATATGTTTACATAGTGAGTTTGCTCGTTTAAGCTTCCGTTCGACCTAGGGTTGCCAACTATTTCTTGCGCAAATATAGTATTTTCAAGCCCAAGGTATAAAAATTATAGTACACTGAAAGAATATATAGTATTTTGAAGATTTTTTTTTGTAAAAAGTGTGTAAATCAACTATCAGAGCTGAAAAATGCTATTTCTCCACTACATCGGTGCTCAAAATCTGGTTGAAACGGCCAACCCAAACTATATCTTTAACAGTATATAAGAGTCAAAATATAGTAGACTATATATTATAGTACGGTTGGCAACCCTAGTTCGACCGGATAGGTAGGTACATGAGTACAGTCACCGTTGTATACGATCTGGTAGATTAAATCTTAAAATTAGAAACTTTGTAATGGGTATGGCCGAGAAAAATTGTACATAACGATCTTGAACTGGTAACACACGGTAACATACGTGAATTAAGGTAACACACGTGAAATTTGTAAAGCTTAGAGTACACGATAGAGAGTTTTCTATAATTTTTATTTGTATTATTTGGGATAGTCAAAATTAGGGCTTAACAACCGTTTTATTTTCCGTAGAAGTTACAGCCACATTGAGACCCATAATAATGGTTACGCTGACAGGGAACAAACTCCATTTACCGGTTTGAGAGTGCTGGCGGGAGCGCTCTCTAACCAGTAAATGCATTTCGTTCCCGCAGGATTTGTAACTGGTTAAAAATAAACCGGTTAATTATTTAGGTTAATTTCGAACGAATTGGTTGCATAGGTTACGCTCACAGGGAATGAAATGCATTAACCGGCTAGAGAACGCTTTCGCCATATATCCTAGTCTCCGATCACATGCAGGAAGTAATCCCTAACCGGTAAATAGATTTCGTTCCTTGTTAGCGTTAATTTTATTATGGGTTAGGCTATCAAAGCGTGGCTCTAACCGGTACGGAAAATTAACCTGTTTTTAAATTAACCGGAAAATTAAAAATTGATATATATATACACCTTAGTATGTAAGCTTTTTTTCAGGTTTATACACATTAAAATTGATATATACACCTTATTTTGTAAGTTTGTTTCAGGTTTACAAATAAAAAATTGCTGATGATTATGCCAAAATACAGTAGCAGTCTATCACCATAACCATAACATTCATTCAAAACTTGAGGTTACATTATAATGTCATACCAAATATGTTATCAATGGAACTATGTACTGAGCTGTGGATCAAACTAGCACCAAGCTTGCATCAAGCAGAATATTTTAGACGGCGTTATCACGAAACGCTGGCTGTTTTGCAGCCCCGGAGAAGAACCCGAGGTTGCATCGAATTGTCATAACAGGGTCGTGCGGGTTGGAGACCCGTTGGGTCAAATGGAGGAAAATAATAATCTATTTCACATAAAATCAAACAAAACAAGTTTGAACAAAAACTATACCTATTCTTTAAAATAAAAACAAAATACAAAACTTCTACATTATTAAGAAAAACTTTGTTTTAATTTAAAAGTAACTAAATTATTTAAGAAAATAATAAATAATACCAATTAGTATCAAATCCCTACATTGAACACTCAACAACATATCACGAATGTTACGTAACACATATAGTAACACATGGTATCATTCGTGAATCAAAAATGGTGTGGACATAACTTTAAAAATTATACATTCGGTGAGTTTTGAAGTTAGCAAGCACCGTATAACTTTATTTGTTAAACGAATAGTCTATCTACATGTGCAATTTATAATTATGTATAAACTTGTGTTCTTACCTTAGATATTCACTGTTGAAAAAGCAAAATATCACCGAGACAAAAACGCCGGCCACTTGTTTTTGTCAACTGTCGTAAACAAAGTGGCGGATGTTTATCCACAGGTGGGCCAACCTGTAGTGTGGTGTTGCCTTGACTCAATAAAGGTTCATGCGGCCCTGGATTCTTGTTGGTTTAGCCGTAATGTGGTAACATACGTGAAGTAACATTCGTGAACAAAAAGTGAGACACATGTTTGAAATTACTTTTGACACACTTTATTGCGTTATTTTATTAAAATAATTCAATAAAAACATAGCAAATTTAGTTAACAACGTTAGACATTCCAAAACTATAATGGGTACGAATCAAATGGTATATTTTTCTGACTTTGATCTGCGAGATGTCGTAGTGGGACACCGAATTTTTGTATGAACGCGACAATTAACCGTTTCCAAAAAAAATACTTTTTATTAGCAGGAAATGATAATTGACTTAAATAAAAATATATATATGCATCAAACATTCTCCGGATCAGATATACCCTTCCATGGTACTAAAAAATAAAAATACAAGAAGGTTATGATTATTTAAGTGAGAGGGACATTGACTTTTTTTCAAATGTACAATTTTTCTCGGCCATACCCTAATGTGTGATATTGTGTTCAGTCGCCTACACAGAGATGTAGGTATCTTACAATGCAATAAGTCGCAAAAATATATACACCTCTTTGTGACCGACTGTACACGTGTATTAAAAACGATGTGTTTGTTTGTTAGTCTGTCTTCAGTGTTCAACGCCTTAAAATAGTTTGTAGCCCCTAATATGTACGCGGAGTATTTTTTATCCCGGAGATGGAGTCGCAGGAAACGGCTAGTTTTATCCAATTTATTTTAGCCGTTTGTGTGATTCTGATTTCTTTAATGATTTAACTTTAATGTTACACATTTTTTATTTAAAAATAAGAAAAAATGTACTAATTTAAAAAAACCGTTGTCCTACCAACTCAACATTGACCTTCAATAGGGTAAAAAAATTAGGGGAAACTGCTCCATTGTTGGAACCATTAACCTTGGCGGTTAGAGGCGATAATTCTACAACTAGTCGCCAATAACTAGTATTTTGGATGCCAATAATTAGGCGTTTCAGCCTGTAGACGGGTATAAACGTTCAAATAGTCGCTTAGCTGCGTTAAAAAGGTTGTACGCGGCGAAAGCCAGATGGCCAAACTTGATCTTGAAAAGGCTGTTCACACATCAGTTCCCAAAGTAACGTAAATATTACAAATAGCACATCGACTGTACTCGCTTATTTAGCTTAGTTATATCTGTTACGAGGATGTTAATTCAGCCAATTTGTTATTGTACGAGATTACATTTGACTTTCAAAGTTTCACACAAGGTCAATTAACATTGTAAATGCTGATTAGAACTGAGGAGATATGGACATTGGTTTAGTGGTAATGCATCTGCGTTGTCGCAGGTTCGGGTCCTGCGAGCGCAAACTTTGCCTGATAGGTACCATTCTTGGCATGCTAGACTGTCCTCTGGTTCGACCCTGGAACTCCATTCACGTGGAGTCCAGAGGGGGGAAATGTCAATTGAATTTGAGTCGCTTCACTTCAAACTCCTATCTCCTTGAAACTTGGTACACGAATTTAAAACTTAACTGGTTTGAAAAAAGACGCAAATTCCGTTGTCCTTTTGCATGGATTTACCAGAGTATCAGGATAGCTATGCTATAACGTGCTATAACGCAATACGGAATATTAATGATTTTGTTACTTGTTTGCTTGTTTGATATTCTAATTCCTACTATCAATAGTATACTATTTATCAATCAATCAATAAGCCCTTTATCCTAAACTAATGTTATTTTGTAATTTTTTACCCAAGTGCGTCATAAGTAGGGTTATGTATTTTGCTACGTATTATGACATTTCTACGTACTGTGTGCTGTGTTTACGACACGTAGGCCTAGTTGGTAGTGACGCTGCCTAGGAAGTTAGTGGTCCTGGGTTCAAAACCCGGTAAGGTCAGATATTTGTATAATGACCGCGAAATCTTTGTTGGCTTATTGTCTAGGTTATTTTCATAGCTATTCAAAAAATGATTTTTCTCAACTGTTTTTTACATGAATCAGTTTTTATTAAAGCTGTGAAAGCAATGAATATTCCCCATTCTAGTAATATTAAAAAAAATGTGTATGTATGTAAGAGTTTGTGTTTTAATCAAACAAAATTAAATTAAATTTGGAACACAAGTAATCTATGTCCAGAAATATATTTTTCATCACACTTGCACGTAAACAGTATCTAAACATACAGGTTAACTTGGCTGCAATGCCCCATATAAAACCCTCGACCTTTCTTTTTACCATGAAACCCAAGGTCGGTAAGTAATTTTTTTTTAATTTATACCACAGCACACAAGTCATGCAAGTTCAAGCAAAGAGTTTACACGCAATTGAAAAATAGTCTTAAAATGTTATTTAAACAGGAATTTCATTGCAATCTCGCTACATGTTACTTAAATACTCAATTAATGTTCTTAATAATCGATTTTAATAGTTTTCTGTATCAAAACGTCGTTTTTTTTTACACTCCTTCAGGGCTGTATGTACCTATACCTACGTAAGAATTTGCCCTTAACGTTTCTGAACGAAACATTTGTATAATCTGTGGACTCCGCCCGCCATCCGCTTAAAAAAAGTTCAAGTAATTCGTAATAATAGTTGTGCTGACTTGTGTATTTATTTACTCGCAAATGTGATGAAAAACATTGTATGTTTCACGGGCGGTACGGGAATTACGAACCTCGACTCAGAAAGCCCTCAGTCTTCGACTTCGGGCTTCTACTAGAGCCTCGATCGCAATTCCTTACTTACCGACCTTAATACACAATGTACTATAAAAGGTCAGATATTCTAAAATTATTACTTAAACGCTATTTCAGGAAATCCAACAGGGAAAAACTACTTCCTACATTACCTTCCGCACAATTAATAACAAAGCCGATAACCGATCTTACACCTAAAAATACCAACACCACAATGAATTAACAAATTACTCTCACAGGCGGGACAAAAACCTGAGAGAAAAAACAAGGCTGTCAATCATTATATTTTTAGAATGACTGAACTCTCAGACAGGTTTTCGCGAAACTAAATAATAAACAATCTAAGGTTTTTACGCAGTTTAAATTGGCGTGAGTCACTGTACAAACAAAATAAACACTGCTACGTGTTACTCACGTATTACTGTCAACAGTTCATGATGAAGGACTGCAGCGAGTCCCAAATATGTCAGCCCCTTATGAGTTACTGTCATTAAGTTTTTTTTTTATGGCCTATCCATATGGATGGCAAACGAGCGCACGGGCCACCTGATGGTAAGTGAAAACTGTGACCCATAGACATTCGCATTCACAAGACTGCAATCGACTGCAAATGTATGCACTGCCAACCCTGAGGACTAAGATGGAATGCCTCTATGCTAGTCATTTCACCGGCTGTCTTATCCCCAAACCGAAACACAACAATGCGAACACTGCTGTTTGGCGGTAGGTTAATGGATAAGATGGTGGTACCAACCCGGACGGACCCTGCACAAGGTCCTCCCACCCGAAAACACAAGTAAAAGTCAAATCAACATCATGAATTTGGACCAAATAAAAACACCATACAAAGTAATTTTTGTCAAAATGTAAAATTAAATATGCACAAAGTGAAAGTAAACTAATATGAATTAAGACCAAAATGCAATATGTAGTCCTAACTTATTATGACCAAATAGATTATGCAATGTACAATATTTCAGGCGGAACGTATTTACAAATGGTAATTTTCCAGTCTGCGTAAATACAAATTATCATTATTTTCGACGATTTTGAGCGTGGATAATTTTCCTTGTTGATGTTTTTCAAATTAGCATTTTTCTGATTTGACCTATAAAGAGTGGTCGATTATATGATAATAACATTAAAAACCCCATATTATGGTTGCCTTCATAGACATAGCGGTAGCATCCCGGGTCAGAAAGTGAGAGATGTATTCTCGACCTTTATTTACATTGGTAAACATGACAATTATAGGCCTGCACTATTGTAATACCAAAGGTGGTAACAGAACTGTCATTGTGCTTATTCTATTAATATGCAGTTAGCCGCCTTTTTTGGTATCACGGCGGCGCAGGCCATCCATTATCTGTATGGAAGCATAAACAAGTCAACGCAATCAAATAATGCTTGCAAGGACTGGATGGACACAAAAAAAGATATTAATAAATGGATGCAATGTATGTATGTACGGATCAAAACTTGCAAGTTAAATTAGACCCACTTCCTGTCAACGGAATGGGCTGAAATTTCGACCACATATGTAAACCCGATGACAATGCAATATAATGGTATCTAAGAGCTGATCTGATGATGGAGTCGAAAGGTGGCGATCTCCGCTATTCTTACCGTAGACCCATCATGTTAAAACTCAATACTTTGGTCTTGATAAGCAGATAAAGATATTGCAAAAAAAGCTTGTCTCAAAAGTGACTGTTTTGACAGATACTCATTAATATTATCTAAGTCATGCAAATAAATAAAGATAGCCATAGCAGTGGTTATTTTGTCCGTCTCACTTGTTCTAATGCTGCATGGAAGCGATTATTTTCTTCTATCTACTATTTTCTTGCTCAAGAAACAAACAAAAGATATAGATCCCGTGTCAATAAAAGATAAAACACATGCATAGTTGATCACTGGCTCTAATCGCTTCCCGCAAATTTTCGGTGGTGGGACAAGTGCCTTAACCTAAAGGTTGTTTATCAACAAACATTTCATTAAACAACAAGGTCAATTGAAGGGCCAATGTGATGATCCATCATGAAATCATAAAGTAAACATGTGTTCATTTTTACTTTCATGGAAGAACTCTTAATTCAACATAACTGACTCATACTCTATGGAAACATTCTGAAGACTTTAGCCTTGTTTCACTTATAATTATTCTGTGCTTTGGTACGCTGTGGTTGATTGATTCCATGGGTGATTCAACCGTTATCAGTCCTTAATCATAAGATGTACTGTAACCATATTTCTTCTTACAATTGATCAAATTTTAACCATATTATGACAGATTTCTTTAATATACTAATACTAGGGACTGACAGCAGTTGAAACACCCTTATAGAGATGCAAATTAGAGGTCAAATTAGCTATATTTTTCCTTCAAGTTTCCTGCTAAAATGTTATGTCGGCAGGAAAGCGGACAGGAAGCAGGCTGAAAATGACTGTGCTTGTGCTCTTCGCACACGGAGCTTGTCTTTCGTCACACGGACAAGTTAATTTATACTATTAATTTGTAGTATACTTCCTTGGATTGAATCAATAGCTAGGTATTCTTATCCAAATAACAACAAAAAAGTGTTATACTTATAATAAATTAATAAATATAAGGATGTAATAATGTGCAATATTCCATAAGCAATAAAACATAATACTTCAAAAAAATTCATAGGACATACTCCAGACAAACAAAATAAATCAATGTGTTTCAATCCAAATGTCAAAAAAAGGTTTGAATTACTTAATTCAATTGTAAATTTATTTATATCACATATAGGCCGGCAACACACTATAAGCAAATGCAATCAACACATTTGCAGCCAAAAAGCGCTATGCTCAAAACTGATCCCCATATTTTTCTGCTTTGTAGCAAAAACTACCTAAAAAATAGAGCAAGCAACTAGCAGGTTACTAGCACTGAATGTCGCACTGCCAGATCAAAAGTGTAGTAACTCAAAATACAACTGTATTTTAAAATCAACTGTAATACAACGCCTTCATAGGCTTCATAGCTCATGCTTGAAACAAAACTAACAATGATTTTGAGTTGATACAGCCTTGATCTAGCAGTGCAATGTGTTTGAGCGCAGGACCACTAGCTTCGTTGGCAGGGTCACTACGAACTAGGCCAGCGCGACGTCAAGCATAAATATATTGCAAATACAAAAAACATAACTAAAAATATGTTAAAAAGTTTCTTCCAATTTAGCAAAAGCTTCATTGTCATTTTAATATACTTAGGGCACCTTTTATCATCAGGTCTTCAGTGCAGAGTAAGAAATACATGGAGGGTTTATGTTTTACTTATGATAAAAGTTTTCCCTTTGTTATGATGAGAATGTGTGGTTTTCATTTACCTAATTTGACTAGAATGACCCGTTGAACTTTCTTTAACCACAATGTCAACAACTATTCTATTGCCTCAAATCCTTATTAACTTTACGTTTAATGGGTATGGCTAAACTAGTAAAGTTTTGAAAACTGACATGTCCCCATATTTTTACAATCATTTAAAAAATTCATTTCAATACTTACTTGACTTGTTTCTTACATGATTACACACTTGTTTATCAATGTTTCGCCTCAGGAGAATGTTTAAGACGCACGTAATTTGAGCCAACTTTGGCATATGTTACGTCCGTGTGTTTAGCTCGTGTGCGTACCTCAAAGACGCCGAGGCAGCGGCCGAGCTTGCCGATGACTCCGGCCTCCTCCAGCACCTCGCGCATCGCCGTCACCGACGGCTCTTCCTCCGGCTCCACGCCGCCGCCCGGCACGATCCAGTTGTCCGGCCGCCGCGAAGACGTCACTAACAACACCTAATAACAACCAACTCAATTACCACATAAACTAATATCCAGGAAGGAACAAGGGCTTCACTGCACGGTTGTTATGCTAACCTCCGTTTCGGCGTCCGAACGCACGCATATACAAGCCGCACGGCGTCGGAATCCCTCGTCGTCATAAATCCGGATCGAATTAGGCTTCTCCTTCACCATTTCGAGTAAACACGTAAACGCGAACGAAACAGACGATCACGAACGAAAAACGGACATCAAATATAAAGAAAAATATCAACCGAACGAAATTTTTTAGTGATCAACAAACGCCATAACCGAGGTATCCTGTGATAAACGTATCCATTTTCGACTAATTGAAGAGTTACACAACGTACATGTAAAATGAAACTATAATAACGATAACACTACAATTAGAGCAATATTTCAGCTATAACTAGCTCTTGATCGCGTATTTCGAGCCCATGTTGAATGGTGCCTGACGTTTTCTTTGCGAAAATCGAAATAGGTTTTGGAAAGCAAAAGCAAGGGACTATCAGCTGACAGCCGGAAGAAGGAAACAAGATTGCCATGCCACGCCAATGGCTGCTTAGAATGTTGCTAGCACATATTTTCAAACACATTCAAATAAATATAAATCGTTTCTGATAATCGATATATTTTTTAGGAAATAATTAAAAAAGAGGGTTTTTTTATATGACAAATAATAAAAATTAGGTTCTTCATTCAAATCAAATAAAAGTATTACTGGCTAAAATTATAAATCTTTCAACAAAATGTAAAAAGAAGTAGATCAACACGAACACAAAACTTGTGTTCCACATCGATCCTTATACTGTCTTGTCTATGCTGTTACTTTTTTCTGACATTTGACGGTGAATGCAGTTATTTCAAAATTTTGATGGAGTTGTTTGTTGGGTGATTTCTAATAATCTAATTTTGTTTAAGTTCTTTTTCAGGTCAGGAATGGGTAAGTTTATAACATTGAAGTAATTTTCATCTTTTTAATAACATACGATTTATGTTTAAAACGTTGAAAATATATACAATGAATGGTTACGCTTAAAAATAGCCATTTGTTGTTCGTAGAAGGAGTTTCAGTTAGATTGTTTGGTTTTCAGATAGAAGCTTCGACTTAGTGGCTTTACTCAAGCAGCAACCAACCGCTAAAAGCCACAAAATAAGACCTACGCAGTTTATCAGCGTGGCCGGAGGGGTACTGTCTACCATTTAATTAGTGATAGTTTAATACCCAGTATACTTGTAGTAATGCATGCGGTAGGTGTTTGATGCCTTTCTATTTGTAATGCTTGAGTTTTGAGTAAGATCAAGTAAGTTAATTTTATTTTATACTAGATTTATTTGTTATAGACATGGGCTTTTGTTTTTAAAGATTTTCTTGATTGTGCTGTTGTACCATTAAGATTATTAAGTATACTGTTATTACTTGAGACTCGGGCACATCATTCGTGTAACTGGGAGCTGAGGTTTCTATCACCCTAATAGAATACAATTAAATTTCAGGTCCAAAAGCGACTGGAAACAAACATAAAAAACAGGAAAACCAGTCGATTAACAGTCTTTGATAGGATCCGAAATATATCCAAATGTGAAAGTCCTCGGGCTCCACCATTATCTGATGTACAGCAAAAAACTGAGCACAGAAAACAACAGTTAGAGAAATGGAAGGAAGAGAAGGAAAAGAAGAAAAAAGAGGCAGCAGCACAGAAGAAAAAACCTTTTGTTGCTGGAGTGACACATAAAACTACTTTCGGCCCGCCCCCACCACCTAAGCCTGTCCCGAGTTCGTCTGGCCGCATCACAAGGTCTCAGGCTTCCAGGCAACGGAATGACGAACTCTCAAAGCAGCCTCAGTCATTTGCCCCAAGTAATGCCTCCTTCAAACCACCTCAGTTTAAAAAGGACATCAAAGTCCCAACCCTCGTCCCTATATCAAAAAAAAAGACCAACAAATCTAAACCTAACTTCATATTTGAACCTATTCTACCTAAAACTATACAAAAGGTGGAATCATCAAGAACTACACGATCTCGTACGGTTCCAAAGGTTCCAAATAATCCAATCGTAAGTAATACAACAGATAGCAAGATCACACGCAGGCAAAATACAACACAAAATAATAAACTTAAACCTAAAAGTAAAATTCCATCTCCTAAAATACCGCTACTAAGGCAAAACATGTTCCAAAGTTCATCAAGTAGTGATATGGAGCAGCCGATAAAGAAAACATACACTAAACCATCCAAAGTTAAAAGTAGTAATTATGGACAACAACCAAGAAAAGCCAATCCTAAAGTAATAGCCAAAACATCAACCTCACAAAGCAGTTCTAACAGTGAAATGGAGACCATGACTGCGGCATCTAGACAGCCACAATCTCTGTACAGCAGCACCTCTTCAAGTGACATGGAGCAAGTTACGGAGTCTTTGGAGCCCCCAACAATAAAAATGCAACAAGCATCATCATCCCAAGAATCAACAGAACTGGAATCTTCTGAAGAATCTATTAGTACACCAAAGGCCAATGTTCCGAAAAGTGAATCCAATTCTGAGGAGAAGCTGCGGTCACCCAAGAATCCAAGTTCTCCATTGACTCCAGAGCAGATTAAAGAAGAAGCAAATAATATCAGTCCGTGTGTTACATTGTCCCGCGGCAAGGCTAATGCGAGGAGGGAGATGAAGAAGAAGTTGGATGAAGGTATATTTACATTATTCACAACCAATTTATATTGTAGGTTTTTTAATGTTTTATTTATTTATTGAAAATGTCATTAACATATACCAATTGCTAGATGTATTGATTGTGCCAATTAGAATGTTGGGTAAAAATTACTTTGAATGTTTGTGAAGGTTCAGATGGGAAACATATAAATAATCTTTTGGATTATTTATTTTATTCAATACAAACTCAACTTTTTAGACAATGTTGTATTTCTTAACCATCTGATCAATTAAACTTGATGCTATTTTCCATATTTCGTATTCGAACCTTTACACATGATCAGGCCTGGTCTTAGAGGCCCAGGGCCCATTGAAGCCATTTTTGCAAGCTGTGCTTTTGGCTGGGCCCCTATGCTGGGGTCTGGTAGGCCTAAGCGGAGAACCCGCATTGCACACGATATTAAAAACCTAGCCCCTTTATTTAATAGACAAAAATTTGACACAGCCGACCATGACCTCTCCAGTTTAAACATTTTTTTGGTTTTCCCTTGAGAGCCTTGGGCACAGTAGTCGGTTTTAGGGTAGGGCACGGTTGGGCGACCGCCTAGGGCGCCAGATTTAAAGGGGTGCCTGCGGAATGTTATTTCATTATACCCCTTACCTTTTTTCGTATGGGTTTAAATGGTAGATTGGGGGCGCCGTAGGAATCTCGTCCAGGGCGCTGGTAGTGCTAACACCGGCACCGCTTGCGCACCTAGTCCCTAATCTATATCACATCATCTTTTTGCGCTTAATGTATGCTACCCTGCCAAGAAAAGGAGCATGTGCAATTCATTCATAGCATATTAAAGTCTCAAAGATTATAATAAGGTTGGATTTTCAATACAATTCATATAGTAGATACGCCTTTTCTCAGTATGAGGGCAGTTTGTATGTTAACTCTTTATTGTACTGAAAATACCCAACCAAAAAAAATAAACGGAAACATAAAGGCGAACTTATCCCTTTCAGGGATCTCTTCCAGTTAACCTTATAATGGTATCTATAAGTATAAAATCGTTCGGCCGAAAACGGTTTTAGCAATAGAAACGGTTTTATTTTAATTATTATAAAAAACTGACCTACCCTAACCTAACCTAGAATCACCGGGTTATTCCCACCTGTTAACACCAATTTGTTACCAGTGGTATAGTCTTTATTATTTCTAGCGAGCCGATCTTCTACACAAAGGCCATTGTTTGTAAACAATACCATTGTCTTTCTTTGTGTCCGTAACACCAAGCCGATTACATAAAAAAAAGTTAGAACTACATTGAATGTACATTGAATTATCAACCCTATCCTCTTAGTCAGTAGGTTTTAAATGTAAAGTGTCAGGATACAGATATAAGTTTTGTGTAGATGATAGTATTGTGTAAAGAATAAGCACAGTTCAAATAATAAAGACATATCTGTATCCTGACACTTTACATTTTAAACCTACTGACTAAGAGAGTAGGGTTGATAATTCAATGTACATTCAATGTAGTTCTAACTTTTTTTTATGTAATCGGCTTGGTGTTACGGACACAAAGAAAGACAATGGTATTGTTTACAAACAATGGCCTTTGTGTAGAAGATCGGCTCCCTAGAAATAATAAAGACTATAACAGCTGTGTTTTTTTCCCACCTGTTACCACTGGTAACTAATCGGAATAAAAATTCCCAGCTGTTACCACCAAATGTTTTAAGTGTAGTTATTACCAAATATTTTAGTGGTAACAAATGGGAAAAATATTTCCAGCACAAACAAATAACACACACACACATAAACTCACGCCTTCATTCCCAGAGTGGGGTAGGCAGAGCTAAAGAATTACCAACAAGTCCTAAAACTTCTTGATAATTCTGTAACCAAATTTTGCACAAGTAGGCTAAGATGTTTCCCAGTGTATTAGTGACAGGTGGCAAGCCCATCGCCTAACAGTACTGCAAGCCTTTATTCCCTTAGTCGCCTCTTACGACACCCACGGGAAGACATGGAGTGGTACTATTCTAACCCGGCAACCACACG
The DNA here is from genome assembly GCA_927399475.2 of Acleris emargana. Classification (NCBI taxonomy): domain Eukaryota; kingdom Metazoa; phylum Arthropoda; class Insecta; order Lepidoptera; family Tortricidae; genus Acleris; species Acleris emargana. The sequence continues at coordinate 1,743,665 of OV656846.1, forward strand.
GGGTACAACAAATAACAAATTGGTGGTAACAGGTGGGAATAACCCGAATCACCAAAATAGACGTTTATTAAATTCTGCAATGTCAGCCTTAAAGGATATAATGCGAAAAGATAAATTATGCGTAAAAAAAAAATGCGTTTCAAACGGATCCCTCATTCTATACTTGCAGGACTCCTGGATCACGACAGCTGCAACATCGACAGCGTGAACCACTTCCGGCGACAGCTAAACTCTGAAATACGGCGCCTCACTGGCATGTGTGAGACGTGGGACAAGATTTTCGCCCAGACTGAACTGCCAGAACCTATCCAGGTTAGTTCTTGAAGGTTTTCATTGACGACGCGCCGGCCTAGTTGGTAGTGACCCTGCCTACTAAGCTTGCGGTCTTGGGTTCAAATCCCGGTAAGGGCAGATATTTGTGTGAACAGCGCGAATATTTGTTTCTCATGGATGTTTTCTATCTATTTAAGTATATATTTCTCTATGTAAGTATTTATATCGTTGTCTGGGACTAGGTCAATTGGTGTGACATTGTCCCCTGATATTTATTTATTTATTTTAATTAATAACCCGGTCTATTTACGTTGTTGATAATGTTCATTGAGACCATAACGAATATGACTATTACCCAATGGCATACAGCTATTGATAAAAGATAAAAAAGATAAATATGTTCATTCAGTAAGTAGGCCGCACGGGCACTTTTACAAGTCAAGAATCTACCAGCGCTTCACAAGAGGAGACCACTGCTGAGAAGAAACGCCGCAAAAAACTCAACAACAACACAATTGGACAATAATCATACCATTACTTAATAAATTGGTAACAATGATTTGCATTTTGTTTGTTAATTATTCTTGTAGGGAATAAATTGACGATGAACAGAAACTTTTTTTGGAATGGTGTTCTTAAGAAAAACAGCTTATGGGTAAGTCGTTTGTAAGGTTAAGCGCAGTTAACCATACAAACGACGAAGTTGAAAAAAGTTCCATTATGCAACGAGAAGTATCCATACAATTGACAACAATTCATTATGTGCTAAGGTAGTAAAATAAAATACCGTTTCTAGATTTTACACTGCTGATTACAGTAAAAATATCTTTGGATTTTTTTATGCAGTAGTTTTTTTTATATTTAGGAAAAACAGTAAAAAAAGTTGGATTGTGAATGTTAGGAATGCACTTATAGTGCACTTAGTCCACTGTCATGTTCATTTTTTATCTGTCTGACAAATGAAACTCAAAGCAGATGCAAAGCAGTAAACGCAAAATAGTTTATTTATTTTAATGGCGTCTACAAATTATGTAATTAATTAAATTACAAGAGTTATAAGGGTCAATCAACTTTTCTTTGTAGCTCGTTGCCATGGTGACTCCTGGGTCACTCTTTAAAACTATGATTTCAAAGGATATAAGTCCACTAAAAAACTGTTTTGTTGGCAATTACACACCCATTCATTTATGGCCGTTCTCCTGAGTGTACTGGAAGTATACATTATAACATTTTGTCTAAGAAACTCTATCACTGTTGTCTCCTGGCTCACGGGACAGAATAACAACAACAAAAAGTTGATCCACCCATAAGCATGTTAAGTTACTTAAATATATATATTATGTCCATTGTTTACTGAGAAAATAAATAAACAAATTTCTGCTAATGGTAAAACAGGTTAAATGCTATATTGTCACGTCGTCTTTTCTACGTCACAGCTAGTGCTACAGATGTAGTGCATAATTGTTTTCCATCGTATTTTCTCGGCAACTTCGTATTTGTCATGCTGCTTCTGTCAACCTCAGTACTTTTTGTACTGTGACCGACTGAAATACCAAGACACGTTCGTGCGTTTCCGTAAAAATACGATGGAAAAGAATTATGCACTACATCTGTACCATCGATGAATCAGTGCTACGTAACGCCAATCATAATGCGGTTACGAACAATAATTACGTTATTCCGACTGCTAGTGTAAAGCGAGCAGACACTCATATTCAATACTTTTTCTCAGTAATTAACAAAAAAAAAAACAAATGAATTACAAACCTCTATAAGAACAACTCGTTTATCAGAACACCTTTTCAAATAATTCCAGTTGTCAATTCATCAGAAGCACCAGATTTGGTGTTGTCTATGATTTTACTCACATTATATTACACTCGCGAGCAAAGGTATCGAATCACTTTGCATTTTTTCATGTGCATCCAATATCTTTGTAATTTCCCACCCGAATCTGAAAATTATGGTACCAAATAAAAGATAATAATGTAACGCATTGGAAAATATGCTAATTTAATATTCAAGGCCGAAAAGGCTGAAAAAAAAACCCGAATAACGGAAGTAGTCTGAAAATACGCTAAAAATAAACCAGGCAAACTTGGAATAAAAGGCTTATTTAACATACAATACGATTTATTATTATTAAATTAGTATCGGGTATTGCCCCCTAGCCCTGCTGACACAGTTTAAGCGATTTTTCATCGATCTAATTAATTTTCTAACGTAGTCTTGAGGAATAGCGTCCCATTCCTCTAGCAAAGCTATCTTCAACTCATCAACAGTGGCAGGAGCAGGATCCCGAACCCGAACCTTTCTCTTCAGATAGTCCCACATGTGTTCAATGGGGTTAAGGTCCGGACTCATCGCTGGCCAGTTCATGGTCTCGATGCCCACCACGCGGAGGTAGGCAGCGGTGACCCTTGCGGTATGACAAGGGGCATTATCCTGCATTAGCATGAACCCCTCATCAAAAATACCAGCATAAGGGACGACATGTTCTTCCAGAATTTCCGTTATGTACCTGGCAGCAGTCAATCCACCGCCACGACCACCGCTAGGCACGAAAACCAGCTCAGTCCGCGCGTCGTACGAGATGCTGCCCCAAAACATAACAGAGCCACCTCCGTAGGCGACTCTTTCGGAGAAGCAGCACTGAGCATATCGTTCTTCTGATCTCCTGTATTCTCTTCCCATTCTGTCGCAGCCATTCAGACATATTCTGCACTCGTCTGAGAAGAGAATTGGGGTCCATTGCTCAAGGGTCCAAGTCTTATGAATTTCTGCAAATTCTCTTCGGGCTGTACGGTGCCGCGCCTGCAACCTGGGCCCCGACGCAGGCCTCCTGGGTGTCAAATTCGCTGCCTTGAGTCTTCTCACTGTCCACTCGCTGGCAGCCACTCCTCGCACCTCACGCAGACGCTGCTGGATGGTAACTCCAGTCTGGTGACGATCTCGAAGAGATATTGAGACAATGAAGCGGTCGTCCCTCTCTGATGTGCACCTTCTGCGGCCGCTTCTTGGTCTTGAAATAAAAGCTCTAGTTTGGTGGAACCTCTGGTAAAGTTGACAAACTCTAGATTGGCTCAGATTCACCTCGGCAGCTACTGAACGTCAGAGTTGGGCAAAAATTATCTATTTACGAATAAACGGGAAGTTAACTAAATCATCTTTTATTTGAAATAACTAAATAACCCGTCATTTGTTATTTTGAATTTATTTAGATGATTTTCGTTTTTATCTAGATAAATTAGTTGGGATTTTAAATAAAAGATGAATGTCAGTAGTACAGTCATGTCATGTAGAACTAGAAGCGGTTGGGCATGATGAAATGAAAATAACCTACAACAAAATTAATGAATGTTTTGTACATATTTAAATTAATGAAATATAAATATATGGGACATTTGTTTTCGTATTGTTCGTCGACATATTTCCGCTACCGTTATTTTTGTCTCTTTTACAACATTTAACGTGTTCAAATGCTCCGTTTCCATGCTTCCGTTTTAAATGATTTAGAAAATTTGATGAAGAAGTTAGAGATCCCTTTATATTCACTTCATTCAGCGGTAAACATAACATACAGACATCAGACCTTCCCGAATGGTATTTAAAAAACTTGCCGTCTAATGCTGAATTGGACCTAGTAGACGACATTGCAGCGTTTATGAAATTGCAAAAATAATTTTCTGATTTTATGAGAAATGTCAGTGTGACGGTTTGATCCGACGTGACATTCTATATAAATTTATTTATCTAAGCTTACTTCAATAACAATCGAGGCCAGTTATTTTCATCTAGATAATTTATCTAAATAAAAAAGTTGTCAACGCATTATTTGTGATTGAATTTATCTTCGAATAAATTTATTTGGAATGATTTTATTTGAAATAATTATCTAGATGAGAAATTATCTAGATAACGCCCAACTCTGCTGAACGTTGACTACGCCCTTGTTGCAGAAGCTGGACGACTACGGCGACTTGAGCTTCAGTGGCTTCCATTTTTTCCAGGTGTTCTTTACAGAATAATATGCGGAGATGTGTACCGGTCGACTACTGATAAGTGACTGATAAGGAACTCCCCCTCTAACCCCGTTATATAGGGGTCAAGGGTAGTGCAACTCGTGTACGTCGTAACGAGTAAAGGCTCACAAACTGGGAAATTGCCCATAATCTGAAAAAATCTGGGCCAATTTTTATGTTTCATAGCTTTTTATAAAGATAATATTTCAAGAAACGTAATTACATTTAAGTAATTTAGAAAAATAAACCGATTTACAAAGATATTGGGTGCACATGAAAAAATGCAAAGTGATTCGATACTTTTGCTCGCGAGTGTAGATGAAAACAGAAATTTATCAAGATCGTAGCAAGTGGAAAGAAGTGGTCTCTGCTTACCTCTCTGGGAAACAGGCGTGATGTAATGTATGTGTATTAGACGAAGGCTAGACAGACCCCTGCTATTCTCAAGGTCTACTATAAGGCCACAAGGTCAAATACTGAGATCCATTAGTACAGTCACTGGCAAAAATACGCACCCCACTCGTCTTTTGTTCATACAATTGTTAAATATAACTTCCTTAAATCATAGAGTATAAATTCAAAAATACTGAACTAATGTTGATGTAACTTTTTGTAACATCCCTACTTGTTTAAGGCAAGGAGAAGACACACAAACACTCAGGCCACCTGAAGGTAAAGGGGATGGGGGGGGGGGGGGGGGGCTAACTTGTAGTATTTTGTTGCTAAATTAACCTAGGTCAAAAATGGCCAGCAAATATTCTTTTTCATTTTAAAACTCTTTCCAAAGGAACCCAAAACATCTATAAATTACCTGTTCATAGTAAATTATTGTATGTATGACTTAAACATTTATGGATTTATGCTGGCCAGATGATTCCAGCTGCCACATTCTACTAAATTCACTGTTCATCATAATATTTGAGAAGTTGTTCGAAATCGAGTACACCTAACGTCATCTATCGTCAAATAGCTGCAACATTTAATTTGGCTTTTTGACGATAGATGGCATTAGCTGTACTCATGTTCAATTTCATACATGCACCGAAAGGATCTAGCAGGCTAAGGAAGGAGAAGTGGCCCCTGTGACGAATATCGGATTTTCATAATGTCATTTGTTGGCTATCTCATAATATAGAAACACCCTAACTTTCAACCCTCTATCTTGAACCGTCACCTACTGTCAAAAACGTCATTTTATGGACACATTTTTCAAAGTCGTTTTTCTCCTGAACTATACAGGGTGTCCCAGGAAGTAGTGTCAAGCGGAAGTCCAGAGGTAGAGCACCTCAAGGGGCATCTGAATCACCCCTATGTATGTTCCGCGATTTTTCGTAGTTTAGGAGTTATGGCTTTTTTTCATATTTTCTATGAATCTGCGACCACGGAGCAGGTTTGGTCATTCTGACTGCAATAATTGAGATAATTGGCTGCTTGTTTTTTTAATGTATACCTGAATAGTACGTGCATGTACTCCATTTAAAAACAAAACATGATCGTTGACCGTTTTGTCAAAAAAAAAAAGAATCACAAAAAGTGAGAAAATTTTAACTGTGGTTCAGACTTTAAAGGCCGATTACAAAAAAAACTAGCATAACTTTTTTTTTTAAAACCATGTTTAAAAACTGCCTAATTTTATTGATTTTCTACCCTATTAATTTTATTGATCTAGTATTAAGGGATCATGCCAAAAAAATAAATCAAAACGTACGTCATCCGTAATTTTCACTTTTTCTAGTATGGCCAAGTACAAATCTGAAATTAGGTTTGTACTCCGGAGTTGGCATAAAAACGGCTCGCCTCTATTCTCTACATGCTCCCTGTACAATCTGGCTGCTTCAGATGCGTTGCCTCCGGAGTACAAACCTAATTTCAGATTTGTACTTGGCCATACTAGAAAAAGTGAAAATTACGGATGACGTACGTTTTGATTTATTTTTTTGGCATGATCCCTTAATACTAGATCAATAAAATTAATAGGGTAGAAAATCAATAAAATTAGGCAGTTTTTAAACATGGTTTTAAAAAAAAAAGTTATGCTAGTTTTTTTTGTAATCGGCCTTCAAAGTCTGAACCACAGTTAAAATTTTCTCACTTTTTGTGATTCGATTTTTTTTGTTGACAAAACGGTCAACGATCATGTTTTGTTTTTAAATGGAGTACATGCACGTACTATTCAGGTATACATTAAAAAAAAAAACAGCCAATTATCTCAATTATTGCAGTCAGAATGACCAAAACTGTCTCCGTGGTCGCAGATTCATAGAAAATGTGAAAAAAGGCCATAACTCCTAAACTACGAAAAATCCCGGAACATACATGGGGGTGATTCAGATGTCCATTGTGGTGCTCTACCTCTGGACTTCCGCTTGACACTACTTCCTGGGACACCCTGTATAAGGTAGAGCAATCAAACCAAATCATAGCTACAAACGATGGGTAGGAGTATAACACTGACTTTTTTAAATAATTAATTCCGTGAAAAAATAATGATTAAAATGTCAGAGAATTTTTTGATAGCACTTTCAACAAGTATTTGTAAAGGTACAGCTACGGAAAAAATCACGTAAACAGCTAATAGCATTAGCTAGTACCTTGCGAAAAATCAATTCAATATAATTGGTGCGACATACTTAAAAAAAAAAATGTCAAAGAAAGCGTTAAATGAGTCTTTCATTCTCAAGAAGAATTTTCGATCCAATGAGGTTTAATTTTGTTGCCTAGCAACAGAATGTTTATTTTGAACTTCAGTTCAGGAGAAAAACGACTTTGAAAAATGTGTCCATAAAATGACGTTTTTGACAGTATCTCGGTGACGGTTCAAGATAGGGGGCTGAAAGTAAGGGTGTTTCTATATTATGAGATAGCCAACAAATGACATAATAAAAATCCGATATTCGCCACAGGGGCCACTTCTCCTTCCTTAGCCTGCTAGACCCTTTATATTTTGGTGTACATTATTGAAGTTAGTAGTAATATGTGAGATTCTATATAAATGTTCAAGAATAAGGAACAGAAACACTAAAGAAGTGTGGTTAACATATTCATTTTGCTCTTTTTAAGCTATTGATATTCAGAACTGTCTATAGATGGCGCCAGTAGTATTGATAAACGCTGAAATAATTATGTTATTATAGTTGTTTGTGTTATTTTAATAATTTATTACGTTTATATTTATGTACTTAGAATTTGTTCCTCTTTCATTTGAAACCATACTGAAAATAATAGCAAAAAAAAAAATTCAGAGACCTAGCACTCCACTTTTTTTCATATAAAGTCCGAAATATTTATTTCGCCTTTATAAAATTTACTCTATGTTACCCGGACTATAATTATGAATGATGAAATATCATTCGTTAATATCGGATGGGTCGTTTAGGCGTGGTTTTAGTGGACTGCTAACATCATAACTTCCTCCCCTTTGAATTCATAGCCGAGTAACTGAAAACGGATGGGGGAGTATTTTTGTCTGTGAGTGTATACAATTCTTATTTTTTGTATCTATTTTGTCTAAATTGTACGAAATATTGACGTGATAAATATTGATTATTCTAAAAACTTATTGGTCTGTTTGCAGGAGCTGGTCCTCACGGCAGTCGGCCAGGCGCGCCTGCTGATGTCGCAGAAGCTGCAGCAGTTCGCGGGGCTCGTGGAGAGCTGCGCGCGCCCCGCGCCCGGCGCCGCGCTCGTCACGCCCGCCGACCTGCACGGCTTCTGGGACATGGTGTTCATGCAGGTACCCCGCCCTGCAGCCCGGCCAGGACCTGGGCTGCCGGCAGGAGCCGGTCCTCACGGCAGTCGGCCAGGCGCGCCTGCTGATGTCGCAGAAGCTGCAGCAGTTCGCGGGGCTCGTGGAGAGCTGCGCGCGCCCCGCGCCCGGCGCCGCGCTCGTCACGCCCGCCGACCTGCACGGCTTCTGGGACATGGTGTTCATGCAGGTACCCCGCCCTGCAGCCCGGCCAGGACCTGGGCTGCCGGCAGGAGCCGGTCCTCACGGCAGTCGGCCAGGCGCGCCTGCTGATGTCGCAGAAGCTGCAGCAGTTCGCGGGGCTCGTGGAGAGCTGCGCGCGCCCCGCGCCCGGCGCCGCGCTCGTCACGCCCGCCGACCTGCACGGCTTCTGGGACATGGTGTTCATGCAGGTACCCCGCCCTGCAGCCCGGCCAGGACCTGGGCTGCCGGCAGGAGCCGGTCCTCGCAGCAGTTGATGATATATGCACGCTCGCATCGGTGGCCCCCTCATGATTCCGGGAACACTCATGATGGATGGGAGGGGGAAGGGAATAGTTTATGTTGTGCTATTTTTGGACAGTCTATCTGGCTTGTTAGATTATTTTACCAAAACTGACTCGAATTTAGTATTTATCGTCACGCTAGAGCGACCGGATGACTGAAGCTCGAGAAGAGAACGAGGTATCTGACTAGTTTGTTTGGTGGCAGGTGGGCAACGTGGACATGCGCTTCAAGCAGCTGGAGGCGCTGCGCGCGCGCGGCTGGGCCGAGGAGCCCGCGCCGCCCCCCCCGCGGCCCCCCCCCGCGCCCCCCGCGCGCCCCGCCCGCCGCCCGCCGCGCCCCGCCGCCCGCGCCAGCCGCATCCGGGAGATGATCGCCGGTCAGTATTCTATTCATGTCTTAATAGTCTGCTTGCACGGGTCTACCTTTCTATGTACCTATGTAACCATATTATAATCATTGATCGGATTTCACGGTGCATCCCTGCGGGATATAGAGTAGAAATCTTAGTATAGATATGCCTAAAATCCCGGGATCTGGTTCGAAAAGAAAATGCAATTGTTGAGATATTTATAGTGAAGCTTAGGATAGGATTTTAGACGTGTAAAGAAATCGATTGAAAATAATTGTATGCTATTTCAATTTCATACAAACTAATACATGTAATATCTGTATGTGTGTGGTAAAGTGATAATGCGTCCCGTATTAAATCTTATCTATATTCGCTAAAGACTAATTGGCAGACCAGATGGTGAAAATATTTATTCCAAACCCAAACGTATTTCCTTAATATTTTATATTAAGGAAATTATCATACAATAAAATTTGAAACATCACCATCAACAACATCCCCATCAACAACATCCCAGGACCATATTAGCATAATGTTTGAAGTCGTTCACCCCGTGTTGCACCGTGAAATCCTATCACTGATTATAAAAGAAATAACAATTATAAAAGTTTCCGTTGAACATTTCATTTTTAAGACAAACTTTTGTTGCCTACTATACTCTTTTTGCACAGTCGTCATCTACTTGTCAAAACAATTCTAACAAGCCCTAACACGACAAAGGCCGTGCCAGGATAAGCTAAGAGATTTTGCCCCCCTTGAGTTTGGGCTTGTAATTTTTATAGATTGTGTGGCTCTGCATTAGTAATGGTTTTGCCAAATTTGAGCACCCTAAATATCATAGTTTTCGTTTAAAAAAAAAAACTATATTTAATTTTTCTTTGATATTTTTTTTTCCTGTTAACCAATTTTAATGAGCTTGGCATATAATGTACATTTAACCAAGATGATCAAATGGCCATAATTATATTTTCATTATGCCATAGAAAAAAAAATAAAAAAACCCATTCAAACTTTTCAGATTTTTTTTTTATCACTTCCATGTTAGAGACCGCTCCAATTTTTTCACTGGTAAAACTCCCACTAACGTCCTATAATATGTATTTTTTTCAAAATTTTTGCTAAGGGAGAACATGGAGTTATCTTGACATGAAATTCTTTACATACTTTTCCTAGAACCGCTACAATTTAAATCGGAATGATTGCAACCTCTTTAGAGGAACGTACATGTTGCATATGAAATACTTACTGGCCACTTACATTTCAACTTTTTAAAAAAGTAAAAAAAAAGACAACAAAAAGAACTTTCAATAAAATTGTCGTGCGTTGGTAACATAATATAAACCATTCCAATATGAATTCATTATCAAAAACAACTGCAATACAACGCGTTTTCCGTAAAAAAGTTAAAACGCTGTATTGTCTTGTCTCGCAATGAAAACCATTCTGCAAAGTATAAACGAACAATACGATTTCCTTAATAATACACTTCCAATTTTTGATCAGGTAAATGTCACAAAGGCATATTGTGCATTTGTATAGTAATTAATGGGTACTTAATTTTAAATAGGTAGTTTAAATAATTAGTACCTAGTAGAAGTAGTAGTAGTAGTAAAACTCTTTATTGTACGTACAAACAAATAATTACCTATGTTTATCCACGGATATGTAATTTGGGAGTCTCAGGTAGTATAACTTAACACGCATGTCTTCAATCTAAATGATCAAAAAAACATAGGTAATTATTTGTTTGTACGTACAGTAAAGAGTTTTACTACTACTACTACTTCTACTAGGTACTAATTATTTAAACTACCTATTTAAAATTAAGTACCCATTAATTACTATACAAATGCACAATATGCCTTTGTGACATTTACCTGATCAAAAATTGGAAGTGTATTATTAAAGAAATCGTATTGTTCGTTTATAGTTTTATACTTTGCAGAATTGTTTTCATTGCGAGACAATACAGCGTTTTCACTTTTTTACGGAAAACGCGTTGTATTGCAGTTGTTTTTGATAATGAATTCATATTGGAATGGTTTATATTATGTTACCAACGCACGACAATTTTATTGAATGTTCTTTTTGTTATCTTTTTTTTACTTTTTTAAAAAGTTGAAATGTAAGTGGCCAGTAAGTATTTCATATGCAACATGTACGTTCCTCTAAAGAGGTTGCAATCATTCCGATTTAAATTATAGCGGTTCTAGGAAATGTATGTAAAGAATTTCATGTCAAGATAAATCCATGTTCTCCCTTAGCAAAAATTTTGAAAAAAATACATATTATAGGACGTTAGTGGGAGTTTTACCAGTGAAAAAATTAGAGCGGTCTCTAACACGGAAGTGATAAAAAAAAAAATCTGAAAAGTTTGAATGGGTTTTTTTTTATTTTTTTTCTATGGCATAATCAAAATATAATTATGGCCATTTGATCATCTTGGTTAAATGTACATTATATGCCAAGCTCATTAAAATTGGATAACAGGAAAAAAAAATATCAAAGAAAAATTAAATATAGTTTTTTTTTTTTAAAATGAAAACTATGATATTTAGGATGCTCAAATTTGGCAAAACCATTACTAATGCAGAGCCACACAATCTATAAAAATTACAAGCCCAAACTCAAGGGGGGCAAAATCTCTTAGCTTATCCTGGCACGGCCTTTATCATGAGTGTAATTTAGAAGTTCCTATGGCTACCCTGCGTCTCCATCCTCGGACCAGCTCGATGATACTATATTGTTGTATTATCATCAGAACTAAAAATGTATGCAAATTTCCAGCTTCATCGAAAACCGGGAAGTGGGTCAAATTTAACTTGCAAGATTTCACCCTTACATACCTATTCTTGATGTAAATAAGCTTTAGCAGTGTTTAGTTTTCACATACCGTTACGTTACTCACGCTAGTTTCAATTTAGTAATCATTTAGATTATATTTTAACTATTACGTGATCTTTAATCTTTTGAACGCTTTACGTCAAACATATGCTATGCAAATTACAACCTAAATTATACGAAGTGAAAGTCTCTGTTTAGCTTCAACTTGTGTCGGCTGTGGGAGACGTTAGCGTTCAAAAGGTTAAACAGATCATCAATAATCGGGGTTTTGGATGCAATTAGCGGGATTTCGAGTCGTAATCATAGTATGGATGTGACTATAATCCCGCGATTTTTTTCAATAATAATAGCGTTTATTTCAAACGTTGACCTGTAATTTCGATTAATATCATGTAAAATAAAATAGAATAATTATCCTCCAACATCAATCCAAATCCCGGGATCCCGGGCATATTCATTATTAGCATAATGTTTAAGGTCAATTACCCCAGATTGCACCGGGAACTCCCATTACTGTGATAAGCTCAAGAGTAAGTAATAAACACATTTAAATGCAACCTTTTTGCTATTGTAATCTATATGTTGTTACTGGCACGTTGTGCTAACGAAACTTTATAAAATAATAAACGGTCTGCTGTCAACCGACCTTTCAATAGCCCAATAATATTAAGGAAACCCAATGTAAAAAGCCAAATGGATTACATAAATAAATATTTTAGCATAATCGAGATCGCCTTAGTCAAACTACAGGAACGAGATACGTCAATCATCGATGCCATAGAAATCTTTGATGAAGTCCGGACATTTATAAGTTGGAGTAATAGCTTACGTATAGATACTAAACATGGCTCGAAATCCGGATTTAGATGATATCGGAACATACGCCGAACAAATATCACACGAATCCGCATCCGATGAAATTTCTTTATACAAATTCGCCCCGCTGACATCAGTTGAATTAGAAAGATCGTTTTCGGCTTATACCTAAATGGGTTTTAGATGTTAAACAAAATAGGTTAACATTAGTGAACATTGAAAAAATAATGGTTTGTTATTTTAATTGTTTAGATACCAAAAGTAATAAAATATTCATAATATTCATAATTCTGACCATAGTGGTCAGAAGGCATCTTTCGTCAATGATTTTTATCAAAAACCTCAGACAATAACATATCGACCTATAACTAATAATCGTTTGGAATCATTCAAAAATAAAGTTCAGAGTAATCTATCAGTGTTACCTTTCATACATAATGAGTGTAATAGTATTTATAATGACTTGTTTGGCGTAATTCTGCATCAATTTAATAACAATTTTAAAATGAAAACTTTAACTAGGTCGAAAACCAAATTTAGCGAATGGGCTACTGCAGGTATTCATAAAAGTAGAAATAGGCTTTATTACCTATATAGAGAGAGGGAGGACAATAAGAACGCTGACTTCCTAAATTATGTTAAGAGAGAGATTATGTCAAAGACCTTTAAGCAAGTTTGTTTAACTGCCAAGGCAAATTTTCTTAGTCTTAGACTCAAATCATCTGACAATAAGGTAAAAACTGTATGGAATATTATAAATAGAGAAACGGGTAAATCTAAAACTCGCGATAATCAGGTCACCCTAAACTCAGGTGACAAACAAATCACGTCAAATAAAGACGTTGCCATAGCATTCGAAGATTATTTTTCCAACATAGCCATTAATACTACGAAATGTCTCAAATCATCCGCGGTTCAAGCTCAATCATTACTTTGCACTAATGTCAGTAAATGTAATATAAACTTTGAATTCAGCCCTATAAATTCAGATTCAATAGTCAAAGTATTTAAAACGCTTAGTTTAAAGAATACTGAGGATTTGTGGGGCACATCAGTTAGTGTACTTTTTCATATCATAGGTGTAATTGCACCCCATCTAGCATTCATTTACAATAATTGCATTTCAGAAGGGATCTTTCCAGATCTTATGAAATATAGTAAAGTCATACCTCTTTTTAAATCGGGTGAGATGAGTGATATAACGAACTTCCGTCCCATTTCCATACTACCAGTTTTAAGTAAAGTCTTTGAGAAACTAATTCTGAATGATATGTTAGGTCACTTTAATAGAAATAAACTATTTAACAATAACCTGTTTGGCTTTACCAGAGGTCGATCAACAATTGATGCGGCATCTGTTCTCATTAAATATATATATGTCGAAGCATGATACAATTCACCTTCATCATCACCGTTTGAGTTCTTGTCCGCCATGCTCTCCAGAATCAGGTGGTATCACAATAATACACTGAATAGATTTAACACAACACTTTAATTGTTAAACACACACACACATTGATTTATTAATCCAAAATACAATAGGGATGATTTAGATATCGTACGATTAATTATTCAAAGTAACTTTCACGGAATGCAGTGAGGTTGTTTGCAATAGCGGTACTCGTCTCACCTTCGATCGCTCTCCACCGAATCCTCCTTTCAAACTACCCACCATTGCAGCCAAACACACTCCAAGCATAGACAATATTGACTTATTTTAATAATTACAACAAGGCTTGGGCATTCCACAAACAGCCACTATCTTAAACGTCGTACTGCGACATATATAACAGTTGGGAGCAATCTCGCGATGCAGTAGGAATATTTTGTGACCTTTCTAAAGCTTTTGATTGCGTGATTCATACGACCCTTATTTTAAAATTAGAACATTATGGATTGTCTAATAAAGCTATAAGTCTTATGTCTTCTTATCTCAGTGATAGAACTCAAACAGTTGTTGTAAACAAAACACAATCTGATGGAGCTACAGTGAAAATAGGTGTGCCTCAAGGCTCTATTTTAGGTCCTTTTCTATTTTTGGTTTACATAAATGACTTGCCACCATCAGTAGAGATATACTTTGTGATATTGTACTTTTTGCTGATGATACTTCACTAATTTTCAAGGTAGACAGAAAATCCATAGACTTCAGTAGCATAAACACCACACTAGTTAAAGTACTTAATTGGTTTACTAGCAACAATTTGCTACTAAATGCTAAGAAAACTAAATGTGTTAGATTCGCTTTGCCTAATGTTAAACCGTTAGATTCTAATATTTTTCTAAATGACGAGTGTTTGCAAATCGTAGATAAGGCAGTTTTCCTAGGCATAACAAGAGATACAAATTTGCAATGGAGTCCCCATATAGCTGTACTGGCAGGTAAACTAAGTTCGGCAGCTTACGCCGTTAGGAAAATTAGACAACTAACCAATGTTGAGACAGCTCGCTTAGTTTATTATAGTTATTTCCATAGTGTTATGTCGTACGGTATTCTGGTTTGGGGTAAGGCAGCTGACATACAAACTATATTTGTGTTACAAAAAAGGGCCATTCATTCTATTTACAACTTAAATTCCCGTGACTCCTTAAGAGATCTTTTTAAGGAAATTAATATCTTAACTGTAGCGTCTCAATTTATTTATGAGAATATTATTTATGTTATAAAAAATTGGATTCTTTCACAGAAAAATCTGATATACATAATTTAAATACTAGAAATAAAAATAAAATAGCTATTCGAAAATTCCGCGTCCGTAAAGTACATAAATCATTTGTTGGTCAATGCATTCATTTCTATAATAAATTACCTGAGGTAGTCGTTAATGTCTAAAGCGTATTATAGGATCGAGGACTATATAATAGACAAAAATGCTTGGCCTAAACCCGAAACTTAATCAATATTTTATTTTTATTTTATTTTTTTCTCAAATTCAAAAGCTTTATCTTGTCTGGGGGACACCGTTGATGTAAGAAAACATATCAATCTTATGTGGTCATCTTGCACCGTCTTATATACACATACGTAGGAGTTCTTTTTTCCTTTTCTCTCTTTCTCTCTTAAGATTTTGGTGTGTTTTCCTGCGGAAACTACGCAGGATATTTGAAATATTTTTTAATATGCTATTTATAGATTTATATAATGCTACACTAAGTAGTACCATTGTAATATTAAATATATTAAAAAAAATGACTGACTGCTGAGTTTCTTGCGGCGTTTCTTCTCAGCAGTGGTCTCCTCTTGTGAAGCGCTGGTAGATTCTTGACATGTAAAAGTGCCCGTGCGGCCTACTTACTGAATAAATGTCTTTATCTTTATCTTTATCTTTAAAAAATAATATGCTAAATATTGGAAATAAATGATTTTATTAAAATGTATAATCAATATGTAATAATATGACGAAAAAACGGTCCTTTATCAAACCACACGAAAGCCCGGAATCCCGCGGCATATCCATACTAGCATAATGATTGAGGTCATTCACCCCAAGTCGCATCCAAAACCCCGATCACTGCAGATCATCAATGTATTTGTAAATTTCAGCGGCAAGAAAAATCAAAAAGGATCTACTGGAATCCCAATCCTCCGAACAGTCGAGCTCGGACCAGTCTCCCGTCAAACCTGAAATGAAGACCTTCGAGGCCGGTTTCTTCAGCATCTCGTCCCCCCTGAAGAAGCCCGCGTCGCCCTCCGCGCCCGCCACGCCCGCCAACAAGTCTACTCTGTTGAAGAGTGTGCTGTCCAGTGAGGCTAGGAAAGCTTCAGCATCTAAGGTCAGATATACATACATACATACATACATTAAATCACGCCTGTTTCCCAGAGGGGTAGGCAGAGACCACTTCTTTCTACCTGCTCCAATCCGATCTTGATGACAGAACACCTTTAACTTGCTCGGGTACAAAATGAAATAACGCTGCAGACAGGCGAGGACCAAAAAGTTGGACCATAGATAAGTGTAGTTAACCATACAAACAATGAAGGACAAAAAAGTTCCATTGGCCAACAAAAATTAAAACCATACTGTGGCAAAATTTTGCCACACAATGGAGAAGTTTCATAGAAAATTTAATTGTACGAGTTATTGTACCATTTTTATTATACTATGTTTAAAATTGATCTGCCAAATAGTGTTTGGGTATGAATATAAATAAAATATATAATATGGTACGCATTATCAGTTCACCACACTACACACAGATATTATATTTTATTCGTTTGTATGAAATTGAAATAGCATACAATTATTTTCACAATATTTTATATGTTTAATCGATTTCTTTACACGTCTAAAATCCTATCCTAATGCCTTTTTATAAATATCCCAACAATCGCATTTTCTTTTCGAACCAGATCCCGGGATCTTGACAAATTTCTTTCGCTTCTTCCACGTTCATACATCGAGTCATGCACGCACGTCGGTTTCGGCCCTTTTTCAGTATTTCTCCGATTTGATTCGAAAAAGTACGCCTAGGGCGGCCCCTTCCGACCCTTCCACTCACTTTCGATGTGTATATCTGTCAATCTTCTTTCTTTTAGGTTAGATAATAACCAATAAATCACTACATCATCACCAAAGAGCGGAATTCTTCATAGCAAAAATCAAACTGTCAGAGGGATTGACCTAACTGTTTTATCGACTTATCGATGTTACGGAATAATATCGAATTAGGTATCCATAATGGCTGGAGCGATTACTTATTGACAGATCAACGACCCATGAATTTCGCGGTACGGAGTCTCTCGCTGATGATTCATCGGGACTACTAAGGCAACTAACTGGGTTATATTATTATAACTTATAAAGCTGCTCATTCCAGATTAATGCCTTTTAGACAGTAGTTGATAATAATCGGGAATTCATCGCGCCGCCTTAATATTTGCTTCCACTTCGGGCCTTCCTTTCTGTGACATCGCATCTTTGCCTGTTTGCTATTATGACCGCTAAATGCGAGGCTTGTGGTAAATTCATCGCTGGTCAGGGCGTATTGGGATGCACTTCCTGCACTCGCCTTTTTCACTTTCAGTGCTTGAATTTATCTTCAGAAGAATTCAAAAAGTTTCCTAAAGATAAGAAAGTGAAAAAATGCTCCGTCTGTAGAATGGAGGAACGCAGTGTAAAGACCCCAACTCGTGCTGCAGATGTGTGCGCTCCTGTTGGCCATTCAGGGCCGCCGTCCCACAGCGCCGCTCCGGCCGACGCCGCGGCGCCGCCGCCCGCACGGGCCGCTCCTGCGGTACCAGCGGCAGCCACGCCCGCTCCGATTCAACCACCTGCCTCCTTATCGAGTGATCTTGAAACCAAGCTTATGAACTTTATTAAAAGCTCTAACGACGCTTTAAAAGTCGAGTTGGGGAACATAGTAAAGTCCGAGATTGCAAAGCATTTTACCGCTATCACGGCTGAGTTAAATCTCAAGATTACGTTGCTCGAGGAAAAAACGTCCAAAATTCAAGGAGCTCTAACTTGCGTATTCTGGAGCTTGAGCAGCAGTTCGGCACGCACCAACAGTGGTTACGCATGAACAACCTAGAAGTGTCCGGGGTGCCAGAGTCGGCCAGTGAGCTACCTAGTAATATTGCCACTCAAATAGCTAGTTGCGCAGGTGTAACTTTTCATCCTGAAGACATAAAATTTGCGCACCGCGTCCAGTCTACTCGCCCTCAAGATGGGCGGCCTAGAAACATTATTGTCAAGTTGAAACAGCGATTGGCAAAGGACAACATCTTGTCCGGCCTGCGGCGGTGTCACGGACTGAACACTGCAGACATTGGATATGGTGGAGACTCGAGGAGAATCTTCGTTCACGACCACTTGACTCCGAATAATAAGAAGCTGCTCAAGGACTGTAAACAGCTTTGTGCATCGAAGGGCTACCAGTATGTCTGGGTCCGTAATTGTTAAATATATGCTCGAAAAGCAGACCAAGCGCCCTTGATTCACATCGGCTCGGTCCAGGACTTTCGCAAAATTGTTTAAGGTTGCTTCTACTGTGAATTTATATGTAATAACTTATGTGCTTCCCACACTCTCACAATTACTCATACACATACTCACCCCACGTATTGATCTCTTGCTACGGGCGGCCGCGGCTTGCAGGGATACTGCATATTACTTATCACTAGACATAACTGGCCTTTCACTTTTTACTCATTTCTTGTTAAAAATAGCAGTATATTTTTCTTCGCACTTTTCAACGTTGCCTCCATGGCTAATTTAGCTGGCCTCGAAATATTTTACCAGAATACTCGTGGCTTACGTACAAAAACGCACCAATTTTATCAAAATATATTAAGTAATTGCTTCGACATAGTGATTGTGACTGAGAGCTGGCTGTGCGACGGTGTCCTTGACACTGAGTTATGCGACACCGACAGATACGACGTTTTCAGGCTGGACCGCGATAGAATATTAACTGGCAAATCCGACGGTGGCGGCGTCATGATCCTTGTGCTGCGTAGTCTTGGAGAGCGCGCGCGGCCGGAATGGTCGCGTTCCGGCTCCGAGTGCCTCTGGGTGACGATCCCGGGATCGCAGATGCGCGCGGGCTGCTCGCGCTCGTCTTCGGCCTCTCTCACTCGGGATTTGCATGTGTGCTCGGTGTACGTTCCCCCTGGCCCATCTCTTCCAAACCAAATCTCCAGCTTATGCTCCCTATTTGAGACAGTGCTCACCGAATCACCTGACTCCCATTTCCTTCTTGTGGGCGATTTTAACCTCCCTCATGTTCTTTGGGGCAGCGATACGAGCCCAGTATTTGCACGACGCGGGGCAGTTGAAGTGCAGGCTGCGGCGGCTATACTTATTGAATCATTATGCATGTCGGGCCTTGATCAGTTTAACCTGGTTAAAAATGCAAACAAATAACCTTAGATTTAGTATTTGCTAATTTTGCTGTTGAGGTGCATAGTTCTCAATCCTCGTTAGTGAAAATAGATGCACATCACCCCTGCCTCGAAATTACTGTTAATGATATTTTCTCCGCGCCTTTAAAAGAAAAAATTATACCGCTGTATAAGTTTCGCAAAGGGGACTATGATGAAATCAATAAGCTTATTCTTAAAATCGACTGGCCTTTAATTATGCACGATCAAGTATCTCTGGAAGATGGTGTGTCGAAGTTTTATTTAACCATTAACGGGATCATAGACACTCTAGTCCCGCTAGACACCCGTAGACAAAAAATAAAATTCCCGGTTAGGTACAATTCAAGTTTAATTAAAATTATTAGAGAAAAGGACAAAGCACCATGTAAAATGGAAGAAATTTCGCAACCCTTTAGATTATAATGAATTTTCATTGCTACGTAAAAGACAAAAATTAGCTCAGGAGTCCGGCTGGAATAAATATCTCAGCACTATTCAAGAGGATATTAAACACAATCCCAAACAACTATGGTCATTTATCAAAGCCCGTCGTGGTGGGTCGGCTTATCCAAAAACATTTAAATATTTAGACAGCACTTTAGACACAGCTCAAGGAATTACTGAAGGTTTTAATAAAAATTTCAGCTCAGTATTCGTAAGGCCAGCCGATGTCTACCCTGACTACCCTCTTCCCCCTCCTTTTTGTGACAGTGGTGAAACTGTTAGTTCAGTTCACATTACTGCTGACCAGGTTGCGAAGATTCTTTCTCAGCTTAACCCCAACGGTGGGTCGGGCAGTGATGGTATCCCTCCCTTTTTTATTCGTCGCTGCGCAGAAACCTTAGGTCTTCCATTGTCCATCCTCTTCAATCGGTCTCTTCTTGAAGGCATGTTTCCTTCCAAGTGGAAAGAGGCTTTAATTGTACCCATTCATAAGAAAGGTCCAAAAACCAACATAATTAATTATCGCCCTATCTCTATTTTAAATCAATTTGGAAAGGTTTTTGAAAAATTGATTCTATCTTATATTTACCCTACTTTAATAAAAGGAATTCCGCCGCAACAACATGGTTTTTTGAGAGGGCGGTCAACAGTCTCAAATCTTGCTGATTTTACCAACTTTGTCCTTCGTAAGATGGAAAATAAGAAGCAGGTAGATGTAGTTTATACGGATTTCGAGAAGGCTTTCGATCGTGTGGATCATGTCATCCTGCTCCGTAAATTGCTCTGGTTGGGCCTTCGTGGTGATGTCTTCAGGTGGGTGTCGTCATACGTGTCTAACAGACGGCAGGCTGTTGTCCTTGGTGGTTGTAGATCTGACTTCGTAAATATTTCATCAGGAGTACCCCAGGGGTCTCATTTGGGACCTTTACTCTATAATGTATACCTTTACGATATTTATACTGTAATCAAGGACTGCAACTTTTTAATGTACGCAGACGATAAAAAATTCTATAAAGATATAGGTAGTCCCGGCGATTGCGACGTGCTCCAGGCTGATCTGGATCGGTTATCTGATTACTATAGAACAAACCGTATAAGTGTTAATGTCACCAAGTGCGCCCTTATCTCTTTCACCCGCAGTCCATCCCCTATTTTGCGTAATTATCTCATCAGTGGGCAGCCTATTCAGCGTGTGAATATTATACGGGACCTTGGTGTAACCCTAGATGTTAAGATGACTTTTGAGCAGCATGTCGACGCCATAGTGAACCGGGCTTATAAGAATTTGGGCTTTGTCATGCGGGTTTGCAGCCAATTCCGCGACCTAAACTGCTGTAAGGTCGTTTACTATGCATATGTCAGAAGCGTCTTGGAGTACTGCAGCTGTATTTGGTCCCCGCAATACGTAATTTATAAGGAACGTATTGAAAAAATACAACGGTCCTTCTTGCGCCATCAGAACTATCGCAGTAAAAAAATTGAATCCCGTTACGAACTCAGCTGCAGACGGCACGGCATGCTATCCCTTGAAGATCGTCGATTGCTACTCGACATGTCTGTGCTCCACGACTTTTTGTCCGGTCGTACGGATTGCCCTTCGCTTCTGTCCCAGATATTTTTTTTTGTTCCGGCTATTAGAACCCGTCACGCTGAACGCTCTTTATTCGGTATCCCGCGTACACACACTAATTACGCTCAAAACTCGCCATTTGTACGCCTCCTCAGAGAGTATAACACGCGTTTTCATAGCGTAGATATTTTCAACTGTAGTAAGTCTGTTTTTGTAAACCGTGTCCGTCAACTACTTGTGAACCCCTAGTAATGTTGTTAATCTTGAGCCGCATCACACCTATACTCACACACATACACACACACACCCATACACACAAACACACACACAAACACACATACACAGATTCACACACACACACTCGCTTAAGTAAATGTAATAACTTTAATTTTTTTTTAGTTTTCATATGTATTATTAAATTTATTCATAAGGATAATATTGTGCTGGCTTCATAAAATGTACCTACTCGTACCTTATTTACTTACTCCATTTCTATTTTTGTATTTCTTGTGGTCATCTGTTATTGGCTTACTCAAATGTATCCATATCTTGGTATCTGATTTAATGTATCGCTGTTGATGTCCCAAATAAAATAAATAAATAATCAACTTAAAAGATGAACACACAAAACACACAACACATAACACACACACACACACACACACATTTGACCTGATATGCTGATTTTATAGAAAAAAGTGATTACAGCCAAAACACCGTTATCGAGTACTACAAATATGCTCCTGTTACTTCAACTGAGGTAGAACGCTCGTTTTCATCTTATAAATGGATCTACAATGAAAAAAGGAGTAATTTGAAATGTGACAATGTTGAAAAAATAATGACTATTTTCTTTTACTACAGGGAAGATGAAGAAAACATATTTAGTGCAGATTTAGATTTCGACTTTGTTATTTTGAATGAAGATTACTTACCTACTCTTAGCAATATTTGTTTTTAATTTTTAATGATAAGTTTCATATAGAAAATAAAAAAAAAGCGTTTTCTGTTTTATTCTTTACTATTATACTAAAATACAGTGGCGGTCAGCTAATTAGGGACACCGTTAATTTGTTTGTATGTATATCCAAAAGCCTGATTTCATTACTTTAACTTTGTTTCGTTAAGTGACAAATATTTATCGATAAGTCGATAAAACAGTTAGGTCAATCCCTCTGACAGTTTGATTTTTGCTATGAAGAATTCCGCTCTTTGATCATCACTATCTCTACATGTCTAGTCACATTAGTAAATTTTCGAGTTTTTTTTAAAATTAATAGTAATAGTTATTTTCGTCCTCTACATTTTGAGATTCAAAAGTCATTTTCAAAAAAAAAATACTAGACATGTTCTTTCCGTGGACCCTTCATGTTATTTAAACCATGATAATAACAGCTGCATGAATCTTGTTACAGAACTCTACGTCGTTCGCCATGCTGCGAGCGTCGGTGATGAGCAAGCATGTGGACATCGAGGGCGTCTCTCCGCTCTTGGTATGTCATACTTGTCCTGTGTTCAATACAATTGTAGCTTGTTAAGCTGCTGAATTTGGGTTTTAACTTTTAAAAAACCTGTGATGTATGTACCGACGCATTTTAACATGGAATGGAACGAAAAGTACTTTTTTTTAAACCCTAAAACGGTTGGGCTGGTTTTGTGAGTTTGAACCCTTTGTCGGTATCATTAGGGTTTAATATGGCGACGCGCTGGCCTAGTTGGTAGTGACCCTGCCTATGAAGCTAGCGGTCCTAGGTTCAAATCCCGGTAAGTGCAGACATTTGTGTGATGAGCGCAAATATTTGTTCCTGAGTCATGGATGTTTTTTATGTATTTAAGTATACATTTCTCTATTTAAGTATTTATATCGTTGTCTAGTACCCATAGTACAAGCCTAGAGCTTAGTTTGGGACTAGGTCAATTGGTGTGACATTGTCCCCAGATATTTAATATAGTAAAATTTCATTGAAGTATTTTTTGTAGTTTTTTGAAACATGTTCAAACTCAAAAACTTGAGGAAAATAGTCTAATAATTCTTCAGTAATAATTATGGGTTTAAAAAAATATATTTTGCAGAGGTAGTGCATAATCATACGACACCGTATTTTGTCGAATTAGCTTATTGATGCGTCATATGGGTCCCGTAAAAGAGCCTTCATGTGACCAATTTACTGAATAAATACGTTGAAATTAATTTTGAACTTCTGGAAGCTGACTGAGTAGGGAGCCCATTAACGGGGCCCTATTGATATGCCTATGCTGGTGGTCCGTTCGTTAGAATTTTAAAGAGCTTATCTTTTGAATCGTAATAGATAGCGAGTTGATATTTTTTTCAGAATCTGTGTTATTTTATTACGGCGGGTTTACTAACAAATATAAAATGTTAAAGAAAGTTAAATAATATAGGTATTTTTATAATTCTTGTGTCGTAAAAACGGTACAACATACATGCGTCAAATTTGGTGTGATTGTAGTACAAACCCTAAAGAAAAACAACAAATACTAAAAAAAACCGTCAAGTGCGAGTTGGGTTCGCGTTTATTCGATTCGAAATCGAATTCAAATCGGAATGTAATAATACCTACTGCGCGGCGGGACGGAATCCTCGGTGCGCGAGTCCGACCTCTCACTTGGCCGTTTTATTTAACCCGAAACACTTCCAGTTGAGTGTGTCTATCTAATGGAACCGTATGTCCCAGCAAACCCCGACCCCCATCAACCTGCTGGCGACCCCGGCGCGCAGCATCCTGAAGCCGCCGCACCTGCCGAGCGGCCGCAAGAGCGAGAAGCTCAAGACGGTGCTCTTCTGCCACTCCGACGGGGAGCCCTCCAGCCCCGTCTCCTACGCCAGCTGCGACGAGCGGGAGCCGGGCGCCGCGCCCGCGCCGGGGACAGAGCACGTCGACAACGAGGCCGAGGAGCGGGAGAGAGAGAAGGAAAACAAACCGACGCCTAAGAGACGGTCCAGGTAACATTTTGGGTTGAGATCAGTTTTTATAGTATAGTGTGTAGTGAATATTATTATCTAGATACATTGTGGTGAGTCTGCACAAGTTTGAAGGAAAAACTCAAGGAAAAGTCAGAGCTTCAAATTAATTTTTCATCTCTCCTGTTCAGAAAGTTTAATTTGAATGGGTAGATAGCCGGGTGGAAAATTGCGTTTTCCCCTCTAGGGTGGAAAGTAATTTTTTTTAATAGTTACGATTGGCCATGGAGTCTAAGATAATTGAGCTACGTCATATTAAAATCATTCATATATCTAAACTCGACTATACGTTAAACGACGTATTTATTACGATCTATAGGTTCATATTAAAATCATTTTACGACTGGTCTCTGTTGCGTATGCAACAGTTTTTTATTGTATAAATTTTAATTCATTTTATGTTATTCTTTTCCCCTAATTTTAATTGTGTCCAAATTATATAAATATTAAAATCATTCATCTTATAATCTTAAATGTGCTCCTCAAGCAATATCAAAACGTTTATCCCCACTAAAATAATCCGTTGAGCTTAAACGAGAAAAAAGTGGCTAGTCACTAGCTTTCTAAACTTCCACTTAGCTGCGCACAATTTTGGCACTATTTCTGTATACCAGTAACCTATAATAAATTTACAGTATCAAATCGAAGTTTTTAATTAAATTAGCAACGCCTTCAAAACCTCCTCTTCAGCGGTCTGGTTTCGGCAGCTACAGTCTCTTTTTTTCGCAATTACAAAAAAATCAACATTTAAAATTATTCCTCTTATATTCTGCTGCCCGCCATAATGCCATGATAGCATAGCATGACAATTTTTTTTTCACGGTTCTGCATGGCCATCTTGAAAATACACATACTGCCAACATTAGAAAAACTAATCGACTTGGTCACGACCAAGGAGCAATACAACACAACACGGAGGATACAACACGGAGGTTGAACGCTGAACATCCGATCGAAACAAGAAATTTGACATTTATTACGTTACGAATATATTCCATCTCTTTCTTTAGTTAGGGTAAGAATGAGATGGAAGTCATTTGTGAAATATGAAAGAAAGAGATGGAATATTTAAATACGTAATAAAGGTAAAACTTTTTCGTTCGGTGCGGCGTTCAACCTCGATTAAACTTTTCTAATGTTGGCAGTATGAGTATTTTAACTTTTTTCTGAATAAAGAAAAAAGTTTGCAATAGAAAAAGCGGGAAACAAGATTAAATATATTTTCCTCACAGTCGAAATGAAAAGTAGAGTGTCTAACTCGGGTGAAATTGCCCATTTCCCCTCGAACTATTGGCGCTCTCACTTCGTTCGAGCGCCAGAAATATCTCGGGTGAAATGGGTCACTTTCCACCCTTGGTTATCAATCTACTATTGTGGCAATTAATTGATCTTCAATTTCTAATTTTGGTGGCGAATGAGTACTTGGTTTATTATTTACATTTATGTTTTTTGTGGGATTTAACTTTTGTTATATCGGCGCCATATCGATTTGACCTGTTAAGATATTGATTTTATCTCTGCCGCTCAAAACGTTGAAAATACGATGAAGTTCGAAAGACGATATGGTTTTCTGCGTCTAGAATCTCCGCCTTGATCAATTTGTAGTCCTCACGAGATCACAGTTAACCTAGAAAGTGTAGCTTGGTAGCAAGCTTTACGTACGTCAGTCACGCGAGAATAAATAACCCTCCCGACCTCCAGGTTGTCCCGGCAGAACGCGTCAGACTGCGGCAGCCCGGTGATGACGCGCAGCCGGCGCCGCAGCGCGCACACCCCGCTGCTCGAGGCGCTGCCCGACAACCGCCGCTCCGCCCGGAGGAAGCCCGCGGACGCTCAGGAGACCCCCAAGAGATCCACCAGGAGTAGGAAGAGTTCCGCTGCCGTGTAGGTACAGCTCTAGATGCTACAGTGTTCGGAATAGGTATTTACCTAATCGTTAAAGGATCAATCACATCGAAACTAAAAATACTGCGTCAAGTTTTTAACGCGTCTTCTAAGGGTAAAAAAGAATTCAGTAGGTGGCCGCGCGGACTTTTACACGTCTCCCAGCGCTTGCCAATAGAGGAGACCACTGCTGAAAAGAAACGCGCAAGAAACTCAACAGTCAGTCTTTTTTTAAACGTTATTTATGGCAATGATAAGTTAACCTAGCATTAGGTATATAAAACAATTAATATATTATTAAAATATCATGAGTAGTTGAGCGGGAATACGTGTTTATTCTTTGTCGTATCCTCACGTCTGAAGGACGTGAGGCAGCTTGATTTTGGGCTCGATTAGTGCTGAAGTATCATTCCGGTTGCAGCTATTATAGTCTCAGTCTATTTCATAGGTTTAGGTTCTGCCGCACGGCCGGTGATGATGAGCTTCTCCAGTCTATTCTGATCTTGCTATGTGAAAGAAGCTAAGGACTCATTGAGTGCAAACGATAAAGAACCTGGTTCTGGTGCTGATCTCTTTGGGAATAGACTTGTGCGGCGTTCAGTCCATGAGACAGAAGCATCCAGCGCCACCTCCACACTATGACGATTCCGAGCTTTCATGGTCCAAGTTTCCAACCCTTAAAGAAAGAACGAGAAAAGAAGAGTCCGCATTAAACTAGTGTTTGTTTTACGGTTGATGACTCGGATCCCCAAGTCTCTTAACAGCAGATTTAGCCATCAGGGCTCTTCTAACCACCTCTACCGGTGTGGTCAAGTGTAAAAAAACCATGTAATCACTTTATGCTATTTTGACGTGGCTAAATTTCCGCGCGTATTGTTAGCTTCGATGTGGTCGATCGTTAGTACCAATCAGGTTTTTGCGTTTATAATCTGTAGTAATGTAAGACGTCGCTCATGTTGCCAATTTCACTACGAATAGCGCCTTAATTTTCAAAACTTATCAAAGCTATGTTATTATTTTACTTCGTTAAAGTAGTGTGTGGGTATTAGATATACATTATACCTTTTTTGACAACTAAATACTTAAGGTAAACGATGTACTGTATTTATTCTGAATGCTGTTCATTTTATTTTATACATGCACTTTATATCGCTTCTGGTGTTAATGGTTGTGCATTTTTGGCAACATGGTGTTGAGAAAACCCCTGGAAAATTATCATGTTTTTTACCTTTGCGTATGTAAAAATGTAAAGCAACATTACGAGGTACAATAAAATAAGTAAGGTTTCGTTCAAAATGTCTCAAGATAATATAAGATTTTGGGCAAGTCTACTATTACATTTTGTGGCCGAGGGCCACTTTTATTTTATTTTAATTTAAATGCTTCGTGCCTATTTGGCGATAGCTTTATCCTTAGAATGGTGTAGTTTTTGTTTTTCCACTTGTAGTTTTTTTTTGTAATCTGTTAACGAAAATATTGATTTATCATGGGATTTTTTTATTGATCGATTTAGAAAAAAGCACACCTTAGGCGGTGTGCAGAGTAAATAGATATAATATTTTTATAAGTTTTTCTGAGAGTTTGTACTTCTCTCTGTTAGTTCATTATCATGTAAACGTATTTCTATTTGTTAATATATTGACCATGAGAATAATTTAAATGCAAAGGAAAAATGACATTTAAAACAAATGAAGTGGGCTTTATGGTCCGTCTATTATTTTATTCCTGGGCCAATTAACTATTGTAACATTTTTGGATATTTTATCTGTCTCTTTCCCAGTGTGTTAGCTTCACATGAAACTGGGTCTCCATTCCGCTTTGTCATATCATAAATCATAATTGTTAATACTTTGTTAACAATACGCCTAATGGTAGCAATATTATTACGATATGGCTAAAGAAATAGCGAAAAAGAGACCCTGGCGGAATGTCGATACTTGTAAGAATAAGGCGTTAAGTTACACAGAAAACTGCAATAAATTGAGACATTGTGAATTATAACTTATTGTAACTTTGTCGGAATATTATTAGACTTTTCAAATATATATTGTTTGTAGCCTTCAATAGGTCCGAATAAAAATTGTAAACATTGTTATTTCGAAACCATTATGTTGTAAAGCTATGCCCGTTGGTTATTGTTAAAAATACATTTCTTTTGCAGTTTCAAACGCCATAGTTAATGCCTATAGTAGTTGTGTATTCGTATGTCGTGTGATTGTATATTATCGTTTGTAAGTAGCGTGTAACGTGACGAGGTTGGTGTGTGGAACGAGGCTTAAGGTTTTTACGTTTAAATAAAAGATGAAAATATTATTGTTTTGTATTATTTACCCCTTCCCTTAGGGTACCAACTTTATAACCTTATAACGAAGCTTACGCTGCGCCCGCGCATGTTTCGTCGTATGTGTGTCTTCCTGTCCTCCCCTTAAAGGGCTGTACCTGTTTCACCTAACAGCGATGCCACTAGGGAATGCAAATTACCGGTTTTAACCGGTTTTCATACAAAAAATGTTAATAACAGGTTAAATTGCACTCCCTAGATGCCACACGAGCGTTGCCGGTGCGTTGCGTCGTCGCATCGCTGTGGTTTTAACGTGGAGCGACGCCTATTTGCGTCGTGTGGCATGTCGAACTTATTTAAGCCTTTTCCAGGCCTTTCTTAAGTAAGGACACAAGCAAGAAATGGAATAGAGCCACGAATTTGTAACTTACTGAAGGATACCATGAAGTCATATTTCAGGAAAGTTCAATTAAATTTGTGCCATAAAATATAGATGCTTAAGTTCAATTTTGAGCGACATGAATGTGGTTGATGAAATGTACTATGCCTGGAAAAGGGTTAGGGTAAGCTTATATTAACCTTTTGAACGTTTCAGTCGGTTCTGGCCGACAACTGAAAGTCGTGCCACTGACGCCACCGACGGCCACAGCCGACACAAGTTAGAGATTCAAAGAGACTTTGTTTCGTATGGATTAAGTTGTAATTTGCTTAGCATACCAAACATGTTAGGCGTGTGAGTGACGCATTCTGTATTTGACGTACGGCGTTCAAAAGGTGAAAAGCCACTCGATGCATACTATCAAGGTTCCAGCACCTTGAGAAACCATCATGATTTTAGAGAAAAAACAAGGTCCGTCAGACCACTCTCAACTTATCCTATACCTACTAATTAAACTTCAAATTTTTTGAAAACTGCTGTAACGATTTCGATGAAATTTGCAATATGGAGGTTTACGGGGGCGATGTGCCAAGTTGTCAATGCCAATATACGTTTTCAACCCGAGCGACGCCTTGTCTTGCAACATGCTTGCAACTTCACTACATAGTATAAAACAAAGTCGCTTGCGCTGTCTGTCCCTATGTATGCTTAAATCTTTAAAACTACGCAACGGATTTTGATGCGGTTTTTTTTAATAGATAGAGTGATGTTTAAGGAAGGTTTATATGTGTAATACATTCCACGCGGGCGAAGCCGCGGGCGGGTCGCTAGTAATATTATAAATGCTATTACTTTGAAACTGCATGTCGGTCTTAGGTTTAATTGAAACTAGCATACAGTCCTGCTTAATCCATTTATTATACTCAAAAACATTCCTCTTGAATCTCTCTTATCTATCTATTGATTAAAAAACGCATTAAAATCAGTTTCGTAGTTTAAAAGATCTAAGCGTATATTCAAAGGGACAGACGGCGGGAAGCAACTATGTTTTATATTATGTAAAGATTTGGAAGGGAGCTTATATATATTTATATATATATATATATTTCATTTATTTCAAAGCGTACATAACAAATAATCATTTCAAGTTAACCCGCCAAACTGACAAGACAGTTTGTTGGCGAGGTCGCGCTCACATTATATTTTCTGCTATGCATGCACCTAAAGTATAAAAGTACCTATACATTTTAATACATACATACATACATAAACTCACGCCTTCATTCCCAGAGTGGGGTAGGCAGAGCTAAACAATTACCAACAAGTCTTAAAACTTCTGGACATACATACATTTTAATATCATTGAAAAAGAGGAAGAAAGGATACTTTTGGAAAGTTTGCCTACAGCAACCCTTCCAAAAGAATTCCTTTTAAGGTTTTTTTTACTACGTTGCTACTTTTTTGTCTGCTCTTAACCAATCAATTTCGTTATATATTTTTGGAACCAGATACAAATTAGTTCTCCTACCATAATAGTTATAAGCATAATTTTGCACATACTTTCTTAATCTAACTTCCTTTGTATTATATTTATTCTGCTTAAAGACCTTTGGCTCACTACGCTCTTACATGAACAGGAAGTATATTACTTATTTTATATAAGTTATAATAATTATGTATTATGTATACCCCGAATCAACATAAATACTCATTTATCTTGGAAAAAAATTGCTGCTCCCGGAGCATTTTAATTTACACACAGACCAAGTCGCGGCCTGAAGCTAGTTCAAGAGATAAAGCTAAGTAATATACAGATAAGCTGCTCTCGGAGCCATTCTCGACGCAGTCCTGGCGCCAGCGCACAGTATTTACAGCAGATATCCTGCGGCCTAGTTCCGGAGCCAAATTGCAACATGCATCTACGAGTGCAGTGGGAAAAATGGTACAAGATTCTTTAGTTTTTTAATAACATTGAGAGTGCAAACCAGAACACATGCTTGATGGTAAGGGGATTCCTAAGCCCATGACATCAATCAGTCAATCTCAAGATTGCAATCTTAGAATTATAATGTCAAGGATGCAAATGATTTGCCAACCGTCTATGCTAGTTTTGACCTCCGCACCGCAACACAACAATGCGAAACCTGATGTTTGGCGGCAGGTTAAAGGATAAAATAATGGTAACAATACGGACGAATTCTGAAAAAGGTCCTTCCGCCACTAAAGTTCAGTATGGCCAGAAACATTATTTGCCGGAGCAATGTTTTTTTCTATACATACTATAGTCGAGTCCGGAATTAGGCGAACTAACTTGACAGTTCATTGTACACTAATGTTGCCACAGTTTGGCTAGTGCTGTTAATATCGATATTTAAAAAGTCTAGTTTATCATTATTATTGTGTTTGGAATCTAACTAATAATTTTACTAAGCAAAATAATAATAATAAAAATTGGTTGGATTTAAAAATACATCGAACATCGTTTTAGACATCGTTAACGACACAGTCCGCCATTTTGTTTTGTTGACAGTTCGGACCATGCCTAACAAACAAAGCAAGCAAGCTATTCGGCTGGCCATTTGCAACGTTAAAAGATGGCGGACGTGTAATTTGTTTTAGACTTTAATTTTTGGGTAATTAGGTGTTCAAAGTTCTTTTCTGATAGTGATTTGTACTTTTTATGCCTTAGTGTCGCACAGTGATTGAAGACTTGGACTTATTTCGTGTATCTGGCATCTTTCTTCTCGTTTCAAGTGGACTCGCAGTGGTGCAGAGGTTAAAACTATCTTGACCTCTGACCTACAAATCACCGTACAACGTTGCCCCCAATCTTCCTAGAGAAGATTGGATTGTGTTTTATACTCATATAAACCTTGACACTGGCGAAATCACTTCACGTGGAAGCCATATCCCTGCGGTAGTAGCTGTTCAAGTCGCCGCGGGGGCAAAAAAAAAAAAAAAAAAGCTATTCGGCTTTCTGTCATCCTATGATTGATTTTTTTGGTCAGATTGTAACCTAGCAACAATACTTATTAGCGTATAAAATTAATTAAATCGAACACATAACGGATTTGCAATTATCATCGACGATATATAGCGTTTGTCTCTATCGCATTTTCATATTTGCCAGCAAGAAAGGAATGAATGCTATATGTATGCCTAGCCCGACGGAAGCCACCTAAAAGGATCACAATGGCCTGTTGTTATTTTTGTATTTTATTCCTAATTTGAGGAGTAAGTATCGTAAATATCCGCTTTAAACCGTACATCCTTCAGATCATATTATATAGTAAAAATTGCTGTAGTTTTTCCCTATTTGGCAAGTATGTATGAGTGAGAAAGTTTCGACGACAATTACTTGATAAAATATAAATATAATCAGATTTATAGAAGGCACAAGGTTATATCGACATATTTGTGTCGACATAAACCTATCACTATTTATTTTTTCCTATGTCTGGCAACATTTTCGGCTGTCAAGTTAGTTCGCCTAATTCCGGACTCGACTATAGGTACAGTCTGTGAGCACTTAGAAGAGACTTCGGTTTTGTACTTCTCTCTCACTCGCTCTCATACGATCTTATTAAGAGCGAGTGAGAGAGAAGTACAAAACCGAAGCCTCTTCTAAGTGCTCACATACTACTAAACTTGAAAGTTGGTACACGAAAACGGTTTTGATGATGACGGTGGCGCCACCTTTATACTATGTAAGTGATATTTTAATCAGATCTGTAATTGTGAGAGATGGTGTCTAAAATCTGATGATGGAGTTGGAAAGTTGCGTGGCTGTAGAGACTATGAGGAATACAGTTTTGGCTATAATCCTGCAACCAAATTCATAGCTAATTCTAAGTATAAGGAATTTGCTATTGTAATCAACAAGGCGCAAAGTAAACCCCAATTTTAACTACAGCATGCAGCATAAGTGATCTTAAAAAAGTAGTTCCATTCTCAAGCTGTGCCCATCAATCAACGCTATTACTAAGCTGCTTCGTGTGTGTGAAGTTTACGCGGAGACGCATGGCCTGAAATACAACGTAACTAAGAGCGAACTGCTGCTCTTTAAGGCGGGTACTAAAACCTATGAACCAGTTCCGCAGGTAAAGTTGTGTGGCACTCAGCTAAAAAGAGTGTCACATTTTAAGTATTTGGGTCACTGGCTTTCTGAGTCTTTGAGTGATGACGAGGACATAGAACGGGAGCGGAGAGCGCTGGCAGTCCGATGCAACATGTTAGCCCGCAGGTTCGCAAGGTGTACAAATAACGTAAAAGTGACGCTGTTTAAAGCTTATTGTCAGTCTTTCTACACCTGCAGCTTGTGGGTCAACTTCACGCAGAAGGCTATCAACGCCCTTAGAGTCCAGTACAATAATGGTTTCAGGATGTTGCTGGGGCTGCCTCGATTCTGCAGCGCGTCGGGGATGTTTGCGGATGCTCACACAGATGGCTTTACTGCTATACTGCGCAAAAGAGTCGCATCCCTGTTGCACAGATTGCGGGGCAGCCCGAACAGCTTGCTATGTTGTATTGCAGAGAGGTTTCATGGCTCCTTCCAGAACCATTGGAACAATCTCCACAGGCCTTCTGCCAAATAGATGTTTTTGTAGTTTTTTAATTATTATGTACTATTATTATTTTGTGTCGTGTATGTATATTTGTGTCTTACTGTTATGTGCAATATGGATATTTCTGAAATAAACAATTTGAATTTGAATTTGAATAAAGAAAGATTTGAATTTCGGGTAAAATATTGTAATTTTATTGCACCTTCCTACTTTTTGATTTCTGTTTCACCTTAAAATTGACTGGTAGAGAATGCTTGTAGCATTGTCTGTGTTTTGTACACTACTTGAAATTTTGTGCAATATACAAATACATAGCTACAGAATTACCAACAACTCTAAAAACTTGTTGATAATTTTCTGTAACCACATTTTGCACAATATAGTATTTAAATAAATAAATAAAGTCGGTTGGACTATACTTCATTTGTTTAGGTACTTAACTAAATGTAAACAAAAAAACCACATGACATAGTTGGTTAGCCAATAGAAGCAGAACATTGATACGTCAAAGGTCGATTAAACAGTTTTGATTGGCTGCTTAACGGAGTCACGTGGTTTGGTTTGTTTACATTTATTTAAGTACCTAAACAGATGGAGTATAGCATAAGGGCATATTATGAGAACGAGTGAGGGAGATGTACAAACCCGATGGTTCTTTTAAGAGCTATTGCACTTATAGGTAGGTTGAAAAGGGGGTTAATATACGAAATATGTAAAATATTTATTAACAGTGGTATTTAGTTCTAGCTCTTTGCTTCTTCGTAGCGCGGTGTGAGCTCTGGAGGGCGGCCAGCCAGCATCCGACGGAAACGAATTGCTTAGTAATGACTGCTCTCATAACATCCAATCCGCATACAATTAATAGTAAAAAATCAGTGAAGTGCGAGTCGGACTCTGATGATGGCAATACTTCTGATGCGATAACCATATATAGGGAATATGGTTCGCATCGCAAGTAGTTCCAATTTTGATTGTTTAGTAATACATCTATACTAATAATAGCTTTCCGCGCCCGGCGTCGCCTGGGTGTTTTTTTTTTTCATACAAACCTTAAGAAATATACTTTACGACCTATTCTCATTATATAAAAAACTAGTGGCCCGCCAGCGGCTTCGCCCCGCTGCAAATTCCTGACTTCAATTATTTTCTGTCATAAAAACCTTATCCTGACATTGACAAACACAACCAAAAAGAAATCAGCCAAATCGGTTCAGCCATTCTCGAGTTTTGCGTTTAGCAACAAATTTAGCGATTCATTTTTATTACATAGAAGATATCATAAGAATTTATCGAGCCGTTTCGTAGGAGTATGACTAGAAACACAGTGCCACGAGATTTATAATACAGGTATATTGATTTTAAATGTTCTTTCACGACTAAACCACCGAACCGGTCCATTTATTTTGAGTCACAGCAAAATTTTGCCATGTGTCGCGGCAGAATGACTTTAATTCGTATTGTAGATGGTTCTAGCCATAATTCCAGCTTAATTATTATTAGCTTTAATTCCATGTCAAAAATGTGTACAGTTAGCGCTATCTGTTGTCTAGTAGCTAAATTACCTTTTTAACAATCGCGTTGTTTTGATTTATTTGTTTATTCTAGTTTTTAGTTACTGAATAAAGCATTATTATTATTATTATTATTACCTATATTTGGAAACTTTGCCATGTATCGGACCAAAATAATATTTAACTTAACTTTGTACTGCAGATGATTCTAACCACTCTCGTTCCCGTAAAAAAAGCTTTAATTTAATTATTACTAGCGACCCGCCCGCGGCTTCGCCCGCGTGGAATGTATTATACATATAAACCTTCCTTAAGAATCACTCTATCTATTAAAAAAATCCGCATCAAAATCCGTTGCGTAGTTTTAAAGATTTAAGCATACATAGGGACAGACAGCGCAAGCGACTTTGTTTTATACTATGTAGTGATGTCGAGAATGAGTACAGCTTCCGCCATCTGTCGTCAAGTAGCTAAATTACATTATTTGACAATCATGTTGTATTGATTCATATCGAAATTTGTACCCCGTCAGAATGATGTTTAACTTTATTTTGTATTGTAGTTGGTCCTAGCCGCACCCGTTTCGGTACATAAATACCTTAATTCCATATCGAAAATAAGTACAACTGGCGCTTTCTGTCGTCAAGTAGCTAAATTATATTCGATAGCATTCTTGTCGTTTTGATTTATATGGGAATTTGACGACGTATCGCGCCAGAATTATGCTTAACTTGAATTCGTATTGTAGATGATCCAAACACAACCTGCGAAAACAAGTAGTGAAAGCCATTTTTTTAATGTCTTTCACAATCCATTCATTCAGTAAAAAAGATTGCGAATTTCCATGTGGCGGGTGGAACTTAGAATTATATAAGCTGCGCAATGCACACCGACATGTAGCTGCCAGCTTCTTGAAATAAAAGGGGCTTCTCTGTGGTTGGTAGCTTTCTCTGTACCATAGAAACCGAATAAAAAATGTAATAAAACAACTTCATACCCCGAGTAGTAAAGTGATTAAGTAGATGTAATTTTCTTTAACAAGCAAAACAAATTCGTATAATTATACCCTAGAAGTCCAAAGGTACTCTGCAGTTAAATGAGCAATTAAAAATGGCAGCGGCAGCCATGACAATAACAATTTTGAGGGCTCGTTAGATAGCGGGCCGGATTACCTAAATCTATGCAAATTCCGACGTAATGGGGTAATTTAGACTTGAACTTGGCAACCCCGAGACTGCCATAGACAATATTTTTAATGGCGGGAAATTTATCTTTTTGGTTACGACAAAACTGGTTGTAAACCAATGCTTATCAAGTTCAGAGCCATAACAAAATGGCAATTTTTATCGTACTAGACTTAATAACACCGTTTACTGTTACCTAGTAGCGTATAAGAAAACTGCACTAACAAACTCGGTGATATATCGCGTCACTTTTGGTAAAACTGATTTTCAACCCGAGTGGTCCTAGTGTTTGGTTAAGAAATCACTGTTTTACTTCAGGGGGGTTATGATATAACTATGCAGTTCATTTTACGTTGAGCGTAAAAAACAGAGATATAGCAGTTATATAGCTGTCCTTTTCTCTCAGCGTAAACAAAACTGCATTGCTATGTCATAATAACCCCCCTGAACTTGTTTAAGTATTTTCCCATCTCACATATTATTTATTACGCGAAAGTAATTATATAAGGCTCTAAGGGTTTTTTTCATCTTTTTGTATTGAATACCGAAGTTTTTAAATTTCATATACTTAAAAGCTTTGTCAAGTTTCTCGCACTTTGTCTTTAAATTTCTTGTATTTATGTATGTATGTATGTATACTCTTTATTGTACAAGAATAAAAATTATACAAAACTCAGGCAATATAACAAAAAAAACAAGAACAATGGCGAACTTATTCCTTTAATGGATTTCTTCGAGATAAACCTTGGTTAAAAAAAAATGGTTAAATAATTACCCTACTGACAAACAAATATTCATGAATAAAAAGTAATCGAGTATTTATAACAAAAACAACAATAAATAAATAGATAAATACACTATCCCAAAACTAACATTATAGTATTTAATACATATATACTACCAAAATTAATAGATAAATATACATACCTATGCTAAGGATCACTTACAAGCCACAAATTCTTAAATTTTAAAGTCAAACTCTTTAAATTTCATATAAAACCTTTATCGAGGTTTCGCACTGAATTTATTAACTGCCTCAATATTTTCCACACCATTCCTAGCACGTAGGATTCACACCGAACTTCGCAGATAAATTATATAATATACTAGTGTCCTTTATTCATTCAGAAAGTTTACTAGTAAATCAGGTCGGAATGGCCACAGAGAACGAAACTAACGTAAAGTGTTCCAAACTTGGGGTTAGTAATTTGTGACTGGCAACTGTAAGAGTTGGTGGAGTATTTGCTGGAGGTATGGATAATAATAGGGACAGAATCCCAGCTTCTTTTACTTACATACATACATACCTTCACGCCTTCATTCCCAGAGTGGGGTAGGCAGAGCTACAGAATTACCAACAAATCTTAAAACTTCTTAATAATGCTGTAACCACATTTTGCACAAGTAGGCTAAGATGTTTCCCAGTGTATTATATTATTCTTTTTCTTCTTCTTCTTTTATATTAATGGCGGTCTACCGCAGTTCCGCTGTAGTTTCGCCAATGTCCAGTGAGTCAGAATATCAGTAAAGAGAAATCAAATGTCAAAGCCGAAGATTTTTCAATCGGCCATTTACCCTCCCTGAAGGTTACCGGAATCTATTTCCGAGCTTATATCTTCAGCCCAACCGATTTTCAAACCTAACTAAAATCCACCCTGACTAAACTAGTTTACATAAACTCACGCCTTCATTCCCAGAGTGGGGTAGGCAGAGCTACAGAATTACCAAGCACTCTTAAATAAGTTGTTGATAATTCTGTAACCACGTTTTGCACAATCAGGCTAAGATGTTTACCAGTGTATTAGTGACAGGTTCCAAGCCCATCGCCTAAGAGTACTATAAGCCTTTATTATTCCCTTAGTCGCCTCTTACGACCTCCACGAGAAGACACGGAGTGGCACTATTCTAACCCGGTGACCACACAGGTAAAACTAGCTTTCTATTTAAAAAACCGCATCCAAATCAGTCCATCTGTTTTGGAGCTAAGGTGCCACAGACACACACACAGATACACACGTCAAACTTACAACACCCCTCTATTTGCGCCAGGCGTTAAAAATTATGTCATTGCTTGTAAAAGAAAATAAACACATTTTACATCTACTCTTACCATTTCTTCTTTCAGGGGGCTATTCTACTCGCTGAAACCATATTGCCTGTAAGTGTATTGTTTTTAACCAGGTCGCCATTACTGTCAAGTAAATAAGAGCTAAGAACTAACAGCAGCTAACTAAGAGCAGGAGAACTAACTTTACCGACATAGCCCGAAGAATAGCTAAACTGAAGTGGCAGTGGGCGGGGCACATCGCTCGCAGGACTGATGGCCGATGGGGCCAGAAGGGGCACGAGCTGTGGGATCGCGGGAAAGCGGTGGATGCGAAAAGCACAAGACCGGTCTGAGTGGTGAGCCTTGGGGGAGGCCTATGTCCAGCAGTGGACGTCTTTCGGCTGACATGATGATGATGATGATGAAATAAGAGCTATCGTAACGTTGGCAACACGATAGCGTCTAAGGCAATATAAATAATCGTAAAGTCACCCGTTTTCGAACGAATTGATTCATTTATCCGCCTATTTACCTAATCGCTACCCCGAACATTTATGCATCTAAAAATATAGAGCTGTAAATACGAACAAGCTAGAAAAATTCTGCGCTCCCGTGAAATGGTGCGTCTTATGGCGACGGAGCACTCTCGCCAGAGAGAGAATCAGAATAACCCTCTAAAAAAAAAAAAAACGGTCAAGTGCGAGTCGGACTCGCGCACCGAGGGTTCCGTATTTAAGATAACATGCTTGGTGACCATAATAGAAAATACTCATTTTGTTATGAATTTTATTTTTTAAGCAATAAGGCACATTTTAACTAGCCTAATTTGAATACGGATTTTTAAAGTTTTTTTATTATTTCTCAAAAACTGTGAATAATTAACACTTCATTATATTTCCCCATAAAGTAATTATCAGTATTTATAGTCAGGATTTTAAAAAATATTTTGATTAATAAACTTCGGAGGTAAGGTAGGGGGAACGGTCATTTTTTGGACATTTTTGTCTATTAATCAAAAGGACATCACAAAAAATTTAAAAACACATTCTAAAAATAGTTTTACAATGTGCAGATTGAGCCCTTTCATATGACATGCCATTTAACATAATCATAATCAGACCACTTTCATTTTTCAACCCGCATTTTAGACTCCATCTCAATTATTAATAATAATATTTTTTTAACAGTTCATTCGCGCTTAAAAAGGCCTCCTGATTGGTTCCTCTCCCTTATTTACTCTCATATATGCTCTGATGTAAGTCGAACCGATTTAACTCCAACCCGAAAGTCTTTTTAAGCCCTCCTACACTGTATCTACCACATGCTTCTACTTAGCATCGTGTCAGCCGAATCACGTCCACTGCTGCACGGGCCTTCCCCAAACATATTGGTTTCATTTATGTCACAGAACAGCGAAGTACACCAGAAAAGCTTAGTTTCATTTCTGAATAATTATGATACCTCGTTTGCCTCTAATCCTCTATAGTCCTGTCTCATTAACCTTGTTATGTTGACTGAGGTTTCAGAAAAAAATAATTAGTATGATTGAGTTAGACCAGACATTTGTTTACGCACAATTTCATGCACTTTTGGATATAGTCTTGTTTTTTTTTAGTTTCGAGGAATGTAACTTCTTCCTTTTTTCTTCTTTGTGTTCAGAGCAAATGCGAGTATGTGGAACTACCAGCACGCGCCCCCACTAGTAAACGTACGATATGAAGCACGTATAATCGTGAAATATTCCCGCCCCGGTGCGATGATCCAATTTTTAATAATCCAGAGAGAATGTAGACTGGGGTCGCTATGTCGTCGGGAAACGTGGGACTGATATTAAAAAAAAACTTGGGTTTTTTTATGCTCCATTTATGTAGGTATTAAATTGTATTGAATTAAAAATACCTTTTTATGAAGCTGGTTATTCCTTATTCAAAAAAGTGTAACCTTGAGAAGAGTGTAAAATAATTCGACACTGCCATTGGGTTGTATTGTTAATGAATGACAGGACTTCATTATATTTCATCAGAAAAACAATGACAATGAAAAATTATACCTACATCATATTGTTGTTTAAGTCTTTACAGATTATTTTGCATTTAAAAAGTGCAACTGATATCGTGCTGCCCATAAGAAAAGGGTGTAACACAGGGTAGATTTAAATTTGAAGTGGTAGTGGCTCTTTTAGTACATTTAGTATTTAGTATATTTTTATGTAAAGGAGTTGTTTAGCGGTGAGCCTAATTGGTAATATAGGCCTCGTAAGTATTTTTTACTCGTCTGAAGTCGGCTATTCCGTCAGAGACTGTCCGCCGCTTTTCCCCGGAGCGTGGTCACCCGCGCATTCCCCTAACCGCTCTTATTGTTTACATTACTGCGTCGCCCGCGCACCGCTTCCATATTTCCACGAAAACTGCCCGTGTGCTTTGCTTTATTAGAAAAACGTCGGTTCGGTCGGGAAAGACGTATGCGCCTGTTGGTAATTTACGAGGATGCGGACGTAACGTAGCCAAATTAAAAACAGGCGCTAAATTTGCAGGAATATGATTTTGGTAAAAAAAATGCGAAAAAGTTGCTACTTATTTCAGGTTTCGTATAAGTTGCAAATAACTTGGCATCTCTAATGACATTGACGACTTACCCCCTTACTTATAAATGTGGAATTAGCTTTGAATAGTTTATGCCATGTTTTGTCTTTATCTGTAAATGTGACGTTTGCGTCTGACAGAAAGTGACAAAGCATGGCATAAAATATTCCAAGCTTATTCCACGTTTATAAGTAAGGGGGTTAAAGTTTTACGACCGTACGATACAATGAAAGAAAGAAATCATTTGTTCTTGACATAGGTTCGTGACAAAGATCAGATTAATAATACGCACAAGAAAGTATCCACGAAATAGACCATCATGTCTGTCGTTGGAACCATCAAGTCAAACCACGGAAGGTTACACACACAATGCGTATAATAACCGTTCTTTGTTCTCTGTCCGTCTTTTCAGATTACTTTCTAGGATTGTAAGAATTGTAAGCTACATTTACTAGATAATTTCATTTCCTAGGGTACAGTGAAAACTTTTTATTTACACCTAAATAACGTAATAATAACTTAGTCATAATAAATATTTAAACATTGTATATTGTCTAGGGGATACGGTTTCTGTAGGAGAATAAATAAAAAAAAAAAAAAAAATATAAATAAATATCAGGGGACGATCTCACACCAATTGAACTAGTCCCAAACTAATGTATCTTGTATAATTTCATTCCTTTATTACTGTTACTTATTAGTTTTGTGACAATTCTGAGTTTTGAAAAATTGTCCTGCTCAACTACGCATGAATATATTAATTTTAGGTTTTATGTGAGATTCATTGTTTTATATAATGCTAGGTTAAGTTTATTATTGTATAATATCATTAGCAATATTTTAAAAACGACTGACTCTTGAGTTTCTTGCGGCGTTTCTTCTCAGCAGTGGTTTCTTGCGAAGCGTTGGTAGATTTTTGACGTGTAAAAGTGCCCGTGCGGCCTACTTACTGAACAAACATCTTTTATCTTTTTTATCTTTTATTTTTACAAATAAAGTGGTAAGAGCAAGTAAACTCGTAAATCGGAACCTCGCCTCGTCGAGCGGTGACACGATTGCATAATCATCACCATTACATTTGTCGTGAACGACTTTAAACGGGATAAAACAAAATGTAAAACTCGACGTCGAGACACGTGACATAAATCTACTTACTGTCGAGGGATGGGGCGTTTATCGATGTCGATGATATCGCGAAAGTAATTGGAACTGCTATAAACATGCGGCGTTAAGTGTGTAGTGTTTTCAATCAATCCACTATGGTACGCGGCGCGCGCCCTTGCAGTTAGAATGACGTTGCACTATTTTTTATGGGATGGAGATGACATTACGAGCACAGGCCACCTGATGGTAAGTCAACTCTGAAGTTCATAGACATTTGCACAAACAATTTCCGAAACTCTGACGAGACTTAGATGCAATGTAAAAAAAAAAAGTTATTTTTGGATTAAAAGCTTTTAGTACTGTTAGGTGACGGGCTCGCAACCTGTCAATAATACAATGGTAAACATCTTAGCGTAATTGTGCAAAATGTGGTAACTCTGTAGCTCTGCCTACTCCACTCTGGGAAGGAAGGAGTGAGTTTATGTATGTATGTAGTTTGGGATTAAGTCAATTTGTGTGAGATTGACCCCCGATATTCTTTTTGTTAAAATTTGTTTCGTAAACTATCTATTTTGCGACGTCACAATGTCTGGAAGTTTGGAAAACTTCAGATGTTTTTTACTTGCAAATTTGCAGCAAAAAATTAAAGCAATATATAAATAAATATCGATATATAGTTAGGAGCATCACTAAAGGCTCCGCACGTCGGTGTAATCCGAGGACGCGAGTCGATCTTTTATTTGTGAAAAGCCGAGCGAAAACGTTTCTTATTGGAATCCGTATATCTTTTTGTATAACGGCATGCTCCTCTGCTGGACAAAATCATTTTACTATTTTGCAATCTTGAATACATGTTAGCGATAACTTGCCTATTGTCAAGTTTTACCTACTACCTACTTAAGGGTTTAAAACATTTTAAAATTTAATGATTGCAACCTACGTTTGTTATGTAAAACATTAATAGTTATTTGTTATACAAGTGGGGAAAGTTGTATTTTACCTGCGAGTGTTTCAAGACACGAGACGTAAAATAACTTTTCACCCGTGTATAACACAAAACTTTTCACCTCACTACAGCGAGGAAACTAAGAAAAGGGTTTGTATGTACTGTAAGCTCAGTTCCGCATTTTGAACGGTTTTCTGTAATTCCACAGGTGTTAATACGTCTTTATCACTCGAATCACTCATTTATAATAACAAAACAAACTAGAAAAACATGCGAATATTTAACGTTGACTACAGCGAGGAAACTAAGAAAATGGTTTGTACTGTAAGCTCAATTCCGCATTTTGTGGGGTTTCCTGTAATTCCACGGGTGTTAATACGTCTTTATCACTCGAATCACTCATTTTTAATAACAAAACAAACTAGAAAAACATGCGAATATTTATACGTTGACGGCTTAATAGAAAAGTTTTGACGTAAGTTTTTTTTTTATTATTTCGGATGCGTTTTGTTTGCACATCGACTTATTTGGACTGTCAGAACATTTTATCCGTTTTTAAAACAAGAATGAAGGTTAATTTTGAATTCTGATATTTATGAATTAAAATAAAGTAGTAAGACTGTATTTAGTGTTTTTTACTCGATGCAATTCATTAATT
The DNA here is from genome assembly GCA_927399475.2 of Acleris emargana. Lineage (NCBI taxonomy): Eukaryota > Metazoa > Arthropoda > Insecta > Lepidoptera > Tortricidae > Acleris > Acleris emargana. Next base: position 1,787,206 of record OV656846.1, read on the forward strand.
GTGTTGTGATGTTAAAAATTCAGCACTTGTAAGGTTTTACGTTTGGTTAGCTCCCAAGCAGCAAAAGGTGGACTAGTAGCTGTCCTGGAACCACTTTTTTTCGGGCTTATAACGGGCTAGTAAACGCTTATAGCCACGGAAAAGGGCCCAAATTATAGGCGTAATTGTGCTAATAAAACACCTATAGTAGTCTTGGTGGATCCCTCTTTGGTCTATAGAGACCTTATAATTGGCCTACGCAGAACTATCTGCTCCCACGAAGCTAACTATAAGCGCCTTACAGAACCAACCACGACTCTAGCGCACTCCGTGATACTGTTACAAGTTCTTCCAAACATTTGTGAAATCGCGTGTGTTGCTTGCTGCGGAGCGTCATAATTATTTAATAAAAAGGTAAGTTAATCATCTTTATAAATTTATTATGTTGAGTGAGACAAGTAAGTACCTACACAAGATTTATAATAGGCGTCTGCATGGGTAACGTATATTTTCTGTGAAGTATGTTATGTTTTAAATCAAAATTTTTACTCGCCTCTTGAAATTAGTGTATTTAATAAGTGCATTTGAAAATTATGTTGGTAACCATAAGACGAACAATGAAAAGTCGCCATGTTTGAAAGCAAGAATTTTCAAGTACATTACCATACCGTTATAGGCGTAAAATATCGCCATATTGTTAGGAATTAGGGTTCCATAATTCTTAAAAAAACCTACTCTTTTTTGTAATGATGCTGTTAGGTACTTTATTTTTAATGTGTCAACCTTTGTCACTGCTATGGTAAAGTTTATGGTTTAGTTTAATAAATTGCGCTTCCAAAATGACACTAATAGAAGTGAGATAGGATCATAGCTGGGTACAAGCGTGTTAATCCGTTTATCTTTAATAAACAAATTAAAAAATTCGAGTATCAGATTAAGTTTTAAGTTAGGTAACATAAAAAATGTAAACGGACTCTTAATATTTCGTTAATTTCACATAAGTCCGTTAATCTTTAGTTAAGTAGGTACGTACCTACCTAGTATGACAAAAAGGACACCGCACCAGACCGGGCGCACTCCGCGCTGAAAATGTGCGGCCTGGCACGCGCGGCTAATCAGTTCGTGTTCTAGTTTTTATTTTGAAAAGGTGCTGCATAGCATTCGGGTGTTAATAAATTTATAGAAAACTTGTGAATGTCCGCGTAAAGACGCGTCTATAGCAGTATTTGCAAGACTATTATAAGCAGTCCTACTCTTTTACGGGACTTCACGAAGATAACTTAGGATTATAGCAGCATTGGGAAATGCACTATAAGACAAGTATATGTTTACTTCTAAATGATCCACAAAGCGAACTTATAAACCCTTATAAATCCAATTAATAAGTGCAAATAGTTTCCAGTACGTTTAGTCTTATTTGATGCTTTTATAAGCATAGTTTACCTATAAAGGTTTTATATTGCTTCTTGTAGACAGTTATAAGTATAGCTTACCAGAGTACATATTCTCAAGCGCGTTTACACTTTTTCAATACTTTTATAGGACACATAAGCTTATACTGCGCTGTTAATTTGGACTTATAGACGATAATTAGCTAACGTATAAGAACAGATGTACTTGTAGGCCAAACAAGCTCCGTTCGTGCTATTATAAGCGTCGTAGCAAAAACTAGAACCATTAAGAGAACGTTATTAGTGTTGTAGGCCTATAAAGTGTGCTCTCTGGGATAATTTTGTTGCTTGGGCTGTCAAATATCACTTAAGCTGCCTTCAAATGTCAAAACTCTTCCCTCACTTATGGATAAAAAGCGATTTTCTCAATAGATAAACAAAAAGGGCTTTCCGAGCTAGTGAGATGAAAAAACGTAAAACATACGCAGTAAATTGTATATAATCTGTGCTCGTTTGTCATAGAACAACGAAGATAATGGTAGCACTGTCCTACGTCGTGTGTTACGAGATATGGATGTGGCATCTTACTATAACTTCACGATAGAGTAGAATGGTTGACATCAAAAATTGGTAGTCAAAACTAAAATCGACTGTATTGTTTAACGTGTAAGAGCGTGTTCCGCTATTTTTGAACACCCTTGTATGCTCCACAACATATTTGATAGCAATCATCGAATTCGGAAGTAGGTGTACAGTCTACAAAGAGATGTATCCACTTTTGGATCTTATTACAATGCAATAAGGTGAAAAAGTTGATACATATGGATATTATCATAATTTCAGCTTCGAGACGTCCACTGCAGGACGTAGGCCTCCCCCAAGGATCGCCACAACGACCGCTCATGTGCTCTCTGCATCCACCAGGCTCCCGCAACCTTCATGAGGTCGGACCATCTCGTGGGAGGTCTACCCACGCTGCGTCTTCCGACACGTGGTCGCCATTCGAGAAGCTTGTGGCCCCATCGGCCATCATTTTTACGAGCAATGTGCCCCGCCCACTGCCACTTCAGTTTGTCAATTCTTCGGGCTATGTCGGTGACCCTAGTTCTTCTGCGGATTTCCTCATTCCTGATTATATCACACAACACTCCGAGCATAGGCCTCCCCATCGCCCTTTCGAGTGACCTTGAGCTGTCTTATGAGGCCCATTGTAAACGACCACGTCTCAGCACCATAAGTCCTCACTGGCATCACACACTGATCAAAGAGTTTCGTCTTGAGACATTGCGGTATGTTGGACGAAAAGATGTTAGATGTTGATCGATGAGTGACCTCTATCTCGAATAAACTATTTATTTATATATAATAGATATACTAGATTAAGAACCATCTCACTTTAACACCTTACTGCGACATAGTACTACAATGTGTTAGACTGTGCCTACTCACACTCGTACAAAATATAATACCTTCAAAGCTTGTTACAGACTGAGATCCTTGTTAAGGCGGCCTGTTTTGTTTCCGAACACCCCGTAATTGACTGAAGAGATTTTGGCGATTGGCTTATCTGCCCCCTGTACCCTGCCCCCCTAGCAGATGCCGTCACAGGTACACTGAGAGCGTTTTAACCCCACGAGGGGTTAACGCAGGATTCACCTACATTTGAACTGCATTTATATTTTTTATCTGTTATATTCTCATATTTTTAGCATAGCGTAATAATTTATATTAATGAGCGCATTCCTTTGATCTAAAGCAAATGCATACAGAATAAAAGAGTACAAAAAGATGTCGGACCATACTCAAAAGTCTTTAAAGTCGTTATTTCAAACAAAATAAATTTCTGTCAACAATTTCATTTTTGGGACAAGCTTTTGTTGCCGACTGTAGGTAGGTACTTTTTTTTGCAAAATCTTTATCTGCTTATGAATACCATACATACATAAACTCACGCATTTATTCCCCGAGTGGGGTAGGCAGAGCTATAGAATTACCAACAACTCCAAGAACTTGTTGATAAATTGATAATTCTGTAACCACATTTTGCACAATATAAATAAATATCAGGGGACTATGTCACACCAATCGACCTAGCCCCAAACTAAGCTCTAGGCTTGTTCTATGGGCACTAGGCAACGATAAACTTACTTATATAGATAAATACATACTTAAATACATAGAAAACACTCAACTCAGGAACAAATACTCGCAAATAGCGCTTTTAGAGGTCTTCGAAGTCCCAAAGTTGATAATGATATACATATATGGTATTTAAAAAGCTATCCAAGACTAAGCACGAAGTAGTAAATAATAAAAAAAAAAGACGTGTGGCATTCGGGGACTGCCGCGGTAAAGCTATTGCATGTCGTACAAACGCACACAACGCCGTGTCGAAGACTGCCGAACTGAAACGACGATAGACGATGCACGGCCTTCAAGCCACACCTCCTTGCCCGTCGGAGTGGGGAGCGTGAGGTTTTTTCGTTACGGAATTTCTGGATTCGGTCCCCGCGCTCAAGGCCCGCGATAGAAGCTTTGCAATAGCTTAAAAACTTAACCCTTGCTTTACATGTAGGGGAGGAACACATTTTTTTACATATTTCATCACTGATCTTAGTGCGTGGTATACATATACGAGTACATGTGTACTAAATATCAGTGTTGAAACTTTGATAGTTTCTGAGAAAACTATACTATTAAACCGATAAGTGGTATCTCAAATTTGATAGCTAACGCAAATTGAACCCTCTCATGTTAATACTGAGGTTGCGATTTCTACAATTGTTTATTTGAGATGCCCCTATTTGGATTAGCAGGGCAGTACCTACCTATAAATAAGGGTTCCTAGTTTGATTCCGGAACCCCAAAAAGCCGCGTATAGCTTTTATACCATACTGATTTTAAACTATACGTCCCTTACAAACACGTACACATCTGTACACTTGGTGTCCGCCAATAAAGTGCACGCCAGTGTACCGGCTAATCCGTGCGGCTAGGGAGGGCGGCTACCTCCGAGCGACGCCGTGAAATATGGCCGGCATTCTTCATCCCTCACACACGGAACACAACCCACAGTAGGCCGGGTGGGGGATTATCCAACTCGCTTTACAACTCGACGGGCGAATGGTTAACCAGCGAGTTTATGTTGTATCGTCAAAGCGTACAAACTACATTTTAGGGTGTGCATTATCAATCAGATGGCTAAAAACTCGCTCGACATTTTCAAAGAATACCACCTCAGTTTAACCTCGTAAGTTCCAACGTCCTACATTTAGGACATTTGTCAAAGTTACTTTTGACTTTAGTGGACTGACCCAAGATTCTTTTTTGAACTAACGAAATTTGACGTGTTCCTTACGAGGTTAAATTAACACCCAATTGCACAATTGTCCCATTAGGACATCGGTCGGTGCCTGCCAAAGTGAAACCACGACTTAAAGCGACGTTAAATTTAATGAACGTTTATGAGCATAAACATTATAAATACACACATCAAAAAGATCCAATAAAAAACCTACATTATTTTGTATGTTTTTTTAACGAATTGCACATTGTAAAAAATGTAAACAATGTGAGATTTATTTTTCCTGGAGATTTTTGTGTGAATCAGAGAGAGGCCTCATATCATAACATAATCTATATAGTAAAAATGAATCGCTAAATGTGTTGCGAAGCGCAAAACTCGAGAACGGCTGAACCGATTTCGCTGATTCCTTTTTTGTTGTGTTTGTCAATGTCAGGACAAGGTTTTTATGAACGAAAATAATTGAAAAATTCACCGGGAAAGTCAGGAATTTACGCTATTAATTAATAAATACTTGAACAAAATAATGAAAAGCGCTCACTAATGATAAACAAAACAAATACAAAATGTAGAACAGAAATTGACTACTTTGACCTATTTTTTCTTCTGTTTAATCATTGGTGAACTCTGCACTGTCTTGTAGTCCTATTAAGGAGGGGGCCGGGCCTGCTGTCCTTTTCTCCTGTGAGTGAAGTATGAGGGATAGTTATAATGAGCCCTTGTTTGCCAGCCTACGGGATCCGGAATTAATTCTGTTTGCAAACTTGAAGCGAGCTCTCAGTATTAATGTTTTGAAATGGTCTTACTTTTATTTAATTTGCTGCCGCTCGGTTTTCTTCGTATTTTCTGGGGATTTGCTTTCAGGTTTTTAACTTTTACGAAAACAGGCTTGACACGGAAGGTTAAAATGTATTTTATTCAAAATTAAGAGGTTTCAGTTTTTAAATCCTTATTACGATATTTGTGTAATTAATTAATTATCAATCTTACGCATAGGCAGCTGTTCGAATGCGCATGTTACTTCATAATCGGATAACATCGGAGTTTGTCGAAATCGGCTTTAACGCTTTCGATGAAATTTGCAAATAGGGTTTGCGTCGTTAGAGAGCGTCGGTGGACTAGTGGCTTAGGGGGTCGACTCGTGATCGTAAGGTACCGCGTTCGAACCCCCGCGGTCACCATGTACCAATGAGTTTTTCTAACTTTAGTGCACCCGATGCTCTTACGGTGAAGGAAAAATATCGTGAGGAAACCTGCACATTCGAACAGCTGATTACACGTTACAAAAATGGCTCTGCGCCTTATGCACATGTTTGCAGTCTAAACATTGCAAACCCCTACTCTTACGACCAAGAAGGATCTATGGTAGTAATTCACCGACTGTCTTACTTCTTGCGCTATACTAAATCATCTGAACACTACGAGTTTGCTTTCGGATAGCAAGAAAGATGGACGACACGCAATTTTTTAGCAATTTCAATACATACAGTGTAGATTTTTAAACATGGCATTGGTATTGTGGGGACTACACTAGATTGTCTGCTACTTCCAAAACAGAAACTCTCAAGCTATGTGTCACAAAGTTTATCTCGATTAAGGAGTAATGGACCTTTAATTTTCGTTTACGCTTTCCTATTTGAGAAAAGGACGTCTCAAATAGCTTTTAAGCTTTCACTCGACATTTTTTAATTACTTTCAAGCGTCAAAACTTCAATAGATACCATGGCCAATTGGACAAGCGATTCACGAGTTTCGGACGGCGTCGGGATTCGTCGGGCATCTTCGGAGGAGTTCGGTCGCGGGTGGTCCGAACCACCGCGCATGACCGCGCGCGCAGCCGGCGCGAATCGTTTGGATGCGCTGATGATAGTGGCCCAATGGATGCAGTTGACCGGATGAGAAATGCAGGGCATTGGATTCGATATTGATTTATTCTAGAGTGCGTATATCGGTCACTCTCAATTAATGTCTCAAATATCAATGGAATAGTTCGTTTAATAATATAACTGCGAAAATTTGTCTGTTAGTTTGTTACTCCTTCACGTTGCAACGGGTGAACAGATTTGGATGAAATTTGGAGTACAGATAGCTTATACCCTAGATTAACAAATATACTCCTAGAAAATATAAAAGTTCTCGAAGGAATAACGAAAATCGAAATCTACGCGGACAAAGTCGCGGGCATCAGCTTTTATAATAAAAGTTTCCATTCAACAACTATAGTAGGAAACTATGTAGGTAGGTTGGTTTATATCCGGCTCGAAGTCCATGAGATGGTAAGTAGGGCTCTGTGGATATTCATCTATGGATATTTGCAATGCCAACCTTGAGGAATAAGATGGAATCATTCATTCTCTGCTAGTAGTTTTATGGCTTGTCTAACGCCCATACCGATACGAGCTTCTTTAAACTATCGCGGTTCCTTATGATTCATGACAGTATAGTACATTGTGTATTAAGGTCGGTAAGTAAGGAATTACGATCGAGGCTCTAGTAGGCTTCTAGGAGTCGAGGTTCGTAATTGCCGTACCGCCTGTGAAACATACAATGTTTTTCATCACATTTGCGAGTAAATAAATAAAATTTCATTAGGTAATTGTTTTTGCTGCATGGATAATATCTGGCGGTGTTGTATTTAAATTACACTCACCGGACAATGACGACGACATTTTTTATAACTTTTTTACTTGTTTTCAAATATAAAATGTAAATAACTATGAATTATAGCTTTAATACACAAGTTAGCACAACTATTATTACGAATTACTTGAACTTTTTTTTAAGCGGATGGCGAGCGGACTCCACAGATTATACAAATGTTTCGTTCAGAAACGTTAAGGGCAAATACTTACGTAGGTATACATACAGCCCTGAAGGAGTGTAAAAAAACGACGTTTTGATAAAGAAAACTATTAAAATCGATTATTAAGAACATTAATTGAGTATTTAAGTAACATGTAGCGAGATTGCAATGAAATTCCTGTTTAAATAACATTTTAAGGCATTTTTTCAATTGCGTGTAAACTCTTTGCTTGAACTTGCAGGACTTGTGTGCTGTGCTATAAATTAAAAAAAAATTACTTACCGACCTTGGGTTTCGTGGTAAACAGAAAGGTCGAGGGTTTTATATGGGGCATTGCGGCCAAGTTAACCTGTATGTTTAGATACTGTTTACGTGCAAGTGTGATGAAATAGTACATTGTGTATTAAGGTCGGTAAGTAAGGAATTACGATCGAGGCTCTAGTAGAAGCCCGAAGTCGAAGACTGAGGGCTTTCTGAGTCGAGGTACGTAATTCCCGTACCGCCCGTGAAACATACAATGTTTTTCATCACATTTGCGAGTAAATAAATAAAATTATAGGGCAGAAAAAACTTATAATATAATACACAAGTCAGCACAACTATTATTACGAATTACTTGAACTTTTTTAAGCGGATGACGGGCGGACTCCACAGATTATACAAATGTTTCGTTCAGAAACGTTAAAAGCAAATACTTACGTAGGTATACATACAGCCCTGAAGGAGTGTAAAAAAAAACGACGTTTTGATACAGAAAACTATTAAAATCGATTATTAAGAACATCAATTGAGTATTTAAGTAACATGTAGTGAGATTGCAATGAAATTCTTGTTTAAATAACATTTTAAGACAATTTTTCAATTGCGTCTAAACTCTTTGCTTGAACTTGCATGACCTGTGTGCTCTGCTATAAATTAAAAAAAAAATTACTTACCGACCTTGGGTTTCATGGTAAAAAAAAAGGTCGAGGGTTTTATATCGGGCATTGCGGCCAAGTTAACCTGTATGTTTAGATACTGTTTACGTGCAAGTGTGATGAAAAAGTTATTTAATTTAGTATTAACCTTAGTATTAAGACTGCACCGAGCAAACGTCGAGCGTCCAGTGGCGCCCTCAATACTATTATTGTGTTTTCTGATAAACTAAAGAATTTCCGTGGAATTGGACGATGCTTTTTTGTAGCGCAAGTAAAAACACAATTTATGGGATACGTAACAAACTTTGATAACAGTTACCCTTTGAGTAGTCAGCTTAACGGGAAAAGGTGGCCACTTTTTCCGTTAAGTTGATAACTCGAAGGTCAATAGTTAGTAAACTATGGGATATATCCTATAAGTTGTGTTTTTTTTGAAGTACAAAACAGCACAGCCCGATTTCAAGAAAATACATTACTTTATAACCCTTTGCCTTTGACTGGCGTCCGCGGACTGGGTGACGAGCTGTAGGTAGGCCTCCAACAAGATGGAGTGACGACCTTTTAAGGATCGCGGGAACGCGGTGGATGCGAAAAGCACAAGACCGGTCTGAGTGGAGTGCCTTGGGGAAGGTCCAGCAGTGGACGTCTTTCGGCTGACATGATCATGATGATGACGTTACTTTATTAGAATAACAGTGATGAGGGTGCCACTGTACTCGTACATCCAGCGTACGATCGGCGCAGTCTTAAGAATATGAACACTTATTAGCGTCATGATTTAAGATTCAGATTGTTGTAGCGATCCGTATGGACCCAACCAAAGGTCCTGCCAATGATAAAGCGTCGTGTACCTATATCCTAACTATAATATTATAAATGCGAAAGTAACTCTGTCTGTCTATCTGTCTGTCTCGCTTTCACACTAAAACTACTGAACCGATTTAAATGAAATTTGGTACACAGATAGTCTAGAGCCTGAGACAGGACATAGGCTACTTTTGATTCTGAAAAAAGGGTTGTAAGGGGTTAAAAGGGGGGAGGAAATGCTAACGGAGTCGCGGGCAAAAGCTAGTACCTTATAAACTCTATAAAATTAGGTTGACGAAATCCATTAGACACTGATATTGCGCCAGAAGCTTGACCAATCGCTCGGTTTTGCGACGGCATAGATCACGGCGATCTCATGGCGATATCGCGTCAGACACGCGTTAAGTGTGGCCATCGATCAAAATGTATAAATCAGGGAAGGTATGCTATAAATCATGGTAATGATATAGCTTAGATAATAATTAAAGAGTGAGTTAAAATTATACAGTATTAGCCACCTGCCCTCGCTTCGCTTCAGTTTATGCAAGTTTTTTGTACTTAGCTCCCGTACATAAACCAGAATTAATTATACTTTAAAATCTTTAGTTCCCGTTACTAACTTAAATCCAATCCTGAAACACAATTTCCACTTAGTAACTTCCCAAATTAAACAAGTTGCGAGCAATTTTAACGAAAAGTGACATCGCAAAAACAAAGAAACTCATATCAAGAATGTCAGTAGACAAACCGACAGACAGGGCTATTAGGAACTCAAGTTGTTCCGTATAAGATGAATTATTCGGCTCTGTTCTCTTGGACATATTCTAGTTTCTTAAACAAAGCGAAAAGCTCTGCAAGTTGCAATATTTAAGTGGCAACACTTTACATTGCTGGTTGAACCGAAGACCGCCTGGATATAATGGTTTTGGACTAGATACCACTAATACCACTCAATGGGCTCCTGCGTACTGATCCCCTAGAGGATATTTTTGTTGACCACTGGCCCAGGTTAATGTCCCAAAGTCGTGCGTACTAGGGAAAGCAAATAACCGGATTTAACCGGATTTAACCGGTTATTTTCATACAAAAACGGTTAATAACCGGTTAATTTGCATTCCCTGGGTCGTACTGCTGCATCTCGCATTAAGAAGGATTGTACATGAATGTTGTAGTAAATAAATGTGTGTTTAATGTGTGAGAAACAGTGTGTGTTTAAGAATGTTTTACAAGTGTAATTGGTGTATACCGTTCTTGTTCAATAAATAAATAAATAAATTATCTTGTCTGATCTTTCAGAATCTTTTGTGCAATGACCCTCTTACACACTCAGCTGTTCTAATTTGCATGTTTCTTCGCGATGTTTTTCCTTCACTGTAAGAGCAATCGAGTAATGTTAAGTACCTACTTAAGTTAGAAAAACTCATTGGTTCTCCCGATCGCGTATTTTCAAACCTGACGATCTCCAGTCGTGTCCCTAAGCCACCAGGTCACTGAATCTCTCCTAGAATACACAACAAAAAAAGTTTAAGTTCGTCTCTGTTTTTTTTTTGTACTTCGTCGGTGAAACTGCAAAACCGCATAAGTAATATTTTTAATAAGGAGCAAAATAGACCTTTTGAATAACGCGGTAAGGTTTATTTTGCTCTATCATAAATTTGTTAGTTACGCGGTTTCTTTTTTATGCTTGTACAATAAAGAGTATACCTTCATACTCGTATGGCGAGAGAGATGCACTATTCTACTCGATAAAACCTAATCGCTGACAAGTTACCGTCGTGCCAACGTTATGACAGCTTTTACTTGAACAAACAGCAGTGTTCGCATTGTTGTGCTCCGGTTTGGGGATAAGACAGCCGGTAAAATGACTAGCATAGAGGCATTCCATCTTAGTCCTCAGGGTTAGCAGTGTATTTGCAGTCTTAGGATTGCATTGCAGACGCGTGTTTCCACTTACCATCAGGTGGCCTGTGTGCTCGTTTGTCTTCTCTACGCCATAAAAAAAAAACTTTACAGTAAAGGTGTGACCCCACCGCTGCTTAAAATACGTAGAAGGTACGGAATCGCAGCGATGCATCGTATCCGTACTGTTTTTATCGCATGGCGTCCACACCGCTGCTCAAAATACGGTGTCGTTGCGTAAACAAAAGACGGGGTCACAGTAACAACATGGCGCTGTTTTTGACGCACCATTAAGCAGCGGTTTGGAGGGCATGCGATAAAAACGGTACGCATACGATGCGTCACTGCAATTCCGTACCGTCTACGTATTTTAAGCATTGGTGTGGGCGTACCTTAATAGCGGCCGAGTTAAAAACGACACCATAACGTCAAAAGCAATTAGGTTTTACCCTTAGTATAATCCTACACACATGCAGTCACGTTATTAAACCTTTTTGTGAAAGATGTTATTTCTATGACTAGAATAGGTTCGACTTAAAAACATCGCAACCTATCCTCCAGAATACTTACTGAAAGTGCACAGTAAGTTAATAAGCGCTGAGAAACCATTCTTAGCTCGGTGTGGTGCAACAAGCGAGGCAGACGGCGAGTCTGTTCGCTGACGAGTCAACCTGACCGCAGTCAAGTTGCGAGCTGACGCGGTGACACAGCCAAGGCATGGGACGAAGAGAGTATTGTAATTTATATTTTATGTTCAAACCAATTAATTTTACATTTGATAACACCGTTAATAGTTATCCTACACTACGTAAAGGTTTCTTCTCGACACAGGTACAGTCAACAGCAAAAGAAACTGATGAAATAGGGTCTCAAAATAGTATATACAATAAATTAAGACAGATGTCTCTGATTATTGTAGTTTAGCATAAGTAAATTAGCTCGTAATGTGTCATAAGTAAGTGACATGCCATTCAAACAGTTAAAGTCATCACTGAGTGTTCCAAATTAAACTGATTTTCAAAAATAGCAATAGTCAGTAATACTACCAAAGTATCACATGTAAGTGAATATGAATGTTTGGGCCTTCATGTCTTCTCAAGACCACTTCGGAATACTAGTCAGACGTTCGGTTAACGTCGGTTATACTCGTAAGACAAACACGCGAAACAACTATAACACCTCTCATTTCCGTCAAGGGTTGAAATAAGTTCCTACTACTTCGCTTTGTTTTTTTTTTGCAACATTTAGAATAAATCCTTTTTTACTGCCGTGATTACCCTAGTTTCCATTTCGAGATTTTGTAATTTTGACTTTATCTTGTTGGACACTTGACAGTCTTGACACTTAGGTAAAATAAATAATTATTATTTTTTGAAATGTTCTGTAAAGAGACAGTTATGACATCTTTTATGATCATTTTCTTTTGACTAATTAAATATTCAGTTAAAAATGACACTTTGTTATAATCTGTTTTATCTGGGGCGTCATGCTTGAACATGTTTTGAAATGTTAATTTTGATCACTTACTTTTGACGTTGACTGTACACAAGAGCTGTGATCAATGGAACGAGCTAAAGTAATGTCACCACTTGATTCCAGAAAAAAGGATTCTAAATTTATTGAAATCTGTATTTAAAATATAGGCCTATACTAACGTATAATTTTCTTACATTACGAGTATTTGAGAAAAGCATTAATGCATTTGCGGAAACGGGGATTATACTCGTACATGCCTTGCACGTAAGTAGTTAAACGAAAAGCGTCAATACCCCGTGACTTACACTCGAGTAATTGCAGTTTGAAGTTCATAGATAAATTTTACATACAATTATACTATGGAGAAAATGAGTGAAAATGTTTTTCTTTACCTATGTATTTACTTCGTGCATTTAAAAAATAATTCGCAATTTTTCTGCCCTTACCGGGCGACCCTGCGATATTGGGTTTTACACGCAACCAATGCAAGTAAATATAACTTCTTAAAAAAGATCGAAACCACTTGAGTCTTTATTTTTATTTCATCATCATCATCACCATGTCAGCCGAAAGACGTCCACTGCTGGACATAGGCCTCCCCCAAGGGTCTCCACTCAGACCGGTCTTGTGCTTTTCGCATCCACCGCGTTCCCGCGATCCTTACAAGGTCGTCACTCCATCTTGTTCGTCAGGCCTACCTACAGCTCGTCTCCCGGTCCGCGGGCGCCAATCAAGAACCTTCTGGCCCCATTGGCCATCAGTCCTGCGAGTGATGCGCCCACTGCCACTTCAGTTTAGCTTTTCTTCGGGCTATGTCGGTAACCTTAGTTCTACTGCGGATGCGCGATCATCATTTCTGATTCCATCACGCAGAGAAACCCCGAGCATAGCCCTCTCCATAGCCCTCTGAGTGACTTTGAGCTTCCTTATGAGGCCCTATTATTTTTATTTGCTTATTCTTAATATTACTCTGACCTGAACAATATGGATTGTACGCGTACGAGTACGAGTATATTTACAGTAAATCGCGTTCTCCTGTAATTTGGACCCTAACCGACCGCTCACCACTCGACAATTTTAAGAACAAAGCAAGAACATAATGAAGCGAAAACTGTATCGTAACGATGTTAATTATTACTCTTCACGTGGCGGCGCCATTACGTCGAAGACTGGGTGACTCGCGTATTCATGATTATATTAACGGTACACTATGAAATTAAAGAGTTTTAGTAGCTTGAGCTACATTTCAATAACGTCACGTTTTCGAATCCTCATTAACATTCGAAAACGTGTTCAGAGAGGCTAGAAAAGATGCATAGGCCGTGTTCGCCGTGCCCGTGTCCGCGAGCAACGCAGGCGCGCGCGCGCCTCTAGTCCAGGCAATGAAAGATTTTGGATATATAAATTGTAAAATAATGTCTGTTGTATATAAATGGTCACTTATAGTGTTAATGTAAATTCCTTTTTTTAAATTGTTATGTAACGTTGAAATCTACGGTTACGTCTGATACTCGTAATAGCGAAAGAAATGAGCTTTGCGCTGTTTATGTGAAATAAATTTGCCGAAATTTTAAAATGTGGTATAACTTTTCAACGGTAGTTGATATATTAATATATGTATATATATTCTTAAAGAAATTTCAACTCTTTACAAGGTATGTAGGAGGTTGTTTTTTTCTCAGATGATGTATTTGCAAGTTAGAGAGCAATGTATGACAAAAAACGTGAGGTCAAAAACACATTTTTGAAAATCGATCGTTTTTCGGAGTTCATATCTAGACAACTGTTGAAAATAGGTAAAAAACATAAGGACCAAAGTTGTAGAGAATTTTATCAGCTTTAATGATGTAATACAACAAACTTTCCTATGACGCATCGTTTTCAAGATGTAAACAAAAAACAAAAAAATGGGACCTTCTTTGTCCCCCCCCCCCCCCCCCCCTGCAAAAACAGTTAGTCCGAAAAACATCAAACATAAACGACAAATCACAAAAGTAAGTAATTAGATTTAACCACACACCGAATAAACAGTAAGATTGGGTTCAAATATGACCATAAACAAAATAAATGAGGAACAACATTATTTTTAAATTTCGAACGAAGTTCGAAGAGTTTTAGGACAGTTTTTTTTTATTAAATTGTTTGGCATTATGCAGGTTGTAAGCCCAAATCGAATAATTATCTACTTGGAATATCGTAGATTAAAAGTTTTATAACTTTTTTTTATTACTTTTTTTTTATAAATTAAGCGAAATTTAAAGATTTTAATGTGTTCGATTAGTTTTGCATTGCTGCTGAATGAAACTAGAATGGAATTCTGATACAGCTCGCGTCGCAAGTAAGCTTGGGTGGCAGTACTGGCTTAACGTGAATTGCGGTGTATTTTACGCTTTTCTTTAAAAAAATATTTATTAGTGTTTTGATGATAAAGTATTTATCATTTTTAAATGCCCATTAAACGAGCATGTTTTTAATCTAATTGGCTAACCAGTGGTCATGTATTTTTTTTTCACCAGGAGGGGCTAAAGTTTTACCAAAATAAAACGGAAGAGGCAAATTTTAAATTTAATAAAAAAAATAAAAAAAACTACAATAGTTACTTTTCAATGGTTTTTACCATTTGATAACACACTTATTCAAGATTGTATTGCAATAAAATAAAAATTAAAAAATAATAAATTCCGAATACCACAGATCAAAAACTCAGTGCGGGTGTACATTTTTCTAAAAATCAGAAAAAATCCAATATCTCGAAAACGGTGTGACTTTTACTAAGGCGATTTTTCCATGTTAGGTAGGTGGCTTGCTCACCTACCTCCCCCTTAAGTTTGACGTGGTACTTACGGGACACCCTGTATTAAGAGGTGGCTATCTGGTCGCATAACAACTATTGTCATAATTTCGATTGTCATAAGTTCATAACACATTACGCATATAGTTGATGCTCATATATTTTATTTGGCATAACTTGTACTATGGCATAATTGTTGTTGTTTGTTGTTGTGTTATGCGCATAAATGTATGACTATTTACAGTTATGCGTAATGATGAGTATGACGAATCCACGTATGCCAATCAACAATATGACTTCAAACTTTATGCCACCCGACCCCTACCCATATTAAGAAATCTCTCTTAGTGATTCCTGAGGATCAATGGTAAAGTTCTAGCTATTTGACAATTCATTTGTGCGTGTTGTATTGGTTGTGCGTGACCTTCATCTGCTTTGTTGGTAGTACCTTATTGTTTTGTTAGTACTATCTTTTTATTTTTATTTTTTATTCGCCCTACTGCTGAATGTGCTGATGTGATGAATGTAAGGTGATAAGTAGTTACATGTAGTTTTTTGTAAAAAAAAAGTTTCATAGAAAATCGAAGATTGCGGTGGTCTCTACTAAGAGGTTTGTAAAATTAAAAAAAATCGCGCTGTCAATGCGATAACGCTTAAGCCTAACGCACTCGCAATCGCAATTGTTTTCATTTTGAAAATCGAAGGTTTGTCTACTTACAGGATGAACACAATTGACAACAATTCATTTTGTGCTAAGGTAGTAAAATAAAATACCGTTTCTAGATTTTACACTGCTGATTACAGTAAAAATATCTTTGGATTTTTTTATGCAGTACTTTTTTTATATTTAGGAAAAACAGTAAAAAAAGTTGGATTGTGAATGTTAGGAATACACTTATAGTGCCCTTAGTCCATTTATTACCAAAGGAATTCAAAAAAATATACAACTGTCATGTCCATTGTTTATCTGTCTGACGGATTACTTGATTCTGACGACACGCTTTCAATTCTACGCAAAATAGTTTATTTATTTTAATGGCGTCTACAAATTACGTAATTAATTAAATTACGCAAAATAGCAAATTTGTGAACGAACGGCAGCGAATGATTGACATGACATGACAGTCAGTTTTGTTTACTGTTTAAAGTTACTTTTTAAAATTTTATATCAGGCTAAGATCACGACATCTATTCCTAACTTTGTATATACGGTCTTTTTAATGACTATTTCTTTAATAAATTATTAACGACGAATTTAAATTAAATAAAGAAAAACCAAGAAATACGGGTAGTCTAATTTTTAACCAGCTATTATAAACGCGAAAAAACAATAATGCTTTTTTTTTTGAAATGTTGTCAATTGTTCCACTTTCAAGCCGATTACGATTGCAAGTGCGAGTGAGTTTTTTGAATATGTTGTAGATACCGTGAAAAACGTAATATTTGTACGTTTACCTTTCCAAGGAAATATTTCTTACAAAGAATCACGTAATAAAAAAAACCGGCCAAGTACGAGTTTAACTCGCGTGGAGAGGGTTAATTACATTTTTTTTTATTTACTTTACATAACTGTGTTTGGGTCATTAATTGACATATAGGTATGTACCAAAGTTCAGCTCAATCGTTCCAGTACTTTCGGAGCAAATTGTCTGTGACAGACGGACAGACAGACAGGCGCACGAGTGAACCTATAAGGGTAACGCTTTTTTAAAATTTTGTACGGAATTATAAAAAAAAAAACAGAAATTTACAAACCTATTTCTTTAAAATAACTACAAGATATTCAAAAATCGTGGAAATCAGACTTGATTTACGGGGTGAGAAACGTTATTTAATTGCCCTTCACAACCCTCTTAAGAGACTGGTACTACTAGATCCTATTCCTAAAACCCTTTTGCCACATCGCACCGCACTTTCAGTGCAATTAGCACCTTTGTTGGCTGGATCTCTTGCGCGATTCTCGCAAAATCTGACGTGACGTAAGCTCGCCTTATCCTTGTATGATTAGCTCTCAGACTGATTAGCAGACGACTAATGAGATGCTTAAACACTATCGTTTCTTCACCGGAGGCGTTTGCCAAGATATTTCATTGTAGAAATGTGGTTTAACTATGCAGGGATGTTGTACTTAGATGCGTATGTGGATGTAGACGTAGGTAATGTTGTTAAAAGAGATAATTCAGAGGAAAAAAGCGTTTTTTTGGTCAGTTTTATTGTAAAATTATTTATAACATGCACACTTGCAGTTACTTGCAGCGACTTGCAGAGAGCCGCACTCGCATAAGCTGCGCATTATTTGCTGTCGCGAAGTTTAAAATTAATGCGGAAGTTGAAAATTAATGAGTCGTGAAGCCAAGTTGCTATAATGATTATAGTTATGCATGTAGGTAAGTACCTACGTTTATATTACTTTGAGTACTGGTTTATTCGTTTAATATTTATTTATTTATAAATATTATCATCTGTTTTTGATATTTTTGTGGAAACTTGTATTTGTCCATCCCTATGCATTGGCCTAACTCATCTACTTCAGGGTTACATTAGTTTAATATTTATATTTTTGTGCAATAAAGAGTTTACATACCTACAAGTTCCAGATTTTCCAAAATCAACGGTATGGTAATTACTGAATTATCAACAAGTTTTACAATTTGTAGGTAATTCTGTAGCTCTGCCTACCCCGCTCTGGGATTACAGGCGTGAAGGTATGTTTAACGGCATGGTTCTATTAAGTTGAGATGACAGATCGCGTCAACCGCTTATGTCAACTCCATCAATTTCGAGTCGGTAAAAAATAGACACCACACCAATCATTCTCCCTTCTTGACTAATATTGATTTATTAATTTATTTAAACTTCTTTCACTTGTGGGAGGACCTTGTGCTGGGTCCGTCCGGGTTGGTACCACCATCTTATCCATTAACCGACCGCCATGCATCAGTGTTCGCATTGTTGTGTTCCGGTTAGGGGATAAGACAGCCGGTGAAATGACTAACATAGAGGCATTCCATCTTAGTCCTCAGGGTTGGCAACGCATTTGCAGTCTTGTGAATGCGAATGTCTATGGGTCACAGTTTCCACTTACCATCAGGTGGTCTTTGTGCTCGTTTGCCTTCACTATGAAAAAAAAAAACTTAATTAGTACAATAAAGTACAAATGGCGGACCTAATGCTGAATGGCATTCTCTAACCAGTAGGCGAAACAGAAAAAGAGGATCGGTGCGGAAAAAAAAGCGTTGAAAAAAAAAATCTTTCTTATTGGCGAAATACATCTCAAATGTAAGCGAGATATGAAAGCAAATAAAAAAATATAAAAACGTTGGCAGCGGTTGCTTCCCGGCCAGGCCTATAGTTTTTTAATTTACATAAAAGGTAAACACTGATCAAAATAGTATTTACGAAAACTATAAAACGAGACGTAATCGCTTGAGCGTCGCCGGGGTGGCCTAGTTGGCTTAGGGAGTCGACTCGTGATCGGAAGGTACCGAGTTCGAACCCCCGCGGTCACCATGTACCAATGAGTTTTTCTTACTTAATTACATTACCCGATGCTCTTACGGTGAAGGAAAATCATCTTGAAGAAACCGGCACATTTGAACAGCTGATTGTGTAAGAGGGTAACGGCACAAAAGATCCTATAGGGTCGAAGTGTAAGGTAAGATAAGACTTAACCACTTAATTAATTATATTGCCCTCGACGATTCGACTGCGTTACAGCAGCTATACTCCGTAGTCACGAAAAGACGAGACAGTTGATTTAGTACCCATGTGTGAAAATCGTGTTATTTTAAAACAAACTAGTATTGTAATTAGCAAGTTATAAGGTAATTAGTGTTTTCAGTTTTTCGTAAACTCGCTCGCTGCGTCAAGGAAATTGACGTTGCCGGTTGCGTCCGTTTTCGAAAAATTATGAGGTCCCGCGCTGAGGCGAGTTGACAACGTGGCTTTTTTTTGTATTTTCGATAATTAAATTAGAATTGAGGAAGATTCTCTAAGTAATTATGTGCATTTGGTGTAAGTGAATGACTCGATGTATGAATTTTGAAGAAGCGAAAGAAATTTGTCAAGATCATAGCAAGTGGAAAGAACTGGTCTCTGCCTACCCCTCTGGGAAACAGGTGTAATTTAATGTATATATATATGGTGTAAGTACACCAAAGCGTAATGCAATATTTAATCAGGCTGTAAGTGGCTTATAATTGAAATAGACCAAAAAATATAACTCACGGTTTTTACATTCTAATTCGAAATAATAGGTAATTTTAAGAGACCTATTTCATTAATTTTGTATTTGACCCAATAGTTTCGTTTTAAATAATCATGTCATCCATAAAATATAAAGATATTTTATGGATGACATGATTATTTAAAATTTGAAATGGCATTTTCAAATAAATTACAACTATTAAATGATATCTAATGATAAAAAGTGATTTTAATAGTGTATTATATTATAACATACTATTTCAAGCAGTTTTCGCCTAATCCGTAAGATACACCTACGAGGGCTTCAAGCTGAAAACGAAAGGCAAACCAAGGTCAAATATACTATTGTCAAAATATCCGAAATAAATTATTATTATTATTAATTAGCCCAATATAGTGTCCCACTGCTGGGCAAAGGCCTCCTCCCTTGATTTACACACCTCTCTCTCTGTGGCAATCTTCGGCCAATCCTTTAGAGAAAATAAATATTAAACAACTTAATAATGCAGAGCGGCTTTAAAACCTTATTTCTCGAAATGGTTTTCGAATTAGAGTAATTAAATTGTACAAATATGAACAATCCCAAGTATACTTAGCTAATAAAAACATGTTGAAAACAAGGTGCATTATATTTCATTGCACATATCATTTACACCAGATAAACAGAGTGATTAGGTACATTTAAGGATTTAACTCATTATCATCATCATCATGTCAGCCGAAAGACGTCCACTGCTGGACATAGGCCTCTGCCAAGGCTCTCCACTCAGACCGGTCTTATGCTTCTCGCATCCACCGCGATCCTGCAATCCTTACAAGGTCGTCCATCTTGTTGGAGGCCTACCTACAGCTCGTCTCCCGGTCCGCGGACGCCACTCAAGAACCTTCTGGCCCCATGGGCCATCAGTCCTGCTAGCGATGTGCTCCGCCCACTGCCACTTAAGTTTAGCTATTCTTCGGGCTATGTCGGTAACCTAAGTTCTACTGCGGATATCATCATTTCTGATTCTATCACGCAGAGAAACCCCGAGCATAGCCCTCTCCATAGCCCTCTGAGTGACTTTGAGCTTCCTTATGAGGCTCATTGTTAGTGCCCACGTCTCAGATCCGTAGGTCATCACTGGCAACACACACTGGTCAAAGACTTTTGACTTCAAACACTGCGGTAGGTAATTTGGACGAAAAAAGGTGCTGCGAATGATTAGGTACATTTAGGCTGAAGCCAGACGAGCGTATTTTTTGAGTTGTGAGTCGCGTAATTTCTGCTCCTCCATTCGGTTTCATAGTAGTAGTAGTAGTATGATGAATGGAGGAGCAGAAATTACGCGACTCACAACTCAAAAAATACGCTCGTCTGGCTTCAGCCTTAAGGATTAAACTCATTTGAACTTAATTAATTAATAAAAAAATGCCAACATAACTGATTTTTCATATTCAAATTTTACTCAAAGTTTTACGTAATTCGAGAACGCTCGAACTTTGAATTACCTACGCAAAGAATCCTGACATTCCCCCATAACTCTGCAAGGGGTGTGAGTCCCTGCTCATCCGTCACAGAAATAAATGCGCAACGCGAGCCTCTTCGTTTAATTGCGTCAGGAGTTTACGCAGAACGATTGTGACAATTATATTGTAAAGGATTATAGAGTAGCCTGTGTTAAAGATTATCCACTTTGATAGGAAACACGAGGTCACTTCGTACTCAAAGAGATTATGGCGTATGTGTTTTTCGTTTTTTTTCGGAAATGGGGACTTTTCTTACTTAGTTCGTAATAGAATTATGCCGAGAGCATCGATCTCCGATTTTAAAATTTCTACGAATAGACATGTCAAGGAATAGGTTTAACTATCCAGAGAGGTAACGCAGCTAGCATCATGGGTACAATGCCGCGAACGGTTTTATTAGAGGGGGTATTCTTTTTGTAGTTGTGTACACAAATATTATATTTAATAGTTCTAGTTTTAAGTTGATTGGTTACTTTGTTTTATACTTGATAAAATAGTAGTACCATTGTAATATTAAATATATTTTAACTACAATGTAAAATACAGAGACATGTCTCAGTTTTATAGTAGATACTTTCTTGAGTTCACTGGTGGTCCACTGACTTGTTGCAATTACGTAAGAATACATACATACATACATTAAATCACGCCTGTTTTCCAGAGGGGTAGGCAGAGACCACTTCTTTCCACTTGCTACGATCTTGACAAATTTATTTTGTTTCTTACTATTACGTAAGAATAATACCAATAAATTTGAAAAACAGCGATTTAACCAGACACGCATCCAATTGTTTTCGCTAACCTTCGACTAAGCAGCAGTATTACCGGTAATATTCCAGGATATAGTTCATCTTAGTCCTCAGCATTGGCAATGCATTTTTTGTGATTGTATAATATATGTCCATAGCCTTCAGAGTTCACTTGTATGAGGTAGCCTGTGTGCTCTATGCCTTCTTCAAGTAATAAACGAAGGATTTCACTAACAGAGCTTAGCGTTTCAAGCGTTCGCGAATTTAGTTCTTAGCGTTTTTTTTATAGCGAGTGATGGCGCTGCTTTTTAAAACAGCTGTCATTCGTAGGTGGATAATTCGTAAGGTGTCAGGTAACACTGACTCACGCTTTATGTCCTGCGCCACAGCCTGCGACGGTGCAGATTCAAACATAAAATTGAATCAAAATGGGTTAGGGATAGAGTTGCGATTGGCTTGTTAATTGATATTGTATTTTATTACTGATTTATTTGGTGTGAGAAGAGAGTGAATTAGAGATCAAGTTGTACAGTGTACAACCATTTAGTCATTTAGTGTTAAAACAGTTACCACCATCTTATCATTTAACCTACCGCCAAGCAGCAGTGTTCGCATGATTGTGTTCCGGTGTGGGGATAAGAAAACCGGTGTAATTACAAGCATACTGGCATTTCCGGGGTCTTCAGGGTTGGAAACGCAGCAGTCTTAGTGTTGCAGTCTCAAGATTGTAGGCTTGAGGCATGTGTCTATGGGCAGATCCCACTTAGTTACTATATATAGGTGGTCTGTGTGTGGGTCGGTCTCTTACATGCCTTAATTATTATTATTCTCCTTGGACAAAATATTGTTTGATTGATCATTTTTCCTATGCATATTATGTTTGGTATATAAATAGCTTCGTAAATAAATATTAAATAGATAACCCGCAAACAAAATTGCGACCGCCCAATTAGACTTTTATCATAGAACGTTAAACAAGCTTTCTATTTAAAAAAGTCTGCATCTAAATTAGTTCATCCGTTTTTTGTGAGCTACGATGTCTCAGATAAACACATGTCCTACGTCTCCGTAACTTATTACATTCCCCCCTTCCCCTTCTGTATGCGTTAGGGGTTTAAAGGATTTTATAGTGACCATCACAAATCAACTTAACTCTACATGAAACTGCAGCCGGTGTTAGTGTATCATCAATATTCCACTCATTTTTGCCTAGTTGCCTAGATGCCTTCTTCCAGTTCATCTTGAATCGTGAAGTTTGACCAACAGCTTCTTGTACTCGTCCCTACCCGCAGCCAGCCGGAACAGCTCTTCGACGGAATCAAGACCGTTCCACTCCCGGATGTTTCGAAGCCACGATTTCTTCCTTCGCCCAGCGCGTCTCATCCCCTCCACTTTGCCCATCATGATCAACTGCAGCAACATGTATCTGTTATTCCTAAGCTCGTGGTCGAGATACTCTATCTTGCGTCTTTTGAATGATGGCATCATCTTCCAGGACATAACGGGTTGGCTTAAAGTAATGAAAATGTATTCAATTACCAATAGCAGGCAATAAAAAAATACAAAAAGGATTTTGACAGATATAATTAATAGAAAATATGTAAATTTTGTTAATAAGGCAAAAAAAGATTAACTGGTTTAATAAAAAATGTCCGCGAGGAAGTTATGACGTTAACTTGTCTATCGCCTACTTGGACGGCGTGAAAAATCTGAAGTGGTCTCACATCACAAATTTGAAAATGTACCTCCTTCTACAATTTAATGTTTGATCCAGCGGTGGGAACTTGGTATTAGGACTAAAGATTCACCAAAAACGGGAAGACCTCCCATTCTTAATGATCGAGACCGCAAGTAGGTGGCAACGTTTGTACAAAACAAAGTGGGTCAGTCCCAGATAAGTTAGCTGTAAAATATGATGTTTTTCGTGGGCGAATAAGGAATATTTTAGAGAAATACAATGTTGAACAGTTAAAGTGTCAAAAAATACCCAAATATTCCAACAAACAGCTTGAAGATATTCCAAAGAAGTACAGGAAGTTGCGGAGAAAGTATCACTATGCAGGGAGCAGCCAGAATTGACTAAAAGAGCGTGACGTTCACTTCGTACCGAAAGATTCAAACCATCCGAACGTCCCTATAGCTCGTCCAATAGAGGATTATTTGGTAATTCTCAGTAGACTAGTTTACAGTGATGGGCGGGAAGCAAAATTACAGAGTCAATTGAAGCGCAAGGTACAAAAACAACTAATTAACTAAAAAATGTAAAAATAGATGTTGTCCAACGTATGATGAAAACGGTAAGAAGAAAGCTACGAAAAATTTAAGATGCGGGACTTTTTGCTGTATAGGAATGATTGATTATCATATTGGTTTTAGTTTGTTTTTATGTAGTAAAAAGCTATAATAACCCTAACAAGTGAAAAAATAAAAATAAAATCAGTTTTTGTAATTCTCATTACTTTAAACCGACCTGTTATAAACGCGCTGGAGCACGGTTTCGTTCCAAACATTCTGTGTCCAACCAATGCGCAACATGCGACGGTAGCACCACATCTCAAACGCCTGTAGGAATCATTTAGTGTCTTCTTTCAAGGTCCACGTCTCGCAGCCGTAAATGAGGACAGGCCAAATGTAACATAGTAGCCTGACTTGGAGCTTTATTTTCAGTTGACGGCATGTTTATAGTTAGCTATAATTGCCAAACCGAATATCCATCGTCTAGTTTCTGAGCCACAGGCCATTTCCTTATCCGATATATTCTTAGTTTTTTTTAAATAACGGTTCTTAACAAGGACCAAATACCGGCCATAAACAACACTTTTTTAACCGTCCGTTACTTGATGTTACTGTCACATGTTAACATTCTAAAACTTAAAAAAACAAGGGTATCATTACCAACACCGGAGTGATAACAAAAACGTCTCGAAGCTTCAATCCAATCTCCACCCCAATGTTTACTGAAGGGCAAAAACAAGAGGTCACTGATTCGAAGATAACCACCCTAAACAACACAGTAAAAATTCCACCCTATAATAAAACAGATACAGTTCTTTTCTGAACGTCTTTGAAATTGTCTGGAATGATTTCAAAAATTCCTCGCATAACTTTTCCCGCCTTTGTAAATTGAATTTAGAACTTAATTGTCTATGATACCTCGGCTTAAACGTCGGCAGTTGAACATAGATCTTATTTCTATACAGCAAAAGTTGCAATTGTCTTAGTTGGAGATAATAAGATTGATATAAAAAACTAGAAACTATAGTTACTTCTGCATTCTTCAAGGTTCGGCGAAATACTTCGAAATGCCTTCGAACAAAGAAGGGGTGATCTTAAATACGGCAGCGAAAGTGTTAGAAAACATAGGGTGGTTTTTTAGTTGGAGACTTCGGGGTGATTTATAGAATGAAAAATAAACAAGATTATAAGAAGAAACTTTTATTTATTATTTATTGTAAAAATCTATCTAGAGTAAACTCAAAAAGTCAGGGACGAAATGGTATATTGTCAGTGAATACATTACGAAATATTTTATTTTTCTGCATGGACGGAGTTACTGGCCACAGTTAAATGGTATTGGATACAATTTAACGCAGTAAGGGCCCGTTGTTACATCAGTAGTTAACTCAACTAATTGTTAAAATTTGAAAAAGGACTCCTTGAGATTTAACGATTAACGATTTTAACGATTAGTTAGTTTAACTACTAATCAATCAACGGACCCTTAGTGATATTGTCGGTTATACTGCAATAACTCGTAACTAACGAATTTAATAAGTTGCTAAATGTACCTTGATGCCTTATTAGCTAAGGTGTATTTTTCACCTTATTTTTGTAATTCTGTAGCTCTGCCTAGACCACTCTGGGATTACAGGCGTGAAGGTATGTATGTACCTATGTATGTATTTAATTTCACTAAAGATTTGCCTCGTAGCTGACAGTACGTTTAAGGATCTTGGAAATCCTTTCAATAATTACTCTCCCATACATACATAAATACAACTAAAGCCTTCGTTCCCAGAGTGGGGTAGGCAGGGTTACAGAATTATCTACAACTCTAAAACTTGTTGATAATTCTGTAACCACATTTTTTATGTCTTTGTTGTATTGTATGTATGTATGTAAACATTATTAAGTTTATTGTTGTTGTTGTTGTTGTTTTATGTTAAGTATTGTTTGTTGGTCTTTCAAAATTTTCTATAAAAAATACTGTGATCTGGATTACAATGGAAGGGACTTTAAGAACAGAATACGGGACAACCTCTAGTTACAAATAATCCAAAAAAACTGATTTACTTTAAACTCCATACAAAACCGCGCACAAGAGTGTATATTAGGTAAGTATATCCTTATTTACTGCACGTTGAGAACCAATCTCTCCAGTTTCCACGCGAAATCGACCCCATATGGCGCCACGGAACATGCTCAAACACGGCCAAAATTAACGAGATGCTGTCATCACACTCAAGCACCTATCATTCGCAACCCAAAAGACGCCGACCGGTGCCCTCCTACGCACTTTGTAAACTACACCACCGACCTTGAGTCCTAGACTTAAAGTCTAAATTAGCATGTTTGTTTCTTGATGAGCAGCATCATAAACTTGGCATATTATTACACTGTAATCGATCATCAAACGCATTACACTAAAACCTAATAATCCTATTACAATGAGCATAAGGTTAATATTCGTTTGAATATGACTTTACACCTGCATTACTAAGTTGGTACGTCAACACACTACAATCAGGTGTCAATTCAGAGATCTCTCGAGAGTCGAGTCATGTCGAGTGCTCGTGGATGACCCTAAAAGATTTATTACTCTGTAGGAGGGTCTGGCAGGTCAGGCCTTTGATGTCTTATTGTGAAGCCCTTAACTATATATTATACAAATCAGCTGGCATAGACAAGTGGCGGATGTCAATAAGCAATCTTCATTTTCTGACATTTTTGAATTTATTGAGACAGGAGCTGCGTGAAGGATCTTTATTTTCAAATTGTTATTATTGGCTATGTTAGAAGTTACCTGTACTTATTTACTTTATATGATGGTTGCTTTTACCTCATTTATATTATAATCCTCAGCACAACGATAAAGTTTCTGATTATTGATTAATTCCCCCTTTTAATTCCCCCGTGTGGTTGCCGGGTTAGAATAGTGTCGTAAAAGGCGACTAAGGGAATAAAGGCTTGTTACTACAACTGTTAGGCGATGGGCTTGCAACCTATCACTAATGCGCTGGTAAACATCTTAGCCTAATTGTGCAAAGTGTGGTTATAGAATTATCAACAAGTTTTAAAAGTTGTTGCTAATTCTTTAGCTCTGCCTGCCTACCCCGCTTTGGGATTGAAGGCGTGAGTTGTGTATGTATGTAGTTTTAATATAATTATTTACGAGTATTACTTTATTACCTTGTAATGTGTACTTTTAACTATTATTGTATTTTATGATTGGAAAAAATGATCTGCCGCTGGAGTTTCTAGCGGCGCTTCTTCTCCAAAATGTTGGTCTTGTCCGCAGCACTATTAGATTCACTCCATATTACCGACGTGTAAAAGAGCCCTCATGTGGCCAATTTACTGAATAAATATTTTGAATTTTCTTTTTTTTTAAATTCCGATCCCACTTATTTTTAGAAAATCTAAAAATCCTGTCTGATTTTGCTGAACTCCTGCTTAGAAATAATAATAATTAAGACCTATACGAGTAACATTACGACCAAAACTGTTAGGACATGTATTTCTGCAAATATTGAGACGTAAGTGAGACAAAATAGGCAACACAACCAAAGATCAGCATCACCTCCACATTACGACCAAAACTGTTAGGACATGCATTTCTGCAAATATTGAGACGTAAGTGAGACAAAATAGGCAACACAACCAAAGATCTGCATCACCTCCACATTACGACCAAAACTGTTAGGACATGCATTTCTGCAAATATTGAGACGTAAGTGAGACAAAATAGGCAACACAACCAAAGATCTGCATCACCTCCACAGCTGCGCAGTGACACGCGAAATCGACAGGAAAGCGGGGATTAACGCGCCACGCACGCGCGCCACTTTTTGTCACTATTTTTAAAGCGCTAAATGGGTCTCGTGACACACCGGCACCGGGATTGATCGTGACACGGTGCTCATACCGCTTTGTAACAGTGTTGAGGAGGGCATGAGATTGGAGCAGATGTGTGATATTTTTCGTGGTATTAAGGGAAAACGATCCTAATATACGGTGCTTAAACGTGGCCATAGACTGAGAATCAAAAGTCTAAAGTCAAGGTTTGCCGAAGATCCGATAGGAGATAGGACAGCATAGGATAGGAGGAACACAGCTGCGCTCCAGAACTGGTATTGCTCATGTTAGGGTGAACACCGCAAAGTTAAAGTTGGCCATATCTGCCGCATGCACGATGGGAGACGGGCCAAATTTACAACTCATTGGCTTCCACGAGACGGACATCGTAGCAGAGATGGACCCCTGAAGAATCACAGAAGTCTACTTAATAGTGACAGTTTTACTATTAACATTATTTATATGTGCTTTCATTTAACATATTTATCAGATTTAGCATTTGTAGTTTTGGCTGTAGGGGGGACGACGACGACGAAACTTGACTCTAACAAAAATTTGCGCTTCGAAGCTTAATATTTCATAAACGGATACCTTAATAGACCTATCCATCGACATCCCACACTATGGGGTAGACAAGAAAGAAAATACATCCCCACGTTACATAAAGGGGAGGTACGCTAAAAACAAGATTTTATTTTACCACTTTGTTGTTGGTTTTGCGTTTTCCACATGCCTAAGAAGTAAGATAGTAAGATTACTTACAAGTTCTCTTGTTTCAGAATGTCATCAAAGTGACGCAAAAACGTCGTAACGCGAGATACTTCATTTGATCAAAAACCAGTGCTACCATTCATTCATTCGCCTACAATCACAGCTCGAACGATCATAAACATAACGTATATTTATGACGCGATAAATTTCACGGCACTTGCTTGCCTGTCTGCCTGTTATCGTGCCCGGACAGGCTGTAAATTTACAGGCTTTAAAACAAACTCGAAATAAAGTGGCCGAATAAAACGGTTGGGAACGAATGAGTGAATGGAAGAACGAGGAATGAAATGTTTATGGTGAATGATTGGCGTTTGATGACTTAATTGCACTCAATTACGAAGAAAACTATGTTTATCTAGTTTAATTAATTGCGTTGTAAAATGAAGCGGATTTCGGGTTATGTAAAATTTGGTGGGAAATAGAATGTTGATGGTTACGTAAAGCTGTGGCAATTAAAGTTTTGTGTATAAATTAAAAATATATACATCATATTTTAATCAAAATATTCAAATCTAATAATTATCCTTTTTGCTAGCTTATGGTAAAACCATCTTGACCTGATCCCGATAAAAAATTAAGAGCTTTGCACTATTCTTTGAATTGCGTAAGCTGCATAATGTGACATGGGTACCTTTGCCTTATCCAAAGCATTAAAAAGCCATACAAAATTTAAATTTCACACCTTATTTAACAAATAAATCATTGTTTATTTCTTCCAACCCTCATTTATTCACAGTGTCCATTGCAAACGTCTTAAATCGCATGGTTAGGGGATGAAAGGGTCGCGAAATTTATTCCTTTAATTATTTATTTCGAGGGCCTTAAGCTGGGCCACGTGTTGCTGTTTCCAGTTTAAATGTTATTGAAAAAATATAATGAAGAGTGCAATGGGTTTTAAAATTGCTATTAAAAAAGTAATAAATTTAACAGCTTTGATGGAATATCGCCTTTGAGATATGTTAGTGTATTATTTTTAACCAAGTAAATAAGAGCTATCAAAACGTTGACAGTACGATACGATAACAAGTCAAAAACCATATAGTTTAAACCTGTAGAACAGTGGCCCAGATTATACATTGTAGCGATGCTTAAGTACAGTCAGCCAATTTGATTTCTAAGCTACTTTGAACTATGTTAAAGTGACAATGACAACCAAAACGTAAAGACTTCCTATGGTTTTGTTTACAACGTCACGTTGACAAAATCCATAGTGGTCTAGGAATCAAATTTGTTGATTGTACAGTCAACAGCATAAATAAGTGATAATTTCTGTACCTTGTCGCTTTCAATCGTTTCACAATTTTGTATAACAATTCAAACACAACGTTAAAGTGACAAGGTACATAAATGATCACTTATTTATGCTGTTGACTGTAAAAGCCTCTATTCTACGAGAGCGACAAACAATATTGCTTTTGACTTGTTACCGTATTGTTACCGTTATTATAGCTCTTATTTACTTGACAGTTAATGGCGGCCGGTAGTTGAATAGAGGCCCACATGAATATCATACATCGTATTTTGTCGGATAAGTTCGTATTCGTCTCGCTTTCTCAATTAGCTTAACGATGGAAACTAAAGCTAACTGAGATGAAGAAACAAGTTAATAATTTTCTCTAGACTGTCTCTGATTACAGCGAGTAAAAGAGCGTAACTTTTCCTATTTTTAGCGTTTTTAACCCAAGAAAATTCATAAAATAAGGGGATATAATTCATGTACCACCTACCAACAGAGATGAAACATGTCCCAGTTAATACATCTTTGCAACCTGATGTATTTTTACTATTGCGACGATCGCCATATGTACGGGGTTTTCTTGGAAAGTCATAATCTTATTGTATGGAATATTGTTTAAAAATGAACACATTCTTGCCTTGCATGGCCCTTGAAAGGTTTTTTCATAGAAAAAGTCCCATCGATTTAGCTACTAAAATAGATATTTTGTCTTTTTTTGGGTCCTAACGAACGTATAGACATGCATACCGTGACTGTTCGAGGAGGGGGATGGTCTCCATACAAAATTGCCCATCACCCTTGTGTAGAAAATTGTATGTAGAAACTTTTGTCAGAAGTAATCATACTGATATTCGAGATATAAGCATAAATCTGAAAAAGGTACCTTCAACCCCCCCTTACACCCTCAGCACACCCTCCACCCTTGAGGTTTTTTAGTATATTCATATGGAACAGCAAGGTATAAATGTACCAATTTTCAATTCGGCTTAATTTGGACGGATTATTTGTACATTTTTGATTTGGACAAATTGTTCGATGAGGGTAGGTACGTAGCGTGATGCAAGTACGTCCTTGCCATATTAGACAATGTTTGACTTTCACATTGCTGGAACGGTACCTACCATCCAATCAGGCCCCATTTGCATTGCAATGCATAGTCATTCGTCGAACGTGTTCCAAATTGCCGGGAGTCTGTCGAATGTATCATTTCCCAGTTTTCAATATTTAAACAGCTATTTTTGTTTGACTTATTTTGGTTTCTTGTAGTTACTGTTAGGCGATGGGCTTGCAACCTGTCACTAATATACACTGTTAAACATCTTAGCCTAATTGTGCAAATTGTGGTTACAGAGTTATCAACAAGTTTTTAGAGTTGTTGGTAATTCTGTAGCTCTGCCTACCCCACTCTGGGAATGAAGGCGTGAAGGTATGTATATATGTATGTATGTATGTATGTTTTATTTCCGGAATTCCAAAACCACTTATGATTTAAATATTTTATTTAATTAAATGGCGCTAATTAAGTAAACTCTTCTATTGCAACAATATTTGTGATCATTGGGTGACAGACAAATTAGGACAAGTGACGTGTATAAGATAAGGACCATTTAAATGTTTGTGTTAAGTAGTTTGCTGCTACCTATATATCTGCTAGTAATTTTTTAACTTCTTTTTAGGGTTCCGTACCAAAATAGTAAAAAAGTAACCCTTATGGTGAGACTTCGTTGTCTCTCTGTCTGTCTCAGCAGGTTTTCTCAGCAACTACAAATGCTATCAACTTGAAAGGCATAGTTCTACCACTTGCTTGTCGTCATCTGTTTTAAGTAAAAAAAAGAAGGGTCTAGAATGGGGGGGGGGGGAGGGGGGGGGTTTGAAAAATAAAATTGGTTTGATTATAGCAAACGGGATGTCATCTGAAAGGGCTCAATTTCCAACTTTCAAAACTATAAAAAAAACTGTGATGTTCATTTTGGGTTATTGCCACCTGTTACCACTAAAGTACTCGGTGATAACAAGTCGGAATATTTTTCCCATTTGTTACCACTAAAATACAGGGTTATTGGTAAGTCGACCTATTCCCGGTAGGAGGCGATAGGGGTGACTATTTGCGATAATTTTTGAAGTTGCATTTCTGACTTTAGTTTAGTTTGAATACGAATTTCCGCCCGCTTCCATTGTGATGATTTTTTTTCAGTTTTTTTTAAATAAGGTCCTAGTTGTTATGCATTTTTGGAGAGCTAAGAAAACAGTTAAGTTTTTAAAATAATCTGCAAGCCAAGTTACATAACGTTTTTTTTGTTTTTAAGGCATTTCAGTGGAAAGCGATCGCCAAAAAATATTGAAAAATTTTCGTTTTCGGTCTCGCTTTTTTAAATTTGGACCGATAATTATTGTTTTAATATTGAGAAATAACCAATGTTTCATAGTATTTATGAATCAGAAAAAAAAATAAGATTTAAATTGATACTTTTTTTGTTGAATTTCTGACTAATTTAAAAAAAAACTAAAAAATGCGATAAGTAACTCAAAAATGGTTCACTTTTGCATAATGCATATGAGGGTCAAAATTATCGCAAATAGTCACCCCTATCACCTCCTAACGGGAATAGGTCGACTTACCAATAACCCTGTATATGGTGATAACTACGATAACTTTACTACGCTTACAAAATAAAGTTCACAACAAAATGAGTATTTTCTTTTGCGGTTACAAAGCATATTTTCTTAAATAAGTTACGGAACCGTCGGTGCGCGAGTCCGACTCACTTGACAGGTTTTTTAAAATAGGTGTGGCGTGGCAGTGTTCGCATTGTTGTGTTCCGGTTTGGGGATAAGACAGCCGGTGAAATTAGTAGCGAGAGTGCATTTGCAGTCTTGTGAATGCAAATGTCTATGGGTCACAGTTTTCACTTACCATCAGGTGGCCTGTGTGCTCGATTGCCTTCCTATGCCATAAAATAAATAAATAAATAAATAGTCTTTGCCGTTCTCATTTTTGTCCGAATGTAGAAATCATTTCCTAAACTTTCACCAGTCAAAACTGGTAATCACGTTACCAGTCTAACTTAACCTAACCGAAGTAAAAAGCGGTTTTAAATATTAAAAAACTTGGAAATTATACATACATACAATACATACCCTTCACGCCTTCATTCCCAGAGTGGGGTAGGCAGAGCTACAGAATTACCAACGCCTCTAAAAACTTGTTGATAACTCTGTAACCACAATTTGCACAATTAAATGATAAATTCTACCAAAAATATCTTTAAATAACATTTAAATTGCCGTGTGGTTGCCGGGTTAGAATAGTACCACTCCATTTTTCCCGTGGATGTCGTAAGAGGCGACTAAGGGAATAAAAGCTTGTAGTATGTTAGGCGATGGGCTTGCAACCTGTCACTAATACGCTGGTAAACATCTTAGCCTATTTGTGCAGTGTGGTTAAAGAATTATCAACAAGTTTAAAAAGTTGTTGGTAATTCTTTAGCACTGCCTACCCCACTTTGGGAATGAAGGCGTGAGTTTGTGTATGTGTATGTATTTAATTAGTGCGATATTTTCGACCACTTTCAGTTTAACACCCCTATACCAGTAATATACAATTTCGCAATTAACTCGGCCCGGGTCCACCAACCGGAACGAAACCCGAACCAAAACGATCAGATTCCGCGACAAAGAATCTGCAATTCCAACGTAAAACGGCAAAGGGTAGCATAGCACCCCTATTAATTAAATGCTTCGAATACTACCCTTTATTAACTGCGACAGCCCTATTCAATATTGTACTGAGAGCCGTGAACCAAAAAAGCTTCCGTCCCTTATTATCGATATAGGCGTGACAAGGACGGAAGATTAGGGTTGAACGTTTTTTGCTGTGACATTTGATAGTGATATATGAACTTTACACGGGATATCATGCTTTGAGGGGGAGGGTAGTTTTTAATGTTTGTCTACAAACAACTGGTTTTGTTTGTTTTAAAGCTTTGATAGTTTTTGTTTTGGGATTAGTGATTAATTAATTTTGTTATTCGTCCCCGAATAGGGATACAGAATAAGTTGATTTTATATTTAAATAGAAAGTATTTTGCAAAAGCATTTATATCTAAAACTCGTGATTATCGTCTGTGGGTTAGTGTAGGGTTAATAAGTAGTATTTACCTAGTAAGTTATTTTTTATTTATATTAGTGCAAAATAGAATGGCTCAGAAGTTTTGTACGGCATGGCATAATGGGATCTGTGACCCATAGCCATTTGCATTCTTTAAAACAAAGTTTTTATCTTATTCCGCCAGTAACTATAAAAAATGGGATAAAAAGTACAAAGTTCGATTTCAGGCTTTAAATTAGGAGAAAAGCCGTAGAACCAGGACGTACCAACCAACAAACATGAACATATTAAGTATATTATCATTGACAAATAATAATCGATATAACGTAAATACAACCCAAACCCTTAAAATAAAATTACCTCTCTTAGATTTATTGAAATCTTTATACATTTTGCTCGCATTGCTTACATTCTTCACCTCGCCTAAACTCAGTCTAATAAATTAACTCTAAACATGTTACTATAAGTCTTTAAGGCGCTCGCTCCGCTCGTCAATGCTTATAAAGGCTCCAACTCGCAATTTCCGGCCGTCGCTCGCAGCGCCCTCTGCATTAAACTATTAATACGGAACTACGCAGCTCGCGGCAGCCATTGTTATGAAAATGTAAGAAAGTGTTACGCTATTTAATGGTATAATAATCGGTAGTTTTTGATGTTTTGTTTCACTCACAGTGGTATAAAATGCTTGTAAAGTATGGTGTTGTTTATATTACCATTTTCCTTTGATTAGAATCAACTAAAACAGTGACAAAAGCAAGGCTTTCGTGGCACTGGGGGCAGTGGACTCCTATTTGGTTTAGCTTAGTGTGAACCGAAATAAATGAGGGATTTTATCAGTGTACATACATAACATACATTAAATGACGCCTGTTTCCCAGAGGGGTAGGCAGAGACCACTTCTTTCCACTTGCTACGATCTTGACAAATTTATTTCGCTTCTTCAACATTCATACATCTTTATCAGTGTATTACATGAATTATTACTAGACGAGTGGCTACCGCAGTTTCAACCAGTTAAAACGAGTTCCCGATATTCTAACGAATCGTCATGCATGATCATGGGATAACTGAAGTCTGCGAAGGTATAGGTTGACAGTTAAGAGAATCGTGAGACACCGATTAAATATAAAAAAAAAACCATAATTTAGCTCTGGGCGGGGACGTTTTCTCACCCTCTAAACTAAGTCCGAATATGTTTTAGTTAAGTATCATAAATAACTACGTTTGTTCGTTTTTTTCTTTATCCAATTGTTTCGTTTAGTTTTTCATAATATTTACAACATGTTAAAAAAAAAGTTAAAATCGGAATAGGTGTAAGGCGCGAGAAATGTTAACGTATTTTGTTTTTTTTTTTAATTTTCAGGACTGCAATCCTCTTAATCGTATCCTCTAAATAATGTAATCGCGGTAAAATAAGAACCCTTTTTACCAACTTTAATATCATTAACAAAAACTGCAATCGTTTAAAGAACCGAGTGAAGAAAAATGTTTTATATCGTTGGTGAAACCGCGTAAGTAACATTTTAAGTAAGGAGCAAAATGCACCTTTTTAATAAGACTGTAAGGTCTATTTTGCTCTATCACAAATTTGTTAGTTACGCGGTTTTAAAGTATCACCGACGATATAAGTGGATAACTCCTGCGCATCGCTGTCATCCCGTTACAAAGTTGTTACTTTGTTTTGTTATTGCTTCTAAATTAAACGGTTTGCACACTTGCATTTTCAATTGTATTTTACGATGCAATATAAATACATGTTAATGATCATTGTATGTCTATGAATATTGTTTTGCATCTTTGTTAAAGTTGATTGATATCAAGACTATATTTAAGGATCCTTACTACAGACGGACTTATAAATTAAAACGCACTCGTGGTTATAACGATTTTTGCATCTGGGTTATACATTATTATGCAGGGTCAGCTCAAGATTATAGTTTTTTTTTAACATCTTTAATCAACTTTTTTTTAGCATCAGCGGGTCACAAAATACACATTTTACAGTTGAGTAAAATGTCTGTGGCAATGGACAAGAAGTACTCGTACCTGTTTAAGAAATAATATTTTAACATGAAATAGTAGAAAAAATCACATTTTGGTGTGGCAACTTTTTTTTTTTTTTTTTTTTTTTTTTTTATATCATAGGAAGGCAAACGAGCACACAGGCCACCTGATGGTAAGTGGAAACTGTGACCCATAGACATTCGCATTCACAAGACCGCAATCCTAAGACTGCAAATGCGTTGCCAACCCTGAGGACTAAGATGGAATGCCTCTATGCTAGTAATTTCACCGGCTGTCTTATCCCCAAACCGGAACACAACAATGCGAACACTGCTGCTTGGCGGTAGGTTAATGGATAAGATAGTGGTACCAACCCGGACGGACCCTGCACAAGGTCCTCCCACAAGTGTGTTTTGATATGACAACACTGACATTCTTCCTCTTCTGTTTATAGCCTCGGAAAGATGGCGCATTGGTAAAATTAATAATTTATTTCTGACTTATGCGTGGAATGGATCGACATTGATCCCCGTGTGGTTGCCGGGTTAGAATAGTACCACTCCATTTCTTCCCGTGGATGTCGTAAGAGGCGACTAAGGGAATAAAGGCTTGTAGTACTGTTAGGCGATGGGCTTGCAACCTGTCACTAATACGCTGGTAAATATCTTAGCCTAAATTATGCAAAGTGTGGTTATGGAACTATCAACAAGTTTTAAAAGTTGTTGGTAATTCTGTAGCTCTGCCTACCCCACTTTGGGAATGAAGGCGTGAGTTTATGTATGTATGTATGTACCTACAGTGTGCTAAGAGCACAAAAAAAGTATGTTTTCAAACAAATAAATAAATAAAGCAGAATAGCTTTTTATTTAGAAATACTTTTATTTTATACTCGTCAGACAGGTTATGTATGTTATTTTCCTAAAAAAAGTTGGCAACCCTATCCACTGCTTAAAAACTCAGCTTGCTTTTTATTTAATAGCCCCTAATTGTAAGGGATCCGTTTTTATTATTTTATTTATTTATTTATTTATTTTATGGCATGGGAAGGCAAACGAGCACACAGGCCACCTGATGGTAAGTGGAAACTGTGACCCAAAGACATTTGCATTCACAAGACTGCAAATGCGTTGCCAACCCTGAGGACTAAGATGGAATGCCTCTATGTTAGTCATGGCTTCAAATCTCCAACTAAAAAAGAACCTTTAATCCAGTTTCCGTCGAACCGTTTAGAAATGATCATTAAACAGTAATCCTATTTCACAATGCGAGCGGGAACGCGTTGAACAACGAGGTCGTAAATAAAGCGGACGCATTGTCGTTAAAGCTGCGCCGGCGCCGGTTCCGAACGAATATAATTAACCTGCTTCGAGAAACGGAAATACTATACTATTCGTATCACATGATTAATAAGGTTACATGTATGTCTAGGTAAGTATAGTCAAAGTCATAAATATAAACACTTACCTATTGCCTATATTGTTCCCAAGACTCCAAAAATATTTACGCCTCTATGCCACTGACAATAGGGTTTCTGTATACATTATAATTATTTGGTGTATCTAGATATTGGGGTCCGTTCATTTGACCGAAATACGTTTGGCCGAATGAGTCGTTTGGCAACTGTTTCATTTCCCAACCCGCATATATTTCTGTAACTGTGAATATTTCAGGATTTATTTTTGTACCATTGTGTAGACTATAGGTTAGGTTAGGTTAGCTATTTAAAAAAAAAACTGAAATATTTATAGTTACAGAAATATAAGCGGGTTAGGAAATGAAACAGTTGCCAAACGACTCATTCGGCCAAACGTATTTCGGTGAAACATTAGTGAACCGTTAAATGAAGGTTTCTTACATACATACATAAACTCACGCCTTCATTCCCAGAGTGGGGTAGGCAGAGCTAAAGAATTACCAACAAGTCTTAAAACTTCTTGATAATTATGTAACCACATTTTGCACAAGTAGGCTAAGATGTTTCCTAGTGTATTAGTGACAGGTTGCAAGCCCATCGCCTAACAGTACTACAAGCCTTTATTCCCTTAGTCGCCTCTTACGACTTCCACGGGAAGACATGGAGTGGCACTATTCTAACCCGGCAACCACACGGCAAAGGAAGGGAAGGTTTCTTTTAAATAAAATAATGAAAATAATTTATTTGTGACATTACATAACAAAGAACAGATTAATACGTACAAGAAGAAAGTAGCCACGAAATGGTTCCAACTCAGCGTAATGCTGGCATTAAAGTCAGCGCTGGTCTTCCGTTGGAACCATCGGGTGTACCCTAGACAAGATAAAGCTTATGCTTTTATTTTATTTTATTATTGATTAAGTTTCGGGTTTAGGCCAAGCATTTTCGTCTATTAGATAGTCCTCGATCCTATACGCTTTAGACATTAACGACTTTTTCTAGTTATTTTTAAGTACTGGAAAGGGTAACTCAAAAACTACGTCAGGTAATTTATTAAAGAAATGAATGCATTGACCAACAAATGATTTAATTACTTAGATTTATATTTCTAAAGCAATGACCTTTACAAGTCCTAGATTATTTCTTCATCTGATGTCTACTGAGCATCCTGTCTAGATTTATATCTAACTCGAAAAGTTTTTGCGCTTCCGTTGGCGACACTACTTAATTAGTGGAAATGATAACGTCCAAGGCTGCTATAATAATAAATATACGGGATTATTAGAAATAACACTTATTTTAAAGTCGCCTTTCTAATTCTTGCTTTAGTAGAGAACTCGAAAACGATTTTCCGCCTTGCTATCGGATACCTTATCGTTACCACATATCAGGGGGGCAAACTTAACGCAAAGCATAATCCCAAACTAAGCGACAGGTTTAACTACATTATGGGTACTAAGTAGCAACGATAAACATACTCAAATATAATTATGCAAACTTAAATACGTATAGGTACTAGAAAGCATCCACGACTGGCGCTCTGTCCGCTTATTTTGTAGACAGGGTCACTACCAACCAGGGTAGTTGGTTTATTAATCGGAATAAAATACCTTTAAAGTTCTTTACCGTGCTACGAAAGAGAACTTTTTTCTGAACTGATATACGCCCAACTGCTCAAACCTTGAGCCCGCGATTTTAAGAACAAGATAATCGACGAATCTTTTAAACTGGAATAGGTTTGACGCCTATGACTGTTAATATGTATATCTGTCTGTCTATGGCACCTTAGTTTCCAAACAGATGGCCTGAATCCTTATTCAGATGAAGTTTTGAAAAAAGCTAGAATAATTTCAATTGATGTTAGTTAAGAAGACTACGAGGGGTGGCTGAAAAGTTATCTACCTAGCCTATGAGTAGTCAAAAAAAAAAACTGGCCACTATGAATTCATTTTTATTGACTGTTCTTTTTTCAAAATTTTGGACACTCATTTGTTCGTTGCTTTTCATTTGTTTTTTGCTCGTCATTGCTTGCAACATGTCGCTTGAAAAAACCAATTTGATTAAAATTGAGCAGCGTGCAGTAATAAAAATTATTTCTAAGGAACGTAATACGCCATACCAGATCAAACAGCGTATGTTACCTGTATTTGGTGATTTGTACCCTTCCGATTTTACCATAAAGTTCTGGTGTAAACAGTTTAAATCAGGTCGTGAGAGCCTAGAAGATGATCCTCGTAGCGGACGGCCAATTTCTGCTGTAACTGAAGAAAATGTGGCCAAAGTGAAAAAAGTTATTCTAGAAGACCCAGAAAGTAAACAAGAGTCCCTACAATGGAAATTCAAAGACGAAAAGCCTCCTCGGAAGTTTAAGGTTCCTCCTTCGGCTAGTAAACTCATGGCGACAATTTTTTGGGATTCAGAAGGAATTTTGCTCATTGATTATTTGCCAAAAAAACGACAATGAATGCCAATTATTACGCAAATTTACTTTGCCAGCTGAAGCACGCTATAAAAGAAAAAAGGAGAGGCCAACTCGGCAAAGGAATTTTGATTTTGCACGACAATGCACCTGTGCATACGGCTCGCACAACACAGCTCGCCATGACCAGAAATGGCTTCGATGTCATAAACCATCCCCCTTACAGCCCAGATTTACTTCAGAATAGGACTATTTCCTATTCTGAAGAAAAATCTCAGGGGACGTAGATTTTCTACCGATGATGAGATGATAGCCGCGGTGAACCACTATTTTGACAAGAAACCGTTTTTTTTTTTAACGGTTTCATTTCATTATTTGACAAGTGCAACAAGTGCATTTCGGTAGAAAGGGATTACATAGAAAAATAAAAAAAAACAGCCAGCTACGTCTTTTCTTTCATAGTCAGGTAGATTACTTTTCAGCCACCCCTCGTACCAAGATTCTTCAGATCATAGCATCAGATCGACCTATTTCATTCCACTGGAACCTTTAAATTAGGAAATTTTGTAAAATTTAGTGTAAATAGGTATCCTACACTATTAAACAAGCATGTGCATGTGCATTGCCGTGTGGTTGCCGGGTTAGAATAGTGCCACTCCATGTCTTCCCGTGGATGTCGTAAGAGGCGACTAAGGGAATAAAGGCTTGTAGTACTGTTAGGCGATGGGCTTGCCACCTGTCACTAATACACTGGGAAACATCTTAGCCTACTTGTGCAAAATGTGGTTACAGAATTATCAACAAGTTTTAAGACTTGTTGGTAATTCTTTAGCTCTGCCTACCCCACTCTGGGAATGAAGGCGTGAGTTTATGTATGTGTATGTATGTATGTATGTATGTATTAAACAAGCAATGTTTTTAGAGTTGTTGGTAATTCTGTAGCTCTGCCTACCCCACTCTGGGAATGAAGGCGTGAAGGTATGTATGTTTGTTTGTATAAATATTGTATATATTTTATTTGGAATCACGTTCTCGAAATCGGCTCCAACGATCGCGGGGCGAAAAATCGTCAAGTTGTCATCTTCGAAAAAATCGTTTTTAACCCGAACGTTGCTCGGTTTTCCAAATACTGTAATACTAATACAGCCAGAAAGTATATGTTACGTCGTGAGTACCCTTTTAAGATCTTGGCCAGGTTCGACGTCCTGATAACAAGGAGCCACCGCGACGCACTCAGACGGAGTCGCGGCAGACTCCTAGTCTAATTGCATTGCCTGATGCACTAAAAGCCGCATCGTAATTCTATCTCCGGTATTTCACGTTGTCACATTCGCTATTACTAATAATTATTAGTAACCCAATTGTCCAAAACGTGGGTACAAAATTATCAAAAAAAAAAAAAGTTGTAAGTAATTCTGTTGCTCTGCCTACCCCACTCTGGCAATAAAGGCGTATGTATGTAACCCAACTGATAGTTACTTGAAATTGATTTTTCATCTCTCCTGTTCGGAAAGTTTAATTTGAATGGGTACATAGCCGGGTGGAAAATTGCGTTTTCCCCTCTAGGGTGGAAAGTAATTTTTTTTTAATAGTTACGATTGGCCATGGATTCTAAGATAATTGAGCTACGTCATGTTAAAATCATTCATATTTCTAAACTCGACTATACCTTAAACGACGTATTTATTACGATCTATAGGTTCATATTAAAATCATTTTACGACTGGGGCCCTAGACAAGATGCATTACGCCGAGTCGCTTTTCTGTTCGTTTCGTTTTTAAACCAATCGCGTCACTGCTAGATCACGTGACTTTTCGTATTACGTGATCTAGCAGTGACGCGATTGGTTTAAAAACGAAACGAACAGAAAAGCGACTCGGCGTAATGCATCTTGTCTAGGGCCCCTGGTCTCTTTTTTTTGCAATTACAAAAAAATAAACATTTAAAATTATTCCTCTTATATTCTGCTGCCCGCCATAATGCCATGATAGCATAGCATGACAACTTTCTTTTCACGGTTCGGCATGGCCATCTTGAAAATACACATACTGCCAACATTAGAAAAAATAATCGAGTTGGTCACGACCAAGGAGCAATACAACACAACACGGAGGATACAACACGGAGGTTGAACGCCGAACATCCGTTCGAAACAAGAAATTTGACATTTATTACGTCACGAATATATTCCATATCTTTCTTTAGTTAGGGTAAGAATGAGGTGGAAGTCATTTGTGAAATATGAAAGAAAGAGATGGAATATTTAAATACGTAATAAAGGTAAAACTTTTTCGTTCGGCGCGGCGTTCAACCTCCTTGCTGGCTCCTTGGTCGTGACCTCGATGAAACTTTTCTAATGTTGGCAGTATGAGTATTCTAACTTTTTTCTGAATACCTATAGAAAAAAAAGTTTGCAATAGAAAAAGCGGGAAACAAGATTAAATATATTTTCCTCACAGTCGAAATGAAAAGTAGAGTGTCTTAACTCGGGTGAAATTGCCCATTTCCCCTCGAACTATTGACGCTCTCACTTCGTTCGAGCGCCAGAAATATCTCGGGTGAAATGGGTACTTTCCACCCTTGGTTATCAATCTACTATTGATTTCCAACGTATTTGCCTTTGCACCGTATTTCTATTGAGTTGTGTCCTGCGTCGGTTTCTAGAACTTTAGGGTCTTACCGTCTCGTGGTCAGAGAAGTTTTAAAAACAATTTAACAAAGCAACGAATTAAGATGATCGTGAAGCGCCACTAAAATCGCGTAGCTGTCAAAAAAATCATACAAATTTAGCGCCGGCGCGGCCGTTAACGTTTCTCACTCCCTAAATCTGCCCTGCTAAGCCAATAATCCGTATCCCAAATGCAATAATCGAATAAGTTTGAATTCTATTTCATGAGTAATAAGGTTGATATTGCTACAGGAGGTTTATCTGAGATACGGCTGTTTGGCTTAGGACGGCAGAAATCATGTCCGATTTCCACGATTTTTGAATATGTTGTAGTTATTATATAGCACTAGGTCTGTACGCTTCTGTTTTTTGATTTTTAATTTGTTTCATTCTAAGAAATATTTTCGTGGAACGGTTACGTTTACGTACAGTCATAGTTTTTCATGATATCTACAATATATTCATACATCGTAAAAATCAGACTAGGTTTAAAAGAGAAATGTTTTCGCATTTCGTATATAAATTTTTAGCTTCACAATCGTCATTAACTGAATCTGAGTGCGCCCAAAGACTACAAAAGAAACCACTTCATGCACTAGAGCATAAAAAGGCGTTTTAGTCCGCCTCAATCTAGCATAAACAAGAAATTTACGACTCGAGAAAAGGAAACAGCATTGTATTGTTTGTATTGTAAAGGTCAGTGCAAACAACCCTTACCTATAAAAACACGTTCTAAGTTGGCTTAATAGTAGATTGATAACCAAGGGTGGAAAGTGACCCATTTCACCCGAGATATTTCTGGCGCTCGAACGAAGTGAGAGCGCCAATAGTTCGAGGGGAAATGGGCAATTTCACCCGAGTTAGACACTCTACTTTTCATTTCGACTGTGAGGAAAGTAAAATACTACACGCACATTTTATAAAAGAGGTATACTCAAAATAATCAGTTAAAATTTAAAGTAAAATTAGAACAATTTGAAAAAAGTTAAAATACTCATACTGCCAACATTAGAAAAGTTTAATCGAGGTCACAACCAAGGAGCCAGCAAGGAGGTTGAACGCCGCGCCGAACGAAAAAGTTTTACCTTTATTACGTATTTAAATATTCCATCTCTTTCTTTCATATTTCACAAATACCTTCCACCTCATTCTTACCCTAACTAAAGAAAGAGATGGAATATATTCGTGACGTAATAAATGTCAAATTTCTTGTTTCGAACGGATGTTCGGCGTTCAACCTCCGTGTTGTATCCTCCGTGTTGTGTTGTATTGCTCCTTGGTCGTGACCAACTCGATTATTTTTTCTAATGTTGGCAGTATGTGTATTTTCAAGCTGGCCATGCTGAACCGTGAAAAAAAAATGGTCATGATATGCTATCATGGCATTATGGCGGGCAGCAGAATATAAGAGGAATAATTTTAAATGTTGATTTTTTAGTAAATGCGAAAAAAAGAGACCAGTCGTAAAATGATTTTAATATGAACCTATAGATCGTAATAAATACGTCGTTTAACGTATAGTCGAGTTTAGATATATGAATGATTTTAATATGACGTAGCTCAATTATCTTAGACTCCATGCCAATCGTAACTATTAAAAAAAAATTACTTTCCACCCTAGAGAGGGAAACGCAATTTTCCACCCGGCTATCTACCCATTCAAATTAAACTTTCCGAACAGGAGAGATGAAAATTAAAATACGCCACAGATTATAGCAGTACGTAGCCATGCCTGTCACGTAGACAAAGTCTACGCCGAAATGGCGGCAAATTCAAAGGCACTTAAACTGCTATTACCTTCACGCCGCAGCCGAACCATATAGTCCATAAACAATGAGAATAGACTATAGACTCGACTCGAGTGAAGAGAGACGCGAGCTGTCGCCGTATGAATAATGCATTGTATCGTTCTGCGATTTGGAGAATGTTAGATGATGAGCAACATAGGGAAGAACTTAAGTGGGACATGATTCTGATCTGAAATGTACGTTTAATTATGCGAGAAAAAGATGGTGGGCTGTTTTTTAG
Organism: Acleris emargana; assembly: GCA_927399475.2. Classification (NCBI taxonomy): domain Eukaryota; kingdom Metazoa; phylum Arthropoda; class Insecta; order Lepidoptera; family Tortricidae; genus Acleris; species Acleris emargana. The sequence goes on from OV656846.1 coordinate 1,831,759, forward strand.
ACAATACATAGTAGGTATTTGTACTAGGGTTGAAACCGAGTGATATACAATATAGGGCCAAAATGTTCTCAAACGAACTTTTAAAAAATTGAATGCGCTTCAACTTTGTCATGCAATACAAAATAAGAGATATAAATAGCGATTTTTTTTAAAAACGCGGACAATTTCGAGTTTTAGTCCTGTTAAAGTTCCATTATAACTTCGGAATACTTTTCGGGTAATATAGCTGCTGGACTACTTAATAGAATCATGAATTCATGATGATAATTATTTAAATAAAATATAGCTTAAATAGTTTAAAAAAAACTCAAAATATATTTTTTCCATAATTTCCACCTTCGCAATTCTTGAAGAAGTACAAATTTTGACAGGCACATGAATAAAATAAAACAAACAAAACATGTGATGGAATTGGATTCAGTTTGGAGCAGTGCATTAGGGGAACGTGGTTAGAATTCGAGAGCATGATATAATCTCTTTGGAATAAGGGTACAACTCAGAACGAACTGCTATTCCACTTTGAATTTAGCACAGGTCATATTAAGATTTGTTATTGTTTGGTTTGTTTTGGTACTTGTGTCATATGAGAGCGTTTATCGGATACCTAGTTTGGACGTGTTTCAGTACTCTATACGAGTATAAAGGATCTGAAGATAATATTTTTACTATAGGCAACGTGTTCATACGTCTGTTTATAACAAATACGAGATATGAGTACGAGTATTAGGCAGGTATTATTTTTAGAGTTTACTACGCGTATTTGAGAGGGATTTCTGCATTTAAAAATATAGGTAGGTACACACAATTATTGATGAACCTCAGTGTTGCAATAAAATAATTTGTTTTTTTTATATAGGTACCTATAAATTGAATTGAATGTGTAGAGAGTGGATGTCGTAAGAGGCGACTAAGGGAATAAGGGCTTGTAGTACTGTTAGGCGATGGGCTTGCAACCTGTCACTAATGCGCTGTTAAACATCTTAGCCTAATTATGCAAATTGTGGTTACAGAATTATCAACAAGGTTTTAGAGTTGCTGATAATTCTGTAGCTCTGCCTACCCCACTTTGGGAATGAAGGCGTCAGTTTATGTATGTATGTATGTATAAATTGAATAAACTAATTTCATCTTTTTGTGCACTTCTGACGACGCCGTACTTAGTTATACTAGAGATCCTGCTTAAAAAGCTTAACGGAGTCGATTCCCGGCGAGAAATGTTTGTGATGAGCACAAATATTTATTCCTAAGCTAATTCTTGGATATATCACTTGGCATGGCACATTATATGTAAGTGTACCTATTTATCGCTATCGTGTCCCTATAAAAAATAAGCCTAGAGCTTACTTTAGGAATAGATCCCCTGATATTTAATGCCAAAAAACAAAATTGTGTTAAATTTCAAGGTGGCGTAGTTTTTTTTTATGGCATAGGAAGGCACACGAACACACAGGCCACCTGATGGTAAGTGGAAACTGTGAACCCATAGACATTCGCATTCACAAGACCGCAAATGCACTGCCAACCCTGAGGACTAAGATGGAATGCCTCTATGCTAGTCATTTCACCGGCTGTCTTATCCCCAAACCGGAACACAACAATGCAAACACTGCTGCTTAATCGCATTTCCCTAGTGATTATGATTTTCAAGACCCGTTTGGTAAATAACGACTCTGCAGTCTTTACGAATGCCACAATAAATTCCCTAAGATCCATAAAAATGAAGCCAATTTCCCCCATCACAATATTTTTCACGGGGAAGCGGTTAAGATAAAAAAGGTGAAATTTGGGGATCTTCAGGAATGAGCCTGTCGGCCCGTCCCGGGGCCGGCATCTTGAGGGCTGTGATGAGCGGGGGTAGAGGAGACAGTTCTCTGTAGTAAGGTTTTTGTTTCGGGTATGAGAAAGTAAACCCCCTTTAGACTATTCTAGTATATAGTAGCAATAAAATATGTTAGGTTTTCCAAGGTTAGGATTAGGCAAACGAGCACACAACGGCTGCCGAGGAGTTATTACGATTATACTGATATTAGTAAAGAACGCTAAGTGGGCTTCCTTGGCAAAAAAAAGCTACAATTTGTGATTCCCAAACTTGATACGTAATCTCAACAACGTAGCAATTTATTGACTGACTAATAAGTCACTGAAGCTCATCATTGACACTGTGTACTGATGATGGTTATTTATCACATGATGGCATATACTAATCTCAAAAATTGGTGTAGTAATCAATATTTTAAAATAGTGGAACGAGCACTACTACATAATAAACCAAGGAACGGCCGCGATATTGTACGCGTAGAATTATTTTTCCTTTATGCTCCCTTTTGTCCCCGTTTGGGGTCCCGGTTTCTCAATACCCATAGAATATTCCTTCCAAATTGCAAGGTCCTAGGTCCAGTGGATTAGGCTGTGCGTTATTTTTCACCTTGATATTTTTCGATACACCAAGTGTCCCATCTGTTTCATATTTTCATTATTTTTACTCGCATGAAGGGTGGGAAGGGAAGATTCCGGAGATTTGATCATTTGATCTATTCACGGGGCTCGGATCCGGACGGACTTTTACGGGTTTTTTACGCTTTTCAATCCCGCACCCCCCGGCTAAGTACACACGTGATTTATTGATTATTGAATGGTCTTGATTCCTATAGATGATCGGAATACGTTCAAGAGATTTTTTTATGACCGTTGAAATTGGGAGTTTGGGAGTGTACCTTTTGGATATACTTATTTTCAAGGACATGCTTCGATGGTTCGGTCATTTGGAAAGGATGGATGAAAGAAGATTGACGAAAGAGATTCGCACCTTTGCGACAAAACTGTGACATCTGGGCAAATCACAACTTTGGAGATGTCACAGTTTTGTCGCAAAGGTGCGATATACAGATCGAAAGTGAGTGGAAGGGTCGTACTTTTTCGAATCAAATCGGAGAAATACTGGAAAAGGGCCGAATCTTAAGTACCCGAAACCGACGTGCGTGCATGACTCGATGTATGAATGTCGAAGAAGCGAAAGAAATTTGTCAAGATCGTAGCAAGTGGAAAGAAGTGGTCTCTGCCTACCCCTCTGGGAAACAGGCGTGATTTAACGTATATATGTATGTATTTTCAAGGATATTATCATTTTATTTCATGCCTCGATTCTAAACCTTTTCTTTTCCTTACAAAGCATGTCCTACTGCTGGGAATATCTTCCACATATCCCTGGGGTCCTGGTCAAGATGCAAAACGCTGAGCTATTTAAAAAAATCAACAAAATAGAATAGAATAGAAAATATTTATTCAACGCACACAAAAATACAGTAGAAAAATATAAAGTGAAAAGAAGACATTAACTAGGTACGTTGAACAGGATCTCTCTCAGCATTGCACCGCAAAACTTAAGATACGTAGGTAATCACAGATATAGTTTTTTATCCCGGAAAAATGACAGTTAGTCAGGAAGAAGCGATAAATAATTTCTGCATGGACGGAGTAGAAATAAGGAACAATATTTCAGCGACAAATGTCGTTTTACGTGACGAAGCTGACATTTTTATTCAAAAATAAAAGTTTTTTTTCGTGCTTATCTTTCAATAAATGAAAACCAATGGCAAATGTTAATTATATAGAAATATATATTTTGTTATAGGAATCCTTCACCAAAAAACGTAAATTTAAAAAAAATATGCTCAGAAACGAACAAAATAAATAACCACAAGAATAAAATTACTTACATACTTTATACAAAAACCCTATTTGAACTTCCATTTCCCCTTTTACCCCTTTTTGTATCTTTAATTTTACTCTATTTATTTTCAGCAAGAAAAATATCAGCTTCTTTAACATGAAAGACAAGAAAAATTGCAAGAGTTAATCTCCCAAGTGCATTCAGTTTATCTCTCAAACGTTTAGCAGATAAGACGGACAGCCCGGACAACCCTTGCAAATCGGGGCTAAAACCTTTTAATCACCCCGTTTTAATGCAAATTGGGATAGGACAAAAAAATAACTCACGGTTTTTACATTCAAATTCGTAAGAATACGTAATTTTAAGAGACCACATACACAAACTCACGCCTTCATTCAAAAAGTGGGACAGGCAGAGCTACAGAATAACCAGCAACTCTCAAACCTTGTTGATAATTCTGTAACCACATTTTGCATAATGAGGCTAAGGTGTTTAAGAGCGCATTAGTGACAGGTTGCAAGCCCATCGCCTAATAGTACTACAAGCCCTTATTCCCTTAATCGCCTCGAACGACATCCACGGGCAGACATGCAGTGGCACTAATCTAACCCGGCAACCCCACGGGCTATTATAAGAGACCGATTTCATTAATTTTGTATTTGACCCAATAGTTTTGTTTTAATATCTTATATTTTATTTAACAGACATTTTATGGATGACATAAATACATTAAATCACGCCTGTTTCCCAGAGGGGTAGGCAGAGACCACTTCTTATTGGATGACATGATTATTTTTAATTTGGGTTGGCATTTTCTAATAAGCAACAACAATTAAATGATATCTAATGATAAAAAGTGATTGTAATCGTGTAATAAAACATACTATTTCAAGCGGTTTTCGCCTAACCCCTAAGATACACATATAGGAGGGCTTCAAGCCAAAAACGAAAGTCAAACAAAGGTCAAATGAAGGGTCCACGGAAAGAACATGTCTAGTCACATTAGTAACATTTTGAGATATCGCGACTTGGAAGTTAGGAACCATGACAGTTTGTACGTAATTTTCGTGTATAGGATTTTTTAAGAGTGAAAAATACTAGTTATATGATGATTTATATCTGAATCTGAGTGGTAGGTAATAATCAGTGGGCGGCTGACGGATGCAAAATAGGGACGTAAACAGAACATGGATAAGACTTTTATTAAATTTCGAGAAATATTTATGAATACAAAATTATGCAGTTTTTATCTTTATCATACATTATTAGTAAATACATAATAAGCTATCCTCTATTGTACGTAGATAGTATACTAAGAAGATACTGGCCACTTATTATTTTATCACCTCTTGAGACTGATGAGCGTTTATGTCTATTACGTCTTAGACTTGTCAATTAAATTTGCTTAGTTTTCAATATTCATATTTAAGATGGCAAAGGAAACCACAATTTCGTTCTTTTTACCCGACTGCGTCAGAAGGAGGGTTATGTTTTTCGAGCGTATGTATGTATGTATGTATGTATGTATGTATGTATGTATGTATGTATGTCTATTTCTGGGCACGCTCTGCAGCCTAAACGGCTTGACCGATTTTAACATACTAGGTGTCATTCGATTCGTCTTAATTGCTGAAGTGACATAGGGTATATAATATTTCAAAATGGCGTCTGCAAAAAAAAAGAAAGGGGTTTAAAAAAAAAAAAATGTTTATTATAGCAATATGGGTCTCAAATGAAAGCTAGTAAATAGCCCATTCCAAATATACAGGGTGTTTGGTAGCGGGTTCGACAAACTAAAATGGGAAATACTTGGGTCCAATTGGAACACATTTGCCATAGTGACCCCTATGCTAAAGTTGATAGTTTTTTTTTAATTTTTTTTTTTCCGTTTTTTTGAAAATATCCCAAAATTTTACCTTTAAACCTTCTTAATTACATACCTAAGCAGCTGAAACCGCCCATTTTTTTTTTAAATCATGCTCTGATTATGGTTTTATTTTAAAACAAAACCAAAACCCATATGTAGTGCTTTAAAAAAAAATATGGGCCCTTAAAGCTATGATAAAATGAGGAAAATAAAATGACATTAAAGTTTCGACAAGTATAAAAAAAAAATCACAAGTCATAGACGATTTCAAATTGATTAAAAAACTTCTCTGGTTAATACTCTTCACAACGATATGCCACTTAAAAGAAAAAAAAGAGAGAAAAAAATAATTACGCAGTACATTGAAATTTCCTCACGAAGATTTATTAAAGAAATCACTTATACCACGGTTATGAATATTGGTGAAAACGTTAGAGTTAATAATCGCTGGTAAATTACCATTAATAAAAAACATTTTAAGAGTAATAATAAAATTGAAAACGAAACACTTTTTTAAATTTTGATCACAAAATTTAAAAAATTCTTTGAGCTTCACGGGCGTTATTGCGAGCTCGACCATACGCTAAAATAATATCAGCGTACTCTTCATTGGTAAATGGTGTACGTTCACCCATTGTAATGAAAGTTTCAAAAACCAATACAAATCAACGTGTTTTTCTACAAGTCCTTCTGTTTGAAAAAAAATTGCAATTTGCCGACAAGCTATTTAAGACACAGATTAAAAAGCTAATTTAGCTTAATGTTTTTTTCAAATCAATGTGGCAAATGCGACGAAAATGTACGGAATGTATTCCTGATCAAGTGATCACAAAATTTAGAAAAAGTGTTTTGTTTAGCGTATGGTCGAGCTCGCAATAACGCCCGTGAAGCTCAAAGAATTTTTTAAATTTTGTGATCAAAATTTAAGTGTTTCGTTTTCAATTTTATTATTACTCTTAAAATATTTTTTATTAATGGTAATTTACCAGCGATTATTAACTCTAACGTATTCACCAATATTCATAACCGTGGTATAAGTGATTTCTTTAATAAATCTTCGTGAGGAAATTTCAATGTACTGCGTTTTTTTTTTTTCTGTGTTTTTTCTTTTAAATGGCATATCGTTGTGAAGAGTATTAACCAGAGAAGTTTTTTAATCAATTTGAAATCGTCTATGACTTGTGATTTTTTTTTATACTTGTCGAAACTTAAATGTCATTTTATTTTCCACATTTTGTCATAGCTTTAAGGGCCCATATTTTTTTTTTAAAGCACTACCTATGGGTTTTGGTTTTGTTTTAAAATAAAACCATTATCAGAGCATGATTAAAAAAAAATATAGGCGGTTTCAGTTGCTTAGGTATGTAATTAAGAAGGTTTAAAGGTAAAATTTTGGGATATTTTCAAAAAAACGAAAAAAAAAATATTAAAAAAAAATATCAACTTTAGCATAGGGGTCACTATGGCAAATGTGTTCCAATTGGACCCAAGTATTTCCCATTTTCGTTTGTCGAACCCGCTACCAAACACCCTGTATATACATTATAATACTTTGATGCTACCATTTAGACAGGGAAATCGAAAAGGACGTTAAATGTTAAGTAATAAATATTTCTTGTTGAGCTGTAAACGCCTACAATATAAACCATTAAGAAAGTAGTGTAATAATTAATAATTCACGAATACCTACTACATACTTGATTAATGCACATTGATGTTATAGTATAAATTGCTGGCTAATACCTACCTAATGCGCCATCCTGCCTACGCATGGACAGTTTATTTAAGTAAAGATACACGGAATAGGTAACCTCAATGTAGGTGCTTAGTCTAGTACCCAGGTACACTGACCGTTGAGGAACTAAATTGTTAGAGATTAAGAGAAGTTTAGTTGATTTATACCTACTTCAATTTCTCGGTCTAAGTAGGTATCTACAATCTGTTCGATCGGCCTCCATCTAACCAAATGAACTAATCTTACGTTATTACTGTAGATCGATTTTTGAATGCACGATGCTTCTTTTGCTAAAAGGAGAGTTCCGCTTGTAATTTGTTACTTATAGCTTCGTGACATTAAAAAATCGAGCTCCAGAGCTCATTTAACGTTTGGTCCCTTTTGCTAGTGGGAGGACGTTGTGCAGGGTCATAGAGGCATTCCATCTTAGTCCTCAGGGTTGGCAGCGCATTTGCAGTCTTAGGATTGCATTGCAGTCTTGTGAATGCGAATGTCTATGGGTCACAGTTTCCACTTACCATCAGGTGGCCTGTGTGCTCGTTTGTTTTCCCTATGCCATAAAAAAAAAACTCAACTTTGTTGTTGTAGAATGTCAGATTGACTTTGGAGCTAAGGTGGGTCCCAAATTTACGATCTTGACTGTACCTACAAATTCGCTGCATTGACGCAACCTTGCAGTTTCAATTTGAGTGGTAAACGCGTTTTGGTGAAATAGCACTACATGGGTTACTGATGTATTGGCGAATTTTTTTTCACCGATTATCGCTTCCCATACAATTAATCGCAAATTTTCATTTCCCAAATATTCATTTGGCAACCGGACACTATCCATATATATTTTCCCCAACCCTCCGTTTTGCAAATGTATGTTTTGGTCATTGAATAATTTTGTAATTTATTTATTTACCAATTTTTATTTAGTCGAATGCAGTCAAAAGTGCAAAAAAGAGGGGTCGAACTCCGCAACTGCTCCGGCGCTGCGGGGAGTGCAGTCCCTTCGCCCTTGCGGAGCAAAGCAGAGGCACCGACGCTCGACTCCGCTGCTTCGGCTTGTTGATAACCAGCCTCAGCCGCTGCGTCTCGCCCTGTGCCTCTGCTTTGCTCCGGCGAGCGAGTGTTGCTCTCCCCCCGCGCCTCCGGCTTCTTATATACACTCTAGGGGTAGGGCAGACAAGACCACGTGGAATCGGGGTTGGCAGATTCGGTTCTATGACTAACTTTTGGATGCTATTTTGGATAGGCATGCTATAAGTTGTCTTTATGAAAGTTGCTATGGTAATATTCTAGCTAAAGATAATTTGACCAAATTATAGTATGCTAAGTAAATATATGCCAAAGATTGGGTTGGCAAAAACAGTTGCTAAAATTTGTTTGGGAAGTGATATTTCACTAAAAATATTTCGCCCAAACAGCAGACTCCCAGCACTACATATTGTAAGAGTACAATTTACACTCGAAAATAAATCCGTATCGACTTTAAAATCTCTTTTTAATCCGTCGAACACATTGAACAGGGAATAAAATACAAAAGGCACATGTTGGCAAAAATACTGTTAAAGTTGTAACCGAATACGACACATATACGGCGCAGGAGATTAATGTCGGCTTGTTGGTATTTTATTATGCTGTATGTTGTTCGAATGCTTTTGTTAGCTTTTATAGCGGCACTGGGCCAATGGCTCAGTGTCGAGTCTATTTTATTCGGGAATTGGTTAGGTGGGCACCGAATGAATTTAGGAAACTACAAGGCCTATTTCTAGATTACTCAGAGAAGGTTAATGCTTTGTTCTAAATTATTAAAGTGGTACTCTTTTAACTAATGTAGTTAGTGAGTAATGAAATAGAAACTATAAATATTAACATTTATAGAGCTAGGATGACGTGTGAAACAGGACCTAAATTATTAATCTAGTATAATGTTCAGTCGAGCTACTGAAGATAGACAGCTGTTCCTAATTTTAATTTAGCCATCACTTTAAACTCACGGATGTCCTACCTTTACTTACTTAGTTAATACAAGAGGATATTACTATCGAAAAAAAAGAATAATTGTGAACCGCAATCCATTCCATTGACTCAGAAGTTCAGAACGAAAGTAAAAATTGAAAACAATGGGAACCAACTATCGTAGGTCCACACTAAGGTCTAGACACTCTACACAACTACCATCGCACATGAAGACAATACATGATTAAACATATAGAAAGATAAAGATAAAGACATTTATTCAGTAAGTATGCCGCACGGGCACTTTTACACGTCAAGAATCTACCAGGCAGCGCTTCACAAGAGGAGACCACGCTGAGAAGAAACGGCGCAAGAAACTCGGCAGTCAGACATATTTTAAATATATTTAATGTTACAATGGTATACTTAGTCTAGCATTATATAAATCTATAAATATTAAAATAAAAAATATGACCTGCGTAGTTTCAGCAGGAAAACACACCAAAATCTTGCGAGAGAGATAGAGGGAGAAAATGATAAAAAAAGAACACCTACCTAGGTGTAAGTATATAAGACGGTGCAAGACGACCACATAAGATTTATATGTTTTCCTACATCAACGGTGTCCCCCAGACAAGATAAAGATACTGATTTGAAAAAAAAAGGTTCGGGTTTATGCCAAGCATTTTTGTCTATTAGATAGTCCTCGATCCAAAACGAAAACATCCAACAGCCACAAAAAGTATTCTCCTCATCAGGATTTCACCACACATTTTTATGCGCTTACTAGGGATCAAGCCCGTGCTTCTAATCGGTTTGCTGCTTACCTCTTCAATACAAAGTGTACCTACTGGTAGCAACAAGCCCTCCGAGAAAGCCATTATAAGTTGCTTCGACAATACAACTGTTTCTGATATTTCACTCGTAACACAATTAATATTGCTCTAACTGCGCCGCGGTATTGACAGCCGCTATTACTCGCCGCGTGAACGTTAGCGTTGTCGATTGGCCGTGTCGACAACTGACTGCCTTGTAACCTTTTTAACCAACTTAAAAAAAGGAGGACGTTCTCAATTCGTCGGGTTCTTTTATGTATGTTCCCCGATTACTCAAAGAACAGATGACCGATATGTTTTTTTTTTCTCTTTGATAGGGTATACCGACCTTGTGCAGGGTCTGTCCGGGTTGGTACCACCATCTTATCCATTAACCTACCGCCAAGCAGCAGTGTTCGCATCGTTGTGTTCCGGTTTGGGGATAAGACAGCCGGTGAAATGACTAACATAGAGGCATTCCATCTTAGTCCTCAGGGTTGGCAACGCATTTGCAGTCTTGTGAATGCGAATGTCTATGGGTCACAGTTTCCACTTACCTTCAGGTGGCCTGTGTGCTCGTTTGCCTTCCCATGCTATAAAAAAAAAAAACTAGTTAGTCCCATTGTCAACACGTCAGGATGGGATCTTGGAGAAATCAAGGGAACTTCTCAAATATTACAGGCACACCTACCTATAACGATTTCGATATTTTTCATTGTAATTTGTGCATTTACTCTTGGAAAGCATTATTTTAGTGAAGTGGAACTCCTCAACGGTTCCTATATCAAGGGTAGCGATAAGATATCTCGATTAAGATAGTTGAGTGACTATGAACACCAAAACCCGCCTTCAAAAACGCAAAAAATACCTTTTAAAATGGTAGGTTAATCCAACTGAAGTCGGCGTGCCAAAATATTTCTAACGAAAAACCTACCATTTTGAAAGGTTTTTTTGCGTTTTTGAAGGCGGGTTTTGGTATTTTGCTCGCGAAGAATTACTTGAAGAGACATGTTTGTATAATGATCATCAGGCTTCCTGATGGTAAGGGGGCTTCGAAGCTCATAACGCATTTGCAGTGCTGAGATTGAAAATATATCTCAGGAGTTCAGGACTGCAGTTGCACTAAACCTAATCACCGTTGACAAAAATATGCCATCTTTATAAAATAACTGGGGTGTAATTATGACATAGCTATGTAGTTCAGTTTACGCTGAGAGAAAGGGACAGAGCTATGGCAGTTATATAGCTCTGTCCCTTTCGCTCAGAGTAAAATGAACTGCATTGTTACGTCATTATAACCCCTCTGTTAATCTTAACTATTTAAGGACTATATTTTATATAAAGGGTGTTTTTTTGGCCAACAACTTCCAAAACAGGAGAAATAGTTTAATCAATGCAGAATCCGAATATCACATTAAAGAATTAAAAAACCTTAGGAGGTCAGAGAAATAGCATTTTATTTTTTTCTCATTATTTCAATTAATTGTGGTTACCTTGCGCCTTGTTTACCGAACACGTTAATGACGTAATCACCGTGCACAATGTTATGTTATGAGTTATGATTCATCTTTCCCTTCATACTTGTTACAGGACCGTCAAAGATTACAAACACGGTTTAGGTTAAAAAATTGTACATTATTGTTGTTAAAAATCGTTCTGAAATGGTATTTTACCACGGAATAACGGTATGGATTATTAAACCGCAAGAGTTGTCTGTGGCGTATTTAAAAAGGCGAATCAGCTTTATACAACGATTGTTAAAAAATTACAAAAATTTCATTTTTACTTTAGGTCACTTTTAATAAATGTTCGAAGTGACGGCCGCCTTCCGCGATGCACAATGTCTTGAAACTCGCCCGCTCTGTCTTGGCCGATAATACAGTTGTAACGTTAAATAATAGGAGACAGTCCCCACGATTGAAGCATGCAATGGACAAAGATATTAACAAACGCATTCCGACCAAACTATATTGAACCCTATCTGAATGGGATTAGTTCTTAAACTAAGTAAATATTTCCAAATTTATAATACCTTTAGTTAACTTCAATTCTCAGGTAATCATAACTGTTATTTATTGGCATTGTGTGTATGTCTATTTCAGGGAGTTTCTCGCAAAATGAACTAACAATAGCTACCATGCGCGAATGCTCCTTATTGATTTTATTATGAATGACTGTGCAATTATATTTAGCTTTGCCGACTACTGTTACATTGTAATCGGAATTGTATACTTACAGTTCTTTTGCTTGTTTAGTTCTCGTGTTCCGCCTATTCACCTATGGGGGTTGAAACTTGGATCATTAAGAATTGCCGGTACGCTTACGTCATGACGTGAATACGGGAGATATTCTGAGGTAACTTATGGACGTGAATAAGATAAGATAATATAACTTGTGGATACTCTCAGTCGATATCCCCTGAGACCTTTTTAACCGCCGACGCAAAAAGAGGAGTGTTATAAGTCTGTAGCATACATACATAAACTCACGCCTTCATTACTTGTGGGAGGACCTTGTGCAGGGTCCGTCCGGGTTGGTACCACCATTTTATCCATTAACCTACCGCCAAGCAGCAGTGTTCGCATTGTTGTGTTCCGGTTTGGGGATAAGACAGCCGGTGAAATGACTAGCATAGAGGCATTCCATCTTAGTCCTCAGGGTTGGCAACGCATTTGCAGTCTTGTGAATGCGAATGTCTATGGGTCACAGTTTCCACTTACCATCAGGTGGCCTGTGTGCTCGTTTGCCATCCCATGCCATAAAAAAAAAAAACCCAAAGTGGGGTAGACAGAGCTACGGAATTACCAGCAACTCTAGCATTTTAGCTCATAAACGGAGCAACCGATATGGATGCGGTTTTTTTCATTTGAAAGCAGGCTATTTAGCGGTGGTTCTTAGCTAGATTTCATGAAAATCGTTTGGGCCGTTTAAGAGATATCAGCCATGAAAGATGATGATGATGATGAGGGACGACGCCCGGCCGGACCAGATGGGCGGTCGATCGGTCTCCCGGTCATAAGCTCTGAAAGAAGGGGTCACAATGACGACGCGCTGGCCTAGTTGGTAGTGACCCTGCCTACGAAGCTAGCGGTCCTGGGTTCAAATCTCGGTACGGGCAGATATTTGTGTGATGAGCGCGGATATTTGTTTCTGAGTCATGGATGTTATCTATGTATTTAAGTATGTATTTCTCTATATAAGTATTTATATCGTTGTCTAGTACCCATACTACAAGCCTAGAGCTTAGTTTGGGACTAGGTCAATTGGTGTGACATTGTCCCCTGATATTTATTTATTTACCTTTATATCGGGGGTTATTGTTACTAACATATGAGTAAAACCTTAGGGTTGTTATACTTAGATTACGTTAGGTTAGGAGTAGGACCGTGGGAATAGAGTCCCACAATATAGACTGAGGTGATTTAGAGTCCGTCATACCCCCCCCCCCCATTTTCTGCCCTAGCCGGGGCGGAGGAGGGAGCGGGGAATGAGGGATGAGTAATTTCATTTTCATCTCACTAGCTCGGAAAGCCCTTTTTGTTTCTTTGATATCTATTGAGGAAATCGCTTTTTATCCACAAGTGAGGGAAGAGTTTTGACATTTGAAGGCAGCTTAAATGATATTTGACAGCTAACCAAACGTAAAACCTTACAAGTGCTGAATTTTTAACATCACAATTAATGAATTGCATCGAGTAAAAAACACTAAATACAGTCTTACTACTTTATTTTAATTCATAAATATCAGCGTTCAAAATTAACCTTCATTCTTGTTTTAAAAACGGATAAAATGTTCTGACGGTCCAAATAAGTCGATGTGCAAACAAAACGCATCCGAAATAATAAAAAAAAACTTACGTCAAAACTTTTCTATTAAGCCGTCAACGTCAATTTCGCATGTTATTTTAGTTTGTTTTGTAATTAAAAATGAGTGATTCGAGGGATAAAGACGTATTAACACCCGTGGAATTACAGGAAACCGTGCAAAATGCGGAACTGAGCTTACAGTACAAACCCTTTTCTTAGTTTCCTCGCTGTAGTGAGGTGAAAAGTTTTGTGTTATACACGGGTGAAAAGTTATTTTACGTCTCGTGTCTTGAAACACTTGCTACGCTCAGGATTCTATTTTTGTACCACTCGCTTCGCTCGTGGTCAATCATAGAATCCTTTCGCTAGCTCGTGTTTCAAATGAACACTCGCAGGTAAAATACAACTTTCCCCACTTGTATAACAAATAACTATTCCTCTTCGTCAAAAAAAACAGTTAGGTTGGGTCGTAGCTCCTAAATAGATGGACCAATTCGGACGCGGGTTTTTGAAATAGCGAGCTTGATTCATCAGGTTTCTTTTAACTTGATGATAATAGGTTTTACCGTTTAATTTATCACTGTTATCAGGTCTGAAAGTCCCCGTGTTGAAGGTTTTTATCTGTTTACTTAAATGCTTGTAAAAGTTTCCCTAATACAGGCTAAAAAAAATAGTTTTCCACTGCGGGCCTTGCTCGGACTTTTAACTCTGTCCAGTTATTATTATTTATTTATTATTTAAACTCTGACTAGTTTGAAATGCATCTTAGTCGCCCCACCTCCTCTGTCTTTACTGTGATGTCGTCGGCAGCGCGTGAAAAACACCACAGATCCTCCACCATGGCCCCACCATCCAAAAGAACTGGACAGATCACAGATTAAATACGTAGTCAAGCGCTTTCGCAGGTGTGTTCGAGTTCCGGCTTTTTCAGCCGCCTGGCTGTTTGCCAGCCCCGGGCACTAGAACACCTCTTGCTAATGGCCAATTATTCGCCGTGAGCTGCCAAACGCTAGTCAGCTCAGTAAAAGGATGATGTGTAATGAGATCGGCATTGCTTGAGTTAAAGTTTTCTTGTTCTTTAATGTATACTGAGAAAACGCAATAAATGGTACCTACCCTGGGACTAGGTTTTAAAACTTTTTTTAGTGAATTTGTTAAAATCAGGTTTTTCTATTGGTGTTTTGATTAAGTAATTGGTTTATATCTATGTATTATTTAGTTAAACATCGTAGGCCAATTTGTGCAAAATGTGGTTACAGAATTATCAACCAATTTTTAGAGTTGGTAATTCTGTAATTCTGTCTACCTTTTAAGTAACTAGTATGAGCTATTACTGAAATTGTGGTTAATTTTAAGCATTTTGAGTAGAAATATATCTAATATGTGAGCACTGAGCAGCGCTTATTGTTAAATGCCTTTAAGCCAATGATGTACACATTTAAATTTAAGTTTACCTAATGTATCCTTTTTTTTTGTTGTGCACAAGACACTTAAGAAATGAGAACACATTGTGATGTTTCTCGCCGGACAGTTCCCTTTTTTATTGATATATTTTGTCCGGCAGCATGAGCATGTCATGCTCACTCTAAGGTCTTTGCTTACAGCGGCGTCGTTGATCGGGTCGCCACCTTCCCGAACACATGGTTGAGGGAGGCGATGGCTGAGATACGCGTCATACTCGTGAACGGGTGCTGTCTGTGGGGTCCGGTCTGTTCACGCTTGCAAGGACCTATTATTCAGTTAATTATTTTAATTATCGTTCCTGATGTAGAGACCTCGTCATGTTGTTCTCCTAGACATTAGGTATTTTATTGACATTTAATGATAATTATTTATTAGTTTATTACCTTGTAATGTAATTTAGATACTTTTAAGTATTATTGTATTTAATCATTGAAAAAATAAATTACCTTCTGCTGGAGTTTCTTGCGGCGCTTCTTCTCCGCAATGATGGTCTTGTCCGAAGCGCTAGTAGATTCACTCCATGTTACCGACGTGTAAAAGAGCCCTCATGTGGCCAATTTACTGAATAAATATTTTGAGTTTTGAATTTTTGAATACCCCACTCTGAAAATGAAGGGGTGAGTTTATGTATCTATGTAATATTTATGTACGGAGAGTTTTAATATTAAACACAGAATTGCATATGTTAGTTAGCATGATATGTCTACCTACACTATATTCTACATCGACCCTAAAGTAATTTTTTTTTTTTTTTTTTTTTTTATATCATAGGAAGGCAAACGAGCACACAGGCCACCTGATGGTAAGTGGAAACTGTGACCCATACACATTCGCATTCATAAGACCGCAATCCTAAGACTGCAAATGCGTTGCCAACCCTGAGGCCGAAGATGGAATGCCTCTATGCTAGTCATTTCACCGGCTGTCTTATCCCCAAACCGGAACACAACAATGTGAACACTGCTGCTTGGCGGTAGGTTAATGGATAAGATGGTGGTACCAACCCGGACGGACCCTGCACAAGGTCCTCCCACCTCCAAAATCCCCTAGAGATGGCGCTTTACCTAACCCTTAGTAATGCGTCTAGAGCTAAAAGTACTAAAACGCATTTTATTATGTCTAACTTTATGCTCTTAATACCAGTACACTTGAGATCAATGAAAACTGGTCACGGTATACGTAATTTTGTACGTAGGGTGGCCCGTTTTTGTTCTGGAATGTATAGGTATGTCTCTCCCCTCCTTACAGCTGCGCACACACAGACAGACTAACGATCGTGTCTGGGGAGGATAGCCTTTTAATTTGTGGTCTCGTTCATAATGAGATGTTTTTATTAAGATGATATTGAAGTGAGTTTACTGAAGGCTGAGGTTTTACTTATTTTGGTGTCTATAGGAAGTACGTACGAAGAGGGAGGTTTTTGTAAAGGACTTGAGAAGCCTTTGGTTTGACCGGAGATAAAATGGCATATAATTTTGGCTTTCATGAAAATACTGATTTTAGACTGCGTAGAACTCGTATTACATGTTTTTATTTTCTCTCAATGCTTTCGTTCGTATCTACCATTTGCACCGCCTAACAATTTTATGATTTTCACAAAGGTCAACTTATAGAGAATGCCATTAGGCAAAAAGTCCACCTTCTGTAATCAAATTTTTATATAAGAGAAATATGTACGTGTCTTTTTACATAGTATCGTTTTATCGCACATTCGAATAGCTGAATGTGTAAGAGGGCGGTTGCACAAAAGATCCTGAAGATATGATTTATTTCTCTATTTAAGTAACTTTATCCCCATTTAGTACCCATAGTACTAACAAGCCTATAGAGCTTAGTTTGGGACTAGATGCGCAAGCCAAGAAGCAAAAGTTACTAAGTAGCTTTTATCTTTTATATCACTCAAAAATACTCAAAACGTATGGGATTTTCGTGCGTTGCGATAAACCAACGTGGTCAACTGTCATCCCATACATTTTGAATGAAAGGAATGTAAAACGTTAGTAGTGTTTCCATGCTGGCTATGTATGACCCTAGGTCAATTGTCAATTGTGTGATAATGTCCCGGATATTTATTATTTATTTTATCTAGTACCTGTTTGATGACGTTATTTTAAAAAAAAATTGACGACGCGACGGGTTGGTCTAGTTGGTAGTAACCCTGCCTACGAAGCTAGCGCACGGGCACTTCTACACGTCAAGAATCTACCAGCGCTTCGTAAGAGGAGACCACTGCTGAGAAGGAACGCAGCAATAAACTCAGCAGTCAGTCATTTTTTAAATATATTTAATGTTACAATGGTACGACTTAGTCTTGCATTATATAAACCAATAAATATTAAATAAATAAAAAATATCAAATAACCTGCGTAGTTTCCGCGGGAAAACACACCAAAATCTTACAAGAGAGATAGAGGGAGAAAAGGAAAAATGAACATTACTTTTTCTATTGTTATTAACTGTATTGTTAATTGTTACTGCCTTATTTCGGTTTTGGCTCAAAACTGAGGCGCAGGTAGCCAATATTCAATTCAATTCAAATAGACGACGCGCTAGCGTAGTTGGTAGTGACCCTGCCTTCGAAGCTAGCGATCCTGGGTTCAAATCCCGGTAAGGGCAGATATTTGTGTGATGAGCGCGAATATTTGTTCCTGAGTCATGGATGTTTTCTATGTATTTAAGTATATGTTTCTCTATATAAGTATTTATATCGTTGTCTGGTACCCATAGTACAAGCCTGGAGCTTAATTTGGGACTAGGTCAATTGGAGTGATATTGTCCCATGATATTTTTTTATATTTTATTTATTTTATTAAAATATATCGCGTGATAATGTTATTTTTAACGTTGTTTCCCGAGGGATGCGTCCGATTACCAATTCAGTCGACATCGCGCGAGCGCTTGATTCGGGTCCAATCGAGTTATCCGCCGATGACGTAATTGACAAATGTCACTTTGGCCGACATCTGAACGTTTGGGTTGGGCGGCTGGGCAGGGAAACTAAAGCATAAATTATATTGAACTTTACTTTTGGGCTTTGTGGCAAAGAGAAGGCACACTTACTTACTTACTTACTTTACTTGTGGGAGGACCTTGTGCAGGGTCAGTCCGGGTTGGTACACCATCTTATCCATTAACCTACCGCCAAGCAGCAGTGTTTGCATTGTTGTGTTCCGGTTTGGGGATAAGACAGCCGGTGAAATGACTAGCATAGAGGCATTCCATCTTAGTCCTCAGGGTTGGCAACGCATTTGCAGTCTTAGGATTGCGGTCTTGTGAATGCGAATGTTTATGGTTCAGTTTCCACTTACCATCAGGTGGCCTGTGTGCTCGTTTGCTTTCCTGTGCCACAAAAACAAAGAAAAAAAAAACGAGCAGGCTGGTTACCTGATAGTAAGTGGGATCTGTGACTCATTGACATTTGAATTCTCAAGACTACAATCTCAAGGCTGCAATCCTTTGAATCCAAATGATTTGCTAACCATGAGGACTAACAAGGAAAGGTACCCAACTGTCCGGCTCCGATTTCATTTATTTGTATATATGTTAGAGAGTAGTCTAAAATAATGGACACATATTTTTTTTTAGCTGCCCAATGTCAACCTATTCGGAGACATTGTCCTTCAAAGTACTAAAAAGTGACCGAAACTTTTAAGTTCTGTAGAGAGTTTTGTTAAAGCAAATTGCTAGTTAATTACTGGCTTGATTATATGTTAGAGAACATGAAAAAATTATGGACCCGTTTTGTTATTTTGACTCAAGCTTTGTTGAGATAGGGCAGCTAAAAAAAATACGTGTCCGTTTTTTTAGACTACTCTCTAAGATATATAAAAATAGATCAAATCGGAGCCGGACAATTGGGTACCTTTCCTTGTAAGATAAAATGCCTCTATGCTAGTAATTTCACCGGGTACCTTGTCCCCACGCCAGAACACAACAATGCGAACACTGCTGCTTGGTGGTGGGTTGAAAGACAAGATGGTGGTTGGGTTCCCTACTATATCAGGGAATGTATACATTATAAACGCGAGCAGCGGCCAGCTACGTCATTCTTCCGCGTGTTTTTACAACATTCCTCGTGATATGGCTTCTTATCGGCTGTGGCTATCTCAGACTAAAAGCAAGGGTCACTTGACAATATTGAGCTATTAGTGGTGCACTTTAAAAGGGGAAATTTAAGTTAAGGGGTATTTTAGCTACCACATTGTGACACTGATTGCACTTTAGCTTGGTGCGAATGACATTTTACACGACGTTTCAAATTGCAAATCAAATATGTCTGGATTGATATATTTAAACTTAAAGAAAACTGTGTTATACAAACCAAAATTACACTAAGTACCTATTTTTTATTATCGATAAAAATTAACAAAGTACGTCAAAGTAACAAAACGTTATATGCATGTAACAAAACAATAGGGACTAGTTTAGTGATGCGACACCACTATGCCACTTGTATATCGATACTTATTAATTGCTAAGAAACAAAATCGTGTAACGTCGCATTTCATCCTGTGGGACCTGTGTGTTTTATTTTCTTACTTATTAAAATATATTTTATTAGCCTAAAGGGTAACAATTGAGACTTATGTCTGAGTCTGATTTATCTATTTAGTCACTAGATTCGTCATCTGATTTTGACAACTTGATTCGTCATCTGATTTTAGAGTCATAATAGAAATAAATGTGAATTATGACGGCATTAATGATTACAAATAATAGTTTTATCGATTCTAGTTTTAAACATTCCACCTCAATAACCTAACATGTCATTTGCACCATGCTATGTTTTATTCACTGTATAGTATCTACCTTGTGCAGGGCCTGGCAGGACTGTAACCACTAGATATTATACCATCCTCTCGTGAACTTTACTCAAATTAGCTGCCATTATCAGATTTCTAATAATCACGTAGGATCAAGGTACAAATACGATACGCACGTTACA
This sequence comes from Acleris emargana, assembly GCA_927399475.2. Taxonomy (NCBI): domain Eukaryota; kingdom Metazoa; phylum Arthropoda; class Insecta; order Lepidoptera; family Tortricidae; genus Acleris; species Acleris emargana. The sequence continues at coordinate 1,852,009 of OV656846.1, forward strand.
AATACGAACCCAACACTGTACTCGGCTATTAATCCCGGCTGCCGGATTATCCGGGATAACCAGGCCCGTCCGGAACACTAGTGGCACTACCGGGTATTGGCACGTTAACACCCTTTGTGTTACCGAGATACCGGCGCTATACTATGATTTGTGTTATACTCGTAATTGTACAAGTTTTTATTTATTTATTTATTTAAGTAATCTTTCCCCGTATGGTTGCCGGGGTAGAATTGTGCCACTCCATGTCTTCCCGTGGATGTCGTAAGAGGCGACTAAGGGAATAAGGGCTTGTAGTACTGTTAGGCGATGGGCTTGCAACCTGTCACTAATGCGCTATTAAACATCTTAGCCTAATTGTGCAAATTGTGGTTACAGAGTTATCAACAAGTTTTTGGAGTTGTTGGTAATTCTGTAGCTCTGCCTACCCCACTCTGGGAATGGAGGCGTGAAGGTATGTATGTATGTATGTAAGTAATCTTTATTGCATAAATGAATACACTTAATATACAAAAGGTGAACTTAATGCTGTAAGGCATTCTCTACCAGTTAACCTTTGGGCAAAGCAAAAATTGTGGTCGCGGTGCAACATAGTGTCTAACATGTATATGTAACTTATACGTAATAATATATACCTACATACCAATATATTAAATTAATATAAATACTTATATAAATACATAATATAAAAATGACCATTATTATTTATTATTATTTAACCTGCGCTGTTCGTATGTATGTATGAAAGGATAAACGGACGGACGGTTAACGAACGAGATTTCCGTACGAACTGGTAGCCAAAATTACTAACAAATCATGTAAACAAACAAAAAACATCGTAAACAGATAGAATAACTAAGTAAATAAGTATTAGCATTTGTAATATTTATAAAAATGATATAGAAATATAAAATAATTTGTACATACATACATACATTCAATCACGTCTGTTTCCCAAAGGGGTAGGCAGAGACCAGTTCTTTCCACTTGCTACGATCTTGACAAATTTCTTTCGCTTCTTCGACATTCATACATCGAGTCTTGTCAATTATTTATAACAAATCAATTAGCAATATTATGTAACTTAACTCACAAAAACCTTAGTAATTAAAATTAGATGTTAAGCAAACCAAAAAACTGTCTAGCTTGAAATAAACTGCTGTAAAAAAAAGGCTGGTGACGTTGGGCACCCTTGAAATACGGAACTCTAAAAACGAATAAACGTAACTTTTCCAGCGCTTTTGAAAGTTCATTCTTCGGAGCTTCAGGAATTCGCGTTGCAGAAATTTCCCAGTAAGTACTTTTTGCATAACAGTCTGAGCCATAAAAAAATGCTCAATAAACTTCTCTCCCAGTCATCATACAGCCCGTAAAATTAAAACGTACGTCATAACATCAAGTTTTTAGCCTGGCTTAATTAAATCAAACCACAGGCCCAAGATAAGTAATTCTCGTCTAAACAGAGAGGGACGCGCTTTTTGTGAGAGGGAAGAGGGGCAGAGTACGAGGGGACAGAGGGGTTTTGCAAGAGCTAGATTTTTCTTGCGACTTTGTTCGCGTTGTACTTTTTTTTGGAAACTATCGGATTTTCTGGGATAAAAAGTATGGTTACATACATACCATACATACATACCTTCACGCCTTCATTCCCAGAGTGGGGTAGGCAGAGCTACAGAATTACCAACAACTCTAAAAACTTGTTGATAACTCTGTAACCATAATTTGCACAATTAGGCTAAGATGTTTATGGGATAAAAAGTATGGTTAAATATGTATAATTACTTTTCTGGAGTTTCTTGCGGCGCTTTTTCTCCGCAATGATGGTCCTGTCCGAAGCGCTAGTAGATTCACTCCATATTACCAACGTGTAAAAGAGTCCTCATGTGGCCAATTTACTGAATAAATATTTTGAATTTTGAATAACGAATATACAGGGTGTCCCAAAATCGGTAAACCACATTGACACCGGAGGTAGGTCAGCTTAAGAGGTGCCGAACTAGCCTAATATGACCTCAGTAAAATGTGCACGGTTTTCGAGTTATTGCCAAATTAAAGGTTTTTATAAATTTTCACCTTTTTTAACACTGTTTGTGCCAGGATTCAGTCGGAAAGCTCTCGAACTTATTTTTTTTTAAATGTAGGGAGCCTGGGATAGTTTATTAAGATATCAAAAGTGTTATTTTGTCAATAACTAATGTAAATTTATGAAAAATATTGGATTAGTCTCGATTTAAATTATCAGTAAATCATTAATTTCAACTTTTGACACCTGCCGTGAAAAATTTTTACTAGAAACGAAACGAGCAAATGATGTTTAAAAATTGAGCATGTTATGCAGATTCAGAAATGGTACAATACAAGTATCTTACTGCGATAAGAAAAGCATTCAATAACACTTTTCCGATGCCGCAAACCGTCGCCGTCAGGTAAAAACAATGCCGTACGATGTGATATCGCATTTGAGGCCTAAACATCTCATTTTTTGCCAAATGCACGGGAACGAAAGAGATGGAAATAATGTTCATCTCCCTTTTGAAGGATATCGGTGACTAATAGCACGTGTGGATTTCTACCTGGACCCCTCCACTTCGGGCTTTGTACCTGCCTTGCTTTACCAATTGTTTAAAGAAAGGGATGGATAGAGTGCTTTGTCCGTTTATTTACAAGTAGCACGATAAGCAGTAGCCTTCGAACCAAATCAGTTCGTTACCTTGCGTTTAGTGCGACACCCGTGTTCTCTGCGTTCCATCTGTGTGTTATTATCGACTTGGCTTTTCTCTGGACTCTGATTTCTCTGAAAACGACAACTCGGCACTCTATTGGACTCTGATTTGCTTTGTGGAACTGCTACGACAACAACGATGGCAAACCGTGATCCCCAGTACACTCATGGCGACTACGCTGACATGCTCTTGATTTACGGTGAAACTAGGCATGTTTCAAGTCGAGGCAATGTTACGTACAACGCAAGATTGGCTACAAGGTTGTACTCGGAACGATATCCAGGTCGAAATCCAACGACTCATAACGTCATTTTAAGAGCCCTAAACGCTTATCACGAGGGCAGGCTACCAGGAACGAGTACCCAAGGAGGAAGACGCCGCACTGGAGTCCCCAAATCATCGGCACAAAGAATTTTAAATCGTCATAAATACCATCCCTACCATATCCAACGCGTCCAAACACTACTTGCAACGGACTACGCACACCGTGTTGAATTTTGTCGGAAGATGACTCAGAAATACAGGGAAAATCCTAATTTCTTCAATGAAGTACTGTGGAGCGACGAATCAGCCTGCAGAAGGGATGGATATCTAAATTTACATAATATCCATAGCTGGCAGCTGTCAAACCCACATGAACAAAGAGAAGACCGGTCCCAATACCAATTCAAAATTAATTTGTGGACGGGCATTTTTAACGGCCAAATAATAGGACCGGTCGAACTGCCAGCTATTTTGAATGGAACAAATTATCTTCAATTTTTGGAAAATGATCTTCCAGTACTTTTAGAAGATACACCGTTGGCACTGAGACAAAGGATGTGGTTCCAACAAGATGGCTGCCCGGCACACTACGCTCGACTAGTCCGCGAACACCTCAGCAACACATTCCCCGAGAAATGGATTGGGCGATTGGGTCCAATTTTATGGCCACCGCGTTCCCCGGATCTAAACCCATTGGATTTTTTTTATTGGGGATGTTTGAAAGATAAAGTTTATGCAAAACCAATAAGATGTGAAGAAAAATTGCGGCAGCGTGTATTCGACGCAGCCCGGACCATATCGGGAATTAGCTTAAGAAAATTGAGCCGAAATTTTTTGAGACGGTGTTATTTATGTATTAGAGTCCGAGGCAGACAATTTGAACATTTATTGTAACTAATTTTAAGTATTAAAATAAATCATTGAAAGTTAAACCCGTTTTTTTTTGGTCATCAACTTTCATCCAGCCCGAGATGCACATTATTTCCATCTCTTTCGATCTCGTGCATTTGGCAAAAAATAAGATGTTTAGGCCTCAAATGCGATATCACATCATACGGCATTGTTTTTACCTGACGGCGACGGTTTGCGGCATCGGAAAAGTGTTATTGAATGCTTTTCTTATCGCAGTAAGATACTTGTATTGTACCATTTCTGAATCTGCATAACATGCTCAATTTTTAAACATCATTTGCTCGTTTCGTTTCTAGTAAAAAAAATTCACGGCAGGTGTCAAAAGTTGAAATTAATGATTTACTTACTGATAATTTAAATCGAGACTAATCCAATATTTTTCATAAATTTACATTAGTTATTGACAAAATAACACTTTTAATATCTTAATAAACTATCCCAGGCTCCCTACATTTAAAAAAAAATAAGTTCGAGAGCTTTCCGACTGAATCCTGGCACAAACAGTGTTAAAAAAGGTGAAAATTTATAAAAACCTTTAATTTGGCAATAACTCGAAAACCGTGCACATTTTACTGAGGTCATGTTAGGCTAGTTCGGCACCTCTTAAGCTGACCTACCTCCGGTGTCAATGTGGTTTACCGATTTTGGGACACCCTGTAGAATCTACTAATATGCCTCGCCATCCGTCCGTTCGTCTGTCCCTCCTAACATTACAGAGCTGAACAAATGACCTGTCCCATAACCCCTAGAGGGGAAGAGGTCGACTTACCCATAACCCTGTATATGTATTTTGTAGCTATGAATTGGTTTGACTGCCAAACTTGGCATGTTTTTGAGTATCAAAATACAAAAGCTAGTTCGAAAAGAGGGATTTTTTTAAATCTGTGTCTGACTAACCCGATTTGCGATGGTATTAACTATATATTTTATATGGTATTAGGATTCGATTAAAATTTAATCATACCTACCTATCATCTACTGGGTGTACGTCGATTTGCGATGTTACTATGGTATTAGGATTCGATGAAATTTTAAACCTATCTCTTCTACAGGGTGTCCTGTTCACCAGCAAAAATTAATTGCGAATTAATTCATCCTTTTTGGCTTAAAGTTGATTTGTTGAAGCCATCGGAGGTAGAAGGTCGGGCGTAATCGCGTAATAAACTAACCGATATTAACTGCTAAGTTCAAGTTACGTTGCTTTATGCTAATTTAATCGCTTGAAAGCGCTTAAGGCTTGTAAAATGTGCCAACTCGGTACTTAGAGAGTAACTAGATATTTATGATATGTTATCAATCGGTAATGAGGTTTTAAATGATAAACTACGCATCTTTAAGTGATTTCTAAATTTAAGTACGTTAGAAAACGGACAGTATCTACGACCTTGGTTCTGCGATGTAGAAGCGCTCGTATGACCAAGGGCCGAGACCCGCTCGAGCATACAGGTTGTACGTACTGGTAGGTCAAGTTAAATCAGAGACGTGAGTTATAAAGTTTTCTAAGAGAACATATCGTCGGTGAAACTGCAAAACCGCGTAAGTAATTATTAATAAGGAGCAAAATGCACCTTTTTAATAAGAATGTAAGGTTTATTTTGCTCTATCATAAATTTCTTAGTTACGCGGTTTTGCACTATCACCGACGATATACACATAGACAGAGCATATACAGAAGCCACATCTACAGAAGCTATATTGAAGCTAATGTGAAGTTATATTGTAGTAATTTCGATATACCATGTTTTTGCCTACATTATATTATTGTACCTATTTAAATAAATAAATAAATAAATATGAGATTTGCCATAGGTATTTGTAAAACTTGCTTCTCTGATCTATCTTAGGTAAAAAAATACCTGCAATGACAGTAGTTATTTTCATTTTTTGAAAGGAAATAAAGGGAGATTAAAAATTAAAGTAAGACAGGTATTGTAGCAAAATTAAATTACCGTTCCTTCCGCCGTAATTTGGGCCAGACAAAATAGCCTTTACTGCATAAAAGTTTGTATGCGAGTATGATACCGATACAAAGCCTATACTCATATATATTTTCTTAACCAATTTTAACTAACACTTGTGGGAGGACCTTGTGCAGGGTCCGTCCGGGTTAGTACCACCATCTTCTACATTAACCTACCGCCAAGCAGCAGTATTCTCATTGTTGTGTTCCGGTTTGGGGATAAGACAGCCGGTAAAATGACTAGCATAGTGGCATTCCATCTTAGTCATCAGGGTTGGCAGTGCATTTGCAGTCTTGTGAATGCGAATATTCTATGGGTCACAGTTTCGTGCTCGTTTGTCTGCCAATGCCAAAAAAAAAACTTACGTAAAGGTTTTCCCATCGGAGCGTACAAACAACATTTTAGTGTTTGCATTCTCAATTTAGTAGCATAAACCTTGTTCAACAAGAAGCCGTTTCAGAATAACACCTTTAGGTATACTCTGTGCCGCGAAGTCCTTACACGGATAATGGCACCGATTAGCGCCCGCGCAGTTTTTGCGCGCAGCTTTGTGGACATGCGCTCGCGGCTAGTTATGTCATTGATATGGATTGTGACGTTTTTAGCGGTAACTGGCTTATGGCGCCGCGGCCGTATGATTTTCAATGACGATATGTACCGATACCATTGAGTAAGATTTTTTTAAATTCCGGCGCTCGCTTCGTTTCCGTTTATGTCAGTTTTCTGTAACACTCGTACTTACCCAGACATTTTTAATAGGTACAGTCAACCGCATAAAAAAATGATCATTTATGTACCTTCTCGCTTTAACGTTGTGTTTGAAATGTTATACAAAATTTGAAACGATTGAAAGCGACAAGGTACATAAATGATAATTTATTGTTGTTGACTGTACATAAACAACTTCCTCTTAAATCATTCAATTGATCAAAGCCGCATTAAATTTCAAATTCAAAATTCAAAATATTTATCCAGTAAATTGGCCACATGAGGGCTCTTTTACACGTCAGTAATATGGAGTGAATCTACTAGCGCTTCGGACAAGACCATCATTGTGGAGAAGAAGCGACGCAAGAAACTCCAGCAGAAGGTCATTTTTTTAAATTATTAAGTACCCCGTGTGGTTGCCGGGTTAGAATAGTGCCACTCCATGTCTTCCCGTGGATGTCGTAAGAGGCGACTAAGGGAATAAAGGCTTGTAGTACTGTTAGGCGATGGGCTTGCTACCTGTCACTAATACGCTGGTAAACATCTTGGCCTGTGTGTGCAAAGTGTGGTTGCTGATTTATAAACAACTTTTTGATGTTGTAGGTAATTCTGTGGCTCTGCCTACCCCGCTCTGGGATTACAGGCGTGAAGGTATGTATGTATGAAGTACAAATAAAATCCGTTGCGTACCTAGTTTGATAGATCTATGTGTCCATACAGAGGGACAGGTGGCGGGAAGCCACTTTGCTTTACATTAGCAATAATCGTATACGAGTAGTTATTTCAAGGCTCAACAGGTAAATTGACATCATCATCATCATCACCATCATCAGCCTCAAGACGTCCGCTGCTGGACAAAGGCCTTACCCCAGGGTTTCCTCCAACCCTCGGTCTTCTGCTGCTGTTTGTCCGTGTGGTGTCCAGGCAAGAATTGCACCACCCCATCTCATCCCTTGGGTAGAAGGCGACTAAGGGAATCATACCAGAGGACGGGCAAAATCTAATACCTATACTCATTATCATCATTTCACAACATACTTATAGGCCTCCCGCAAGGTTTGCCACAAGGACCGGCCCGACGCAACTTGTAAAAAGATAAAAGATAAAAAAGATACATACATACACATACAAAAACTCACGCCGTCATTCCCAGAGTGGGGTAGGCAGAGCTAAAGAATTACCAACAAGGCTTAAAACTTCTTGATAATTCTGTAACCACATTTTGCACAAGTAGGCTAAGATGTTTCCCAGTGTATTAGTGACAGGTGGCAAGCCCATCGCCTAACAGTACTTCAAGCCTTTATTCCCTTAGTCGCCTCATACGACATCCACGGGAAGACATGGAGTGGCACTATTCTAACCCGGCAACCACACGGCATGAAAGATGTTATTTCAGCAATTATGCCGCACGGGCACATTTACACGTCAAAAATCTACCAGCGCTTCACAAGAGACCACTGCTGAGAAGAAACGCCGCAAGAAACTCAAAAGTCAGTCGTTTTTTAAAATATTGCTTATATAATCCAGCCCTGTTCTTAATTAACTGTGCAAAGACTGTGGTGACCCCCTTGGTTTTATTATTCAGACGTTCTTTTTCTGAGGGTTTAGTACCGTCAGTTTGGAAATCGGCCTTCATTACTCCGGTCCACAAAAATGGGCCTAAAACTAACATAACTAATTACAGACCCATTTCTAAATTATGTATTTTATCTAAAATCCTTGAAAAAATAGTTTATACCCAAGTTTATGATGTACTAAAAAATTCGTTCATTTCCAATCAGCATGGTTTCTTACAGCGCAGGTCCACTGTTTCCAATCTTGTGCTGTTCAATGAGTATGTTACAGAGGCAATGGATAGTGGCTCTCAGGTGGATGTTATCTATACTGATTACAGTAAAGCTTTCGACAGGATTGATCATGGCATGTTACTGTCAAAATTGTGTGGTATAGGGATACATGGAGATTTATTGAGATGGTTTTCGTCTTACATTAATAATAGATCCCAAGCTGTTGTTGTCAAGAATTATATGTCAGGTTGGGTAACTGTTCCAAGTGGTGTTCCCCAAGGTTCCATATTGGGGCCCTTGCTGTTTAACATATTTGTTAATGACATCGGTAATTGTTTTGTCCATTCCAAGCTTCTTTGTTTTGCCGATGACATGAAAATCTTCATCAAAGTGCGATCCGATCGCGAATCATTGCTGTTACAGTCCGATCTAACGCGTCTCGCTGAATACTGTCGCACAAATGGGCTGGATTTAAATCTAAATGTTTTTCAATTACCTTTTCTCGTCAACATAGATTAATTTCTACTTCTTATGTTCTAAAGGACCAACCTCTGCTTAAAGTTCAACATATTAAAGATTTAGGTGTAGTTCATGATTCTAAGCTTCTTTTTGACAAGCATGTGGACGGTATTGTGAGCAGTGCCTGTAAAGCATTAGGTTTTATAATGCGTAATTCCGTCCAATTTACTCAAGCTAAGATTTTGAAAGTGCTTTTTTGTTCATATGTTAGAAGTAAGCTCTAGTATGCTTCTCAAATATGGAATCCATGCTATGCCACATATTTTGACAGAATTGAGCGTGTTCAGCGGAAATACGTAAAATATCTTTGTTTTAAGCTTAAATGTCCCTATAGTTCGTCACTTTACACAAATATTTGTAAAAGACACCATTTGGTGTCCCTATACCGAGACGCCGGGAAATAGCCGACATTACTTATATCCTAAATATTACTGGCGGCCTCGTTGATAGTTCTGAGCTGCTATCTAACGTTTCGTTTAGTATTCCCACTCGGTCTAAAAGGAATTATCCCCCTATATCGCTTAGATTTGCATCCTCTAGATACAGACAAAACAGTTTCTTGACGCGTGCTGGTAAAGGCTTGAATAATTGGGTGAATAAGCTGGATATCGATATATTCAATTGCAAAATCCCTTCCGTGAGGCGAAGTTTGATAGCGAAATGTATTGTTTGAGCATGTTTTGTGTACCATGGGAAAGATAACCTTTTGGTGATCTGCCTCTAGCTGGTATTTAGCAGTAGTTTTAATTGTACCTTTAATTTGCGCTAGTGTTTTTGTGTAAGTGCGTGTACCTTTGAATTTTGTACTAAACTTTAAATTTGCTACTCAGTCTCTACATGTGAGATCCTTTAATTGGTTTTGTGATTCCTATTCTTGTTCCATTGTTGTATTTGTAACTGTTGGATTTCCTATCAATAAAGAAATAAATAAATAAATAAATAATAATAAACTTAACCTAGCATTATATAAAACAATGAATCTCACAAAAAACAAAAAATAAATACATTCATGCGCAGTTGAGCAGGAAAATGTGTCAAAACTCACAAGAACTAATAAGCAGTAGTAATAAAAAATATAAAAATATAGAAATTTTAGGAATTACACTCACCTATGACGGTGCAAGACAACCCACATAAAAAGCCTCGACACATTCTCCTACAGAAACCGTGTCCCCCAGACAATAAACAATGTATTCATATTTTTTATGATTTTTTTTTATGCATGAGTTTCCCGCAACCTTAACCACGTCGCCACCCTTGCATAATCAGCCCGTTGCAATCCACTGCTGGACATAGGCCTCTCCCAAGGAACGCCACAGAGCCTGGTTTAATGCTTTATGCATCCAGTCGCTGCCGGCCCTCTTATGCAAGTCATCCCACCATCTGGCCAGAGGGCGTCCCACGCTACGTTTGCCAACCTGAAAGGGTTGTGGCGACCTAGCGACATCTAACGGAAACTTGTATCAACCAACTCGCTAGCGCCACCAGCGTCAGACAGAGGAACAAAGGGTTCTACATCGCGCTAACGAAGTTTCTACAGCCGGTTGACATAAATACCACTTCCAACTTCATCCCATCTTCCCATCTTCATTCCATATTCATCCCGGACTTCGGTCCCCAGGCATAACACCCGCCTGGAGAGAGATCTCTCTATTGTCCTTTCTTCCTACATTGGTGACCCCAACGTGATCGTCCTCCTATAGGGTGCTAAGGGTGGCGACACTCTTAGCACCTATGGAGTACTTGCGAATCTGAACAGTTCGGACCCCACAAATAGCACGTTCAGGATACACCTTGGCGATGCGTATGTCACTTTTGTCTCCCTCAACCATGTCTTGTCAGAGAAGGTGGCGAAAGTGCGAGTCAGTTTGTTAACCTCATAATTTCCAACGTCCTAAATGTAGGACATTTGTCAAAGTGAATTTTGACTTTCTTTGACCGACACAAGATTCTTTTTCGGAATAACGATATTTGACGTTGGCCTTATGAGGTATTATTCGTTTTAAAATGAGCGACATTACAACACTAAGAATATGAAGGGTCATTATGAAATCAACTATGCATGAGTTGGCTCGTGTCGCCGACACCAATATGTGTTTCAGAATGGAATTCAATGAAACGAGAAAGAGTCGACATGCAGTTTTGAAAATGAGCATTATGTCTTTATTGACACGGTTTGGATATATTTTTTGAAGGAAGAGCGTAATGTTTATGATATTTATGTACGTATGGTTCTTTGGTCCCTAGTAAAGGTTGAAGGGATGGCCCGATTTTTACGAGCGAGGTATCGTAAGATTCGTCTTTGTGTTGCGGTTATCAATGGGTACTTTAAATTAAATATATATATATATTAAGCCGTGTGGTTGCCGGCTTATAATTGTGCCACTCCATGACTTCCCGTGGAAGTCGTAAGAGGCGACTAAGGGAATAAAGGCTTGTAGTACTGTTAGGCGATGGGCTTGCTACCTGTCACTAATATACACTGTTAAACATCTTAGCCTAATTGTGCAAATTGTGGTTATAGAGTTATCAACAAGTTTTTAGAGTTGTTGGTAATTGTGTAGCTCTGCCTACCCCACTCTGGGAATGAAGGTGTGAAGGTATGTATGTATGTATGTAAGTATAATAACCTAAACCATAAGTAATCAGTGAACAGAGTTTCCTTCAAATAACAAATCATAAAGGAAATTGTACATTTGTCATTGCTACCTGGGGCTCTACCTATTCCAATTTTTGTTTTGGAATAAGCAGCCCTAATTCACTTTACAGTAAGAACTATATAACCGTCATCAATATGACTACAACATACAAGCAACTTGGGCTAAAACAACGTGAAATGGAGGCTCTTTTTGTAACCCGCACAACGCAGAAGACACAAATATACATACATACCTTCACGCTTTTAATCCCAGAGTGGGCTAGGCAGAGCTACAGAATTACAACTTTAAAAAGTTGTTGATAATTCAGTAACCACAATTTGCACAAATAGGCTAATATAAAAGTAAAAATAAAGGAATAACAGCAAAACCGAAACACGGCGAATAATTGCGGCCGTGAAATCTTACTATTTGCACCTTTTCTTTGCTTGTAAGTAATTCTTAGGATCAGGGACTTTATTTCACACTTTATTAACCCATCTTCCTTCGATATCGAACTTATATTGATGACATTATGACAGCCCTTATACTTAACTCTACTTACGATATCGAAGCAAGATGTGCTAAAACAACGTAGAATAAATCCATCAAGACACAAAACAATGATCCATTAAACAACAGTGCTTAGACAACGTTGAATGTGTACCAGTAATGTGTCATTATGCGCGTGCGACCTAGGGCGTCGCTAATGCCACTCTTGCGCAGATGAACCGGGGTTCAAGGCTCTTCATGGCGTTTATACAGGAATCTCGCATGTTTCATAAGTCGTTGAAAGAATAGAGAGATCTTGATTGAAACGTGCGCGTGATTTGAAGTGTTATGTCTAAACCTGAGTCGTTACTGACGGACAACCCACAGCGTAGCGTAAACAATTTGGTGCGAAACGTGAATTTTGAAATATTTCTATAATTATGAAGTGAATGAGCACTGGAAAATATACTGCTCATGAAATGGGCCGTACCTATTTAAATCAAGACATTGTTTTTTAACAACACACACACATATAGTTCTATATAAAATGTGGTTACAGAATTATCACCAAGTTGTAGGTAATTCTGTAGCTCTGCCTACCCCACTCTGGGATTACAGGCGTGAAGGTATGTATGTACACATATACTTAAAAAATATCAGGGTACAATGTCACACCGATTGACCTAGTTCCAAACTAAGCTAGGCTTGTACTATGGGTACTAGATAACGATATAAATACTTATGTAGAGAAATATATACTTAAATACATAGAAAACATCTATGCCTCTGTAAAAAATATTCGCGCTCATTACACATATCGTCGGTGAAACTGCATGACCGCGTAAGTAACATTTTTAATAAGGAGAAATATTTACCTTTTTAATAAGACAGTAAGGTTTATTTTGCTTTATCACAAATTTGTTAGTTACGGGTTTTTGCAGTATCACCGACGATATATCGTTCTTATCCGGATTTGAACACAGGACCGCTAGCTTCGTAGGTCACTACAGTCACTACCAACAAGGCCAACGCGTCGTCAAAATAAATAAGAAAAAAACAAAGGGCGAAGTGATAGTTACCGAAATTGTAGGGCACTTTAATTTGAATAAGAAACAAAAACATACGTTCACCTAACAATGACTTTTATGAACCAAAATAATCCATAAAACCGAATAAAACCGGTGCTGACACCCCCTAGTTAGGGTGCGTCCCGCATGGCGTCCATTAATTAACGCGACAGTGTGTCGCAGCTTTATCTCCTAATTATTGCGCACACGACTTGATACTTTCGTTTAGCTTAATTGGGTTAATTCTAAACAATAGGCTGATTAATTAAGTGATGAATTATGTAAATTTTCGTTTACGTCCTGCCAAGGAAGTGTTTACTTTAACGACCCTCTTTTTTGTAAGAAAATATGTAGTAAAAAAAAAGGTGGAATTAACTTTTGTTGCAGGCACTTTATTTTTGACATTCATCTGCTTATAAAATCTGAGATCCTGTGGTCACCTTCCGACTCCATCGTTAGATCAGGGCGCTTAGTGAAGATGCAAACACATGTATGTGTTTATGTATGGATGACATTCCCATGCGTTACGATAAACCACGTGGTCAGCTGTCCTCTATAAGTACATTTTGTATGATAGAAAAGAAAAATGTTCAAAATAGTACTGTAGCGTTTCACTTTGTTTAGAGATACTATATGATATTGCATTATCATCGGATATATTATTATGTAGATATATATTCCAAATTAAAGCCTACACACTTCCACATTTGTCTATTTTTTTTTATGTCATAGAGAAGGCAAACGAGCACACAGACCACCTGATGGTAAGTGAAACTGTGACCCATATACATTCGCATTCACAAGACCGCAATCCTAAGACTGCAAATGCACTGCCAATCCTGAGGACTAAGATGGAATGCCTCTATGCTAGTCATTTCACCGGCTGTTTTATCCCCAAACCGGAACAAAATAATGCGAACACTGCTGCTTGGCGGTGGATATTTTATAGTGGTAATATCAAAACGATTGAGTTGCATTGTTTTGTCAATTAATTTATAAACCCTTTCATAACAAGTTTTCGCTATCAACTCCCTTATCACACAATGAGTACCTCCAGTTCCCCCTAGTGATAAGGGGAATTAATAATAAATCAGTCATTGTTATCGGCTATTTAGAAAACATTTCGCGGTGGAAGTTACGGAAACATGTTTCACAGGAATAAGCGATAATATTAATCAGGTTGAATTGCGAATGAAATTACAGGCGGAAAATTAATGGACGCTGGTTCAGGAGTCGGTGGCATAAAAATCACGTCATTTTTAGGGTTCCGTAGTCAGGTTAGGAACCCTTATAGTTTCGCCATGTCCGTCCGTCCGTCCGTCTGCAGCCTAGCTCAGAGGCTCTTAGTAGTAGAAAGCTGTAATTTGGCAAAAAAATACAAATTAGCTACGCCAACAAAGTGGTAAAATAAAATCTAGAAAAATATTTTTTTTAGTGTGTGTACACGTAACGTGGCGGTGTATTTTTTTCTAGTCTACCCCATTATGTGTGGGGTGACGTTGGATAGGTCTTTTAAAAATATTGCGGGTTTGTAACCGTTGGTATTCGTTTATGATAATAAACTTTTATTTCGAGCAACGAGGACCATAGTTACAAATACCTTATAGACTAACATACATAACAATATAAAACTTAAAAACTAACACCGAGGTGACAGAACAGTGTGGTTCTGTTTTGCCAAACTTGGCGTGATGATCGATGCCGGTAGGTTGTCCCGAAACCGCCGGAACACGACACCTTTCGGCCAGAAGTCAGGACACTCGACGGTTTCCAGCATAAACCGCGGCACGCGCACTACAAACGAACTGAAGTGCACGTAGCGAAGCGACCGCAGCTGGAACACCGTCAGACTGCATCCGACCTTCTGACGGACATACTCCACCACGTCATCTTTCGTTGCAGAGTGGTGCAGGCGAGACACGTAGAGCGCCGTATTCGGTATAGCTGCCCGCAGCTCGGAACTCGGGTCCGTTACTGCAGTACCACACCGAGTCTTATGAGGCTTCCTACGTGGCTTGCTGTGCTGCACCAATGTGAATCCCTCCTTATCCAGACTGGTACGAGGGAGCTCCTTCACGGAAGGTGGAGCTCTCTTCTTCAACGCCTTAACAGGCGCTCCAGGCCGCCTAAGTTCAGCGGCCTTGCCGGCTGCGTCAGCGTAGCTTTATGAAATATTAAGCTTTATAGCGCAAATTTTTGTTAGAGTAAAGTGTGCGACCTATGTCGATGTATGGGATAGAGCTTCATAATGAGTGAACAGTTACGGGTTCGGATAAAATATCTTCCCCCATACCTTTGTCCCATTACCTAATTACCCCTGTAAGTGAACACGTCAGCTTCCCCTGCCAAATCCCTTTAAACTCAAGTTAACTTTTAACCAGTAGCTAATAAAGGAGTAGCTCTGCAGTTAGCTCGCCCGGGTAATTGTCTTATCCGGTTATTGCCGGGTCCGACGGAAATATCCGGGTCGGCACAAAACGTTTTTGGAATTAAATGAATTTGTAATTTACTTGTGAATATTTTTAATGTGTGTGTTTGCCGGGTTAGAATAGTGTCACTCCATGTATTTCCGTGGATGTCATACTTGTAAGAGGCGACTAAGGGAGTATAGGCTTGTAGCACTGTTAAACGATGAGCTTGCAACCTGTCACAAATACGCTTGTGAACATCTTAGCCTCATCATCATCATATCAGCCGAAAGACGTCCACTGCTGGACATAAGCCTCCCCCAAGGCTCTCCACTCAGACCGGTCTTGTGCTTTTCGCATCCACCGCGTTCCCGCGATCTTCACAAGATCTTGGCCTATTTGTGCAAAATTTGGTTACTGAGTTATCAACAAGTTTTTAAAGTGTGTAAAGGTATGTGCACGAATACATACATCTAATAACGATAACAGGGGCCGTAACATGGCTGTGTTTATCGCGTGACAAAGTTTGGATAAGGCATCTGTCACCTTCTGACACGTAAGTAAGTACGACAGAGACGGACGCTTCATCCACATTTGATATGCTATATAGACGCAGCCATTCTAGGCCCACAGGTCAAAAACTATTAGATTTTTACCGTTTTGAATAGAAGCCCTGCGGGGTTATTATGAGATAACTATGCAGTTCATTTTACGCTGAGAGAAAAGGACATAATTGAGGAGGATAATTGGTATAAATCCGTCCTTCACGCTCGCCGTAAAATGAGCTCCATAGCCATGTCATAATACTGCCGTCCGATCACTAAATAGTATTTTTCACAATCGTGTTATAATAGAGAGCTTTTTAGTCGAGTACCGTGTTTAGGCCACGAAGCTTGCTGAGTGGCCTAAGTAAGGTACGAGATTAAAAAGCTTAATTATGACACTATTGTGAACAATACTTTTTGTACGAGTTCATTAAAATTAATAATTTAAGTCATTAATACGCGTATATAAGAAAACTAAATATTGTAAGTGTTCTACTATCCGACTTTTTTGACACAAGATAATTGAAAAGTAGATTTTTGACAGATGACGCGACGCTGCTACGTTCCTAAACGCCACAGATTGGCAATTTTGTATCGGATCGAGTCTCCTTAAACAAGGACACACATGGAAATCCGAAGTTCTATTTTCAAATTTTTTTCGGTTGTCTAGAGCGTATCGAAATAGTTATTTCGGTTGTTTCGGAAGGAACATCGATGAAAAGAGTGACGTTACAGTATTCTCTATGAAATCTTAATACACAGATTTTAATCGACGAGTATAAAAAGACCGTTAAGTAGCATTTTGTCAATTTTGAGTTTTATATACTTATCGATAGAGAAAAAAAATGTCTTGTGCGCTATACACCGTGTTTTTCTTGATTTACGATAACTTCGGCATATTACTAGGTACATCCGTAGAAACTACATGGTAGATAAAAAAATTAAATATTGCAAAAAAAAAAAGTTTTCTGTTTAGAACAAAGTAATTAAATTTTGTATCTTTGGTCATTCTAAAAGGACCTTTGGAGTTAACTAATAGATAATCAGTGTCAAATATGTCAATGTTGGCGTGACATACTCGAACACACACCATTAAGAGCCTTTTACACCAGTTCAACGTGATTAACTGATTAAATTTTAAAATGAAATATCTTTAAAACCGTAAGAGTTATCATTTGTCTGTCTTCGGGAAATTAACTTTATTTGACCTAAAGAACGTTCCCTTAAAGTTATCGTAAATCAAAAAAAACACGGTGTATACATATAAAACTCAAAATTGTCAAAATGCTACTTAACGGCTTTTTAGTGATCGGACGGCAGAATAAACCCCCTGCTCTATTATTTCATAGTAACCTCCGTGCTGTGGCCAATTTACTGAAAAAAATATGTTTCGTTACATTCAACTAACGGAATAAAGCTTAGGCATCTATGCTAGTTTACACCGGTAACTGGTAATCAAATCTAACAAGAATTATTTTTATTACTTCTTTGTTATCCAATTACGATTGTTTACGACAACAAAGGCTACCGGAGCTTGACGAGGTCAGTTGTAAGTTGTAAGGACCAAATATTTGCTTATTTGCAGTTTTTACTAATGCTCTCTAAAGGGTTTAAACATAATACCGGTGACCATACAGGGTGTTCTGTATATAGACGACTATATCAAACATAAGGTCACTTTTTAGGGTTCCGTAGTTAAACTGGGAACCCTTATAGTTTCGCCATGTCCGTCCGTCCGCAGCCTAGCTCAGAGACTCTTAGTACTAGACAGCTGTTATTTGGCATGAATGTACATATTAGTCACGCCAACAAAGTGGTAAAATTGTCTACCCTATAGTGAGGGGTGTCGTTGGATAGATCTTTAAAAAATATGGAGGGATCCGGTTATGAAATAGTAAGATTTAAAGCGCTAGTTTATTTTGGTTCAAGTGTTCCCCACCTATGGCCAAAACAACAAATATTAAAATACTGAAAAATATCTTCAAGGAAAGCGCATATAACAAATTTTAAAGGAAAAATCACGGCTAAGTAGACATGACTGTTTCCTGAGATACAGGTGACTAAAGCGTTTATACCTACTAAAATCGCATAAAACAGCACCAAATAACTTTAAATTGAGAATTAGTACATACTTGCAGTTTTTGTACCGGCTTGGAACCCTACACTGCGCATTTGACATGCCCTTGCCCGGTTTTTTCAACGTTCCTTTTTGCTAAACATGTAAACTCTGCGACAGTCACGTACCACTTTTTGCTACGTCATCCTACTTACATTACCCTGCCCGGTTATCCGGGTAGTTACCCGTGTCCACTTACGCCCGGGTCCAACCCTTCTGTCATCGATAGGGTAACGGATGGGCCCTGATTGCTATCAATCTAAGATGTCCACGCGTTGGAGAGGCGACGGGAATTGGTTAGGCTTGCTTACCTTTAAATTATTTAGAGTTTACTGTATATGAAGATTGTATAGTATGTGTAGTTTATTATTTCTGCCTATTTATCTATATGTATATATCGACTTAGCAAAATATTTGTACGCATGCCTGTAGGCTAAAACTGTGAATGATGGAATTTTGCATCACCCTAAAATTACCTTATTCTAACAAATCAATTAATTTGATCGAATGATTGACAGTTTAATGAGATATCTTCCGCGTTAAAACTTATTTAGTGGGTCATCACAAAATAAAGTTACGTTACGTTATAAGTCAAGCGATTAAGTCGTTCCTTAGTGACGATTTTTCATACACACGTTTAAAAAAGGAACGCGGTAAGTCTCTAATAACGGTCAAACGGTGGTTAATGTTTTTAACTTTAGCGGTTTGGGTTTTACTTTGGCACCATCGTATTGTTGCTTATAAGTCAGTTTTATTTCTTCGTTTAGGTATATTATCACATTTATCACACTATAATAAGAATAAAAATATTTTATTAGAATCTAAAGAGCACCTCCACTAACTTAATCAGCTGAAACATAAGAGACATATAACATAAGCATTGTTCACACTTATAATTATAAAGGGAAAAGTTCATGTGTGTGTGATACCTAGTATGATGGTTGATTTTTCACGCTGAAACGGCAGGACAGATATGGATGAAATTTAGAATGAAGATAAATGGCATTTGTACCCTGAATTTGCACATCATAGGTGACTTTATCATTATCTCGAAATGGATCTGGGGGCCGATTTGTGACTTTCGAGCGCTCGAATTCGAGTGATATAAAATTTAAAGACGCGTGGTCCACACCATTCGTTTTCAATTCTACCGCTCGTATTTCAAAAAACGGTTTCACAGATTTAGCTCACTTCCGAGTGAAACTTTCGAGCGCTTGAAAGTTAAAAATCGCCCCCCTGTTCTCCAGGTTTGGTCAAAGAAATGGAAGTGTGTAGCAAATTACTAATTCTACTCTATGAGGACGCAGTCGCGGACATTAGCTTGTCTATAATAAATGGACTTCCTTTCAACGGGATATTGACCACATCAATGGGAAGTCTCTATGCTAGTAATTTCACGTGTTATTTTATCCCTACACCGGAATACAACAATGAAAATGCTTAGCGGTGGTAAGTTAAGGGATCCGGACGGTCCTGACAACACTAAGTACATCAGGGGTTTTATTATGACATAACTATGCAGTTCAGATTACACTGAGAGAAAAGGACAGAGCTATATAACTGCTATAGCTCTGTCCTTTACGCTCGCCGTAATATGTACTGCATAGCCATGTTATGATAAACAAACACGACTTGCGGGTGGGAGGACCTTGTGCAGGATCCTTCCGAGTTAGTATAGTCTTTACTATTTGAACTGAGCTGATCTTCTACACAAAGGCCATTGTTTGTAAACAATACCATTGTCTTTCTTGGTGTCCGTAACACCAAGCCGATTACATACAAAAAAGTTAGAACTACATTGAATGTACATTGAATTATCAACCCTACCCTCTTAGTCAGTAGGTTTAAAATGTAAAGTGTCAGGATACAGATATAAGTTTTGTGTAGATGATAGTATTGTGTAAAGAATAAGCACAGTTCAAATAATGAAGACTTATATCTGTATCCTGACACTTTACATTTTAAACCTACTGACTAAGAGAGTAGGGTTGATAATTCAATGTACATTCAATGTAGTTCTAACTTTTTTTTATGTAATCGGCTTGGTGTTACGGACACAAAGAAAGACAATGGTATTGTTTACAAACAATGGCCTTTGTGTAGAAGATCGGCTCAGTAGAAATAATAAATACTATACCACCATCTTATCCATTAACCTACCGCCAAACAGCAGTGTTCGCGTTGTTGTGTTCCGGTTTGGGGATAAGACAGCCGGTGAAATGACTAGCATAGAGGTATTCCATCTTAGTCCAGAGGGTTGGCAGTGCATTTGCAGTCTTAGGATTGCGGTCTTGTGAATGCGAATGTCTATGGGTCACAGTTTCCAGTTTCCCACTTACCATCAGGTGGCTTGTGTGCACGTTTGCCTTCCAATGCCATAAAAACACTGATGGTAGATGGTGCAGAGATCTAGAATGAAGCTTGCTGGTTCAGTAGAAGCCTATTCACTCTTAATTTGAAGATACCCAAGTTATACTCTTAGGAAATACAGACGAAGGATGCGAATTTCACTCTAGCGGTTCGCAATGAAAAAGAAACAGCGAAACGCTTTGTACCAACTAATGGTATCGGTATTTGCGTGTTTACGAAAGATATATCCTAGTTCAAGCCGTTGTCTGTGGTGTTGTTTTTTTTTTTTTTAGAGCCATTGCGGACTCCAATACAAATGCAAATAACATGAAATGAGATTTTTCATTCTGGGCGGGAGTCAAACGTGATCTAAAACATGACATGATTATTTTTCTTCAGGACAAACTTCAGCCAGCCAAGGCCTTGGAAAAACCATGTTTTGACGTGTTATGGTATTGTTTTTAACTTGGCGCCATTACTGTCAAGTAAATAAGAGCTATCATAGCATTGCACGGGAACAGGTTAAAATAAATAAGGAGAGAATTTCAACTCTGATCTACAAATCGTTGCTTCAATACAAAAGCGACACAAAACAAAATGAGTTTGTGTTGCATTTAAACTCGGAATGCTTTATACTTAAAGTTTTAAATCAAACTATATTTGTTTTTGATTTGTGGCGCTTTTGTATTTAAGCAGCGAAATGTTGCAACTTATAGAATATTTGTTCCTGAGTCATGGATGTTTACTTTGTATTTAAGTATATATTTCTCTATATAAGTATTTATATCGTTGTCTAGTACCCATAGTACAAGCCTAGAGCTTAGTTTGGTACTAAGTCAATTGGTGTGACATTGTCCCCTGATATTTATTTATTTATATAAAAGCTTCGACATACATGTATGCATGAATCCCACCGCTGCTTTGGGTGCAGTCCGCAGCAATAATTAAACTCAACATTATTCGGGAGATGTCTAGGAAATATGTCCATGTTAGGTAATACTCCATTTTGTAAATTTTGTATTTTCGTAACTTATTTCTGTTGGTCCTCCAATACAGAAAACAAAAACATCGGTCTCAACAATTTCTGACACGCTCTTATTACTTTAATAATAAAGACCGTGTCAAATATTTTAACCGACAAAAAAAAAGGAGGAGGTTCTATGTTCTACTGTATGTTTGCCGATTTCTGTAAATTGTGCACCATTTGTCAAGATCGTAGCAAGTGGAAAGAAGTGGTCTCTGCCTACCCCTCTGGGAAACAGGCGTGATTTAATGTACATTATGTAATGTATGCATGTGCACCGGTTTAAAAAAAATATGTTTGTTTGATAGTGTAATTGAGGTTCCATGAGAAGTTGAGGGAACTCCTCAAATATTATAGGCATACCTACATATAGTGATTTTAGTATTTTTAGTAACAGGTCCAGTAGGTATTTTTCTTTCAGAAAGTATCATTTTTTGAAGTGGCCACCAGAACTCCCAACATTACCTATTTCAAGAGATTAAGATGGTTAAGCGACTATAACGAAGAACTTTAATCATTTAAATATGAATATGACTTTCCTGCGGCGTTGCTTGCGGCAAGTTTGAAATGCCTTAAAGTTTCATATCAACTAAGAAGTGGACATAAAAGCTTGTTATGAATATGATCACCAAAAAATATAAAATAAAATAAATGTCGGCGTCCTATAATATTGTTAACGAAAAGCAGACTTCAGTTGGACTATCCTATTACCTACCTAAGTATTAATTTAAAAGAAGTTATTTGTTTTGCGTTTTTGAAGGCGGGTTGAGTTTTTTTAAACATTATTGTTTTTTTAAACACTTTTGACCTTAATGTTGGATTATATATTGTTGCGGGAGACTGTACATTTATACAGGGGGTACTCAAAGCAAACTCAGGGCAAAAGCTCTTTCCACAGGGGTGTAAAATGTAAGATGCTTGTTCGACGCTTATACTTTTTGACCATTATAATTTGATCTGTGCGTGCGTAATGTTGTACGGCGTTAGGTACCTATGACCTTAGCAATAGAACCGTAACTGAGCAATAGATGAACAAAGTTTAAGAGCCGTATTAATAAACTGATCCCGACTGTAATGCCCTCGTCTCAAGATGCGTCAAAAATGACAGTTTTCTATGACTTGACGTTTACGTTGACGTATCTTGTGACGCGCATATTAGCCAAGATGAGTTTATTAATACAGCCCCAAGAAATGTACTAATGTGTGGTTTATATACCTACGCACGACACTCGACAGGTCAAGATAGGCTTGTCGGTGAGTATGCTGACGATTTGTAATATAAAAGAATAACTAAGGCAAAGCCAAAGCTTAACCGATGGAAAAAATCTTGCAAAAGTACAAGTTAATTTTATTTCCTTTTATACTCGTAGAATGAAGGGAATTAATAAATGAAGACAACATTTCCTTGGCATGTTACAGCGGAAAAATCTTTGAAGAAAAAAATTGAAGGTAAATTTTGTGTGTAAATAAACATTTGTTTTTACCAACTTTTATTCTAATTGACATCGGTGTACGTTCCCCTCGGAAGTCACCAGGGGGAGGCATTCATTAGATAAACCAACCCAAAGACATTCAGAGCGTAATCAAAAGGTAAAGTCATTGGGAACCTGACAATTTCTAATGTATTAGTAATGACCGCTCGTGTCTTAATGTGACATTTGGGCAGATTTCAATTATTACAAGGACTTAATTGAAATAACAAGGTCGTCACTCCATTTTGTTGGAGGCCTACCTACAGCTCGTCTCCCGGTCCGCGGACGCCACTCAAGAACCTTCTGGCCCCATCGGCCATCAGTCTTACGAGCGATGTGCCCTGCCCACTGCCACTTCAGCTTAGCTATTCTTCGGGCTATGTCGGTAACCTTAGTTCTACTGCGGATATCATCATTCTATCACGCAGAGAAAACCCGAGCATAGCCCTCTCCATAGCCCTCTGAGTGACTTTAAGCCTTTTGACCTTGTAAGGATCGCGGATGCGAAAAGCACAAGACCGGTCTGAGAGGAGAGCCTTGGGGGAGGCCTATGTCCAGCAGTGGACGTCTTTCGGCTGACATGATGATGATGATGATGAATTGAAATAGCATTAACGTTCTTCTATATAATAATTAGTCATATTGTGATCAGAGAGCTATTGTCTAACGCAATTGACAACATTTCATTTTGGTGACACCTGCAAATTACTATACGAATCGAAAGGGTTTTGCCTCCTGTACACGGCAAAATATTTATTTAGATTTATTTTTCTTTATTGACAAAATTACAAGTAAGTTAAAAAAAATCGAGTTTTACCAATACTATGCCTGAATAGATTAAAAAAAAAAAAAAACAAAAATCTTTATTCAACAAAAACACGTAAAGTATGATCTAAGGGATGGAGCCTCCCTGTAAGCAAAATAAATGCCTGTGTTGGGAGATATAATAGATATAATACCATTGCCTTTCTCACGAGAAAAAAAGCTGTCATACTTCAAGTTTGACATTGACACTATTGACAGATGGATAGATACTTGAGATCGGTTGACCGCCATTATTAAAAAGAAAAACTTTTTTTTTTATACAGATTGGACTAACGTAATATGTCCATTGTGTCGTAGAAATGAAGTTACGCCCTTTTAGAATAAGAACATCTTAATAAATTAATAATAAAATAATTATACATCCTAGGGAAAAAATTAAACTATTAGTCTTCCTCCTTCCAAACAGTATCTATAAAACGAATAAAATTAAAGTCTTGAAAATATGAAATCTTGTCAATTGCAATCCCAATCGGCTTCAGAGCGGAACAATTGTTTTCATTTTGTATGCAAACAAGCGTTCGATTTTCAAAATGAAAACGACGGCGATTGCGAGTAATTTGCGTCATTTAAAAAAAGAGGTCTTCTTAATTAAGTGAGTGTATTAACCTATCTTTACATCCATATCCGTACTAATATTATAAATGCGAAAGTGTCTCTGTCTGTCTGTCTGTCTGTCCGTTACCTCTTCACGCTTAAACCGCTCAACCGATTTAGGTGAAATTTGGTGCAAAGATAGTTTGAATCCTGGGAAAGGATTTTTACTTTTGTTTTTTTAACCCTATACTTTCATTAAACTGCAACTTAATTGTCAGCTTTTCGATTCCAAAAATGATCATTGATGAGCATTCGCGATGACAATGAATAAGGCACAAGGACAAACACTGAAAACTGCAGGTGTACATTTATTTAAAAACAGTTTTTCCCATGGACAACTATTTCTGGCGTGCTCACGAATCTCAAGTCCACAAAATCTTCACTTGTTAGCAAAGGACGGGAAAACAAAAAACGTAGTTTATAGAAACGTGTTAAACTAAATAATATGTCGCAGTTACTAGGTAATCATTTATTTATCTGTTCATTAAATTCTGGTTGTACGCATCATTGATGATTACAAATCAAAACCATCATTTTCTTTTACTATTTAAATGATAAAAAAGCAGCTTGAATAACAAAATAATAACTTATTCATAAAAAATATGTAAACATTGTATATTGTCTAGGGGACACGGTTTCTGTAGGAGAATGTATCGAAACTTTTATGCAGGTTGTCTTGCACCGTCACAGGTAAGTATAACTTGTATTATTTCTATTTTTTTATTACTATTACTTATTAGTTTTGTGACAATTCTGAGTTTTGACACATTTTCCTGCTCAACTACGCATGAATATATTAATTTTTGGTTTTATGTGAGATTCATGGTTTTATATAATGCTAGGTTAAGTTTATTATTGTATAATATCATAAGCAATTTGTAACAGTTTCTTCTTAGCAGTGGTCTCTTACGAAGCGCTGGTAGATTTTTGACGTGTAAAAGTGCCCGTGCGGCCTACTTACTCAATAAACATATTTTATCTTTTTACTGGGGCAATTCACAGGTGCTTGTGTGATATTGAATATCAGTTGCGATTGTCATTCATTAGTGTTACATATACGAAGAGACGCAAAGCTCCAATTGCCTGCGACATGCGTATGTATATCACATACAGGGGGTGAATTAGCAAGTACGCGTGGAGTTTGCTGCTTATTAATGAAAGCGTCTGGTGATACAGGGTGTTCGCAATGAGCGAGCTTTAAATCGCGAGGTAACGCGTTAGATATTTTGACAGGTAATAATTAAGACATGCTTTGTGTACGGTTCCCTAGAAAATAATTAAAAATTTAACCCTTTAAAGATGTATGCAGTTGTTGTCCGTCTGTCTGTAATTTTTTTTCTTTTGAATATATTGTGCTTATTTAACCACATTAATAGTTTTTTTCAAATTGTTCTTATTTTTCTGACCTTTATTAGGTAATAAAGTTTTCATGATACGTACCTACAAAAAAAAGAGTTATTCAAATGTAAAATAGGTGAGACCAGTTGTCTAAAAAACGTTCGACCTTCGTAGGTTTATATAAAAACGCTTGTAATATTTTCATATCAAATAAAACTTCGTGTTGTTTTGAGTGGTTATCCATTGTAAAGGATAATTTAGTGACCCTACTTAATCAATAATTGCTACTGAGTGAAGTGAATAATGATGTGATTGATTAAATAAAAAAAGCGATGAACAAACGGCGTACCCAAAAAAAAACATAAACAAAACCTTTCTATCCAGGTAGATGGTAATAAAAACCAGGGTTCATTAACCCTTATTAACGTACAACAAACTACTCGAAAAAAAAACAATAAGTATTTATAAAGCTAATATAAATAACCACACAATTACACCATTGTTTGTAAACAAACCAATTATCGTCCGTATGAATGAACGCAAACATAGTGATGTACTCACTGCTGAAGTTCAGCACGAAACGAACCCTAAACTTAATTCAAAGAACCCATGAAAAGAACTTTCACTGGCCGCCGCCCGCGCCCCGCGCGCCAGTCTGCCGGCGGTCCCCGACCGGCGTACACGTGTCGACGTCCGTCCCGGCCGCGCGCAAACTTCCCGCGAGTGAGTGAGTGATGCCCGCCCGCGCAGTGGCCCTGCTCGCCACCGCGGCCCTGGCCCTCGCGGCCGGCCCGCCGGACCCCTGCTACGAGGAAGGCCGCCCCCGCCGCTGCATCCCTGACTTCGTCAACGCCGCCTTCGGAGCTACCGTCGCCGCTTCCTCCGTGTGCGGACGACGCGGTCCTGAGCGACTCTGCGACCCGCCTGGAGACCAGACACCCGAGAACGCCTGCCGAGTCTGCGATGCTGCCCGCTCCGACCGCCGCCATCCCCCGAACCATCTCACCGACCTCAACAACCCCCACGATGCCACCTGCTGGCGCTCCGCAGCCTTAACCCCTGCGGCGTACGACTCCCCTCCTGACAATGTCTCCCTAACCCTATCCCTTGGAAAAAAATATGAACTAACCTACGTCAGCCTCCAATTCTGCCCTAAGGCGGCGCGGCCGGATTCTGTAGCGATTTATAAAAGCGCCGATTACGGCATGACCTGGCAGCCTTTTCAGTTCTACTCGAGCCAGTGCCGGCGTGTTTACGGAAGGCCTAACAAAGCCACAGTGACTTCGGCTAACGAGCAAGAAGCTAGGTGTTCTGATTCTCATCGGCTGACTGGCGAGAGCGGCGGCGGTGCTAGGTTAGCCTTCAGCACCTTGGAAGGACGTCCAAGCGCTGCTAACTTCGACATATCCCCCGTACTCCAAGATTGGGTGACTGCTACGGATGTCCGCGTGGTCTTCAACCGCTTGCACATGGTGGTCGAGGGGGATGAGGAGGACTCGAAGAAGCAAGCGGCGGTGGGCACGCAGCATTACGCGGTATCGGACTTTGCGGTGGGCGGGAGATGCAAATGCAACGGGCATGCTTCTCGGTGTGTCCCCATGAAGGAGGAGGAGGGCTCCGCGCAGCAGCTGGCCTGCGAGTGCCGGCACAACACTGCTGGCAGGGACTGCGAGAGATGCAAGCCCTTCCACTTCGACCGGCCGTGGGGACGAGCGACTGCGAGAGACGCGAACGAATGCAAAGGTATGTGGAATGATTTGGCTCCTTATACGGTTTTTGTAGCTTTAATACGCGGGTTAAGGTACCACAAGGTTAGTAGATTTACGTTTTGTAATGCTACGATTAATCTTAGTTATAAATGACACAAAACTGGTCATACGTAGTCGTCTTTTATGATAAACTTACATTTCATCAAGTTATATTCTGGTAGGTACCATGGTTTTAACTTTAGAAGTTTTATTTTATTTATTTGTTTATAAAAGTAAATCAAACAAACATTTACAAATGATTAAAAACTGCTCCGTTAAACCACAGCCTTTTAATATGTCGATTGTCTCGTCTTGGTATATCACGTAGATTGTAAATTGATAGTTTTACAGCACAGAAAGGGTGAGCTTTTTCTTAGCTCTTTCATGGAGTCAAAGAGAACACAATTAGCCGTTTCACCTCAAATCATTCATTAATATTGGCGCCCAAATTGAGACTAAATCATTTCGATCCTCCAAATTCACAACATTCAAATTCATTATAAATCGCTTTAAACATAATTATTTTCTAAACTCTATCTAATTCTAAATACGAATCTGTTTATATTTCAGTTTAAAAATACCTGTTTTGACGTTTTTAAAGTGTAATAAAAAGTTACACACAACCATGTTACGCCCATAAATCGGTCGACATAGCTGTCTATAAATATCAAACTATTCTGATACCGATTGACAGACGTCGTACAGCTTGAACTACTGAAGTTAGAATTACAAAAAGTTGAATACCATGTACTTGGAATGGAGTTAAATGAAGAAGTTTTATTTATATAAATGGTCCTTTAAAGAAATTGGGAAAATTTAAGTCAACGCAGCCGTTGGCTTGGCTTCAACCCACACACATTAGAGCCACTTAGTTCGAATAAAATATTTTATTTCTAATACTCGACTACAAAAAAATATTGAAAGTCGCCAGTAAACTTATTTCCACAAAAATCATAGATTCGCTTTAGGTAATTGTTAAACAGCGTTTTAGATACAGGTAAAAAAAAGGTTTATATTAGTGTGGGATAAATGAACATAATGATTTTTGAGTGTTGTATAAAAAGGGCATAGGTACTTCGATGGTTCGGTCATTTGGAAAGGATGGATGAAAGAAGATTGACGAAAGAGATATACAGATCGAAAGTGAGTGGAAGGGTCGGAAGGGGCCGCTTTAGGCGTAGTTTTTCGAATCAAATCGGAGAAATACTGGAAAAGGGCCGAATCTTAAGTACCCGAAACCGACGTGCGTGCATGACTCGATGTATGAATGTTGAAGAAGCGAAATAAATTTGTCAAGGCCGTAGCAAGTGGAAAGAAGTGGCCTCTGCCTACCCCCCTGGGAAACAGGCGTGATTTAATATATGTATGTATAAAAATGTGATTACCAATTTCCTAGATTCATTACATATTGGCGAAGAGACAGCTCAATCCGAGTTGCCAACTTAAAATTGCCACTTAGTATAGCTTAGCGATCTTGTTGGCTAATACCATTGCTACATTGTAATCCTTTGCACGATATAGAACAAGCTAGGCAAGCAGGCCGTAATTAAAGTTTCACTGTTCCGTTTTGCAGCACAATGCTTCGAAGGCACGCTTTGAGAACAGAGGTTAAATACCTAATTGCATCTAGTATCCAGCCCTTTGAGTTGCCGGTCAAAGGATTTAGACTAAGCTTTTAAGTTACCATAGGGACGGAAATAGACACGCAGATTCTAGCAACGGTTTGCAAATAGTCGAGACAGGTGTATACTTGAATAGGCTGCTATCGAACCAAAAGAAAAAGCTTTAATGTTTTTGTGGCAAAGGTAAGGCATCCATAATCCACAAAGCTTGACAGTATTATAAGTTATTTCTTTGAGAAACTTTGGCAGCTGGTAAGTTTTGTTATAATATGAAAAATAATTCAATTTATATGTGTTTAAATGTAGTGTATTTACAAGCTTAAAAGCTTTTATTTAATTTGCACTGTTCGGATGAAAGCAAGTTGTTCGCTTCAAAATTTGCAGGTAATTTTAAAACCGTCCCGTTAGTGGAATGGGCTGAAATTTGGAAGACGTATGGAAACCCGATGGTTTGGTTGTATGGTATGGAGGATGCGAAAAGCACAAGACCGGTCTGAGTGGAGAGCCTTGGGGGAGTCCTATGTCCAGCAGTGGACGTCTTTCGGCTGACATGATTGATGATTGATTGATGGAAACCCGATACCAATACAATATTATGGTATCAAAGAGCTAATCTGATAATTGAGTTAGAAAATAGCGACAGGATCACCAATGCATTTCACGTAGACCCACCGTGTTAGTACTGGTTACATGTATTTCAGCTTATTTTATTGAAAAGAGAAGGTAAACGCGTACACAGAAGTTGACTGCAGTTTCTGAGGTCTATCTATGCATATTACAAATTTCAATATTCCTTATACCAAAGTATATGCGACATGCTATGTATAAGGACCAAGATTATATATTTAATAAGCACCGTTGCAGAAACCAAATATTTGTCAATAAAATACAAGTATCAAATCGGTTTTCTCAATGTGTATAAAAAAATAGTGGATATTATGGGATGTGCGTCTTTCTTCCATTCGGAGGTTTGTAAAAAAATAATTTAACAGGAAAACGTACCGAGAAACCAACGAATTGTAACAAGTAATAACAAATAAATCTGGGCTCTTTCTACATTAATATCGGGTATTTTATTTGAAAAGATATCTCGTTACATAAATATTTGCTCGGGAATATATTTCACTGAGGAATAATATACATTGTAAGTCAATGACTTGGGCGCACACAATTGCTAAATATAATTATGTTATTATTATTTATCTAATGTCATGTTTGTTTGGGGTTTGGCCAGCCAGCCAGCCTTAGCTGCGTATTTAACTTAGGGACCACCTTTACCTTTTTGCCTAGGTGGCATAACGCCATCTAGTGGTGGGGACTGAAAAAACTGAAAAAATAATGGTGTGCTTCTAACAAGATCGTAAAAGATGCATTTTAGGAACCCATATAGCTACGCTATAACCGTTGGTCTGTGTGTCTGTGAGTCCGTCTATTACACACTTCTTACAAAGAACGGCTCATGCAATTTTATTTACTTAAAAGGTAACAAATCCGTCTACAAATATAAAACTTCTGTGGCTGACTGACTGACAGAGCGACAACGCACCGCCTAAATCGCTGAAATATACCTTGGGATGCATTAAGTTTTTTTTTTTGAAATCAAGTTGTATTTCAAAAGCTCTGCAATATTTAAATTTTATATTCATATCTCAATCAAGAAATATTCGTATGTTGCCGATTATTAGTTTTTCATTATGGGATGTTTACTATGTAGTCATTGGGTTAAATTAAACCAACAGGGTAGAAAACAGGTCATCAAGACAGCGGTAAAGTTGAACTTTATTAGTAGGTACCATATAGGAAGTGAAAACTGCATCATTATGCACATTCATAATATAAGATAGTCGTATAGTGGAGTGTAAGGTAATTCATGGCTGTATGCGAAATTTCTAATGGCACATAAACACAAGGAGAAAGATCTGGGGACTTTGCTGGCCAGTGCATTTTCAAACTAAATTTACTTATAGGCCGCTCTCAAATGTACTGGGTAATTAGTAACGTGAATTAATCCTGTTTGCAGTCTAATGGTCAGTCGTTTTTCAAATATTGTACATTTTCTTTTTAATTACTATGAATTGGTTGTATAAACTATAAACTTGATTTTCTAAACAACAGTGTATTCGTATGTAGCGTAAATATCTTCCTTGGTTTACCAGTTGACAAAAAACAAAACATTTTTTTTTGTGTTCAATTTAAAAAAAAACATTTTTTTAAATCTTCATGCATGGAATATAAAAAACATGTTCATCACTCAAATAATTGTCCTTAGCGAGAATCAAGCCTGGGCCCACCAAACTTCGTATACCTAGCCTAATTTTCATATAGGTAGGTAGGTAACCAACGAAGATAACCGAAATTAGAATAAGGTCTTGTGTTAATAGTGGTCCAACGTCCTAACGAAACAGCCATTCCAACACTTTACCCAGTTATTGAATTTTAACGAGTTAATAAAATTATGGCCCCTCGTAAAAGTCCATTGAGTGATACAACGTGTAGTAAATCAATTATATTGGAATTTGGGAGGCCACGCCTCCTGTATAATCTTTTAATCTTTACTAGTCCTTTGTATAGCATTGTTACGGACACCCTGTAGCCAATTAGAAGTTGTACGGTCACAGAATATCTGTTGAGCCACTTTAGAACTTTGTCTCCGAACGGCGTATTACGTACAGTCAGCGTCAAAAGAAACTGATCACTTAAATACCTTGTCGCTTTACTGTTACATAAGCAATGTCAAACAAGATTGTCTAATGTGTTATTGCGATAAAGTACAAAAGTAGCTTGAAGTGACCAGTTACTTTTGACGCTGACTGTACTAGGTATTGTTATTGTTAATTAACATCAAAATATACACACACACACAGGTATTTAAGTATGTATTTCTCTATATAAATAAGTTTATCGTTGTCTAGTACCCATAGTACAAGCCTTGAGTTTACTTTGGGACGTCAATTTGCATGAGATTGTCTTTGAACTTTACACTCTAAAATTATCATCGTAAATATAAATATTTATCAGCGTGTTTTATTGATTTTAACCAATTTGAGTCACAATTGATTTGTTTGTCTTTCTCATCCAAATGGCGCATTGAGTTGATAGCTCACTTATCGGCTTTCACGGAGCTTTTATGAACCATTATAGAGGTTAATCCGGTTTATAAAAATACTGGTGCGCAAAAATAATGGGTCACTTTGTAAATTATTTCAGTACCAAATCATTTATCAGTTTTATCACACATATCCAAGCCGTTTGGATGAAATATTATTCCCCGAATATAATTTCAATAAATTCTCAAAATTCATTCGTCAAAGAGCTATTTCATAATTTCTTTGTAGTAACCCACCCAATCATACCAGTGCAATAAGCGGTAGACGTAGGTACCTACTAAAAAAATAAAATTTTAATCAAAACATTTTGGCCATCCTCGATGTATATGAATACTGAAAATATATCGCCATTTTTTTTCCTTCAGTGGTCAAACAATCACCAAACATATCACAAATCTAATACCAAAAACCGTTAACGCATTCGACAAATTACACATATGATATAAAAACTAGTAAAATCCAGCGAACAATTTGTCAACTTGTCCGATACTCCATCGGCGAGAACAGCCTGCACACGCATGGAATCAATGAGCGATCGGTCCTTATACGAAGAAGTTTCTCGCCTTTCCTGCCTTTCTAGGAATCCCAGCTGCAGGTTCAATCAGATTGCAGAAAAGGCTCGGTCCAATGATTTAATTTACCTACAACCAGCTTTTATTTAGCCCGATCGCTGCCACTACTTTACCCGCTAAATTCTTTAGGGTACAGTCACCAGTGGTCAGCCAGAGACCAGTAGTCGACCTTATATGAGTGCGAAGAGTGGGAAAATAATCTTTCGTACTCTTCCCACTCATACAAAGTATAGGCAGAGGCCGACTACAGGTCTCTGGCTGACCACTGGTGACTTTACCCTATTATGGATACATATTTATTTATTAAGACACACCAACAGTAACATAAACAGATTACACATTAGCAGAAATAGAAGTCGCATTCCCGTTTATGCACCAATTATCGGCGTGCAGCAGCATTGGCACAGGGACTGCAAACAATTAAGTAATTAAAAACTAAAATTTCCGAACAAAAAAGAAACGAGCGAAACTAAAACATAAACAGTGATTACGCGCCCTATGGGCCAGGGGTGTGCGGTGACGATGGCTTCAGCAGTCCACTGAACTGATATCGAATTCAGGTAAATGATGTCAATGCAACGGGCTTTGGCTAGATCATTGTATTGCTTCTGCAAACGGTAGAGAGGCAAGGATACAGGAAGGCAGGGAAGGTATATAGGGGAGAAGTGGCATGAAAGAGCCAGGTTTTGAAAGAGCCACTTGCATTATTTCGGACGTTTTAGAACAGATTTGGTTGGCAACACTATTTTTAGGTGGCAGCACTGATTTCCCGTCCCTCACAAAAATTTTACAGTTCGCCGAAACCAACCGCCATCGGTGCATCCAGTCGAAGTTTTAGGCACTCAAAAGTAAGTTTTTTGTTTCATTTTCGTTGTTTTTTGGTATTTTTTTGCTAACAATTATAGGCAAATGGGTTATAGACTCAGTTGGTGCATATATTTGGCTTTTCAGCTGCATATAAACTTATTTGCAAAAGGTCTCGTATTGTTGTTATTTTGAAGGTTATATTTTTTTTTTGGACAAG
This sequence comes from Acleris emargana, assembly GCA_927399475.2. Classification (NCBI taxonomy): domain Eukaryota; kingdom Metazoa; phylum Arthropoda; class Insecta; order Lepidoptera; family Tortricidae; genus Acleris; species Acleris emargana. The sequence goes on from OV656846.1 coordinate 1,885,819, forward strand.
TCGTGAAAGAGCCGGGTCAATGGGCATTGAAAAAGCCGGCTCTTTCATAACTGGCTCCTTCATAACCTTGAAATTGTTTTTTGTAAATAATATAAAATAATACTATATACGTACATGTTTTCATAATATTATTGAATTATTTGCTTCAGATATTTCATTATGGCGAAAGTTGGTCCAAAAAAACGTAAAAGACCCAATAATTCGGTAATTGAAGAGGCAGTTGCTGAAGTTTTAGAAAAACGCTAGTCTATAAATAAAACTGCACTTGCCTTAAATATATCGCGGGCTTATTTAGCAAGAATAGTTAAAAAAACAAAGAATACTGGTAAATTACCATATAAACACTGTCCTAATATAGGAAACAGGCGTATATTCACATCGGAGCAGGAAAACATGCTTGCGGATTATTTAAAGACTGCTTCTAAAATGTGTTATGGCTTAAAAAGGCATCAAACGAAGAAACTCGCATTTGATTATGCCAAAGCCAATCATATTTGCCCAGATAAATGGAAAGAAGCCGAAACAAAAAAAACCGCCTACATGTTAAGTTCTGTAGAACGTAGGTACCTATTTACATCTGACTGATTAATATGTTAAGATTAAGAAAGCGTTAAAAATGATTACTTAAAATGACTGATATAATTGTTTTTTTTTGTTAAGAAATGTTAGCAATTACTTAAAATATTGTTAGAATTGTTTTTAAGTTTTTTTTTTATACCGCACTTATTTTTTTTTGATAATTTTCATAATTACTCGTTGTTATACTTACCGGCTCTTTCAAGACTTATGGCAGCTCTTTCAATACCGAGCTGTGATGAAAGAGCCGAATGACACATTTTTTTGAAATGCATAGTTTGTTGATTTTTATATATTATTTAAGATTTTTTTGTACGAAATTACGTACTCAATTAAATAAAGAATATTTTTTAAAATAAAAAATTAAGTACATCTTTTTCATTACAAGTAGTATTTTTTCCGCCGTAAAGAAAACTGGCTCTTTCATGCCACTTCTCCCCTATGGTTGTTACTAGTTAGAGTAGTTAGTACTTAAATTATTTAACGCTACTTAGCTATTGAGCGCGACTTTCCGCGCAGAACAATAAAACATAGCCTATGTTACTCAGGGATACTTTAGCATTCTAATGGTGAAACAATTTTTGTAGATTAGTTGTAGATTAGCAGGCAACGTGAACACTTATATTTAACATTACAATTATGAACTTATATTCTTACATTCATTTAATAAGCATTCCCAGGAGAAAATAATATTATTTAGATCTATGTCAATTTTTGGCCATTTTATATTCAACCTTATTTGTGACAAGATTGGCAGACAAGTAATCATTGAAAATATTTTTCTAATGGAGGACGATTTGTATTATAATGGGATGACATATCGTCATTGCTTTGAAAAAACCTCGTATCTCATATTTCGTCAAGTACGATTTCAAACTGAAACGAGACGGAAATTAAGTTCAAACTCATACATCTCGAAATATCAGATACGAGTTTTTTCTAAAGTAGTATCGATATGTCAGGGTTTACTTCATCCTGCGAGACTATACAGGGTGTGCCGACTCTATTTTACTCGGTAAATCCATATTACCTACTTTTTGCATGTTACTGTATTGTTTCTAACTCGGCGAAATTACTGTCAAGTAAATAAGAGATCCGGTAACATGCCAAAAGCAATATCGATGTGCCGAGTAAAATACAGGAGCAGTACAGTACCTATGTTTCGGAGGTGGCACACCGGGTGTATTTTTTAGCTAATATTCATATAGGGTGACGGAACCAGTAATGGACAAGGCACCAATAATGGACACTTGATTCTTATTTTACAGAAGATAAGGGTTATTCATTTGTTTTGCAACAATCAATTTAGGACCGTATGAAATTTGATTTAAGACTGAAGTGTCCATTACTGGTGCCTGTCAGCTAAAAGTGTCCATCATTGGTGCCGTCACCTAATAAGCATCAGTTTGGAATGATCATACATACAATCTGGGGTTCTCAATTCTACGTAGGTTTTTTTTTGTAAAACACAGTGCAATTTCCTAATCTCGTATAATAATAAGTTAATTTCCCAGTATTATAACGATATCGTTACTGTACTAGAGCCGTAAAAGCCATTATAACGTTTAATAGTTGCGAAATAAATCAGACTTTTATGAGACTATAAAGCTAAAACTTCGGATTGGATGTAAAGTGTGAAATACATCCTTGAGTCGTGCTTAAAAGTTCGTGGACTCGTACTTCGTACCTACAATCTATTAAGCAGTGGCATCTAAAAAGGAACTTTAAGGGTCAAAAGTTCAGATTATTCTTCGGATGGGACTCGTTCTGTGTCAACTCCCCGCCTTATGAGATTTAATGAGAGGGAGGCAAATCAGCATACAAGTTACCAAAATGGCAAGTAAGTGAGGCCCATACACATCAGAAAAACAAAGGTTAAAACATTAATGCCCAACTGCAAAACAGTTCATTGGCGAAAAACCCTCTTTTAAAAACACATTTGGCTGGATGGGCTTCTCAATTTGAGAATTATAAAAGCTAACGAATAGGTAGGTACAAACCTAGTTTTTCATTATAACTACAACATATTCAAATATTGTGGAAATCGGACTTGATTTAGGGGGAGAGAAACGTTACCGCTCGGAGCAAAGTGTGTTTTTTTTTACAATTACAACTCGCTCCGCTCCAGTGGACAGGCCGCCTAAGAGCCGCCTCACAACCCTCTTAACGTCGAGAACAAACTTACTTACTGAATAAACTGTGATTGATTGAATTATAACAATCTCAGTCCAACCCAGACAGAGCTGGCGGGTCGGGTAAACTGAGCAAACACTTCAAAAAACCCGGAATATAACCGTAGAACGGAAAACTAGTACAATACTTATTTATTTATTTATTTATTTAATAACCAACTTACATTAACAGACATGCCACACATATAAGTTATAGGTTTACATACAGTATAGTATTCACATGTTAAAAATAATACAAATTAGAGGTAAAAATTAAAAAGGAATTGTTATATAGACAAAACATAAAATAATTAAAATTAACATAGCCTAGAGCCTTGTGTCACCACCGGGGCACCGTGTGGATCACTCGCACACGGTGCTAGGGGTGGCCGTCGACTCCAGGTACCGCGCGGCTGTCGCCAGGAACCTCAGTTCTGACTGGGAGAACAAGTCAAGGGTAGGGTCGAAGAGCAGGGTGTTGTTGATGTGTGTGAGAGCAAGGTACAGGGGACTAGTGGCTAAAGCAACAGTGCTATTATTGGGAACTGCAAATAGAGGGAGTTGTCGCGGACGGAGCTTGTTTCTGGTCGATGGTGGTACATTGAGAGAGATTAGCTGTAGAATAGATGGGTTAATTATGAGGCCACGTAATAATTTAAATACATATTTCATCGGCGCTAGAAGCCTTCGCACTTCCAGACTTTGGTAAGTTACCATCCCTAATATAAAGGGGGTAGGGTAGAGGTAGGGGTAATAACCATATATTTTAAAGTAAAGGTAGCGTAAGAAGGATTTCTGAATTCTCTCGAGTAAAGTCCTAAATACTCTAAAATCCCTTACGGAGTGACAACCCTAATTATAATTAGGGTGTTTCGCGTTTATGTATTTCGCGGCACCGAATATTTTAAAGACATATATGTCTTTAAAATATTCGGTGCCGCGAAATTTTTTTTTTTTTTTTTTTTTTTTTTTATATCATAGGAAGGCAAACGAGCACACAGGCCACCTGATGGTAAGTGGAAACTGTGACCCATAGACATTCGCATTCACAAGACCGCAATCCTAAGACTGCAAATGCGTTGCCAACCCTGAGGCCGAAGATGGAATGCCTCTATGCTCGTCATTTCACCGGCTGTCTTATCCCCAAACCGGAACACAACAATGCGAACACTGCTGCTTGGCGGTAGGTTAATGGATAAGATGGTGGTACCAACCCGGACGGACCCTGCACAAGGTCCTCCCACCTCCAACAATCAATTCACCTCCTCAATTTTATTTCACATTGGCGACATTTTGTATGATATTCCAGATTCCGGGCAAGGAATACGTTAGATCATAAATCTTAGAAAACTGCGCGGACTATTAATATAGATTCTACTATTGGCCTTGGTTTGTTAAGGGTGTATCCACAAGTCAGTTTGAGAGAGAGCGTTATACTTTAGAAAGAGATACGAGTACCAACCAGCAACATGAGAAATACTTTTTATAGTCGCCGTCGTCGTAAAGCCGCTGATCTATCTTGTTTTTGGTCTTCAATTAGAGATTGAAAATGTCCGAACCCCAATTAATGCAAAAAGGTAGTATGCGCATGGACTTCATACGTTTATACTGCCCTTTTCTTTTGGACAACAGCATAGGTCTCTGAGCTAACTTATCACCAGGTAGGTGGCCTGTGGGCTCATTACCATCGCCACGCCATAAAAACTAACCATAACTTTTGTCACAGTCTTAATAGGAAAGTAGGTCATCTCCACGGCCCTTGAGGAGTTTCTGTTACCTATTGTTGCTTGGACGCTAGGGTTGTCCATATATGAAATTTACGTGACGACATATTTGCATCGGTGCGCGTCGCTCGGTACTTCATACACACAATATCGCTCAAAATGTATGGTATGAAATTCTCGTGCGTTAATACGATAAATACTCGATCAAATACTCGCACATTGACCCCTTTAGCATGCGCCTTGGGCAATTTATTTCCGCAGTGAAAACAGTTAAAACTGAAAACTGTAGCTAGTTAGTGTTTTTGAATTTGTGTTTTTTTCTTCTTCTTCAAATTTGCTTTCTCCTTCCGTTCATAAATGTTATTATTAAATAAGATTCTGCTTATCACGAATTTATCTCCTCGGAGCACAAATTGTGCTATCTAGTAGTGAAAACGGTTTTGGCTCATGTATTATCCATGTTATTTTATATTTTTTGTAATATTAATTGTTTTAATTGTTTGTTTTCCAATAAATAAATAAACCACGTGATTAACTTCCATCCCATGCATTTTTAGCGATAGAAAAGAAAAACGTTAGAAGGGTGGGTCGCCGCACACATGCAAGTCGCGCGATATAGTACCTTTGTTTCAAGATGAACTACTCTTTATACTGTGCTTTTGTTTGAGATGATGTCGGCTACATTTTGTATGATAATGTCGACGTCAAGATCATAAATCATAGAAAACTGCAAGGGCTTCTACCAACTATATGTAGATGAAGTATTATTTGTTAGTTGAGGGCGTTTCGTCCTGTCAGTTTAGAACAGACTAAAATATACATACGATAAATCGTTATTCTAAAATGTTAATGCAAAACCGTGAGAAAAGTAGCAAGATAATAAACCGTTTTTGTTTATCCAGATATTTAATGTAAATTTTGTTTCATTGCCATCACAAAATCAGTAAGTAACATTTAAATTCAAATTCAGACAAAACTATAGTTCTCATAGCATTTTCCTAAAGGTATTTAAATTTTAATTAGGAATAATATTCTAAGAACACAATCTTTTAAGATTATTCATAACATTTGTGTCGTCGCGTAACTCTACGCTTCAATGCATTACAATAATCAGTCGACCATTGTACAAAGTCTTATTTATCATAGCGATAAAACAAAGACAAATATAAGATCTAGAGAATACTATTTGTCTGGTCTAGACAAGTACATTCAGGTGACCTTATTACCCAATGTCTCTAACCTAAACGTAACCATATAACCATATATTATGTACAATTAAAAACAATTGACAACAATTCATTTTGTGCTAAGGTAGTAAAATAAAATACCGTTTCTAGATTTTACACTGCTGATTACAGTAAAAATATCTTTGGATTTTTTATGCAGTAGTTTTTTTTATATTTAGGAAAAACAGTAAAAAAAGTTGTATTGTGAACGTTAGGAATACACTTATAGTGCCCTTAGTCCATTTATTACCAAAGGAATTCAAAAAAATATACAACTGTCATGTTCATTGTTTATCTGTCTGACGGATTATTTGATTCTGACGACACGCTTTCAATTCTATGCAAAATAGTTTATTTATTTTAATGGCGCCTACAAATTACGTAATTAATTAAATTACGCAAAATAACAAATTTGTGAACGAACGGCAGCGAATTATTGACATGACATGACAGTCAGTTTTGTTTACTGTTTAAAGTTACTTTTTTAAATTTTATATCAGGCTAAGATCACGACATCAGTATTCCTAACTTTGTATATACGGTCTTTTTAATGACTATTTCTTTAATAAATTATTAACGACGAATTTAAGTTAAATAAAGAAAAACCAAGAAATACGGGTAGTCTAATTTTTAACCAGCTATTATAAACGCGAAAAAACAATAATGCTTTTTTTTTTTTAATGTTGTCAATTGAATGGGAGAGGTTTGAGATTTAGCGCAGTTTTTTTTATGGCATGCAGAAGGCACGTGATGGAAGACTAAGAAGTTGAAATCCTAGTTATATTATTAATGCGAAAGTTTGTGTGTGTATGCTAGTTTGTTAGTCCTTCACGGTGCAACGGCTCGACGGATTTGCAGGCTACTTTTTAACCAGTTTTTTTTCTTAAGTTACCAATCGAAATCTAAGTGGATAAAGTCGCGTGCATAAGCTATAGTTTAAACTATATAAGTTAACATCTTTGGACTGAATTAATAAACTGATCTTGCCCTTCTCAAGACATCATAAATGACAGTTTTTTATGGCTTGATGTTTACTTTGATGTTTAAAATTAGGTATCAGAAAATAACGAAGAAATGCATTACACATTTAAATTTACCTGATACATAGCCAATGCTAATGCCCTTTCTTCTGCAGTACTTACCGTTACATGCACATTATCCATTGGTATTCCTAACATAAATAAATAGCCGTGAGCTGCCAATCAAAAGGCGCCTAAAGTTGCCTTGACTTCCAGCATTTTGACTCAAACTTCACTAATAATTCAATGACTAACAATGAAGTTATGTTTGACAGTTTGATTTTTTTATTACGTTTATATTTTGAATGTTATTTGTCGCAGCTTTTGTGAGATAATAAATCCTTGTCTATTTCCCGGCGGATATTAGGAAGAGATCGGAAATTGCGGTGCTCATATTCCGAGTTTGTTTACATTGTTGTTGTGTTGTTTTTCTTATGGAATAGGGTTGTGTGAGTCGTCTCCATTTTGGGGAATATTATGACGGATCTAAACGGACGATTTTACAGACCGTTAATTCTTAATCGGCGGTTATACTGTTGTTTTCGGCTGTAGATTATTGTTGGCCGTTTCAACTTTAAATGTTTGTTTTATTGTTAGTAGGTAAACTCTTAACGAACCGTTGTAAATGCGGAAGGTTATTCAAATATGCCATAAATTACTTAGAGCCAAGAAGGGAACCTTGTGGTACACCTTAAATGAAGTCGCAAAATACTGTTTTCGACGAAATTCTGTGCAAGTTTGCTATATCAATTATTTTTCAATCGTGGAAAAGGCCTACCCCATGTCCAGCAGTTTTGACTTCCACGTATTTCGGTTGAAATGATAATTATTAACAAGAATGGAGTTTGAGTCCGAGATTGTCCCCTGATATTTATTTATTTACTTTCTATTCCAACCCTGACGAAGCAAAATAATGTTGGAATTGGGATTGTTCATATTTTTACATACATACATACATACATAAACTCACGCCTTCATTCCCAAAGTGACCCCAGTAGGCAGAGCTACGGAGTTACCAGCAACTCTTAAACTAAAAATTGTTGATAATTCTGTAACCACATTTTGCATAATTAGACTAAGATGTTTAACAATATATTTTTACAATTACTTTAATTCAAAAATAATTTCGAGGAATGGGATTTAAATCCGTTCTGCATTAGTTCTTTTTTTATATAATGATCTATTTCAGATATTTCGACGAAAGTATATTTAACCTTTGTTTGACTTTCGTTTTAGGCTTGAAGCCTTCTTAGGTTTAGGCAAAAACCGCTTGAAATAGTATATCTTAATACACTATTACAATCATTTTTTAACTTTTAATTGTTGTAATTTATTAGAAAATTTCAACCTAAATTTAAAATAATCATGTCATCTATGAAATGTCTGTAAATAAATAAAGTTATTAAACGAAACTATTGGGTCAAATACAAAATTAATGAAATTGGTCTCTTAAAATTACCCATTCTTTCAAACTAGAATGTAAAAACCGTAAGTTATTTTTTTTTGTCCATCCCAATTACATTGATGATCTTGCGTTAAACACTGATCATAGATTATTATTTAAAACATGTTATCATTTCGACTGAAACCGAACTGGTTATAGCAGGTCATCATTCCTAACTTTACTGATAATTATTTAAAACAAAACTGGTTTATCATTCCAAAGCATAGATGCAATGAGATAATATTGTTTTATGACTGGATTTCGTGTAAGCCGGCGCCCGCGCATCTGATTTATTTTATTGGCCGTGTGGGAGATTGATAATATGGATATTAGGGACAAATGTGTTACATTGTTTTAGGGCGAATGGAGCCATAAAATAGTTGGACTAACCCGGGTTTTTGTAGAAGTTTAAGTGTTTTCGGAGCTTCGGCGTTTAAACTAGAATAATTTTTCTTTGTTATTTTTGGCAACGGTTACTTCAATCCCTAGTCCGAATTTACGTTCTAAACCGTTCCATTTCAATTTTTCAAGTGGAGTGACGACCTTGTAAGGATCGCGGGAAAAAGAAAAAAATCGTAACAAAATTATTCATTAAATTGACCACATAACGGCTTTTTTACACATCGGTAATATGGAGTGAATTTTCTATGTAGCGCTTCGGACAAGACCGCCAGAGAGGAGAAACGCCACAAGAAACTCTAGAAGAACATTATTATACTTAAAAGTAAGTAACATCATTACATTAGTCCATATTGATACGATATCGTAAGGATCGCGGGAACGCGGTGGATGCGAAAAGCACAAGACCGGTCTGAGTGGAGAGCCTTGGGGGAGGCCTTGTGTCCAGCAGTGGTCGTCTTTCGGCTGACATGATGATGATGATGATGATGATAGGAAAGGCCATTTTTTCTTGTCTTTTGATCGACTTCATCGTTTAACTTTTCTGCATTTTATAAAACAAACCTAATCTAACCCACAGGTTTTAAAGAAGACTTTAAAAAAAGTTAAGTGTAAAAAAAAAACAATTTATTTTGTGAAAATTCGACCAAATGAAACAGTCAGGAAACAAAACTGGACTTGCGATAGGTTATCTTTTTGGAAACAATTCTTCAACATAAGATACATATTACTAAACATAGGTATACACCTGTTCGTGTATGTATCATGTTTGTGTTTGTTTGAATAAATGAATGATCTTGGTATACACCTTATGTTAGGTATAAATCGAAAGGCAGGTTACTTCCTATCTGGGAACTTTAGTCCGTAATCGAAGGAAAACTAGCAAAGGAGTTCCACGTGAACGAAACGACGGACGACACGAAAAATAATGACTACTAAAAGAGGTTGAAGACGGATATTTATTTAAATTTAATTAATATAAAAAAAAACACAATTTCAAATATTACACCATTTATACAAAGCCTGAGCCCAGCCACTCTGGGTTTCCTTATTGCACTTGTGAGATAATACACCCAAACGTTGTTAAAGGTTATTTATTACGTGATCAAAGCAAATTAAATGAGGGTATGCTGTGGATGGCACTTGATTTCAATGGAATAAAACATAATATTTAATATTTTACTAACAAATATTTATTTAATCTACTTACATAGTCTGGCCGCTATACCAAAGGGACACTTTATTGTTTTCCCGTATAACACTTATAATATTTTTACCGCAAGTGCAAATACTTTAAAACAGTGTCTTCGAAATGAAGACGACATGGAGGCGCGGAGTTTGGCAGAAGGTTACAACTGTTCTCATCCAGCTACCGAGCGATCCAAGAATACAAAATGCCCCCTCCACCAGCAGACATCCCTATTTATGCTAAAATCCCCGCCTCCATTCGAATTAAATTGACAAGAGGATATCCGGTAGTCTTGATTACCTTTTTATCAAGTTAAATATGTTTTTAATTGTTGTTAAAATAGCAAAATTATCTATTTAGAATATAACAACTAATAACATTACGAATTATAATCTAACACGGCCATTCTGATAGATACTCCGCTCTCGAAGTATCAACTCTACATAAGTTCTTATAATTATTACTTAATTTATTTTTTCTATAAAATTATTAACATTTAAATTATGTTGATCTTTATTTAACTAAACATTTTTTTCTCTAAATAAGTTGTTAATACCGGTAGGGTTTAATACAAAATATAAATAATAATCGTACATAATAATCAGTCTAAAATCATTGTAGATAATAGAAATTTCACGATGATACGTAATCATTCCTTACTGTGTGCGGCCAAACACCCGCCGTCAGTGAAGCTTAATCACCCGCAGACAGTGATGCCGGATAACAGCTAAGGACATATTTAATCATTGTTTCCACTTACATATACCTCAATATAATCAGGGCATTAAACCATCTTACTCTACCCAAGAATCATGGTAGGTATATAGCTACATTAATTACATCTTATCACAAGTATATTCTAAATTATAGTTATTTAAGAAACGTGTGGCGACCTAGCGACATCTAACGGAAACTTGTATCAACAACTCGCTAGCGCCAACAGTGTCAGACAGCGGAACTAAAAATCCTACAACGCGCTAACGAAGTTTCTAAAGTCGGTTGACATATATACTACTTCCAACTTCATCCTAATGGACTTCGGTCCCCAGGCATAACACCCGCCTGGAGAGAGATCTCTCTATTGCCCTCTCCTCCTACATTGGTGACCCCGACGTGATCGTCCTCCTACATTGGTGACCCTCGACAATGGACAATTACGCAACCTGACGACCTTCAAGCACATGACGCAGTTTCACAGCAAGCCAGACCAACCCGCACTGTGCACCACTAGCATTCTGCCATATCTCTATGCCTGGTGTCTACAGTGTGCAACCCTACTCTCGCTCAACAACGCGACTCACTGCGTCCTACAACGAGTACTTCACGAGCAGGTACACGACTCACTGTGTACTCCACTCACACTCCTCTTCTCCTGCTACGCTCGCCAACGCGGCTCTGAGCACCATTGGAGACATCCACTGGCACTTGCAAGCGGCAATTCGACGCACAGACTGCTCGTCATCACAACACCATCAACCTCCGGTCTCAAAGGGGGGCTGATGTGGCGACCTAGCGACATCTAACGGAAACTTGTATCAACAACTCGCTAGCGCCAACAGTGTCAGACAGCGGAACTAAAAATCCTACAACGCGCTAACGAAGTTTCTAAAGTCGGTTGACATATATACTACTTCCAACTTCATCCTAATGGACTTCGGTCCCCAGGCATAACACCCGCCTGGAGAGAGATCTCTCTATTGCCCTCTCCTCCTACAAACGAAACCATTTTCTAGTTAATCAATTTATTCAACAAAATCACCTGGCCATAGCCGAAGCTTTTCTTTTGCCACGGTTATGTTTCTTAAATAGCCAATGCCTCTTAATGAATACCTATCATTATCCTCTATGTTAATAATCTCATAAGGTCCTTTATATTTAGCACTTAACTTATTATGTCGCCTATGATCCTGATTAACATACACGGAATCTCCTATATTGTATTGAATATTGTCCCTAGGGTTAAATCGAATCGGTCCTTTGATTTTTCGGCTACAACTTTTAGGCGCTGTTGTGCCAGTAATCTATCGGCCCTAACATCTATTATTTCATCATTAGTGTCTATAATCTCATCCAATCGAGCCTGTACGGTGGGAATATTAGAGTTTCTGCCAATAAGCAATCGCAGTGGTGCAAATCCCGTCGATTTTTGCACTGTCGTGTTTAAGGAGAGCTGAACTTTACTCAACACGGTCGGCCAGTCTGATACGTCAACACAGGTAGTACTTAACATGTTAGTAATTGTTGTTAAAATAGCAAAATTATCTATTTAGAATATAACAAGTAATAACATTACGAATTATAATCTTGATTCAGTACTATTGACGTTTTTGTCGTGATCACGTTGTTGAAAACGCTGAAAACATTTGTCAGGAGAATGTCCCATTTTTTTACAAACTGTACAAGCGACGCGGTGAAAACATTTTTCAAACGAGTGGCCCACTTTGTTACAAAAAGAGCAAATTTCCTTAGTAGTCTGATTGTTGCTATTCACTAACTCCTTGGTATTGGATTGCGTAACATTTTTAGGGCAACGAGCCATTAGGTGTCCATTCTTACCACAAAAAAAACACATTTTCTCATCCCTACGCAAATCTGTATTTGGTTCGAAACGTTTGAAGTTATTTGAATTTGCTGTTTGCGAGACGTTTTCTAACGGTCTTTTTCTAGCTACCTTTTCGTAAGAAGAAAGCAAAGATATCAATTCCTGTGTTGAAGCGACCGTGCTGTTTAGACTCGATATTCTAACGTTAACTTCACTTATACCCCCACACACAAGCTCGATTAATTGAGATTCCATAAATGCTACCTTAGTACTACGTAACAACCTTATTTTTTCCCTAGCGTATTCACAATAGGTGTCAGCAGAGTCTGAAGTAAATATTACAGCCTTTGACAATCTTTCAGAGAGGTTCTTTTTCTCAGGATACAAATCGCAAATATCTTTACGCAAAACTTCCCAAGACCGTTCGGTCTCCGGCTCCCATGTCTCAAACCATAATAAAGCAGAGCCCCGAAGGGCCTTACCGGCTTTAGCAGCTTGCTGGATGCTACTCCATCTCAATTCGGCGCCAAGCTTCTCAATCGGTCTGCACCACGCCTCTGCGCCGTTGTCGTTCTTCTCGAGGTTGTACAAGGGAAGTGCGACGTCATCGTGCCGCTGATTTGACGTCACTGCCTCGCGAATAGCTTTCACGAGGCTGTCCAAAATCGGAGTCGACTCCATGACTTGTAAACAAATAAGACAAAAAAAATACATGAAAAGGTGTCTGTGTGTGCGTTTACGATCCCACTTCTGATGTGAGATAATACACCCAAACGTTGTTAAAGGTTATTTATTACGTGATCAAAGCAAATTAAATGAGGGTATGCTGTGGATGGCACTTGATTTCAATGGAATAAAACATAATATTTAATATTTTACTAACAAATATTTATTTAATCTACTTACATAGTCTGGCCGCTATACCAAAGGGACACTTTATTGTTTTCCCGTATATCACTTATAATATTTTTACCGCAAGTGCAAATACTTTAAACCAGTGTCTTCGAAATGAAGACGACATGGAGGCGCGGAGTTTGGCAGAAGGTTACAACTGTTCTCATCCAGCTACCGAGCGATCCAAGAATACAAAATGCCCCCTCCACCAGCAGACATCCCTATTTATGCTAAAATCCCCGCCTCCATTCGAATTAAATTGACAAGAGGATATCCGGTAGTCTTGATTACCTTTTTATCAAGTTAAATATGTTTTTAATTGTTGTTAAAATAGCAAAATTATCTATTTAGAATATAACAACTAATAACATTACGAATTATAATCTAACACACTCGTACAAATAAACAGAGATGCAAGATAAACAGACCTTGTTGACTCGGATAGGGCGCTATACACCTGACGAGGCTTCGTGGCATTGCAAACGTGTCCAGCCAGTGCTGCAGTGACAGAGGTGGTATGTTACAATACAATACTCTGAATGGCATACCACAGCAGGGTTATTATGACAAAGCTATGCAGTTCAGTTTACGCTGAGAGAAAAGGACAGAGCTATATAACTGCTATACTGCCCTGCAGAGCCTAAACCGCAGTAACTGCAAAAAAAAAATTTTTTTCGTTATTTTTAATCACGAGATCAATACGCATATGTATATCTAATCGGTGTGTGATTCAGACAACGGGAAATATATTTAAAAAAAACATAGTTATGCAGTACGTACAAGTGCTCAATGAATAATCCATATTGAAACCACCTAAAACGCCGCAATTGGCCTTTCACCTTCAGTTTTCCAAAGGTTTACTAGTTAAAACGCAGTAAGTGTGTTATTTTACGTGCAATTTAGCTTTACGGCAACCATCAATTCTTTCATGAGGTAACTTATTAAAATGCAGCAACTGATTTTTGTATTAAAAATCATGAACTGCGTTCCTCATTTTATTCATTTTATCAATTATTTCCTTATTAAACTGCAGTAAGATGTACGGAAAGTGAGTTTTAAGAAGTATTCTTAACAAATCTTGACATTGTGTTTACTAACTAAAGCGCAGTTTAGGAGTTAATACTTAATTTTAGTGGGCTCATCTCTATCTAAGTCCCTTAGTAATTACTGTTTAAACCGCAGTAGCAAGACTTTTTACTAACGTTTAACCGGTAACATATTAGTTACTAAGAAACCAAATTACTGTCTAAAGTGCAGTGTCAGTCTGTATTTACTGCCCTTTAGATGGCAATTCAATAAATTTCTTAAAGTTGTACCATGGTTGTTTTGTCCTTTACTGCGCCTTAGTCTGTATTTGTTGCTCAGTCAGTCGTGTCCTAGACGCCGTGCGAGGAGGGCAGGTGGGCGGCGCCGGCGCTTGGTTTTTCAAGTAAGTAGGTACATCAAAATTATACCGCGGCGTTGGATAGGCTCGTCGTAATTAACGTACATTGATTTACATATTTTAGTTTTTTGAAAAGGCTAGTGTTCATATTAGGTATTACTTATTTAGTGAGCGGACTAGGTTATGGTCGATGATAAAATAGTATACCTAATGCCTACGTTTCTTTAACTTTCAACCAATGAATCCAAAGCTTTTCATGCAATCCAATTTTGATTACCTATCTGCTAGTTATCCGATTGACTTAGTTAATGTTATGATACCTATGTAGTTCCGATTTTAACTTCATAATGTTCTAAGTAACAGATCGTTACTTTAGGTATTTAGTGTTAGTTTTGTTCTTATTGTTTTCGTTTACGTCAAATTTCAAATAAAGCAGCAGGAGATCATTTTCTTAAGTTTAAGTATTTATTTATCTATATAAGCATGTTTATCAGTGCTTCCTATCGATAGTACTTACAGTCCACTTCATAAATATATGTACACTTTAATACCTTGTCTCTTTAATAGACAAGGTACTAAAGTGAAGTGAAAAAATTATGAACTCGATTGTACAGGCCTAGAGATTCCTTTGTTACTAGGTATATTTATGTGAGATTGTCTCCCAGATATTATAAAGTAAAATTATATAATATCATTGGATAGAATTAGGTACTTTCAAGACTCTGAAATCAACTAAATTATTATTGCTTTATTTTCATCTTCTTGAATCTCAAATGTGTGTATTATTTTTTAGAAGAACATTTAATTTTTTGATATATATTTTAAAGCAACTCAACAACAATTTTAAACAAAACTTTCGTAAGATACATTAAGGAAATCACACCTGGTTACTTACGTATATACTGTAGAAAAACGCTCGACATGTTTCAGGCTCATCTGGAGTCCTTAGTCATGAGCCCGAAACATTTCAAGCGTTATTCGACAAAATTTACGTGAGTGACCCGGACGGTGTGATCTCCATAATAACTCGAAAACAATTACTAGAATAGCGTGCCTTTACTCTCTATAAGTCTGATTACCGAGTATTTTAGTGGTTAATAATTAACATAGAATTAGTTTTTATAATGAAGCAAAGATGCGTGTTTAAGCCAGTTTAAAAATTAACCATTGATTGAGGCGGTTTTATTTTAATTTTAACATATAACTATTAGCAGCTTTGCTGCTTCAATTTAGGTTTTTATAACATAATTTTGATCTCAGTTGAGTTATTTTGTGGCAAAGCCACAGTACTTAGCGATGATATTTCTATCAATAACAATGTTAAGCAATTAATGCGATGCAAATAATTAAGAGACTATAATAACTGTGTGATAAATGTCATTATAAATGTCTGATTAATAAGTATCTTATTTCAATAAGTACTGTTTTTTTTGTATTTTAGAAGGTTTTTTTAAGCATTTTAGTACGTAGTAACTAAGTTTTATATCTAGCAGTTTTAAGTTGGGTTGTTATAACAAATGTTGATCGGCGGGCGACGCTAGTTAAAAGAAGTCACGTACTCGTAAGCTCTGTGAAAATATATATCTAAATTTGCATTGAAAGTGTTCAGAAGTTTATCATAACTTAATATAAAGGATTATTATAGTCGAGGATTGTTTGTAGTTAAAAAAACTAGTGTAAATACGTCTAAAATAGTGGTAATAATCATTTCAAGTTTTTAAAGTGCGGTCGTTCGTGGTTTAAAATTTTAAGTACACCCACACAAAAACAGTAAAGTGCTGATAAGTAGTGCTAATTACCCGGCACGAAAGTGCGCGCCATTACGTCACAGCTGATTAAGATTGTGAATTTCGCGTCGCGACTTAGCAGCCGCTGTGGCTCTGGGTGCAAGTGTAAGGCCGTCGATCCGAACATCCGAAGTTCGAATCCAACTTGAAGCCTGGATTAAAATATTTGTTATTTTTTATTATTTCTTTTTTTTTATTATTGGCACTTGTTTATGAAAGGAAATTGTGTGGGAGGATTATTTTAGTGTATCATAACAAGTAAAGGCCTTTAACGCAGCTATTTACTAAAAATTGTAGTCAACCTACCTGGTTTGGAATCTTTACAAGTATGGCGCCTACATCCGAGGAAAAATCATGTGCGGGGTGCTTGCAAACTATAGCTACCATGGAGTATTTGCAATGCCAATTGTGTTCAAAGTACTACGACCTACTATGTGCAAACGTATCAAATGCACGATTTCTCAATGCTATGTCTACAGAACAACAGGACAGCTGGGTTTGCGAAGAGTGCAAGGAATTTCAGCCAAAAAATGATGATACACCGGTCCGTGGGACGAGGCAGCCAATCTCTACAGGTAGCAGCCCTAAAGAGGAGGAAACAACTTCGAATCAAGACAATATTACTATCCGGAAAACTACAAAACCTAAGCGTACTCCTGCTCTGATCCCGTCAGCGGGGGAGTCAGTGACTGAAAAGTTGACGAAAGAACTAAGATTGTTCAGGGTAGAGCTGCGTGATGTCAGGTCAGAATTTAAAGAACTCAGGAACGCATTGACGAGCCTTACTGCCGCAATGAGTCTTTGCGACCAGCGTGTTGAAGCCCTTTCAACGAGGGTAGAAACTCTTGAGCGGGAACAGAACCTTGCGTCAGACTTAAATGTTTCTCACCTGGAGAAGGTAATTGAAGACCTAAGGCTCGAAGTAAATGATCGTGAGCAAGAATCACTAGCTAACGACATTGAGATTTCCTGCATCCCCGAAGAGCGGGAGGAAAGGTTGACCCACCTGGTGCTTTCCATAGCGAACAAAATTGGAGTCACGTTGGAAGAACGCGACATCGTCAGCGCGGAACGTGCCGGGCCAGTCCGGTCTCCTGTGGAAGGGACCTCTGCTCAGCGCCCACGGCCTGTAGTCGTACGGCTCGCTCGCCGCTCCCTGCGGGATCGACTTTTGAAGGAAGTGAGAGTGCGACGCGGCCTCACTACTGCTGATATGGGCCTAACTGTACCGTCGAAGCCCTTCTACGTTAATGAGAGATTGACACGACTCAACAGACAACTGTTTTATCGAGCGCGAGAAGCGTCAGTCAAAGCCAGATGGAGGTATGTGTGGACCCGTGATGGAAAGATTTATGCTCGTCGGGGACCTGGAGAAACTGGGCATCGGCTGCGCTCTGACGTCGATTTGGATAAAGTTTTTGGTCGTTGTTAATGTTTGTTCTTAATGTTAAACAAATGTGTGTTGTAGTTCTGGACCGTTTTAATCATAACATATCGGCACAAATGGGATAAGTGTCACCAATCCTTATATAGTGTGGTGGAAAGTTGAACATTTCTTAAACTGTTGTAATCTTATTGCCTGTTCATGTGTGTATTTCTATAAGTATAGTATTCCGCTGCAGAGGTTTTTAACATCGCCTGTCACAGTTTCAATTTTAAGTTTACCTTGTGGTTATAGTTGTTGTCCCAGTATAAGTTGTATCAATGTTTATGGCTGCTGTATAATCTTGAATGGTTTGTTATCGGTAAAATATCAAAATGGTTAAGCCAAAAAATCTTAAAATTGGGTTTTTTAATGCAGGATCACTTAGTACAAAGCATAATGAGTTTATCGTGGCAATAGAACAGCATTTACCGGATATACTTGCTATTAATGAGACTTGGTTGCAGCGCGGGGAAGAGGCTAGAGCTCCTTATCTTGATAATTATAAGTTCGTACATATTCCACGAATTCTTGGCACTCGGCAAGCCGGTGGAGGGGTAGCATTCTACATAAGTCGCGCAATCAAATTTTAAAATTGCCCCTTTTCACCGATTCCCGATATAGAACAGATGTGGATTAAACTTACTATAAATTCTGTTAAGTTTATTATTGGAACAGCCTACAGACCACCGTGGCAAAATCTGGAGATATTTCTGGATAGCTTAACTGATACGTTAACCTCTTTCTCACATTATGATCAGATTATACTAACTGGTGATTTTAATGTCAATTTACTTGAAAGTAGTGATCCTAAAACAAGACAACTTAACTTATTTTTTAATTCAATTAACTTAAAGAACTATGTTACGACTGCCACTCATTTTACTGCTCACAGTGAAACCCTTATAGACTTGATTTGCTCTAATGGTGGCCTCACAAACGTCTCCACAAACTATATTGCCGACCTAAATAGTCACGCTCTCGTCCTAGCTAATGTAAAAGTTAAAAAGCCTGAGTCCCGTCCTAGGTCACTGTTGACTAGGTCATTAAAGGGAATGGATATCGCGGATTTTTCTCATAGTTTGATGCAGTTGGATTGGAATTTAATTTATGATTTGAAGACGGTTAGCGAGAAGGTTCAGCATTTCAACAACCTTTTATTACACATATTTGATTCCTATGCTCCGATCCGTAAAACTACCATTAAGTCTAGATCTAAGCCATGGCTCACTCCTAACTTACGATATATGATGAGTCTGCGTAATGCAGCGCAGGATAAATATCGTAACACTAAACAAGATAACGACAAAAGCGAGTACAAGTTGTTAAAGAGCTTGGTGATTTCGTGCATGTTCCAGGAACAAAAGGCTTATTTTGATAAGAGCATAAACTCTAACATTACAAATCCGAAGACTCTGTGGAAGCAGTTGAAACAAAATGTGTTGACAGATCTTAGGCAAACAAATGATATACCAGCTCATCTGAAAGATCCTGATGAACTTAACGTACACTTTTTAAATGTACCGGGGGAGAAAGGCGCAAATTCATCGGCATTAAATTATTTTGAGGAAGACAGTTATGGTCTTTCTACATTTAAGCTAGTTCCTGTTGATGAGCAAACCATCTCAAAAATCATTTTAAATTTGCGATCCAATGCACAGGGTTGCGATGGGATCTCCGCTGATATGATTCTTTTGACACTTCCTTTCACTTTAGATTTTATAGTTGAGCTGATTAATTCATCCATTTTGACTTCCAACTTCCCACAATTATGGAAAACAGCGATCGTAAGTCCGATCCCAAAGAATAGTAACCCTCAAGAACTAAAAGACCTAAGGCCTATTAGTTTATTGCCTTATATGTCGAAAATTCTTGAAAAAGTCGTCTATAACCAACTGGTCAAGTATCTCGAAGATAATAACATACTCCCAATTATGCAATCCGGTTTTAGACGGGGCCGCAGTACCAATACCGCGTTGCATGACGTCTTTGACGAAATCTTGTCTGCCCAAGACGCTGGTATGGTTACTGCATTGACGCTTTTGGACTTTTCGAGGGCATTTGATACGTTAAATGTGTCTCTCTTGCTGTCCAAGTTAAGATATTACGGTTTTACTGATTCATCCTTGGAGTGGTTTCGAAGCTATCTTACAGATCGTTGGCAGAAGGTAAAAGTTGTAAAGTCTGATGGCTCATGTGTGTTTTCAGATTTGAGACCAGTGAATAGAGGAGTCCCTCAGGGGTCAATTTTGGGACCTTTGCTATTTATTATCTATTCTTCCGATATTTGCAGTAGGATTAAACACTGTAAATACCATTTATATGCAGATGATTTACAGGTCTACATATCCTTTAGACACACTGAGACTGACAACGCGATTAGGCTTTTAAATGAAGATTTACAACACATTGCCGGCTGGTCATCTGAGAATTGCCTGGTTTTAAATCCTAGTAAATCAAAATTTATGCTTTTAGGATCTCGACATCAACAGCAAAAAGTTAAAACTCTGAATCCCACGATTTCTGTGTTGGGTAATCAGGTAGAGGAGGTGCAAGAGGCACGAAATCTCGGTGTCCTTATGGACTCAAGCCTCCGTTTTGAAAATCACGTCGCTGATCTGGTGCGCAACTGTTTCTATAGGTTAAGAATTTTATACAGAGTTAGGCATTATTTGGATATTGATTTGCGCATTCGACTTTGCGAAGCGCTGATTCTTTCAAAGTTAAATTACTGTTTAACTTCGTTTGGTTCTTGCCTATTTGCTAAAACTCATAAACTTTTGCAGCGTGTTCAAAATGCTTGTATTAGGTACTGCTTTCCCGTCCCTCCTCGTTCGCATATAACTCCTTTTCTGAATAAAGCAAACACTTTGAATATGGCACACAGAAAGGAGTTATTATTTGCAAGTTTATTATTTCGGATTGTGAAGACCGGTACACCTGTTTACTTGCATGACAAACTAAATTGGTCGTCCAAGGCAGCTAAGCACCGATCGGCGAGATCTTGCGTCTTGGTTCCGTACAGACACAAGACCGCTGCTTTTAGGGGAAGCTTTAGGTATCTGGCCTCGAGGTGCTGGAACAACATTCCTCCGCCTATTAGAGATGCTCGTTCAAAATTAGCTTTTAAAAGTAAATATAAACTGCATTTGCTGAATCTGCAGAAAGTTCAGGCCAATACCTAACTTTTCCGGTTGGATAATACTTCAGTAGTAACTTAATAATTAAGTAGATTTTAAAATTAGATTTTATTTTGGTATTAAGGTTGTGGTGTTATTCAAATTAAAAATATGTCTGTATGTCCCAATTTTTGAGTGAGTGACTTTCTAAGGGCGTCACCTGCCGCACCCATGGTTTCCGGCAGAATATCAGCGCTGCAGCAGCAATGCTGCAGCACATGCTGAGCCGGCGCCCTTTCACGGATATGCCGTGGCATTGAATTATTGTTAATTATTTATATTAAGTACTTAAGAACTTTCACAATATTATTTTACATTGTTTTAAATTTTGTTTCGTATTTTTTGTAATTCTATGGTATTTGCATGTCCATGGCATACTTATTAAGGTGAATAAAGTTTTTTCTATTCTATTCTATTCTATTCTATCTCAATCGTGTTAGTTTAATTATGCAGCAAAGTCATTAGCGGTTATATTTGTACCAATGAAAAGGTCAAGCTGCAATACAAAGAATAATTATAAGAATATGCTCAAAATTAGTGTGATAATCAGTCGTCCTTTATTTTTTATAAAACTATAAGGTTTACTTAAATAAAAGTTATATATCTCGAAAATATGCATTTCATTTATGTGAAAACGCAGTACCTGGAGTTCGTAGCACATACGCTTTAATCACGATACTGACCTGATCTTAGCTTGCAATTGACAAAAAATAACACACGTTTTTGCAGTACTTGGTTTTTTTACGGCGTTTTAGTCAGTATAACTCATCTTTTTAGGGAAAACTCAGAGTGCCGTAACGGCTCTGAATTTAGAAAAATCCTTTTTTTTTAGCTAATGACACACTCAAAGCATTTTTTTGTCATAATCATATTTTTCGTGCTTATTACTCTTTATTGAAAGTCAATCATTAACACAAAAAACATTAGAAAGGTAGAAAAATTACACTTCAAAGACATTTTTTACGTTTTCTCGAAATGAACTTTTTGCACTTACTGCGGTTTAGGCTCTGCAGGGCAGAATAGCTCATCGTAAAATGAACTGCATAGTTATGCCATAATAACCCTCCTGATATACAAAAAATAAGTCAAAAGTCTTGTGAGTACAATTGACAACAATTCATTTTGTGATAAGGTAGTAAAATAAAATACCGTTCCGTTTCTAGATTTTACACTGCTGATTACAGTAAAAATATCATTGGATTTTTTTATGCAGTAGTTTTTTTATATTTAGGAAAAACAGTTAAAAAAGTTGGATTGTGAATGTTAGGAATACACTTATAGTGCCCTTGGTCCATTTATTACCAAAGGAATTCAAAAAAATATACAACTGTCATGTTGTCTGACGGATTACTTGATTCTAACGACACGCTTTCGATTCTACGCAAAATAGTTTATTTATTTTAAAGGCGTCTACAAATTACGTAATTAATTAAATTATGCAAAATAACAAATTTGTGAACGAACGGCAGCGAATGATTGATAAGTGAGTGACATGACATGACAGTCAGTTCTGTTTATGTTTAAAGTTACTTTATTTTTATTTTATATCAGGCTAAGATCACGACATCAGTATTCCTAACTTTGTATATACGGTCTTTTTAATGACTATTTCTATAATAAATTATTAACGACGAATTTAAGTTAAATAAAGAAAAACCAAGAAGTACGGGTAGTCTAATTTTTAACCAGCTATTAAAAACGCGAAAAAACAATAATGCTTTTTTTTTTGAAATGTTGTCAATTGTACATATATGGGTCACAGACCGTTCTCATAAGATGGCTTGTGTGCTCGTATACCTTATCCATAATATGTCATAAAAAAGTAACATTTAAATATATTTTTTTCAACATGTTAAACAACAGACGTACTTATCGTTACTTAACGATCTCTTGCATACCTAAGTAAGTAAGTAAGTAAAAAGAGTCAGGTAGGTAAAGTCTTCAGTGGCCAGCCAGAGACCTGTAGCCAGCCTTTGTATGAGTGGGAAGAGTACGAAATATATATTTCCCACTCTTCACACTCATATAAGGTCGACTATTGGCCTCTGCCTGGCCACTGGTGACTTTGCCCTATGTAACCAATTGATTCAGTGGCATGGCAACAGATAAGTTATATTAATAATTACCTTAACATTTTGCTGACTATACTTGTCTTTACAATATGTTATCGTCTACATATAATAGTCAATATTTGATTGTTGTTATTATTATTTTTAATTAATACTTGGTAATTCACGTATTCAAATAATAAAGTTAGTATTTAAAAATATTATTTCGTTCTAGTACCTACTGGAACTTGACCACAAACGCCATAATATATTTAATTATAAACGATATCGCCACAGATTACAGAATGCACTTACATGTCACATACTCGTACAAAGCCTCTTTAATAAGCACAGGAATCACTTGTATTGAAATCAGTAATTCAGATAAAACTTTACGATATTTTGATGTCTATGCGCTCTCTCGCAATAAATATTATTAAATGTTTGGAAATTTGATGCAAAACTGTAGTAATTTTTGGGCAACTTTATGCTTTGTCGTACCTAATGTTTTTTTTAAAGGCAGTGTGATTTTAATACAGCCATTATAATTAAAGTATTGTCTGAATGTTTTGTACCCGTGCCTCTAAATGATGAACTAATTTGGAATTACAAAGATGGCGGCAAAGTGAAACTTTTAGTGAACCTTCAAGTAAAACCAAATCTAAGTTAATTTAAGCCAAACCTGAGGGTTTCAAGGCATTTCCTGTGAATATTACGATTAGAGATGAGATTGCATTGAGTTAAAATTGATTGTATTGAGTTAAACAAATGTGGCCAGATAAAAAAAAAAACATTTTAAGATCATGGTTTATTTTTTAAAGAAGCTTTTGTATGAAGGTTAGAAAACGACCTATTTTCCATTTCGAAACGTTTCTACATGAAATCATAGACTTAAAATAAAGCCGTGAATAAGTGTTAATGGCAACTCATAGTTCTTGTTTTGTTTTCTGCCGCGTCGATTCTCTCGTGTTGGTGGGCGGTGAAAATCTTGACACATGTCAATTTGTGCCACCTCCACCGGCATTGACTGACAATGACGTTTAAACCACTTTGACTTTACAGCTAAACTCAATCAATAACTATCAAAAGTAATTCTTAACACTTACAAAATACGGATCAAAGCTTTATTTTCTAAAGGGTAAGGTGTTTTTGTAATCTATATTTGTTACTGGCATAAAAGGACAATGCTACATTGACAGTTTGTTGTGTAAATAAAAGAATGAGTTATAGCTTCCGTGGGCCGTATCGAACGAAAAGTTTTGTTTAAATAGAATTAAGATCTTAAATTTAATTGCCTACGCCTTTTCGGTAATTTATTAATGAGCCCACATGGAAAAAGCTTTTTATGCTGGCAATATTTATTGATACTGGCTGAAGATTTTAAAAGTTTTCAATGAGCGTATATTTGAATACAGAACACTCTACTTTTTATGCTACCCTTAATAATGTTACGCATTTCACCATGCGCCTACAAATCGATCAACACCTCATTTATCGATATTAAATTATGAACGCTGTAGGGGGCGGGGGGGGAGGGGGGGGGGGGGCACCATAATACGTATGACAGCTAAGATGACATAAGAGTACATTATGCTGGTAAATTTTTCATTTCAAATTTTAACAAAAGTTATTGCTGGAAGGTAAATTAATAAAAGTAACTAGGTAAATTGAGGGTTAGGTATGTTTTGATTGGAAATATACTACTTACAAGCGACTAAGTAGAAGTGGTAGAACCAAATGATTACTTAAATTAAAAATGAGGCGGACACCATAAAATAAAACGAATTATTTCCGCATTGTTATCTCTAACAACGCCCCTTTTACTCCATAGATAAGTTATTAGACCGTAATATTTATTGCCATTACCTTTGGCTAGCGTTCCAAATTTGAATTTCGATTGCCTTTCCTCCCGCCTCTCACGGCCACAATAGAGACGCCAGACTTGACAGTTTGCCAAGTGGCCAGTCTCAACGAATAAACACGCTTGTATGTGTTATCTGTGACTTTTCTTTTTTTAAAACCCGTAGAGTAAAAATACTCCGCGTGTTATGTGATTATCGCGTATGTTTTTATTGTTCTAGTTTTGTTGGCACTATTGTTAATTCATAAGATTTAGAGAAAAAGAGAAAGGAAGAATAGAATGTAATTTTGGAAAAAATGCTAAAATTGTCATGTTAGAATATCCATCATTTTGGTTGAAAAAATACGTTATTATTTCTCTTTTTAAATGAATTTGCGGTAATGAAGCTAAGTGTTATGCAATGCGATTCATGTTAAAATTTGTTGAATATTTTCGTGAAATTATTAACTGTGCAATATCGTTATCGGATTATTTATTCAGGTTACATTATGCTGAAATATTAAATTATACGGTATTTGCTATGAGAAAATTTAATTTCGGATGTGTATTTAGTCTACATTAATTATAATTTGGGTATTTGCTTAATTTCGATTCAGATAACTGATTGTAACAAGACTATACATATACATTATAGGGTTCGATTCTACTTATGTAAAACCAAATTAACAACTAAAACCCGCCTCTCCCGACTGTGTGTATGTATCTCTGTATATATATACGTCTGTGTGCCTTAGTTATCTATGGCATCGTAACTCCCAAACCGATCGAGTTGGACACGGTTATTTTCTAAAGAAAGCTAATTTATTCGGGACTGTTCTTAGCTAGGACTCATACAAAATAGTATTGTCGTTTAAGAGATATCAGTTTTTATTTACTTAACAGATATTGAACAAAAATAGGTAAGTACTTTAACCACAAGCGTCATACATAACATTGATAGAGGCTATTCTTTCGCCCTGCGTTAAAAAAAACTCACCACAATTTTTTTTTAAATCAAAAGCTGGTGCTTTCCATTGTAGGGCTTTAGCACCAAAATGAAATTCTAACTGAATTAAATGCCATCGGCATATTTGTTCATATTGTTTCCAATATGAAAATATACTTACCTAAGTTCATTGTTAAGACAAGTTTTTATGGCTGACAATGCGGGCTGCACTTTTTTTATTGAGACCATTTTTAGTGGATCCACGTGAAACACAGCGGACATCTGGCGCCTTACGACTTTATCATCAGAACAGCTCTTAGACACCAAAATATTGCATTATGTATTACAAATTTAAGCCTATTTTACTATGCATATAATGTCTCAAGAGTAAACATGCAAAGAAACGTGAAGTCAAATAAAGCTTCCACCGTCTCCAATTTAGTTACATAATTTATCCACTAGATGTCGTGACAAAAACAGCCACCGAGTTGAACCCGTGAACTCACGGATCCTCTTAGATAATAAAACTAAACCGCGATAATGCTCTCTAAACACTGTTTGTCATTCCGAATGGTTATTACGTTTGGTAACAGATTGTCGTTGTGTCAAACGCGATGTCGCAGCTGTCACGGATAGAATGTATGCGACAGATTGTACACGACATCGTTAGCTTGGGCGGAGTTGAGAATCGGACGCCTGAGTAGAAATGAGGTGAATTATAAGTACCGATATGCCGTATTTTAAAGCGTCTTTTTTAAAGTATAATTTTGTAAATATATTTTACATAAATCAGGTCGTGCGTTTGTATGATTTGAGTAATTGTTCGTGTTTGTTTTTTGGTTGGTTTTACCTTCACGTATCCGATCAATGTGAAATTTTGGGATTTTTCCGGATTTTTTTTGGCGGGAATGGCGAGAAACTAAATAAATAAATGATGAGAAAAAGCTATAATAATAATATATGCTCTTAAATTTCAAAAGTATCTACACACCTACTTGATTAATTAGTACTCAGACTGTAAGTACCCAGTTCAATAACCTAACGAAAATGTCTATCGTATTTTTTACAAATAGGTAGTAGATGAAGATTTGTGCGTGTTTGACAAGTTTATGTAAAACATTAGAGTTCAGTGATTTCTGTGAATTAACATAAAGATAAAAAAATGGCTTTTCCTACTTAAGACTTAAAATATGTCAAAAAACCACTCTCTAATACTAGTAATAACGAAAACAAATAATTCCGGTCACTCAGTTTTATTCATTCACTCACGCGATCTGTCAATTACGAGAACCGTTCTCAAACGACCTGTGACTTCCCAATTTAGTTGTTGCGCAAACTTATCCCATACACTCTGAAAACAGAAGAGTTCTAAAGAGTTACAGGAGATGTTGATTTTTCCAACGTTTAATGTAAAGTTGTTTTATTGCGCAATACAGCATTATTTCATACACTTGCTAAATTGAAAATTACTTGGACGTCAGTTCACAAGGGTTACTTTTTGAACGGTAAATATAAGTTTGTTTCTATGAAAAGTTAGTAGTTTTGAGGTAAAGCTTGTACAGGAGTTATGGATGGGCTTTTTATTTTGATATTTGAGGGAATGTATTATTTTGGGGAATTATTGTTACTTCAGTGAAATCTGGTGACTGATGGGGTAAGAGCTTGACGTTAGTTTTTGAGGATAAGAAACTTAAGGTAACCAATAACAAAGCTAAAGCAAATAAAGCGTGTAATTTTCATACGGAGCAAACAGAATTTATAACATAAAATGTTACTCAGGAGCCCAATCTCTTAAATCAGACCAAGAAAGACCCTTCTTCCCTCTGTCTCTTTTCTTTTTCTTCTTTCTTCACTTCGTCTTTTTCTTTGATTTTTTGATTGACATTTTAGCGGCTTTCGTTCCGATATCAGTTAACTTTTTTAAAATAATTAATCAATTCTACAGAAACCAATTGGTATGACATCCTTCTTGGGTCGCCTCTGCCAATTTATTTAAAAACTGCATTATTAAGATGAACAAGCACCTGTTGGTTGGTAAGTGGAATCAATGACCCATACACAATAATAAAAACCAGAGGGTCTACTTCCAAACGCACTCGCCATCCCAATTGTTTTCATTTTGAAAATCGAAAGCTTGTCTGCATACAAAATGAAAACAATTGTTCCGCTTTGAAGTCAATAGCGATTGCGAGTGCGTTAGGCCATCCCCTCTGGTCATCACTTTATCAATACAAACGTCATGATCTAATATAACGACAAAAACAGAGAAGGTATTATTCTTTCAACACGTAGTTATGAAATAAACGCCTCCTAACCTAATACATGTCTCTCGGCAACAAAGCTTCTATTATAATGTCCCATTAGCTATGAAATATTGGTTCTTTTGGCAGTAAGCGCGTTAACCCGTCCACACGTCGCTTACGTAGAGGACTCTGATGACGCCGTTATAATTGTTTGTGACAGCTTTTGTCTATGGTTGAACGCGCATTTCATTTTTGTTCAAAATTTGAATTAATTTTACGACTTTAATGTAACTTTCATCATGTTAGCCGAAATCCGTCCACTGCCTCAGACCTTTTCCAAAGATCAACACCATGATCAGTCCTGAGGCCGTAATTTGAAAATCGAAGTTCAAACGTAAGCTCCATCTCTTTCTCTTGATTTAGTCTAAGATGACGAGTGACAGTGCTGGAGTTAACGTAACTTAGAACTTCAATTTTCAAAGTAGGGCCTCTGTACAGAGAGATGAATGACGTTTTTAGACAATTTTCTAATCCAACACACTGTCTTAATTGCGTTTTCATGCAGTTTCTTTTGTTTATGATTTCCACTTTGATTGGTTTGACCGGCATATTGGCCCTTTATTCCCTTGTAACGGCTGAACGGATTTAAATTAAATAGCGTATTTAGAAATAAATAACATTAGGTATTGTTACATGTAAGTAAGTATAGGTACTCATAAATATTAAAAAAAGCAAACAACTTTTTAAAACTTTTTTAAAAACAAACTGTATATTTTTAGACGTGTGTTTTCACATTCCGACTAAAACGCCGTAACTGGTGGGACTGTTCGAGCCCCCGCTAAACGCGTTTAGCCCACGATTTACGAGTTTCGAACGACGACGTTTTTAGCCGTGAATGGAACGATCTTGTAATATGAATAATCGCTAGTATATTTAGAATACTCGGGTTACTAGCATTTGTGATGGGGTTATTTAAGAGTAGATATATTACATACGGAATATTAGTGGTGTTATTCATACGAAAGTAACACGTTTTTCTGTTTGTTTGTTTAATGGCTTTCCTGGTAGGTGAAAATGAGTAAGCAAATGAAAATGGTGAAGGATCTGAATTCGACACTCACTTTCAGTGTCAAAATAAAACGTTATGTTCGGCATTATGTTAAACTCTTATGCATATTAATACACTTACAATAAAACTAAATTAAAACATTGTCACATAAATAAAAACTAAATTATTAAAAGTAAAACTAATTATAACTATGCTAAATAAGATTAAATTAAAACTAAATAAAAACTAAAACAGTGACGGCCCCCGTGGTAAAGTACCACAGATGCTGGCAGCATTTCCTCGTTGAATAGCAATGTTAATGCGCTACCCGAGGAAGCTGCCAGCTCTGTGGTCCTTAAAAAGGCCAATAGCACCGGGTCCCCACGGACCAAGGGTCTCGACGCCGAAAGGAACTAAGTTAGGTTCGAACAGGGAAAATAAATGTCATCCTATCTGAGTTAATATTTAGCCGACTCTATGTCACATTTCAATACATCCTTGGACTTCCCTCTGTAAAAATCTGGTTAAAAGATTTCGTATAATTATTTGATTAATTGGTAGACAATACCATTAAGCATAAAGTCCGACATTTGTGTTTTTTTTTGAGCAATAAAGGTTAAGGAATAAAATAAAATAAAAGCAAATTACTTAACCGTCGCTGTACTGATTTAATAGTAGATAATAGAAAACAAGCCATGATGATACTTGATGTTCAGCCACCCAAGCGAAGCGCGGGTGACTGTAGTTCGTGTGTCATTCATTAATTCATTATGTTTTTTAGTCTCGCGTTAAACACTCTACTTTTCACTTTGATTGCGAGGGAAAACACGACGACGAAATGACTTCTAAGCGGACGGAGTTGCGGGGTACAGCTAGCATGGCTCAGTTTCATTGGTCGATAGCCGCATGCTTTTCGTGATACATTGCATCGCTGCAATAGCTCCTTGCTTAATAATGTTAAAACAACTCGTCAATGGATTGCAACAAGCATCGACCAATGATACTGAGCCTATATTGAAAAAAGATTTAATTAATTACGACGTTAATATAAAAGGGTCATTATTTGGGCGTTTCAACCGCCTCACTTTCGTGGTCATATTTTTGTAGAAGTGACTTCAGATTTCGATTTTGTTTCTGGTTAGGTATCTAAGTTTACCGGACATCTATCAAATATCCAAAAACGCTATCAAAATATACGCCCAATTCTTCAAAAACATGTCCACGAAAGTGAGGCGGTTGAAACGCTCGAATAATGACCCAAAAGTAGGTCGATCTTACGACGGATGTAAATACGTTTCCCCTGGATATTAAAATAATAAAAATTCTAAATTACGAGTTAATACTCAAACAGAAATTAAAATGGCTTCAAAGGAGATGTAATTTATTCAGGCTCCCGTCTCTGAGGGCGCTTTGTTCTATTTGTCTTGAATTATGCCTTATTTAATTTTTAAAACGTAATTTTTGATTGAAGTTAAAGTGGAGGGAATGAGGTTCTTGAATGCAACCGGAGTCCACGTGCTTTACGCTTAAGGGGATGGAACAATGCTGGACTATTTAATTGAGTTTATATATTTTTTGA
Organism: Acleris emargana; assembly: GCA_927399475.2. NCBI lineage: Eukaryota > Metazoa > Arthropoda > Insecta > Lepidoptera > Tortricidae > Acleris > Acleris emargana. The sequence goes on from OV656846.1 coordinate 1,916,480, forward strand.
AGGATTTGCTAGATAATTTTCACAATAAGCATCTTGTCATAGTAGCAAATTTTATTTTTCCTCTTGTAGCGTTTTACATATAGCGCTATTTAAAAATAACCAGTAAATTATTTTATTATATTTTCCCATTCCAAAAATATAATTGGTCAGTCGACCGAGCTCCGCTTGGCGGCGCTCTTATTCCTGGGTTATTTTGGCCCTCCGGGCCGAACCGAATGTTACATAACGCCATATAAAAATTAGCTACATTGTGAAAAGCGACTAAGAAAATTAACTATTATGAAAAAATGCTATGTGAAAATTCGCTCTTCTGTAGCTCGGCCTACCCCACTCTGGGAACGAAGGCGTGAGTTTGTGTATGTGTGTATTTATGAAAAGGACTCCAGACTTTAGAAAAATCTTTAAGAATATAAATTTGGAGAAACCAACTTAACTTTTAACTTTCAAGTAACTTTAATTGGAGGAAATTTTAGGAAAGGTTCAAGTAGGTTCAAGTAACCTGAAAAATTTGGTAGAATGTTAATATACACACACACATACCTTCACGCCTTCATTACCAGAGTGGGGTAGGCAGAGCTACAGAATTACCAACGCCTCTAAAAACTTGTTGATAACTCTGTAACCACAATTTGCAAAATTAGGCTAAGATGTTTAACTGTGTATATTAGTGACAGGTTGCAAGCCCATCGCCTAACAGTACTACAAGCCTTTATTCCCTTAGTCGCCTCTTACGACTTCCACGGGACACTTAGTTACTCATTTTATTAACTCATATATTAAATAATTGGGTACATACGTTTGATTTTATTCCTCGTAAGTATTATATTTAATACATTGTTTGTAGCTTTTTTTGTGTTTATAGAGAAGGAATGGACTTGACTCAGGTTGACTAGAAAAAATAACCATGTATGCATACATTGATAACTTAGTAAACTAGAAAACCGGCAAAAAATCAGGTTTAGGCACGTATTACATACATTCACGAAATGGAAGCAAATCCCGCCGAGAGGCCGTGAAACAACTTCTTGGTTTAACTCCCAAAAAACACAAACCTACAAGCCAATGTAGATTTTAACACATTGGTATAGGGTATAAAATAGTAAGTTAAAACAAAGTTGACAATTCATCATCAATAATAAAAGTGTGTGCCAATGATATTATGCGTAGGCACGCGTACGCGCGCTCAACTGTTTATTCAGCTGCCGCAAGCTACTGTGTACTCTACACCCACTTTATAAGACTCACATTCTAACAAAAGAAAAACAGAACAAATATGCACAAGAATATAGGACCACTTTTACACATATTCGAAAATCGAACACCAATTTTTAATTTATACATACGTAATTCTTGTCGCATTCGAATTTGGTTTTTAATGAGTTGTTTTAAAGTTGTAATTGCAATGCGTGGGTTTGTTAAGGGGCAGTGACAATGTTTACTTCCGCTGCCTTTGTGTGTATAATCCTCGCGGCGTGTGCGTCGACGCGACCGACTTAAGGCGGCGAGCTTTGTTTTTTTTTAACTAATGGCTTGATGATTGAACGATGAAATTAATCGATTAAGAATCGAAAGTTTTTGTTCGTGTAATTAAAACGGTATCAAATTGTTGTATCGAATGTTATTGTTGTGAATATATTGCAATTACTGTTGACTTTGCTTTTTATCTTATGTTAGAGAAGATATAATTATAATCATCATTTCAATTTCATTTAATTCTAGTATTTGTCTATATTGAAAGTTAGCACAATGTCCAACCTTTTTAAAATAGTAAGTTATAAAGCTATCAGAACCCAGCTCCGGGTATGTATAATAACCAGACAGGAATAAAGGGGGCAAAATTGTATGACAGATAGAGGTTCCTATATCGATAATTCTACGTCTGATTAAATAGTTTTATTCAAATTTAATAGAACCAATATTGACCAAAGTTGAAAACTTGGTATAAGGATCCTTCAGCCAAATTCATGTAAATATACGTTCTCACTGGGGACCGGAAGTCAGCGTAGGTAGATGTCCTGCAAGGTGGGCCAACGACCGAGCGCATGACTGGTATTATGGCAATCCTTGGAAACTACGTCCAGCAGAGCGCATCTTTTCATCCTGCAATATGTATGATGCGTCCATCAAAAAAGTAACTTTTGCACAGAGGTAATTAAAAGTAAGCTTTAAAAATCCCACTGTTCTCGCCTATGTCATATATGTAACTTAAAAAAAAACCGCTCATAACTTTTATGAAAATATTTTTATTATGAGTGACTCTTACAACCAAGACGAATCCAACGACTCCTCATATGTTAAAATCCAGCAAGCCGTTTAGGCTGCAGAACGTGCCACATAAATAGACATACATTCCTACATACATACATACAGTCGGAAAAAACTAAAGGGAACTGTTTATATTCTAACCAGTGTCACAAGCGGTTTAGTATTTGTATTTTTAAGCATATAATAACATTCCGAAACTCTTTATTCCAAGTTATAGCAAAGACACGGTTTTTTTTAACGGTTAATTGTCTACGTCACGATAAAAAAAGGTTTAGAATGAGACACATTAAAAAAAACATTACATTTGAAGTGAATTCTTGAAAATGTATGAGAAAACTGTACAAAACACAAAATTCAAATACAATATTTACAAAGCTAAACTTATCCCACGTCAATTTCTCATCGTAAAAAAACCTAGAAAACATTTAAACATTGTTACGTAACGCTGCGCTGTCGTTTACGTCAAATTCACTATGAATTATTTATCTAAAGTGACACCCCTTTCAACCCGTCTAACTCAATAAACCCTAATCCGTGAAACCTCAAATCATAACTCAAAACAATACTCATCTCTGGGTCCATCCATCTCAGTCATACATGCCGCCATCTTGCCCCGGGCAATCCGTATTGAATCCCCGCTTTGACTAATAGCCGTCTCGACTGATTTATTAAATAAATTAACGTCCCAAGTGATAAACGATGGGAGCTCTTCGCCTTAACTAAATTTGGCAGTTTGCTAATCCTGGCTGAATTTGAATTGGAATAAAAAATAGAATCATAGAGTTGGCGTGCCATAGATAAAAGCACACGTGGCGAGTGGGTTTGACGTTTGAGTTAGGTTTGTACAGTGAAAAATAGCACTACCTGTTAAGACGACGAAATCGAATACAAGGTGCATTTGAGCATGTAAATAAACTGGGGAAAATTAAATTCTTATAGTATGCTTGTGTCACGTGTCTATTGCATGTCCCCTTTATCATAGTATTCCTTAGCAGTAGATAAAGAAAGAATAGAATAGATAGAATATTAAAATTAGATTGATAACCCAGGGATGAAATTGAAGCTAGGATATTTTAGGCTGCACGAGCCGCAAGTGCATTAAACACTCTACTTTACTATTCGAATATTTACTGTCACGAATTTACTTAACTTAATTCTTGTCATAAAAAAGCTGTAAGTGTCATTTTATTCTTAAAAAGACATTATTTCGTAATGACTGGGTGTTTCTTTTCGCACATGGGACGTAAGAAGAGACTTCCCGTCCCTGCGTTTTTTATCATTTGTAAAATGAGGAAGACTAGTGCCATCTTGTTGCTTCTGTCATCGTACAACGCATCATTGACTGCTGATCACACATTCACGATAGATTCATTAAAAAGTTTCAGATATAATAATAGTAATTGGATGTTTTACCAACATAATAAATCTACTAAAACGCCGTAAAAAAGTGACAGTTAAATAGGTTCTATTTTGCATTTTTTGCACAATAGTTAGTAAAGTAAATTAGTAAAAATTTACGCGTATAGCATTACTCCAAGATAAATTGTACGTTAAAAATATTCGAAAGCGGGGCTGTGGATTGTATGTACAACACAACAATAACTAACAATATCGCAATCCAAACAGTTGGCAGCCCTACCGCACCCCAGCAGGGCGCACCCCTGCAATGAAAGCGATACAATAAATAAATGCTCTAATTACTACCATTCATATAAAATTACACGTTCGAATTAAGAATATCCGCAACGTATTACAAACTTATTTTTGCTAGCGGGCAACACTAGAGCTAAAAATTTTTGCTTATATTTTCATACAAACATTTGATGACAGAGCTTTAACCGGCTTTATAGTAAACTTTGTAATGCTTACAATAGAATAATCGACGAATCGAATTTGGAATTTGAAATTGACAGCTGGCGTCCATTTTGAATTTCGCAAATAGCGTATGGATGGTCAGTGTTTATTTGGGCGTAATGTGAAGGATTACATTTATTACGAATAATATTGAAAGGCTGTTAACACGCGTCCATTATTACATTTGCTACCTACTTTGTTTGTAATATTGAACTGCTGTTAATATTTTTATTACTTAAGTTGACAAGCTTTATGATTTTATGTTAAAGCGAGATAAGGGGCAATAGGCTTGGACCTTATTACAATGCAATAAGATGAAAAAGTGAATACATCTCTTTGTAGTGGACTGTACAAGCCCATACTATTACTAAAAATCCATACAAAACCACTAATATTATTAGCTTGTACTTTATTATGCAATCGACCCCAGGATTAAATAACATCTACGTAGCTATTATTATATTTAGTAGAAAGAGTTTTCAATAAGTGATAGAACCAATATCTTATTATTTTTCAGTTTTTTTTTTTTTTTTTTTTATTTATTGTCACTAAAGTACGGATAAGCTACATTTTTTACCATATTAAAAGTTTATTTTGTATTTCAGGTGCGTAGATGTCAGTTTTATTAAAAAACCCAAATCATGACGTATAAAAAAGATGCATGCCAAACATGTAAGATATTTGGGCGGGATGCAGTGGTTACTTATGATTAACAAATAAGTGATTGGTTTTTGAGTTTGAACAATCATTATGATGAGGAGCACCGAACCTTTGGGAGTTTAGCAGGAGCTCAGAAGCACTTGAAAGTATATAAATTGCAGTCACAAACTTTAAAAATAACAATTCAAATTCAAAATTCTAATTCGAATTCTACCGTGTTCGATTCTCGATTCTCGAAAATCGAAAGCCAAACAAAATAAGAAGTAATTAAAGTAAGAGATTAAAAATAAATCTGAAAACTAATAGAACTTTGTAAAAATATAACATCTCGCTGGCAAAACCTTAAACAAAACCTTTTAAAATAAAGTTATTTTCAAGCAAATTCATACTCTATGTGGGTGCTATACAGGCTTCCATAATCATAAATCTCATAAATCTTGCGTGCGGTTAAGACAATGCCTCGGGGCGTTTTCTGAAGGCTTGTACAATAGGAAAACGGCAAAACAATGTCTGACAAGGGAAAGTTTTAGAACACTGAAGGCATAACATAACAAACATATTAGTATACAGCTAGTTGCCCGCGAGTTCGTCCGCGTAGAATACCGTTATTCCTTCGGAAACTGTTGGAATTTCATGGATTAAAAGTATCATGCACTCAAAAAAATGAGAGCCAACTAACAATAAGAAAGATTTTCTCTTAGTTGACAAAAAATTAATACGATAGTTAAGATATTAGTTATATCAACCAAAACTTACTACCCTTTATTATTTGCAATTTCTTAATTTTTTGATACTTGTTACGAATGTCCTTGTTAAATATTATTAAATTTCCTTTTTTTTTATGTAATAATTAAGTCGTGGTAGGATTTGTTGCTGGGTCCGTCCAAATCGTTACCGCCATCTTATGCTATCAACGGTGAAATAACTAGCATAGATAGAGGCATTCCACATTAGTCCTCATGGTTGGCAACGCATTCGCAGTCAGGATAGCATTGATTTTAGTCTTGAGAAAGCAAATTTTTCAAATCCCAATGTACCATCAGCATGTGTAGCACCAGTTGTATTTTCTTGCTTAGATAGAAAGGGAGATCCGAGCGACAACCAAGTCGCGGGCAACTTGTGCTAGATGAGCTACTGGCTTGCTTATGCTTGTGTGGCCAGTGTGATCATTTGCCGTCTCGTTGACAAAAAAAAAGTGAAGACGGCAAGGTCGAATCTACACCTTGTCACTTACACATTACCCTCCTTATTGGACAGTCAGGGGTAGGGAATGCAAATAACCGATTATAACAGGTTTTAACCGGTTATTTTCATACAAAAACGGTTAATAACCGGTTAAATTGCATTCCCTAGTCAGGGGGCCTAATATGGCTGCGTCTATCGCGTGACAAAATGTGGATAAAACATCCGTCGCTTTCTGACAATTGGGATAGACCAAAAAAATAACTCACGGTTTTTACATTCTTTTTCGTTAGTAATTTTAAGAGGCAGATTTAATTAATTTTGTATTTGACCCAATAGTTTTGTTTTAATGTCTTTATTTATTTAGCAGACATTTTATGGAGGATATGATTATTTTAAAGGCTATAGCCGTGTTTCTATACAAAATTTGCCTTTCTGTCAAATGTTCTAGTAATTTTATTTTTAGATACTCCTTGTAGGCAAAGGTCTGTTCCCCAAAGAAGAGCCATGTACACTTGTCAGTTTTCGTAATATGGCGGTTTGTTTTTTTTCACTTTTTATTTTTTTTCTTGAATTCGGTCTTTGCGATTAATTTGATTTTTTTGGTAAACTATACTACATAATAAAACCCATCAGTACAAAAAATATTGCTTGAAACTTTAGTACAAATATATGTCAAAATAATGGAAACTATAAATTGTTTTTTTTTTTTGGTGTTCTGGTGTAGCGGCATCTACAGTTTTTATTTCATAAATTGACCATCTATAGACCTACTACATATATTAAATTCAAATTATTAGCTTTGGTACTTCATGCCAAAAACTAACTACAAATAAAATTATTCCTTACTTGTTTCAATGTTTTTACAGGATTGCTTTAATTACTTGTATGAATGAAATCGTATACATCCTATTTTTGTATTTTGTTATTTTTGGAAGTTTGCTTCGTTTTTGACATCCAAAACATATATTTAATATTTTTTGTAGTGATGGGTTTTATTATGTAGTATAGTTTACCAAAAAATCAAATTAATCGCAAAGACCGAATTCAAGAAAAAAATTAAAAAGTGAAAAAAAACAAACCGCCATATTACGAAAACTGACAAGTGTACATGGCTCTTCTTTGGGGAACAGACCTTTGCCTACAAGGAGTATCTAAAAATAAAATTACTAGAACATTTGACAGAAAGGCAAATTTTGTATAGAAACACGGCTATAGCCTTTGGGTTGTCATTTTCTAATAAATTACAACACTTAATATCGAATGATAAAAAGTGTTGTTAACAATGTATTAAAACGTACTATTTCAAGCGGTTTTTGCCTAACCCGTACGATACACCTAGGAGGGCTTCAAGCCGAAAACGAAAGTCAAACAAAGGTTAAATATATTTTTGTCGAAATATCCGAAATAGATAAATATTTCAAGAACTTAATAATCCAGATCGGCTTTAAAACCCTATTCCTCGAAATGGTTATCGAATCAGAGCAATTGTAAAAATATGAACAATCCCAATTATATAAGTGCGAGAGAGACGGATGCCTTATCCACATATTTTGGTCACGCGATAGACGCAGCCAGATCAGGCGAGCAGGTCAGGTTTACCTCAAACAGGCTATCAGCGATTCCACATTTAAACCGAAACCGATTAATACAACTTACAGCCTGTCATTCCGCTAATTAATTACAAAAACCGATCCATGACAAATGAAGCAATTATTCCACACAATGAGCTTTTATTTATGTCCGTTGTTTCTCGTTCAACTGGCCATCCATTTTATTTTCGCTTCGGAACTGGTTTGGGACTTTCTTGGCTTTATTTACAAGGTCTCAGATGACCTCTTGGCCTGGAGATACGGATGGTGTCATAAAAGATGGAAATCCAATTTATGTATAGGTTTATGGTTCAGTGTATTTAGTTTTTTGGGTTCCGTACTGTCTAGAACTTTTTAGGACCCACCTGAGGTCCAAAGTCAATTTTTATTTTTTTCAAATGCAAAAGCAAATGTAAAAGATTGATATGTTGTAACATATTATTAAATTTCCTTTTTTGTGTGTGTGTCGATATGTTTTAACATATCAATCTTATGTGGTCGTCTTGCACCGTCTTATATATACATAAGTAGGTGTTTTTTTTCCTTTCTTTTCTATCTCTCGCGTAAGATTTTGGTGTGTTTTTGTGTGTTTATCTAATATATAAAATTTCCATGTTACAGTGTTACTTACCGTACTCCTCCGAAACGGCTTGACAGATTCGTATGAAATTTTATATGCATATTCAGTAGATCTGAGAATCGGCTACTATCTATTTTTCATTTCTAATTTATAAGGCAAAACAACGTTTGCCGGGTCAGCTAGTTTGATATATATTTTTAATTTATAGATTTATATAATGCTAGACTAAGTAATTACCATTGTAATATTACATATATTTAACTAAGTGAGTTAGTTTAAGTGACTGCTGAGTTTCTTGCGGCGTTTCTTCTCAGCAGTGGTCTCTTCTTGTGAAGCGCTGGTAGATTCTTGACGTGTAAAAGTGCCCGTGCGGCCTACTTACTGAATAAATGTCTTTATCTTAAATCTAACATTATACAATAATAAGGTTGAGTTTCCTATAAGTTACAAAGGATTTGGCATCTTTAATGACATTGACGACTTCAAGTCTATTTTTTTTAATGTGTCACAAATTAACGTTCGTGACCTTACACTAAGCCTTCGTTGTCCGTCCGTCCATCAAGTCCCAACTTTAAAGAGCTGAATCTTTTGAACCGTAATAGATGGCCAGTTGTTTAATTCAAGATTGCGTGTATTAGTGTTGGGATTTCAAAAAAAACAAATCTTTCACATACACACAAGAAAAAACTTTTTTCAACGTTCTTCTATCAAAAAGGTAATACCATACAAGCATCAAATTTGATGTAAGTACTGGAACCCATAAAGAAATGCAAAAAAAACGGTACAGAACCCTCGGTGCGTGGGTCCGACTCGCACTTGACCGGTTTTTTATGTCATGGAGAAGGTAAACGTGCACACAAGCAACCTGATGGCATGTGGGATGTTAGGCCCATGGACATTATGCAATCTCAAGATTAGGACGCGTTTCTGACCCTGAGAACTAAGATGGAATGCACCTATGCTTTCGATTTTACTTGTCTTACTCTACAACGGAAGAAAGCGATACGAACAATATTGTTTGCTGTTATCTGCTGCCAAGTAGTAGTGTACGTACTGTACGTGCGTATATACTCCGGTGTGAAGTTAGGAACGCCGGTAAAATGTTTTTTTTTTTTTTTTTTTTTTTTTTTTTTTAATTTATTTTTCAAAGGCACATATACATAGCTAATACTAAAGTTACTCGCCAAACTGCTTACGCAGTTTGTTGGCGAGACAGCGCTCATTCCTTGATTACTATGCACCTAAATTAGTCAAGAAGGTACCACACACTAGAGTAGATAGAATAGAATAGATCACAGTAGCTGAAATCAAGGCAAGTTATCTAAAAACGTTTTCTTTAATTTATTCTTAACTTCCCTTAAGCCAAATTTCTTATCCTCCCTTAACCAATCTAAGATTTTTGCACAGAGGCATCTTATAACTTAACTTTGTAAGAAAATTTAACTGTGCTATGCATAAGAAATTTGGAAAGTTCTCACATGTGTGGCTCCAAACTGCTAATAGCGTTCATTTTGGCATTGGAGATTACTCGTCAAGTGGCTATAAGCTAAATTATAGAGGGAAAAACAAATTAGCTGTAAGTTTAAACAGAATTTTAATAAGTGTAAATAATGCTTTTTACAATAGTCATATTTTTTTATGAATAATGCACCTGTAAGACCACTCCGTAATGACCTTATGGTCTATGATAATATTTATGTATTGCATCAAAACATCAATGGCATAATAACTAAATCTGACACACTAAGTGTGCATATACAAGAATTAGAGGACATAGGCAAGTCAGTTGATGTCATTTGCGCCACGGAACACAACATGAAATCGGGAGATGAAATACATTTGGTCATTCCTAATTTCAAACTAGCGTCTTTTTTCTCAAGAGAAAATAGGAATGGTGGGTCCTGTATTTTAATTAAGAATATCCATAAGTATCATAACTTAAGTGACATCAATAAGCTTTCATTATCAAATGTATTAGAATGCTCAGGAATAGAATTAATTGATCATAAAATTATTATTATATGCATATATAGAGTTCCAAAAAATAACAGTCACAGTATAAGAGTATTTTTTGATAAATTTAATGTTATATTAAATAATGTATGTTATAGAAGGAAAAAGATAATAATTTGTGGCGATTTTAATATTGACATTCTAAAAAGGACGACGCAATCGATTGACTTTAAAAATTTGGTTCTAAGCTTTAATCTAAGATTACAAATAACCGTACCAACCAGACTATCCAGCAACACATGTATCGACAACATCATACACAATGTGCGAGGCAGCACAGCTGAAGTGATCGAATTTGCCCTGTCAGATCACACAGCACAGCTGTTGAAGTGCCCGGTTAAGAAAACATGCATTCTTCCATATTGGTACAAAAACAAAGGGACTTAAGTCCCGAAAATATAAATAAATTTTTACAATATCTACAAAAGTTAAATTTTAATGGAGTGTATATGGCAAATACTGTTAATGAGGCATATGACTGTTTCGCTGATTTATTCAAATTAGTATACAATTTGTGTTTCCCATTCAAAAAGATTAAAATTACGCCAACAAAGAGACCAAAATGGATAACTAAAGGAATAAAGATATGCTGTAAACGGAAACGTGATTTACTTTGGAAATATCGACTCTCTAAAGATGATAAACTTTACAACAAAGTCGCTTTTAAAGATTATACGAAATTACTAAAAAGAATAATAAAACTAACCCAAAGAGCCCAGAATGACTTCTATATAAAACACTCGAATAATAAAACAAAAGCGTCATGGAATATTATTAACAAAACTAAATCAAACCAACCAAAAGAATATATCTTACAAATAAAATCAGACGGAAAAATTATAAATAATCCGAAGGACATTGCTGATCAATTTAATCGATACTTTATAGACCAAATTAACTTGAATTCTAACAATATTCATAATAACTTTAATTATAAGAACACATTGAGATGTAATTTATCTAATTCTTTATTTATGAAACCAACAAATGCAGATGATATAAAAATAATAATAAATTCGTTAAAAAATAAATCCAGCACTGGCTATGACGACATAAGTACAAAGGTAGTGAAAGAAGCTTCGGACATTATTTCGCCTTTAATCAGTCACATAGTCAACTTATGTATAGAACACGGAGAGTTTCCAAATAGGCTAAAATTAAGCATTATAAAGCCACTTTTTAAAAAGGGGGATAGAGAAGACTTGGGGAGCTACAGACCAGTGGCACTCATCCCCATATTTTCAAAAGTGATTGAAAAAGTTGTTTATAATAGTATATATAACTACTTTGAAATTAATAATCTTTTTGCTCAAGAACAGAAAGGTTTCCGCAAGGAGAGATCTATAAATATGGCGATTTATGATCTGTTGAAAATAATTTTGTCTAATGTTGATAAACGAATTCCAGTCTCAACTATATACATGGATATGACAAAAGCTTTCGATTTTGTCAATCATGATATACTCTTAGATAAATTATATACTTATGGCATACGAGGTAATATAAACAATTTAATTAAATCATACTTAATTAACCGAAAACAAATCATACAAATAAATAGATTATGTGTTAATTCAAAATCAGAAATTACATATACATCAAAGATCAGACAAATTCATTATGGAGTCCCACAGGGCAGTGTTTTGGGTCCTTTATTATTCTTAGTCTATATTAACGATTTGCCAAAAGCGATAAAATCCCCTATGGTTCTCTTTGCTGACGATAGTACAGTAATTTTCACTGGTATACGCTCAGAAACATATGAAAGTGAAATAAACGACTCACTGCAAAAAATAATTGAATGGCTAACTAGTAACAATTTGAAAATTAATTTAGGAAAAACCAAAAGTATGACATTCCAACAAAGAATGAACAATGTAACTACATTAAATATAGCTTATAAGGAATATCGGATTGACAAAACTGACGTTACCAAATTTTTAGGATTAAATTTAGACCATAAGTTGACTTGGAAAAATGAAACTGACATTATATGTAAGAAGCTAAATCAATTTTCTTTTGCCTTATATAATCTGCGAAAACTTGTCAATGAATCAGTTGTGTTAACCGCATACCATGCTTATGTAACATCCTCTCTCAGATATGGTATTATATTCTGGGCCAATTCAACTGACAGAGAAATGGTGTCCAGAGCGCAAAAAAAATGCATTAGATCTTTATGTGGCATTAATAATCTTGACTCATGTAAACCATATTTTCAGAGATTACATATATTAACTTTTCCGAGTTTATATATATATGAAATGATAATTTTTGTTAGATGTAACCTCCACTTATTCCAAAGCTTTAACAGTTTACGACTTAGGAAAAAAATTGGAGTAGTGCCTTCTAAAACTGCTTTACTGCGGAAGAGCATACTCGGAATGGCTCCTAGAATATATAATAAAGTACCTGATGAGTTAATGGAAATAGAAAATTTAACAGAGTTCAAAAAACAATTATTTAAATTCCTAGTGAAAAAAGCGTTCTACTCAATTAATGAATTTATATCTAGTAATTACAATTAGTTAATAAGAACTGCATGTGTATCTTATTTAACTGAACTACAATTTGTATGCCTTGCGGCTCAACATAGTGATACAATATTTGCTACGAACAACCTCATGTGCCTACCTGTGTTGGAACAAATAAATGATTTTGATTTGATTTTGATTTGATTTATCTTACTCTATTAAAAACAGTTGGCTTGTGAGATCGTTTGTTGTTTTTAGCTTCAGCTTTTAGTTAGATGAAAGAGAGAGAAACAATTCTTCCTAGGTTTACGATTTCAAGTCAAAATTCATTCTAAGAATGGAATTATGCTCTAGTACGGGGGCCCGTTCTTCAAAACTGACTGACTAATTATGTTAGTTCTGTCAATACAATTGTCTACAAGTCTACTATTAAAATTTGCCGCATAGACTAATGTTAATAGTCTAGTGAATTTCAAGAAACTGGCCCCTGAACTTACAAGTTAGTACTCCGATGTTATTGAGTAATACTCATACATACATACATACATACATAACATCACGCCTGTTATCCCAGAGGCAGAGTACAGAATTACCTACAACTTTAAAAACTTGTTGATAATTCTGAAACCACACTGCACATTTAGGCTAAGATGTTTACCAGCGTATTAGTGACAGGTTGCAAGCCCATCGCCTAACAGTACTGCAAGCCTTCATTCCCCTAGTCGCCTCTTACTACATCCACGGGATGACATGGAGTAATACTCAAATATTTATTAAATTCCACAATGTTGGGTTAACATAATGTTATTACAGTTATCAATATGAAATGAAAAGCTTTATAAATGAAGGCTCTGTCATCCCGGCTCATAGACACCTCCGGAGATTCTAGAACTGGTGCTTACCTCTCCCAAAGGATTGGGCTAGCTATCCAGTGTCATAGGGACCATGACGCGAGCGGACCTGCTAGAGAGGGTGTATATTTTCATAGTGGTGATTATTATTTATATCTTTAATATTTGAGTAGCTTAGTTTAATTTTAATTTGAGTAGCTTAGTTTTATTTTAATTTAAATAATTTAAGTTTTAAAATTTAATTGTAGTATCTATTATATTAAATAAAGTTATCAGTATTATTGTTTTGATTTTGTTACGAAGTATCTTTTAAAGAGCCGCAGTTGTCCTTGTCGCACTGATTTCTTGGACGCTATCGATAATTCATTAGGAGATACCTAATATTTTTCAAAAGTCTGCGCCCGCGTTTCTCATAATGGCAGAACATGCAATAAAACGTGTGGTACACGTATAACGGGACGTGTACCGTGTCACGCTTAAAATATCGCTCGACGGGAACGATAAAGTCCTGGACAAACCAGCGTTTGCACTCAACGTCGATATCCTTGAAAACGTTAGTGAGTAAAAAAGTGAGAGTCGAGGAGGCGCATGTCTAGTTGAACCTTGGAGCTGGGCCCTAGGAGTCGTATGTAAATATCTTGACCGAGATGCCAGTCACAAGATGAGCGAGGGAAAACTGACATTTTTGACGCATCTTAAGACGAGCATTACAGTCGAGATCAGTTTTTTAAAACGGCCCTTAGACTAGAAGCAACGGAATGATAAAGAACGAATCCCAGACTAGTTGTCTTGTCAAAAGCTAACTGAAGAAAATTGTTGAGAAGTATGGGATCGAAAAACTTACGTCAGCCAGTTAGAATGTCACTACGTCAATAGTTTTCGCAAATCGTGAAAATTTTCTACAAAAAAGTAATACCTAAGATTTTTTTCGTCTTGGTAATTTCTTGAGTGTTTTAACTTTATTGCAAAATTGAATCAAAAATAGGGAAAGCCGCAGACTAATCAAAGTTACCGACATAGCTCAGGGAATTTCAATTCTCAAGTGGCAGTAGGGGCACATTTGTTCTTTTTTTGGGGGGGGTAAGGTTTTAGGCTTGTAGCTTAGTGGTAGGCATGCCACAAGGAAAAACGACGATGTAGTGAAGATCGTAGGAAGTTGATGGATGAATGGAAAAAGAACCGCCCATCATGGAGATACTTCGGGGAAGGCTTTTCTTGTGGGAGGACCTTGTGCAGGGTTCGTCCGGGTTGGTAGCACCTACCGCCAAGCAGCAGTGTTTGCATTGTTGTGTTTTGGTTTGGGGATAAGACAGCCGGTGAAATGACTAGCATAGAGGCATTCCATCTTAGTCCTCAGGGTTGGCAACGCATTTGCAGTCTTAGGATTGCGGTCTGAATGTCTATGGGTCACAGTTTCCACTTACCACCTAATGAGGTGGCCTGTATGCCTTGCCTTCCTATGCCATAAAAAAAATGCTAAAGACCTATACAGAAGTGGACCTCTTTGATGAACCAAGTGTATAAAATCATTGACTGATTGCAATAACAAATATAGTCGTTAAACGTGCTGGCGTTGCTGCTTATTCCCTTTATTGCCGAGTTTGTCATAAACCAGAGATATTTATTGCTTAATGTCGCTACGTGCTGCGATTGTGGAATGTTTACTTTTACTTTGTTTTAGGGCTCTATTAGGAATAGATGTACAAATAATACAAGCCTAAGAGTTCGGCTTGGGTGTGAATTCAAGGGATTTTAAAGGTTTCTTCCTCTTTGAAATGAATCTATAAGTATTTCAAAGATGAACGACAGAACGCAGTAATTTAAGGAAAAAAATGACATCTAAAAAATAATTATTAGAATTTAGAACTACATAGTAAAAATCTCATTATAAAAACAACTGAATTATTTGTTATTGAAATATATACGTAAATTAAACCAGTCACATTTCCCTTTGTGTTTTTCTCAAAACTAAATTGTTATAGGTATCTGTGTTTCGCGAGTTACAGTGGAAAATATAGTTCATAATTCTGCCCTGCTAAGGCAAATGGCGATATCTCACGCAAATTCCTGTGGCAAAAGGAATCTCATTACCAACGGGAGAAGATTGAATCTGATTTGGCTATTGAATATGAGATATCACCTTTTGGCGTATGAGGGCAGAATTATCATGTCTTACGACTGGTACACTTATTACTTCTGATTAAGTCTCTCAAATTTGTGAGTCCTCTTATATTCCTTCATTACTACCCTAACAAAGTAAAACAAACGCACTAATAAACAAAATATAAACCTCTGCAATGCTACGAGTAAAATGTGTCTAAAATTATCTCTTAAGCTAATTAGAAAAAAAACGCAACAAATACAAAACCTCTTCCCAATATTAAACGTTATTTGTAACCTCAAAGAGTCTAACCTCATTTAGCAGCTATGCCACAGATACAACTTGTGACAACTAAGAGAGAAGTCCTGCAGGTTTCCACCGCAGTCGGTAGTGTCGCAAAATGAATTGACGTACTCGCCTACTTACCGCCCCCCTGCAGGGCTGTAATTAGAAATAATTGGTCGCCTAAAGCTCCCAGACACAATAAATACTCGGTTCAGACAAGTGAGGGGCCGGCAGGCTCTCGACTGTGTTTTTTTTTAAATCCGGGGAGGTTCTAGTTGAAGAAATACGGCGTTGTCGAAGCCAACCGGCAAACGGCCACATTGATTTAGTTAATTCCAAGGTAGTATAAAATGTATTTTTAATAGTTATTTAGCCATAACGTTTTTGTTTTTCATGTAAATGTATGTTGGTCTGGGAAGTTTTATCTATGGGCCACTGCCTGTGCAATAGCTCTTAAAAAGTACTTCGGGTTCGAGTAACGTCGGTTGAACTCGCATATGAGAGCAAGTGAGAGAGAAGCACATAACCGAAGATTAAAAGAGGATTGTTAAGCTAAAAATTTCCACACAAAATGCGAAAACGATTCTCTCTCCTTAAACCTTGCCCGATACTTACGATTTTTGAATATGTTGTGGATGTCATGAAAATCTATGTCTGTACGAAAATACTTATTAGAATGAAACTTTTTTTTTGACCGCTATGTTATTTTAGTGGCGCTTCACGATCCTCTTAAAGAGAGTCAGTGTAGAGAGTAGAGCTATGTGCCCGGTCGATAACAAGTCCATCCTGACCTGACATTGCTCAACCATGTAGTTTCTGAATATTGATAAACGTTGACTGCAGAAAAACAATGCTAAACTTATTTGTTGCGTGTGAAGGAGTGTAGTCTTTAAACATACACAAACAAATACATATATACATAAATTCACGCCTTCATTCCCAGAGAGTGGGGTAGGCAGAGCTAAAGAATTATCAACAAGTCTTAAAACTTCTTGACAATTCTGTAACCACATTTTGCACAAGTAGGCTAAGATGTTTCCCAGTGTATTAGTGACAGGTGGCAAGCCCACCGCCTAACAGTACTACAAGCCTATATTACATATAATAGTACATATATAAAACATAGTAATAGTCGAGCCCTATTAAATATGTTTCACTTATGTTCTGAATAGGTTTATTTTTGCTCTTTTTAGGGATCCAGGATCTGGTAGCTCACGAACCGTGATAGCAAGACAGTTGAAATTTTCACAGATGATGTATTTCTGTTGCCGCTATAACAACAAATACTAAAAACAGAATAAAATAAATATCTCTGCTCCCATACAACAAACGTGATTATTAAAAGATAGTACGGAACCCTTTGTGCGCGAGTCCGTTTCGCCCTTGACCGGTTTATTTAATATTTACTTTGTATTAAAGATAATTAAATTAATGTCTAATTAAAGATCCACTTCCCAACTGCTCAATTAAATATTTACCTTATGTTATTCGAGTATAATTTTTGTGTCCGCAGTCTTTTTATTATTTTTGGCCAAGTTAAATTAAAACTGACGGCCAATGCTATATGTTGTATACAATGTATTATTTATGTAGCTCTGTTTCATTTTAGCGAAAAAAAACTTTATGACTCACAGCCATACAAATTGTACGATTAAACATAGTGTAAATGAAACATGCCATCGCATTACTTATAAATAAAAAAGCTAACGAGCTTTTATATCTCATACAATAATGAATTCCCAGTCAGTTCCCCGACCGTAACAAATTGTATGAAAGGGAATGAATGCCGACTTAAGTGCCCTTGCCTGCCTACTGCGACGGGGAGTTCATACATACACATATACGATAGACTAGCTCGTATCCGGCTTGAAGGACCAAGCTATATTTAAAAAAGTAGCTAATTTGCCTCGTTGCGGGGATTCACGGGCCAATGTTAGTCAGTGATCATCTTTAAATTAAATGATCTTAATAAAAACTCCTTACTCCTTACTTTATAAATAGAAAAGTATACTGTTGGTCTGTAACGCTTCCACGGCTAAACTGCTGAACCGATTTCACTGAAGTTTGGTATGGAGATACTCGTAGCTTAAACCCTGAAATACGGTACTTTTTACCCGCCACAAACTATTTGTATGCGGGTGGAGTCGCAGGCAACAGATAGTATTGTTCATAATATATGTTATTTTTTTTTATATATATTTTGTGTTTCTTCCTACTTGCACTTTCCCAGTGGGTACGAGTAAATGGTCGAAAAATACGGTCTCAAAACGTCAAAAATAGGTACACACCTACAAGCCAATACCTGCGCTCCTGCAAGGCCGGTGTGTATGTGTACATACATTTGTATAGTTATAGTAACTTCAAACTGTGCTACAGTCGCCACCGAAACACACAAGGTGTCCAAAATATCTGAACTTGATTGTACTCGTATTGTTAGAGACATTATAATTTTATCACTTCTCATGCTCTTAAATTGTTACTTTAGTCTCTGCACATCGGGACTAAAGCTCGTTATTAATTAAAGGGATTAAAGTGTATGGTTTTAATTTTCTTTGGAAACCGCTAAACAACCAATCGCGGTGTTTGTGAATGAAGGATTACCGCCATTTTCAGTGATTGTGTATGGACCATTTTTAAGCTGTGGAAATAAACTCAAAATGACAAACGTGCAAAAATATTGAATAAAAAATTGAAACACTATTAATAATTATGAATATGAATCTATTTAAATATATTAAGGATTATTTTATTTTATTAGGCATTGGTCCAAATAGTTTTCTTTGTCAAATACTTACAAATATGCAATCATAAATAAACAAATCATAAATCATGTTCCTAAATATAATGTAATTTCATCTTTTTTAATAAATAAATAATAATAATAATAATAATTTAAAGTGTCACTTTACAAAAAACTAACAACCGCGAAACAAATTGGATAATAGTACATTATTGCCTAGGCAGTGAAGCAGGCAATTGCGGGCTGAGAATAGGTTTAAACGGACGAGCTTGCGAGTCCGTTTAAAAATACGAGGCCCGCAATTGCTATTCCTGCCGAGGCATATATAGTGTTTTTCTCAAAAATCGCAAGATACAAATCGCATATAAACAGAAACTTCACGTGAAATAACATCACTCTTTACCGCCTTTAATGTTTATGACAAGGACAAACGTAAGCTTTTTTTTGAAAAAAAAACTCAAGCTATTCAAGACACAGATTAAAAAGTTACGTTTCGAATAAAATATGGATGTATAAGACTTGTGCCCTCATTTTACTATGGCCGTTTTCACTTTTTAAAAAGTTACAAACTAGATAACAATGAAATTTTCACTTCTCATGCTCAAAAAGTTTGTCAAATTAGACTTGTCAAGCGAGACTCAAGTGATACATGTACAACCGAGGGAAAATATAATATGTATATTTTCACTAGGGAAAATATGAAATTGAAAATAGAATGATTTACAAAATCAAAATACTTCACCAAATTAAATCCACCAATCACAATACACATCGACTGTCAGTCGGAACGTTAGGTTATTGTTGGTACGTACACTCGTTAACTAATTCAAATCTTTAAAAAAAAATGTATTTGATATCAACCAACCATAATAAAGCTATATTAAAACCGACCAATCAGGTAACAGAATTCATTTCTCAAAACATTAGGTGTTTTTTAGTACCTATTTTACAATTGCTAAAATATCATAAATCGTTTGAGCTACGCTTTAAAGCGCTAAATACTCACTCGGTCAGCGCCGTTTAGTCTATATTTTGTATCTGTGTCAAAGTAGTTTAAAAAAAACACGCCGCCAAATTAAAACAATAATATGTTGCCGCGGAATACATTGTGGGTGGATAATCATTGTTAATTTTTTTTACTTTTGTATAATTCTTTTATTTTCTCACAATCGAAGTAAAAAGTAGAGTGTATAACTCGGGTCTAAAAGCCATATTAGGTACCCCTCGCACAATTTTCCCTCGCTTTGCTCGGGAAAATAACCATCTCGGGGTACTATGGCTTATTTTTGACCCTAGTTATACAATCTACTATTGTATGCAACATTGCTGGCTTGTGTAGCGAGCACGCAATGTAATTTTTTTTTAATTTGGGAACTCTCTGTTGATTATGTACTTCGCGTCTCAGTATGGAGTAATTTTGTATAGAACGTCGATTTTTTTCTCGCATTCAAAGTGAAAAGTAGTGTTTAACGCGAGACTAAACTACCATAATGACACTAGAACTATAGCCACCCTCGCTCAGCTCGCGTGGCTAAACACCTCGTGTCATTATGGCTTGTTTTAGTCCCTTGTGGAACAATCTACTATTCATTTCATTACTGCTTGTTACGTCACCTAGTGAAACTCTTTGCTAAACCTTTATTTTTTGACTAAAGTTCACTGGGATTTTTTTACAGACATTTGTTGCATTAAAGAAGTTCTTTAGTGACTCGTACAGTAGTTTATTTCGTCATTGTATCACCGTCCTTGTAAGGAGCAGTACCCTTACCATGAGTTCCTTTAATGATTATAGTTATATTTATATATTATATGTGTATTTTATATGTAGGTACCTAAGTATATATTACTTTGAGTACCAGTTTATTCGTTTAATATTTATTTATTTATAAGTATTATCATCTGTTTTTAATATTTTTTGTGCAAACTTGTATGTGTCCAACCCCATGCATTGTCCTAACTCATCTAATTCAGGGTTAGCTGAAAGAGATCCCATTTAGGGATAAGTTCACCTTTGTCATCATCATCATCATGTCAGCCAAAAGACGTCCACTGCTGGACATAGGCCTCCCCCAAGGCTCTCCACTCAGACCGGTCTTGTGCTTTTCGCATACACCGCTTTCCCGCGATCCTTACAAGGTCGTCACTCCATCTTGTTGGAGGCCTACCCACAGCTCGTACATTAGTTTAATATTTATATTTAAGTGCAATAAAAAGTTTACATACATACATACATACATACAATTAACGTTCTCGCTAACGAGTCGAATGCTCTGTCCTTTGCAGACCTCGCAGTATTCTTATAGAGTGTAAGGGACAGAGCATTCAGCT
This sequence comes from Acleris emargana, assembly GCA_927399475.2. Classification (NCBI taxonomy): domain Eukaryota; kingdom Metazoa; phylum Arthropoda; class Insecta; order Lepidoptera; family Tortricidae; genus Acleris; species Acleris emargana. The sequence goes on from OV656846.1 coordinate 1,937,405, forward strand.
CGCTAGCGAGTACGGTATTGTAACTCGTGGTAAGGGTACTTGTAAGGTAGCCACCCCGCGCAAGCGCATAACTCGCGCGATAAAATCTCGTGTGGGCGATAAAATACGCCGTTTTATCGTCGACTTATAGAATAACCACCTAAATTGCATAATTGGAGACAGGCTGTTCGCGGATTGAAAAGGATAACAGTAAAGATTGGTAATAAAATGAATTATATGTTTTATTTATTGAATAATAGCGTTTGCTCCCGATTTACATTTTTTCCCCTTTTTTCACGAGAAGTATGAAATGTTCCGGGAAAAACCTTAATTTGTTATAATTTAGTATTATATTGATACTCGGTGTGTCAAAATTCATCAAAATCTGTTTAAAAGTGGTAGTGGTCGATTGGATGACAATCTATTAACTAGAATAACTTACACAGGTGATGTTTCAATTTTGAATGGTTATTTTTTCTATGGTTTCGTCGTATTTCGACTTGATTATATCAATAGAAAAACTGTTTTATTAACAAGAGCAAAACGAGATAAAAACATTATTTTACGCATTTATAGGACCATATCGAAAAGGGTATAAGTCATCTGAAGATCAAATGAAAAAGGTTTAATTCTAACATACTCGGTTCATGTATATACCCTTTTTATTACGAGTTAAATCGACTTGTACCTTTTTTCACTCGGACCCCAGATTTATCGACTAACTCAGTAACATTATTGGAACAGTTAACGAGTCCATTTTCAAACTTGTGTATCAAAAATCGTCACTAAGGAACGTAATAGTCATTATCTGACTGTGCGGCTGTAAGACCTTCTAAAACTCCTTCTAACTTCAGTTCTCTCCGTGACTAGTGATGTGCGATTTCTGAAATATTAGAATACTTTCCTCAACTGCGAAAATTACAGCTTCTGAAAGTTACATAATTAGATGGAAATGATTCTGACACAAGTAATTTTCATTTACATTTAATGAAAAGTTTCCGTTACTTACGTTGCGTTTGGTAACTTTCAAAATATTACATGAAGTTTTAGGTAGTTTTAGAATATTGCAGAAATTTAGTTGAAAGTTTCACTTTTGAAACTTACAAGCCGCCCATCACTACCCGTGGCTGCCCACGCGCACCGTTTCGCAACTACGCATAATCCTCCCATTAACTGCTTAATCTTTTATTGAACCATAAATTCAACGTTGCAAATACTCAATAACATAACATTACAAAACAAGCGAGCCATTTCCCGCCATTTAGCAGCCCGACCATAAACAACAGACTTCGACGAGTATCAAAGACAAACTAAATAGCTCATTTCCATAGAGGTCTGTGGTACAAGCTATCTGGAACCCATTATGCTGAATTAAAATGCGTATTTGCAAAAGCTAGGGGAACTAGTTCTGCTAATCTCACTATTATAATCCTACTTTACTCCTTTCTATAATACTTCCTACTATCCAGGGTGTTCTAAAATATATCAGCTCTGAAAGAAAGGATCATCATTATAGCGGGGGTATTTATTAAAAATACATTTTAGGTTCCTGTATTACTCCAGAGACCGGGAAAATAGATGTTGCAGGACGAGTAGAGTTAGCTATATTCGAGTCCAGCAACCGCCTTTCCCGGCTGAGGCTTGTATAGTGCTTTTCTATAATATTAAATACAGTCCTAAAATTACAATGGTATAACATTTTTTGTAGCGTGCAACCCTTAATCGATACTTAATTTTATTAAAAATACATTAAAATTGTTATTTTCTCGCCACCGTTGTTTTTAACAAAAGACAAATAAGAGGGTGTTATTTGATCTATCTACGTCTAACTACGTCTGTCTGTGGCTCCGCAGCTCCTAAACGTATCGTCCGATTTTTTTCTTATTTTTTAAGAACTCTGGTTTAATAGCGATAGTTTTTGGCTAGGTTTCATCATGTCTTCTAAAAAACAAATTTACTATGTATAAATTAATTAAAAATACATAATTTGCAAAATCCTTAACGTTTACAATGCTCTCTGAGCTCAACCGTACAAGTACCTTTCATTCAACAGCTATTAACTAAGTAAGTGCTTACATTGCTCAAAAATCTTACCTACCTACTTTACCTACTTATTTAGAACCAAAAGCAAGTTGAATTAATCATAATTTTAAAATACTACATACATTTTCTCAATTAAATGTTAAATATTTAAGTAACCACTGTTTTTCTGAGTACGCACTACATACATGATCTTTGTTTCTACCATTAGCCTACGAGTAGGTGCATTGTAACCAGGCTTGGCAGGCGTACTTTAGGTCTCCTGTCAATATATCGCAGTAAGTTGCCCTTTCAGTCAAAGCGATTTTTCCCACACTAGCCCATAGGCAGCCTTGAGTATCTTTCTTCGGAAACTGTTATATGTATGAATAAATAAATAAATGGCGGAAATAATCTTTCACAAATTGATCTATTGTTGAAACAACATTATTAAGAGCGAGTGAGTGAGCTAAGCATACGTTATGTACAAAAATAAATACTAATGTTCATAAAAACCACCCAAGACACAAACAAATAATGGCGCTTATCATATCACACAAATATTTACCCTGACCGGGAATCGAAGACGGAACCGCAAGCAGCATCGTAGGCAGGGTTCAATAATATCAGTGCAGATACGCTGCTTCTTATCCCCTTGTACTCCACAAGCGGAAGGGTTCGGAGCTTGTTCGGAATAGACAGACGCTCAGATATCCGAGTGGTTCTGGAATATCCCATGACCTCCATTACGGTGTACATCTTATTCGAGAATACGTTAGATATGTTTGAGAAAGGTTTATTTATTCAGGCTATTGCGTGGTTTGGGGTTCGGAGATAGGTTTCATCTCAATAATATTTTATATTTGACATTATTAATTAATTATTTATCGCGTGTGGTTGCCGGGTTAGAATTTTGCCACTCCATGTCTTCCCGTGGAAGTCGTAAGAGGCGACTAAGCGAATAAAGGCTTGTTGTACTGTTAGGCGATGGGCTTGCCACCTGTCACTAATACACTGGTAAACATCTTAGCCTAATTGTGCAGAATGTGGTTACAGAATTATCAACAAATTTTTAGAGTTGTTGGTAATTCTGTAGCTCTGCCTACCCCACTCTGGTAATGAAGGCGTCGGTTTATGTATGTATGTATTAATTGCTGTTTACGTGTTATAGAAAACTCACTTAAACCGAAGCGAAGGGAGGGTGGGTTGCTAGCTAGTTACTTTATAAAAAATAGTAGGAAATAAATCCCCCTCCTTGTCCGGTTCGTTTTTGCCACCCTGTATCTTATACACTTCAGGAACTTTTGTGCAATTACCCTCACACACTCAGCTGTTTGAATATTCAGGCTACCTCACGATGTTTTTTCTTCACCGTAACAACATTGGGTAATGCACTTCAATTAGAAAAACTCATTGGTAAATTGGTGACCCCGCGGGGGTTCGAACTCGGTACCTTCCGATCACAAATCGACCCCCTAAGCCACCAGGCCACCGACGCTTTACAGTCACTCCGTATAATATGGGTATTAACTTAAATAAATAAACATGTAGTCTAGTAGTAGGTTTAAAGCTTGCTTTTTGTGGGACTTGTTAGATAAGATTAAGTTTTATTTATTTATTATTATTATTAATTTATCATGGATAATTTATAGTGTACAAGATTATTTAAAATTTAATGTAAATGTATAATAACCCATATTATTATTTGAATTATGTATTATTATTATTTTTATTGATTTTTAGTTTTCTTTATTTTTTTGACATGTTAAGTAGATTTAAAATCATCAAAATATTTGCACGCTTGCATGCGGGCTGAATACACTGGAATATTATTTTAACACCTTCATTTATTACTGCAAACTACTTCTAGCAAATAAACTTAATTGATTTGATTTGATTTGATTACTTAGAAAATTTTAAGACTGGTTGGTAATTCTGTAGCTCTGCCTACCCCACTCTGGGAATGAAGGCGTGAAAGTATGTATGATTACTTAGTATTTCATAATTTAATTGGACTCTCTATTTTTTCAGGTATGTCACAACTTCTTAAGGGCCAGAACTTCAGGTTTGAAATTCAATTATTAATATTTGTAGAATGTCTTGGTGGCTTAGTGGTTCATTGAGGTGTCAATTTGTGATCGCTGGCACATCGCTGGCGATGCCCAGTGGCCGCAATGTATCAATGTAGGTATGTACCAATATGTTTGTATAATTTAAAGTTACGGTGAAAAAAAAACACCGTGTAGAAATTTGCATTTTTTTTATAAATTTATGTATGTTTATATTTTTTCAAACATGTGATAAGTAAGGGAACTATTGACTCATGAATGTACTCTTATCTCGCTTCTATATCCTTAACATTTTGCTTCACTAGCCAGTAAGTGCTACTATATGTTTCTGAAGTGAGATGGGCTAAAACCTAGTGAAATAAGGCATCAGATATTGCAAACCTATATGTTAGAATTATGTCAAGTAAAACCCAGTTTATTTTTAACTTGTAATTTGTATGCTGCAGTAATATTAACAAATGAACAAAAAAGTAACAATTGTTTTGACTACGTGAGGGAAATACAAGGTGACATAGTTGACCTTATACCAGTGACTAAATATAATGGACTCTTAAGTTATGTGTTTAAGGTTCGTTATGCAATGTGTAATTGTATAGTAGTTTAATGTTGCATATGGTAACACATGTTTGGTTGAATATAAAGCGTGTTTGAGATTAAAAAGTGGAACAGTATTTATGAGTAATATACGCGAATTCTACAGCGTCTGGAAGAGTGCAATACGTCTTATAAGCTTTTCCACGTCAAAAACTTCTACCTTATCTCCTGAACAGATTACCAGCAGATGTTGTTCTGGAAACAAACAAACGTAGATTTAAAGCTAGGTTACATAGGCATCTCCTGATGTCATTGTGAATGCGATGCTCACCTTTAATTATATAATAGTGTATATCTAATTAAGTACTTTTATGTGCAAACACTTTTGTGGAACAATGAATAATATATAAACTTTGTGTTTGTTATAATAAATAAATAAATAATAAAATAATGGTCCTCAAATATGAGATTAAATCCCTGACAACAAAGAGAATGCTGTTCTACACCTTGTTTTGAATTCCTAAGTATATCCTCTAAAAGTAGCTGATCCAGGGAGGCTTATTATACTATCAATAGGGAATATGGATAGATTTTTTAAATCACATATCTCAACAAAATTTGAAAATATCGTATAAGAGATCACCAAACATTCAATTAAAATTAAACTGCTAATTAGGCAGCGACTGGACAGAGAGATCCGATATACTCGTACTCTGTCAAGTCATATAACAGGTCGGCTATATAAACTCCATGTTGAATTCTGTTTTGCTAGAAAGAAGTAGGAACAAATCTTTGTTGGCTTATATCTAGGTTATTTTTATAGCTATTCGAATAAATATTTTTTTTCACTGTTTGTTACATTAATCAGCTTAAAAGCTAAATAAATTGAAGCTGTAATAAATAACTGATATTAACTTACTAATTACCATGATCAAATTGACTTATAATTAAAAGACAATATCAAAATCAATTTTTGTACCAATATGGGAAACTAGGTTAAATTGGATAGCTATGTAAGGTTAGATTTATTTAAAAAAAAGCAAGTAGAATGTTCTGAACGAAATTGGCAGCATTGATCTGATTTTTACTTATCATGTGTTGGTTATAATGAAAGTTGCCACATGAGAAAATTATAATTCCACCTTACACCACGGTAATCTCTTTTGCCAACACATAAATGTTCAGACACGCTTGACAGAAGTGCGCGTGTCTAACTGTGATTCGGTTTAGTCCACAGAAGTTAATACTCCTTACTCCGGAATAAGACTTATTCCGAGATTAGTCTATACAAATTCGGCATTCAATCTAGGTATAAAACCTTATTCTCGTTTGGTCAAATCCGCCCTTAACCGAACAAATTGTCCTCGAGTGATTTGAGTGATTCGTTTGAGTTATTCGAGAAACAAGTTCATAATGGATATCAATCCATTATGAACTTGTTTCTCGAATAAGTCCATGGTGATTGTTTAAAACTCGACATTGGCGAGATCTTGTTAATATAAAATAATACAATAAATCGGCATGTTTATTTAATGATTATCATTGGTTCTTTGATAAGTCTACGTTGTACACGGGCTGTTTTAAAAATAATATCTAATTCATTTACTGGTTCAATTCTTATGATTGAGGATTTGTAGCTGTATTTTACTTTTAATTTTTGTAAGTGTTAATTTTGTTTCTGTATTTTACACTAGAAAAAACACAGGTATCATAGCATAATTAGAAATAGTTCTATCACTATTGCAAAATTGTAGAAGTAGTTAACACAAATGAAATACAATGTAATATTGTAGGTTTTAACTTGATGTTAAAATTGCCGGTACATCTGGCAACACGGACGTAAATATTACTCAATAAATCACTATTTGAAGCTACGTGAAGCCTCCGCTAATTACACCTTTGACTGTACCATTCTAACTACATCCAGAATTCATAACAAAACCAACTCTATTTACTGAACAAAAAGGTTTAATTTCATTGTTATGGGTTGGTAGTTCGGCCGTTTATTGCTGATTGAAGGGCCAATCGTGACTGTAGTATGGTGAAATAATTACAGAAAATTTCAAATAAATGGTCGTGCTTGAGCTTTACCTTGGTTTTGCCGATGATTATTATATAATAATAAATAATAGAGATATTATTTACCGTTGTATAGGGCTTGATTAAAATTGCTTTGACCTCGTCGGTTTAAGTATTATTTGATTTTTTTAAGCACGCATCAACTGGACTGTAATTTCTAATCAAATTTCAATTTTATGGAAACAAAATCTCGTAATTATTAGAAATCAAAATGTCCGAATTAGTTCGTATATAATTGTATTTTATTAGTCTAATCATCATCATCATCATCATCATCATCATGTCAGCTGAAAGACGTCCACTGCTGGACATAGGCCTCCCCCAAGGCTCTCCACTCAGACCGGTCTTGTGCTTTTCGCATCCACCGCGTTCCCGCAATAATCAGATTAGTCTAATCAGTGTAGAGAAACTCTTGATTGTAGAATACAAAATGAGTTCGCGAAGTTATGTTATAATATTTACATAGGTACTCTAATTTAGACATTGCCTATTAGTCTACTATACTCGTACCTACTAGTCTAACCTTGCTAGAAACGATTTAGAATAATGTCACAACATCCCTCAGGAAACAGTTCGAGAAACGAAACTTCACCACAAAGACACCCTGTATTTTTATAAATTATTATAAATTTACCGAACTATAATTATATATTATAAGCAGGGATCGGAAATTCGGATCGATATTTACCTATACTTTCGCACCGGCTTTGTTGTTCAGTTGTATGGAGGCGGACTCAATCATAGAATTCATTAGTTAAATTTCTGGGATTTCAAAATAAATAAATTGCACCGGCATTAATTCATACTCAATTATTTATATTAACTGTTTGAAGTTATTTTTCATGTATAGATTTACCAAATGTTTTTTAATTTACCTGTAACTCATTAACCTAGCGAATTTATAGGAGCAAAAATGAATGTTTTATCCTACATGCAAAGTAATTATTATATTAAGCTTTTGTAGAATCCCAGAATCCCGAAACTTATATTATTAAAATAATATTTTTAAGAAGCCGACGCCATGTTTGCCTATCCTTTTCCGGGATTTTGCCAACTTTAGGTAAATATCGATCCGAATTTCCGACCCCTGATTATAAGTAACGTATAAAGACATAGCTTTACGGTGTTTTTTTGTCACGTTATCTCTCCCATCAATATACAGGGTGTCCCGTAAGTACCACGTCAAACTTAAGGGGGAGGTAGGTGAGCAAGCCACCTACCTAACATGGAAAAATCGCCTTAGTAAAAGTCGCACCGTTTTCGAGATATTTGAATTTTTCTGATTTTTAGAAAAATGTACACCCGCACTGAGTTTTTGATCTGTGGTATTCGGAATTTATTATTTTTTAATTTTTATTTTATTGAAAAACAATCTTGAATAAGTGTGCTATCAAATGGTAAAAACCATTGAAAAGTAACTATTGTAGGTTTTTTAATTTTTTAAATTAAATTTAAAATTTGCCTCTTCCGTTTTATTTTGGTAAAACTTTAGCCCCTCCTGGTGAAAAAAAAATACATGACCACTGGTTAGCCAATTAGATTAAAAACATGCTCGTTTAATGGGCATTTAAAAATGATAAATACTTTATCATCAAAACACTAATAAAAAATTTTTTTTAAGAAAAGCGTAAAATATACCGCAATTCACGTTAAGCCAGTACTGCCACCCAAGCTTTCTTGCCACGCGAGCTGTATCAGAATTCCATTCTAGTTTCATTCAGCAGCAATGCAAAACCAATCGAACAAATTAAAATCTTTAAATTCCGCTTAATTAATAAAAAAAAAGTTTTAAAAAAAAGTTATAAAACTTTTAATCTGCGATATTCCAAGTAGATAATTATTCGATTTTGGCTTACAACCTGCATAATGCCAAACTCTTTATTTAAAAAAAAACTGTCCTAAAACTCTTCGAACTTCGTTCGAAATTTTAAAATAAGTTTGTTCCTCATTTATTTGTTCATTGTCACATTTGAACCCAAACTTACTGTTTATTCGGTGTGTGGTTAAATCTAATTACTTACTTTTGTGATTTGTCGTTTATGTTTGATGTTTTTCGGACTAACTGTTTTTGCTTGTATTTCGGACTCTGATTTGCTTAACGATTTGGCCTTTGTGACAATTGTGACTGTGGATTAAATCACAAAAGTAAGTAATTAAATTTAACCACACACCAAATAAACAGTAAGATTGGGTTCAAAAAATTATTTTTAAATTTCGAACGAAGTTACCGAAATTTAAAGATTTTAATTTGAGCGATTAGTTTTGCATTGCTGCTGAATTAAACTAGAATGGAATTCTGATACAGCTCGCGTGGCAAGAAAGCTTGGGTGGCAGTACTGGCTTAACGTGAATTGCGGTGTATTTTACGCTTTACTTTAAAAAAAAAATTTGTTAGTGTTTTGATGATAAAGTATTTATCATATTTAAATGCCCATTAAACGAGCATGTTTTTAATCTAATTGGCTAACCAGTGGTCATGTAAAAATACGGTTCAACAACATATAAAGTATCTGGTCAACTTTATTAGACCTTATCTTTGCCATCGGCTCCGAGAAATATTAATACAAGATATGGCGTGGCGATACAATCTGTCCACATGTTAGTCTGGTTTAAGAACTTAACTGTGCTGTTAGAGACAAACTCTCACGGGCAAACTATTTGGCCAATTTGTCTTTAAAAGTAACTATTTGCACAACCCTATGTATAAATTTAATATATGAAAAGTTTTATTAAGGCTTATTCCGGCTCATAGACACATCCGGAGATCCTAGTGCTGGTGCTTACCTCTCCCAAAGGATTGGGCTAGCTATCCAGAGAGGTAATGCAGCCAGTGTCATAGGGACCATGCCGCGAGCGGACCTGCTACAGGGGGGTGTTCTTTTTATAGTGGTGATTTTATTTTAATTTAAATAAGTTTAGTTTTAACTTTTAATTGTTAACATTAATAAATATGTAAGTTAAATATAATATTAATAAAAAAAAACGTATTTTGAAATTAATTTTGTACAGACACTCTATTGTACTAAGGACCTGTTTGACAATCAACAAGTTTAGTATCCGTCGTTTAAAGTTGGCTCTCTCCTTTTCTATTTTCAAGTGTAAGACAGAGAAAGGGCAATATTTGTGTAAAATATGCTTCACTTGTCGATTGTGAAACAGGCGGATACTAAAACAATTACATTATACAAATCGCACTGCTAGATTAAGACAGTATCAACTCAAAATAATCATTAGTTTTGTTTCAAGCTCATAAACGTTGTATTAAAGTTGATTTTAAAATACAGTCATATTTTGACGTACAGTCAGCGTCAAAAGTAACTGGTCACTTCAAGCTACTTTTGTTCTTTATCGCATTAACACATTAGACAATCTTGTTTGACATTGCTTATGTGACAGTAAAGCGACGGGGTATTTAAGTGATCAGTTTATTTTGACGCTGACTGTACTACACTTTTGATCTGGCAGTGCGAAATATTAAAATTACAGAAATATAAGGAGTACAAAAGCCACTTAAGGGATCTGTTATAGATTAAGTTTTGGGCGAGAGAGAAAAAATAAATATAGCAAACCAAAACTAAAGTATAAAATATAGACAAGAGGTAACAATAGCAAACAACTTATCTATATAAATAATATGTTTGCCAAATGTATCGTTTCCCGTCTGGCTCATTTGCCAACCCAATTTTTTCCTGTAATTGTATATATTTCACTATCATCGTTTAAATCTTACCCTAATTGTGCAAAATGTGGTTACGGATTTATCAACAACTTTTTAATGTTTAGGTAATTCTGTAGCTCTGCCTACCCCACTCTGGGATTAAAGGCGTGACTGTATGTATGTATTTCACTATCATCGTTTAGAACCAGATAGGTTAGGTTAGCTTTTATAAAAGCCGTAACGTAGAATGTTGCTTATTAATTCAGCTATAGACGAACATAGAGGCCCTTTAAGTGATGTGAAAAGTTGGCGTCGGTTTAAGATGACCTTAGACGTCAATTTTGATCAGAATGAGTAGGCAGCTGATTGACTATATTAAGCACCAGTGCCCGCCCTCGCTTCGCTCCGGTTTGAGCAATATAAAAAAGCGGCCAAGTGCGAGTCGGAGTCGCCCATGAAGGGTTCCGTAGCAGCAATTTTATTAAACCTTAATCGACGTTTTAAAAAATAACTACTTACTTGATCTCGTTCTTTACTTACCAATTTTTGGTGGAAATTTGCATGGTCATGTATGTACATTATATAAAATACATACATATACCTTCACGCCTGTAATCCCAGAGAGGGGTAGGCAGAGCTACAGAATTACAATATATAAAATAAAATAAATAAATAAATATCAGGAGACAATGTCACACCAATTGACCTAGTCCCAAACTAAGCTCTAGGCTTGTACTATGGGTACTAGACAACGATATATAAATACTTATATAGAGAAATATATACTTAAATACATAGAAAACATCCATGACTCAGGAACAAATATTCGCGCTCATCACACAAATATCTGCCCTTACCGGGATTTGAACCCAGGACCTCTAGCTTCGTAGGCAGGGTCACTATATAGATATTTTTTTAGTTTTATCATTCTCTTATTTTACAATTTAAAGGGGGGGGGGGGGGGGGCACACATTTTACCACTTTGGAAGTGTCTCTCGCGCAAACTATTCAGTTTAGAAAGAAATGATATTAGAAATCTCAATATCATTTTTGAGGACCTATCCATAAATACCACACACGTATGGGTTTGTTGAAAAAATAAACGAGTTTAAGTTGTAAGTATGGGGAACCCCCAAAAATTTTTGTTTTATTTTTCTATTTTTGTGTGAAAATCTTAATGCGGTTCACAGAATACATAATTTTTTATTTTATTTTATTAAGTTTTGGTTGTGTGTGAGATTCATTGCTTTATATAATGCTAGGTTAAGTTTATTATTGTATAATATAATAAGCAATATTTAAAAAACGACTGACTGTTGAGTTTCTTGCGGCGTTTCTTCTCAGCAGTGGTCTCTTGCGAAGCGCTGGTAGATTTTTGACGTGTAAAAGTGCCCGTGCGGCGTACTTGCTTAATAAACATCTTTTTTTTTATCATTTTATCGGCCATCTTCGTTTTTTTGGCGAGTGTAAGCGTGATAGCGATAGCCATGCTCAAGCTAATAAGATGCTGGAAATACTGTAGAGGTCTAGAGCTTAGTTTGGGAGAAGATCAACTTGAGTGACATTGTCCTTGTTTTTTATGAATCCTACTAATATTACTAACGCGAAAGTTTGTGTGTGTATGCGTGTGTGTGGCTTGACGGATTTCGATGAAATTTTAAATGGAGATGGCCATAGGCTACATTTCATCACGGAAAATTTAAAAGTTCCCGATTGAATAAATATAATTGAAATCTACGCGGAAGAAGTCGCGGGCAGAAACTAGTTTATTTATAAGGGTCTACGCGAGCGAGTGAGAGAGAAGCATAAACCCTAAGGTTGTTTTAACGGTTACAGTGTTCTTATCTGTCCCATCAGCTCTAAGAATACTATAGGCCGTTGGCATTCTATACTTTCTTCAATGTTTCAACAAAACACGCCATTTATTACGGCTGTCAACGTAAAATACGAAAACAAAAGTGTAGATAATTTCCAAACACTCCGACGCCATAATTTGTTAACAAGTCATTGGCGACCAGCGAAAAGCGAAGCGGAAAATAGTATTTTTCTCACACAATGTTGTTGCACGTAACATATCAAAGAAGTACTTGACTTACGGGTCCCAGAGACTGACTGCTGTATACCTGCAGAATCAAGTTTATCAGGTGGCTTGCCATCAAAAATTACTACAAGAAACGTATGAAACCGAAGTCTGTGTTAATATGCCAATATCAGTTGGATTTGTTACTGGTGTCCTATAGAGCTGGACGAAAAGTTTATGGTATGAAGCTCTCATTATACCAAATAAAATTGGCAACTAAAACCAATGCCAACACAAAAACTGCTAGTTAAAGTTATAATTGCCCTTTGAGACTATTGTGTTTATACGTTACTGCGTCTCTTCTACCAATGGACAGCAATTTAGTACCTTGTTGCTTTGACGCCTTAGACAAATTAGTACTGCCGTTCCAACATGACGTTAAAATGACACAGCATTAAAGTGTTCAGGTAACAATAAGGCTGACAGTAATGGCCACCACAGACTATTAGTCAGACTGACCGGCCGAGAGGGACCCAGATATCTGTTAGAATGAGAGACGTATAGCTTAATAATAAGGTTTTTGTTTCTATCAAATAGCTGCGTCCCTCTCGGCCTGTCAGCCTGACTGATAGTCTGTGGTAGCCATAATACCTATCTACACGTCAGGTTTTATTTTGTCACGCTTTACACTACCTCCTTGCGCTTATAACATGCGCCAAGCCGATCCCAGCGGGGTCCTCTAATTTATTTGAAGGCTCTATTACGGCGGACCGTTTACACATTATGTAATTTACACCTACGTCTCCGTCGGATATAGCGGCCGGTTTATTGGGTATAATGCTAATAGAATATCAGAGTAATATCCAGTCTAGTCATAGTTATGGTTTACAACCAGCATCTAAATTTGCTACTGTGCGATTGGTTCTTGTTTTAGATTTCGCAACTACTGGCGACTACAGCGAAGGCATTTGTGGACGAGTTTTTTCATACACTTTTCCTACTCCTGTACTTTTATCTGTCATTTATATAGTCACGAACACTAATATAAGAATATAGATAATATGTCCGCAGAACATTCCGTAGAAAAGTCTATCTAGTCTATTCCCCTTAACAGCACTTGTGCTTTTTTGAGCCAAAACGATATGCGTAGCTGCCAAAGCTTACACTTAGGTTAATTTGACCAATCAAAATACTTCACCAAATTAAACCACCAATCACAATACACATTGACTGTCAATCGGAACGTTAGGTTCTTTTTGGTATGTAAACTCTTTTACTAATTTAACTCTTTAAAAAAAACATTTTATTTGGTATCAACCAACTAGAACACAGCTATATTAAAATCGACCAATCAGGTAAAAGAATTCATTTCTCAAATCATTAGGTGTTTTTTAGTCCCTATTTCACAAGTTAAATCGATTGTGCAACTTTTTTTTAAATATGAAACCTGGCAAGTGCACATCAATTTAAAAACAAAGTTAACCATAGACACATATTTTGTTGTTTTCGAATGTTTCTCGCTCGTTTGTTGTTCTGTGCTTCGTTCGTTCGTATTCTAACCTAGGTATATTAATTTAATTTTGCATTTTATTTGAAACCTAGTCGTAGAAAAAGTATTGTATGCAACGGTGTATAACTAAGTCAAAAAATACTCGTGGCGTCTTGCTTTACGATGTTCGCCTGCGGCTCACATCGTAACCACACCACTCGTCTTTTTTGACCTCTCTTATACAACTGTTGCATAAACTACTATTGTATAGCGCAAACTGAGCGTTTAAGTGTCCGCGTCCGAGCCACAAGCTGCGACAGTCGTCCGCGCTTTATACTAGTGGCCGTGTTTTGTCGTTCAACTCGCACGCACACACAACCATACGAACAATGTACTCGTATTCTAGCCACTGGTTGCTTCCACTGGTAGCGGCGTGTAGTGGTTTGACTGAACCACTAGTGGACGTGGCCGCGTTTGGTGGCAACGACTAGTGGCCTAATGTGCGGCAGCTCTTCTCTAGATACGGGGCAGCGTGTCCAGCCAAGTTCACGCAAAATGACTGGCAAGCGCAGCCGCGTGTTTAAAAAATATACATGAATGACGTAAGCTGCCGGATGCTTCTCGGGGTTTCCATGACACCTAAGCAGTGAAGCTAGATAATTTGTTTAACGCTAACGTAAATTATTTAAGAAAACTGTTAATATGTATGTATGGAATTGACATAGGCTGTCTGACAGCTTAGGTCCATCCTATACATTTTTGATATTCAGCTCAGGTTAAGGGAAATGGACAGAGTTATAGGAGTTATACAGCTTTGTCCCTTTCTCTCACGTTAAACTGAACTGCTTAAGAATGTCATTGTAACCCTTCTAGTTGTAAATGAATATCAATAAATAAAGTGCTAACTCTACTTACTGGAAAGGTTAATGATAATTAACTCAAGTTATCATATATTTTTGTTTTTGCAAATTTCGAAATATTCCCTAATAGCATCTTCCACTTGTGTTAATTTAAGACAAATTACCGAGGGCCAAACTTATAAACAGAGATCGGAATAGGCAGAGCTAATTTGCCTAAACTTGACGCATATTCATTTACGAGTGAGTGAAATAGGAACACAGTTTTGAATGAACATGCATCAAGTTTAGGCAAATTAGCTCTACCTATTCCGATCTCTGCTTATAAATTATCTAATGAAATAGGAATAAGTACTAGAAATTATTAAAAGTCTTAAAACCTAAAACCCAAGATCGGAACAGATTGTGAGCGTTAGTAGTCACCAACACTACTCCGTTGAAGAAGGAGAGACAGAGGAACTACGAAAGGATGATAAACCAAACAAAATCCAACGATTCAACAACATTTATTATACCTTATAGTCCACAATGGGTAGTCGTTTAGTTGCAGTAGGTGAGCAGTTCCTCCATGCTGCACGGCTTGTCGCAGCACTCCTCGACGATGCCCCCCCCGCGCTTGCCCCGGGAGCCCGCCAGACCCTGGGCCCTGGCCGCTGCCAGCCAGGGCCAGCCGAACTCAGGCTCGTAGCCGAATTGGATGGCGTTGTAGTCTGACCTGGAATTGTTTGTAATTGGAAATATTACAAAATATAGCAGATGATTTCATATAAATTTACCTAGTCGTAAACTAAGCTCTAGGCCTTGGGTACTGGGAATCGCTTCGTATGTACGATCACTAACTCAATATCAACTAGGCTACAAGCGTCGTCATTGATGGTTTATTGTTTAAATAAAACCTTAATTGTGGCGGCAAACTTTTTGCAAACTTTTTTTCTTGCGTAGCTTCTGCTTTGATATTAATGCAACGAGTTGAAACTTGGAAAGTCAACGTTTAAATACAGCAAAGGTCCTATGACCTCCTTACTGCCCTATTATACTAGGTATGCCACCAGTATTTTGCAAAAAAAACAGACCCTTTTCCTGGAAATGGTCTATGAATAACTACGTTTTTGTAGAAATGTAGACAAAAGATAAAAAAAAAGATACATACATACATACATAAACTCACGCCTTCATTCCCAGAGTGGGGTAGGCAGAGCTAAAGAATTACCAACAAGTCTTAAAACTTCTTGATAATTCTGTAACCACATTTTGCACAAGTAGGCTAAGATGTTTCCCAGTGTATTAGTGACAGGTGGCAAGCCCATCGCCTAACAGTACTGCCAGCCTTTATTCCCTTAGTCGCCTCTTACGACATCCATGGGAAGACATGGAGTGGTACTATTCTAACCCGGCAACCACACGGTAAAAAAAAAGATAAAAGACATTTAATCAGTAAGTAGGCCACACGGGCACTTTTACACGTCAAGAATCTACCAGCGCTTCACAAGAGGAGACCACTGCTGAGAAGGAACGACGCAAGAAACTCGGCAAAATTCGGAAATTGAAGAATGTAAAACAAACAGTATTTATGCCATACTTGTTAACATGACTGTGGACGGTATAGAAAAGGTACCAACCTACTGGGGGGTTACCATGACATGCTAAAGCAGTTTAGTTTAGATTGAGAGAAAGGGACCGAGCTGTATAACTGCCATAGCTCTGTCACTTTCTCGTAACCTAAACTGAACTGCTTTAGTATGTCATGGTAACCCCCCTGACTGGTAAATGGGTGGACTAAGATAAAATGCCTGTATGTTAGTAATTTTATTGATTTGTTGACGATTCCATTATAAATAAAAATAACATGAGAAGAAGTAAAAATCGATGAACGTAAGACGCACCAACACGACCGTCGTGAAATCGTCGAGATAGGCCTATGTCCAGCAGGGACATCTTCTAAACTCTAATTGACTATGAAATTATAGAAACGCCTACCTTTTCACCAAGTTGTCACTCTGGCAGAACATCGCCAGGGTTTGAGCCAGACGCCTCCCGCAGTAGACCTGAGGGTCCTTCTGGCCATGACCAGACACCAGGAGCGCCACGAAGCCGAGGAGGATAATCACTTGGATTCTCATGTTGCAGAATTACTTGCTGGTTGTCTTGGAAGGGTAGATGTTTCTCGTTTGGAAGGTGTTAGTGGAATGTTTTCTCAGTGGTGGTTCCTCCCGTTTTATACCGTGAAGCTCATCAATATTCAAAAGCATTGCTTCACCTCATTAATCCTGAATATGTGAAGATAATTTATATGTTAATGGGGGTGATTTCTGGCACTAATGTGTGATGACAAGGACTCTTCAGTCACCTGAAAGGATTAGAGAGGGTAGGAAGCATAGATGCTTAAAATTTGGAAGGGATACAATAAGTTATTTATCCCTACATTGCATACTGTTCCACATATGGCACAACCAAAATATTTGCGAATTGTGACAAAAGTCAAGTTGCTAACGACATATCACATTATAGTTTTATTTCTCAAAAAAAAAAACTCGTGCATTGTAGGGTTATGAAAGAAATATGTCGGAGTTAACCACCCAATTGAAAATACTGTTAAATGCTCATCGGCTGTTACAGACGCCATTTTAACGCCAAGCGGCGGAGTAATACTACGGCGTCTGAGACACCACAGAGTCTTGTGGTGTATGAAGTTTTAACGCAATCGCCGACGTCTGGCGTCAGTGCCACGAATTCCCGATGACTTGATCTTCGTCGCCATAAAGGTTAATAGGACATTGCACTCCATTGGGCTGCTGACGGTTTCTTCCACCGCTGCTTCATGGAACCAGACCACACCCAATGAACCTACCTAGTACGCGGACGAAAATCTTAAAATAAATTCTTAAATCCTCTTTGAGTTGTCTTTGCCACTCAGTAGGACGTGGCAGTTGTTGATAAGCTCTGCACTTAGAGGTGTTGTTATTATTAACGATTTTAATTACACATGAAAAGCTTAGGTAAAGCGGACCCTGGAATAGACGTTTCACCCGCCAAAAATCAAAATTTTCAGGAGCTGCATTACTTTACTTTAATCCGAACCATCATAAGGTATTAATAGGTACTTATTTACGAGGCAAAAAATAGCATTAGCAAGCAGCTTCTTCCAGCAATTTGCGTAAATAACAATGAATCTAAATGACTGATCATGGTTATAGGAACATACCCAACAAGAAAAAAACTCGTATACACTTCCGGAGATCCTAGAGCTGGTACTTACCTCTCCCAAAGGATCGGGCCTAGCTATCCTAGAGACCTGCTAGAGGGGGTGTTCTTTTTATAGTGATGATTATTATCTTTCATATTTCAGTAGCTTAGTTTTATTTTAATTTAAATAAGTTTGGTTTTAACTTTTAATTATTACTAATAAATATATTACTTATAAAAAAAAAAGTAACGTTTAAAAAAAATGCAAAACTAGAACTTACGTCAAGTATCCTAATCCATGACCGTTGCAATGATCTCAATGACTGATGCGAGGAGGAATCCACAATGCCTCTAATCAGCGTTTAAACTGATGATAATGATGATGCAAAAATTTCTTGGACTAGAAATATCAATCATCATTTGAAGTAGAAATGGCGAGTCAGTACGAGGATGACTATGCTAAATGCTTGTGCAGATATGATAGACAGTTTGAGGCTTTCTTCACTGCGTTGACTACCAAAGACGCAAAGCAGGGTCAGTATTGTATGGAATTAGAATACCGGGCATTGCATTTGATTGCGTAGAAATTTGTAAAAGCGACTATTTATTTACTTGTACAGTGCAGAATGATTAGACGTCAAACTCAGCTTCTCGAAATAAAAAGGACAGCAATATATAACTCCTATAGTTCTATCCCTTTCACTGCACGAAACTTGGCAGGCTCATTCACCTTTATTCTAAGCTTAATTTAGCACCTTATTTACCTGTTGATTGCTACTTAACATCACTTATTTACGTGCATCTAAACTGAACTGTCTACATACAGCTGTGCTTTTTGTACATAATCAAAGTCAAAGGTTTATGAACCATCCTCATAAACGAACTTTAACTTTAGACAAAGTACACGTAATGTTTTTTTAAATACTTAAACCGAAAAGTACTCTCTTTACGGATAAATATTCCATGTAAAAGTTAATTGCATTTGGCTTACAGTTTCCTGCAAAAATTGGTTGTTTTTGAGTGGCAACTTCATAAAGTGGGAATTTATCGGGTTTACTTCCTCTTTAAGTAAAAGGTGCGTTAATAACTAAATAAAAGTGTGGTCACCGGATTAGAATAATGCCACTCCATGTCTTCTCGTGGATGTCGTAAGAGGCGACTAAGGGAATAATAAAGGCTTCTAGTACTCTTAGGCGATGGGCTTGCAACCTGTCACTAATACACTGGTAAACCTCTTAGCCTGATTGTGCAAAACGTGGTTATAGAATTATCAACAACTTATTTAAGAGTGCTTGGTAATTCTGTAGCTCTGCCTACCCCACTCTGGGAATGAAGGCGTGAGTTTATGTATGTATGTATGTAAGTATACTCGTTTTGTTGTGCCTAAATTACATCAATAAGGTGAACTGAAAACTAGCCAAGTGCGAGTCGGACGCGCGCCGTCGGACAATCATGTTCTACAGGTTTTACAACGCTTTTGCATATTTAGAATTGCAGTATTGAGAATGCAGATGTCTTTGGAAATTGGGATTCATTAACCATTAACCAGGTCCCCAACCCCCCGTAAAACAAAAACATTGCAACGTAAAAGCAGCCCCAAAAGCTACATCTTTGTTAGTTCATAAATTATCTTTATTTACGGCCGATTAAACAACGTTTTCGCGTTAAATCATGTCCTACACGCGTTCAGTGGGTTTCACACGTAAAAGCAGTTGGACAGGGCTGTTTATTGAAAAGTGAAGGATAAGGCTCCGTTTACACTGCCCAATAAAAAATGACTCTCTGCTGGAGTTTCTTGCGGCGCTTCTCTCAATGATAGTCATGTCCGAAGCGCTGGTAGACTCACTGTACATAACCGACGTGTGAAAGAGCCCGCATGTGGCCAATTTACTCAATAAATATTTTGAATTTTGAATTTCGAATTTAATATCTTAATACCTTACTCATTCTGATATTATGAGTATTCAATGTGAAAGTTTGGATGTTTGTAATTTAATAACGCCAGTGGCCGTATATATAGACAATTTGATTAACGCTCGATTTTAGAAAACTGACAAAGAGTATAGAATACTAAACGCTTGACGCTACCATCCGTCAGCTTATGTTAATTCTATCCATTTTCGATAACGATAACGATCTCGCAGTGCACTTGTCTAAAGCCACAGAACGACTGAATGGATCGGAATGAAATTTGGCACAGAGATAGATTATATATAGTCTGGAATAGTACATAGGCTACCTTTTATCCTGAAACACATCACTGATCCAGTGGAATAGTAAAATTATGAATTCTACGGACGGAGTCGCGGGCGGAAGCTAGTATGTAAATATAAAATAAGAAACTGACTGATCAATCAACGCACGGCCAAAACCACCGGAGTAGACTTGAAATTATTGATATCATAACAAATTTATGATAGAGCAAAATAAACCTTACTTATCTTATTAAAAAGGTGCATTTTGCTCCTTATTTAAAATGTTGCTTAGGCGATTTTGCAGTTTCACCGACGATATCCTAAGGGTGCTCTAACAAAGGAAATTCATCCCCATCATGGAAGTTATTGTTGCAGTACCAGTCACGCAACTCGCACACATTTACTAAAAAAATAATATCAGGGGACTATGTCACACCAATCGACCTAGCCCCAAACTAAGCTCTAGGCTTGTACTATGGGTACTAGGCAACGATAAACTTACTTATATAGATAAATACATACTTAAATACATAGAAAACACCCAAGAATCAGGAATAAATCCTCGCGCTCATCACACAAATATCTGCCCGCACCGGGGATCTAACCCGGGACCGCTAGCTTAGTAGGCATGGTCACTATCGACTAGGCTTTTGCGTCGTCAATACAATGTTTAAGTACTAGGTTGGTGAGTGGCTCTTTTGATTGCAATACAAGATGTTTCGTTCTTTCTTTTTATTTTTTTGTGTAATCTTATCTTATCTAATGTTCTCTATCTTTTTTTTGCACAGTATAAAAGAGGCCCTGATCTCAATCCTCTTACTTAATTTTAATTACATTAACGCTCCGTTTAACGTCAAATTGAGTGTCGAGATACGTTACTATACATTTTACTATCAAGTATAAACTAAGTACAGCTGATGTAAACGCGGCTTAAATACCTGTCAACTCATAAACATCCCTAAGACATGACATGAACGTGTGGGTAGCGTTCCACAAAATGATATTCCTCACCTATATGCAAATGATTGAATTAATTAACAGGTATAAAAGGGGCTAGATCGTCCTCCGACTTCACACTTCTCCCACCGCCGCAGCCAACAGCACTAGTCATGAAGATCTACGTTGTCGTTCTCCTGGCTATCATCGGTTCCTTGGTCGCAGACCAGGACCCTGCTCAGGTCTACTGCGGGCGCCGCCTCGCTGACGTGCTGAGGGCTCTTTGCTCCAGCGAATATCTGGTGAAGAGGTCAGAGTTGAACCACTACAGCATACAGCCTCAATGGTTGCCCGACTACTGGCCCAGGGTTCTCCCGGCGCACGCTCATGGAATCCACGGAGGCAGGGGCAAGAGGCAAGTCGTCTCCGAATGCTGTGAAAAAGCTTGTACCATTGATGAGCTGCTGACCTACTGCTAGACGAATCAGGATCTAAAACCATGGAATATCTGGTGACAAAGGCATTCGATTGTTAAATTTATAAATAAGAATAGTTTAAGCTTGTATTTATAGTATTATATTTAATGAAACGTAGGTTCACCAGCTATCCAGAGAAAGAGAACAACCGAACTGAGACTTGAATAATGACAAATAAACTTTTATAATGACGTCTAATGTACAAAGCAGCTTATTTTATCTTATCCAAGGCCAATCCCTTTTTCTTGACAGCTATTTATTTATTTACATAAAAGACAGTTTCCATAGGTTTGATCTGGTACCCAAAATCTAGCCTATGCATGTAAGGGCTAGATTATGGATTAAGATCGCTTTTCTTTCCTCACCTGACTCCTTAGAATTTTCATAGAATAGATTAAATATTTAAGTATATTAGTCTGGCTAGGTTTCACAAATAAGTTTTATAAACTCGCTTTTTTCCGTGAATGATGTCTCCACTTTTCTAAATAGCACATAAGCCAATTTTTCATTTCATACATCACGGAAGGTAGTGATTCATTAAGTATGCCTAAGTACCTACTAGTTTAAAAACTTAATTGTAATAATATAAATAAATCATGCATATGCCCGCTTCATTATTATTATTCCAAGTGTAATGATCAGGGATACATATTATGTCTGATTTACTTTCGTGTGGTTGCAGCTGAAATTTAGTTTACAATTATTCTGCAGCCCAAAACCAAAATGGAGTATGAGTAAATATAACTTTTTATTCCTATACTGCCTTTTTCTATTGAAAGGCATTATTGGAATTGGCCTAATCCGAGCTCACATTCACCGTTTCTAAATTTATGTAAATAATGCACCTTTCTAAAGTTTATATCTGGCGATTATGGACAGTTCCGAGAGTAATGAGGCATCATTATGGTTGTTATAATCTTCAGATTGGATACGATGGAACACTGTTTCACTTCTAGATCGAGCGATGTAAATTTAGTTATTATTTGATCGGTATAAAAACGGTTTTATTTCTAATCATAGAGAAGGCAATGTACCTGATGGTAAGTGGAGATCTGAGACCCAAAAACATGATTAGAACAAGACTAGAACTACTAGAATCCTGGCTGCAAATGCGTTGCCAACCCTGGGGGATGATATGGAATACCTCTATGTCAGTCCTTAGAAATACAAAATAAATCACACGCAAAGGACCGTCACCACTAACCCTAAACTTTAATTTTAAAGAAAAAGATGAAGCTTAACATAAAGAGACATTAAATTTATTAGTATCAATACAAAATAACATTCAATAAATACAAAAATAACAAGACACAGAGAAATTTCAGCGTTCAGCCAGCACTGGTCTTCCATTGGAACCGCTTGGTGAAGAGACGGGAAGTGACACACTTAACACAGAACAACATTAAAAGAAAAATATACATGGATTAAGGAACAATAAACGAACATAAAATTTGTAATCAGTTACAGCTGGCAACATTAAGGAAATAAAAAATAAAAAACTATAGTCTATGGGAGGTTAAGTCAATGTAAACAAAGCAATACGTACGTAACAATACTAACAATATTAACATGATATGATTTTCGTTTCTCGTGTGATTTCGATTCTCAAAAAATAATTGTTTTTTTTAAGACATAGGGAAGGCGCATGAGCTCACAAGCCACCTGATAAAGATAATTAAAATAAATAAATATCAGGGACAATGTCACACCAATTGACCTAGTCCCAAACTAAGCTCTAGGCTTGTACTATGGGTAGGTACTAGACAACTATATAAATACTTATATAGAGAAATATATACTTAAATACATAGAAAACATCCATGACTCAGGAACAAATATTCGCGCTCATCACACATATCTGCCCTTACCGGGATTTGAACCCACGACCGCTAGCTTCGTAGGCAGGGTCACTACCAACTAGGCTGGCGCGTCGTCAAAGGTAAAGATAAAGATAAAGATATATTACCAATCCTGAGTACTAAGATGGATTGCCTTTATGCTAGTAATTTTACCCGTTGTCTCATCCCCACACCGGAACACATTAATGCGATCACTACTGCTCGGCAGCAGTTTAAAGGATATAATTGTGTTAGCGATCCAGATGGACCTTAGCTCCTACCACCACTAAAACAAGGTCCTACCACCGGCTGGTCTTAGGTTTTAGTGTATTTGAAATTTTCAATGCTGTATACTGGCTAAGTAGGTACTTATACTTAAATATGTTTCTGTAAGGTATTTGCATGTAGTTTTTGTATTTATTTTGTCAGTAACTAAAAGTATTTGTTTAAAAGTTTTTTTTTTCTTTACATACATAAACTCACGCCTTCGTTCCCGGAGAGGGGTAGGCAGAGCTACAGAATTACCTACAACTCTAAAAACTTGTTGATAATTCTGTAACCACATTTTGCACAATTACGCTAAGATGTTTATACAGTGTATATTATAGTGACAGGTTGCAAGCCCATCGCCTAACAGTACTACAAGCCTTTATTCCCTTAGTCGCCTCTTACGACTTCCACGGGAAGACATTTTTCTTTACCTTCTCTATTTATTCGTTTAGCGTACCGTCCGTCTGTCACAAACGGAGCTGGCTGAAAATCAGTGCTGTAGGTGTTTAGCACCTCAGCATTATGCTGAGCCAGTGTCCGATTCACTGCCGCGAAGACACACTCACTACTCTTTTTATTGCTGTTTTCTGTTTTTACTTTTTTCTGTGTGTCTTATGTCATTGTGTGTAGTGAATGAATGTATGTTTCTTTTCTTTTTTTTGCGAGAGATTTATCAATAACTGTGTGCGAATTAATGTATCTTGACTATAGTCTACATCCTCTGTCAAGTCTGGCAACGTGTTTACGACTCCGGTAAAAGCTTCATAAGCTCAGCTTGTTAAACCGCCGATAAACCGTCAGTGCTTACTGCTCTCAATTTATCTCTGTTTTACTACATCTCGTGATGTTCACTGAATACCACAAAATATACTAAAGACCCGAAATTAATGCTCTTGTTTAGTTGTTCCATGAATTGTTAATGTTAAGTAAGGAAGTACATTTACAGATCAACGACTTGAAAAAGTCCAAAAAAACCCTGTACAAACCCTCTTGATGATCTCATTTTTTTTACAAAACAGCTAAAATTACTGTCTGATTACAAACTTTTAAAAATAAACCACCTGTTATAAAAAAAAAACATAATGACAGACGGATATACATACACAAAAAAACATAGCATTGTTAATGATTACTTATACACAATGTCATATACATGTAAGTGAGGCACATATTATGACTAACTTAGTTTGTATAATGCTTAACACAGTTTTTTATTCTGATCAAAACAAACCGCGTCTATTACCCTGAATCCTTTTAACCTCTTCAAAAACTAAAAGCGCACTTTACTCTACAAACTCAGTTCAATCAACATAATTCAATTTTAATGTTAATTAAATCCGAACCGCATTGCTTGATCCAGTTCCCATTCACTCAATTGAAGAATTTCATTCAATACGGAATAATCATTCGTTATCTCAACCATTCATTTGAACGATAACAATGTTATCCACTTTACGTGCTATCTGGTAGATTCGACAGATAACAGCTATTGGGGTTGGGATGTTATACTGAACATTTAAAACACATGAATGTTGGTAGTAAAATCAAAGTAAAATAAATAACTATTACTATACTCCAGTCGTTTTAAGACGCCCGATTTGACAGCTATATTTTTTACTGCGATGACAGCTGTCATATCGGGCCTCTTAGACGGAAGTATTCGGTAAGTAATGCGAGCTTTTTTTTTTCGAGTCGTTTGAGTTGTATGAGCATGAAGATCGTAGTGTTATTTACATAAATAGTACAGTCGACGTATCTTCTTTTGGACCTTATTACAATGCAATAAGGTGAAAAAGTGGATATATATATTAATAGGCCACCGTACAAAACTAGAGCTTAGTTTTGGTCTAGGTGAATTTGTGTTAGAAGTTCGCCTTATATTCAGTATTCTTATACAAGTTTAATTACATATTTAACTCTTATCCTATGAACGTTATAGAGTGCCGTAAAAAAAGACTTAATATCGGCCTGTACACGTATAGTTCGGACCGCGAGAAACGCCACGCGCCGTTCCAATCTTCGTTCCGAAACGTACGTGTAATGTAAATGCAACTGTCATAGTAAAATAGTAAATTTGTACGGTTTGGAACGAAGATTGGAACGGCCCGTGGCGTTTCCCGCGGTCCGAACTTTACGTGTAAAGGCTGCTAAAAAGCTGGTGGTCGCACAGTTTGATTCAGTTTTTATTGACAATGGAATATCGGCATGTAGATAATTTTTAATTTCGAGTTTAATAATTCATTTATGACTAATTTTGAAAGCCGTAATTTTGAATTAGGTCGCTATTGTTCTGGAAGTACGATATATGATTTCAATCGTACCAACAAAAAAAGTCGCTATTGGGAAGTAACCTCTAAGGTATTATATGATAATCTTATCTACTTAAATAAAAAGATATTAAATGAAAATCAACAAACTCGTAACTGTAAGACCTTGTTAAGCGCTTCCTGAGTGATGAAAGTGCGAAACGATTTAATCTATCCATCTCATTCGAAAGGTTATACATACAATTAAAAATCTCAAGCATATTCAACTCTCCTACCTTGTTAATAAAGTGACATGATGCAATGAAAGTTACAGCTGATGTGCTTTTTATTTCCAAAAAGAGCAGAACTGCTTCTAAGTAAAAAGGGTACATCGGTCACTAAATAGCCATAGGAATCCCAACTTTTTATCCTTATAAATAAATATGTATGTGCAATGAGAGTTTCATGACAGATGCTACTATTTGTAATAAGAAGATCAGTAGTCGGTATTTTAGAGTCAAATTGTCTCAAGTCTGTCTGATTACTTGCAATTGTGGCTCTATTTGTTAGTTTCATATGTTTTACAATTGCATGAACACTTAGATGGACATGAGGCGTTGGTTACTAGGTAGAGTAGTAGATCGTTGGATCGTGCGCGTCGATAATCCGTCGATCAGCGCCCGCGCAGGCGGAGGTGCGAACGCCGCCGGCCGGCGTAGGCGGCACGCGATAGAGATATAGGGATTATGTTCATGAGGAAAGAGGTTTTGTTTTTTTTGTTACTATCGCCTAACACTCATATTATACTATTAAACTCACTAATAAAGTAAATAAATTATTTAAAAATTGCCGGATCTACTTTAACCCTACATTGCATACTGTTCCACATATGGCACAACCAAAATATTTGCGAATTGTGACAAAAGTCAAGTTGCTAACGACATATCACATTATAGTTTTATTTCTCAAAAAAAAAAAGTCATGCATTGTAGGGATAAGCCATTGAGGAGTTCCTACGGCCACCTTCCGTTTCCATCATCATACGACCTCGATACCATATTATTGTATTGCCATTGCAATTACATTGTTTATAGTTTTTATTTATACTCCCGTGTTTTTATATATATTCCCGTGTAGTTGCCGGGTTAGAATAGTGCCACTCCATGTCTTCCCGTGGATGTCGTAAGAGGCGACTAAGGGAATATAGGTTGTAGTACTGTTAGGCGATGGGCTAGCAACCTGTCACTAATACGCTGGTAAACATCTTAGCCTATTTGTGCAAAATTTGGTTACAGAATTATCAACAAGTTTTTAAAGTTGTAGGTAATTCTGTAGCTCTGCCTACCCCTCTCTGGGATTACAGGCGTGAAGGTATGTATGTATTTATTTATAAGTGAAGCTAAATTCATAAGTGCGTTCTGATTTGAAGTCTGGTCCGGCCAGATATTGCACAGTCAAGTGTAAAAACATGGGAGAGCGATACATCTCAAAAATATGTCCCAATGAACCTTATTCCAGTGTAATAAAAACTTGTAACATATTTACGAGAGATTCTTTGATACATGTTTATGTACTTAAATGCACAATATTTTTATGAAGAGAAGAAATCAGGCGAGCATGCTGGCCACTTACTGTTGAGTGATTGTCGCGACCCATGAATATATTTTTTTTTTCTATTCCGCCATGTCCTGTAAGTTCTACCAAACGCCAACTGCATAGCAGCGCCGGCGCAGCGTCCAGTCACGAAAGATGACTTTTAATAGCGAGATGATGGGCTCAGGCCGCTGTCAAATTAAATGGATCGCGTTAATGTGCTACAAATTATTACTCTACTCAACTATGTGGCTACAAACAATAAGTGGTTCAGTTTCTTTTTTAAAGTTAAAAATGCATACAAGGTGCTTATGGTCACTAACTGGAAGATTCCTAACAGGTTTAAGGTCACCTTCGTACATCATTATTTTGTGAAGACCAAGTATTATTGTTTTATTTTTAGTACCTTACCTAACCTATTTACATATATTACTTAAATCATATCTATCTTATTTCGCTTAAGGAAAAGACAATACTTGAACCGCGACTTAAATGTCACAAAGATTTCGGTACTTATCCCAATATTTTTTTTTTTATTGAAGACTATTTTTGATCTCGCTCATAATCCAAACCTTAACTGAACTATAGCAAATAACACATTAAATAATAAGCAGAATACGTGAAATAATTTAAATTGCGCATGATAACATTTTACAATTTGTAGGAAGTATTTAATATAATACATAGTTTGATTTATTTTAATAGGTTATTGAGACGACAAAGAATCAAAGACCAATAAGTAGTAAATTCCTTCACCATTGTCTCAGTCCATAACCTTTCACATAAAATATAATAAGCTAGTGTGCCCCCAGCTTTATGCATGGAATTTAGTGTGGCAACACCTCATAAATCTATCTCAGGCATTATCTTTTATGGAGAAATTTACGGATTCATTCTTTATGATATTTAGAAGTTTTAAGGCGATAAACTATATCTCTGTTATTTTAAAATATGGATTGGATTTGTATCATCCACGTTTGCGAGTTATTTGGCACATAGTTTTAACGTTAAATATCTTGCATTTGGTGGTTACTTTAGAATTAAATTTGTAACCGAAATATCCTAATTTATCCTAATATCCTTCTCTCTTCTTGCGTAGATACCATGAATACGGAAGTATTTCAAAAACCTTAACAGTTCGACATGAAATTTTACTCAAAGTTAATTTATAGGTCGAATTTCGAAAACCAAAATTGGTTACTTTCCAAGGAAATAACGATAAAATACTCCTACAGATGTAAATATAATAGGTTTACCTTGTTTAGTTAAACTAACAGTGTAGTTCACCGGCCCACAAGTTACAACTCAAGTAGGCATCTCTGTCATAGATAGCGGTCTTTAAAAAAACCTGTCAAAATTCAAGCAGACAGGGTCAAATGTCAAACCAAACGAATACCTCACCTTTATTTTTTAACGGCACATTCAAATATCTTTGTATTGTTATTGTTTGTTTGTGTTTGTTTAGTAGGTAAAAGCGGTTTTAATTCCACTTATGTTTAGCCCATATTGCTTCGATATCGTAATCATACTGCTGAAGTTTTGACAGCTCATAATGCCAAGTGAATAAGAGCTCTCATTATGTTAACAATATTATGACGACATCGTATCATCATCATCACTATGTCAGCCGAAAGACGTCCACTGTTGGACATAGGCCTCTCCCAAGGCTCTCCACTTAGACCGGTCTTGTGCTTTTCGCATCCACCGCGTTCCCGCGATCGTTACGATATCGTATCAATATGGACTAATGCAATGATGTTATTACTTACTTTTAAGTATTTTAATCTTCTTCTAGAGTTTCTTGTGGCGTTTCTCCTCTCTGGTGGTCTTGTCCGAAGCGCTACATAGAAAATTCACTCCATATTACCGATGTGTATAAAAGCCCTTATGTGGTCAATTTAATGAATAATTTTGTTACGAATTTTGAATTTTGAATGAGGAATAGGGTGTTCTGAGCAAAATTGGCTCACACACAAGTATCTATTGACATTGACACAGAAAAAAACATAATAAAAACGCAAACTTATTGCTACACGAAAAAGGCAAAACGCTTATCAACATTTTCATTATTTCAATGTGCCGCCGCCATCTTAAAAACTTTCAAACTTGAAACATTTTGAATGGCAACATTTTGAGCGATTCGCGTTCAGAAATAATGAATTGCTCATTGTGCATTGAAACTCGAAACAGTCCCGTTTCTGAACGGACAATGAGCCTTGCCAGAGAATTATGAGCGTAAGCAATTATACATTAAATGCCAGATTTAATTGATTGAGAATTGGAGAGTTTTAAATTAAGAATGTTTTCGTTCAGAATTCGTAGATAATTTAAGGATGGAAATAATTATGTCTCGAGATAATTGAGACATTTAATCGTAATTATGTTTGACAAAGATTTTAAATGGGGTTTGAAGAATGTCCACGTTTTGCAACCATAAAGGTCACTGTTTACCATAGACTTCATTAATTTGGGTTATATTTCTATTTTAACTTCAGACAGTTATAACTTGAGGAACTGATTACAAAATTTACGAGTAGTTATCCTTGCTATTTAATGCCGTCTGTTGTAGTCGTCTGAATTTACAAAAATGGTTCTGTTATCCGTCATTGATCTGTTTATTTAGATCTAGAAAAACACAGATTCGTTAACGTTTACAAAGAATCTTTCTTCCGCTGACCGATTTAAATTATATACCTAAGGGTTGCGGTTTTTGCGTGTAGTAGTTAACCCAGCACAACAATGATTCAGAACAAAATTTACTCACACAGTAGCATATGCTTGGGTGTCCGTTGCAATCAATCTATTCGAACATACTTTCACCCACGTGTGCCGACGCAAGGATAACGTGATTTAGCTGTAAATGAGACAAATGGTTGTTTTATTGAACGCCATCTCGCGGGTGAGATCATACAGTTAAATCAATTTGAGGACGCTGTTTGAGTTGAAGTGATGGAGGGCTGGCAAGCATAATCAACTACAGGATACTAAGTATCTATCTTTTGAACTGAATAAGGGAAAACCGGTGTAGAGCGAAACCCACCCGTGTAATTGAGGACGTAAGTTCCAATTCACTTATATCACAACAGTAGATTAGGATTTTTACAAATTAGTATAGCTTATAAATTGAAAATGATCTGTGAGTTATGTGACCAAATGTTGGACCAAGTACAGTTCGTGACATTTCTTGAATGATTACTAGTTATTTACTTTCTATTATTTTCATACAAAAATGCCGGTATTAACTTTTGGTATCTCCTTTAGTATTGAATATTTTTGTTCATCAATGAATTTATAAAACAATATGGTGTAGTGTAGTGTCGAAAATATTAAGTGTTTTTTTGCAAATTTAGAAACATATTTACATACATACGTCATATCTTCACGCCTTCATTCCCAGAGTGGGGTAGGCAGAGCTACAGAATTACCAACAACTCTAAAAACTTGTTGATAACTTTGTAACCACAATTTGCACAATTAGGCTAAGATAGAAACATATTTAAATTTTAATTAATACCGGTATCGTTCCCTGCTCAAAGGGGGAGTATGTTAAAAGTAATTGAATAAGAGAATTACGAATTCTAGCCGTATAAAGTACCTTAAGTTATAGTACTTAAAAATAATTGGTGACGTCCTTATTTATAAAACTCTGTGACCAATACTACGTTAAATTTGAAAATTGACGACGCGCTGGCCTAGTTGGTGGTGACCCTGCCTGCGAAGCTAGAGGTCCTGGGTTCAAATCCCGGTAAGGGCAGATATTTGTGTGATGAACGCGAATATTTGTTCCTGAGTCATGGATGTTTTCTATGTATTTAAGCATATATTTCTCTATATAAGTATTTATATCGTTGTCTAGTACCCATAGTACAAGCCTAGAGCTTAGTTTGGGACTAGGTCAATTGGTGTGACATTGTCCCTTGATATTTATTTGCCACTCCATGTCTTCTCGTGGATGTCGTAAGAGGCGACTAAGGGAATAATAAAGGCTTCTAGTACTCTTAGGCGATGGGCTTGCAACCTGTCACTAATACGCTGGTAAATATCTTAGCCTGATTGTGCAAAACGTGGTTACAGAATTATCAACAACTCATTTAAGAGTGCTTGGTAATTCTGTAGCTCTGCCTACCCCACTCTGGGAATGAAGGCGTGAGTTTATGTATGTATGTATGTATGTATTTATTTATTTAAATGAGACCGTTCAAATACAACCACAATAATTTGACTATCATCTCATAGATTCGTCAAGCCCAATTTGTCATAACTCCACACGCCGATAACATTATCGTCCGCCGCCCGATCCGTCACCCCGGCCACATTACTCATCCTTATCTATAATTTATTCCATCTAATTTATTTCGAAGACGGTAAGAATTTTGAAATTGGAAAACAATTGGGCGCCATTATTTTTATTTTTAACAAGTCGTTAAGACAAAGAAGAAGACGTAGATTGTTAAAAAAACATTGATTTAAAAATCAACTACGCTTTTTATACATATTTTTTTAAAGTACCTAAGTATCATAATCAGTATTAAGTATAACAAGTATTTGACCGCCACTTCGTCCGCGCAAGACGTTTAACGTTACAGGAATCAGAAAATGTCTAACTTGATACAATTTAAAGTAAATTCTAATCCAGAACATGGACTTCCTGTGTTCTAAATTGCATTGCATCCAAATCTGTTCTACTGTTTATGCTTAAGTGATGGAAAGACAAATATCCTCACAAACTATGCGATTTTATTAAGGGGGATTAAGAATACGTACATAAGGCTTAAGTTTTTCGCAGTTTCGTTAAGTACCGATTTCGCAAACTATTTAGCCTCAATGTGGTAGCTCTTTTTTAATTACATACATACACTCACGCCTTCATTTTCAGAGTGGGTTAGGCAGAGCTACAGGATTACCAACAACTCTTAAAGACTTGTTGGTAATTCTGTAACCACATGTTGCACAAACAGGGTAAGATGTTTACCATGTGTATATTAGTGACAGGTTGCAAGCCCATCGCCTAACAATACTACAAGCCTTATTTCCCTTAGTCGCCTCATATGACTTCCACGGGAAGACATGGAGTGGTACAATTCTAAGCCGGCAACCACTCGGCTTTAAATAACTCTTTTTTAATTAAATTAACTAAATAACAAAGCTTAAGTCTTAACACATGATATTAAATCAGTGAGGATCCAAGAAAGTTAGATTTATGAGAGACGCTCACCGTAATAGCTCTAGGCGACTTGCTTTCCTCATTGTCTATAACCAAGCCCATTGCCGAGTTTCAAACTGCACTTAACAAGTGCATTGGGCGGCAGTCAATGCACCGGCGGTCGATAGCCATGCATATTGTAAGCTTCAGCCGTCGGATAGAGGTCATTGGGGAGAAAGTAATGAACAACTGAAAATGCTTA
The DNA here is from genome assembly GCA_927399475.2 of Acleris emargana. Taxonomy (NCBI): domain Eukaryota; kingdom Metazoa; phylum Arthropoda; class Insecta; order Lepidoptera; family Tortricidae; genus Acleris; species Acleris emargana. The sequence continues at coordinate 1,970,251 of OV656846.1, forward strand.
TACCCTGATGTATGATAGTGAATGTTGGGTGTGGCAGGACAAGCATGAAAGTCATGTAAATGCAGTTGAAATACGCTCTTTGCGTAGTATGTGTGGTGTGAAACTGATTGTTAGAATAAGAAATGAAAATGTGAAATAAAAGAAGATGTAGTGACTAAGATTGAAAAGGGCATGCTTCGATGGTTCGGTCATTTGGAAAGGATGGATGAAAGAAGATTGACGAAAGAGATATACAGGTCGAAAGTGAGTGGAAGGGTCGGAAGGGGCCGCCCTAGGCGTACTTTTTCGAATCAAATCGGAGAAATACTGGAAAAGGGCCGAGTCTTAAGTACGCGAAACCGACGTGCGTGCATGACTCGATGTATGAATGTTGAAGAAGCGAAAGAAATTTGTCAAGATCGTAGCAGTGGAAAGAAGTGGTCTCTGCGTACCCCTCTGGGAAACAGGCGTGATTTAATATATTTATGTAATGTATGAACCTCCACCAACACAATATACAGTTCTACCATTTTCTTAATAGCTATCGGCAATCTTCGTTTTTCTATGACACACGAGTGACAAATATACTGTCAGTTGCGAGTGCAAGCGTGATAGCTATAGCCAGCCGAAAGCTATTAAGAAGCTGAGAAAACTGTCCATACTTGATAAAATAAAGAGTAACGTAATAAGACATTGGTTGAATGTGACGCCAATTAAGGGTCCCACTGAGCATGTGTTGCATTGGTGCTGCAACGCAGATTTACTTTGGATCTTTTTCTGATTGTTACGTGTTCACGTGTGATGTTTCTTTGTTAAGTGAAAGTGTGAAGTTCATACATTTGCTTCTTGCCAGTTGACAGCGAATGTATGAACTTTACACTTGCACTTAACAAAGTGTAAACAGGGCCTTTACACGTTGATTTTACTAATCACTTTACACCGGCACCTTTCACCTGCACTTGCTACTTCACAAAGTTTAAACAAGCCTTAAAGCATAGGGGTAGGGTAACAGCATTAAGCAAAAAAATGGGATACACTTAAACTGAAAAAAAAAACAACTTTTAAGTAAATTAGCAGCACGAGACTTAGAGGGCTTTAATTTGAGAAAAAAAATGTGTAAAACTTTGATTTTGTATTAATAATTTTAAGTCACCCTGTATACTATAAAAAAGTTTTGTACAAAGAGAAAACTAGTTTGGACTGGTTTTATTACGGATTTTTAGCTGGGTTTTCCACGTAGGATAGGCTGTTTAGTTTGATTCATACTTCAGCATCCTTGATAAGTAGGTATATCTCACATCAGTCAGAATCCTCAACATTATTCAATATTGCTAATAGTTTAATTAACATTACACATGAGTTACTTTAGCGGTTTAATTTCAATTCAACCCCGATTTCACCCTACCGCTACCCCACGGTTTATCCACAAATATGAATATATTGGCTGTCGGTATGTTTACTGATTTGGGGGAACCGCGGGCAAGTTGGATTAAATCTGGCGCTTTGATCACTGGGGTATGGTCGCCACGACAATACTATTTGTAACCCCCGACAAAAAAAGAGGGGTGTTACATATTAAACGTCTGTATTTGTGTACGTTGATGTCTGTGTATCTTTCTTTCTAATACATATATCGCAGATTTTTATATATGAAGTTATGGTAAATTATATTTGAAATAGAAGTGGACGTAAACAGGTTATAAAAAGTAAAGTAACTGAATTTTTAATTTGTATGCACGGGATAATAACATTAAAAACCTTTTTTTAATTTGGCAGTAACGTTGAAAACTCGACTTTTTTATTAACAAAAGCTTTGCTACGTACCTACCTACTTGTTACTATTGCATTTATTTTAAGCCAACTGCGACATTTTGTCTAACCTTAGTCACACAAAAGTGGTAATGTGGTCACAAATCAACCTAACGTCCCTCTCGCTACACTCATCGTTACACCTAACTTGAATGCTAAGTCTTAAAAAAACAATAGACGGATCGATTGTTGTTTTAGTTTTTTTCGCAACCTATTTCTAGTTTTATTCTATTTGTTTTGATATTGTAAACGTTTCATCTATCTATTTAAATTTATCCTAACTCCTATACTGACCACAGACCAGTTCCAGGAAGAATATAAGAAACAGTCTTGAAATAAGACCACACGCAAAATATATTTGTACTTAAAGCACATTAAAACCAAGATAGTCGGTGGTCGGCATTGTAATGTTCTTCTAAATTAAAACGTCTTATCGACTATTTAATAGCCAATGTAGATTCAATTATCTACGTATACAAATATGGTTGATAATGCAATAGGAGGTTTGTAACTGACGACCTTTTTTTGGAGAGTACTGCAGTGGACCACAGGCGACTGTAGCGACCCCTGCCGGGCACCCTCGAGTTTTAGAACATTTTGTTTGTTTTCTAACTTCTTCTGCTTCATTGTAGCAACTTTGAATCCCTTGAGGCAATTGCGACCCTTAACAACAAAAGACTTGAAGAAACAATGAAATACTAATCATAATAATTGGGATTGTTCATATTTTTTAAATAACTCTAATTCGAAAACCATTTCGAGGAGGGTTTTAAAGCCGTTCTGCATTATTAAGTTTTTGAAATATTTATCTATTTCGGACATTGTGACAAAAGTATATTTGACCTTTGTTTGACTTTCGTTTTTGGCTTGAAGTCCTAGGTGTATTTCACGGGTTAGGCGAAAACCGCTTGAAATATTATGTTTTATTATTATTACACTATGACAATCATCTTTTTATCATTGGAAATCATTTAATTGTTGTAATGTATTAGAAAAGGCCAACCCAAATTTAAAATAATCATGTCATCCATAAAATGACTGCTAAATAAATAAAGATATTAAAACCAAACTATTGGGTCAAATACAAAATTAATGAAATTGGTCCATTGACCCATTGTTTCGAATTAGAATGTAAAAACCGTGAGATATTTTTTTTGGGTTATATACACCGTGTTTTTCTTGATTTACGATAACTTCGGCATATTACTAGGTACTTACATCTATAGAAACTACATGGTAGATGAAAAAATTAAATATTGCAAAAAAAAAATGTTTTCTGTTTAGAACAAAGTAATTAAATTTTGTATCTTTGGTCATTCTAAAAGGACCTTTGGAGTTAACTAATAGATAATCAGTGTGAAATATGTCAATGTTGGCGTGACATACTCGAACACACACCATTAAGAGCCTTTTACACCAGTTGAACGTGATTAACTGATTAAATTTTAAAATGAAATATCTTTAAAACCGTAAGAGTTATCATTTGTCTGTCTTCGGGAAATTAACTTTATTTGACCTAAAGAACGTTCCTTTAAAGTTATCGTAAATCAAAAAAAACACGGTGTATAAAAAATATAGTCAACTCTAATAATATTTTAAAGAAATACTTACTCAGACCACTGTCGTTTGTAACTGCGGCACGCATGTTTTCTTATTCTCGTAAATGATTTTAAAATACCGCTTTTACAACTTAATGTAAGATATTTTATAAAGTTGTAAAAGTGATATTTTAAAATACCTTACCTACTCAATACTACCCAGGCTAATGCTGTAAAGAACTATATAAAAATTATCACCTCCACAAACCAGAAACATAATAAACAAGGGCAAGTCCTTTGATGATTAATTAAAACATAAGAATTGATATAAAACGAACCTTAGAACAACTCGCAAACGATAGTCTTAGTACATCTAAATCTACTGTCCCAACAAATAAACATAAATAAAACAAACTCGTTTGTACCTGACTGTACTCTACCCTTTTAAGTAAAAACGCCGTCTTTACCAAAATAGTGTTATAGCATTAGCAGCCTTATTCTTATTAAGGGAGGGTCGAATCTCTGAGTTAAAGAATTGGTTTTAGATACGATTAACTGACTTAGAACGATAGTACTGCTCTAGGCGTCCGCTGAACCAGACATTTCATTACAAATAACCATTATAACAAGACCCACGTTCACACTTATGATCCACATCCAGATAGATCTCACTAAATAGGTCTTTATTTTAATATAACCAGTGTAGAAAGATCCACGATTCCCCGGAATTGAAATGAAATGGTGGTTTAAGTTGAATTGGTGATAGGATATGCATGTAATCGAGCTTGTCAGTTAATTTGCATGGTTATTAGTGTTTATTTAATTTTGCGTTTTATTGTTAAGGCTTTATTACGTTAATTTAGAGTGTGAAGTTGGAATTATGCATTTGCATACTATATTCCTTTAGCAGTCGGCTTCTTCGCGATTCTATGTAGCACGAGAGACAAAATTATACTGTTATGCAAGTGCAAGAAGGAAAGAAAGAGCTGATAATGACATGAAATGTAGTTGTATAATAAATCGCAAAGAGGTATGTTTACACAGAACTATATAGTTCTGTGTATGTTTAGACCGGTGCACCTGGCTTTCCATAGTCTCTGCCTACCCCATAGGGAGCCAGTGAGTACAGCTGTCTAATAAATTATTAACTATAATAGCAAGTACAGCTAATTCTTCGCATTACCTTACTTGGTTTAAAGCTAAACCTAACTAACGTTGTCCGTCATCTGTCTGCAAAGTCTAGTAATTGCAAGCAATTTGCGTACAAGCCAACGTTTAAAGGTAATTATATCGTGGACTAAGTAAATGTTTACGTAACGTAACTTAATGGGTAAGTTCGTTGGCATTTAAATTCTGCAGCTTTACTGTTGAATTAATTTGTCTTCTTTAAGGTCCGTGCATATCACAACTAAATATGGCATTACACAGATTTAGAACTCTAGATGCACGCTTAATAAACTACGAGTACATTTGATAAATTTCAGTCAATTACACAGGTTATTTATACTTTAGTAGGTAATGTCTTCCATCCACGGGAAGACATTACCTTACTACGAGGCGACTAAGGGAATAAAGGCTTGTAGTACTGTTAGGCGATGGGCTTGCCACCTGTCACTAATACACTGGGAAACATCTTATCCTACTTGTGCAAAATGTGGTTACAGAATTATCCAGAAGATTTAAGACTTGTTGGTAATTCTTTAGCTCTGCCTACTCCACTCTGGGAATGAAGAATCAGTTTATATAGTAGGTAATCAAAAAATACTAAAAACTTATCAAGTGCTCTAGGTATTCAGATCGAGTGAAAAAAACACCGACCAAATAACTTTTTCTCAAACATGCTTTGAAACGGTTATCCGATTGAAACACAAGGACGGAAAGTGCCCAATTTTACAAAAACCATAAGAAAACACTTTCCGTCCTTACACTTACGTCCTATTGCGTATAAAATCGAAAGGACCATGAAAAAAAGTGTGGTGCAGCGGCGGCTCGTCGTGCGTGGAACTATCTTAACTAGTACTCGTCGTTTTCGAACAAACATTCTCTCCGAATTTGTCAAAGGTTATTAAGAATACTTATAATCATGTATTTGTATCATTTCCTCGCATTGTTTGAGAAAAGCATTATAGGTATATGCCTCGGCGGAAACGAGGATTTCCTGACTCGTATTTTAGCAGGCCTCGCTATTGCTCGGCCAGCTTACCACCTCGTCAGGAATTCCCTTACTTTCCGCGCCTAAACAATAATGTACTATTCTGGCCCCATTCATTTTTGTTCTTTATTGTTATAGCGGCAATAGAAATACACACTCTGAAAAAACAAATGTCTACCTACTACGGTTCATTAGCCCGTTGAAAGACAGATGGACGGACGGACGGACAGAGGCTCCGTATAAGGGTCTCGTTGCCAATTGGGTACGGAACCCTAACATTTACTAGCAGTACGGTGTTGCCAGCAAAGTTTCTACATGATTTTTGTAACTGTCGTAATAGTTCAAAATAATTAGGGAAACGATACAAGTAAAAACTAGTATAGTATAGTATAGTATTTATTCATTGTAAACTGTGTACAAAAGATGTAAAATAAAATGACAATAGCATCAACAGTTGCCCATTGCGAGCATACAATTTTTGTGACTTATATCTAAAAAAACGCATGAATTTAATAATTTATACATGTATCATGGCCAAAGAATTCGTTAAGATCATAAAATACATTATGGATTAGCCATTTTTTTAACTTAAACTTAAAATAATTGCCCTCTAACATAAGTAAGTATTTAATTTATTCATTGTAAAATTATTTTGATTCTGTTTCTATTTATTTTATGGATTACAATCAAAATGGACACACAAGCATAAAACATCATCATATATGGGTAAACTTCTTAGCCTAATAGTGCAAAATGTGGTTACAGAGTTACATACGAGTATAAACAAGTTTTTAGAGTTGTTGGTAATTCTGTAGCTCTGCCTGTCCCACTCTGGGAATGAAGGCGTGAGGTATATGTGTAGGTGTATCAAAATTGATATAGGTATATGTAAAAAATTGTTAGTATTAGAATTTGTGTTTTTTTTTTCCCCGACGCATTTTTTTATTACGGCTATTTACTTTGATTAGGCCAGAATATAGTATCTTCTTGTATTTTAAAGCTAGCACATTTTAAGGTTAGGCTAGTACACATTAGATTAGGAACTTTTACAAAAATTATACCTACACGACCTAAAAGATTTTTGCTAACAAGAACAATGAAATAACTGATTTTTGTCCCTAACAATTTGGCCACCCACTACCCACACACACATCACACTTAATAATCTGGGAACCTATTGAAAAAGGGCATAAGTCGACCTAACTCGTATAAAACCGAGCATGGTCAGACATGATCCGAAATCGTTACTTCGCAGAAACTATCTTAAAAAACACCAGGTATGTACTAATTCTCTATATAAAGTTAGTTATTTGGTGCTGTCTTAGGCGATTTAAGTAGATATAAACACTTTAGTTGCCAGTATCTCAGGAACCAATCATGTCTACTTAGCCGTTATAGTTTTTCTTTACAATTCATTATATGCGCTTTCGTTGAAGATATTTTACACACTATGGGGTAGACGGAAAAAAAACATCCCAACGTTACGTGTACGGGAAGTACACTAAAAAAAAGCAAGATTATTTTACCACTTTGTTGGCGTGACTAATATGTATAAATATGGCAAATTACAGCTTTCTAGTACTAACAGTCTCTGAGCTAGGCTGCGGACGGACGGACGGACGGACATGGCGAAACTATAAGGCCAGGGTCGTTTTCACCCGCCGCCCCGGGCCGACAGCGGCCCGCCGCCCGCGGCGTCTGAACCTAGACGCCGCCGACAGCGGGTGTTTGGTCGTTTTGAGAACGTAGCCGCGGCGGCCAGTCGCGGCATTCCGAGGGTTTTTGCTTGCGAACGGACGTGTGTGTGTAGGTTCGTGAAATGGAAAAAACTCTAGCATATTTATTGCTTCAGGAGGAAGAGAATGAGGATTTCTTAATAATATTGAGGAAGCAAAAGAAAAAGAAGAACAAGATATTTAAAGCTAGACAAACGGAGGGTGCCTACAATATTTTGGTGACTAGGCATTTCCCACACTATGTTTCAAATTGTTGTTTTTAAAGTTTTTGTCCTGTGGATCGTACAAGATACTATTACATTTGACTAACTCGATCAAAAGTTCGTCCTTTTCTTTGGTGAATTTCTCCATATTGAGCCAGCGTCCACCCGCCGCAATGCTTCAAAATAACTAAAGACGCGGCGGCCAGCGAGCGGCAGTCGCGGGCGGCGGGGGGACGCCGCACGCGGCGGGCGAAAACGACCACTCCCGAGCATTCCCAAACATACCATTCAGACGCCGCGGGCGGCGGGCCGCTGTCGAACGCGGGCAGCGGGTGAAAACGACCCTGGCCTAAGAGTTCCTAGTTTGACTACGGAACCCTAATAAAAAGGGTATAAACATAAACGGAGTGTATTAGACTTATACCAATTATAATTTAGAGCATAAGCGTAATTTTTACTAACAAAATATGGATTTCTATTATCTGTGATGATAAATGGTATTTTTTTTTTACCCTTTTTCACTAGGATCTCACAATTATAGCGATACCAACAGCATCTAAGATCAAAACTCTATAAATATAAACATCCTAAGCAGCAACGAGCTGAATAATTTAAAGAAAGACACAAAGCTGCGTCGGTCCGTTTGGCTCTATTGTTCTGTCCGCGGTCATATTTCGCCGTATCTGAGCAGACAAAGGTAAGTACAGTGTTTCTCTGTGCTAAACCTGAACAAAGGACATGTAAATATATGTAATCTATGTACAGTCAGCCAATGTGGTCCACCGGCGTAAGGTTGCATTTCGTTTGCAAGCTGCATAATCGCTGCCACTATCTTAGGGCCAGTACAGACGGACAGCATTTCAACTGCAACCCAGCTGCAAAGTGGCAGTTCCAGTTCCAACTGCAAACCCATTGCAAACCAACTGCACGACACCTGCAAGCGGACTGCACAATGGGTTTGCAGTTTCGATGCAGTTGCACCAACTGCATCAGAACAGCCCTGGAACTGCCACTTTGCAGCTGGGTTGCAGTTGAAATGCTGTCCGTCTTTACCGGCCCTTATCGTTTAAGTTACCGCCAAGCAGCAGTGATTGCATTGTTGTGTTGGGGGTTAAGGCGGTACGGAATCCTCAGTGCGCGGGTCCGACTCGCACTTGACTGGTTTTTTTGTTTTTCAGCTAGATGCTGGGTTTTTTTTCTGAAACCGTAAACTTTTCGGGATTGTTATAAAACAAACGTAACCTAAGCTAATGGGTTCTATACAATGGCCTTTTAAAAAAAGTTTACGGTTTCAGAAATCAAACCAGTATATACAGGTTAAAAAAAATCCTTAAGTAAGATCATTTTACTTTAAAAAAAAAACAAAACTGCATTTAAAGATTTTTTTAAATTAGCTTGTCTCACCCGGGAATCGAACCAGCTAAATATTCAAATAATAAACACTCGCTGTCTTATTGTACTAATCTTTAGAATTACTGTTCAGAATAAAATCTCTCTAATAAACATTTCATACAAATAAAAAAGATCGTGAAATCTAAAATCATTTTTTGAATTTGTAGCTGGTTCGGGTTAAATAAAACCTTTGAATGCAGTTTTATTTCCATTAAATAAAGGATTTAAGGCCGTTTCCGCCCAGGACCGATAATTTCCCCCCCCCCGTATAATGACCAAATGGCCATTATGTATTATATGGCTATTATTTATTTGTAACTTTACATTTTATGATACGAGCCCATGCTGTAATATCTATAGACGAGTATAAATTAGTGAACAGTGCACAGTGACTGTTACGGGAAGATCGTGTGTGTCCGCAACTCGATATGCGCGTGCGCCGAACGGGTTCCGCGCTGAATATCGCCAAATATCCGATTACTGCGCAGGAGCTGGATGCCGTATGTTTTATGTACTATCACGGAGTTTAATAGTTTCGCTACCTCACAACTTTATCAGCGGGCCTGTTATGGTCGTGGTTATTCATGTTAATAAAACGTATATTACTCTTTGACTAGTCTTTAAGTGCGAGGGTGATGAATACTTTATCTACCACGATAAAAGGGACCATAATACGAGCCCGGTATGGTTGCGTTTATCACTTGACCAAATGTGGATAAGCATCCGTCACTCTCGTACTTATATACGTGTTAGAAAGTGACAAATCCATAACATAAAAATAGAAACAGCTGGCTCTGCGACCTTATTAGGCATACACCTGGATACTCATTTAACGTGGAAAATTCATATACAAAAACTATCAAAACAATTATCCTCCTTCATATACGCCCTCCAGCACCTTAAGCGCGTCACCGACTTCCAGACGGCCCTCTCGGCGTACTATGCGTACGCTTATTCCCGAATGCTGTATGGGCTTATATTGTGGGGAAATTGTTGTGAGGTAGATGTTGTATTTATCTGCAAAAAAAGTGTGTCAGGATACTGGCAAATATTGATCCTATGGACTCCTGCCGCCCCCACTTTAAAATGTTTAAAATACTGACACTTACATCCATGTATATTTTAGAATCTTGTAAATTCATCAGAAAGCATTCAGACTTATTCCAGACTCTCAAAGAAACAAAGAGAAATAATAGAAATCTTAATAAACTTAAACTACCGTTTACCAAATTAAAATTAGTTGCGTCCAGTCCACACCATATGATGATTAAAATATACAACCATGTACCAAATTCCATCAAATGTGAAAAAAAATACCCTTTATTTATAAGCAAGTTAAAAATATTTTTAAGTGATAACTGCTTTTATAGTCTAAGTGAATTTTTAAATACCGAATTAAGAGTTAAATGAACACAAGTAGAATTCTTTATAATGTATAAGTAATATAATTACAAATATATGGGAAATATATATATATAAAACTATACATAATTAAAAATAAGTTATGTAAGAATTATTGATATGTGCAATATTCGTAGCTTTTATTTTATTCTAATAATTAGGTCCTAGCCCTACTGTCCTAAGTTGCTACGCCCTTGCAGGGTGTCATATGTATACCTTCCATGTAATTCCATCTATATACCTGTAATATGACTTGCAATAAACGAATTTGAATTTGAAATTTGACAATGCGTTGCGTTGCGAAATCGCTTATTCATTTTGTCACGCGATAAATGCAGGTATATTAGGCCCCCAGAAATATAAATTGAGTCAAGACTTAAATTGGCAAGGCTCTTGAGGCCTACACTAAAGTCGGAAGATTTTATCCTAAAACCGACCGCCTTACCAATGGTTCGGCGACCCTGCAATGGCAAAAACGGGAAAATAACAAACAACAAAATAGAATCACAAAATGTAATCTTTGAGGGATTGGGAATTTAGTGTTGTGTTTGGGAATATACATGAGTAAGAATATATTTTTTCCTGGGTCTGGATTGTGTATTTATTTGTCTAGGTAAGTATGTCATTGTCAACTTAGTATTTATTATGTGAGAGAGGCAAACGAGCAAGCAGGTAACATTTTATTATTTATTTATTACAGTAAATCAAACGGACTTTTACAATAGTACATTGTGTATTAAGGTCGGTTAGTAAGGAATTACGATCGAAGCTTTAGTAGAAGCCCGAAGTCGAAGACTGAGGGCTTTCTGAGTCGAGGTTCGTAATACCCGTACCGCCCGTGAAACATACAATGTTTTTCATCACATTTGCGAGTAAATAAATACACAAGTCAGCACAACTATTATTACGAATTACTTGAACTTTTTTTAAGCGGATGGCTGGCGGACTCCACAGATTATACAAATGTTTCGTTCAGAAACGTTAAGGGCAAATACTTACGTAGTTATATACATACAGCCCTGAAGGAGTGTAAAAAAAAACGACGTTTTGATACAGAAAACTATTAAAATCGGTTATTAAGGACATTAATTGAGTATTTAAGTAACATGTAGCGAGATTGCAATGAAATTCCTGTTTAAATAACATTTTAAGACAATTTTTCAATTGCGTGTAAACTCTTTGCTTGAACTTGCATGACCTGTGTGCTGGCTGTGCCATAAATATGCCATAAATTACTTACCGACCTTGGGTTTCATGGTAAAAAGAAAGGTCGAGGGTTTGGATGGGATGGGGCATTGCGGCCAAGTTAACCTGTATGTTTAGATACTGTTTACGTGCAAGTGTGATGAAAATTATCAAAAACTGCACCGGTCAACGACAATTTGGTTTGTCTCGATGCACCATTCCAAGACAGCTAGATACAAACAAATAAAAAGGTACATAATAGTGTGTAAACTAAGTTACTTTTATGTATTATGAAAGAAGAAATCACAGCTACTCAAGAAGCTGTTTTCTTGACTACTTATATATCAATGTAGGTACCTACCTATGTAAAATGGAATTTTAAAAAGCGAAATCTACCTCTCTTCCCTAATAAGCTCGCGGCCGTTCCACAATGGTCCAATAACTCAATAACGAAGATTTCCGTGCGGCCGCGCCCACTGTAGGTAGATGGCCCTTCATATACTTAATTGGTTTAACTAATTTATCTGATTATTTACGAGCGGGGGTCAAAGTGCTTTATTAACTTTCTTGGAGTAATAAAAGGTTTGTGGAGCTCCGTAAGAAAATATTATAGTTAAGGGTTCTTGATAGCTAATTTGAGGGTAAAATTTTAACGGTACGTTTTTTTTACCATGTTGTACAGGTATTAGTATTTTTTCTGTTAACAGTTTTTTCAGTAGTTTATTCGTAGGTTTTGTTGCCAACCCTGAGGACTAAGATGGAATGCCTCTATGCTAGTCATTTCACCGGCTGTCTTATCCCCAAACCGGAACACAACAATGCGAATACTGCTGTTTGGCGGTAGGTTAATGAATAAGATGGTGGTACCGGTCCGGACGGACCCTGCACAAGGTCCTACCACCCGCAAACCAAACGTATTCGTATCAAACCTTAGTGATACATGGTTGCCGAGGGTAGAAAGTTCGCAACGCGATTTATGGACGAGTCACATTTAGACCCAAACGTAATTGGGACCTTGAGGCCCACTAACTAGTCCATTTAATTGCGCTTTCTGCCGATACTTTTCTCTTAAGAAATAAAACATTTTTTTATAAATTATTTACGTAATTAGTATGAAATAGGCCAAGAATATTTTTATTTTGTATGAAAACATCCTAAATTGTGATGTGAAGTGATGTTGGATGATCCAAAACCAGACCCAAAGGGTAAAAGGAATCCCCTGAAACCGTTACTGATAGAAAGCTACACTATTCTAGAGTTAGATGAGATAGGATAAATTTTATCAAAGTCGTGGACAAAAGCCAGGAATCTAGTGTAAACCAACTTCCGTATACCTGGTACTATCAATGTCGCAATCAGGGTAACCTAACGAGCCTTCATAAATCAGACCGTTCATAACAATCACTGTTGAAACATTTAAATCATAAATAACTTTATAGCGAATACCGCTTATGCCATTCTGATCATTATTACCGTGTTATTTGTATCATAATAAAAACAAAAACAACGTAAACGCCGACCACTGTAAAGTCCTTTTTCATTTGAATTGAGGAAACAAAATGGCCACAATTCAAAAACAAATGCCAAATGATTTGAAAATTTATGAAAGTGGAGTTCTGATTTCAAATGTAATAACGATTTATTTTGAATTATGTCCTTATTGAACAGAATTGTCGCAAACTGTAATTGGCTTCATGAACGTCTCGTTAAAGCTCTAGTGGATTTAGAAGGGCGTGGGTGGATAGGTCAGGTTATAATGGTGTTTAGATTTAAATATTTTAAACAAAGAAAACACGTTGAACTAGATTGAATCCAGTGTCTTTTAAATAGACCTCGTGCATGGAAACTTTAATAAAATAGCACAGAAAAATTTCAAAAAGTGGCCCGTAATTTTTCAGTAATTAATTACATAAATGTATAGGTATGTTATTATTATAACAAACGTTATTTTAGGGACGTTTCTAAAATTCCTTGAACTCATCAAATTATTCTTTAATCAGAAGAAATAAATTATGAATGAATATATGTATGCCATTTATTGATACCAGTGCTAACATACATCCCCTCCCCGTTTTGCATATAAGTCCCCATAAGTCCCCTAGTCTGTTCAGTTAACCTACCTCAATACTCCCGAATACATCGAGGAATATTTTTCATTACCTATATCTAAGAAATATCACCTTGATATTTTACAGAAAACAGTGTGGCTCTCAAATTCTTGCCAACACTATCAAAATATTATCAAGATTAGCTCATTCCTCTTCGCAAAAAGGAAGTGTATTTAACGTAGCAAAAACTCTTGTTTTGCTACCGACAACAGAAACATCTGCTTTGGAGCAAATTGACCGTGATACGGATCAACTGCAACTGGAGCTTCCGCAGAGCTTTCTCTTAAGTTTTTTTGGGTTCTGTTGACTTTTTTTGCCGTGGTTCCCATCTGTGAGTCGCAGGCTTTTTCTTAACGTTTTGCCGTGGCTTTGCCTGCTTAAATTAATTCTACGAAACAAAACGATATCACGTATTGTTATCGGATTATTTTTCAATCAATTTAATAAGGGCTATCGTAACGTCAACAATACGTGAAATAAATACTTTGACTTTGATTTTGAAGACAAAGTAGACTCCAGACAGACAACCTCACTGAATGGCGATTAAGTCTTTCCTTAGTGACTATTTTTCATACAAAAGTTTGGAAAAATCATTTAAATTGTCTTTGAAATCTGTCTGACTACAGCGGTAAGCCCCTGTTCTGGGTTTTTGAGTTTAAATTAAGTATTATAAACTAGCGACCCGCCTTTAATTCGCTTCGGTTCATGTAAGTTTACTGACACACCAGTATATAAACCAGAATGTATTTATACATAAAAATCCCTCCGTAAAAAACTATCTAAAATCCGTTGCTTGGTTAAGTAGGAGTTAGCGGATATACAGAGAGACATAAAGGCAGACAGACGCGAAAAGCGACTTTTGTTCTATTGTATGTAAAGAAGATAAGGATATCCCCAAAATATGGAGGCGTTTTTGTAAATGTAAGCAGTCCTGTGTCACAAACTTAAGTTAATTTAACCACCTGTATGGTATTAATTATTCATGCCAACGCTTTTTTTTTCCTGGCAACCTCGAGCGGAAAATAATGATGCGGAGCGGGTGTGCTCGCTAATTAATTGAGTGTTAGTTATTAATGACTCGATGATACGTTCATTAGGGAGTCACGCGGATTTAATCATTGTTTTATTTATGACTACAACAACACAGGTGCTTTAGCTATCGTCTTTATTCCACTTTGATTCAGACCATTTTGCTTCCATATTGTAATCGTTGTTCACGTCATGACAGCTCTTTTTCATTTGACAGAAGGAAATGTGCTAGTGCGTTCCATCCTCTGGGGGGCGGGGGGGGGGGAGGTCACGACGTTCTACTCGCAGGGTCATTGCTAGCCAGGTCTAGGAGGTAGGTCAGGATCGACAGTTATAATAATTGCACTATTTTTATTACGTACCTAGGTGTTGCAATTTTTTTCATACTAAGTAGTCGTTTATTTAAAATTTTGAAAACACTGCGCTACACCAATGTAGACATTGTGGAATCAAGCCTCAGGGCGTGTCTTCCACTTTGTCTTTCAAATCATATACCTAGTTATCACAATTGTTTGTAAGTCGGTCAAGTCGTTAACAACAAACACATTTTTGCGCTAGTCACGATTAAACTAGTACTATACTCTGATTTTCCTAAGATGATGGCTGTGACAGCCGTATTTCGTAATTACAATCACTTACTACACCCACAAGCGATATGTTTAAATTCCTGAACGGCGTCACTAGGTTTGTACCGATGTAGTAAAGTTAAAGAAATAGGTGTAAAAAGTAGTGATTATAAATATGAGCTGTCACAGGCATCATCTTAGAAAAATCAGAGTATAGTATCATAATGTCGAGTCATAGTGTGGTTTGTATCATTCACAAAAAAGGAATGTATGAATGTATAGATTAATAAATCATTGGTTAGATATGACGTAATATAATTAGCATTTTCCTAAGCAAATTGAATTTTAGAATATTATTGGCTCAATGACCTAAGCCAGTTAGTTTATAATTGTGATATTTTTTTCAAGCGGTGTCAAAATGTTGAAGGTATACCCAAAAATAGTCCAAAGTCATCTGGTACACATCGATCCGATACCTTTAGTTTATTTTACACTATTTCCGTCTCCTTGATCAGACGCTTCCCAAAACCATAAAATCCCAACATTTTTCGTAGTAAGCTACATTTCACACCAGGTCCAACAGCACAAATTTATATTTACCGCCATCAGAAACATAAACATTGAGAAACTGTATGAAAACACGCTTTTTTCACAAGCAAGAATAAGTTTGTCTGGTATTACTGCTGTCCAAAAGAAAAACGCAAAAGGACAGTATGAAATCCGTATGCGCTTACTATCTTTTGGGTTTAGGCGCTAGATTTAACGTCAGGTAATCGCCCATATTGGAATGTCAACCATTTTTTTTAAATCGCTTCAATGGACCACGAAATACGACAGACTCTGTGGCAACAAAAAGCTTTTCGAAATGACTGGCCATTCATAAAAGTTTAAAAACCGTTCCGATTTTAGAATCACTACCACGTGTATTTGACCTTATTGGAAAAGAATTACAGTTCATTTTGGAGTAAAATATGAATAATATTTTTTTCCAAGATGAAGACGTTTAAAGTTATGTTAAAAATTTAAATGCATCTGTATTATTAAGCTTTTATGATTCAATTTGGAACGGTTAGTGCAGTTTTTTTTTAGAATATTATATCTTGCCAGTTTGTTTAGGATAGGGACGTAAGTACCGAAGCGTCACATTAGTTTGACGTTCTTATTATCGATTTAAATTTACAATGGAACGATTATAGTTTGGCAAAGAATGCGATGTAACCTTTATTTAAGTATTGGGGCGCGCCCGTAAGATAACGTTGTTCAAAATTAGAACAGTTCGTTTCACTCGTTCCAGATGACAGCATATAAATATCGACATGATATCATTTTATAATATACTTGGATGACTTAGCCGGTCTAATCAGCCTTGTCTAATACTTCCCATGCGGTTAATACAACACATAAATAAATGAATCAAAACAAAACACGTCACAATGTGAGAGAGATAATCGTTGTATACATGCTAATAGACACGTATGCAAAACCATGGTTGAAATGACTAGCATAAAGGGAATACCACCTGAAGATGCTGTCTTGGATCTGCTCTCATGAGAATGCATAGTCTGTGGGCCTGTGTGTCCGCTTTACTTGTCCATACCATTAAGATTTAAGGTAATTGCAGGTCGTTTTAACAGCTTACACTTTAATCATAGTATAAATAGAAAAATAGGTCATGTTCGGCCCTTTACGAGTTTCTGTGACATATTACCGCTCCGGCGCTAGGGTTTTCCATGTATCATTTACGTGACGACATAAATATTTGCGTCGATGCGTTATCGCTTGATACTTAGTAAAACGCCACCGAACGCGGCGCGTACAGTCAAAGCACGCTCACATGCAAGCCGCCCGATATATTGGCTAAAGTCACCAGTGGTCAGCCAGAGACCTGGGGCCCCAGACAAGAAGCATTACGCCAACTCGCTTTTCTATTCGTTTCGTTTTTAACCAATCGCGTCACTGCTAGATCACGTAACTTTTCGTATCACGTCATCTACAAGTGAAGCGATTGGTTTAAATACGAAACGAATAGAAAAGCGAGTTGGCGTAATGCATCTTGTCTGGGGCCCCTGTAGTGGGCCTCCGACTATACTTTGTAGGAGTGGGAAGAGTATGAGAGATATATTTCCCACTCGTCGCACTTATATAAGGTCGACTACTATTCTCTGGCTGACCACTGGTGACTTCACCCTTATCTTTGTTCGAAGATGAATTACTGTTATATTTATCCTATGCTTTAATGCTTCCACTTACCTGCCTTCCATTATGCATTTAATATCAAATAAACATAAGTCCCGTGCTCGCATCTAACGGCTTGCTTGAACAAACAAGCAGTCCTGCGTTCCCGTGATGCTAACCACGTTGGATCTTTACGAGCCTTTGTCTCGGAAATCTCCTGATTGTCTGGCTCTGGTCCGCTACAACAAGAGCACTTCCGGGGAATATTGCCTTTAATAATGTAGTGCTTATTGTTAAGGTTTCCGTTGTGGGCTTGAAGTTGGCAAATATAATATCTGCGGACAAGACAGTCATTATAAATTTATTGATGTTAATAAGTAAAAGTTATATCTACATACATACATACATTAAATCAGGCCTGTTTCCCAGAGGGGAAGGCAGAGACCACTTCTTTCCACTTGCTACGATCTTGACAAATTATAAAGTTATAACTAAGTAAACTTATTAAAATTAAAATAAAACTAAGCTACTCAAATATCAAAGATGTAAATAATAACCACCACTATAAAAAGAACACCCCCTCTAGCAGGTCCGCTCGCGGCATGGTCCCCATGACACTGGCTGCATTACCTCTCAGGATAGCTAGCCCAATCCTTTGGGAGAGGTAAGCACCAGCTCTAGGATCTCCGGAGGTGTCTATGAGCCGGGATGACAGAGCCTTAATAAAGCTTTTCATATCGGCTGACCAAGGTCCCACGGCAAGTGCCACAAATTCGTAATTATTTAATAATGATGAAAGACAGTGATGTTCACCTGTCGATAATAGTCTTAACTTTTTATTTATGAAATGGAAAAATAAAACAAGCCCACATGCCACCTGTTGGATGGTGAAATCTGTGACCCATAGACATAGACCTTTGCATTCTCAAGACTACAATCTTAAGTCAGAGATCCTGAGACCGCAAATGCTTTGCCAACTCTATAAGTGAATTCCATCTTAGAGTCCTCAAGGTTCGCAGTGAGTTTGCATTCTTAAGTATGCCTATATTTATGCATACTTAAGAATTCAAACTCCCACGTCACGTTAAAATCCCACGTCACGATTGCCTGAAAATTGTATTTAAAAAAAACTTATGAGGTAGGTATGTTTATTCTTATAAAATATGAAATACTCGCTTCTGACAGCGACTTCGTCCATTCGTTTTTTGGCCATGGTACGGGATTCGTACATTTTTCAGATCAAAAAGTAGCCTATTTATGTGCTATTCTATACTTATACATGGTGCTCGCGAGGAACTCGCATAAATTTACCAGCATATAGCTGAGGTCGTAATGATTAAATAACTTTATATGAACACAAGTCGAAATATGATTTTTAACTTTTTTAACTTTTCATACAAATTGAATAAATTATTATTGGCTCACCAGTAACACAATGCACAATAAATATTAATTACTCGCTAACTAAATCGAATCCAGCTTACTTAATACGACATTTTATTCTCTAAACATGGTCGGGAACACGGTGGCAAAGTTACGCGGTTTCCTCCCGAGGCACCCTGTTTAATAAATTAATATCTATGCCAAAATACAATACATTTACGTGATTGAGTAACAAACATCTACACTTTCACAATTATAATATTCGTAAGATAAACCCTAGTTTAAAGCTTGACCATTGCTTTCCAGTTCAAGAAACAAAGGTTTTCTCGATCTTTTTTCATAACTCTTACTTTCTCAAGAAATCAAAATGAAAATAGTGTAAAAAAACAATTGGTTCGAATAAACATAGTGTAGAAAGCAACTAATAACTCATTACCAAGAAATAATGATCCTTTTCACGAACATACAGATAGACGCAAATATTTACACGTTAACTGCGCGTTAGTCGTAAACGCCAAAGTTGATGTTTGGAAGGTGAGGGCATAACCGTTAGCGTCAATAAACATTGCAGAAGTAAACTCATCATTTGATGATCAATGGATGAATCATCGAGTAGCAAAAACAAGTTGGCCTATACTCAGTATTGGGTAAGAACAGGCTGAAAAAGAAGAAGAGGAAGTTCTTACACGACAGAACTGTTTCTTTATTGTTGTAAAAAATAAATTGTAGGGCTCTTTTACACGTCGGTAATATAGAGTAAATCTACTGGCACTTCGGACAAGACTATCAGAAGAAGAAGCGCCGCAATAAACCCTAGCAGAAGAACCACTCTATGCTCATAAAGTACCGAGTTCAAACCTCAGCGATTGTTGACCAATAAGTTTACTAACTTTGGTGCACTGCCAGAACCATGGTCTTACGGTGAAGAAATAATATTATCGGCAAGGGCCAATCAGCTCAAGACAACTTTTAATGTTTTCAGGAGGCAAAACTGTGTTTAAAAAAGAGTATTACGATCATAAGCTTATGTCAATGCTAAAGAATTTGCCGCCTTTCGAAAATAGCTCTCTTGTTTGTACATCTTGACTTCAATTGTACATCTGGGCACATTTTTAAAATGTTTTATTTAACTTAACATGTCAGTCAGTAGGTTCAGTTCAAATCTTGCAAGTAGTGTAGTTTCGAACAAAGGAATGAGCTGAAATTTGGAATACATAATTATGTAAGCCCATTGACAATGCTAAATTTTAGCATGTAAGAGCTGAATACATGATGGAGTCTGAAGACGGCAAAAGGATCCCTAAACAATAAAAAAAAGTCTAAACGAGTACAATCTATGACAATCACAACAATACTCCATAACTTTTCTCTATTTCTAAATATTCACTTCGAGAAGTTACTGTGTTAATACGTTATGAGGCGTGTAATGCAACATTTTCACTTAGCACGAGCAGTGGTCAAAACATCTCACTTGTTTTTGTATGACTTAACGCACGTTACTTTGCCATTGTTATGCTTAAGTAGCTAACGTAAACATCGCTTAAAATATCCCAATAACCGTCGGTCAATCTTCCAAGACTTAGCAGCCACAAGTGAAATTATTTTCAAGATATGCTGAATAAATTTTATACTTAATGTTAACTTCGGCTGACTGACTTAATAATGTCAACAGAATCGTTATTAAAAACTATTAATAATATCCAGGATATAACAAATTCATGCATTTCTTTAGAGAAACACTAATATATCAAGTTTCAAACAGCGAATAAGCTCAATATGAAGCGGTTTCCGCGCGACAAATCACACGATCAAAAGCAAAAAGCGGCAACTCAAAATAAAAATACGCTTCAGTTTGATTCTTGTCTCAAGTGTATAAAGTTTAAAGTAAAACTATAAATCGAAGTGATTTATTTGCTTTTAGTTATAAATAAGACAAATCAGAAGATTAAAGGCGAGAAGTTGATTATTTATCTCTTTTCCTTGGCAATTAAGTGGATTTATAGTGATCGTAGAAATGCATGTTTTAGATGAAATGGTGCAAGATAAGGGGGCATAACTTGTACTTATTTGTGTCCTAGGTTCAAGGTCTAAATATGTTAATAAGAGATATATATTTCCTGATATGAATGACCAGAAAGATAGCAAATTAAAAACAGCAGCAGATCTTAGCATAAGAAAACCGCAAGTTGCGAAATGCTATTCAAACTGTTATAAATACTTGCAAAAATATGCAACTGTTACAAACGGACAGGCAGAAGGTAGGCTCAACTGGCTCGGTGGTACAACACAAAGGATCCTTTTTTAAACCTATTTCCAAACTTCTTAACCCTAATAACAGTTTACGTAAAATAGAGATTTTCTAAAGGACCTTTTACCGCGGTAACATCCCATACTAAGTTATTCGGTATAATATATTTTTCAATACTGCTAGTAAATTGAAATCTATTTCACCTAGAATAAAAAGTCTTCCAGCAAAATATATTGCTTTAAAACCCTTGCTTTCTTAACCAATGGTGGTTCTAAGAACCCAGCTCCATCCATATCAAGTTAAGCTAAACAAAAACACGTGATTATCATGAAATCGTCATAAATCCTGCCCCTATCAGCGTCAACTGGCGCTGAACCACTCAAGGGAAAATAACCCGTAATCCTTTGTCTTAAGAATGTGTGTTTAAGCAGTGAGCTAATGTGATTCTCTGTTCCTGCTCGATTGTCCGTGAAAGACAGATGGGTATATAATTGTTGGCCGCAGTCTCCAACCTATTCAACAAAAGGACATATACCGTCATGATTTTCTATTTCAAGTTCTCCCTTATCAGAAAGACTGGAATGTTGAATTTCCTTCGACAACTAAATTGTAGATTTGCTGTTTTTGGAAGCAAGGAAAGAAGGTCAGGATACAAATGATTCAGCTCCGTACGTTGACGACTTTATACGTGCATTGTGAAATCTGTTTTTAATGCGATAGTGTATAATGTGTATATGTTTATTTGTTTTGGGCATTTGGTCATTATGAAACGTTTTGCCCGAAGGGTAAGAAAAGGAAAATAAATAAAGTAGTTTGGTTGTTGATAAATGATGCACCGTAGGGCTCAAGTTACATTCTATGAAAGTTAACGATAAAAAATACGTATAGAAATTGTCTTGAGCTGCCGTCCAATCAATCACAAATCACAAACTCATGTCAATTCCATACTTTTTCAGATTGCCCTTATACATTTGAATTACATTAAAAAGTATGATAGAAGTCGTTAATCGTACTTGTCAGAAGAATGGCGCATAAGACTTTATAGATTATTAAGTACCTCGTATTTAAACCTGATTTCGAAGAACAATACCTCATACTTAATTTCAAGGATAATAAGCATAAAGTCAAATAGCCTTAATGTTAGATGTAATCATTATTTTAGACAAATACCTAAATTATTATCTACTAACATGTCATTAGACACAGACAGATATTCACATCCTGAATCTACTTATTTAGGTACAAAAAAATGGGCCAAAAAACTAGAAACAACTTTGAAGGAAAGGTTCTCAACCATGAAATTATACAGGCTCTGTGGGTTTTTAAGTAAAGTTTAATTGCTATAATTAGGATCAAAACAAATAGTCTGTAGATTACTTTTAGATATAGCAGAAAAAAAGATAGTCTGAATAAACGACGAAGTTTTACAAAAAATCTAGTTAGACATGCAGTCGACGCTGAGCTAGTTTTTGACGTATATAACTAGAGACCTAATTATGTAGTTTGCGTAATGTTTTTTTTTTATTTAGTTTAATGTTCTCAAACCTGTTGATCCTTCAGCAATCCGCTTTTTAGTACGAATACTTCGTTAGGTTCCCTCTTATTAATTGTTTATTGTTTGTGACGTTCTCCTATTAATGATTTAAAAAAAACTAGCAATGGAGTTTCATGAAAAAGGATTAAAGCTTCACTAAAACCTTAGGCACGGAGCACCGCGCAATCCTAGAGCGCGGACAGCAGTTATTATCCCTGAGTTAGTGTCCTAAAGTTGCAAGATCAATTGTTTTTTTTATTTTACAACATTTGAAGGTTATAATAATAATTATTATAAGTAAGGATGAATTCTTTCATTACGAAGGATATATGGCGAGCGAGAGTGAGCGGAGATGTCGGTAGGGGACGTCCTAGACACGTACGGTGATCAGATACGTTGTAAGTATGCTTAGATCGGTGCACCTGGTGTTTCATAGTCTCTGCCTACCCAATTGGGAGAAATGCGTGAAGTTATTTATGTATGTATGTAATTATAAGTATACATAATAAATTCAAACAGAACATCCCAAAGTAGACAGAGTCACCTTTTACCTTTTTACTAAGAACTATAAATTGCCATGACAACCTACTTCAAAGTGTTAAGCTCCAAACAACACACGATAACCTCAACACCTAACGACTGTATTCTCAAGACGCTACGAGCGTTTTTGCATGTTTATATCTCCATCGTGTGACGGTACAAACATATTAAAATGCTTGCAAGTCGGTCTGTAATTGCAGAGGAATTAGTCGCAGGCGCAGCGTTCTTGCGCGCTGTAATGACACCGGCGTGCCTTGTGTAACGTCAGGAGAATAGGCGGTGGAAAGCCAAGCAATAAGCACAATAAGTGAGGGGAGCTTACATTTTTGCTCTGGTTTTTGAACACTTTTTGGAAAATACTGCTGGAGGAATGAAGATTATCTGCGATTTCGGATGCGTAGAGTTCGTCTAGAGTTTTATCGCTTTTTTACAAATATTTTGAGGAATTTAAACGGGTTCGCGGGGCAAATATTTGTGTGATGAGCGCGAGTATTTGCTTCTGAGGATTGGATGTGTTCTATGTAAGTATGTATTTCTCTATATGAGTCTGTTTATCGATGTCTAGTATAGGGTACAAGCCTAGAGCTTACTTTTGGAATGGAATAGGGTGTTTATTTAGGATGATAATTGAAACCCTCACCCGCAGAATGCTCTGTTCGCTCTTTGTTAGATAAAGGTAGTTACAGCGTAGCGAAATGTTCCCTTGTAACTTGCTGAAATGTAGCCGAGAGCTAGGTGCAGGCTGAAAACCAGCGCTGTGCAGCTGACCCAGCTCGCAGCATATGCTGAACCCTGAGCCTGTTGTCACTAAAAAAAATATATCCCTACCGTAAAGTGTTCTCATTTAAACTGTGATAATGTTTTTTTTTTGTGACAGTAAATCTTTTTTATTTAAACTAAAATGCTTATTCTGGGTGTATAATTTAATTTGTCTTTTCCTTATTGATGGACGATACGGTGTCTTTTGCTGTCGTGCTAATAAGAGACAGCATGACGTTATGCCCAAGGGCCACGACTGGAAAATAGTTAGTGTTTGAATTTCGTAATATTTAAAACTTTTGACTGAGTTGCGTCTTCCGATCTTAGCACTCTTCGTAGGGACAAATCTGTCATCGTCGCCACCTTCCCGAACACATGATTGAGGGAGGCGATGGCTGAGATACGCGTCATACTCGTGAACGGGTGCTGTCTGTGGGGTCCGGTCTGTTCACCCTTGCAAGGACCTGTTTTTCAGTTAATTATTTTAATTATAGTTCCTGACGTAGAGACCTCGTCATGGTGTTCTCCTAGTCATTATTTTTAATATTATTTTATTGACGTTACATTTGTAATTATTTTATTTGTGTTCATTTTAAAAATAATTATTTCTTACTTTATTACCTTGTAATGTAATTTAGATACTTTTAAGTATGATTGTATTAAATAATTGAAAAAATGACCTTCTGCTGGAGTTTTTTGCGGCGCTTCTTCTCTGCAATGATGGTCTTGTCGAAAGCGCTAGTAGATTCACTCCATGTTACCGACGTGTAAAAGAGCCCTCATGTGGCCAATTTACTGAATAAATATTTTGAATTTTGATTATTTTTGCCATTGGTAGCTAAATCCTCAATGTTTCTGCCGACGCTACTGTTCCGCGCGGCCAGTGATGAGAGTTGGCAAAAACACTAATAACCCATTGTCTTGCGAGTCCGCGACGGAAATCGGTTTTCGGCTGTAATTTTATGGGAGAATTGTTTTTGATTGCGATAACTCGGGTGTAACGATGGAGTCGCTGGGATTGAAAAATCTTTTTGCGGTTTCAAGTCGAGATTTGTTGTGTATTTTTTTTATTTAATTGAGTTATTAGTATTATTGTACTTTTAGTTGTTATTGTACATACAACAAAATCTGTCGGTTCATTGAAGGACAGATTAAAGAAGTTGTGGCTAAATAAACAGGATGAGCCTGAGTGTTGATCCTTCTGTTGTAGGTTTTAAATGCTGTTTACGTATGTGTGGTAGTATTATATTGTATATTATATTATTTCTATGTTTAGGTATGTATCTTATTAAGGAAGTTATTTTATTTTCTTCCTATTTATCTGTTGTATGTACTATTTGTTATTTCCTGAAATTTTGTTAATTTGTCTATCCTTCGGCATTGTCCTTGCTCATTCTACTCCAAGGTTAACTGGAAGAGATCCCATGTGGGATAAGTTTGCCTATGTACATTATTTATATTGATGCAAACATGTCTTGTAATTGTTTATGTGCAATAAAGAGTTTTAAATACATACATACACACATAAATCACGCCAGTTTGCCAGAGGAGGGGTAGGCAGAGACCACTTCTTTCCACTTGCTACGATCTTGACAAATTTCTTTCGCTTCTTCAACATTCATCATTTGTAATTGTAAGTTATTGGTATTTTTATGTATTGAAAATATAGGTTATTTACTTTTTTATGGTTTTGTAAGAACCTTTAAATTCACAAACAGAGCTTCTCGGCAAGACGCTATAGTTACTTGTTTTTTTTGTTTTTTTACTTTGTTAAAGCATTACTCGGAAATCGATATAAATACAGTCATTGGTCGGAGTCTACCTGTTTGGCCGATTACCAAGATTCTGCGAAGACAGACACACAGACGTCATTTTACGTGAGACACGCCCAATGTTTTTTTTTAAACTACGAAGGAAGAGCATTTAGCAGGTGATGTTTTTTTGCGATAATAACACCTTTTGTTGTTTGTTACACATGCTCCCTCCTATAGTACTAAAAAGTTACTCTCCTATTACTTAATCTATCTAATTAAATGACAATTATGTATGTAAAAACTTACCTAGCTACATTTTTAATTTTTACTTCATCTCATTTTGGCTCTTCAGGCCAACATATTTTGACAGCTGACATTTCATTTTACGCTCTGTGCAGACTTGAACTTTGCTCAAGCTTCGCACCGGCACTATTATAAGAAAAAAAAACATTGTTTTGTTCGAGACATTACGAGAATGCCATAGTTAAGTAAATATACTTAGAAGTTATTTTCTTGTTGGCGATTTTTCAGTACACAAACAAACATAAACAGTATCTAATAACTAAATGATAGCTCTATCCTTTCCTTTCACATGACAGAAAATAAAAAAGAGAATGAGAAAATGAATGAAAACTTTGGCTCCCATATATTTTCATTTGCGAATTAGAAAAATCGGGCCTTAGATCATCATAAAGCTCCTTTTAACTACAATGGAGTTAATTTTCATGTTTTTGTTACAGGTAAGCGGAAAGAAATAAAAAACCTTGTTGCAACTTATCAAAGAGGGTAAGTAAAATATTTCAAGCAATATAAATGGAGGACACCGGCGACACGGCGATAGTTTGAGGATAATCTTTTAATGTTATGCACCTTTTGTGTTAGTTTTAAAAATAATTATTTATTACTTTATTACCTTGTAATGTAATTTAGATACTTTTAAGTATTATTGTGTGTAATCATTGAAAAAATTGCGCTTCTGCTGGAGTTTCTTGCGGCGCTTCTTCTCCGCAATGATGGTCTTGTCCGTAGCGCTAGTAGATTCACTCCATGTTACCGACGTGTAAAAGAGCCCTCATGTGGCCAATTTACTGAATAAATATTTTGAATTTTGTTTTTTTTTTAAGTTTAAAAACTATAAACAAAAAAACGTAATAAGTATTTTCAAATTACTCAATAAATATTCGATGACAAACAATTTAAAAATACCAAAATATTGTTAAACTGGTTTGGACAGACAATTACAGTAGAATCAAAATATGGATGTATTTATCAAACTACATCACGTAGTGTCACTATAAGTGTGACATTGATAAGTGATGAGGAACTGATGGATATTTCAGCAGTTTCTTTTACATATTCGATAATTTCAGTAGCAACTCAACCACATCTACCACTCTAAAATTCCCAGCAAGGTATACAGCTACAGGTAAATATAGTAATATCATAAAATGTAAACATGTTTTACTATAAATCACATGAACGTCAAACGGTAAATAGTGTAAAAGGCATTTTTAAACATCAAAACGAACAGCACTCCTACTGTAGCAAAACTTGTGAATTTGGCATTGCCAAACTAATCCGTAATTTTACCAACAAACTGAGGTCTCGTGCGATTTATAGCGGTTATCAAGTGACACCGATAAAGGATGCTCGTAAAGATGACTTTTGCCTCGTGACTCGTAACATACTGTAATACACGAAGTAACTCTTATTTAATCTGTGGTGATACACGCTTAAAAGGCGAGATTGCAAGGTCTATATTTGACATTTGAATAATGTGTCATACATAATCATAAAGGGGTAATTTTTACACGTTGGCAACATTCAAAGAAGCTTATATGCAGTAAAAAAATGTAGTATCTAAATATGTAAATTCTTTATAAAGTTCGGAGGAAATCGATAAAATGTCTTTGTTAATGCTTGACTTAAGTTAGTCAAATAGTTGTTTTGAGATAAGTTAATTGTATAAGTATTGTTTTGATTATATGGGTTTGTATTAGGAACGTAACTGTCACACAAATTTTGAAATTGTAAGTGAGGTTAATGTTACTCTTAATTTATCAAGCGCTGTTTAAAACATAACAAGCTTACCTACTTTCAATGTAAATCCAGAGGTGCTACAATACATTACATTAAGGTGTATATAAATTCACTTTTACAAAATAACCTTGACATTTCGTGCCCTCACGCGAGCCTGAACCTAAATATCGCTCTAAAAGTGTTTGTTTACAAAGAGA
Source organism: Acleris emargana (assembly GCA_927399475.2). Classification (NCBI taxonomy): domain Eukaryota; kingdom Metazoa; phylum Arthropoda; class Insecta; order Lepidoptera; family Tortricidae; genus Acleris; species Acleris emargana. The sequence continues at coordinate 1,997,979 of OV656846.1, forward strand.
GCGATACATGCGCGCACGCCGCCGGCCGCCGCCGCGCGACGACGGACGAAGGGTAAATAACTTCGTGCTCCGAAATAGGGAAGGTAATGAACACTTAGTAGCAGTAACTGAGTTAAAAGTGGGTAAAATGTTTGTACCACAAAACCTTTTATGGTCAAAACTACTTTTGTCTGACTCAGAAATAAAAGGAAAGCGGAAACTTTGAGTGAAGCGTGTAACTCTTGTAGGTAGCCAAATCATGGTTGTTTAATTAAAAAAAAAGTATCTACGGGTGGTTTTTAAATCTCTGTATTTTTTTTGCAATTGAATTAGAAGAAACTAAAAGTGGGAAACATACATACATACATACATATCTTCACGCCTGTAATCCCAGAGTGGGGTAGGCAGAGCTACAGAATTACCTACAACTTTAAAAACTTGTTGGAAACAGTGGGAAACAAATCTGAAAATTTTGATTTTTCAGATAGCGCCTAAAGTTTTCTTTCAGCATTATTACCACTATTTTTTTTAATTGATCTACAAACTGGATGGTACAAAAACAAAATTTTACAATCCAAAGTTTAAAACTACGCTACATATCTGTACATCCCAAAGCAGTAGACACAACAACACAGTTTGATATTTAGGGATGAAGGTACCCATCTTGATATAAATGATCTTTATTATTATGAATTTATGATTATGATAAAGATAGCAAGGAGAAAGGTCAAGACAAGGTGGAAATATACATACATACATAAACTCACGCCTTCATTCCCAGAGTGGGGTAGGCAGAGCTACAGAATTAGCAACAACTCTAAAAACTTGTTGATAATTCTGTAACCACATTTTGCACAATCAGGCCAAGATGTTTTACCAGTGAATTAGTGACAGGTTGCAAGCCCATCGCCTAACAGTACTACGGGCCTTTATTTTTTTAAGGTGGAAATATATAGTGCTAAAAGACATTGTAGAGTTTCAAGCATAGAGCGAAATCTCCACCTATTCCAGTAAAGAAAACTTGACCCCACTACTGTGTATGTGGGATTAATAATACTAGTAAAGAAAGGATATAGGGATACATAGACAGAGATTGTTATTTCACAACAGTACCAAATAGCGTTAGTCTCAGTTCGTATTGTCCTTTGATATCTGCGATATCGTCGGCACACAATGCGAGGTGACCGCGTTGTGATTGCGCTCGACAGCCGCCCGACCGTGCGGCGCGTAACGAACCGAGACGGGAGAGACGGGCGAGACGGGCGGGACGGTCGACACACGGGAATAACGACCAAACGCAGGATACGACCACAGACTAGCAAACGATAACCGTATTACTTGCAAATATCCGTTCCACGAGTTAATAAGTTGGTTTGCCGGGACTGTTTTGATCATTTCTGCGTTTAAAGAAGTATAATAAATGCATATGCCGCATAAATGTAGCTTGCGTCTTATAAATAAATCATGGTTCAAAATTTTGTGTGATGGAAAGTGTGAGCCTATTTATCTATTTTTCGAATATTTGCCATAATATTTGCCAATTACTTATTGCGTCTGTTAGGCTAGGTCACCTTGTTACAATAAAAAAAACAACTGCTGATCATGCTGAGCCAAACGGTTGAAGAATAATGATTTTCTTACTTTTAAATTAATTTAAAAACTACTTGTATAATTACACATTGAGGCTTATAGCTGTTTAAAGCGTTTTACATTATGATATTGTATTTTCATAACACTAGACCGAATCGCAATTTGTCGGCAATGGAGTTGGATTGCTTCTTAAAGCACTGGCCAGAGACTGCTCTAAACAGAGAAATCTGAAGATAAAGGGAGGAGGTCTTACCCAGCAAGGGGACAGTTTGCTCGATTTTCGAAAACCCTTTCTTAGTGCAATCCTAGGGTACCCAAGAAACATACATACATACATTAAATCACGCCTGTTTCCTAGAGGGGTAGGCACACATCAGTTCTTTCCACTTGCTACGATCTTGACAAGAAATTTGTCGCTTCTTCCACATTCATACATCGAGTCATGCACGCACGCCGGTTTCGGGTACTTAAGATTCGGCCCTTCTCCAGTATTTCTCCGATTTTATCCGAAAAAGTACGCCTAGGGCGGCCTCTTCCGACTCTTCCACTCAATTTTGATCTGTATATCTCTTTCGTCAATCTTCCTTCATCCATCCTTTCCAAATGACCGAACCATCGAAGCATGCCCTTTCCAATCTTAGTCACTACATTCCCTTCTAATTTCAAGTTCCTAGGCCCAGCAGTCTGGATTATGCATCCTCGTCAGTCAGTCAATCAGTCAGTCACGGAGAGTTTTATAAGTAAAGATAAATAAATAAACAGAGCATCATAAGGTTCGAGGAGACACTGCTAAAATCATAAACTATATTTATAAGAGAGACACTAGTCGCCAGTTGGTTTTACGCTTTAAATAACTTTTGAATTATTAATGTTATAACTATATCAATAAATACCCACACAGTAGCACCATTTCACTATAAACCTTGTTCAACCATAGACATCTTGAACGTCCCTAAATCGGGCATAGACAAAATTAGCTCCGACCAATCACCGCGCGGCTGATATGGGCGGTTATTGGGTGCTAATGACGCGGCGCAGGCGCGGTGACATTCTGACACCTGCTACTGCGCACGAGTATATATTGGTTTACTGTGTTTATCTTTTAGCAAGCCGTTATGTCGTGTAGAAAAAATGTTGTGAAATAATGTAAATGGATTTAGCAATACGATACAATACAAAACACTTTAATGTACACCAAACAAAAATATAACAGAGAAACAGTACAATTAAAAATAACATAGGTAATTAAATAATTAATAAAATTATATTAAAACATGCAGTGGAATATACATAGAACCTCCTTTGTTATTGAAGTAGGTTAAAAAACTATAAAAAAGTGATAAATATACGCTTACCAAACCAATTGACCAGTAAATATATACAAATACAAATAAATACATGATATATGTGACTTGCATAAATAAACAGGTAATTTTAAATAAATATCAACAAATCCACATCAGGGAAAAATTTAAAAAGACAGCCACACGACGGAAATTAACTGAGACAATATAATTATAACTGCGCGACCAAAAATAACAATAATATGGATTTAAGTTGTTAATATAAAAAAAAAACGTGACCAAATATAATTTACCTTCAATACGATTTTTTTTACTAAAATGCTGATCTACTCGTATGATTAACCTAAAGGTCCCTCTATCTAAATTTATTGAACTGGTTACATTAAACTTTTGCGATATTCAAACGCTTAGAACTCCTTTATCGACTTTTCCTCGTTAACTTTAAAATTTACCGGAATAAAAAATATTCATCTAAGACTACTTATTTGCCAAATTTCAAATCCGTTGACGATTGTAAATATTGCCTTATTCTTCATAATTAGTAGGTAAAAATAAATAGGTAAGTACTTTTAAATTAACTAAACACCACGCGATTACTTACTAACTCTATCATAATAAAACGGTTTAAACAGGTAATAAAACCACAATTTAAACACTTTTTCAATAAAAACATAATCAATTAGAAGTGTTACAAAATTAATTAACGATAATTCCTTTAATCGGCTGAGCGTCAATCCATTAAAGTCGACGTGTGTGGCCGGCTTTACCGCAGGATTAAAAACAAACTCGTGACCATAAATATCATTATGGTCAAGTAATTCTACTTTATAATGATTTTAATTAACTTGTAATTTATTTTATGTACGATTAGGTCTCATAAATAGGTAGAAGATTAATACATGAAAAACGAGTCAAGAAAAAAATGCAATATTAATACGAGTAAGTTTTATTTTTAACACAGTGATCAAAAGTTTGATTTATTTTTGTCCCATTGTTCCCTCCACGATCCGCGTCAAAAAATTACAAAGTGGTCAAAACTGTTCATATTTTTTGTGACCGGCAACCTCGCCAAATCAATCCTGGCCACTTGACACGGGCTCAGAGAAAAAATAAAACGTCAAATTTCGCGCGCTTTCCACTTTTTTTTAATCCCGTTTAAAGCCATGATTGATGAGTTACAGCCGCGCGGAAAGGCGTGAACGCTAAAAAACGTTGCATTAAATAACGATTTTTCACACTGACAAGTCCCGGGTGTATGCACTTTTATGCTGTATGCAGTTCGGTTAAGACGTAAAATTTGGTATTTGGAACGCTGGAATAATTTTGATGGTTTTATTTTATGTTGCGGATTTTATATTGTATTTTTATAGTCTGTTCCAGTTATTACTTATGATATTTTTATTGTAATTCGGTAACTACGACAGCTAACTAAAGCAGTCTTGAATACAGCCGGTATTATAACATTGTGCCTTATACAAAATACTATGCTATGCCATTTCATCAACACGTTTAGAACTCAATATTAGAAACTTAAGTTTCAAGCAGGTAGGTAAACTATGCGCCAAACAATTATTTAACGACATTTTATGAATAAGAAACTGTAGTTTTCAAAACCCAAAACTCTAATCATGAATCAACAGCTTTTACCACCACATCCATGACAACGGTTTTCAAAAACAGAATTCAATAAAGCCGCTGTCACACTGCACTTGTAACGTTAATACCGCTAATGGTTATCGGTTAGCATGATTGACGCGCAATTACGCCGCTCGAACAGCTCCGGTTTGAGTCGAGCCACTCACGAATTGACTTGTGATCGATTGTTCTTCATTCGAAATTTGAAAATTTGAAAAGTTACGAGGAGATGGAAGATTAGTGAAAAGGGGAGTAAAGATAGATCTTTCAGTTATGTTAATAACGTTGTATTCCTGCGTAATGCATGCACCTACATGCAATGCTGGTCTTGTGATTAACAATGGTTTCACTCTATGAAGTCGCGCCATATTACTTGATTTTACGTGAGTATCCAACCTAACTACCTTAACTTTTAATAGAAAAATTATTTATATTTGTTGTTTTTCGAAATAGTTTTTTTGTGTTTGTGGTAACGGCTTCGGAACCCCACACTGTGCATGGTCCGTCATGCTCTTACCCGATTTTTTAAACTTTACTTACGACGGTGAAAATACCTATCCTTGCATTATGTCGCACAGTTTCTTCAACCATAGTCAGGTTAACTGGAAGACACACTTAAAGGGATAAGATCGACATTGTACACTTTAATCTACAGTTTATGTACGTACTTACTTGTATTGGTTTTACATGCAATAAAGAGTTTACATATATAAAACAATGAATATAAGTTGAGCCTGAAAACGTGTTGACAGCATTAAGTGTGCTGCTAATTTAATTTCAAATTTACCGAGAAGTGTTCCTCTTTTTTGGCTATTGAACGTGTCAGATTGGCAGTGTTGCCAACCTGGCCCACCTGGCAAATTGGGTCGCGGTGCTAATAATAATCTGTCATTGTTATGAAGTACTCAGTTAGCTGTGACACCTAATGCGTTCCTGTATTTAATTACATAAGCTTTTTCTGAGATTTCATATTAGACATCGATTGTCGTGGTTACCTCGGCAATGGACCCGATTCTACGTGCACATCGCTTAAATAGCCTAAAACTAACTACAACTAAATTGTCTAATTTTAAGACATAGTTTTTTTTTTTTTTGCCCCCGCGGCGACTTGAACTGCTACTACCGCAGGGATGGCGTTTCCACGTGAAGTGATTTCGCCAGTGTCAAGGTATATATGAGTATAAATCAATATAGCAAAAAAATACAATCCAATCTTCTCTAGGTAGATTGGGGGCAACGTACGGTACGGTACGGTGATTTGTAGGTCAGAGGTCAAGATAGTTTTAACCTCTGCACCACTGCGAGTCCACTTGAAACGAGAAGAAAGATGCCAGATACACGAAATAAGTCCAAGTCTTCAATCACTGTGCGACACAAAGGCATAAAAAGTACAAATCACTATCAGAAAAGAACTTTGAACACCTAATTACCCAAAAATTTAAGTCTAAAACAAATTACACGTCCGCCATCTTTTAACGTTGCAAATGGCCCCCGGTGAAAAACTTGTTTAATTTTAACGTAGATCAATTGTATTGTAATGATGGGTCAACATGAGATGCCAACCGAAAAACAGCGCTGCGTCCCCTGACATATTGTGGTGAGGTGGACGGCAGATTTAACCAGTGCTATTCAAGAATGTCAAGCTGGCAATGTATAACACCGCCTAAAATAAGAAGCGTCAGATTCAAATTAGCGCTGTCATGGCGCTGTCATTTGAATATGACAGCTGCTCATAGAATAGCAAAGTGTTTTAGCGACACCTAAATAAATTTAGGAATTCTAGAGGCTACTGTAGAATCGGGTCCAATATCTAAAATTAAAAGCATTCCAATGTAGGGGTACGAAATGTTGTAAAGACATAACAAACAGACCCAACCTACTACTTCTTCTTTTTTTATTAATGGCGGTCTACCGTGGTATTCCGCAGTGATTTCGCCAGTGTCAAGGGAGCAGAGTATTAAAATCAGTTCCTAAACAGAATAAATCTAAAGTAAAAGGCGGACATCTTTCAATCGGCCATCTTCCCTCCCTGACTATTACCGGAAGGAAAAACCCGTCAAAAACTTGTAGGGTTATACGTTTCATTACATTTGATTTTCAGTTCAAACTTTATGACAAGGCACAATGCCACAGAATAGATATTAGGTACAATTTAAATTGCTCATCATTTTGACATATTGAAAACTAGAATTTTGGACGTACCGGTTTACAGTAAAAAGCTGTGACGACTTCTATGACATACGAAACCCTCAGTAAGCGAGTGTAACGCGGACATGACAGTTTTTTTACTTTATTACCGCTTATTGCTGCTACAAACTACGCGCATTAACATCCGTTGTAACTTTGTCGTTCAGATCCGAGAACCGATCAATCGATTCAGAAATAACCCTTTGATGTGCGTGTTTACGCAATGCGTGCGCTGACAACTTCTTGTTCGGAATTAGACGTTTTACACAGCTACTGGACAAAACAAGCTTTAAAAAGGCTATATAGTCTAGCTGTAAATAAATATCACGGGACAATATCACACAAATGAATCTAGTCTTAAACTACACTCTAGGCTTGTTCTATGGGTAATTACTAGACAACGATAAACATACTGTACTTTGTTAATGAGATATTAATTTCCTAAGCTACTCAAATATTAAAGATGTAATTAATTATCACCACTATAAAAAGAACACCCCCCTCTAGCAGGTCCGCTCGCGGCATGGTCCCTATGACACTGGCTGCATTACCTCTCTGGATAGCTAGCTCAATCCTTTGGGAGAGGTAAGCAAGCACCATCTCTAGGATCTCCGGAGATGTCTATGAGAAATTAAACATACTTATAAATATTACAGATAAATACATAAAAAACATCCAAGACTCAGGGACGACTACTCGCGCTCATCAAATAAATATCAGCCCTTACCGGATTTGAATTTGATGAAATGCCTCTATGCTATTAATTTCACTAATTATTTTTACCCTACACCGGATCACAACAATGCGAACACTGCTGGTTATAGGGTGTGATGGTAGCAATCTGGACGGTGGCACCACTAGTCAACCTTACAATCTCTCAATTTTAAACATTAGATATACAACACAATAAAACGGAAAACCGATCCGATTTTATAATCACCACATTCAACCCGATTCGAATCTCAAAATGTTTATTTGTGTAAATAAATAAAACATCTAAATTCACATCAAAGCTTACACTTAACAATAAAATTAATATCCAACATGTCTTTGACATAAATACGAAAAAAAAACGTCGAGCGTTATCGCGGCCATTTATCGCCGCGCGGTAAACGCGCGGTTATCGCGCGACAAATCTTTGTATGCTCACCGACACTTTATGATTTCATTTCGTAGATCCGACTTCACTGCCCCCTTTAGACAAAACCGACACAACTGTTTTAAAAATATGTTTCGGAAAAGCAACTTTATTTGGAATCCGACAGGATTTCATTTGGAATAGTTTTAAAATACGGATAAGACGTTTTAGTTTAAGCGGTTAAGGTTGGCGTCGCGTGTAAACATCTGATTTTATTTGGATGTGGTTGTAAATGTTTGGATTATTTATTAATTTGTTAGTTTATTCGTAAAGATGGTCAAGTTTCATTATGGTTAAGAGCTTGTTCAATTTATTACTTACTAGCGTTTGCCCGTCGTTATAAGGGTAAAAAAGTATAACTGTATAAAATCTACGTCAAAAAACGAAACATTTTCGGTTTGATCAGCGACATCTAACGGAAAATAGGGTAAACACAATCTATTAAATCAATCATCTGACATCTAGTGAATTCTCCGGCTGCCTTTCCACAGCTTCTTTAATTTCCTCTTCAGGTGCCTCTTTATTTTTTCAAGGTCAGTTTTTGAAAACCCTCCACGCCGAAACAGAAATGCGAACAATGATACCTGGAGGCTGATATTGATCCGACCCTGCATAAAGGTCTGCCACTACTATCTATGTCACGATCTAATAGTGAAAAGTCATAAAATGATTGGGTATAACATAACAACAATTGGGATAGACCATAAAAATAACTCGCGGTTTTAACATTCTAATTTGAACGAATAGTTAATTTTAAGAGACCAATTTTATTAATTTTATGTTTGACCCAATCAATAGTTTCGTTTTAATATGTTTATTTATTTAGCACAAATTTTATGGATGACATGATTATTTTAAATTTGGGTTGGCATTTTCTAATAAATCACAACAATTAAATGATATCGAATGATAAAAAGTGATTGTTATAATGTAATAAAACATACTATTTCAAGCGGCTTTCGCCTAACCCCTAAGATACACCTAGGAGGGCTTTAAGCCAAAAACGAAATTCAAACAAAGGTCAAATATACTTTTGTCAAAATGTCCGAAATAGATCAATATTTCAAAAACTTAATAATGCAGAACGGCTTTAAAACCCTATTCCTCGAAATGGTTTTCAAATTAGAACAATCCCAATTTGTTCAACAATTTGCTCTATTATAAAAATGATATAGTTCGTATATTTCATGTATCCTTTATTCGGCAGATTGACACTGCATTTTACAACCAATTTTCTTTTTGATAGCACTTGAATCGAGTGCCGCTATTTCAACAAGTCATATATGTTTATTGTCCCTTTGTTTCAACCGTTGATTCTAGATATTGTGCTTTAAACCCGAAGTAATAAGATATATGATGTGATAAACGGGACAAACTAAAAATGTCATACGTAATTTGTCGTTATAATATTTCTTTATATGAATAAAAACAACATATTTAACTGCAGATGCCAAATAATTCAAGCTTATAAATTTGTCACACTTTCGTAGCCTTCAAATTAAAATGTTGTATTGAGAACAGTAAGGTAGGTTTTACGTTAGAAGGAATAAGTAAGATACGATTTTAAGAAAGTAAACATTGTAAATGTTTCCAGCTTTAAATTATGTTTTTCAAGAACAATATTTATAACGATTAAGGTCGACGTGTGGCTGTGTTTTAGTAAATACATATTATGATAACGGCCATCTTTTATACGATAAGTAGGTATATTATATTTAAAACAAATTAATATCACTCGAAACTCTTGAAAGCCCTATTCCTTGGTCTAAATAATAAAATGAATCAACACAAAACACGATTAATATTCTTTAAACTTATGTATTCACGCAACTGTATTACGCTGGGCATTCTCGAACGTGCCATTTGTCGCACCGACAACTGGATGGGCGTAATACGCTCATTGAATGCAAAACGGCCACATTCCAAAACCATTTGCTTTTGCAATGAAAATCTTATACCAACAGCTTCTAATTTTGAAATGCAACTCTGACTGATTTTGGAATGTGGCCGTTTTGTATTGAATGAGCGAATATTTTGACCACATTCACGAGCGTGCCACACCCCGCCTCAAAATACGACATCACGGAGCAGACTGATAGAAAATGGCAGCCAAAGAAAGCATTCACGATGACGCCATTTGGCTTGGTGCGGAGGCGCGGCGTGTTCCAACGTTGAATTTCATCCACGTTAGTTAGTAATTCGGATTGCACGTTGGTACGTCACGCTGGCTTTTCCATTTGGAAATCCAACGGACCGTGCCAAGTACATTTAAACACTACAGGTTTGACATTCACGGATCGATTTTGGCGCGGCGCTGCTCCATTCTGCTTTGGAGTTGTCGTGAAAGTCCAGCTTTAAATTACTACTTGCTGACCCTAGTACTGCAGAGTGACGCCCAATCAGTATACGACACATTTTTGTTTTCGTAATTCCTATATTTCGATAATTCTATATTGTTCTACTTGTGGGAGGACCTTGTGCAGGGTCCGTCCGGGTTGGTACCACCATCTTATCCATTAACCTACCGCCAAGCAGCAGTGTTCGCATTGTTGTGTTCCGGTTTGGGGATAAGACAGCCGGTGAAATGACTAGCATAGAGGTATTCCATCTTAGTCCTAAGGGTTGGCAGTGCATTTGCAGTCTTAGGACTGCGGTCTTGTGATGCTTATGTCCATGGGTCACAGTTTCACTTACCATCAGGTGGTCTGTGTGCTCGTTTGCCTTCTCTATGACATAAAAATATTGAAACTAAATAATTATTTATATTTTATCGATACCTTCATACTTTTGTAATTTCTTATCGAAAAGTAAGTGATATATTTGAACTAAATACACCCTCCTCCTGTTAAAGAAATTCTATTAATAAACTAAGGGTCAACCCAACTTCCTCCGTTTTTAGAAATATATTTGCTTTAGAGGACATTTACCTTCCAAACCACAATTTAAACTGAACAATCTTGAACAAATTGCTCTTTCCTTTGTGTTTCGCAACAAATTGAATCTTTTACTAAACCAAAGACAAGCGCCGTCGTATTATTTGCGTTTGTAATAACAAAGTAAACAGTTTATTTCTTGAATAAACACTGCATTATTAAGTTGTCTGGACAGCGTAATCCAGTGCATAAATACTGCAATACTGCACTTTGCAAATACTGGGACACAAAACAAATATAATGGACTTATGTGTTTTTGCTATTTGAAGAGTGGTTAAGGTTGTTTCCTGTGTTACTTAAATTATTATATCCGAGTGAATATTCTGCGAAGTTTTTAAACATTTTAGGAGAAAAAATAACAAATACGTTAGACGCATTCATTTCATTCCACTTGTTTGTTTTTATTTGTCAGTATGTTTTAAACCTGTCTTCAGTACGGAATTAGAATGAAACCTTACACTTGATTCTGGCAACACTGTAGTGTCTAAGCGCGAAACTGACGACGGAAGACTTTAAAAAAATAGGTAAGGCTTCGGTTTCTTCTATCATTATGTCTGTATTTGTTTCGGGGGTCGTTGGAATTCGTAGAATACGTAAATATGTCTACTCCTTTGTCTACAAACACAGTTCTAGCATATAATTCTGAGCAATAGAAAAATAATTTTAATAGCCTATAAGCCTCATAAGTTGCTATACAGTTTTGTACAGTTGTCTTTGAAATGTTGTACTAAATTGTGAAACGATTGAAAGCGACAAGGTACAGAAATTATCACTTATTAATGCTGTTGACTGTACCCTGTCGTTATAAACACAGAATTCGCCCAAATATCCGTTCTCAACACCGAAATATCCTCCTTTCGAGTCCAAATCCTTCCAAAACCAACAGCAGCGTCCGCGGCGTGCGCGCGCGCTTAATCCGCCGCGACCGTCACCTGTTTTAATTTGTCACCCTGTCAGCGCTGGGAGTGGTGCAAGGGTTAAACGCGCGCGTCGTACCTATAAGTCCAGCGTAAAGCTAAGTGCGCACAACGATTTTAGTTTTTGCGCTCTGTAAAATATTGTAAAAAATTCATTGCGCGCACTGCAATGAAAAAGTCGATGGATTGTTCATTCTCAACATGGTTTTCGTACAAGTTGCTTGTCCTGCCCTCCTCCGGAGGAGTAGAAGGAAGAAAAAAAGAAATTATAAATATTGGATACGTCCTTTAACAGCTCAAAGATATATCAAAGGTTTTTTTTATCTGAAATACAATGATATTCGACTATATCCCAAGATTTTTTTCGCCCGGGGTGCGATTTTATATACGCAATGCGCGCAGGGCTATACAACTCCGTATGATGCGATTCACTTTCGCGATAATCGCGTCGCGAGCCGTCGACGCGGCAAAATGTGACAAATCAGAATTTTAAAATATTTTAATGAACCCATACGTTGCATTTATGCGACAAAATTATCGCACGGCAAAAAATCGTGGTGCGCGCTTAGCCTAAAGCTGGGTCGACATTTGTAAAATTTTGCCATATCGTATCTCCGTTGCGTGGCACCGACGCGTATTATGATTGTTAGTGTGGACGCAGAAGATCGTGATTAGTGATGGGCGATTTCTGAAACATTGCAAAACTATGCTTAACTGCAAAAATACACCTTCTGAAAGTTAAATAATTCTTACACAAGTAAAGTTCATTTACGTTTCATGAAAAGTTTCCGTTAGTTACGTTCAATGTCAAAACTGTAGTAATTTTCAGAAATGAAACGGTTTTACTTTGGTAACTTTCCGAAATTGGCGTGAAATTTTAGGTGAATTTCAGAATATTGGAAAAATCGCCCATAACTAATCGTGATCATGCTTCGCGCAGTATTTGATCGCCCGCGATCCATGTTTCCATGCGTTTATTAAATTGCCCCGATGCTCAGTTGGTAATGGCCCTACAATAGTGGTATCGGGTTCGATCCCAATAAGGGCACATATTTTGTGTGTCTGTTTATCAGGTATGTTTTCACGGTTGTTTTGACCAATTAACGTAAAATTTGGTTCAAACAGTGTGTCTCCTATACGTATATGCAGATATTGTTGTTTTTATCTCGAGTGTATTGTAGTGTTTAATATCTGAATAAATATTGCTTATCTTTATATTTATAAGTTTTATACATACATACATTAAATCACGCCTGTTTCCCAGAGGGGTAGGCAGAGACCACTTCTTTCCACTTGCTACGATCTTGACAAATTTCTTTCGCTTCTTCAACATTCATACATCGAGTCATGCACGCACGTCGGTTTCGGGTACTTAAGATTCGGCCCTTTTCCGATTTGATTCGAAAAAGTACGCCTAGGGCGGCCCCTTCCAACCCTTCCACTCACTTTCTATCTTTATATATCTTTCGTCAATCTTCTCTTATAACAGTGGTAAATAGAGGCTTCGTAAATTATGATTGTTAATTTAACCTATAATTACTTGTACCAAGCCCGATCCGGTCCCCCAGAGCAAGCTTCTAATGATAATGACAGGTAGAATGCCCCGCTGACACTCCTCGGACGTAATTATAAGTATTTAGGTATAAAGGGGGGGCGGAAATTAACTTGATGTAAGTACATGTCCATGATATATTAATGTCACGTTGATGATGAGATCTGTCTATAACATTGCTGTTAGCCGCGACTCCGTCCACGTAAAATTCGAAGTATTTGCTATGAAAAAAAGTGCCTTTATATTCTAATTCATGTTAATTCATTACTTAGAGAAGATGTAACGGTATTTCATTTCTAATTTTGACTTCGTATAAGGCGGAAAAATGGGCAAAATAACGGTCACTCGTTCGAATTTCAAAAAATATACAGGCTGGTAACGATTGGGCCATGGAGGGGTAAGTACATGAAATCATTAAGATAGCTTATTTTACATATAGGTTTTTTTTTTTTAATGAACCACTGCATTCAATGTTTCTTAAGAGTTTATTAGTTCTTATGATTAGTATAATAAAATAGAGAGTGTTTATTTATTGCATTTTATTTGCTTCGGCTTTTCGCTCAGGTAAACTTTTTAATAAAACTGTGAATGCAGTTATTCATCTTAAAAAAGCCACCAAATGCGAGTCGGACTAACGCACGAAGGGTTCCGTACCATTCCCTATAAAATATCACATTTGTTGTATGGGAGCCCCCCCTTAAATATTTTTTTTATTCTGTTTTTAGTATTTCTTTAGTATGCGTTTTGCATACATCATCTGAAAATTTCAACGGTCTAGCAATCAGGGTTCGTGAGTTACAGCTTGGTTACAGACAGACAGTTTATGTAAGTTTCCTGTGACACCTGTACATAAACCAGGATGCATTATACATTAAAATCCATTCCTCTTGAATCACTCTTTCTATTGCTGAAAACCGCATTTAAATCCGTTGCGTTGTTAAAATGATGTAAGCGTGACAGACGGAAGCCATTTTGTTTTATACTATGTAAAGATACCTTCTCACCTGTTTCTCATTGGGCCAGAGACTAACGGTCTCCATGTGCACCAGATCTACATCCATCAACCTCTTCATGCACGTACGTCGGTTTTTGATGCTTTTAATTTGGCTCTTAGGCACTGGTCCCATCTGGTATATTTTTGGTTTCGACAAACGACTGCAAAGAGTTCTCTATCTATTGCTGAAAATTGCATTAAAATCCGTTGAGATTTTTAAAAGATGTAAGTGAACAGACAGCGGAAGTGACTTCATTTTATACCCTACTATGTAAAGATAAATCAAATGCATGTTGATTTTAACAGATTCTGTAGTTATCCTCTATTATGTTCGATGCACAAACAATACAGCTCTGGGACTACTGAGTACCCACTCGAGCCGTCCCCGTGGGACCCATTAGTACCCGTTACGGCCGCATTTCACAAACTATCCATATTTGAGCAACGGCACTGGATATTCCGTTTCATATCACATCGCAGATAACAGCAGATAATATAAAATAATAACGAACACTGTGCAATAATAATTTGTTATTTAAATACTATATGGCACAAAATTAATAGTGAACAATAGGCAAACTTAATGCTAAAAGCGTTATCTACCAGTCAACCTTCAGGTGAATCAGAAATTGAAAAAATAGATAGGTTCAATACAATGCACTTATTTGCCCTTTAACTATATCTATTTGATTTTATTATTCTTATTAACATTCGTACTTAAACAAACAATTGTACATACTTTCATACAAATAAAACAGGAGGCCATACTAATATCATAAAGAAAGAAGAGAGTATGCGACAGGTAATTTTTAGAATCACGGAACCTATTCTAAAACCTTTGAAAGGTACATTATTCCGGATGTACTAGTTTCATTTTAGTTTAATTAAAGAGGAAGAAGCGAGGGCGGGACGCTAGTATACAATAAATAGTACATTACTGCACAGGCCGTGAAGTCAGGGATTTAAGGACGAGTTTGGGGTAGACGGCCGAGTCGTAGACGAGGCTGGATAGAACGAGTCCTTCAATCCCTGATCCGGCCGAGCAGTGTATAGTGCTTTTCTCAAGCAATGTGAGGAAATATTAAAAGTACATAACTGCAATCTTACGTTGGCAATCTCAAAACTGCACGTAAATACAGCACCATAGATTTATTTATTTTATGTCGCAAAATATGGTTACAGAGTGTAGTGGTGCTTGGCAGTATGTAATTTTTCCTTTGTCAGTTTAATGTTAGTAAGCAAATTTAAAAAGTTAGAGCAGCGGCCAATAATATATTTTCTCAGGGTTTTCCATACATTACATCTTGGGCTAGGCCAGGAAGTACTGTAGGGAGCCATAAACAAGAAACTTCATGTCTTCATTTCGTAACATTAACGCATACATTTCCGAGCATGTTTGAGCAAATCCTACGGTTATTAATTCGTTGAAGATTTGAAAGGCAATTTTTTAGTTGGTAGAAGATTACAAGAAATCCTTTTCTCAGACAAAATCATAATAAATATTTCTGGTTTGAATTGTGCAAGTAATTTATTATTAATTTAATAGCTGTCGAGCTACGTAGAAGTCGTTTTATCGCCGCATCGGGAGCGGAGCCAATTTCCGGGAGATTCAGGAGAACGTAAAAGTTATGTTATAATGCTGACTCTATGACATAAAAGGTTAACTTTTTCTTGACTGTACTGATGTGTATTTACTTTTATTATACGCGACTTTTGGAGCTTGTATAAGCAGTATAAGGCGTTAAAATTATTTCGTAGTAGGAGTATTTTCAAAACTGAAAGCTTTTTATACTTTGAAGTTATGTTATTATGCTGACTCTATGACATAAAAGGTTAACTTTTTCTTGATTGTACTGATGTGTATTTACTTTTATTATTCGCGATTTTTGTAGCTTGTATAAGGCGTTAAAATTATTTCGTAGTAGGAGTATTTTCAAAACTAAAAGCTTTTTATACTTTGAAGTTCAAATGCATTGTTTGTTTGCATATAAGTTAATATGCATATAATATTGGTTAAAAGGTCCAATGAAACAATAATGTAATACCTATATTAATACTGTGTTTCAGTTAAAAAGTCTTAGGACCCTAACATTGTCAATTATTGAAACTTAAAAACTATCTATTGTGAATAAATAAGCAGATTTAGAAAATACGTAAATTTTTAGTCTAGCTCGAAACACTATAGAAATCTACAAATTTGTAAAAGTGCCAGTATCCCGGAGATTTGTGACTTCGTAATAAGATCGAAATTTAATAATCTTGTAACACATAAGCTGTCCCATCAGCCATTTTCTTTTTATTGTTGATTTTAAAGACACCCTGTATTTCAAAGTTCAAGAATAAAATTACATAAATAAGAGAATATTGTGTATTTGAAATGGAGTATCAAAATCAATTACAATTTTACTAGGAAATACTACCAAAGCCTAAACGTAGTATGTACATAATTATGAACTTCATGCTACATATAAATACTGCCTTTTTCTTTTGAACTTACTGGCGGAATACCTCCCATTACGTACCTCACGAATCTACATCGCGTAGGTGTCCAATAAAAGGAACACCGAATTCAAAACAAACGTATCGAATCCTTTAGTTCAGTTCAGAGCGAGTGAATGAATGAATGAACGTCGGGGCGTTCAGATCCTAATTCAATAACATTCAATTAAGCCGCCCTGCAATTAGAAACCGGTCTCGAACGAGGATCTAGGGAACTGAATGAGACTTTGCTTTTAACATGAGTTAATAAACGTTTTATTAAATGAATATAATGAAGTATTTTTTATGGTGGAAGATTTTTATAGTCCTTAATTTAAATTTATCACATAAACAACTTCAAGACCTCTATTCGATTTAGTGTCATTAGGTACAAATGGAAAACCGTCCACCGGAAATAACGATTCTGAAGCTAGGTCAAAAGTAATACTATCCAAATTGAATTTAGTCAAAATGTAATTGTGCTGAAATGTATTTTTAACCAAATTTATTTTCGTTGTAAATTAATTAAGTCCGAACGGAATTTTGTCCATTATAAATTATGACCAAAATAAAATACGCACAAGTGAATGTATTCTAATATGATTTAAAACCATATAAATATTTACAATTTGTTCATATTTCAGGTAGGTCGTATTTACAATTGGTCATATTTCTGAGTGTACGTCAATACAAATAGAGATATTTTACTCGACCAATATCACATTGGACAATTTTACCATGGGACATGATTCCATTTTAGACGTTATTCAGGATGGACAATTTTCCTTTCTGTTGTATTTCAAATGTTAAATTTTCTGAACTGACGTAAAATTTCAAGTGGACGATTTTCCATTTGTACCTAATGACACTAAATCCTCTATTCAACACGGTAATTTTAATTCCAATTTTAAAATAATGCCTTTCACTCCTGTTAAGGTGTATTTCGCCAATGTCGAGCTATTTATATACACTCCCATGGACTTATTAGAGAAATAAGTCCACAGATATCACACACGAAGATAATTGTTCGGTAAAAGAGTATTTTCTGTAATAGACTCAATACGGCTGCGTTTATCGCATGATAAAGTATGGACGAGGCATCCGTCACTTTCTGACACGTAAATAAGTACGAGAGTGACGGACGCTATATCCACATTTGACACGTGATATAAACGCAGCCATACCAGACCCGCAGAGCAGAAGCCCATGGGGTTAGCTCCACGCGCTTCTGTCAAGTCCTCAACACGGTAAAACAATATGCCTTTTGACATGTTACCATATTGTCAACGTCATTGTTACTATTATTTACTTGTAGTAATGGCGGCCGCGTTCAATACGATACCATGTCGAAAGCAATTTAATTTTACCGAGTAGAATAGGCCCTGGGCCCTTATAACGGCCGCCTTTATAGCGGTGTATAAAGCTTCTGTCACTCTCGCACTTACATACTAGTTAGAAAGTGACGGATGTTTTATCGACGATTATCCACGTCGATAAACACTGCCATAATAAGCCTGCTGGCTAAGACATTACTAATTGTGTATTACACACATACAATAAATGCACTGAGTAAATAGATTAAGATTCAGCAAAACGTTAACGTTTTTATTTTTTTTGTAAAAGAGTAAAAATCAAGTAATATCAATGTATACAAAAGTATTAACAGTAATAAAGAAAAATTATAAACAGTAAAAAACAAAATTAATATAGCTGAAATCCCACAGTCTGTATGAGGCCTCTTAAATGCTTAATTCGACACATGCAAGGAAAACATTGTATCTCAAATTACTGTGACTTCTAATTTCAAACGTATTTGAGCATGAACAAAATACTTTAATAAAAAAAAATTAGGAGTTTATGTTACCTCTATAACACAGAGCTTTTTAATACAAGTTTCCGTATTTATTTCACATTGGAAGGTAGAGTGGATAAGGTAAAATTACACAACTATCTAATACTTACGTAATTAAGGGGCAAGCGAAGCGATCGATATAAAACTAATTTCCAAAGCTTCGTCTTCGTTTGTCCAAATGCCAGACTTAATCTTACGTATAAAAATAGCGTAAGTGTTTTTTACAATAATAATATGGGTTCCTAGTTTGACTCCGGAACGCTTAAAAATAGTTATTGACCAATTGAAGACACAATCAATTTAATTTATTACAACACAGAATATGTAGGAATCCACGTCTGACCAAAACCTTGACATGAAATTTTTTATGTGTCAATAAAAATATGCTTAGTGCAGTGCATTTAAATAAACGGAGAGATGTCTGCATTGCGTACGGAAACAGTGCTTTTAAACGTAATGAAACTACAGAAATCCATTAGACACCATGTTTTGCTGCAAAATACACTCCTGGAAAGCATTTTATATTTTTGCACTAGTCTTTTAAGGCTGCAGTGTTTACTTCTACGAGATATAGAGACAGATAGTATTACGTATGAGTTAAAGCGTGATGTCGGTTCATGTTCATTAGACCAAAAGTACGTCTGTGCTTTATTATAACATTACATAGGTTATATGGGTTTGTTTAATAATGTAGGTTAGGTTAGATTTTCGACCACGAAATATCGTAAAATAATGCGGCAGGAAGTACCTCCTTGCGAAATGAAAGTTTGTAAAATGATCTAATTTGCCAAATGATGATTTGGTAAACATTAGCAAACCATTGGTGTATTAAAATAATACCCTACACATGCAAGACACATAATAATTCGGAAGTCAGGTAATATTTTCAAATCAAGTAGGCTAAAATTGACCCATGTGATGCGGACTGCGTCACTAGATAATTTTCTTCATTATTAACCTCTATTTCTAGCTTTAGCTAGAACTATATTTCTACCTTTCGTCTTCTTGATGACGCAGTTAGTCTAGTTGGTGGTGACCCTGCCTAAAAAGCCTGTATATCTTTGTCTAGCACAGGTCTAGTTCTTAGTCTAGGAACTTTTCCTTTGAAACTTATTAATAGGGAATATGCATAGATTTTTTAAATCGCATTTCTCAACAGAATATAAAAATACCGAGAAAATATCACCAAAAGTGAAATTAAAATTGAAATCGGCCATGAAATAGGTACGGATGATACAAGCATCTTCAAGACAAGTGCTGATTAGACAGAGAGATAAGATATGAATCTTCGTTACTTTTATATAATATTTTTCTCAACTGTTCATTACATGAATCAGCTCTTATTGAAGCTATGAAGAAAATTCAAGAATATTGTCTATTACTCGGCGTACCGACTTTAGTAAATTAGGTGCGCGCGATCACTTATAAGGCTTATCCAGAAATTAAGTAGCACTGGCGCAGCCGGTAGGATCTCCATAACAAATCGTCACGTCATGTTTTATGTAATTTGCTTTATCTCGATCCTCCAACGGATCTGATAGAAGAAAGTAGTGGTTCTACTCTTGCCTTTATTGTCGATGGTTATCTTACGTATCTGGCAGACGGGGTAATTAATGTGTTTTAAATGTATCCAGTTTAACAGGTAAGGCTTCGCTTGCAGGATTCATTTTGTTTAAAAAACTAGACATCACCATGCGGAACAAACAGGACAAAAAATCATTTTTTAAATCTATATTATTTTTATGTAACTTGAATCAAAAGAGTAGAGAGGGAGAGGGGAAGAGGTAATTACCAAATTGCAAGAACAAATATATGAAGTAATAGTTTGAGCTGTGATACTAAAAGTACAAATTGGACAGGAGCCGTTTTTTATCCCCTGAGTAAATATGTTTACGAGTATTTTTTTGGTATATTCTTACGTCCAGCAAAAATGTTTAGAACTAAGCACTACTTAACTCATTCCTGCAACTTTAACTGAGGTCATCGAACCAAACTATGAAACGGCTGTTGATATAATTTTACGATCTATTGTAATATGGGTAGTGAATAATTGTTCATTTGTTTCTAAAATTAACTTCGCATTAACCAGCTGTAAAACAGTCTTAGCTTTAGCGTAATCAAATCCCTGTATCACAAGATTTATAGGAAATGAAACTATAAATGACTTACGACTAACGGGCTTGTCTTCGATAGCAATAAATTCAGTCGGCCGAACCGGACCTCAGCGTGTTCCATTCCAAGTTTAAAAAAACAATGTCGCCATCCGGTTCCGCACGCGAATATACCGCAAACTTACCTGAGATAGCGGCGAAAAGTGGAACTAGAGTTTCTACGTGCTAAATTCAAGTTCCAGAAAGACAGTAGCGCCGTTTTGACTGGTCGAGATATGTTTGCAGAATTACTCGGGATTCGATTTTTAAATTCCTTTTGTTCGATTTTTGTCTCTGGTACGGAATGCGTGAAGAATTGCTGCATTTAAATCAAGTAACGTTTTATTTAGTGGATTGGCTCGTTCTTTTAACAGCCAATTATTTGTTACTTTATCTTCGTACAGAGAAACGCTAATTTATATTCTGTGCGAACAAGACAATGCTTTTATTGGTCATGTTTTTCATAAGTACAATTGAAATATGACATCCATATAAACGTCAACTCGGTGACTTTTATAATTGGTCATGTTTTATAGAAAGGCTCATTTTAAACATTATCGCTGATCTTAAACGAAAATCGTGTCTGTATTGCTTTTTATCTAGATCTTGGCTGCCAAGTATGCTTATCATTCCGTGCCAGTCTCTTTTAATTCCATACTATTTAGTCCCAATTAGGCGTCCTGGGCTCTTTTAAACTGTTCATTATACCGACTTGTCAGGTTCGTGTTATGAATGCCTGTTTTGCATTCTTGTGAAATTTCACGCGTTTAACACTCCGGTGTCATTCAGATAATTTTTAACGCATTCTGTACCAGCGACTCGTTAATGGACCCATTTTGTTAGTAATTTGGAGCAACTGGCACTGATTTAACACCTTTTTTTTTGCTGAACACCAGGCGTCTGTTATGGGATACTGACGTTTTGAGTTGACGACTGCCTTAATGAGATTAAAGATAAGAATTAAACTGTTATGCAGAGTTTTATTTCGATTACTTTTTAAGCTGTTTGTATAACTTGTCGACGCTGTATTTAAGATAAATGTACGGTAAAAATTCAGTTCCTCATAAATCATACTATACAGGCTGATTGGTGATTTAATACATTGGCAGTAATTGGGATAGACCAAAAAAAATCCTCACGATTTTTACAGTCTAATTCGAAAGAATAATTAATTTTGTATTTGACCCAATAGTTTTGTTTTAATATCTTTATTTATTTAACAGACATTTTATGGATGACATGATTATTTTAAATTTGAGTTGGCATTTTCTAATAAATTACAATAATTAAACGATATCGAATGATATAAAGTGATCGTAATAATGTAATAAAACATACTATTTCAAGCGATTTTCGCCTAATCCGTAAGATACACCTAGGTGGGCTTCAAAAACGAAAGTCAAACAAAGGTCAAATATACTTTTTTCAAAATGTCCGAAATAGATAAATATTTCAAAAACTTAATAATGCAGAACGGTTTTAAAACCCTATTCCTCGAAATGGTTCTCAAATTAGAGTAATTTAAAAAATATGATCAATCCCAACTAAAAAAACTACCTTTTTCCTGGAATAACTAACATAGACGCAGTCCATCAGTCCCCAGGATCAGGGGCATTTGATGGTTGTCTTGAGAATTCAAATGTGTATAGGTCGCAGATTCCACTTACCATCAGGCCTGCGTGCTTGTTTGCCAAATCAATTACATGAAAGAAACTGGTCAAGTGCGAGTCGGTCTCGCGGACCGAGGGTTCCGTGTGCCAGATAATATGGTTGGAAAACGCAAAAGATAATACAGCTACTAATTTTGTTGTGAACTTTGTTTTCTATGGGTGCGTCCCACGAGATATAACTACATAATAACTATTTTCATGTTACTAACGTTTACGAGACATAATGAACGTTAGCTATAATAACAAAATCAATATTTTTATAAGGAATAACGGTCAAGTCATATAATATTCATTTTATATAATATTTTTTAATATAACACTCACAATGACTAATTTCAGTTCGTATAACATACATGACATATAGCGATCATAATACATATTATCTTTTAGTATAAGTGTTACAAGATATAATATCGTATGATATAAATGTGAGCGAGCGAAGCGAGCGAGCAAGACTTCTCTGGGCAGAACCGACTCGGTTAGGTTAGGTTAGAAGGCCTAGGCTAGTTAGGTTATTTTTTTTTCTGCCCAGATAATTCAGACTGCTGCCAGTAAAGTTAGTAAGGTAAGGTTGATTGTTAATTAAGAAGGCCACTTAATACTGAAAATAGAATTTAATTTCAAATAACATATGCATGTTTTTATATTATACGTGTATTATGTTTTTTGGTGTTAGATAATTTGATTAATATGTCTTTTAAATCTTAGGTGTTATGAACGTTATACGTTTTAATAGTTATATAAATTGATATTATATATTAATAACGTTATACTTTATGGAAATAGATATTTTGAAATTATATCTTTCGTTCATTATATCCAGTGAACGTTATACTAAACGTGTTTATACAAAGTAAGCGTATATATTATGAGTGTTATATTATCAGTTCTTATATCTCGTATTACTTACCCGTTTTCTATGCAATAAGGGGCAGTAAGGTCCATTTTGACTAGCCTAAACAGTCGAATTTGACGACGTCATGTCATTCTTCGCCTACAATATAAATAATTACCTTTAATAATTATTTTAAATTTAAGTTAAAAAAATGGCTAATCCATAATGTATTTTAAGAACTTAACGAATTCTTTGGCCATGATACATGTATAAATTATTAAATTCATGTTTTTTTTAGATATAGGTCAGAATAATTGTATGCTCGCAATGGGCAACTGTTGATGCTATTGCCATTTTATTTTACATCTTTTAACACACAGTTTACAATTAATAAATACTTACTTACTTACTTACTTAAATCAGCTTTTTCAGATTTTTGTCTATAAATCAAAAAGTCATCACGTCACGTCAAGCAAGTTATACATATGTGCTAAATTATAAGTTTATAGCTTCTATAGTCTCAGAGACAAAAAAAGTGATATACAGACAGACAGACAGACACCCAAGTCACCATAAAGGTTCCGTATTTACCATTTTGGTACGGAACCCTAAAAACGATTCACAACAACACACATTTTATGGTGTTTGTTTAAGATTGAATCTTATACATATACGATCGTCTATTTGAACAAGCTCACACACACATGAGCAAAAGCGAGGCTACAGCGATCTAGTTAATACTATTCATGAGACTGGAATAAAAACTGCAGTTTAAAGTCCAGCGTCTCTGAAATTGCACTAGAACATCGACTTTACACTTGCGACAATTTTTACGACTTTGCCTTTTAGAAAATACTGGTTTGTCTACCAGTTCAATTTCTTCAAATTAACTCTGTATTCTACCTTACTCCTTAGTGTTTACAGTTCATATTGCTGTGTTAGTACAAAAAGCTTTTAAATGGGCTGGTAGTTTTTTCCCTTGCTTACACATATCATCGCATCTACTTCTGGACTTTTGTAGAATTTGCAACCTTAGTATTAACAAAGCAGGATCGAAAATGCGTCTGTGAATAAAGTTCACATACAATTTTTCATGCAAGAACTTCTACAATCAACTTAATAAGAAAGTTATTGGTTTAGTACTTTGTCGCTTTAGCGTTATGTTTGAACTGTAATACAAAAACGATATCAAGTAAAAAGCGACAAGGTACGAAAGTGGTCATCCACTTATTTCGCTGATTATTGCCAATTGTTTGCCCTTATAAGTTTTCTGCAATGAGAATTTTATTACGTGAAGGAATTCGTTGCATTTATAGCTTTGGTCTTATTTTATAGTAATTGATTTAACGCCTATCTAAGTAAAACTTTATTGCAGAGTAACTAAAAGATGTTTTAATTGTTTTAGAGTTCTGTACCTCGAAAGAAAAAAAGGATACCCTTATATGATTGTCACATCGTTGTCCTTCTGTCTGTCTATAAAATCCTTTTTCTCAGGGACGTGTGAAGGTAGCAGGTTGAAATTAATGTCAAATATTCATCTGCATTATTTGGAGATAACAGTAGCTACGTCTACTCTGTTAAAAATGAAATGAAATTTATTGCATAATATGGAATTTAGGTTCGAAATCTTGCAGATACATTTGCCAGACAGTTGTATAGTCTCACCAAATCCTGCCTTTACAGGCGTATACGCATTTTACAATTTCAAATATCTATCAATATGTATAAATAGGTACCATGACAAATCATACTAAAACTAAACATGTCAAGTATCAATAAAATAGTAGAAGAAAAAAATATGAACATGTCTCAAAATAGAATAAAAAAAAACCATTATAAACAAACCAAACAGGGGGTTATTACGACATGACTATGCCGTTTATTTAACGGCGAGCGGAAATACAGAGTTATCGAAGCTATATAGCTCTGTATCTGTCTCTCAGCATAAACTGAAATGCATAGCTATGTCATAATAACCTCCCTGTAAATATTGCAGGATTGTTATGTTTTAATACGTACGATACGTATACGTGTACGATATGGCTAATACAATATTAAATTAAATTATACTTCAACCAGTAAAGTTGCCACAGTTAAATATTACAAAACTAACCTAACCTAGCCTAACCTATAGGGTTCTTTACGTCAGTCCTAAAATAAATCCTGTAATATTTACGCGCAGGAGTCAAGTTGAACTAGTTCGATGGAACCAAACAGCCTTTATATATTCGTTGACGAATTAAATAGCTAGTTTAAGAGAAACCTACCAGGATAATGGAATTACCATACTCTCGGCAAAACTCTTTATCTCAGCATGCCCCAGGCGTTGGCTATAAATACTATCTGCTGGTTAACGTATTAACTTTAGCTGAAGGCGGCAAAATGACGGCATTCACTTAATAGTACGCCTTTTATGAAGTTAATAATGTGTTTTAATGATGATACTTTAAGTCATTAATGTCATTATACTTAATGACAGCAGGCTGCTGCATTACCTACACGAACCCGCGCATTTTTAATCCCTACTTATCTATGGAAATGGTCAAAATATAAATAAACTACTGAGGGGTTATTATGACATAACTATGCAGTTCACTTTACGCTGAGAGAAAAGGACAGAGCTATATAACTGCTGTAGCTCTGTCCTGTACACTCACCGTAAAATGAACTGCATAGCTATGTCATAATAACCCCCGGTACAGTCGACGAAAAAGAGCCTATCCACATTTACACCATATTGCATGCATTTTACTTGTGGGAGGACCTTGTGCAGGGTCCGTCCGGGTTGGTACCACCATCTTATCCATTAACCTACCGCCAAATAGCAGTGTTCGCATTGTTGTGTTCCGGTTTGGGGATAATGACTAGCATAGAGGCATTCCATCTTAGTCCTCAGGGGTGGCAGTGCATTTGCAGTCTTGTGAATGCGAATGTCTATGGGTCACAGTTTCCACTTACCATCAGGTGGCCTGTGTGCTCGATTGCCTTCCTATGCCATAAAATAAAAAAAAATAAAAAAAATAAAAATTGTAATAATGTCCAAAAGTGGATAAATAATAAATAGGCAGATATAGTCAAACCTGACAGATTGCACAACCATGAAGGTTCTGAATATTCATAATGTTGACAGCAGTAAAAACTGTTATTACTATTCCTTCGTACGCAAAAAACTAGCTATGTTTTACCACTGACTACATTATCAATACCTATGCAGGAATTTCTTGATTGTCCAATGTGGCAGGATTTACTTCTTACCTGCCTAGTACTGTTTGACTCATAACTATTGCCACGAAAATTGTAAATTGTATTTTTATTCAAAAGCAAAGATAATTCGTTAAAAGAAATGTAAACGAACTGCACAATTACATAAAATTACTCAATTTTCAATTGCACCGTTCTCAAAATGTATTTAACCAACCACTCTCCTCAGCTATTTTGCTGGTTAAAAGCATATTATGGCCTTTGACGACTTATCGATTTTTCATCGATACGATAGTTCTTATTTGCTTGATAATGGCGGCTGAGTTAGGAAAAATAACATAACAAGTCAAAAGCAATATAAAAGCAAACCTGTATAATGGGAGGCCAAATAATCATCAAAAGAGTTTTAATTTTTATTAGGATCATGCCCTATCCTCAAGAGTGCGTGATTACGGAGTAAAGATGGAAATTGGTATGTTACCTATACATCATTGGTGTGCATCATTACCCATTTATAATGATAAATGATTAAAATAATATGTCAGTTTTGCTCCTTGCCCTGTATAGTTTTGTATGGCAGTGACCACTATCGATAAATACAGCGTAGTCGGAACCGATTTGTGTGTCATCATCCTAACTCTGATATCCTAATTTCTTCGATTTGTTTCTGTTAATTTTGGAAACACTTTTTCTTGAAGCTTTTTTTAGCACTGGCATCCTTATTCCAAGTTAAATTATTTCCACTAGTTTCAGCTTTATATCGTATACAGGGTGTAAGGGACGCCTCACCGAAAACTGAAACCATAGCTTCAGACCATTGTACTGAACTGAAATTCAGTGGCAATTTTCCCGGGAAAACGAAAATTTTCTCGTTTTTTTTCCATGTTTTTGCATATAAACCGATCTAGGGCAACATATTATTATGTATTATGACATACTGAAGCTCATTATGTAAAAAAAACTGAAAACGGCATTTTCACGTAAAAAACGAGAAAATTTTCGTTTTCCCAGGAAAATTTCCACTGGATTTCAGTTCAGTGCAATGGTCTGAAGCTATGGTTTCAGTTTTCGGTGAGCCGTCCCTTACACCCTGTAATTATACCTATACAGGGTGTAAGGGACGGCTCACCGAAAACTGAAACCAACGAGAAAATTTTCGTTTTCCCGGGAAAATTTCCACTGGATTTCAGTTCAGTACAACGGTCTGAAGCTATGGTTTCAGTTTTCGGTGAGCCGTCCCTTACACCCTGTATAATGACAGAAAAAAAATGTTAAAAAAATGTTTAGTTTGATTTTGTAATGAACGACGTTTTCCAGGCGAGTTAACTATTCTAAAACAACCCAAACAACATAAACAATCATATAATATTGTAAAGTATAGATCGCTAAACCATTCCATTACAAAATATTGTTTTAAACAGAAAAATACAGCCCGTGTGAACCTAATCTTAAAGTAATTTCCAAAACGGTACATAATTCTGTAATTACGAATTCCCTCTGTATTCCCTGCATGGATTTAAATTGTACTCGAGCTTGTGAGAGCTTGAAAATGGGTCGTTTCATGTGCTTTTTGTTAGCTTTGACAGGAGCTTTTAGATCATTAGCACTAGTTTTAAGTAGAATTAGTTCCGGCTTTAGTAACTTCAATAGGATTGTTACTAGCTCTGGAAATGCGTCTGGATTTTAATGTAACACATGTCCGAGTATACATATATTTTGTCTAAAGGATGCCATGACTTCCGTGTATGTACATACATACATACATTAAATCACGCCTGTTTCCCAGAGGCTTAGGCAGAGACCACTTCTTTCCACTTGCTACGATCTTGACAAATTTCTTTCGCTTTTTCAACATTCATACATCGAGTCATGCACGTTTCGGCCCTTTTCCAGTAATTTTCCTTTTCCTTTTTTTGTTTTAAGCCCCTGACATCTTTTCGATAAAAAAATTACTAACTCTATTCTGCCGTGTACCAAAAAGGCGGTATAGGAGTATGTAATTCATATGACGTATATCGCCTTTTTGCCTTGATCGGCAGAATAAGGATTGGGTAAAAAATGATGTTACGATATTATGAGTGTTAATACTGCGCCGAGCATACGTTAATGGCGCTTTCATAACTACAGTGTGCAATATTTTTTATTTTTAATAAACTTAAGTATTGTCTTGACATCGAAGTGGTTTTTCGTTGTACAAATTAATTTACAATTTTTAGCATTTATGACATAGTTTAATAACCTTTACTGTGGCCACTTTGTTCCGTTAAGTTACTCACTAGGACAATTGCTATTAAGTTATGTGATGTCATCAAATTATTTTATAACCATAACAAATCACCCTTCGATCCCAGGACAATACTTTAGTTTATTAGTAAACACAATAACAGTAATGGGGGTAACACTGAATGGACGGCGTTTGGTCGGTGTAGTCTTATTAGTTTGACACTTGCTTAGTCAATATAGGAGTTTTCTATGAATAATCATTGCAATAAATTTTATTTTATTTTAATATTATGCGGTTAATACTTATTATTTACTGACCTGTAGACTTAAGCCTCCTTGGTCTGATAGAATTAAGCCTTACAGTAAAAAACATCAATTTAAGTAACTCACACAACCTTAACAAATATTAGTAGCTAATTTACACAACGTTTTCCATTAATTACATCTGCTTTTTCAGCAGATTTAAATTAGTCCACGTTTGATGTCAAGGGACCATAAATCGCTTCCACCCAAGATTACCGATTATTACCCCTACGCATATTTTCGCATCACAGGTCAACCTTAGCTTTATGAAATTTAAGGTTCAAAATTCAAAGCAAGGTGTGATGGGTATACGATAAACATCGCCCATCGCCTTGGGCAAACTCTCCCATGCATTTGGCAATTTCAATTATTTTATTTGCAGAAATATTAAACAAGATGTTGTTAGTGAAATGCGTTGTACCCCAAGGCGGAGTTCTAGGTCCACTGTTACATCTATTGTAAATTAGGGTTACTGCTAGGGATCTTTGATTTAATTTAATTGTAATTGTTTAAACTGCCTGAAAATATCTACATCATGTATAATAATAAAGATGTCAGTCAGGTTATAAGTAAAAAAATATTTTAATTGTACATACATACATACCTTCACTCCTGTATTCTCAGAGTGGGATAGGCAGAGCTACAGAATTACCTACAACTCTAAAAACTTGTTGATAATTCAGTAACAACACTTTGCAAAAATAGGCTAACATGTTAACCAGTGTATTAGTGACATCTAGTGTCACACACATTAGTGTCTTTTAATTGTGTTGTGTTTAATTATGGGTTCGGCTTGAATATTATCAAAAGTGGTCCGTCAAAGAACTATTATCAAAGAAACCTTACCTTCCATTAGTCAAAACCGATGCCTCTGGCATACTCTCCCTCACATACGGCTCTTTCAATTATGATATTTGCAGTAATGTATAAGACGTTGTTAGTGAAATCCGGTGTACCCCAGGGCAGTGTTCTGGATCCACAGTTATTTGTAGTGTCAAGTAGACAATACAAAGGGCCCTTTGATATATTTAGAAGTACGACATATTCTGAATTTACATGATAATATGATTCTCTAAACGAAATAATTCTTGGTAAAATTAGTTACTACTACTATTTTAAGTGCGTAAACAGTCTTAGCTAATTGTGACAAAAGCTTAAATAACGTTTACCATCATAACTTTGTTTACTGGGAACGAATGTTTTGATTTTGCCTTAACTTGCGCCAAAATGAAACAACCAATTTACGTAGAAATTGATTTAATAGAATACCTATGTGGATAACTGGGATGATGGACCATTAATGTTGATTTTACTAGTATACACCAGTAATATGGATTATAATTTTTTAAATTATTATAAAAACGTAAAAATAAAGACGAAAAAAGACAAAATGATTTTTGGACATGAGACCTCAAAGCTGTTTTTTGATCGAATAGTAAATTAAATGGTAGGTAGGTACCATCAGAGCCCTTGTCCTTAAATAACAAATAAATTGTACGTCATTCATGTACTTAAACGCAGTTTTTCACGACTATGATTGATTACAAAGTACTTGTTATTACCATATATTTAGTACAGTACAAATTAAAGTACTTAATTGTGACATCATAGTTGAGTATCAATTTGTATGGTCGTTTTTACGCTTAGATGGAATGTTGGACTTTGACTCTTATTTAATGTCCTTTGCAGTGTTCTGATTGCAGTTGGTTCGTTATCTTAGATTTTACAAAAAACTTATTCGATTCGCAGCATAAAAAAAAAACATCTTACCTATTACAGTGATAGTAGAAGGCAAAGAGCGTAGGTGTCCGTGTCCTAGTGGCTTAGGGGGTGGACTCGTGATCGTAAGGCACCGAGTTCGAACCCGCGCGGTCACCATGTACCAAGTTTTTCTAACTTAAGTACATTACCCGATGCGATGCTCTTACAGTGAAGGAAAAACATCGTATGGAGACAGCTGAGCTTGTAAGGAGGGTAATAGCACAAAAGATCTTAAAGGGGTCGAAGTGTATCCAAAAGGGTCCATCTGTAATATAAGATAAGATAAGAGCGTAGAAGGCAACTATTTTTTTTAAAGCTGTGAACTTTTATCTGCAGGCGCCTATACAAGATGATTTATTATAAAGAATACCAAGTTAAATGTCTTCATGTCTGAGCTAATTCGTTTGCAGGTTTCTTATATTTTTGGTAATTACGTAATCTCGGTCGTAACTCCTGCGCAGATAGCCCTACACATGACATATCGTCAGTTATACTGAAAAACTGCATAACTAACAACTTTATGATAGAGGAATATAAACCTTACTAACTTATTTAAAAGGTGCATTTTTCCTTATTTAAAATGTTACTTACTTGGTTTTAAAGTTTCACCGACGATATGAATCCACACTTTGTAGGTAGCACGCCTACACATACTTGGAATACAGGTTGGATAAAAGGAATTATGATATTCAGTTTATTTAAGACGATAGATTTGACATTTATGGTAATTAATTAAATGACTTCTATCAGTACCAAATAAACTTACCTTCTATATTTGTGTCTAAATGGTTATGGGCAAAAATATTTTTTCCTAACTTTAAGATGTTTTCTCTTTATATTATATGTGTGCTCAGATAAATGGGATCTAAACAAAGTGATGCTATAAGTTTGCGTAACCTATCGTTGTCTATTGCTTAATTTTAGTACAAGCCCAGAGTTTAGTTTGAAAATAGAAAAATAATGAGTTTTTCATTTCCTGCTCATATATTGCCTAGCCTACGCTCCGAAGACATAATTTGTTGCAAGGTGAACATGAACACCCTCTATGTGTTCTTGTGAAGCATGCTTGCAGTTTTTCAAGCCCGTAGCGGCAATCATATCATCTGCAGAGCAATCACTCGGTGCCGGCCGCCGCGGGCGAGCGCCAAATTATCAGTTAGGCCACTCTGTTTATTTTCTCTGTGGCCTTACTGTTTGTTTTTAGTCGTTTATTTATTTAAAACCGTACGAATTATGATGTTAAAAGCTTCGAGAGTTCTATGGTTTTTGTAGTTTTCAAGAGGTTTCTTAAAATTCTGAGAAATAAAAATAAAAGCCAAACAGCCTGTATATTGGATATTCGATTATGAAACCGCACGGAAAGTTAGTGTGACTATTACGATTATTGGTTAGTTATGAAAGAAAAAATAGAAAACACAACAAAACAAAACACAAAAATCAAAATAAATAACCACACAACAAAAAAACAACGAAACAAACAAGGGTTGGAAGAAAAAAAACTATTTTAAAAAATGGCGTCGGAGTCAGTCCATGCGTTCGGTAACTATAATTTCACAGACATAGGCGTCAAAGTTAACGCACCCCTCTTTCTGCGTCGGGGGTTAGAAATAAAAAACGGTAATAATTTTTATAAATTTTTATTTATCACTTCGCTGAAAATGTGAAATGAAGTAGCAGTTTTTTAGATTTTATATTTATAATTTATTGTAATGCATTATTTTTTGCAGAATTACTCACTTTGATCAAGAACTAAGTTAAAAGGAATAAAATAATCTTCCAAAAGCTTTCAAGGAAGCCGTTTTGAATTTTATAGGTCAACGCAAAATGAGAATTATAAATAAGTACCGTATGCTTGACATTTAAAAAACCTACGAGGTGTCGCTCGCGACTTTGACCACGTTGACCTTGTTTATTACTAATCCCTTCAGTTTTTTTTTTAAACTTTAAGTACCGCAGAGAAAAGGATACCCGATGAGTTTATGTGTAGACAATAGTAAAATCTTCAATTCACCGAAAGATCATATAAATTTTACCACAGGTTTTTGAAAAAAATCGATACTTACCAGGAGGGGGGTATCCTTTTCTCTACAGCTGACTGTACCTAATACTACTTCTATGGCAAATTTAATCTAAATCCATTCCAACGGCTCTTATTATGCTACTAACAAATATCTACACATTTCAAAATTCACGAGCATTCTGAACTCTTTTTGATATAATCCATAGATTTAAACTATTACTAGCTTTGGCCCGAAGATTCGTTTGCACAGAAGATTTTTTTTATCGCTGTTCCCTCCGAAAATGTAAAATTTTCCAGGAGTGTTATATATTCATCTCCGTGTTTTAAACTATCTCTGTTCCTAATTTCAAATCTTTCGATTGACTTCAAAGACAAAGAAGACGAAACAAATGAACAAACACAATAATAAAAATTATTATTTTTGTAACTGATATAGTCCCAGTATACAGCAGACCTAATATGTTTTACTCCCTCGTTTCGCGGCGGAATAGCCCGTTAGCCCCGGGGCACACGTGGCGATGGGATCACTCCTCGCCTGCATTATCTCCCATTCGCACAAGTTTATGGCAGGAATGCCGGTGGTAGATTGTGCCTTGTTTTTGTAAAATGTTAATAAATTTGTTTTCTAAGATTCTGTTTGTGCTGGAAAATGTTAGGTTAAGTTTTTTTATTCGAACTCGTCTTTTAATAGGTTTGCTACTCAATCATTCTATGTATGGGAAAATAATAATAATGGGTGGATGCGAAAAGCACAAGACCGGTCTGAGTGGAGAGCCTTGGGGGAGGCCTATGTTCAGCAGTGGACGTCTTTCGGCTGACATGATGATGATGATGGATGGGAAAATAAAATAAACAAATAAAGTTTTAAGGCTTCTGTGACATGATGGGTGTGATTTTTAAAGTTCACTCTGTACTCTACTCCCCCCCCCCCCCCCTCTTGACGGCTCACCCAATGCTTTCTTAGCGTGTGTTTTTGTTTAATAAACAATCCAAGTAACGTATTTTATTTTGACCTACCCTGTACTTTTTTTTGCAAGAAACTAACTTAAAGATTTCACGTATTTTTCCCCTTTTGCCAATCTAAGTTACTAGAATATTTAATTTAATTTTAAGTACGGTTTTCCCATAATAATAAAGTTATATTGTACTCTTATTAAATCTAATGTAGAGTTATGTTATGTATGACACAACCGTCTAAGGAATATTAGTTTCAAAAAAATTAAAAAAAATGTTCTTGTCCATTTTTAACAATTTTCTGTTGTATTGTTTCAGGTAATATTCGTCTGGTTCGTTCTTTCTCATTAAAAGAAGTTTAAAAGCTAGAAGGTAAGTAATAGACGTAAATACTAAACCCCTTATCCAGAAACGCACTGTAAACCTATTTTTCTAAAGTATTCTTTGACTCTTTCTTTCAAATTCAAATGTCACAATGAAGGATAAGGACAAATTATATTTTAAGGACACTTTAGCTACTGTGCATTTATAATTATTTCTGCATTTATATTTATTTATTATAAATAAGTTTGTGCATTTATATTTTTTTATTATAAATAAGAGGGATCGTTTTTCGTTTTTATATATAAATATATAAAAAATATTACACACGCTTACACAATGCTCAATTTGTATCATCTTAAAAATACTAAAACAATGCAGCCAACTACAGCGTTTAACCGCCCTATTATACGGCTAATGCGATAGCAACTCGTTTGTGAAACTCGGTACCGTAACGAGGCACCTCGCTACTTGTTAGAGTTTTCTTGTGAGGGTTTAGTGATGTGCCGGTGCACGACACGATATAATCTGGTAAAATATTGGCAATAATTAGAACTTAATATTGTTATAAGCTACTTCTGCCGTCGTGGGCAGACTTCATCCTCGGTGAATT
The DNA here is from genome assembly GCA_927399475.2 of Acleris emargana. Classification (NCBI taxonomy): domain Eukaryota; kingdom Metazoa; phylum Arthropoda; class Insecta; order Lepidoptera; family Tortricidae; genus Acleris; species Acleris emargana. The sequence goes on from OV656846.1 coordinate 2,032,589, forward strand.
TGTTTATTTTAAATCCAAAAAAAATCTTTGCTAGATTTTCCTAAAAACCTTATTCGGTTTATGAACATTCAAAAAATTTGTCAGCTAATGATGTCAAACCGTCCTCAAAAGATGCACTTACGAACGAACTCTGTTTTAAATGTTATTTATAGAAGATTTAATTCTTAACCAGTTTAGATTTTACCTCAAATGTTATTTTGTCGCGATTTGTGATTGCTTTATAATTTATTTATAATGTTAAATTATCATATTTTTTTATTTCTATCAATATCTTTTGCTCTTTATAATTTTATATTCAAAATCCAAAAAACAACAAAATACCAAATATGTATTCAGTAAATTGGCCACATGAGGGCTCTTTTACACGTCGGTAATATGGAGTGAATCTACTAGCGCTTCGAACAAGACGAAGAAGCGCCGCCGCAAGAAACTCCAGCAGAAGGTCATTTTTTCAATTACCTATTAAATACAATAATTTTAGAGTGGTTGGTAATTCTGTAGCTCTGCCTACCCCACTCTGGGAATGAAGGCGTGAGTTTATGTATGTATGTATGTAATAATAATTAAAAGTAAGTTACATTACAACGTAATAAAGTAATAAATAATTATTTTTAAAACTAACACAAATAAAATCGCTACAAATGTAAGGTATTAAAATGGTTGTGGTCTAACACCTCTTATTACTTATTACAGTCTCGATTCTGTTTACTGGCAGTATAATCTAAAACTGTGCTTTTTTATATTATATAGCCTGTGGCAATATGAACGGGCACTGGCAACATCACTGAGAGCTCCCTAGTTAAACTCCAGTTTATTCCAAGTTTAAAAATGTTCGAATGTTGAAAGTTCAAAATTGGAATTAGCTCGAAAATGGAATTGTCTTCACTTGGATTACTTTAAAGTTGAAAGAGAAGCTTTTAGACCGTTTTTCTTTTCTTTTATCCGAAAGCAAAAAGGTTCGCCGAGTCACTCGTTAGTTTAATATTTTTATATTCTTGACTAACAATGTATTGCAGAATTGGTCAAGAAGCCGACTTGTTCAAAATAACGATGACGATACAAAGTGAAAATTGTAATAAGTAGTAGCATTGGGCTGCTACCTATCTAGGAGAAGGAAAACTCCGAATTCAAACCCGGCGGGATAGGCGTCGTTAGCATTGGGCTGCTACCTATCTAGGAGAAGGAAAACTCCAAATTCAAACCCGACCCTGCATAATGGACCATGCGAGCACCATTTAAAAAGTTTATACCCCAGGAGGGTACTGGCAATGCCAGAGAATCCCTCCCTAGGCCTAGCCTGGGCAGCCCTTCGTACTCTGGGGGGGGCAAAATAGTGCGCGTATGTTCGGATCCCTCCGGGGATCGGAACGGCGGCGATGCCGTTTGCCACGCGTCACGCTGTGTTCGCAGGGGGGTTGGCAAAAAGCGGGCCGCTGAAAGCCGCCTTGCTACGATGAATGTTTGTGGAGGGATGGAACATAAATTAGATGAGGTATGTATGATGATGAAAGAGAGAAAGCTGGATGTTCTATGTGTGACTGAGACGAAGAAAAAAGGGGTGAGTACGTCCACACACGGAACCTTGACGGAGTTCCGGTATCCGAGCACGGTCGTCAGGGAGTTGGCATCGTACTCACAGAGCGAATGGCTGAATGTATGCAAGAGCATGAATGTGTGAGCCCAAGACTTCTCTGGGTGAGAGTCAAGGTAGGTCTCACCCGTTTATTCGTAATTGGGGCTTATGCCCCAGATACGAATAAATCTAAAAAAGAAAGGGAGGAGTTTTGGGAAAGTTTGCATGAGGTTTCAACAAAATGCAAGGAGAATGAGAGGATTATTTTGCTAGGCGATTTTAATGGTTGGACAGGCGTGCAAAGGGATGGTTATGAATCGGTACTGGGTAAGTATGGTGATGAGCGAGTGAACGAGAATGGCAAATGCCTTCTCAATGTATGTTTGGCTAAGAATCTCTGCGTGACAAACACTTTGTTTGATCACAAAGAGATTCATCAGTATACGTGGAGACGTCAGAATGAGAAGTCTATGATAGACTTGATGATTGTGGATGAACGGTTGCGTAACAAAGTTGTAGATACCAGAGCATTTCGAGGAGTTAGCGTAGGTTCAGATCACTACTTAGTGGTAACACGAGTAAGGGGTCTGTTCACACGTTGGCGCCATCGTGTTCCCGTACCGACAACTGCGTTAGAGAGGATAAAAGTAGAGAAACTGAATGACGAAGTTATACAAGATGAATACGTAAGAAAGCTGAAAGATCGTTTTGAATGTGTTAATAAAATGAATGACAGTGAAGTCGAGAATAATGTAAATAATGTATGGGAGATTATGAAGAATGGCATGGTCAAATCGGCCACTGAAGTATGCGGTGTAGTAAAAAGAAGAAAAAGTAAGAATGAACGTCCGGAATGGTGGGATAGAGAGGTAGATGATGTCGTGAAAGAGAAGAAAAAGTGTTGGTTGGATTTTGTAGCTGTAGATCCAGGACAAGATCTAAGCGACAGAAAGAAAAAAGAGTATAATAGATCAAAGAAAAGAGTGAAAGAAGTTGTGGCTAGAAAGAAAGATTTACTGAATGAAAAGTATGATAGGAGTTTCTCTGACAACTTCCGGTCGAATATTAAACTCTTTTGGAGCTTGATTAAATCGGCTCGGGGGAAATCAGAGAAAACTAAATTAAGCGCGGTGAGGGATGAGTCTGGAGACTTAATATGTGAGGAAGAAAAAATGCTTGATAGATGGAAAACTTATTTTGAAAGCTTGTTTGAATGCGAAGATATTTGTCGTGAGCCAGAAAGCATGAGTAAAGATGCAAGTAGCGAAGATGAAAGTGTGATTAGTATGAGTGAAATCATGAAAGCTTTAAAAAGTATGAAAGCGGGAAAGTCAGCAGGTTGTGATAGAGTGTCGATAGAAATGCTGAGGAGAGGAGATGGCCTGGTGGGTAGTCTGTTGTACCGTCTTTTCAATGCATGTTGGAATAGCGGCCGAGTCCCAGAAGATTGGGTCAAGGCCGTTATCGTCCCTCTGTATAAAGGAAAGGGGTCACAGCAAGACTGCAAAAACTACCGCGGTATCAGCCTCCTTAGTGTTGTCGGCAAAGTATATGCGAAGATTCTAATAGAAAGGGTATTGAATGTTACGAATGACAAAATCTGGGATGTACAAGCGGGATTTCGAAAGGGAATGGGATGTACGGATCAGGTCTTTTCACTACGGTCCATCACAGAAAAGTTCGTGGCTGTGAACCAAAAGGTTTTCTGTGCTTTTGTGGACCTGGAAAAGGCCTATGATAGGGTAGATAGAAAGGAGTTGTGGACGGTGCTGTCTATGTATGGAGTGAGCAGCAACCTGGTGCAGGCTTTGAGGTCCCTTTATGAGGGCTCCAGAGCCTGTGTCAGGATCAATGGGGCATACTCGGCCTGGTTTAATATCTCTAAAGGTGTTAGACAGGGCTGTGTTGCCTCACCATGGCTGTTCAATCTATTCATGGACAGTTGTATGTGGGATTTGAAAGAGTATGATAAGGGTTTGCGTATGCAAGAGTTGCTAATCAAATGCCTCTTATATGCCGATGATCAAGTTATACTTGCCTCATCGGTACTTGAGTTGCAGGAGATGGTGACAGTAATGAATGAGGGATTTAAGAAAAAGGGGATGAAAGTAAATGTTGCCAAGACCAAGGTCATGGTGATAGAGAAGGATGAGGAGATGACTGAGTGCGTGATAAATATAAATGGTGAATTAGTAGAACAAGTGAGCGAATTTGTGTACCTGGGAAGTATGTTTACAAGAGATGGTAAGTGTGAGAAGGATATCGAGAGGAGGGTGAATGCGGGGAATCAAATTAATGGGGCCCTGCACTCCTTTGTGAGCAGACAGGGCGTTTCACAAAAAGCCCGGCTGGCTGTTCACAATGGAGTGCTAGCCCCTACCCTGATGTATGGTAGTGAATGTTGGGTGTGGCAGGACAAGCATGTTAGTCGTGTAAATGCAGTTGAAATGCGTTCTTTGCGTAGTATGTGTGGTGTGAAACTGATTGATAGAGTTAGAAATGAAAAAATCAGAGAGAAATGTGGAATGAAAGAAGACGTAGTGACTAAGATTGAAAAGGGCATGCTTCGATGGTTCGGTCATTTGGAAAGGATGGATGAAAGAAGATTGACGAAAGAGATATACAGACCGAAAGTGAGTGGAAGGGTCGGAAGGGGCCGCCCTAGGCGTACTTTTTCGAATCAAATCGGAGAAATACTGGGAAAGGGCCGAATCTTAAGTACCCGAAACCGACGTGCGTGCATGACTCGATGTATGAATGTTGAAGAAGCGAAAGAAATTTGTCAAGATCGTAGCAAGTGGAAAGAAGTGGTCTCTGCCTACCCCTCTGGGAAACAGGCGTGATTTAATGTATGTATGTATGTATGTAATAAGTATACCTTTTTCCAATTAAAAAATAACGTAAGGAACTTTATTGTATAAAAATATAGCGCTAAGTTAACACAAGTGTATAGATATGAGCAGGAAGAAATTTTATTTTTTTAATAATTTCTTCCAAAATATAACTACTGAACTGTAATTAGAATTATTTTCATAATACTTTAGGGTAAATCCATTACCGACCGAAACAAAAATACTACTGAATCTTTAACTTTAACTTAGATGAATAATGGACGTTGTATAGCAATAGAATCGATCCTTTCGATGTTCCCGAAGGTTCTATGTGGTTGAACCTCTATACGTACGTACCCACGTTATATACCATAACGTATGGTAAACCCAAAAGTACAAACAATCCCAATACATCGAAATCCATTTAAAGCTTACCGAGACTACAACGCCGCGCCGCGCCCGTCAGGCTACAACGCCGCGGGCCAGTAATTAACCCCTACGCGCCATATTTCGCAATCAATGCTTATTTCACCCTTTCAGTGCCGAAATTCAATAGTGGCTCATTTTGAATGGAAATTGTTAAGTCTGGTTGTAAATGATCATAATACATGTTCGTTATTTAAATTAGATACGTATAAATACTACTTAGCAATAAATTTATTGAGTTGTAATTAGGGAATGCAATTTAACCGGTTATTAACCGGTTTTGTATGACAATAACCGGTTAAAACCGGTTAGACCCGGTTATTTGCATTCCCTAGTTGTAATTAGTATTTTGATTAGTAATTCATTAATTGTGTGTATCAATCAAGCACAGACCACAGAAATACTAATATACTCCGTGGTATTAAGTTTTAAAAAACCGGCCAAGTGCGAGTCGGACTCGCGCACGTAGCCCATTATAGTATATAATAATAATTATTATTATTATTATTTATTTATTGCATCCATGGTGTTTACAATATTGGTCTTACAGAATAAATAAATTGCTGCAAAAAAGGTCACGTTTTTTGTATGGGAGGATTTTTAAGGGGGGCTTAAATATTAATTTTATTCTGTTTTTAGTATTTGTTGTTATAGCGGCAACAGAAATACATCATCCGTGAAAATTTCAACTGTCTACCTATCACGGTTCGTGAGATACAGCCTGGTCACAGACAGACCGACAGATAGACGAACAGACGGACACCGCAGTCTTAGTAATAGGGTCCCGTTTTTACCCTTTGGTTAAAACCCGACTTTATTTATTAATATTGTCGTGGATGATAAAAAAAATAACTCTTCCTCTTATTACTTCGATAAAATATTATATATACCCGTACAGCCTAATGTCACTCCCACAACCAAGACGAATATAGCTGCTTGGCTGCAGAGCGTGCCAAAGATAGGTATGGATACATACATACATACACTCGAAAAATATAACCCTTCTTCTGGCACAGTCGGGTAAAAAGATCCCACTGTATACGTATTGCTAACTTCAACTTCAACGTCGCCTATAAAACTTCTTCATAATATACCTAATAACACCAAGGGCAATTGATTTCGCTACTACACAGTACGCTCGTCTATAACACATAATATCTCCCGGCGTTGCTCGGTGCATCGGTGCATCCATCGCCGTGCAATCTGTAATCATTGGTCGCAGCGAGTGCATATATCAAGCCCACGCGTGCAGTGGCTGCAAGCTAGTTGCGCTTTATTTCTATTTTATGCATACTTTTTTGCGTTTTCAGAGTTCCATACGTCATAAGCAAAAACGGAAGCCTAAATAGAAAATATTTACTTTGTTATGCCGCTCAATACAGTTACAACTCAAAATTCTAGCTAGTTTTGTTTTAAGTTCTTAGAAGTTGTAATAAAGCTAATTTTAAAATACAGTTGTATTTTAAACTACTGTTTTGATCTAGCAGTGCGTATTTTTGGCTACTTCAAGTAGGTTCAAATTTCTACTTGAAGTAGTATATAAATCTGTCTACTTATCTCCGGAATAAGAATTGGGACCGGCCATTAGCCGTCCTTATCAAATTGTAATCATTATTTAATGACACCCACATAGGCGTTTTTAGCAACTATACTCGGATTATTCTAAGATGATGCCTGTGACAGCTCATATAATCACTTCATCTTCATCACATTTTTTTTACTTTACATAAATACTACATCGGTACAAACCCAGCGACGCCATTCATGAATTTAAATAAATAATTACCTATATAAATAGATAATTAATTATTATAAAAACTCATCGCTTCTCCTCCTCCCCCCTTATCTCCGAAGTTAATAAAACAAAAAAGCAAAAAATATTTTATGCGAAGAACTACCTCCTTCAAAAGAATTTAAAAAACTTAAAACGCAGTATCATCTTTATTCAACTATGCGTCAAATCCTTTCTCTATAATAAGCGTTAAATTAGGACCATAGACTAAGTCACACTTTTTAACCGCTTGACCTAAACGCGTGAAATTAAGGGCAAGGGTCAATAATCAGTCTGCCAGAGAAGCGTGGCGGTCCCAATCCTTTTCACGCATCGTTAAAAGACAAGTAGGTATCTGTAGTAGGGGCAGTGATAAATAGGTTATCTTAGTCACAAGTGGTTTAAAACCTACTTTTATTATTTTTATTTAATATTCTACGGACTCAACGAGCTTCAGCCTATATTCATACATTTAATACATTCTTTTATAAATAATTACCAAACATTTACCAAAAACATTGTCACACCGCCGCATCTTCAATATTACTGTCATTCCAAAACAATACGCACAGGACCTCTCCCATTGTCCACGATGTTGCTATCGTAATGTTTACGATACCACAGATTAAATATGAGTTACTACGGTTTTAAGATTTAACAGCAGAGGGATATGACGTAACGTCATTATCACCTAATTTTGTCAATTCGGTCACTGGCTGCATAACCATTCATCATTTAAAAATTCAAAATAAGAACGCGACCGCAGCGCCACTTAAAGATGACGGCTCGAATTACGACCGCGCCTGCGCTTCGAGTAATGAGCTCATTTCGCGCCTTTAATTTATCTCTCTTATTAGTCAGAAAGAGTAAGTTATTTGTTTTTTTCTGGTATTTATGAAATGCTTTTATTTATTAGGGGTTCGATGAATTCAGTTATTTATACAGTGACGTTTGTGGACCTGGCCGTATTTTAGAAACCTTTATTTGACTTTACATTATACATACTTGACCAATGGCAAAGCATTTGTGCGGGTCCGGGAAAAAATACTTTACATACTTATTTGTCAGTAAGAATTTATTTTTAGGACAAGCATTTTTGTCTGCTGTAGATTTATGCACAGTACGAGCTTGGTGGATCTACGCGCAGTGGCTTTAAGCGCAGTGGTCATCCTGCCACAAACTGATCAAATATCATCAGGTCAGCTCTTTCACTCCAACAACGGGAACTGGATACAATTGGTACATTGACAATCAAGATCATAATCAGACAGGTTGAAAGAATAAGTTACGGTCAAAAAATTTGGGACTGTAGTTTCTTTGAGATCCAAGTCCCAATACGTTGGGTCTCCGTTAAGTATAGCGGAGACCCTGTCACCACCTTCCAACTCTATCATCAAACCAGCTCGATGGTGCCATATTATTGTATCGTCAACGAAGTTATGTAGATGTGGATCGCCGGAAGTGGATCAAATCTTCCTTGCAATATTTAACCCGAACATTCAAACATACTCGCACAACTCAAGTTAATATAAAATGCTTGTAAAATACACGTAGAGTAGTAAATCTTTAACAAAATAATTGTAATGGTTTTCAAGTAAGAGTAACGTGATCACCACATTACTTTTAAGTTCTACAAATAACTTAAATAAAGCACAACTAAATCAAGGTACTTCTGTAACCAGCGTAGTAAATCCTCCCAGGCACCGTATCCAATCAGAAACTGGAAACGCGCCGTAAAAAAACAACTTAATGCCTGAAGCCACAGATAAGAATCTAGACACAAAGAGATAAAACGAAACTTACACAGTAAAACAGTTGAAGGTTGCTGTGTTTGAATGTAGTGGTAAAGTCCACACGAGGATAATTTACGTAGACGGGACACGAAAAAGTAATACAACGGGTGAAAGAGAAGCATTTGTACGTAGACACATAAATTCAGCAGACGGCATCTTTCTATCTCACTCCGTATATAATGTATATACTTTTTTCAAAGCCAATTGTGTTTGTCACCCTTATCAGAACTGGTGTCAAACAATGTAGAGAACACTTTTAAGTATTTTTTAGTCTGTTGATTGTGTTTATGTGTGTTTTCATAGGTTTCATAGACACATAATACATTGTTGTATTTTAAGCTGCGAACGCCAAAGTTCTCGATAAGATAAAAACATAACCTTACACCGGTAATAATTTCTCGAGATTAACTGCCTTAACTTCACTTAAAGACGGAAGCTGTTTGCTAAAGGTGATATTTGGTCGGGTTGTTTGTATTGCTATCTCAAAGGGTATACACGAGTAGGTTGTCTAGTTAATACTCTGCCTACGATACTTTAGAATAGTGATACACACACGCAAACGGTGCTTATGTGCGCGTTAATCAGATGCGTTATCTATTTGTGCATGCTTACAAACACATATGCAAAAACCAGGCCGAGGTGATTTAGATACTTAACTTGTTCTTAATCTTAAAGTTAATGTTGCTGGCAAAATATCTAAGCTTTGATTGAATTCTAATTTGACCACCCACGTGTTTAATAGATACTTATTTGTAACATAATTGGCTGTAACAGGTTATTATTTTAGCTAACGTAATTCGTCTGGTGGTTACGGTGGAATAATTTTGAGATAATTTTACTCATAATTTGATAATAAAACAGCCACTATGTTATTTTAGCAAATTTAATTCTATTAGCGTATGTCTAGCATGGCTAGCTATTTGCACAATCATATCTAATAGTTATGTTATTGTCACAAAACCCAATAATAGAGTCTAAAAATATAGAAATACTAGCAGGAACCCTCCCGCGACTCCGTCTGCATAGAGCAAATTTATCGTGTTTCCCTCGGGAACTATTGAATTCCCCGGGATAAAAAATATCCTTTGTTTTAAACTAGTATGTAGGCCCCAACGGAAGACCAGCGTTGGCTTCACAGCCAGCACATGCTGAGTTGGGACCGTTTCGCAACATTAGCACATCTGTTCTCTTGTCTCTTTTTCTTCTTTTTTATTGCTACTTTTATTTTTTGTTGTGTTATTGTTGTGAATAAATATTTTACTTACTTACTTACTTACTTACTACCTGTGTGCTTTGCTTTTACATCCATGCAGGCGTTTAAGCATGATCGAGAGATGAACACGCAAACATTCACATTAATATCATTGACTTTTAAAAACAACCAACAACCAACCACAATCTCTAATTTTTTATGTAAGAAAATGCTTAATAGATTTTGAAAGTAAAATTCTATTTTTGTAAACCTAGAATTGTGACGTTCCCAACCGTATTTTTTGGTATAAAACTTGAGATAACAGTTTCGAAAAGGCACGAACATAAAACCCGTAATTATCACAAACAACGAAACGCGTTTCGTAAAGTTCAAAAGCAGAAACAAAACGCCGCGTAACTTAATCTGGCTTGCAAAATGGCCGAATTTTGGCGGGAAACTCACATTGTCACAACGATCGCTATCGGACCGTGACGCGCGAGCAAATGGCAACATTAAATAAAATGATTGCTACATCATCTCTTTTTATTGCCAGGATTCTGAGTGTTTCGAAATCAGCGGTGTATTTACAATCTTTCGAGTTGAATTAAGTTTATGCACGTTCCGTGTCATGTCAATGTAATGAAATGCGATGGGGTCGATATTCTTATTGGTAAGTATTCTTGAGGAAGTGGCTTTCTTATGTATATTACGAGCATTCGATCTTGAATTGAATAAGACTTGAATAAAAATTATTCGTATGCAATGGTAAAATAATGGTAAATACTGTTAGCAAAGGTCTTTTCCATGGTATAAAAAGGCAAGAAAATAATAAAATGTAATTTTCTCCGCCAAACCTGCACACACTTTTTTAGGGTTCCGTAATTAAACTGTCCGGCCGTCCGTCCGTCCGTCCGCAGCCTAGCTCAGAGACTCTTAGTACTAGAAAGCCGGAATTTGGCATAAATATACATATTAGTCACGCCAACAAATTAGTAAAATATAATCTTGAAAAAACTTTTTTTGTGTACCTCCCCTACGCGCAACGTGGGCATGGTTTTTTTTTTCTCGTCTGCCCCTTACTGTGGGGTGTTGTGCGGGCATTGTCGATTGGGGTATCCGTAAATATGAAGCTGTAAAGCGCTAATTTTTAGTGTCCCCCCCGCTACAGCCAAATACTAAAAATCTGAAAAATATCTTAAATGAAAGCACATAATTATAATGAATTTAATAGGAAAACTATCACTACTAAGTAGACTTCAGTGGTTATTGAGTTACAAACGATTAAATGTTTATACCTACCGAAAACTTATTTGCGGTGTTGGTAAACTGACCGCGACCTATGTCGGGAAATCTAACAGTTTTCCGACGGCAAAGTTAAGTTTGTCGCTAGGTCTAATTTGTTTGTAGTAACGGATTTGGAACCCTACACTGAGCATGGTCAGACATTAATTTTGCTACGTTTTTTTTATCTAAAAGAAATGGATTCAAACCATAACAGACACACACGCTTTGTGTTTATTAGTGCCGAATATGAATACGAGTACGAGTACTAGTTATGTTTTCATCGTTCACATAACATCGATCGTATCCTCCCCCCCCCCCCCCCCCCCCCCCCCTGTATAATTGGAGGGCGATCACGCAGGGCTAATTGTGAGCCGGGCCTGTACCGCCCCGGGTCTTGTTACCTTGTTTTTGTACCGTGTAATGGTCATAGAGGTAATACCACAAATAGACGCCGATTTTAACGTTCATAATATTAATGTGAGATTTGATACTGCAGCGGGCCTATTAATATGTATAAAATGATAGTGATTTTGACCTGCATGTATGTATTTATGAGATGTACGGTTCTTTGTTCCCTATATATGTCGTGTACAAAATATGTGGCACTTTCTGACCAGTATGTAAGTGCGAGAGTGACGGGTGCTGTATCCACCGCGATAAAGGCAACCTTTCGGGCCCAGGTTAAAATTTGACAAATTATGTACAGTCTGTGAGCACTTTTTGAGTGAGAAAGAGGCTTTGGTTTAGTACTTCTCTCTTACTCGCTCTTTATAAGATCGTATGAGAGCGAGTGAGAGAGAAGTACTAAACCGAAATCTCTTCTAAGTGCTCACAGACTGTACGTGGTCTGCCAGACGCTCAACCATCTGCAGTTTGAATATAAGAAATGCAAAAAAAAACATTAATGTTTCTTATTTTGACGTCACACCACTACTTGATAACCATAATGGTTTCAAAAACATTTAAAAAAAAAAAAAACAGAGTAAGTATATGAATTAATAATTTACTCATGTCCATTTTCTTCTCTCTCTACCCGTGTGTCACGCAGGGCATTTAACGCAGGTACTAGTTATTGTGGTGATGATGTGGCTAAAATTCAGATGGTAGATATTTTTAAAACAGTGACAGTAAGTATGTAACGTAAAAATGCGAACGTCTGAAGTAGGAATTATTCGAATAGTCTTCAAAAATATAAATGAGGTAAGCTTGTGTTTTTTTTTTTAATATAATATATCTTTCGTTCGTTTAAATTTTGACAGATATATTAAATGGCCATTTTTTCACTCGACTGCCTAAAGAGTATATTTTTTATGCAGACTCGCCTTCGACTTTCAAAATGAAAACGAAAATAGGCGAATACCTTTTCCATGAAATATAATTACCGTACTCGCTAGCGAGTCAAATACTCTGCCCTTCGCAACCTCGCAGTTTTCTTATCCATTAACCTACCGCCAAGCAGCAGTGTTCGCATTGTTGTGTTCCGGTTTGGGGATAAGACAGCCGGGGAAATGACTAGCATAGAGGCATTCCATCTTAGTCCTCAGGGTTGGCAACGCATTTGCAGTCTTAGGATTGCGGTCTTTTGAATGCGAATGTCTATGGGTCTCAGTTTCCTCTTGCCATCAGGTGGACTGTGTGCTCATATGCCTTCATATGTGGTAAAAAAAAAAAAAAAAAAAACAATATATTTTTACAATTACTTTAATTCAAAAATAATTTCGAGGAATGGGATTTAAATCAGTTCGAATTGTTAGATACTCATGGTAAGGGTAAAGCTGGTGAGACAAAGATGAAACATGTTATAAAGGCACTAGTAACAGCCAACGGTCTGTATATTTCTCAAGTACGTATACTTGGCAACTAATTGGAAAGACTGGTCAAACATAATTGTCCGGGAACCGTACCAGCGCGCACCGCCCCGGGACACGGCGTTTTTGTAACATTATTATAAGGATTGTGAGAAGCTTGAGGTAATTTAGAAAACGGGAATAGTTTTTGATACTTGCCGTTGGATCATACATACCCGGTGTATTATAAAATTTATAATGTTTCATGGCTCTGTTAAACAATATATGTACATATATAGGTATTGTTATTGTACTGATGACGATGCAGTATTTAAGTGTTTCATTCCCGGTATGGATAAATATTTGGATGATGAGCGGAATAGTTCAAATTTGAATCTACCCATAGGAATTAGAAACGTTAATATTGTTTAATTTTGAAATTCACTTCACAATAGGCTCGTGTGTGAAGGGGTAAGCAAGTGCGAGGGTGACCGGTGCTTTATCCACTTCGATAAAGCCCATAATACCGTGACTGTACAGATATTCTCTTTCGTATTTAAAAACCACAATCGCCTTTTCCGCTCTGCCAATATTAAAATGGTTTTAAGTCCAAGCCTTCACTTTATCAAGATGAGCGTCGTCTTGAATAATTCCCCCTGATAAAGGAAAGACGTTGATCAATCGATTCTCGCATACGAATCGATGCGCTTTATTCGATTGTGAGGAGTTATCGCGGAAAGCCGTTATTTTACGGCCTATTACAAATTTTGAAAATGGAATCGAACGATTTATGCTTTAAAAAGGGTTCATTGTATTCTGAGACCGTCGTATTGCTATATTAACATAATCTTGTGATTTGTGTTGACGTCAAGGTTACATTTGAATCACCAAACCCTTGGGCATACCGGTTGAATTAAAAGATGCTGTTTAAATGTAATCTTGTTTTATATGCACAGAAAAAAAAAGTTTTGATTTAGTCGACGATATGTTGAAGCTTGACTAAATTGCACACTTGGACCTGTCATTTGCCTAAAGTAAAGCACGTAAAGTCTAACTTTAATTGTCAAGTAACTATAGAACCCTGTCGCAGAAAACCGATTACTATATTTGACGTAATTGCTTTGTCGTGACTTGACGCTATCATTATGAGACGATGGAAACTTCAAATCGATGACAATTCACACCACTGGCCTTGCCAAGATGCATTACGCTAACTAGCCAATGGCGTCACTGGTAGATGACGTGATACGAAAAGTCACGTGATCTACCAGAGACGCGATTGGTTTAAAAACGAATCGAATGGAAACGTTAGTTAGCGTAATGCATCTTGGCAAGGGCCTCTGATGGTCGGTCGTAAAGAAATATGTATATACTTTGTGCATGCGATGCATTGAACTAAGCAACAAAAAACAACACAATCTATATAAAACACGGAACTAAAACCGACCTTATCTCTTTACTAAAACTAAACCTTAAAATCGATGGGTCGAGTAGACAGACGCAATACGACAATCGCATTGCATTCGAAAACAAGACCGAATAACTTAACATAACTCATGACCGATTTTTCCACACCCCTGAAAAAGTATCATTTTCATTATGTTATGATAGAGCCCAGCAGTCATGTATTTTTTACCTGGAATGTATTCCGAAGTTAACGGAACCTTAATTGGTTGTTTGGGGATACACTAAGAAGACTATCCTAAGTTTTCGAGCTCGAGGACACTGCTGACTTGAGGGGTGACAAAAACCTCAAAGTTCTCAGATTTTTTCAGATTTTCGCTTACATCTCTAAACTTGAAGAATATTAAATTTCCAAAAAGTCCGTTGGTGATTTTCATGTCCGATAATAACAGAGATACAGCCGATTTATCATTGGGGTCCGCTAACCGAGAGCCTTTTGAAAGAAGAATACTAACTGATACTGTTATCCGATTGAACACAGCCCTTCAGCAGGTAGGGCAATATCTCCTAAAAAATGGTTCTATATTATGGTTTGTCGCACTTGCTCTCCTGACCTTGCACTTTGTTTTGAAGTTAGGAAAGTTATTGTTAGTGTTGTTTTGGCATGCCTATGCCTATACCCTGATGTATGGTAGTGAATGTTGGGTGTGGCGGGACAAGCATGAAAGTCGTGTAACTGCCGTTGAAATGCGCTCTTTGCGTAGTATGTGTGGTTTGAAACTGATTGATAGTAGAATAAGAAATGAAAAAGTCAAAGAGAAATGTGGAATACAAGATGTAGTGACTAAGATTGAAAAGGGCATGCTCGATGGTTCGGTCATTTGTAAAGGATGGATGAAAGAAGATTGACGAAAGAGATATACAGATCGAAAGTGAGTGGAAGGGCCGGAAGGGGCCGCCCTAGGCGTACTTTTTCAAATTAAATCGGAGAAATACTGGAAAAGGGCCGAATCTTAAGAACCCGAAGCCGACGTGCGTGCATGACTCGATGTATGAATGTGGAAGAAGCGAAAGAAATTTGTCAAGATCGTAGCAAGTGGAAAGAAAAGGCCTCTGCCTACCCCTCTGGGAAACAGGCGTGATGTAATGCATGTATGTATGTATCTTCCGGCATTTGTTTCATATTACTATATTATTAGGTAAGTACCAAGCATATATAATTTCAAACAGTACCTACTCCAAATCTCGAGACTTGTAATTCGAACTCAATACAAGCGTTTGATCCGGCCGGGTGTAATTAGCGATTTAATATTAATACCCGGATATCGCATAGCTGTAATCAACCCGGGTGAGGCGAGAGGGTTGAAATGCGAGCGATGTGCACAAGGTTGAGAGGTTTGTGATGCGGTGAGAGAGATCTTCATGAGGTTATTGTTTCGGATCGAAATGCTCAGATCAAACAGCGTATAGCGGGACGATTTTTGGGATTTGAACATTTGAAAATGAACGTGTAAATGTAAAATCGTAATTGTTTAAAGGTCGGGGCTAGTTGTGGGTATTGTGACGTAACTTTTTAGCAAATTTGTTTTCTTCGGGAACTTTTTTTTCAAAAATCGACGAATAATTGCGTAGATTGCGTTACGAGATTGTAGAAAAATTAAAAATAGGCATAGGATATGGAGAGGAATTTACGGCACATCATGTGTAAGAAATATACAAGTATAGCTTTTGAATTTCTGATTATTGTGATGATGTAAAATAAAACATTTTTTGTTTGTTGTGGCACATAATAAATAAATAATAGTACTTACAAGGCTTGTGGTGGCACTGTGATTTCCACATCTTTATAAAAGACCCAAAGTTTAATTTGGTCCATTTCGTTCGCCTACGTCACAAGTTACCCGTTCGTATACCAGAAATTACCTTGCAAAACTGTTAGCACGTGTGGAAGGGGTATGATACCTAGAGGCATTTCAACTTAGTACCCAGTGAAGACAAGTACCTATACGTCGCCTTGGTCACTTTTTGTAACCTACGTAAGTACACGTAGACGAAGGCGGAGGCAGATGTATTTTTAATCCACTAAACCAACCAAATTCAAAACCACAAACCCATTTGGTACGAATGCACCCCCCCTTTGAATTCGCACCTCACTGCGGAGCATGAATGCCGGTTATTCCTCGAATTATCCACGGTAATGAGGGGCGGTAATGGCGGGGGAGGGGGTGACGACGGCCATTGAATATTTCATGTGGATTTTGGAAACTTCAAAGTGATTTCTGTTGTGATTGGGATGCAAAGGGATTTGGAGAAAATCTTTAAATGGTGGAACATTTTACCATCTTAATTTTACTAGTTAGGATGTTTAGATGTTATGTATTTCAGCCACGCATACAATTAAATGGAAATTGGCACAAAGGTACAAAGGATACTTTTAATTTCGGAAAAATTCACAATTTCGGTGGAAAATAATCTTAACCGAGTTTCACACCGCGGAAAATTGCAAGTTGTGAAATGCGATATAAATTTGGCTCAGTCTGGTTGGATCGTGATTACAATATGATAGGAAAACCAGAGGAATCCCTTAAATGCTATGCTGAGATTCCTTCGGTATTGTGGAAGTTGGGCATCGGTATAGTATCAATACTTGAAGGGGAGTGATTATGTATTATATCGTAATATAAATATATTATTCGCCAACATGTAACCCCCTTTCTTGTTTGTATTTCACATGAAAAAGTCAATTTAGTTACGTCTTTACTCTATATAAAAATACGTACTTGTCAGGAAAATCTTGATGGGAACCCATTTCAGGAATATGCATGTCACATTATGACCAAAGAATATCAAAAGCCAACATCATCTTCAAGCAAATTGCATCGTCATTACGACTGTGCTCTAATAGCGCATTTTGCTTATTTACTCGGGTCGTAAAGAGCTAACGTTCGCAGTCAAAGCATAAAACATCATTACCGTGGACATAAACATGAAAATTTTATCATTCCCATCCCTACGGCGGAATTACAGTGCGTCATGGTATGATACACCCTCGCAATGAATGACGTGCACAGTGAAGATGGAAACAGTAATGACATTTATCATGGATTTATACTAATTTTGATGTTACTAACCGCTCTAAAATCAAAATAATAATAAGTCGCAGGGACTTTTTATGCCAAAGAGAGACAAACAAGCAGGTGGTTCTCGTAACGATAAGTGATACATTTGTGTCGGCTCCTAAGTTGTATTGGTTGTATTGGCTCCTAAGTTCATTCCACATAATCAAGGTGTGTGACAAAAGCGCCCATGAGAAATGCATGGGAGTGGATGGCCAGCGATTTAGATGATGACGATGATTATTTGCTTACTTATTAAAGTTGCAATGCAATAAATACTTTTCAAGTGTGCAGATTTAGTCTTATTCTATGACGTCCTATGTCTTTAACTAAACCTCTTTTTACTTATTACTGTTACTTATAAGCCTAAAAGTCAGACACTACCAAAACATTATGCTAACTTAATGTTTACGGTAATCAGGAGGAATACTTTGAAAATCGAACTTCGAAGTTATGTTATCTACATCCCTTTCACTCGATTTAATTCCGAATGTGGAGTCAAAGGGATGGGACTGACGAAGTTTTGTATTTAATTCTCTCTCTCTTGATTACTACCCAGGTTGCTTAACCTTGGCTGTGCCTCGCAGCAAATGGGTTAGCGTACTGCCTGTATCGACACTGCGTTAACCCTGCGGCGTCCAAATGAGTTGTCATTTAAACGATGACAGGGTTACAGTTTCCACGGGCATGATTTAGATGTCGAGTCTATGAATGTATGATCTCCCATCCATAAATAATGAGGAGGTACATTAACTCAAACCATTTGAATTCACATTTAACGATAAAAATATCTAGTCGAATTCGTTTACAAATTGATGGATTCAATAAAAAACCCAACAGCAACTGTTCGAGTATCAAGCACAGATTATAAAGGTTATGGTTATTAGTTATCTGACAGTTTAAATGTTTTAAATCACACTTTTCCTAGGACCAAGGCGTTAACTCAAACTGCCAGTCTCAAATCAATCAAACGGTATCATAACTCAAAGTACGTCGAAGTAACAAATTGCATCATTTACATGGCGATTACGTATGTTGTAATTGGAGTATACTAGGAATTATCTGCACTTAATCAATAGTAGAGCTATGTAATTTATTTATTAGCATAAATAAGTTTCTGCCTGATACGTGTTTTCACACATAGGTAAGTATGTATAATTGTACCTAAACTGCAATATTCTTGAGTGATAACCATTATTCTGCAGTTTTAGGGTAAAAATTGGATCATGTTGCCAATCGGCAGTTTCAGGGTAAAATTGGATCATGTTGCCAATTAAAACATCTAAGCGTCCGCGTGTTCAATCACAATTCAATCAATCAGTGTCAATTTACGAACAGGTGTATTTAAAAACATTGTTCATTTATAGTCGGTATTAGTAGAAATAGGCAAAGATAATGAAAAAAATTGTATTGTTTGACATGTACAAGCCTAGAGCTTAGTTTGGGACTAGGTCAATTGGTGTGACATTGTCCCCTGATATTTATTTACATAACCTCAAAAAAATTATAAATCTAGAAGTAATGTAATGTTACAGTGTATAAATAATTAAAAAGACCTCACTTGTTCTTCAAAAGTACGAGATTGTGGAGTAATAAATAACTGTAAATTGATTCGTTGTGTACCAGCTCAATCTTCGAGGAAATGCAATGTTAAGTTTATTAATCCAGTCTAAGTTTCGTAGAAGGGTATAACCCAAAATAAATGTCATGTTAAAGAAGAGTTTTGTCACCGTAACGAAACGTCAAACACATACATTTTTGTAACGAAACTCCAAGTTCGACATCATTTAAGTGACATTTAAATAGCGTCTTTATACACCGTGTTTTTATTGATTTACGATAACTTTAAGGAAACGTTCTTCAGGTCAAATAAAGTTAATTTCCCGAAGACAGACAAATGATAACTCTTACGGTTTTAAAGATATTTCATTTTAAAATTCAATCAGTTAATCACGTTGAACTGGTGTAAAAAGCTCTTAATTGTGTGTGTACGAGTATGTCACGCCAACATTGACGTATTTGACACTGACTATCTATTAGTTAACTCCAAAGGCTCTTTTAGAATGACCAAATATACAAAATTTAATTACTTTGTTCTAAACAGAAAACTTTTTTTTTTTGCAATATTTAAAAATTTAATCTACCACTTCGTTTCTACGGATGTTCCTAGTAATGTGCCGAAGTTATCGTAAATAAAAAAAAACACGGTGTATACACTTACTTTGGTTTTTACCTAGAACTGTTGGGATCTCTCGCGAATCGTATATTTGAATAATTGTTTGTTATAAAGTAACAAATTAAGCTTGCATTATTATTATGTTTGTTGTTCTCAGTACCTAGTTAATTATAATTTTAATGCTAATGAATAATTTCACAGAATCGCCTACGCGTGAAATTTCATAACTTATTTCATAACTTTGTTTTTGTAAGCGAGTATATTTTTCGCTGCTTTGTAAAATATTATGTGAGACATACCTACCACTTTTTCCATGTACGTACCTACCTTAACAGATTTAAACTCCATCTCTTATATCTATTCTGTACCAAAACCTTAAATAAACATAGTGGTAATTGACAAGTGCCCCAATAAAAAAACGACTTTATGACAAACATGGCCGGTCCCGCCATTCCGCGCGCACCTGTCAACAATTTGCCAACATGAGCAAATTGGGTCGTTACCGCCAAATTTATCAAGTCGGCAGTGTTGGTATACGTGTTGTTGACTTTGGCACGTCTTTCGCTTTTTTATTATTATGATTCTGTGGATTTTAGTTTCTTATTTGGGAGAGGGATAATGATGTGTAGTGTTTATTTAAATATGCTATAAAGAACTGAGTTCCACTTCGCACCGTCGAGTGTTATTATTCATATGAAGCTTTAAAAAGCTAGTTCAAGTGGGATTCGAGTTCTTACACAGAGACGGGGGAAACAAAGTAAAATGATTTATAAACTGATGGTATTTTCGGCAAAAAGTCTAGATATGAACCATAAAGAAAATGCTATAAAATGCCCCTTCACAAACGGAGTTACGTCTAAAAATAGATGGTTATAAATAATATCATTAAGAACTGTTATACCAAATAAAGTGTTCTAAAGTATCCTTAATAAAACCGGCCAAGTGCGAGTCGGACTCGCGCACGTAGGGTTCCGTACAACTATACATCTAAATAAATGTTTTTCTTTATTCTTTATTATATTGGAGTTGATTGAATGAAAGGTAAAATGCGGTTTACGATTTATAACGTATTAAAAAAAAACTAATTATTAGATCTCGTTCAAACCAATTTTCGGTGGAAGTTTGCATGGTAATGTACATCATATATTATTTTTACATTTATCATTCCCTTATTTTAGAAGTTACGGGGGGGGGGACACACATTTTTCCACTTTGGAAGCGTCTCTCGCGCAAACTATTCAGTTTAGAAAAAAATTATAATAGAAACCTCAATATCATTTTTGAATACCTATCCATAGATACCCCACACGTATGAGTTTGATGAAAAAAAAATTTTTGAGTTTCAGTTCTAAGTATGGGGAACCCCAAAAATTTATTGTTTTTTTTCTATTTTTGTATGAAAATCTTAATGCGGTTCACCGAATACATCTACTTACCAAGTTTCCACAGTATAGCTCTTATAGTTACGGAATAAAGTGGCTGTGACATACGGACGGACAGACGGACAGACATGACGAATCTATAAGGGTTCCGTTTTTTGCCATTTGGCTACGGAACCCTAAAAACTTGATACCTTCAATATGGCTCGTAAAATGATGTCCAAATTAAGCTTCCCACTACACATTAACCAAGTTTGCCGTATAAGGAACCAACTCAACTGATCAAGTAATAATGACTGTATATTGGGTCTGTTTTGTCCCAAAATTTGAAATCCTGGCAATGAATATAGTTTTTAACTTAAAACAAGCTTAAAACACACAATATCTCAAAGGCGTGTTTTCAGAATGTGCGAGAATCTGTAACCACGCGTTAATCGCAGCGCGCGTGTGGTCGTCTAAAATAAGCAATCGTAAAAACGCCTAATTGAGTTAAACTCGTAAACGGGAAACGTTACGCGGTTTTTCTCTGTATTCGGCGGCACTGCCAACATAAAATTAAACGCGGGAAATATGTGTCATATTTCGTGCGATTTCTCTTCACTTTGCAAATGTGTATTTATAATTTTATGTGTGTTTTTTTCTAATCATGATTTTTGTTCTTGTTTCAGGTACAATCAGCAAATAAATAATGATGTTGATCAGGAGCAAAATACGGTGAACTATGGCGAAGGCTGCCTCATTTAAATAATTTATTAATGTACCAATTTAAAACTAAATCTAGTATATAAAAATAAACTTAAACATTAAATCTAAGAATGGCTCCAGCGGCATTGTACTTAAACAAACCAATTGCATTCTATTGGCAGCATTTCCTCGTTGAATAGCTTAACTAATTCGTTTGAGCGAGAAAACTGCCAATTTTAGGTATATCCAAATGACTCGGTTTAAAAAAAAGACGGGCGAGAATACCATCGTCGTACCAAACTGGAATGGGTACCTACTTTAACTTAATATCAAGCTCAAACTAACACTATTTGTAGCGGTAATAGAAATAAACACTCATGAGATAGCTCGCTGACAGATAGACGGTCGGACGGACTAGTAACTAGTAAGTAGTAGAGGCTAGTAACGCTACGGCTAGTAACCCTAAAAAAATACGAACCTACTTACTATCACCACTACAGTCTTCACTTCATAAAAGTATGTATACAGCTGTGTAAATAAGTACACCTAAACTATATTAACAAGAATTGAAATCCGAAGAGATTAATCGACTCATTCTGTTGATAAACCTTAACTCTATTTAACTTCAAAACAGTTCAATAAACCTGCAGAACTCGGCAAAATTTATCTACAATCGCATTGTCCAATAAACTTTCTCTGTACACGTAGTTTCGCCGAAACTCCCGCCATTCTACGGACTCTATGGTAGCCTATTTTCTCATATCTACGCTGAGACAATGGTCTTATCTATACAGCCACGATACGGTTTATTGACGCCTCATTGTACCCATAGACAATAACGATATAACTCGTTATGTTGGCAACGTTATTTAACGTTTAATTTGACTTCGTTCCGAATGAAACTTTGCCTTTGTTTTCATTGTGTGTAATTTGAATTTATTTTGAATGGAGATATGATTTATGGTATTGAATTGCTAATGTTGGGAATTATTTAGTAGTCGAATAATTTACTAAGCTGTGAAAGGTTCTGTTACTTTTAATTGTTTCGTAACGCAAATATTGTATGAATGGTATAGCGTATACCTATATAAAAAACCTAATCATATTGAAAACTTTATTTTCCATTGCAACTCAAAGAATGACGTTAATAAGGATATGATTTATGATTTGGGTTGAAATACCAACTTAATTCAGATACCATAATTATTGTTATAACATTGAAAGTTTTTTTTTTGCGTTACCAAGATTATTTATGGAAACAAAAGAGACCCCCTAATTGTTACCCCATTAGAAGTTGTCCTTCTCCCACTCTTTAGAAAGAAGGGATGACCAGTCTCGACAAGACTTTTGTGACTTAGGCAATCTCCAAATGGCCCCGTAATCATCTATCTTTGTTGTTTCGTGCATTGTTACTTCACTTAATTAACCCCTTTCGCTGTTTCTAATTAATTACTTCAAGCTCCCATTTAGTTGCTTCGGCTTTTGTTTTAGCAATTTTAAATTATTTATCTTACTTAAAGTTACTAGGTACAATTCTTTTATACCATTAAAATAAATACATTTAATTGTTTACCTTTTTTCTTACAATGAAGCTGCTATTCCTCTGTCTGCCTGTCTGTGCGATACATTTTAGCAACGTAGACTATCACAAAACAAAAACTATTGAAAATACATACGCTCGAAAAACATAACCCTCCTTCTGACGCAGTCGGGTAAAAATGAACCTTATGCACGGACAAGTTTACAAGTCAGAATCTACCTTCATTATTCACGCAAACTCACAAAAAGCTATTTGCTCGCTTCGTAATTGTAACTGATAATCATATTCATAATCGGACATAAATCCTGCAACAACAGTTCTCCAATTATTCAT
The DNA here is from genome assembly GCA_927399475.2 of Acleris emargana. Taxonomy (NCBI): domain Eukaryota; kingdom Metazoa; phylum Arthropoda; class Insecta; order Lepidoptera; family Tortricidae; genus Acleris; species Acleris emargana. Next base: position 2,055,878 of record OV656846.1, read on the forward strand.
TGATCACCGCGTTCGATTGGACCGGAAGCGCGCCAACCAAGTGAATTGCCAACATGACGCGCTGAAATTTAGGCTTGATACACACGCTGTGTGTGAGTACCTATTCAAATATTGAATTTGTTTGCAGTCCTTTATAAAAGGACGTTCTTTAGAAAAACAAAAGCCAAACTTTTAAATAAATCCCTTGGTACGTATAACTTACTAGCGTTTGTCCGCGTAGAACTCGTTTGACGGTATTTCCACAGAAACATGAATACAATCCGAGATGACAAGTATGTACTTGCACTATTGGTAATCACTATATTATTGAAACTATTAAAACAGCTACATTTAAAAAATATATAAAATTACAGGAACATCCAATCCTGATAAAGAATAACCTGTGTGAAACTGTATCCAACACCGTTCCATCATTTATGCGTGAACAATAGACAAACTTCCAAACATCCTCAGAAACTTTTACATTTATCAGCTCACTTGATAGATAGATAAAACTTTTATTTGCGCACTATAGGTACATCACACGTATAATTCACTTAATAAAACAAAGCACAGTAAAACTAAAATTACACAAGTTGTCAAAAGATTGTGTGCATGCAGTATGGCAAACGAGAAATGGCTCATCCATCATCAGCAAAACACTGGTATTCTGCCACAACCCGGAGCAACGACAAAGCAAGAATAAGGAAACAAAAACATAAACAGTCAAGAATATCCTGCCTCGCACAACTAAACTGTGGAATGGTCTGTCGCCTGCGGTATTTCCGGACCGTTACGACCTTCAAACGTTCAAGAAAAGAGCGTACTCTCATCTGAAAGACCGGCAACGCACCTGTGACTCCACTGGTGCTGCAGGTGTCTATGGGTGACGGTAACCGCTTACTATCAGGCGATCCGCCTGCTCGTTTGCGTCCTATACCATAAAAAAATACAAAATATATGAAGATAGTTATATTTAAAATATATACATACTGTATGCGTTTGCGTAATTGTGTGGGAATTTGCGTGTGATCCGAGTTTGTGTATGTGTGCATGCGTGCTTGCGTTTGTTAGTTTGCAAAACCTACATAATAATGTCTGGCGAATGTGACAATCCGTCAAGAGCATCTCATGTGAGGTATACGAATCGATGGTTTTACTAGCTGTTCCTACACAAATAATCCGATAAATCATTAGTGCACTATCCTTTACAGATCTAAAACCAATCGGAAAAGCGCATCCAAATGCAAATTCAATCGAAAACACAGTTCTCTCTGAAATTAGATAATCGCCGCAGCTACGGTGGAAATGCCGAATTTACGGGATATTAAGCAAGTTTTTAGATCATGTTTCAAAATTGATGTTTTTTTTTTGTATTTGTATGCTCGAAGAGATTTTAGAAAAATGCTTCGTAAATAGAACTTAATTTGTATAAACTTTAAGGATCTGTACATTGGTACGCAATTTTGGTTTACCTTTTTAATTCGAAAATTACAATTCAACAAAGAGACACAGCGGTAGACCATTTCGATTGGTATATTGTATGGTCCTCGCGCTGGGTTTGATACTATCTAGAATCTAGATAATATCAAACCTAGATTCTAGATTCTAAACAATATCCACGTCAATAACGATGCTCGTTTCACTAATGGTGCCATCCTTTATTCAAAACCGTGGATAGAGTTTTGACGTTTGGACGAAAATTTGACATTTGCTACGCACAAAAAGTGTCAAATTTTAAGTAGACGTCATAACTCTATCCACGATTTTGAATATTGGAACGCACCAATCCTTAAATCCGCGCAATAAACCTTTTTCAAAATTAAATAAATGTCAAACGCCGCGCAGACATAAAACGCAATTTGAAACGTTCGAAAATCAAATTGTATTGGAATGAACGTTCGGAAATCAAGTCACGGTGCGCTTCGTTAGCTTAAGACAAACACAATTGGAGATGCCATACGAATGTTTGTGTTTAAAATTGGGCTATTTTAGGAGTAACTTTGGGAGACTCTAGGTCTATTAAATTTACAGGAGGCCTATAGTATATTTATATTTACCTTTCGTTATAGGTTCTTAATTAGTTTTACCTGGATTTAATCACTACATAGTATAAAACAAAGTCGCTTGCGCTGTCTGTCCCTATGTATGCTTAAATCTTTAAAACTACGCAACGGATTGTGATGCGGTTTTTTTTAATAGATAGAGTGATTCATAAGGAAGGTTTATATGTATAATACATTCCACGCGGGCGAAGCCGCGGGCGGGTCGCTAGTTACATATAATTTCACAAAAAAGTGTTTGACGTACCTAGTCTAGTATTAAGTTGAACTACAATACACATGGAAATATGGAATCTTGTGCCAATTTCCCACTTAACATTTGCTTACTCTGGTATGTTTTGTCAACATTAATACATCTTAGCAAAAGAACGGAGCGATAACGTCCAAAAGCCATAACGAAGATGAGCCAATTTTGTTTATAAATCGACCAGCTTGGCACCGAACGTGTTAAACGTTAGGCTGGCTCCACACCAGAGGCATAAAGCCGCGTTACACGGTGTTTATTTCTTGTCGCCTTGCACTGCAGGTGTTGGGTACCGGCGAGCGGACAAGTGAATGGGCTTAACGTTCTGCCATCATCACCTAACCTTTCTTATGACGATGATGGATTCGTGTTATTTCTAATTCGAGCTCACTCAAGGGATCTTTCATCTTCAATATCTTGTGCAGCATCGTAAAGCTCTCTCAGCTGAGAGCTGAGACCAATTGATACAGCCTCTTTCTCTTTCCAACTGCTTGATTGTAAGAAATAGGATAGTGCTCGAGCATGCAATTTGCATTTTAAAAACCAAAGTAATATAGAAGTATATAATAGACTTAATCGTCCAATAACATACGAATATTAAATAGTCCTGTTATACTCAGTTTAGCATAGAATGCATTTTTGTAAGGAGAACTGCGATTGTAGGAGTATTCAAATCAAAACTTTTGAGCCCTTTTCTAACGGACACTTGTGGATCATTTTGTAAACATATTGTTATGAGATGACGGTCTTATTTATATTTTGCAGCACAACAAGAACTACACAATCATGATCTAAACTAAGAAACGTTTGAATTAGAACCTAAAAAAAACCTTGATCAAAACTGTGCTAAAATCTTCAAACGCATTTAGTTTATAAAAACATTTATCATAAAAACACATTAATGTATCATCCAAATCAGGCCACCGTAAATATACAACAAAAGAGTTATAAATCTAAACCTATGAATGAAACAGTTCCCGAACAAACAACGGATAAATAATCTTTGTTATCACTGTCGTGGCCGACTATACTTGTACAGGTAAACGGCTTATGGGTCGTAAAGAGCCGAAATAGAATCCGTGCTATGCTGCGGTGTTAATCTTTAGGACCAACTACTTTTTAACTCGAGGGTGTTATTTTCCTAAGCAAATCTTTTACGAAGTATTAAGCGAGACGTAAGTGAGACTTAGGTAGACCTTCGTTGGCCGAGCTGTGAAACCTGCAGCCAAATTAAAAATAAACCACACACCACCATATTATGCTTTATCCTGCCGCCGCCAAGGAACTCTCAATGTTATATTTCGAAAAATCGATCTGTCAGGATGTCATCTTTGGGAAAATTTGATTTCAACCCGAACAACGCTCCGCCTTGCTAGTTTATAGCCGCGAAAAAAAAACATAGAGAAGGCATACGAGCACACAGACCACCTGGTGGTAAGTGAAACTGTGACCCATAGACATTCGCATTCACAAGACCGCAATCCTAAGACTGCAAATGCACTGCCTACCCTGAGGGCTAAGATGGAACGCCTCTATGCTAGTCATTTCAATGGCTGTCTTATCCCCAAACCGGAACACAACAATGCGAACACTGCTGCTTGGCGGTAGTTTAATGGATAAGATGGTGGTACCAACCCGGGCGGACCCTGCACAAGGTCCTCCCGCAAGTATAAAATTTGTGCTGTTATTAAAATACAAATCTAACCTAATTGTAGGCATTTTCGCAAGGGTTAAAAAATCCACATTGAATAGGTTCTAAGTTTAGTAGTAAAAGTTGTTATTCCTAGATTCAATGCAGACGGTCGTGACTCGTGACCTGTTTTACTTATTTTCATTAACCACCCATGTAATGTAGGTAAAAACGTACGACAAACCAATTAATTCCCAAAATATTTATTTCTCTTATATTCAACAAAGCGAAACCTTTACATGGAAAACGTTTGGATATATTTAATTTAAATTCTGAGCACATTAATTATTTTTTCCTGTTTCATTCGCTTACATATTTAGACAAAAAGACTTTTGATATATACAATTTAATAGCTATAGCGAAATCAACCTTGATAAGTTAGAAATAAGGTTACACTTACAACAAGAAGTGTATTAAATTCGTCATTTTGTATATAATGAACATCGCTTTATTTGCATGAGCCAGGCAAATATTTATTAATTAAATAGGTTTGCTCGCATGGCTTGAGAGGAACATTCTGTTTTCTTGTTTGTTGAGAATATGTTGTATTTTCATTTTATTTTTGCAGTTACGTTCGTGAAAATGTACGCACAAATATAATGTTTACGGAACTTTTCATGTTTCTTTAAATGTTCTGATGTGTCTGTGAAATTAATGAAAAAACCGCTGTAAGTTTGCTTGTGTTGTATTAAAAGTTAGAATTGATGAAAAAAAGGGTCATACTTAAAAAAAACTATAAAGTCAGTTGATGCAAATCACTTTTTTCGCAATTTTTTTTTTTACCAAATGTAACTATTTACACACATCTCATTAATTTTTAATTAAATAACGGCGAAAGCTCGTCGTTGTCTACTATCCATAGTATTCATATCATTATCTAGTACCCATAGTACTACAAGCATACTGCCATCCTACGCCAATAGGCAGTATCTCGGACAAAACTCCCGTAGCAATATCAACCTCATTACTAACGGAATAGAATTCAAACTACTTTGTTTATTGAATTTGAGATACCTACTGCTTTTTGCTGGGCAGCATAGACCTCAATAACTAGGTCAATTTGTGTGAGTGTCGTCTGATATATACATATATATATATTCATAGCATGATTTCTTCTGATATATAACAAAAAAAAGAATGTGATTTTATAATTTGTATTGAAATGACAGGTGTCATAATAAACTACAAGTATAGTACTTACTTAGTCAAGTAATAACGTTCCAAACACAACATTTTATAGCGTAACTTTTCAAATTATTATCTATCTAATTTTACAACATGATATTAATGGCCCAACACCTCATTTCCCTCAATATAATCACCGGTAAGCCACAAAAACTTAATTAAAAGTAATTTACCCGATATAACCACACTAAGCCGCAAAAAAACTCACACCGATACTTATTTCCCTTTACAAATTAAGTTTCAAATTTCAAAACACCTATTTCCACTTATATCATATCACTTTTAACCGCGATAGTCTTTTTTAGGCCGGCAATACACATGCTGTTGCAACTTCTTTGTAGTACATTGACACGTTAGTATGGTCCATCGCATTGAAATACGCTTCAATGTACTTCAAATCTGGTATACGTTTACACTGCCTTCCTAAGGCAAAAGGGTATATGGACATTTCGTGGCCAGAGTAAATCCAACCTTCCATCACTATATATCACGATGGAAATAAGATCGAAAATGGATTTGAAGTTTTGTTATTCATTTGTTCTTATTTCCCAGTACAATAAACTCAAGCCATAACAGATAATTATAAACAAAATCTGTGGGCAATGGTGTTGCCGGCTTTATCGTAATAACAGATTATTAAATTAGCTTTATGCTGTTGGAGATCGGGTGTGAACAGCGACCGGTCTTTAGTACTGGCAGGTTCGAAAGCAATTTGACATTGATTAGTTGCTTTTTTGATCTGCATGTTTTTGTGGCGATAGACTGCGTTGTGTTGCGCCAAAGGTTAAGGTTATAGTTTTCGTTTAAGTTTTTAAGTAAAATTATGTACAAAATTATACATTTTGTGTTGATGAGCGTTTTTTTTGGGTATAATCTAGAACTAACTACGTAGATGCTGATTTAATAACTACAAAATCCTCTATCGATCTAGAGAGATCCGACTAGCTGACCCGACGGAGGTTGTCAATTTTCTGAAAAATTCCAAATACTTTGTTTTTCTTTCAAACTCTTTTTGGACCATCAAAATTATTTATTTTATAATATGTCTTTTTAAATACCCTTATTCGAACCATTAAATTTATTTGTAAGTAGATGAATAGTTTAGAATTATTAACGTAATGTACCTTAACTTTCTACCGCGACGTTACCTGGCGCTCACAAATTACCATTTTTCGTCGAAACTTGCGCGTACAGATCGGAGCGATTATTAAATCGACTGGACATTACGAAGGCTATTTAAATTCCGTAACTATGATGAAAAGGAGGATGCCCAGATTCATATGGACTCTGGCCTAAAAACCAATAATGACATGCCATATGTCATTTGAAAGGTTTTTTTGTACTCGTCGATTAAAATGTTTGTATTACGATTTCATAGAGAATACTGTAACGTCACTCTTTTCATCGTTGAATAGTCTATGTTACTTCCGAAACAACCGAAATAACTATTTCGATACGCTCTAGACAACCGAAAAAAAATTGAAAATAGAACTTCGTATTTAAATAATATGTGCCCTTGTTTAAGGAGACTCGATGCGGTACAAAATTTGCCAATATTGTATGGCGTTTTAGAACGTAGCAGCATCGCGTCATCTGTCAAAAATCTACTTAAACTTGCTGCTGTATCCAGGACATTAAAAAAAACGGTGGTGTGATAACTTTTCTTTTAAAAGCCAAGAAGTTTACGTTTTCTCTGTGGAAATAAAAATCATCATTCATAAAGATTTCATAGAGAATACTGCAACGTCACTCTTTTCACCGTTGTTACTTCAGAAACAACCGAAATAACTATTTCGATACGCTCTAGACAACCGAAAAAATTTTGAAAATAGATCTTCGGATTTCCATATGTGTCCTTGTTTAAGGAGCCTCGATCCGATACAAAATTGCCAATCTGTGGCGTTTCGGAACGTAGCAGCGTCGCATCATCTGTCAAAAATCTACTTTTAGTTTTCTTATATACTCGTATTAATGACTTACATTATTAATTTTAATGAACTCGTACAAAAAGTATTGTTCACAATAGTGTCATAATTAAGCTTTTTAATCTCGTACCTTACTTAGGCCACTCAGCAAGCTTCGTGGCCTAAACACGGTACTCGACTAAAAAGCTCTCTATTATAACACGATTACGAAAAATACTATTTCATACTCTAAAACTTTTTGTATGGTGGGAAATCTTAAATCGCTGTGTGAAACAAGTTATGGCAAAATAAAAACATCCCCTCAACAAGATTTTTTTTAATGATATATACAGGGTTTAAGTTCTATACAACGGTTTTTAAACGTTTTTACATAAATACACAAAACAAAACAACTAAATATCGATTGATATACCATAAAACAATGACACCTATTCTTTAAGCAAAAGGTTAAAAGGCACATGACGCAGTTATTATGTCGTTCATCCATGATCAATTAATTAATATGAAGTCAATCTTGCATTAGATCCCGGAGTCCTATAACAAAGCCAAAGGTCAAGAAGTCGCAAAATGCCCTGCGACGGTTTGCAGAAACCGATAAGAAAACCAGAATATTTACAAAGACGGAAAAATGCAAAATCCATTTGAATAGTAGAACCAGAATGACACATCAAAACATATGAAAAGGCATAAAAAACAAAAACATGACACAAAATCATCTACAGTAAGAAAACCTTCATAGTCTAAAGCGATATAGGAACTTAGTATCAAAAAAGGTACATAGTAACGTTTCAAGTCATTAAACTTTTTTATGCAGCGATAACTTTTTTCACACAAAGATTTGGGATTACTTGCCATAGTAAAAGTTTTAGGACTTTGAATAAGCTATCCAGTGACATATCGCTTGTCCTTATTGGTCAATAGGCCAATTTGACCATCCTCCTTTACTATTAACGTCAAAATAAGGAATGCTAGGTTAGCCTTAAGAAGATTTTTGAATTAACTTGCGATCCTAAGTAATAGGATTGATATTGCTACAGGAGTTTTGTCTGACTTACTGCGTATTAGCTTAGGAGGGCAGAAATAGTCAATACAACGAATAGATTTTTCCAGCAACATATTTCCATGAAACGGAAGATAATGAAGACGAGTTAGAAAACTCCATATTTTTAATTTGTTCATTGGTTTTATCTTATCTTATCTTACAGATGGGCTCTTTCGAATACACTTCGACCCTTTAGGATCTTTTGTGCAATTACCCTCTTACACACTCAGCTGTTCGAATGTGCAGATTTCCTCGCAATGTTTTTCCTTCACCGTAAGAGCATCGGAAAATGCACTTAAGTTAGAAAAACTCATTGGTACATGGTGACCACGGGGGTTCGAACTCGGTACCTTAGGATCACGAGTCGACCCCCTAAGCCACTAGGCCACAGACACTCTGTTATTTTTTTTATTTTTTTTTTATTTTATTTTTTTATTCAGTAAGTAGGCCACACGGGCACTTTTACACGTCAAGAATCTACCAGCGCTTCACAAGAGGAGACCACTGCTGAGAAGAAACGCCGCAAGAAACTCGGCAGTCAGTCATTTTTTAAATATATTTAATGTTACAATGGTATACTTAGTCTAGCATTATATAAATCTATAAATATTAAATTAAAAATATATATTAAATAAGCTGCGTAGTTTCAGCAGGAAAACACACCAAAATCTTGCGAGAGATAGAGGGAGAAGAAAAAAAAGAGAACACCTACCTAGGTGTAAGTATATAAGACGTTGCAAGACGACCACATAAGATTGATATGTTTTCCTACATCAACGGTGTCCCCTAGACAAGACAAAGTTACTGAATTTGAAAAAAATAAAAAATATTAAGTTTCGGCTTTAGGCCAAGCATTTTTGTCTATTAGATAGTCCTCGATCCTATAATACGCTTTAGACATTAACGACTTTTTCAAGTAATTTTTAAGTGCTGGAAAGGGTAGCTTTAAAGCTATGTCAGGTAATTTATTATAGAAATGAATGCATTGACCAACAAATGATTTATATACTTTACGAACGCGGAATTTGCGAATAGCGATTTTATTTTTATTTCTAGTATTGAAATTATGTACATCAGAATTTTTTGTGAAAGAATCTAAATTTTTAATAACATAAATAATATTCTCATAAATAAATTGAGACGCTACAGTTAAGATATTAATTTCCTTAAAAAGTTCTCTCAGCGAGTCACGGGAATTTAAGTTGTAAATAGAACGAATGGCCCTTTTTTGTAACACAAATATAGTTTGTATGTCAGCTGCCTTACCCCAAACCAGAATACCGTACGACATGACACTATGGAAATAACTATAATAAACTAGGCGAGCTGTCTCAATATTGGTTAGATGTCTAATTTTCCTAACGGCGTAAGCTGCCGAACTTAGTTTACCTGCCAGTACAGCTATATGGGGACTCCATTGCAAATTTTTATCTATAGTTATGCCTAGGAAAACTGCCTTTTCTACGATTTGCAAACACTCGTCATTTATAAAAATACTAGAATCTAACGGTTTAACATTAGGCAAAGCGAACCTAACACATTTAGTCTTCTTAGCATTTAGTAGCAAATTGTTGCTAGTAAACCAATTAAGTACTTTAATTAAAGTGGTGTTTATCCTACTGTAGTCTATGGATTTTCTGTCTACCTTGAAAATTAATGAAGTATCATCAGCAAAAAGTACAATATCACAAAGTTTATCTACTGTTGGTGGTAAGTCATTTATGTAAACTAAAAATAGAAAAGGACCTAAAATAGAGCCATTTTTACTGTAGCTCCATCAGATTGCGTTTTGTTTACAACAACTGTTTGAGTTCTATCACTTAGATAAGAAGACATAAGACTTATAGCTTTATTGGACAATCCATAATGTTCTAATTTTAAAATAAGGGTTGTGTGAACAACGCAGTCAAAAGCTTTAGAAAGATCACAAAATATTCCTACTGCATCGCAAGATTTCTCCCAACTGTTATATATAAATTTAATGAGTACAGAAGCCGCATCAATAGTTGATCGACCTCTGGTAAAGCCGAATTGTTTATTGCTAAGTAGTTTATTTCTATTAAAGTGACCTAACATATCATTCAAAATTAGTTTCTCAAATACTTTACTTAAAACGGGCAGTATGGAAATGGGACGGAAGTTCGTTATATCACTCATCTCACCCGATTTAAAAAGAGGAATGACTTTACTATATTTCATTAGATCTGGAAAGATCCCCTCTGATATGCAATTATTGTATATTAATGCTAGATGGGGTGCAATTACATCTATTATATGAAAAAGTACACTAACTGATGTACCCCACAAATACTCAGTCTTTTTCAAACTAAGCGATTTAAATACTTTGACTATTGAATCTGAATTTACAGGGCTGAATTCAAAGTTTATATTACATTTACTGACATTAGTCCAAAGTAATGATTGAGCTTGAACCGCGGATGATTTAAGACATTTCGTAGTATTAATAGCTATGTTGGAAAAATAATCTTCGAATGCTAAGGCAACGTCTTTATTTGACGTGATTTGTTTGTCACCTGTGTTTAGTGTGACTTGATTATCCCGAGTTTTATATTTCCCCGTTTCTCTATTTATAATATTCCATACAGTTTTAACCTTATTGTCAGATTATTTTAGTTTAATACTAAGAAAATTTGCCTTATAATAATAATAATAATAATAATGCTTTATTCAGTAACTAAAAACTAGGTTACAATAATGGTAGATGCCTCTTTTTAAGTAAAAAATGTACTTGTGTTAAGAGAACATCGCTCTTCCAAGTGCAGTTGGCTCCTTAGCCGTTAAACAAACTTGCTTAAAGGTCCTTGAATATATCTTAACATAATTTAGGAAGTCCGCGTTCTTATTGACCTCCCTCTCTCTATATAGGTCATAAAGCCTATTTCTACTTTTATGAATGCCTGCAGTAGCCCATTCGCTAAATTTGGTTTTTGACCTAGTGATAGTTTTCATTTTAAAATTGTTATTAAATTGATGCAAAATTACGCCAAACAAGTCATTATAAATACTATTACACTCATCCTGTATGAAAGGTAACACTGAAAGATTACTCTCAACTTTATTTTTGAATAACTCTAAACGATTATTAGTTATAGGTCGATACGTTATTGTCTGAGGTTTTTGATAAAAATCATTGACGAAAGAAGCCTTCTGACCACTATGGTCAGAATTAAAACAATTAAATATTTCTTTATGCAAACATTCGCAATTACAAAAAATATTATCTAAGCAGGTAGCACTACTAACACCTATCCGTGTGGGTTCAAAGAACAGATTACCTAAATTAAAAGATTTAAATAAACTTAATAGCCTAGTGGTATTATTTGACGTTTCAAGTAAATTAATATTAAAATCTCCACAAACTATAATATGCTTCTGGCTATTACAAGCTAATTTTAAAACATTTTCCATAGTTGATTCAAATGTGCAAAAATCAGCCAATGGTGGTCTGTAAATACATATTATTATATAACTTTCTAGTTCTATGCAAGAAATTTCTACAATCCTTTCTATAGATAGCTTAACAATATCCTTTCTTTCCTTGGATTTAAGAGTACTTTTAACTATTATGAAAGAGCCACCATGAATGGCACATTTTCTAGCAAAATAACTAACTAATTTAAAATTTAAAAAATCAAAAATTAATTGGTCTTGTCTAAGCCAATGTTCAGTAATGCACATAATTTGTACATTTTCACTATCTAAGAACAACCCTATTTCTAGTTCTTTGCTGGAAAAACCTTGAATATTTTGGTGAATTAAATTTATACTCAATGGTGTTTCCGCTGTCCTATAATTTAGTTTAAATCAAGAGGCAACACATTATTGCCAATATTGGCTTGCTCGGGCTGGGTACTACTGAATCTATTAGGTTCTATATTAAAAGCTAATAAGTCAACTAGGGTCAAAATGTATTTCCTAGGCACATGAATTTTTCCTGATGTTAGGGTGATGGGCTTTAAAAATTTATTTAAATTAAAGAAATGATATTTATCATTGCAGGCTATAGCATTATACATAATGGAATTTAATTGAGCTATTCTATTATTATTACTAAATGGCATACTTTGTGAGTATGGCAATGAACATAGTATAATTTTACCAATGCCACTCTCTTCAATAGTTTTTAGTGTTGACATTAATTTATCAACACTGGGTTTATCGACACTGAGACTATTTCCTATTAAAATGACTAAAGTTGTGGTCCTGTCAAAACTTCCTTTTGAAAGTGAATTGCATAATTGCATAAGAGTTGCATTATGGTAACAGAAATTTATAACCTTTTGACTTAACTTGTTATTTAATAATAAACCTAGTCCAGATCCAAGCTGGTCAGAATAAACAATAGTTTTAGTCCTACTTATTATTTGTCTAGGGGACTCCTTAGAAGAATCAAGAACCATATCCGGCTTAATCACCACAGTTGGTGAAGTTCGTAATCTGTCACAATTACCATAACCGCTGTTCATTAAGGAGTTAAAACGCTCTTCATTTAATCTACTTTCTTCTACCAATTGAGTGAAAGCCAGGATATGCTCCTTGACTTCCTTCTGTGTGGTTACATACTTTAAAGCAGTAACTTCAAGCTGGTCCTTTAACCTACTTATCTCAGCATCTAGTTTCTGTATATTTATATCATATGTTATCCTACTGGAATCTAACTTTTCATTACAATGCCGCACTCTATCCTTCATTATTGATAATTCTAATTTCATTGTTGAATAGTTTTTTATACATTTTTGGCTCCTAATCAATTTCTGAGTACGCCTAATATAATTATTAATTTTAACATATTTCTTCAATTTGTTGTTGCTGTTAAAAAATATTAATTTCTTACTGTCCTTATCGTTATTACCTACCAGCTCTTGGTACAGGCTCTGTGTTTTTAAACTATCATAACACTGACGCTTTTTCCTTAAATAATTGAGTTCTTCATTAGCAGCGCCAAGTTCTTCCTCCAAGTTTGTGATGCGCTTTAATGCCACTTCATGTGTAGAAGCACACTGATTGAAGGTATCAATCACAGACTGCAACTGCTCCAACTTATCTTGTGCGTCTGATAATTTGAAGTCATACTCCACCAGATCGCTTCTCAACACTGTGTTCTTGTCCATTAATTTCTTCTGTTCCTCCTCACTGTCATCCCTTTCCCTCATTAGCTGGTCATTCAGGGTATTAGCTTCCTGCAGCTGTTTCAAGGTGGCCTTGAGCTGGATTTCTTGTTGACGTGCAGTGGCCTTGCGAGATTTCATGTTCAAAGCGCTCATTGTCTCACAGTAACTCCACAAAAAGCACTGAAAGATATAAAACAACTGAGTACAACTGAGTACCTTGAACGAAGGAAGATTGTTGGTTATTATAACAAGGATATGAGTGAATAGATGTTTGTGAACAGTGTATCGTGTACGGCAATGTCTGTGGCGAATGTGATATGTCTCAACTTTGCTTCCACTATTCGTCAAGCAAAGAGAGTCCTCACCGTGCCAGTGTTTTGTGTTTGACGTCGCTCACGGCTTCAACAGTGAGCAATGAGAAGTATCAATATGAACACAGTGTTAAAAAATAATAGTAGTGTAAGTAACAATCAAAAGAAATACTCCCCCGGTTTGAAGAATTTGAAATCGTCCGTTGACGGTTGACAGGCGCTGTAGCAAGCGGCCTGTTTTACTGTTATATAATGATTATATGTAGAATTCGCTGTTATAATTCCACGAAAACACTGTTAAGTAAACGTTAATAGCCTCAATAGGTCAAATTACAATATTTTTGAAACAAGATAATTTAATAAAATACGGAGATGAATATTTGACGTCTATCAGCTGTCAGTATTGGGTTTACATATGTTTTTCCAATGTCATGTCAGTTCATTCCAATAAAAGAAACTGATTTAATATTGACTTTAAAAAGTGAGATGCTGCAATGGGAGAATACTCCGCACGACATCTGGATGGATCAAGGCAATCAAAAATATTGTCCCATAGAAAAGAAGATGGCATAAAAATCAAGTAGAAAAAAAAATGCAACATTTTAACGACATGGAGTTTTTGTTATAATATGCTATCTGTTTATCGCGTGACAAAATGTTGATAATAAAACACCCGTCACTTTCTTTCATGGATGCTTTATCTACCACTCTCGTGTACAAAATCTTAAACAAAACCCTACACTACGAACTAACTATGCTATTATTAACTCAATAACCGCACAAATTGGAACTAAATTACAAATGGTAGAACAGTCTCTTTATTACCCGTAGGACTACCGTGTACCAGAATAAATAGTGTTTATGTAGCATCCTCTAAGGACCGCGATGCTCTGTTCGTATGAATAAAACATTCCGCTCCGCTTGTGATCATGGGAACAGTGGTCCAGATTGGAGAATGCTGAGATGATCGAAGATATTAAGGATTTTACCTAAAATTAATTGTTTTGCGGCAAATCCCGGTAAGGGCAAATATTTGTGTGATGAGCGCGAATATTTGTTCCTGAGTCATGTATCTTTTCTACGTATTTACATACATACATACATTAAATCACGCCTGTTTCCCAGAGGAGTAGGCAGATACCACTTCTTTCCACTTGCTACGATCTTGACAAATTTATTTCGCTTCTCCATTATTTATACATCGAGTCATGCTTGCACGTCGGTTTCGGGTACTTGAGATTCGGCCCTTTTCTACTCGTAGTATTTCTTCGATTTGATTCGAAAAAGTACGCCTAGGGCGGCCGCTTCCAACCGTGCTTTCGATCTGTATATCTCTTTCGTCAATCTTCTTTCATCAATCCTTTCCACATGACCGAACCATCGAAGCATGCCCTTTTCAATCTTCAATCAACTCAAACAGTTGTTGTAAACAAAACACAATCTGATGGAGCTACAGTGAAAATAGGTGTGCCTCAAGGCTCTATTTTAGGTCCTTTTCTATTTTTGGTTTACATAAATGACTTGCCACCATCAGTAGATAAACTTTGTGATATTGTACTTTATGCTGATGATACTTCACTAATTTTCAAGGTAGACAGAAAATCCATAGACTTCAGTAGCATAAACTCCACACTAGTTAAAGTACTTAATTGGTTTACTAGCAACAATTTGCTACTAAATGCTAAGAAAACTAAATGTGTTAGATTCGCTTTGCCTAATGTTAAACCGTTAGATTCTAGTATTTTTCTAAATGACGAGTGTTTGCAAATCGTAGATAAGGCAGTTTTCCTAGGCATAACAATAGATAAAAATTTGCAATGGAGTCCCCATATAGCTGTACTGGCAGGTAAACTAAGTTCGGCAGCTTACGCAGTTAGGAAAATTAGACAACTAACCAATGTTGAGACAGCTCGCTTAGTTTATTATAGTTATTTCCATAGTGTTATGTCGTACGGAATTCTGGTTTGGGGTAAGGCAGCTGACATACAAACTATATTTGTGTTACAAAAAAGGGCCATTCGTTCTATTTACAAATTAAATTCCCGTGACTCCTTAAGAGATCTTTTTAAGGAAATTAATATCTTAACTGTAGCGTCACAATTTATTTATGAGAATATTATTTATGTTATAAAAAATTTGGATTCTTTCACAAAAAATTCTGATATACATAATTTAAATACTAGAAATAAAAATAAAATAGCTATTCGAAAATTCCGCGTCCGTAAAGTACATAAATCATTTGTTGGTCAATGCATTCATTTCTATAATAAATTACCTGAGGTAGTATTAAAGTTACCCTTTCCAGCACTCAAAAATTACTTGAAAAAGTCGTTAATGTCTAAAGCGTATTATAGGATCGAGGACTATTTAATAGACAAACATGCTTGGCCTAAACCCGAAACTTAATCAATAATATATTTTTTATTTGTTTTTTTTTTTCAAATTCAAAATCTTTATCTTGTCTGGGGGACACCGTTGATGTAGGAAAACATATCAATCTTATGTGGTCATCTTGCACCGTCTTATATACACATACGTAGGAGTTCTTTTTTTCCTTTTCTCTCTTTCTATCTTAAGATTTTGGTGTGTTTTCCTGCGGAAACTACGCAGGATATTTGAAATATTTTTTAATTTGCTATTTATAGATTTATATAATGCTAGACTAAGTAGTACCATTGTAATATTAAATATATTTAAAAAAATGACTGACTGCTGAGTTTCTTGCGGCGCTTCTTCTCAGCAGTGGTCTCCTCTTGTGAAGCGCTGGTAGATTCTTGACGTGTAAAAGTGCCCGTGCGGCCTACTTACTGAATAAATGTCTTTATCTTTATCTTTATCTTTAGTCACTACATCTTCTTTTATTCCACATTTCCGTCTTGACTGTTCCACATTTGTATCTACAGCGGAATTTCATTTGGGATCTCCATACAGCTCTGACAACTCAGCATTTTGCTGATTCAGTGTCCGTTTTACGGTCGCGAGGACACACATTACATACTATCCCTGTTACCTGTGTGTGCTGGTGTGTGTGTGTAACTTCTCTGTTTTTTTTAATCATTTGTTTAGTTATTTGTGAGACTTATGGTTAGTTACTATGTATGCGACACTATGAACTCTGAACTGAACTGAACTCTCTCATGTCTTGCAGACATTTATCTTCTTCTTCAGCTTATAATGTAGGTAACATTCTAAAGTAGCCTTTCTTTAGGTCTCCTGTCGAGCAATTTACGGTTTAAGAGAGTTCCATGGCCCTCTGGAGCCCTAGAGCCGCGACTGGTGACATATTGTAACATATTACACCAAGTATCTAAAATAAACAACATATAAATGACTTGCCAACTCTTCTAAAAGGTGCTTTGGCAGAAGTGCGTCTACGTGGTAATTTTATAAGCAGGTTTCCGCAACTCGACGTCAAGCGCCTATTTTGCGTGTGGGGTGGGGTGATTGGTGATTTCGTTTAAGAGTGGACTGGAGTAATTGTATTTGATACCATAGGCGTGAGAATATTATTTATATACCGGTGAGATTAAAAAAATACCAACTTGTGAAAATCGGGTGCGCTTCAATCACGAAAAGCATGCGAGGTAATGAACGTTTAGCATAAAAACCAATTGTATAATTTTATCTGGCATACTAACAAATAACATAACACTCATTTAGTATAACTATTTATTTTTAGTTATTTTGCATATTAAGTAAATTTCTTCTAACTAGGTTAGGTAAGGTTAGAATTTGTAGTAATAAAAGGCGTTGGAAATATTATTTTTTTAATTTATAAAAATTATAGTTTTTGAAATTATGCATTTCGTTTTATATGCATCATGAATATTATATCGACGGTTTATTATATAGATCGAAATGTAAAATGATCATTAGACCATTTGTTTTTATGCTAAAAATTACACACCCGTGAAAATCTTGGTAAGCCACGGTAGCCGGATGAGATTCAAAAATAAAGCTTGGTTATGTTCACGTTTTTCAAATATTGTATTTGAAGAAATTTGGTTGGTCTATGCTCTTGCGTCCTAGACGCACTTGCCCCAACTAACCTTTTAAGTAGTAACTCCACGCAAAGCTTGCGGGTTAAACCTGGGTTAAACTAAACCGCAGTCGCTTATCCCTCGGCCAGCAACCAGGAATGCATTTATTCCCGACCGTCGGCCGCTGGATAAATATTGCATGAGCATTCAATTCAGCTTGTCGCGAATTTGTCGCTGTAATTTTGTCAATTGCAGTATAAATACGTAAGACAGGAATAACGCGAGAACAAAGGCCGTATTATTGAACTATCAAAACCGGATCAGTTTTAAGAAGTATAAAATAAGTACCAATTCCACCAAATGATGTTAAACACGTAACAGACGATTAGACGGCTAACAACTGTCAAAATGTATGAACTACATACATACATACATAAACTCACGCCTTCATTCCCAGAGTGGGGTAGGCAAAGCTACAGAATTACCAACAACTCTTAAAATCTTGTTGATAATTCTTTAACCACACTTTGCACAATTAGGCTAAGATGTATGAACTAACAGTCGATTAACATTGATTAAGATTTAACATCGTTTCGTACGTACTTACTTGTGGGAGGACCTTATATAGGGTCCGTCCGGGTTGGTACCACCATCTTATCCATTAAACTACCGCCAAGCAGCAGTGTTCGCACTGTTGTGTTCTGGTTTGGGGATAAGACAGCCGGTGAAATGACTAGCATAGAGGCATTCCATCTTAGTCCTCAGGGTTGGCAGTGCATTTGCAGTCTTGTGAATGCGAATGTCTATGGGTCACAGTTTCCACTTACCATCAGGTGGCCTGTGTGACCGATTGCCTTCCTATGCCATGAAAAAAAAAAATCCTTCGGGACAGATATACATATGTGACTCCTGTAGCTCAGTCTCTCTAGCTTTCGTTGACAGGAACGTTTTAATGACCTCAGGGCTTGGATTACACATCGTATTCGTATTGTTTTAATACTGTTTCCTAGTTTATACTGTCAAGTTAACGATGATGGTTATTGTGGTTAAAGTTTGTCTACGTAACGCGCGAATTGCCACCGACGCCAGGGTTTGTCTTTATTTAAAAGCTTTTGAAATCAATACCAAGTTTTTATATTTTTAGTAAAACGACCGAGTTATTTTTTAAAATGTCTAGTACCTACCCAAAGTACCTACAAGCCTAGTGCTTAGTTTGGGACGAGATAAATGTTTCTGAAATTGCCCCTATGATATTTATTTATTTGGTAAACATCCTCACAAATTTTCACATACATACATACATACCTTCACACCTGCCGCACGCAGGTGCACCGGTCTAAACATACAACTTCCGCTTCCTCTACAGTCATCAATCTCTTCATGCACGTACGTCGGTTTCGGGTGCTTTTAGTCCCCTGCCTCACCGAGACGCCATGGCGTTGCGCCGGCCACCGTAGCCAAATAATTCATATTGAAAAGTAGACGGCCTCACTTGGCGACGGTTTGACTACGTTAATTTGTATGGGATACGTGGCCAGCGACGTTGCCATGGCATCCCGTTAGGCAGGGGACTTATTCAGTACATCGCAAATCCGATCACCGTAAGTCTCGCTCGCCATATCTCGCGATGTACTCACTAAGGCACTAGTCCCCCAAAAGCGAGGAAGCCATTAGCTATCGACTATTTTCTCGCTCAAGAAACGAACAAAAGATATAGATCCCGTGTCAATAAAAGAGACACCTATATTAATAGTTGATCGCTGGCTGATCACACCGCCAGCGAGAACTCTTTCCACTTTGTCGAATAAAAAATATACCAGGTAGGACCAGTGCCTAAGAGCCAAATTAAAAGCATCCGAAACCGACGTACGTGCATGAAGAGGTTGATGAATATAGATCTGGAGCACAGGGAGACCCTTAGTCTCTGGCCTACCCCTATGGGAAACAGGCGAGAAGGTATCTTTACATAGTATAAAACAAAATCGCTTTCCTCTGTCACGCTTAGATCTTTGAAACGACGCAACGGATTTTAATACGGTTTCATCAATATATAGAGTAATTCAAGAGGAAGGTTTTTTTATGTATAATAAATTCTGGATTATGTACGGCTGTTACAGAAAGCTCACAAAAACTGAAGCGAAGCGGGATAATAATATCAGGGGACAATCTCACACCAATTGACCTAGCCCCAAACTAAGCTCTAGGGTTGTACTATGGGTACTAGGCAACGTTAGGTACCTTAATTGTATACCAGGGAATGCAATTTAGCCGGTTATTAACCGTTTTTGTATGAAAATAACCGGTTAATTCCGGTTATAACTGGTTATTTGCATTCCCTATTAAATACATAAATAAGCAGATAAAAAAAAAAAAAACTGGGCACAATGTCACACCAAAGCTCTAGGCTTGTACTACGGGTACTATAGACAACGATATAAATACTTATATACTTAGAGAAATATATACTTAAATACATAGTAAACATCCATGACTCAGGAACAAATATTCGCGTTCATTACACAAATACCTGCCCTTACTGGGATTTGAACCCAGGACCGGTAGCTTCGTAGGCAGGGTCACTACCGACTAGGCTGTCGAGTCGTCATAGTATTAGTTATTATATTATGGTTAGTATTATATGTCGATTTCGCTTTTAATCGTTTCAGGTGCAAACCGAGGAATCGCCTCAGTAATAATATTTAGCTACCCCCATTAATAATTGGTGAATTAACTGCAATAGTCGTAAATCAGTCTAATCTGAGCTCTGGGCGCGAGCCAACGCGTTGCAACACTGGGCCAAATACTATGGTTGTGATTCTAGTGAGTTATTCCGTTTGTTTGTTTTGATGTCTTCATTGGACGTGTTATATTGTAATGTTGAATGAGTTGTACAGTCGCCTTAAAAGTAAAACTAGTATTTTGTTTATTTATTTTAAAAGGTATATAAAACTGACAGCAATCAAAATTTGAAAATTAAGAATGCACAGCATGGTCAGTTACAGTGACATAGATTAAAAATAACTAGAAAAAAAAAATTACAATCAAGTACAGAAATAAAATACAGTAATGAAGCTAACTGTTCTGCTTAACAATCGAGTTAACAAACATCTTAAATATATGAAATTTAGACCGAACGACATTAAGATCGCGAAGCTACTAGTTCGTTACACTCTCTACACATGCGAACAACGGAATTGTAGTTGTAGAAGGAAGTATTATTACTGTATACAGACCAAATAGAAGGGTTAGGTCAGGGGATCCTGTGATTAATATTAAAGTTTAGGAGAGGTAAAAGATATGGAAAATCGATGTAAGAGTGGATTGTTTTATAAAGGTAGGTAAGGTCTTTCGCCTCAGTTTAAGAAATGTCATATTAAATGTAGTTTAGTATATCGAAATATACGAAGTTCTTGAAAATATCTAAAAAGGACTCTATTGTAAATACTTAGTTGATAATATGCATCATCATCATCAAGAAACAATTATTTCACAAAAACATTAAGAATCTGCCAAACTGAATCGCAGTTTGTTGGCAGAAAGAAAGCTCTCTCTATCTAGCTTATTAAAAAATTTACTATACATATTGATCTATATATGTATATAAAACAAAGTCGGGTTAGTTACCCAAGAATGAATGCACCTTTATGATCTCTGATTTGTTGGATTTGTCTTTGCTCCAAATAGCAGAATAACTTTTAAAACATTGAATAATACCAAATACGAGAAAAAAAACCTGAGGCGGTACTAAGTTCGTGGGTCGGCTAGTATTAATATAATATAATACACGCTACAATTTGAATGTATGTATACACAAAAACTCCATAAGCATTCGCACAGAAGGTTGGCTGCGCATTTGCAGACTTGAAATTACAGATATCTTTGGGTCATTGGGCCTCAAAGCTCACATACCCCACGCGGTTTGTAAGCTCATTTAATGTGTCTTTTTTATGGCATAGGAAGGCAAACGAGCACACAGGCCACCTGATGGTAAGTGGAAACTGTGACCCATAGACATTCGCATTCACAAGACCGCAATCCTGAGACTGCTAATGCGTTGCCAACCCTGAGGACTAAGATGGAATGTCTCTGCTAGTAATTTTACCGGCTGTCTTGTCCCAAAACCGGAACACAACAATGCAAACACTGCTGCTTGGCGGTAGGTTAATAGATAAGATGGTGGTAACAACCCGGACGGACCCTGCACAAGGTCCTCCCACAAGTAAATAAGTCATAAAAAAGTTTAAAACTACCTACCTTTAATTAAACCAGCGCTACCCTAACCCTAAACCCTAGTAACCCCATATCTTATTTTTAAATTTTCAATCCCATCAATCCTATATGGACCAATTCTCGTTTTAAAACCCTCGCAATTAAAAAAAGGTGAGCGAATATTTTAACGTTAACCTATCGAGTTCATTTGTCAATCAATGTCGTCGTTTGAAAAATGGCGGGAAATATCAATTTGCGAACCAATCTGTGGTCCAGCGACGCGTGTTTGCGCGATTCGGTCTTTCTGTGGAAATACGGTGGCTGTATGAATTGATCTTTAACGCTGTGTGATTTAGGTTTAATTTGGTTTATTGGTCGTCATTTATTTTTTACGGAATTTTGACAGGGAGGGACTAAGGTCACGGAAGTTTATGAAGACAAATGTGTTCATGTATTTTTCATTTTATTGAACATTATTTGGAAAAATATTTACTGCTCTCATGTAAAAATATCTACAAATACCTATGCTATATGACAGAAATAACTGAATATCGATACCGTGGCAAATAATAACATACTGAACTTCTGTGATAAAGATAAGCTATAAGAGCCGAAAATATTCTCCCATAATGAAGTACATTCTTTTTATTAAGGTAGGCTCACATCCAAACTTTAGTAAAGGCTGATTTTTAATCCCCATATTACTAACACTGTCTGTCAAATTAATATTAGGTCTGTCCTTTTCTTTCATGTTACACAGAAACTAACTTTAATTGTGGGATTAGTAAATTTTAGCCTATACAATACATATATGACATCTTTCCATTCGCATTTACGTGATGTTCGCGGGCTATTCATTAATAGCTATCAGATGCTTTATTTCAACTTGCTTTAGCCTATTTTGCTTCTTTAGGTTAAAGTCTCCATTACCCTAATGAGCCGCGGTTAAGTACAATCCAACTCCCATCCAGCACTTAGTTTAACTGCAACTAGGTCGGTACAAGTGCCCCGGTCCCGCCTGCAAGCAGGCTAATGTCAGGATTGAGTGCCTTCATGAGCGAAATAGTTTCATATACAAGACGCGTTTGATTTTATTTCATTTACTCTTTACTATTGCCGTGTGGTTGCCGGGTTAGAATAGTGACACTCCATGTCTTCCCGTGGATGTCGTAAGAGGCAACTAAGGGAATAAAGGCTTGTAGTACTGTTAGGCGATGGGCTTGCCACCTGTCACTAATACACTGGGAAACATCTTAGCCTACTTGTGCAAAATGTGGTTACAGAATTATCAAGAGGTTTTAAGACTTGTTGGTAATTCTTTAGCTCTGCCTACCCCACTCTAGGAATGAAGGCGTGAGTTTATGTATGTATGTATTCTTTACTTTAATATTTAAAACTTGTGAAACAGACTCTCTATCCTAGTCGGTAAAACCGTATACCTAATGCGTAAATTTGGTTAAGTCTATAATAAAATATAAACATAACGTTACTAACGTATTACTAACGCGGAATATATCTGATCACAGTGATCACGATATCTTGAGCTATACTCCTTATTTATTGCCGAGCTACTATTACATTAACCCTTTAGTTGACATCACGTACACCTAAGTTATTACCCAAAGCCATATAGAAGCTATATATCATTAACGCCATACGCGCGACGTTCGGCAGGCGTCGGTAACCGAGTTACCGGCAAATTGCCACACTCCAGCTAACGAGTTTATTAATTAGATTAATCCCGAGTATCTCCAAAGGTTGAGCACCCCTGACTCGTTCGAGAGGCAATATAGTTATGCTGAGAGGTAATAAGGGGGTATTAGGGGCACAGATGTGACACTAATGTTATTTGTGAACAATGAACTGTGAGGCGGAATTTAATAAAAACTGTTCCGAAACAAACTCACGTTTAACTGGTGTCACTTTATGAAACACTAGCGTTTGGTCACGATTTTGGTCACTTACCATCAGGTAGCCTGGGTGCTCGTTTGCCTTCCTATGCCATAAAAAAAAAAAACTTTATACATTGTTCGCCAGAAGGGTAGGCAGAGACCACTTCTTTCCACTTGCTACGATCCTGACAAATCTCTTTCGCTTCTTCCACATAATATCGAGACATGCGTTCACGTTAGTTTCGGATAAATAATCACAATAATAAGGATATACATATATAGTAATATTATTTGAATTCATGATCTGGACTGGGTAGAGTGCCAGTTTTCATCTAATTCATCTAAATTGGTATCTACGAGTATGTTTATCTAAAGTCAGCATTGAAACATTATCATTCCTCACACATTTAACAAAATTAAATTATTAATTATTTTTTAGGTGGTTTGGTTGGTTGGTGGTTGCCGGGTTAGAATAGTGCCACTCCATGTCTTCCCGTGGATGTCGTAAGAGGCGACTAAGGGAATTAAGGCTTGTAGTACTGTTAGGCGATGGGCTTGCAACCTGTCACTAATATGCTGGTAAACATCTTTGCCTATTTTTGCAAATTGTGGTTACTGAATTATCAACAACTTTTTAAGTTGTAATTATGTAGCTCTGCCTAGCCCATTCTGGGATTACAGGCGTGAAGGTATGTAGAAAATAAAGATCGTTTGGTACCGTGAAAACTTTATGAATCAAATCGGGCAAAAACAAGAAATATCTTTTGAAGGAAATAAAACCATACTTTTTAAAAGTAAAGCCATTCACACAAACTTCTCTTATTACTATAAAAGAATAGTGAGACGTGCGCGTGTGTTTCCGGCGCTACTTGGACGGACGCGCGTGACGCGGCATAAAGAGCTTAGTGACGCCATCTTTTGTACAACTTTGACAACTCGTGGCGAGATCGGTATTGAGGAAAAAGATTGAAACAGTTCCTGTAAAAAACACGTTTTTTGTGCCCGCACTTCAATTAAAACAATCATCATCTGCTTATTGATAACATGTGTTTTTTATATTAATATAGATATTAAATCAATTCAAAAACGAACAAATGTCACTGACCGAACGTAGTTAAACGAAGGACTTAATTGAAATGTTTACTTTCTTCGATTGTGTAGCAAAATTAGTCATACAATCATTCGTTTAATTTTGGTTGCACAAAGGGAAAACAGTAATTAATTGCGCCCTTAACCAGGTTCAAATGTTTTTAAATTACACACATAGGTAGGATACTTAGCCAGTGGTTGTACGTTTGGTACAGCGTTGATCCTGGTACGACCTTTTGACTCGCAGTCCCTGTAATATTGCATTAACGCCGGGTTAATATAATACATACGAGTAGCTAGTATTCATCATTTAAAATTAAATGATTTGTTTATACCAAATTCCAATTTTGCTAAATTTTAATCAGAATCGAAAGAAATATCAAAATAAATAAATATCAAGCACCAGCTCTAGGATCTATCACAAGCTCAAGGATCTATGTTATGATAGTTCTATTAACTTGTCATTAATGGTGGCTGAGTTAAAAGCAGCACATAACATAACTCCATGTTAAGTGTTTTGATTTGCTTGTCATTTGTTTCAATTTTCAAATGTATGTTGGCGTTGTTCTATTCAGAAGCAATATGGTTGTATAGAGTAGAATAGACCGCCAGAGCTTTGTTTTACACCGGAAATACTGTTTATCTTTACCTGAAACCAGGTTAAACACGTCAGATAGATCCATCAAACCATAATAATGAAAAACGCGCGTTATAATACAAATATTTAGTCTATTCTGCGTGATTTCAAAGAAGGCGCTAACTGCATGATATTAGTATAAGCATTTTTAATGTAATGTGGTTAGGAATAGAGCGTATAATACTTCGACTACTACGTTGCGGTTAGTTCCTTCTTTGGTATTTCGGCTATTAGAAACAAACCAGAACAAAGTATAATTTTCGGCCGCGTGTTGACGTCGCTCGAGACAGACGACGATGACAGCTTTACTGCGCGCGCGCAGATTCGTGTGACGGGTGTAGTGTGTTTAAATTAAACTAATTGTTTAGTGTCAACGCTCTGAGTGGCAAGATACATTGAGGAGGATTTG
Organism: Acleris emargana; assembly: GCA_927399475.2. Classification (NCBI taxonomy): domain Eukaryota; kingdom Metazoa; phylum Arthropoda; class Insecta; order Lepidoptera; family Tortricidae; genus Acleris; species Acleris emargana. The sequence continues at coordinate 2,081,665 of OV656846.1, forward strand.
AAGAATTAATTCTACAAAGTTACAGTATAAATAAATAAATAATAAATAAATAAATAAATAAATAACATGATGAAAAGTTAGCCTAGTTAGTAGTGACCATGTCTACGAAGCTAGCGGTCCTGGGTTCGGTTCCCAGTCAAAGTGACGATCGCGAGTGTTTGATTTCTATGTATTTTAGTATTTATTTATCTAAATATGTTTATCATTGTTCTATACCCGGGCTACCTTCGTTTCGTCAAAAAGTTTTTGCCAAACTGATTCATTTCCCAAACATTTAATTTGACCAAACTGCTTTTTTCCGATACTGTAAATATTTCAGGATTTTTATAAAACTAACCTAACCTAACCTATAGGGTTCTACACGAATGGTCTTGAAATAAATCCTGAAATATTTACAGTTTCCGGAAAAAAGCAGTTTGGTCAAATTTCTTATTTGGTATATTTACCTATATTTAATTTTAATTTGACATTTGACATTTGACATTTGGAGACTTTACATCTCCGGAATTGTATTATTATTTTAACCTGACATTTTTATTAATTTAATTATTATTACTACTAGGACCTGTACATCCCTGTGACATTTAAATTAGATAGCTTAAGTTTAGTATTGTAAAAAGTTATTTATTTAAAAAAATGGCTTACTGTTGAGTTTATTGCGGCGCTTCTTCTCAACAATGGTCTCTTGAAGCGCTGGTAGATGGTAGATTCAGACTTGTAAAAGTGCCTACTTACTTACAGAATAAATGATTTGATTTGATTTGATTTGAAATTAAATGTTTGGGAAATGAATCAGTTTGGCAAAAACTTTTTGACGAAACGAAGGGCTCCCTTATACCCATATAGAACAATCCTAGAGCTCGCTTTGGGACTCAGTGAGCTCAGGGACCTGAATCCTTCAACAATCTCTAAGCTTGTACTATGGGTACTAGACAACGATAACGACATGTGAGAATAGAGAAAGAACTGCTTGAATACATGGATAACATCTAAGACTCAAGAACAAATACTCGCGCTCATCATACAAATATTTGCCCTGGCCAAAAAGCTAACCCGGGACCGTTAGCTTCGTGGGTACGTTCAATCTACTAATTCTTACCGCATCGTCATAGTCAAAAAGATAATAATGAGATGTAGTTTATAATTCGATCACTCCATTAATGAAACCCCATGACAGACCTATGCTTCCTTAATGTTCCCTTTCACTAGATATAGGTTAACTATTCTGCACCACCACAGTATAATCAGTAGTTCATCTGCAAACAAAGGTACCTACCTATATAGCTTGCCTGCATGTGTGCGTGGCTCGTATGTACGCGCCGCGAGCCACCACAAGCAAACTCAACAGGACTGACCGAGCCGGTTTAATAGGGGCCGCGCCTTTGCCACCCCATAAAACCCCAAACGCACTGAAAGCAGAGGCCGCGGAGGCGGTTATACAAAAAACGCCTGCGCCACGCTTTTTATTTATTTATTTATTAGAGTCTATTCTTGTGAACTTACAGGTAAATGCCCAACAAGATAGGTACACAAAATTGTAACAAAAATATAAGACACAAAAGGTACAAAAAGTAATAGGTAAAAATAAAAAACATAGAAATTACGCAATTTTACAATACAAAATGTTAATATAGCGTTGTAAAGCATTTTTTAGAGCTGGCCAATTGCCGGCGAACACGTCAGCATCCTGGAACTGTGCGAAGAACTCATTTATTAACGCAACGGCTCTGACAGTAGGAGCGTTACCAGCTCTCAGAGTGCGCGCTCTAGGGATAGAAAAAAGGTTACAGACTCGCCGCCCACTTGGCCCATAGCATTCGTGTAGTGGTCGGGCACGAACAAATTGAGCTTTTCCAAGATGGTAGGATTGTCTACTTATCGTAAGAGAAATCTTCTGTGAACGCACCGAACCGCGCCGCTTCCGCTCTTAGTGCGTTTGCGACTAAAGGGCCGGAGATGAACTACTGTTGCGTTTGTACTTTGACATCACCGACATTGGCAACTATTCGTGTGGGTTTACCTTATAAATGCGTACATCGTTAACTTTATCGTTGGTCATTTGTCGAAGCGATCTGCGTTGCAAAAGGTTAGCTATGTTCATTCTATGCTCTTAACTATGAGACCATATCTCCAATTTAACGGCTAAAGCAAAATCAACCCTGCGTAGTCAAAAATTAAATCGTATTATGTGAAACGAATATGATCGTAACGATTTTTTATAAAATGAGCTGCTGTCACGTTGCTTTACTTATAAATTCGAAAGCAGAAGTTTTAGCATCGTTTTACGTGCCGTATGTTAAACTAGCTTGTGCCTGCTACTTTATCTGCAAATGTTACGCATATATTATTATAAAATACACGGATCCTTTAGGGTTAAAGGAACGAATGTCAAATACGTACAAAAAAAACTTACGTGATACCTATAATATAAGTAATCAATCAAATAGTATTATAAAAATCTGACAGATAAATGGGTCTATGTGTAACTTTTTAAATTACCGAACGCATTTTGTAATTGTAAGTCCTGTATAAAACATTTTTAACCATAATTATACATTTATGTACAACACAAAGGTAGGTACTTACTATACTGTATTTATTTCTAAGTCTTGGATGTATTGTATTCTATGCATTTATGCAGTTTTATCGTTGTCAATAGTACCTACCCATACCGTACGGTCACAAACCTTAATTTGTGATGCATTTAAAACAAAATGAAGTCGTCAATGTCATTAGAGATGCCAAGTCATTTGTAAGTTATAGGACACTCATCCTTGTAGTTGTAGAATGTCCGATTAACTTTGGACCTAAGGTGGGTCAAAAATTTAAGTCTGTGACTGTACAAGCCTAGAGCTTAGTTTAAAATTGGACAATATATTGTGAGATTTTCAACTTGATATTTAAACTACCACCATACAGGGTTATTCTACTGTCAAACCATATTGCCGATTTTGATTATTTACGATAGCTCTTATTGTCTTCACAGTAAAGGTAGCTAAGTATAATCGATACAATAGCACGTCAAAGGCAATATGATTTGGCCTAGTAGAATACAGCGACTGGACCAGATTCTACGTGCACATCGCTTAAATAGCCTAACACTAAATTGTCTAATTTTTAGACAACGTTAGACGGCAGATTTAACCAGTGCTATTCCAGAATGTCAAGCTGACAATGTATAAGACCGCCTAAAATAAGAAGCGTCAAATTCAAATTAGCGCTGTCATGGCGCTGTTATTTGATTATGACAGCTGCTCATAAAATAGCAAAGTGTTTTAGCGACACCTAAATAAGGAAGTTTAGAGGCCACTGTAGAATCGGGTCCATTGAGTTATTAACAGATGTTACTGAGTGTCATACTTCCACGGCAACTGTTGAATCCACCCGAATAACCCAGTAGGTACTCAATGTTAATTATTGCAGTTATTAATTATAATAATTCCGGTGGGGTAAACAGATTAGTCGGTGTCCGGCGCCGGAGTGTTTAATGCCGTTTATATTTAGCTGTTGCAATTAATACTAAGATTTGGGGGCAACGCGCGCCTTGAATTAGGTATCGGATAGTTAATATGAGGATGTTTATCGAAGCAAAGAGAAGGCAGTATTTATAATATTTTAAAAATATAATAGAATTTAATGTATTGCATCACGTTTGTTTTTACAAATAATTACTAAGGTAAAACAGGAAATTATAAAGAAAGTGTACTAAACAATCAGATGTTTTGCCAAATCAATGTTTGACAGGACGCATCTGCGCGCAGCGCTGGTTTTCAGCAGGCCCCGTCTCAATCGTTTACCATTATAATAAAACAGGTTTTTTATTTGGATAAATCTCTCAAAGTAATGCCCTTATTATGCTACTATCATAAACACTGTTGGAGGATGCAATGTACTCGGTGGTGATATAGTACCCGCTCAAAATACGAGTCTGATTTCCACCCTCTTTCCAGAATGCAACTGCAACGGGCACGCCCGCCGCTGCCGCTTCAACATGGAACTCTACAAGCTGTCTGGCCGCGCCAGCGGGGGCGTCTGCCTCAAGTGCAGACACTTCACTGCTGGCAGACACTGCCACTACTGCCGCGAGGGGTACTACCGGGACCCCACCAAACCAATCACGCACAAGAAGGCTTGCAAACGTGAGTAGCTTTACACGATACCCGCTCGTGCCAGCAGGGGCGTCTGCCTCAAGTGCAGACACTTCACCGCTGGCAGACACTGCCACTACTGCCGCGAGGGCTACTACCGGGACCCCACCAAACCAATCACACACAAGAAGGCTTGCAAACGTGAGTAGCTTTAGACGATACCCGCTCGTGCCAGCAAGGGCGTCTGCCTCAAATACAGACACTTCACCGCTGGCAGACACTGCCACTACTGCCGCGAGGGCTACTACCGGGACCCCACTAAACCAATCACACAAGAAGGCTTGCAAACGTGAGTAGCTCTAAACGCTGTCTGCTCGTGCCAGCAGGGGCGTCTGCCTCAAATACAGACACTTCATCGCTAGCAGACACTGCCACTACTGCCGCGAGGGCTACTATCGGGACCCCACTAAACCAATCACACACAAGAAGGCTTGCAAACGGTAGTAGCTTTACACGATATCTGCTCGTGCCAACAGGGGCGTCTGCCTCAAATACAGACATTTCATCGCTGGCAGCCACTGCCACTACTGACGCGAGGGCTACTATCGGGACCCCACTAAACCAATCACACACAAGAAGGCTTGCAAACGTGAGTAGCTTTACACGATACCCTCGCGCCAGCAGAGGCGTCTGCCTCAAATACAGACACTTCATCGCTGGCAGACACTGCCACTACTGTCGCGAAAGCTACTAACGGGACCCCACCAAATCAGTCACGCACAAGAAGGCCTGCAAACGTGAGTAGCTTTACACGATACCCGCTCGTGCCAGCCGGAGTGTCTACATTTAAGAGTAGACATGTCACCGCCGTCAGACACTTCCACTACTGCCGTGATGGCCACTACCGGGGCCCCACCAAACCCATCAACCAAAAGAAGGCTTTCAAACTTAATACGATCTATATCGCGCCAGTATCTAGGTACCGCAAGTGCAGACAATTTACCGCCGGCGGACTAATCACGCAAAGGAAGGCTTGCATACGTGATTAGCTCTATACACTGACTGCTCGTGCCAGCGGGGCGTCTGCCTCAAGTACAGACACTTCCACCCTCTTTAGACCAAACAAGCACAAGAAGGCTTGCTAACGTCTCACGTGAGTAACTCTATACTCTGCCTGCTCGCACTAGCAGACCGTTCGCGCGGTATGTATAAACATTTACTGCATTTTATACGGCTTTTCTGTCTATAGCACTCACACTTGCATCTAACTATATAATTGTCACTCGTTTTTGATAGAAAAAAAACCTAGCTATAAAGGAGCAATCCTAACCTTTTCATCACCTTGAAATTGTCTTTAAACAAGCAGAAAAAAGGCAATTCATAATTAAACGAAACGCCAAAAGAAACGTTAAACTAAACGGTTAAAATTCACGCAATAAAAGTTTCTTGTATCGCGGCTATAAAAGAGGATATAAAAAAAGTTTTTTATTAGCTTAAGTACATAAAAAGGCTGTAAGGAGATAAGTGAAAGTTTTGAACTTGCTGTAAAAGGGCAGTTATGTTTTTTAAACGTGATACTTTTGTAATTTAAAAGTTGGGATGACGTGTTATATTTTCAGGAAGCTTGTAAGTATCGTGCTTGTAAAATACCTACGTGACATGTTTTATTTTGTTTAAAATTATGCCGATAAGAGGAGTTTATGAGATAATGAGGATGTATCAGAATCACGCGAACTATATTTCAAGCTAGTGTATGAAATATTAAAACTATACCAGCTTATGTATAAACTCTGGATGTCATCAAGTTTTGCTCAAAAAACAAAATCAAAACCATTTTCCCAAAATCTGAATCCCGAAATCCCAGCTGAAACATCAACGCATCGTCAGCAAAACAAATAAAATGGAATAAAAACTGAAAAAACAAAAGCCGACCGCAGGCCATTTGTCGAATGGGATGCACCATAAAAATATCCCGGGGATGGACCGGGTTGGGGTCAGAACGATGCCCCGGGGAGCGGACACTACTTTATCTGAAACACATTCTGTTTTGCCGATGCTACCTATATGGGTATCATTGCTTTCATACGTTTGCAACACTACATAATCTGTATACTTAATAATAATTTTGTAGTGTTTACTTGTGTTTAAGAGATTTGTCAGGATCGTAGAAACAGGCGTGGTTTAATCTATGTATGGTATGTATGTAACGTGTGTATTTTAACAGAAGGGCCTAGGTAACTTTTTAATGAGTTGTCATATTTGTGCTACTGCTTGTGTCGTAATTTGGTAAAATTATGTCTTTTTTTTATGGCATAGGTAGGCTAACGAGCACACAGGCCACCTGATGGTAAGTGGTAACTGTGACCCATAGACATTCGCATTCACAAGACTGCAAATGCACTGCCAACCCTGAGGACTAAGATGGAATGCCTCTATGCTAGTCATTTCACCGGCTGTCTTATCCCCAAACCGGAACATAACGATGCAAACACTGCTGCTTGGCGGTAGGTTAATGGATAAGATGGTGGTACCAACCCGGACGAGCCCTGCACAAGGTCCTCCCACAAGTCTGATAAATGACACAACAAACAACAACAAAAAGCATATACAAAGTTGAACTTAGAACAGCTTTCACATTCTTAGGAAAAAGATGAAACTAAGAACCAAATACATATGTAGCTTTGTTAAATTTAACAATTTCACTTTGTTCCGCAAAAACTACAAAAAGGTAGTTTGGCAATATAAATATAATGGAACGGGCCGAAAGGTCCGCTAGGTCAATCGTCAGGTCCAAACTCAATTTCCCACCGAATCCCCCAGTCTCGGGAAATTTCGGGTCGCTTTTATGAGGGTCGGGGTTTCGCATTATTGCGGTGGCAACACTGGATTGGGTGCTTGAGTGTTTTGATGGGCAATCGCATTTAACAGTTGAGTAGACAGGTCTTTTTTAGGTCAACCGAGGACCGCCGAAATGTTCGGGACAGGGAGATTGAGTGATTCAAATCAGTACGGGTCAAATTATTTGGGGACGTGTTTGGAAGGGTCTGGAAGTGAGATGCGTTATGATACTTATGATTATGAAGTTGGGTTTAAAAGTGGATTTATATGCTTTTGTAACAACACGAATTACTGTTGGTTTATGTTAAAAAAAAAAGTGACTTTTGACGACGTTTTGGCCTAGTTGGTAGTGACCCTGCCTACGAAGCTAGCGGTTCTTTCTTCAAATCCCGGTAAGGGTAGATATTTGTGTGATGAGCGCGTATATTTTTTCCTGAGTTAAGGATGTTTGCCATGTATTTAAGTTTATATGTATTTGTATCGTTGTCTAGTACCTATAATACAAGCCTAGAGCTTAGTTTGGAAATAGGTGAATTGGTGTGACATTGTCCCCTGATATTTATTTATTACTAGCTTCTGCCCGCGACTTCATCCACGTAGATTTCAAATATCCTTATTCCCTCGGGAACTTTTAAATTTTCCGGGATAGGAATGTAGCCTATGTGTTAATCCAGTGTATAAGCTATCTCCATTCCAAAGTTCATATTTGTATGAAGCCGTTGAAGCGTGAAGAAGTAACAAACACACTCACAAACTTTCGGATTCATAATATTAGTAGGATTATTTATTACTGTTTTTAACAAAGCAATAGTTGATATGGTGACTGTTATAGAATCAGTGTTTTTTACTTTGTAGACAATTATAATACTCCCTAATTTCCATTCGAAAAACGTCTTTTAGCAATTGCATACGTAACCTATTTTATTATATCCATCTCTTTCACAGCATGCGACTGCCACCCGGTGGGAGCAAGTGGGAAGACATGCAACCAGACCAGCGGGCAGTGCCCCTGCAAAGACGGAGTGACAGGGACGACCTGCAACCGATGTGCTAAGGGCTACCAGCAGTCAAGAAGCCACATCGCGCCGTGCATACGTGAGTGGCAACCCTAACTGTAATCTCAAGGACAAGGTTACTAAGGTTAATAGATAACAATTAACGCGTTAGTCTCATGTAGATCTCTTAAAGGTTCCGCTGAATTTATACACAATATGTGAGTGGATTGGTAATTGTGCAAATTGTGGTTACAGAGTTATCAACAAGTATTTTATAGTTGTTGCTAATTCTATAGCTCTGCCTACCCCACTCTGGGAATGAAAGCGTGAAGGTATGTATGTATGTGAGTGGAAAACCAAAAAAATAATTTCAAGCTCAAAGGTCAAGGTTACAATTCAAGGTCAAAATCTTCTGAAATTTAGTCTCATAATACTCTTTGTAAGACGCACCTAACCTTAAATAGTATAAAATCCCGTTTTTTGCACTTTACGCCTTGATTTAATAATCGGTAATTAGTAATTAAATTAGCAAATCCTGTTATTGTAAAGTGAAGGCCCAATAATATTTGTAACCATTATGATATGACAGGGGACTGAGCCTATTTAAATAACGATAACACATTAATTTACCTGACGTAGGTAAGTTTTTTCAGACCGGGAGCATTAGTCACCATACCATTGGTAACAATTTGTATAATGACACTCTTATCTATGTAAATGTGGGTACCTTAGTGACATGACACTTGGTGACCTTTGGTGTTGAGACCCTAGCCATTACTATAATTAGAATCTTTATCATTGTACCGTTATCCACAGGAATCCCTCGTGTGGTGACCGCTGTCCAAGCCATGGAAGCTGTGGACGGGGAGCCGGGCCGCGGTAAGTAGTAAGTGGCCTTCATTGCACTCTTCCATCACCAACACGTTGTCACGATGATGTCGCCATGATGGTGATAGAGGTCATCATGAGATCTATCATCTGTTGAGATGACAAGTCACCTTTTGTGTTTGAAATACAATTAACGTTTAAATGTGATTGGTTTGAAAAGGGCAAACGTCTTACGTAGATGAGTGATCACTACACATTTTATAATACTTTTAGATTCTAAAATGTGGTAGTGGTCAAATCTCAGAATGATGTCTTTGTGGCCTTTGTCACAGTATGTACCATATCAGTGCCATAATTTCCTGGACCAAGTTGTGCAATGCTAAGAACTCTATTCAGTAACAAACACAATAATATCCTGAAATCTTATTAAAAGCTGTTGCCGTCTCGTCTGCTATAGACTGCTGCCACTATCGATAAAAATTACCGGCGAAAACCGCCCTGGGGGCTTAGCATGACTGCGTTTATCGCATGACAAAATGTGGATAAAACATCCGCCACTGTCTGATACGTACATAAGTACGAGAGTGACGGGGTGCTTTATCTATATTTTGTCACGCGATAAACGCAACCAAACTAGGTCTGCAGGGGTTTTTCAACCGTCGAGGCGACATGAGGCGATGCGAGAATATAATTTTGTATTAAAAAACTACTTCTACCTAAGATGCGCTAGTAGGGAATTGGTTTTTTATCATAAAAAATTAATAGCGTGGACTTGAAAGCACGGCCATGCATGCGCGTTCGAACATGAACTTCCACTGCTTTAAGAAGCAAAAGTAACTATAGATAGAGCTAAATCATAGTAAAGATTACTATGGGATAACAGCATACCTATCGCACTTTCAGAACAATAGTGATCTAATTCAGACATTTAAATTTCGAGTTAGGTCTCTATAATAATAAACTTAAGACTTGAAGTTTGAATGCTGAAATTTTGAATTAGGTCACTATTGTTCTGAACATGCGATATAATTCTGAAGTTTTTTTAAATTAATATTCACTAGGTGACTCGTTATGCTCATTTGATTACTCCTTTATAATTCTATAAATCTGATAATTACACAGATATCATCGTGATTGGGTGTAAAAAGAATGACCGTATCTTTTTTTTATAACGTCTAGTTTCACTATTTATGGCTTTCGAAGAGTAAGGGCAATAAGATTTTCTGTTATAATTATAAGGTTTTAATTGGACCTATAACGGAACCTAAGGTGGGGAAATCTTTCTCAAGTGGTTTACCTTTGGCGAACGTTGTTTTCAAAAAACACCTAACAAATTGATTCAATACCTCCCTATAAATAAAGAAATAACTATAACATTTACATAATTATTCATAGAAACGATTATTGCCCAGCAGCTTTTAAATTTACGCCAATAATTCCATCCCAAAACCACATTTCAATATTTAAATATATTTTATTGACAATTAAGGTAAGTACGGTCGTTCCATTTCTAATTAATTTGCACATTATCTTTAATTTACTGTTCACTGATCAGCTTTTATCACCTTTCAGCAATTAAATGGATTAAACGGTTAATAAATAAAAGGTGGCTTAAACTGGTCTAAACTCGATCAACGTTTTTGGAAATGCGTCTAAGAAATTGTACAGAGAAATAATTACAAATTATTTAAAGTCGCAAGTAATATCTTCTCGTTCATTTATTCTTCGTTAGGGTAGGACTTAGAACAGAGTAAAACTATTTTGACTTTGACATTTTACCATTTGTCAACGTTACGATAGCTCTTATTGACATGACAGTAATGACGGCCGAGCTCAAAACAATACGATAACACGTCAATATGGTTTTGCCCAGTAGAATACAAGCCATGGACTAGATGCATTCAACGATTACATCTTATGCTCAGCCCAAAGATCAACTAATAGAGAATACCATTCGGATTAAACAAATAAATTCTACAAAAGTTAGTGACTAATATTGACTTATTGCGGTGGTATTTCCGGACCGATATGGCTTTAAGATCTTCAGGAGAAGACACTCCTCGTTTTCAAAGGCCAGCAAGACCAGCGCCTCATCTGCGATTCCTCTCCTGTTGTCGCAGGTGTCAATCGGCGCTGGTAATCACTTAGTTAATCAGTTGCAATGATACATAGTTTGAAACTTATCACGTAGACTTAACGTTTGTTATCAAATGGCCAAGTTTCTTTTATGGCCGACCAGGCAGAACGAAATTACGTTTTTAAGGACGCGTGCTTACTGGATGAGCTTACAATAGTTATGAAATGATAGTGGTACTTATGCGTTTTAAATAACATTTCCTACAACGTTCGGTTGAGTGTTGATGTTGTAAAGAAAGTGGTTGTTTTCAGGCTTGTTTTGAATCATCTTCTCATACATTTTTTGTTTGTTATCAGTGCCGATGACGAGGTAACGTTAGATTTTTATTGTTCGTTTAGCGTATTAAGATTGAATACAAAAATAATTTAAGATGTCTAATTCACAATAAGAAGAACTGAAGAACAGTTGGAACTACATCCGAGTGATGCTGACGCCATCTGCTTTAACTAAGCTGGGGCTAGATTCCACTTTGCCTTATAATCATATGGATACCTATTGTTTTCATATTGCTTTGTTTTGTCTTTAGCTTCACTCACTTCACTGTCCATTCCTACTATTCCTAGCAAGGAAAATACGAAACATAACTGTAAGTAGATGTAGGTACAGGTTCTTTTATAATGCAATCTGGAATATAGGCCCAGTGATTTCTATTTAAACTGAGACAATCTTATCTAATTCTTGTATTTTTGCTATTTGTACCGACACTAATTTCATAAAACGTATCACTTCGCAGAATTTTCGTTTCATAGAAAGTTATTTTCTGCTGAACCCGTGTTGAATTCATTTATCTTGTGGTGGTTACATGTCTAAACTAACCTGACCTACGTAAATAATATTTAAGATAACCTGAAATCAACATAGGTTCAACAGAAAATAACTTTATATGAAACGAAAATTCTGCAAAGTAATACGTTCTATGAAATTAGTGTCTGTGAAACAAGGGGACACGCCCACACAGACAGACAGACTGACGCTTGTTGCGTGTTTAGAAAATAATTGTTCTGACGAAGACATTAACAATTTCCAAGCTGTCAAGCTGATTTATTTTAAACTATGCAAATTCTTTACTTCAAAAACGTAGTATGAAAAAAAAAACATAATTATGTAGCAGCTACCTAGTTTAAACCATACTACTTTCTGAAGTAGAGTATTTCCAGTAAAACGCGCAATTTTCATGAAAACTAATTACCACGTGCTACGAAACTGAAATTTTAATGGCTGCCACAATCAATACTGCTGGAGTATTTAATACTTGAATTCTGATACAATTAAGCGGTTTACGAATAACATACAATACTCAATTTGATCAGAAATGCCATAATAAATAACACATAAATTGTCTGAATATGTCAATATTGTATATTTTATTCTATATTTGGTTGATGATGAGCCTTAGGGTAAGATAATTGATGTGATCTGTTACTCTTCAGCGGTGGATCAGTGCGGCAGATGTCGCGCCGGCGCCCGCACGCTAAATCTCAACAAGTTCTGCAGCCGAGACTACGGTAAGCACTTCATCATCATCACCAGTATCATCACCATTAACTTGCCTGTAATTAACTTCATGTTCAATGTAACCCTCTTTGTCATTTACCCTGTTTATAGCATCATCGCTACCTTCAGCATCATTAAGCCTGTTATCGTCATTTATAAACTTGTTTATCAATATCCTCTTCATCAATATTCACCCTGTATATGTCATAACCTTCACTTTCAGCATAATTAATTCGGTTAACATCATTATCAATATATCCAACCTTTTGTATCATAAGACTTCTTTATTTTCCGTAATATTGGATAAATCTTAAATAAACTTTTCAAATATAATAAATAAGAGTTGCGGTCAAGATTCAGCCTTAAATATTTATTTTCTGATATCTTAACCGTCTATTAACTTAATATTTTGCTTGTGAATTAATTAAAAAGGAAGGTCCTTGAAGATATTTACACTCGTCTTATAAATAGGTACACTCTTAGTACCAATGTGATGAATTTAGCATTCAAATTATGCTCTTTGACTGTTGTCGGTATGTAAAAAAGTCTAATGCAACTCAACGTCCGCTTTATTATAAAGCATAATTCATTTAGAATTGGTACATATTACCAGGGTTATAAAATTTAAAATAATTAATGAAATAAATTGAATCTTATAAATTGAAAAATATGTATTATTATTTTACATTTTCACTAAAAATATTCAGTTGTCAAAACCATGTATGTAATTCCGAACTTTCTTCGTAATAGATCCCATCATCTTCTGAACAGTGCTTGTATCTACTTTTTTGGCTTGAAGATTCCATGTAGATCGCAACGAATTTACATCTTAGACCATTTTGCCACTCTTTTTGAGTTTCCCTTTCATAATTGCCCTGTAGTTCTCAATTGGTCGAAACTGTGGACAATTTGGAGTATTCATGTCACGAGGCACGTAATCGACCTGATAGGTTTCATAACACTGTAGTACCTTTTTTGAGTAATGGCAGCTAGCTAAATCTGGCCAAAACTTCTCAGGAAGACGGTGGTTTCTAATGAAAGGTATAACTCGTTTTTGCAGGCACTCTTTCATGTAAACATCTGACGTCATTGTAGAAGACGTAACGAAAGTTTTGGTCTTTAAGCCACAACTACAGATCCCTTGCCATATCATGTGTTTTTTTGCGAATTTCTCCAATTTAACGAACTTATATTTTTCTTCAACATTTCCTCTAGCATCAGCCAAGTAATACTTTGAACCGGGCAGTTGCTTAAAATCGAGTTTAACATAGGTTTCGTCGTCCATCAAGAAGCACCCTTTGAATTTGGTTAAAACTTTGTCATACAACAAGCGAGCTCGCTTTTTAACTTGAAGGTTCTGCTTCATGGTGCGATTTGGCTTCTTAATAGCTTTATAGCTCTTATAGCCAGCTCGAAGGCGAATCCGTCTCACAGTACTCCGATTTTTTTTAAATTTAGGGGAAAGATCGTATCGGACAGCCCTGGATTTCGTTCAACAGCTCTCAACACTTTATTTTTAAGTTCTCTGTCCCTGGCACCCGATTAAGGATTGATCTGTGTCTTTCGGCGGCAAGACAGGGTCTCCTTGTATCGTTTTATAACTCTACAAACAGTACTTTGGTGGAAATTTAGTGCCTTAGCTACCTGCGACCCAGACCACGATGGATTTTCCAAAGATTTGTTCACAATTACTTTCCTTTTTTCAAGTTCCATTGTCGATAACTATTAAACGCATTGATCAAAGTCTATAATTTTTGCACTATTTAAACATCAAAAGGTTGTCAACAAACCATGATTGTCACTTTTGAAATAAGAACTCTAGAAACATTTTTTTTAAATTCATTTATGCGTGCCAATTCTACATGAACCATGCTTTAGCTAAATTACTTCCTCCATACTATCTGTCATCCATATTTGGATATTCTACTTCCATATATGATTCTTGTGATTGATGTTAATCTAGCATCCGAAGTACAAGAACCGATTACAAATCACTCTATTAACAAATTTAAGGACGCCACATCGAGTCCATTTTGTAAGGAAACAGGAGCATCTGGCACTGAATGGTATAAACTTAGTGAATGCCAAGAACTTAATTTGGTGTCCGATTTGAATACAAGCCAGAAAGCTTGGCGTTTAACGTGATAATGAGTGGATATACATCAAAGGAACAATCAGCTATTTGAATGAGTTACTGTTACGGAGTGGGCTGTACCTATTAGCAATTAGGAAGAATATAAAGTAACTTAAGTAGGCTATAACCATTCCGTTTAGTATACCTATAATTAACACCCCATTAATACAGTGTAATAACTAATTATGTCTTAAAGAAGAAACTGTAGACTTGATTTAGAAAGGATTTAAAGATAGTTGGTTAATCGCTGATTATTGCTCATCCAAATTTCGAGAATTCCAAAAATATCTTAGTACGTTATGGTCGCTTTAAAAATACTGATTTTTTTATAATAGAATTGCAAGTATTTTGATTTTCGATGAGGCACCACTGAATAAAGGCAGATACAGCAAAGTGCAGCATAAAACTTTTTCACTGCCAAAGCATTATCGTCTTTGGTTGTGTTAAAGATAGGTTGTGAGAAAGGTAAGATTTATTATCACCAGAAATAATCTCCGCAAGTGTCTCCTGAGCTTGAGTGTTACTTAATTTCGATCTTATTTCAACGCGACCAAAGACGATGACGTTTTGACAGTGAAGTATGTATACCGATCCTAACAGTTTACCTGCAATTTCAAGTCTATCAGTCCACTTTACAGTTCAGTTTGAAACCTCTTGAGAAACTGATATATATGTTCTAATGATGAAGCGTTTGGCCTAGTTGGTATTGACCGTGCCTACCGTGGTCCTGAGACTTGGATATCGTTGTCTAGTACGATTACAAGCTTAGAGCGTAGTTCGGGGCTAGGTTAAATACGATCACCTGACAAGCCAATATCGGCTGACGAACTAGTCTTTGGTGCCCGTAATGATAGCTTATGCCCAAAACTTCATCCGCTTACATCGCATAGTATTTATGAAGCCAGTGAAGTAGATATATACAATACTGCCATTTGTCTTGGCAGAGCAGTGACGCCGTTCAGGCACTCACACATTTTAGTTTTAGAAATTACTAAATACGGCTGTCACAGACATCGTCTTGTAAAAATCTGAGTATAGTAACGTCTGCATCTTGGCTACAGCTTCAGTTTGCTTGGTCATTGTGTGTAGTTTACTCTTGATCCACCGACACTGATTTCACAAAACCTATCATTTCGCAGAATTTTCGTATCACAGAAAGCTGTTTTCAGCTGAACCCGTGTTGATTTCTGGTCATCTTGTGATGGTTACAAATCTAACCTCACCTTCACGTGAATCATATTTAAGCTAACCTGAAACCAACACGGGTTCTGCAGAATATAGATTTCTATGAAACGCAAATTCTGTGAAGTGATACGTTCTATGAAGTGAGTGTCGGTGAAACGGACGGTTGTTTCAGTCATAATGGGCAAGGTGGTCGGGCGCGAGGCGAGCGCGGGGGGAGACGAGTGGGTGCGGCTGGGGCTCAGCGTGCAGGCGGTGTACAAGCGCGGCCCGCGGAGCCGCCTGCGCCGCGGCGCCACCGGCCTCTTCGTGCGCGCTCGGGATCTCGCATGCAAGTGTCCGAAGCTGAAGATTAATAAGTGAGTTATAGTAGCCTAATTGTGCAAATTGTGGTTACACAGTTGTCATCAAGTTTTTAGAGTTGTTGGTAATTCTGTAGCTCTGGCCTGCCCCACTCTGGGAATGAAGGCGTGAAGGTATGTATGTATGTAGTAGTTTCATTTTAGGTTCCTTTCAATAACATTGAACATTGCCCAAAAATCGAAAATCGAAAAAATCGAAATTGAATTGATCGTCATCGTCTCAGCCAGGGAAGTGCAGTGCTGAACATACCAAGGATCTCCACAACGGTTGTTTTTATGCTACTTGCATCCTGCGATCCGCACCAAAATGATTTGTTTGTGTAGTAATAAAGACATTAATCGTTGGCAGTTCAGCAAGCAAAGGAGTCATCATCATCATCATGTCAGCCGAAAGACGTCCACTGCTGGACATAGGCCTCCCCCAAGGCTCTCCACTCAGACCGGTCTTGTGCTTTTCGCATCCACCGCTTTCCCGCGATCCTTGCAAGGTCGTCACTCCATCTTGTTGGAGGCCTACCCACAGCTCGTGTCCCGGTCCGCGGACGCCACTCAAGAACCTTCTGACCCCATCGGCCATCAGTCCTGCGTGCGAAGCAAAGGAGTGCAGGAGTGTATTCTTAATTAGAAATTCTTTGACTTTGAACCTTAAGGATGATGTTGATGTTAATAAACACTTTTGTTATTTACCGACCGCATTACATTGGATACTCTGGTATGCCTGAGCCGTCTAGTGGCTAAAGAAGAAGAATATATAACTAAGTTCCAAAGTACTTTTTGGAAAAAAAGAAATAGAAACTGTTATACTATCTAGGTCAATCTAGAATTATCCCTGTTATAGCCTCATATAACCACTTGTAACCATATGTTGACATACATCTAAACTAAACAATAAACGTTGTCCCCAGGTCATACTTAATCCTAGGAGTGGAAAAAGAAGGTTCCTCATCAGGTTTGCCAGGGCTCACGGTCGGAGATCGCACCCTGCTGCTGGAGTGGCGCGACGACTGGCATCGGCGCATACGCCGCCTCCAGCGACGCGCCATCAACTGCCACTAACCGCCATCTTGTTACCGCCGCCATTTTGTAAACGAACACAGCTGTCAACTGTCAGCGACCGAAGTAAACGTGGTACATGTCGAGGTAACACTGTCGTAATGCGTGAAATAGCTTGTCCTTAACTCAGCTGTTAGTGACAGCCATTTTGTTGCGCGTCACGGCGTCATCGTGCACGGCCATTTTGAAGTTACAAGAGTCAAAATGGTCGTATTGTTTGACTGTTTTGTGGTAAGTATTGTCTCCTTTTGATCGTAGTTTTTACTGACTTTCCTTGTTTAAATTTGCGTAGTTAACATTCGCCAGTCTATATTAATTTAATACCAAAAATACTTATCCCATTTCAACTTCCTAGGATTACGTTATAAAAATGTACATTAAAAGATTTATTTATTTAAATTAAGCTAGGGCTACGATTGTTTCGTTCCATTTCTTGCATTTTTGTATTATTGTTACTTAATGCATGTTAATATATTACGATAAGTACTGAACTGACTCCTGTCGTCGAAGGTACCATTTTGACAGATGGTGAACTTGTGTCGGTGATTGTACAAGATAGTCTTAGGTCATGGTCACTCGATAGTCACAATGGTTTAACATACCTCATTTATTAATATAGACTTATATCGTTAAGGGTTATATATTTAATTTATGAATTTAGCTAAGGTTTTCTACTTAACTTTTTTTTAATGAATTTAAGAATGTAGGCACTGATGACATTTATAATGCGTGTGGTATATATAATCTGTGCTTGGAAAAAATGTACTGAAGTTCAAACAGTTCTTGAAGTGACTTTCATAAGGACAGTGAAATGCAAATTTCAACCAATAATTTAAAATGTCGATTAACATTTTATAAAACCATTGTGAGTTGAAATTTCATTGTGTAACACCATCCATCTCAATTTCCATAGAAACTGAATAATGAGTGCATCTTTTTTGACAAAATAAAACCCCTGTGTTGATGTGTTTGTTGAATAAACGTTTTTCTATTCTATTCTATTCTATTCTAATAAATGTGTGACTTCTTGGTCCTTACAATTAGGCTCAAAATTTCGGCCTAATTTTTTAATGTTTTTTATTAAACATATTCTTGCCAAAGTAATCTAGCAGTGTACCCGCTTTTAGTTTTCTATTTGTTTACCTGAGTACAGAAAAATATACGCCTACGGAGGTATGTACAGTATTATTAGCTTTACTAAGTTTAAACATTATCTAATAGAACTGATTTTAAGAAAAATGTTGTGACGTCATTTGGCATCTTGAATACCTAACAGTTACAATGGCCGGAATGGGTCGTTACCGGTAATATTTCCAAAGCGAGTATTTTCCCAGTAATGTTACCAGTAATATTACCACTCACCGGAAATTTCAAGAAATATAGAAATAGATTATTTTTTATTCCTTTTTGTATTTAACATAGCAATGTGGTCCTAGTATGCACTATTTCACAACCATAAAAAATGCATGGGATCCTTAAGGAAGTAAATTACCAATCTTACCAGCAATATACTTACCCAATATTACCGAGTATCTTACCAATGTTACTAGAAATATTTCTATGCTGTATTTTTTTTATTATTATCATATAGTCCAGAAAAACACGTAAAAAAAAGCAAATTTTGTATAAATCATAATAATTTGGCATATTTTTGGCAAAAAGGTTACACATGTTTTTGTTTTTTTTTTCTCGGTAAAATGATGAAACATTTTACTTTTTTGGTTTCATTGTCCCGTTTCGAGAACACTAATCGCCACTTCACATACGTATACGTTCACTCCGTTTCGTGGTAAGGGCAAAACTAATCCTATTGTCCCATTTAAGATAATTATTCTAAAGGAAAGAGACGTAAGTGTGAAAGAGAAAGAGATATATTTCAATGTTTTACTTAATAAAGTAACAAAATAATCATCAAGTCTTATACGAATTGATGATTTCCTATCTTACTAGCTTTTGGTAATATTACCGGTAACATTGGAAAGTTACTGGTAATATTCCCAAATGGAAAAATACTGGTAACGAGAATATTACCAACGACCCATCACTACCGGACACATTGCCTAAATACCGGACATTATGCATATAGTTTGTAAGTCCGACACAACAACGACCATATGCCCCTTAAAATGGCACACAAATACTTATGCCTGGGGATATTGGGATATTAAAAGCTTTACCAAGTATTTATTTAAGATGTTGAGCATCTTACCAACCTAAGCAATCAACCAAAAGTAAAATGATGTAAGTCTCTGCAGTCTATGGTTTCAAATACAACCTTGTTTCTTCCAAACAAAAGTTGCAATTTACAGTAGACAATAGAATTTAAATTGTGTATTATGATGCGCATACCAATTTTCCTCGGATGCAAATAATGCACAATTACGTCAATTGAGCTGTCAAATCAAAATTATGTATGCATCGCGAACAATGCCGCAAATCAATATGGCGTGCCATCATATTTCATATTATTTACAAAAGAATTCGTCTCAAAATTGCACTTTACACTGTAGTAGTAAAGTTGACTTTCCAGCATTTTACATTCTAGAGTTAGTACAAAATATTTGAGCAAGGAGTTCAGTGTTGCCATTCACAATTACCTGTAATATTCTGAACGTCAGTTTAAAAGTAACGGCAAAATGACGTCACAGACAAAATTATTCATGAATTGGCTAGGGGTTGTTTTCGATAATGTAAAATTATTTGGTTTATTTATTATTGTATCTTTATAATTGAGATATTATTGAGATTAACACTAAAAAGTTTAAGTAATAACACACTATGAATGACTAGACGATGTTAAGAATACTTGGTGAGTTGGCACATTGTTGTCAACGTTCAATGAATAATTTTATCGGATTTATCCGTAAGATGGCGTTAGTTAATGATCACATATGTTATCTACTACTTGTCAAGAGATGTCGTGACGTAAGTGTTGAATTTTTTTCTAACATTTCATGATTTTTTCCTTTGTTTACATTATTAAAAGCAACCATTCGGTTAGATACATATAATAACAAACATAGTTTCACTCGAATAACGGACTGTAAAAAGTGTATTTAGTTGTAGCATAATCTATTAACCTGTTTCTAGATATGCATATCTTTAGAATTCGTGATTTGTATCTACTATAAGATTATATAAACGCTCGTTCGTGGACACGATCGTATCCGATCATTTCCGAAGTTACAAGATCATTCAAAACCTCGACCGAGATCCAATACTTATTAATGTTTGCCATTTAAGTACCTTCTGTTTATAGTTTATTATTTTTATTACTCTAGTAAAATACCCCGTATACTATAGATACGTGTTCACTCAATTTTTAATCATCTAGTAATAGGCATGTTTTGTACAAAAACCAGTGAAATGTATTTATACATACAATTTCAATGTAGGGACTTCGGTTACGTTAACTGTATGTAAGTCCTGAATTTGTAATAACCGCCAGTGTTAGAAACTTCCTCTTCGATAAAACCATGTGTTTCCATAGAAACGACTACATGATTATTTCAATTGAGTCAACACTTTAATGTTGTCATGTTTACGCGCTATTAACAATTTAGTGCCATGTTGATGATGAAAAATATGTTTTTTACAATCCTCGTATCGAATGTCGCTTAAGTTACTTATTTTCTTTTTGTACGTTATTACAATATTTTATTAAGTTTTTCTACAGTATCTTTCCTATTTAATTATCGTTCATTAGTGTTAGTTTATCAGTGCATTTCAAATAGCGCGTAACATTATTAAAATAATATGATATAACGTCTGATTGTACTGTAACGTACGATTATTATAATAGTCGTTTTGTAATTCTAAATATAATGTGAATATTATTTTTATGAATTTAATTTATTGACTTGATCTTTTATCATTGGCGATAGATTTAATCCGTTCCAACTCATTTAAATATATTCAAGAAACTTTTGGAATATTTGCCATTGGAATATAAATTTAACATAAATCCGTCTAAATAAAAAAAAACAATGTTGTCCATTTTATATTATTAAATGTATTTTACGCAGATCAAAGGCCTATTAATTTCCATGGCTTAAAAACTTAACTTAAGTTCCGACTCGAAATTAATTATTATAAAACTAAATTTAACGTATGTAGTTTACTTATTTATACTTAAGGAACGTCAATTGTATTAAGGCATGTGCACGATTTATTTACAAGTTGACCATAGATTAATAAAATTATAAACTTTTATCGGTGTCGCTTACTACTTTTTTACTTGCATTTTTGCATTATCTGCGATTAAGACGAATATAAAGTTAAAAAGTATCTTGAAAATGTATTATTTGTGTGAAAGGTTTTACTTACAGTGCAAAGTCTACCAATAATATTGAATGAGGAAATAAAGACGTAAGCGACAAATGATGTAAAACATACAAAAAGGTGGTTACACCTTTTCTCTATGGTGGACGAGTAAATAGTTTTGTAGTATCTGCAATAATCTTGAATTGTGTTTAATAATACCCTATTCCTGTGATGTAATAAATGTTATTGGTTATATTTATTTAAAAATAAAACTACATTATTATACTGAACAAAGGTTTTTTTATTCGCAATCCCACATACATACATACAACCGTAAGTTAAATTATATGTATAACTACCTATACGACGGTTACTTGTACAATTTTACTTAAGAAAGATTGGCCGAGGTTCCACTTATGCTGGATTTACACTTTGCGAAGTATAAGTGCGTAGTTCATACATTTGCTACATGCCACTTGACAGTAAAAGTAAGGACTTCACACTTGCACTTCGCAAAGTGTAAATCAGGCCTAACTTTGGGTCCTCAAATTGATTCAATTTGTACTATAAGTACAGAATTTTAGACTGCTAATCGAAAAGGGTATTACTACAGTTCTCCCAGCTTCTTAATAGAGTTCGGGTCGCTAACAGTAGGTATATTTGTCATTCGTGTGTCATAGAAAAACGAAGATTGGCGATCTATATTAACACTTTTGTTGCAAAGAGCTCTGACTTTCGTACAAAATGGACTCGCCTAGCGGGTTGGTGGCAGTTAAATTGTTAAGACAATGGTTGCAATGTACTTTTGTGGTTAGTTACTTCCTAAAATTACGTAAAGTTAGACACAAAGAGAAAATGTCTACTGCTGGTTGCTTTACCCGACGAAATTTGCCATGGTCGGTACTGTACTCACTATAGTACAGTACAGTCAGCCTTATGAGTAGCTGCGCTTTTTTGTACTTTGTCACTTTAATGCCTTTGGCAGAATAGTGCAGCAGTTCAAACATGACGTGAACGCGACAAAGCACTAATATGTTCACCTACAAGGCCGACCGTACTACGTTCGGTACCACCGTAAGGCATCGTTTACAAAACAGTAGTAAATAAACTAAAACGAAACTAAAAACTATCGTCTATATGAAGGAAAACTTACTAACGCCCGCACTATGAGACAAATCATGACGATTAATGTCCCTTTACTTTCTCGACCTCTTATAAGATCGAATATTTTGATAGGAAAGTAGTCTTTATAAACCTTAGAACATGAGTGTTTTTTGTGTGATAAGAGGTTGAGAAAGTAAAGGGACGTTGTCGTTCCTCAGTGACAATTATTAAAACACTAGTTTGAAAAAGGAACACAGGTAGATTACGGAACCTAGTTCCGTATTTGACCCTTAAGTATTTTGTCACTGAACTTTTATAAAAATAAAAATCAAATCTAAAATATCATTAGTGTGAATCTCAGACCATTTATATTTTCACAGTAAATTAATGCCTTGTCCGTAAATTAATTAACAATTAATTAGTCACGTACCAAACCAATCCTCAATATACTTCCCAACCACGTCTTACCAAGGGCTCCCCTTTGCAGAACCCTAAAGAACAAATAAACATACGGAGGCGATAAAACAAATTTAATAGCACGTCGGCGGACACGTCCGGGCTGATTTCCCGCGGGAATTCCGCCATCAAGTATCGGAACTTATAGGGATAGGGAAAACTATAGTTAGTGGACGCAGGAAGGCCCGGTCTGTCGTAATACCAAAGAAGGCTGCTAACGCAATGCCGAAGCATTCTATTCTCTATTGGTAATCACTTTAGATTTATAATGCTCATACTATTCCTATGTCGTTAGCGGCCTTCTTTGATACCACGGCTGCAGTGCACTCCGAAAACGCGCGAAGCTACGGACAGTCGACTACAAAGAGATGTATCCACATTATCATCTTATTACATACACATACATACATTAAATCATGCCTGTTTCCAAAAGGGGTAATCAAAGACCACTTTTTTCCTCTTGTTACGATCTTCACAAAAAAAATTCGCTTCTTCCACATTCATGCACGCACGTCGGTTTCGGGTACTTAAGATTCGGCCCTTTTCCAGTATTTTTCCTATTTGATTCGAAAAAGTACGCCTAGGGCGACCCCTTCCGACCCTTCCACTCACTTATGATATCTCTTTCGTCAATCTTCTTTCATCCATCCTTTCCAAATGACCGAACCATCGAAGCATGCCCTTTTCAATCTTAGTCACTACATCTTCTTTTAGTACCTTATCATCATCTTTTTTTTTACCTTATTAGATTGTTATAAGTGCCAAAAGTGGATACATCACATGAAGGGTCCACGGAAAGAACATGTCTAGTCACTTTTTTTTTTAAATGAGTTTCGAATCTCAAATTACGTACCATTCAGATTCAGATATAAATCTTCATATAACGTGTATCTTTTGACTCTTAAAAAAACCTCTTCACGAAAATTACGTACAAAATGACATGGTTCCTAACTTTCAAATCGCGATATCTCAAAAAGTTACTAATGTGACTAGACATGTTCTTTCCATGGACCCTTCATGTGATGTATTCTCTTTAGTCTGCTGTACATCGGCTTGCACCTCTGGGGATAACAATCAAATACCAAAGTTAACTCAAGTCTGGGTTGCGAATTAATACAAATTATGCAATAGAAAAGGAAGCACGGAGTACCAAAAAGCCGATTTTTTTGGGTGAGCGCCTTCTGTACTTCTACTGTCCGTAGGTACTAATACGAGGGGTGTTCAATAAGTTTTGATAATCGGTATTAAAAATGGGAGATATGTAAATCGTTATTTTTTAATTGGAATAAGCACACTTTTTATATTCCCAAACACTTATTAACGTCATTCAATTGTTTTATTTTACCACTATAAAAATAATTTTACTTTTGGAGCTCAAAATGGTCAAATTTTGTACCTTCACTAAGTCATCACCAGCTCGTGATTTTTACGTAGGTTTTTTTGAACATTAGTGAATGAGAAGTAGTAGTCGATAGTTAGGGCTAAATAACGGGGAGAGCGATTATCAGTTCTGATCTTTGGTCGAAGAGCAGCACCCTTGTCAATTAGACGGCTCTGAAGCACAATTCATGCCGCAAATTCGTATTTTTTTTTCTTTAGCCTATTTTTAATATTTTCCCATAACTATTATAGGATAATGTTATATAGCTCTCCTAGATTATTTGAACTCAATTGCTAAGGACTAATGTCACAGTATTTATTTGGAGGTCTCAATAATCCTAATAAAGGCCGAAAAAAACACCCTATATTTTGGTGACAGAGCTGGATATAAAAAAAACCACTGTAATGATAATTTATTTATTCTTTAAATCATAATAATAAATCAAGGTTTCATTTTCAATAGCAATATTTTTTATTAGTCAACCAGAACTTTCTCCACACCACTCCAAATTATTACAAAACACACTCTTATTTTCGCCGTCTTGTAAAATTGTTTATACTGATGTTTTTTATTAAGTTATAAAAAAAAATACAAAGGAGTAATGTATTTTTCTTTTCGCTTATTTAATTTTAATTAGTTCCATTGTATATTCCACATTAAAAGAATATCATTGTGTAGATGGTTCATACTGATTCTCGAAACTTATTGAACACCCCTCGTAATACCACTAATATTAAAAATGCTAACGTTTGTGTGTGTGTAAGTTTGTTACTCCTTCATGCAGCAATAACTGGACTGTAACTGGAAATAAGTATAATGGTAACACACAAGAAATATCAAAGGAAGGGTTATCTATGGTATCCTAGCTGCCAACCGTATGGACCGATTTCGTCGGAGTTGTTTTTAAAAGAAAACTAGTATAATCAGGAGGCCCCGTGTGGTTGCCGGGCCCCGTGTGGTGCCGGGTTAGAATAGTGCCACTCCATATCTTCCCGTGGATGTCGTATGAGGCGACTAAGGGAATATAGGCTTGTAGTACTGTTAGGCGATGGGCTTGCAACCTGTCACTAATACGCTGGTAAACATCTTAGCCTAATTGTGCAAATTGTGGTTACAGAGTTATCAACAAGTTTTTTAGAGTTGTTGGTAATTCTGTAGCTCTGCCTACCCCACTCTGGGAATGAAGGCGTGAAGGTATGTATGTATGTATGTAGTATAATCAGGATCATCAATGAGCCGTTAAAGATAGTTCAACTCGCAAGGGAAGGACTGCAATTATATCGGAGGTTTATTTCATATCACTGCGTCCTCGTAGAAGTCGTTTATCGCTGCTCCCTCGGGAACTGCCTAGCTGTCCAAATTTTCCCAGATAAGTATTATCCTATGTCCATGTATTCCAGGACCGAACATATGTGACCATGAGGTTGACTGGTAGAGAATGCCTTTAGGCATTAAGTCCGCCATTTGTACTTTTTACATATGTATTGTGCAATAAAGTTTAAATAAATAAATAAATGTATGCCAAGTTTCATCCCGATCCGTTCAGTGGTTGAAGCGTGATAGAGTAACAAACATACAAACATCCAAACTTTCTCCTTTATAATATTAGTTAGATAAAGATAGATAAAGTTAGATTAGGTTAATTTTAGAACTCCCCAATAAACTCAACCTCAGCAGCAGCAGAAAATGAAATAACTGGTAAGTAATGATTTACACCATCCCACGGTTGGTGTAATGCATTGGCCGAGCTTACAATGCTGTGCTGCGATTATGCGCATTGTGCTTTGATCGAGTAAGGCTGCGCGTGCGCGGGCGACTTTCTTAAATATTTATAAGGTTTAGGACCAAAACAAGTGAGTAAATTTAAATTCATTTCTTTATTTCAAAGGTTGTTTTCTGGTAGCTCTTTATTATTTGCTAAAGTGTCAAGAAAATCGGTGTCAGAGCCTCTAAACGGTAGACCATATTGAGTTTGATAACTCTTATTTACTTGATAGTAATTAAATAAATAAATATCAGGGGACAATGTCACACCAATTGACCTAGTCCCAAACTAAGCTCTAGGCTTGTAGTATAGGTACTTGACAACGATATTAAAACTTATATAAATAAATATATACTTAAATGCACAGAAATCATCCATAACTCGGAATCAATATTCGCGCTTAACACACAAATATCTGCCCTTACTGGGATTTCAATCCAGGACCGCTAGCTTCGTAGGCAGAGTCACTACCAACTAGGCCAGCCCTTCGTCAATTGCGGACGAGTAAAAACAATACTATCACACGTCAAAGACAATGTATTTGTAGTAGGGAATGCAGTATAACCGGTTATAAACTGTTTTTGTATGAAAATAACCGGTTAACACCGGTTATAACCGGTTATAACCGGTTATTTGCATTCCCTAATTTGTAGTCAATAGGTATTTAATAGAATAGTAATAATAACCTACTTCAGCTATAGCTAGAAACCAAATCGTCAGGTAAAGTTAAATAACACGTAACTAGCAAATTCATACAATGTGCAAACAATATGAACTATTCCATGTTAAAAGGTACAGTACCTTCACCTGTTGGTAGTACATACATACATACATATGTAACTTTACGCCTGTCTCCCAATGGGGTAGGCAGAGACTATGGAACGCCAGGCACCGGTCTAAACATTCAACTTTCGCTTCCTCTACATTCATCAAACTCTTCATGAACGTACGTCGGTTTCGGGTGCTTTTTATTTGGCCCTTATTCAGTAAGTACATGTTGTTAGTAACTTGCACTATCGCCGACAAAATCATGCCCTTCGAATAATAGACTTAATACACCGTTCTCTAGTAACAACATCACCTAAAGATCCATCCCTCGGTGATTTACGTATATTACGAGCGTAATAAAATTCTGGAAAATTCTATTTTTCGCGTAAAACAGAGGTGTAAAGTTAGGAGTGCCCTCCTGGGCATTGCGACTTTGACAGTTGACAGTCCAATTTGTTTTCTATGCATTTCATTACCGAGTTTTATCGAATAACTTTTTTTTGGCATAGAATTTGATTTAGAAATTGTATAAAAGATGGCGGCAATTTGTAGAAAGATAGAGTTTTTTGCAACCTTTAAAGTATTTGATAGTTAAACTTGATTTTAGGATGCTTCATATTTTTACAATTACTCTAATTCAAAAACCATTTCGAGGAATAGGGGTTTAAAGCAGTTGTGCATTATTAAGTTTTTGAAATATTTATCTATTTCGGATATTTCGACAAAAGTATATTTAAACTTTGTTTGACTTTCGTTTTGGATTTGAAGCCCTTTTAGGTGTATCTTACGGGTTAGGGGAAAACTCGCTTGCTAGGGGCTTGAAATAGTACGTTTTAATACACTATTACAATATATTTTTAACATTAGATATCATTTGATTGCTTTAATTTAATAGAAAATGCTATCCCTAATTTAAAATAATCATGTCATCCATAATAATTTGGTAATTCTGTAGCTCTGCCTACCCCACTCTGGGAATGAAGGCGTGAGTTTATGTATGTATGTATGTATGTCATCCATAAAATGTCTGCTAAATAAATAAAGATATTAGAACAAAACTATTGGGTCAAATACAAAATGAATGAAATTGGTCTCTTAAAATTGCCCATTGTTTTGAAATATATAGCTCTTTTCATAGCTCGCTAAGCGACTTTTGTGACAATCAATCAATAAGGTGAAATATTTGCGTAAAAAATAAAATGCATGCAAATACCAGTTTTAGAGAGTATTCTTATAATGTTAGTATCTTCCAATCCATATAGCAGAGCTTTTATCGGAGTTTGCAAAATTTTTGTATGGTTTTTCTCTGTCAAATTCAAAATCAAAATTATTTATTCCAGGTTTCTCCATACAATAAATAGTACAGTTCCTTATTGAATATATTAGAAGATAGACTGTATTTACTTATAAACATTAATATCGACTGTTACAATTAAAAAAAATGATGTCACAACTTAGTTAAAAGAAAATAAATTTTAATAAAAACTTAATTTAAATCTAACCCTAAATCTACTTTATCGTAGGTAGCAATATTAATCTTAACCCAGTGCTGTGTCATAGGACAGTCCAGGGCCGGAGTTCTCGGCGGTAAAATAGTTATTTGTTATACAAGTGGGGAAAGTTGTATTTTACCTGCGAGTGTTCATTTGAAACACGAGCTAGCGAAAGGAGTCTATGATTGACCACGAGCGAAGCGAGTGGTTCAAAAATAGAATCCTGAGCGTAACAAGTGTTTCAAGACACGAGACGTAAAATAACTTTTCACCCGTGTATAACACAAAACTTTTCACCTCACTACACAGCGAGGAAACTAAGAAAAGGGTTTGTACTGTAAGCTCAGTTCCGCATTTTGCACGGTTTTCTGTAATTCCATAGGTGTTAATACGTCTTTATCACTCGAATCACTCATTTTTAATAACAAAACCAACTAGAAAAACAATTACAATTAATGACAATTAGTTTGTTTTTTATTTAAATAAATAATAAACCCAATCTGTTTATTCAGGATCATATCATCATCGTACATCCAGTACTAAACAAAATGACTCAAGAAAACAAACTAATTATCCTAACGCTCTCAAATTTACTGCGTTATGTTTCTAATGATGTAGAGAGTTTAAGTTTACTTTGTTGCTACACGACCCCGCAGTCACCCTGTATACATAATATTCATAATCATTGTATTTCCTAAAACTATGGAGCCTAGAGCGCTATCTTTTGAACCGTTCAAGATAGCCGGTTTCTTTTTTACGTATACGTATTATACCTAACGGCGCACTTTCCTACAAATAATAAAGAACTAAAATAATAAAAACCCCCATACAGCAACATTGTTTTTATTCTATACCTACTGAAAACTGTTACATATCTTCGGTGAAACTGCAAAGTAAGTAAAGTAATATTTAAAATAAGGAGCAAAATGCACATTTTTGATAAGAACGTAAGATTTATTTTGCTCTATCATTAATTTGTTTTCACCTCAGCAGCTCAAACAAGCAGGTTTTGCTGCTTAAAAACAGTGAGCAAAATTCAATTTTGCTGCGAGCGAGAGGCAAAGGAGCTTTTTAATAAAATAAAAAAAATGCCGTGAGCAGTGCTGGGGCTACTCACAACATTCGAAAACATTGAACTTCACTTTGTTCTGTCACTTTCACTTCGTTAGGAAAAAAGCGAGAGATAGAAACAACTTGATTCGAAGTTCGATTTTCAAATTCCACACATAGTAGGCCCAAAAAGAAACGCACGTTCGGATGCACACATAACCGTAAAATTGCAAATAAAACTATCTGTTAAAGTTTGAAATGTGTTTATTATAACTATTTTATACAGTAGGTACAATCTTTTTTTTATTTAATGTTTTGAAGACAAAATTAATGAAAAATAAGAAGTTTATCATGTATCTACATAATTTTGTTATCGTTTTAACAATCTTTAATTTCGTGACATAAACCGCGGGGGCAGTTTCAGAACGCATTTCAAAAATAGCGGGAAATTATTGTAGCCAATAGCCATAGACAAGGCCTAGTTAGTTTTTTTTTAAAGCCACAGACTACATAAAGCTGTATAAAGTTGTGTTTGCACTACGGCATTATCAAGTTGAGTGACAGGTTTTATCTGTTTCATGTTTATTTTTTCCACTTTTTATTTTATTAGTATTTTGCAAAAATGCTTGTGCTTGATGCATATGCGATCGTGTCGTTATTTAGTCGTGTATTCACCAAATGGTCACAACGGAAGACCTGCGTTGGCCCTACCAGCTTCACGCTGTGTTGTTCTCGCTGCTGAGGTGAAAAGTTGTGTGTCTCACACGAGACCAAAGTTTTTTACGTCTAGTATCTTTGAATCCCTCGCTACGCTCAGGATTCTAACCTAGAATCACTCGCTACGCTCGTGATTCAATAATAGAATCCTTCGCTTACTCGGGATTCAAAATCATCACTCGCAGCAAAAACCAACTTTGCTCTCTTGTTGAACAAATAACTAATAGTTACGCGGTTTTGCAATATCACCGACGATATGTCAATGTAAACGTCAAATTTGATGTGAGTAGTGCCAGCAACAATAGAATAACAAAAAATCCTGTCAATTATAGGACGGTACGGAACCCTTGGTGCGCGATTCCGACTCACACTTGACCAGTTTTGTATCTACAGACGGTCTATACTACTCAAGCAAGTAGGTACCCAATATTATACCAAAAAAATATAGCCAATTTTTTAGTAACAATAATAATTATTCACAAAATAGTCAAACCGCCCGCGGGCAGCCTAAGCTCTCTCCTCGTAATGGCACAACAATGCGCTGTAATAACTTTCTTTGTGCGCACACGCACATTTTAATCACGCTTTGTTATCGATATCTAGTTTTCACCGGATTGCCGGCTTTTAACAATCTTTTATTGAACTTTAAATATTTGATAGTAGTCACTGTGGTCAGTCAGAAGTTATATTAAGTTTAAGGAACGTATTAATAATCTGATCTCGACTCTAATGCTCGTCTCAAGATGTGTCAAAAATGACAGTATTCTATGCTTTGACGTTTACTTTGACGTATCTTGTGACGGGCATCTCAGCCAAGATGAGTTTATTAATACGGCCCTGAAGTTTGAAAGTCGCTTTTGAATCATTTTTTACTTGCTACATAATTTCAAGGTACTTGTACTCTTACCATGAGTTATAATTACCGTACTTGCTAGCGATTCGAATGCTCTGTCCCTCGCACTCTATAAGAATACTGTGAGGTCTGCGAGGGACAGAGCATTTGACTCGCTAGAGAGTACGTAAATTGTAACTCATGGTAAGGGTACTGAGCTGATCTGATAATGGAGTCGGAAGGTGGAAAAGCAACAGGATCGCCGCTGTAAGAACGAAGTAGACCCATTCCATTCCTAAGGACTTGGATAGATTGCTAGCAAAGAGACCTTCTATCTAAATCCCCAGGTATGGAAACGCATTCGCAGTTTTAAGATTGTCGTCGTAAGATTGCAATCTTGCAATTGCCAGTGTCTATGGGACTTACGATCAAGTAGCCTGTGTGCTTGTTTGCCTTTTGCATGCCAAAAAAAGACCCACCGAGTTTGGACTCGTTGGTTTGGTCTCTATGAGCAGATAATAACTGTGCTTAATAAATTACAGTTGAAATAAGTAGGGGAATCTTTCGATACTTTGTTTTTTTTTTGTAGTGTGGGCGCTCTCTTATTAGCCCATGATGTTACTTTAGTATTTTGGTGGTTAAGGGTATAAGTGGTTTGACTTTTAAATCAAAATATCAATGATTTTCATTAACAGAATATTAATAAATTCATTAGTATTAGGTACATAGATAACATAGATAAAAAATATTGCTGTTCCTTCATCTATCACTTTTTCACACCGCTACCAACTCCTGCCATCTCTTTCCCGCCAACATCACTTCTACACACTAACCCAGCGTTCCTTAAACCAACATTGATGTCCTAATGCAACGTAAACACCAAATATTGTGAAGTGCTTTGATTTAGCCGTTAGACAGTGGGAGGAATTTTTACTGTGCTCCCGAAACCAAAAAGTCGTATGTATAAATAATAAATACATTTCATGCCACGTTCTGGTTTCGATACAGTCGGCGGATCATCTAATTTGCTTGCTTGTGTGAATTGAGCGGGAAAATGTTGACGTCTTCAAACAAAATGGCTGATGTTACCAAACTATCATAGGATTCTTGACTTTATTTCTGAAAGGGGATGGTTGAATTTCGTTTGTTTGTGATAGGCTGATGTGATTTTGTGTCGTAAATCTTTTGTGGGTTTCGGGCCGTGGATTGCAAATGGATTTGGTGAAATAATTTGATAATTCGAAGCAGGAGTTGCGTTTATTGAATCAAAGTAAAGTTGGATGATTTTGGCTTTAAAACAAATGGAAGCGACCACAAAACGACTACAGTAGCCCTCAACCAAAGTGACGTCACTTTGGTTGAGGGCTACAGACTATAGGTACTACTATGTGTGTTTGATATCTGAATACCTACATATATTTTGGTTTTCTTTTGTATAAGTTTTAAATTATTACTTGAACTTTCGTATAACTGGTAAGTACCTGTTCTACTGGTAGGTACCTAAGAACCATCAAAATCCACAGTACCTACCTTTTTACCCTTTTTTTTAATGTTTGGTTTCGTCTTAATTTAATCATCTTTCTCATCAGTACCTATACGATTTTGGACATAATTATCACAGTGGAAAGCATCTTTTTTTTCTTATAAATAGAATACGTCAAAATTAGTTATTATTATTTGTCATTAGGCATAATCAATCTCCGGCGGGTATCAGCTCAAGTAAACTCTGTAAACAGCAACTTTGTTGTTTACAAACAAATGCGAGCTATCAAACAAAAGAACCACAGCGTAAAAAGAAAAACCACATTTTTTCTTAAAAAGAAAGTTCAGCAGCCTACTTGCTCCATGGCCGGAGCATTCCATTTTCAAAAGTCGGAAAGAAATAAAAAATGAACCGATATTTTTTTCTAAGAACGTGCTCCGGCATCGAGCCGGCGGCAAACCGGCGTGACTTGCCGTGCGGCGTAGCCTGAGATCCGACTGCGTAGTTTCTATATTAGTCCATACATAATAACTGTTTCCTCGACTCTTGTCGAAGTCGGTCATTGCCATTCCCTCGGCAACTATTAAATTTCCCCGCGTCAAAAGTATGTTATATATCCTTCACCCGGGAGTCACGCTATCTTCATACCAAATTTCATCGAAATTGGACCAGCGGTTTAGGCGTGAAAGTGTAACAGACAGACAAGCAGGCAGAGTTACTTTCACTTTTGTTATATTGGTACGGGGTCGATAAATTAAGTATTTTAGTAAGTCTAAACTAGTTTAGTGTATAGTACTAGTTTTTAATATATTTTTCTCAAACATGCTATGTAATGTCGGCGTTATGTTAGTTATTTTAGGCTTCAAAGTGCCACGTTCCCGACGGAACAACTCGAGAGAACTGTAAAGGAATTTCATACAAAATTGAAGGCCTACGCCGGGAAGTAATTTTTTTTTAATTTTAATATGACAGCTGGTTTTATGAACAGGCTGAATAGCTGAAAATCGTTTTTTTTTTGTATCTGTGTGGTTCGGACCAAAAATATCCGCGTTAATGCCTATTACACAAATGTTTTTTGAGTGCTGTTTTTTTTTTTATTTCATTGCATATGTTTGAGAAAAGCACTATACATACGTCGCCGTGAAAAGGGGTTGCCAGCCTCGTAACTATCCGACCTCGCTTCGCTCGGCCGTCTATATGAACTCGGCCTGCAACCACCTACTTCCCGGCGTCTGTAGTAATGTACTATAATGTGTTTTGATGTGATGCAAGCCCATCGCCTAAAAGTACACGCCTTATAGTATGATACTTTAACATGTCAATAAGAATAGGTAATAGGTTGGTTCCAGATGAGGACTGAAAAACAGCTGCATAGCTGAATTCTGCACCTTTTCACCAGCAACTTTGTTTTTTTTTTCATTTTGTTATATATTTGTTAACGTGTGTTTGCTTGTTATTAGTGAATATAGTTTTTTTATGGTTTACCCCGTACGATAGAGACCTTTTAGTGCCAAATTAAACATATAAAACTAAAGATATTCTTACATCTCAACTGCCAAGATACCGCAGTCAGCCCCTGCACTACGCAGGGTACAATGGTAACCTTTTGTGGTTCCGCGGAAGCCTGCGTGTAAATAACCAGTAACGAGCCCGTGTCTACTTGTTGCAAAAATCATTGTTGATTTAAAAATTGTACGAGCCCAGGGGCCTTTGGCAAGATGCATAGCTAACTACCGTATCAGTATCACGTGATCTACCAGTGACGCGATTGGTTTAAAAATGAAACGAATAGAGACGCTAGTTAGCGTAAATCATTTTGGTAAGGGCCTTGGAGTCTCTATTCCAACCGGTAAAACTACATTGCTTTTGAGATGTTATCGTATCGTCAACGTGATGATACTTACATTTACCTAACAGCAATAACGGCCGAGTTAAAGTCGATACGATAACATTGTCAAAAGTATTTTTTTGAGATAAAAAAACACTTGCTTTATTAATGAAGTTTTTATCAAAATTGACCATTGTATGAAGGCTTTTGTGATGATGTGAGTGTCTTTGATGAAAATGAGATAAAAATTATGATTTATTTAAGTGTATTAGAAACAAACAAGGTGCTCAAAAATACCAAACCACGCCTAATTCAAAACAGTTGTATACTGATAGGTAAGTATATATTATTGAGCATTTTTCTACTGCTTTTATCCTACTTTTTATGACTGCAGAATATAGCACCGTAGTCGTCATCAGTGTTACAAAGCCGTCTGATCAAAAACTCCGTCCATTCACGTACCTACCCTACAAACGCCGATTACACCCGACTCGTCGGCTTCCAATCTACACACTGCATGTCAGCCGACGTGAGAAATTGCCAGCTGCGACCTGCAGTGTGACAATAAGATGTATACCATGGAA
This sequence comes from Acleris emargana, assembly GCA_927399475.2. Lineage (NCBI taxonomy): Eukaryota > Metazoa > Arthropoda > Insecta > Lepidoptera > Tortricidae > Acleris > Acleris emargana. The sequence continues at coordinate 2,116,500 of OV656846.1, forward strand.
TATACTGTGAGAGTCCAGAATTAAGATAAACTTGAGTTTAATATTAAGAAATCTAATTTTTCTCATCTTAATTTAGCAGCAGTTTTTGATTGCATTCGATTGTATTGGGTTGTCTGTACAGTCAGTCATAAATATATACGTTCCCAAGGCATCAAAAATATCTACGCCCGTATGCTTCTGAAAATAAGGTTTATGTTTATATATATATTCGGTGTCTTGGTGCGATGAGTGTATATACGTTAGTCCAATTGACTACATTAACTTTATATAATAACATATGTATAGAGGAAAAACTTTTTGGGTTCCGTAGTCAAATTACGAATCCTTATAGTTTCGTCATGTCTGTCCGTCCGTCCGTCCCTCCGCAGCCTAGCTTCAAGACTCTTAGTACTAGAAAGTTGTAATTTGGCATGAATATACATATTAGTTACGCCAAAAAAGCGGTAAAATAAAACCATAAAAAAAAAATTTTTTAGTGTGCCTCCCCTACGCGTTAGTGGGGATGTATTTTTTTTTCTCGTCTACCCCGTGGGGTGTCCTTGGATATTGTGCCGTCGCAGGTTTGTCGAAACATTACGGGATCCGTTTATGAAATACATACATACATACATAAACTCACGCCTTCGTTCCCAGAGTGGGGTAGGCAGAGCTACAGAATTACCAACAAGTCTTAAAACTTGTTGATAATTCTGTAACCACATTTTGCAGAATCGGGCATAGATGTTTATGAAATATTAAGTTTAAAACCCCAAATTACAGCCAAATCTACAAATACTAAAAATCTAACAAAAATCTTCAATGAAAGCGCATTTAAAAGAAAAACTATAACGACGAAGTAGACTTGACTACGTAATTCTTAAGACACGGGCGACAAAAGTGTTTATACCTACCTAAATCACCTAAGACAGCACCAAATAACTTTACGTGTTTTTTTGAGACCCTACACTAAGCACTACGCATGCTCTTGCCCGGGTTTTCAAACTTGTGTATGAAAAATCGTCACTAATCGTCATTAACTGACTCAGAGTGCAGCCATTTTTGGGTTTTTCGTCTATATTTATAGGCATTCTTTCAATCGTACATTGTTAATATTTATGTGCCATAGAAATACATTATTACGATATCAATGTAGCAATTATTATTGCAAATGACGTTATTTCCTCGGCCACAATGGAAGTGTTTTAACTAAGTTATCGCGGCCGTGTGTAATGCTTACATTAAACTTCAATGTTATAATGATACTTTTTTACTCTTATTTCCATTATAGGGCGTAGAAAACCTTACATAATAAATCAAAGATTTAGTTAGATATATTTTTTGATTAAAAGACTTCGTAGATAAGGGTAATTTTTTGTACTGGCTATAATTCAAAAAATGTTTAAAAAATATGTTTTAGAATACCCTAATGGAGCCCTTTTCAATTATTTACAACAAAAAAAACATATTTTTGTACTAAAAACAGATGCGGGCAAGCAAGTTGTACAACCATCCCAAATTTCAAGTTGATAGCATTTATAGTTGCCGAGAAAACCTGCTGTGACAGAGAGACAGACAGACAGACAGACAGCAAAGTCTCACCATAAGGGTTCCTTTTTTACCAATTTGGTACGGAACCCTAAAAATACATATAATCTCAAGATTGTCAACGCGTTGCCAACTCTAAGGACTAAAATCGAATGCTTGTAATCCCACCGGTTGTCTTCCCCTTACACTGCAACTCAACAATTCTAACCCTGTACCCTTACCATGAGTTACAATTACCGTACTCGCTAGCGAGTCGAATGCTCTGTCCCTCGCAGGCCTCGCAGTATTCTTATAGAGTGCGCGGGACAGAGCATTGGACTCGCTAGCGAGTACGGTAATTGTAACTCATGGTAGGAGTACTGTGCCCTTACCATAAGTTGGAATTACCGTACTCGCTTGAGTCGAATGCTCTATCCCTCGCTGGCCTCGCAGTATTCTTATAGAGTGCGCGGGACAGAGCATTGGACTCGCTAGCGAGTACGGTAATTGTAACTCATGGTAGGGATACTGCGCCCTTACCATAAGTTAGAATTACCGTACTCGCTAGTGAGTCGAATGCTCTATCCCTCGCAGGCCTCGCAGTATTCTTATAGAGTGCGCGGGACTGAGCATTGGACTCGCTAGCGAGTACGGTAATTGTAACTCATGGTAGGGGTACTGTGCCCTTACCATAAGTTAAAATTACCGTACTCGCTAGTGAGTCGAATGCTCTATCCCTCGCAGTATTCTTATAGAGTGCGCGGGACAGAGCATTGGAAAATTATCAGCCAATGAATTAAAAAAAGTTACTGCCATCCCATGAACATTATTTTTGACGTAGCGAGATTTTCTCTTTTGAGTTGTAGAATCTCTTTGGAGAGCTTGCTTTTGAACCCTTTGATTAGTGTTTTCGAGTGATTTTGTCCTTTTGTGGACTTCCACAGCTCGATCGCCCTAGATTTGTATAGGTATTCTTATAGAGTGCGAGGGACAGAGCATTCGACTCACTAGCGAGTACGGTAATTGTAACTCATGGTAGGGGTAGGTACTACTATGCCCTCCTAAGCTAATACGCAGTATGTCAGATAAAAATCCTGTAGCAATATTAACCTTTTTTTTTATTGCATGGGAAGGCAAACGAGCACACAGGCCACCTGATGGTAAGTGGAAACTGTGACCCATAGACATTCGCATTCACAAGACTGCAAATGCGTTGCCAACCCTGAGGACTAAGATGGAATGCCTCTATGCTAGTCATTTCACCGGCTGTCTTATCCCCAAACCGGAACACAACAATGCGAACACTGCTGTTTGGGGGTAGGTTAATGGATAAGATGGTGGTATAGTCTTTATTATTTCTACTGAGCCGATCTTCTACACAAAGGCCATTGTTTGTAAACAATACCATTGTCTTTCTTTGTGTCCGTAACACCAAGCCGATTACATAAAAAAAAGTTAGAACTACATTGAATGTACATACATTGAATTATCATTACCCTACTCTCTTAGTCAGTAGGTTTAAAATGTAAAGTGTCAGGATACAGATATAAGTCTTTATTATTTGAACTGTGCTTATTCTTTACACAATACTAGCATCTACACAAAACTTATATCTGTATCCTGACACTTTACATTTTAAACCTACTGACTAAGAGGGTAGGGTTGATAATTCAATGTACATTCAATGTAGTTCTAACTTTTTTGTATGTAATCGGCTTGGTGTTACGGACACAAAGAAAGACAATGGTATTGTTTACAAACAATGGCCTTTGTGTAGAAGATCAGCTCAGTTCAAATAGTAAAGACTATACCAACCCGGACGGACCCTGCACAAGGTCCTCCCACAAGTAAAAAATAATAAGAGCAGAGAACTAAAACTGCTTTGGTTATTGATTTTGGGATACTGCACAGGAGGGAGGGCAGCTGTTGGCGGTAGGTTTGTGGGTCAGATGCAGCCCCTCCACGAGGTCCTACCACCCGTAAAAGTTATTCTAAGTTAATCCCGCCTTGGTATTCTAATGCCGTCCCGTAATCAGGGCAACAAACAACACTAACGAATGGCACGTGACCGCCATGACAACCTAACTCTATCCCTACTTGTGTTATAAATGCGAAAACGTGTTTGTTTGTTCTATTTTAACGGTTCAACGCGTCTTCCAATCGATGTGTTTGGATAAAAAATTAGTTCCGTTACATGTTTTACTTGTGGGAGGGCCTTGTGCATGGTCCGTCCGGGTTGGTACCACCATCTTATCTATTAACCTACCGCCAAGCAGCAGTGTTCGCATTTTTGTGTTCCGGTTTGGGGATTAGACAGCCGGTGAAATGACTACAGTCTGTGATCGAATTCGTGTTCAAAAATGTAAACAAACGGATTGCCATCATAAAAAAACAAATAAATCCAATAAATCCAAGTGATGGTTAATTAAAATCATTGAAATAAAAATAAAAATAATAATAATCAGGGTAATGTAATAATGTGTGAAGAGTTGAAAATATTACACTAAGGCTAACAGTTAATATACTTTTTTTTATTCCGTATTTATGTTGTTTGAATAAAATATATGGAGTTTTAATTTATGCTACTGACAATGGTAAGAAGTTTTAAACATTTGGTTCGTCGTTATAATAATTTTACTGTTAATGCAATACGGGACATACGGCATTGGTTTTCTGACGTCTGTCGAATGAATGTGCTTCTTTTCTTTTATTCTTTGGTATCGTTGATTCCTGTTGTTAAGTTTTTGTTTCTTGTTCAGTTTTGGTTGTATTTTCGTGTACAGTTTCTATTTGTTCGTGTGCGTGCAAAGGACAATCTCTCAACGCTAAAGAAATGGCAACGTAGTGCTATGTCCGTTAGTGAGAAACTTATGGTGATGTAAGCCTATAAATATTTCTACAAAAGTTGGCGTCAAGGAAAGTACTGGTATTTAGGTGGTTGTGTCAATAAAACTACCGATGTTCTTGGCATTTCTGCAGTGACGGTATACAGAATACTGACCGAGAATAAAACTATTTTTTACATTACGTCATATGAATTGACTAACTTTAGGTGTCCAAAAGTGTTCCTCCAATATCTTACTGAAAATGTGGGTATTGGTATTTGTATATGCTGATTTATATTCATATATTTAAATAATTAAATTTTCAAACCAAGATTATATACCCCTGGAATGTCACTTTGACATTGACAATTGTATGTTTACATTTTTGATCTCGAATTCGATCACAGACTTTAGCATAGAGGCATTCCATCTTAGTACTCAGGGTTGGCAACGCATTTGCAGTCTTAGGATTGCGGTCTTGTGAATGCGAATCTCTATGGGTCACAGTTTCCACTTACCATCAGGTGGCCTGTGTGCTCGTTGTCTTCCAATGACATAAAAAAAAACCGAATGAATCTTTAACCTTAATGAAGATCAAAGGGTCCCGCCTGTGTTGTTTCTGATTGGTATGACAAACAAATGCGGTTTGAATGGTAGCCTCTTTATATATTTACACTAGCTTCTTCACGCGACCTCGTCCGCGTATAGTTAGTTTTTTTTTTTTTTTATTTATTTTCAAACTTATAAATAGAACATGTAGTAAGTGTACATTTTAGCCACTATTGAAAACCCAGATGGTTTATGTAATAGTCGGCGAGCTCGCGTGGTAAGGCCCGCGGTAATAATTTTTCTCATAAGAGGTTACTACACTAAACTAATGTTGTAAGTGCTGTACATTCCAGGTAATACTTCTTAATTAAAGTTTTAAATTTAACACTATTGTTACTATTTATATGCAGACTATCTAACAATTCATTTGGTAAGGTGTTAAGAATGAATGGGATCACATGCTTATTGGTTCGCCTGCCGTACACATTCTTATTACTTGGCAATTGGTATACAGGTAAGTATTCAAGACAACGCAGCCGTTCGGGCCGCGTTTTCCGCTCAAGTGTCGGAATACTATAACATTCTTCACTGAGCAACGATAAACAAAACCTACTGAAGACATTTACAAATTGACAATGTTTAAACAAACCGGAGTAGTCCTCAGCATATTTGGCTTTTATTTTACCCGGTACTATCTTTTTTATTAACGCAAGTTGTATTCAGTTATACGGCCATCCCCTGTTGCGTGGGTTTCGACTGTCGTTATTCTACCGGGAAACTTTAAATTACCAAATCAAATGAAATATCATTTATTGTATGATTGTGCCGTGTGGTTGCCGGCTTAGAATAGTGCCACTCCATGTCTTCCCGTGGAAGTCGTAAGAGGCGACTAAAGGAAAGGCTTGTAGTACTGTTAGGCGATGGGCTTGCTACCTGTCACTAATATACAGTGTTAAACATCTTGGCCTAATTGTGCAAATTGTGGTTACAGAGTTATCAACAAGTTTTTGGAGTTGTTGGTAATTCTGTAGCTCTGCCTACCCCACTCTGGGAATGACTGCGTGAAGGTATGTATGTATGTATGTATGATTAAAGGTACATAAGGTGATACAGTAATAGTCGTTTCCTAATATAATCTACCATATTTGTGATGTACAATAATTTATGTAATACTTTACCTAATCTTCTTCATAACAATTTATCTCGTAAAAATTGTACTTAATTTATACATACATACATACTTTCACGCCTTTATTCCCAGAGTGAGATAAGCAGAGCTACAGAATTACCAACAACTCTAAATAAATATTGATAATTCTGTAACCACATTTTGCATAATTAGGCTAAGATGTTTACCAGTGTATTAGTGACAGGTTGCAAGCCCATCGCCTAACTGTACTACAAGCCTTTATTCCCTTAATCGCCTTTTACGACATCCACGGGAAGATATGGAGTGGCACTATTCTAACCCGGCAACCACACGGCACACACGGCACTTAATTTACAATTTACCTTTATTATCCAAAAATTCTGTAATAGAGTAAAAAACTTTTCATAATTACCTCTTATTAATAGCTTTTTTAAAAGCATCATTGTCAAGACTCTTAAACATGTCCGGAATATTATTAAATATCTTAATTGCCATACCTAAGACATTTTTTTTGTATAATTTTCCGTGCTGAAAAGAAGCCTATGTGTTAATCCAAGGTATAAACTATATCGATTCCTTTCCATTAAAATCCAACAAGTTTTCGCAGCGTGAAAACATGTCTAGTTTGTTACACACTAACAAACTTCCGCATTTATAATATTAGTAGGATTAATTTGATACTAAAACTAGGTATTACAGTTCCGGTACAGAACTGGAAACTCCGGGATTTTCACTAAGTAACAGCAACTACAAATTCGGTCCCAAGAATCCCGGGACTACAACCCTATTTAAAATCACACCATCTACTGAAGTAAGTCTAATCAACTAATGGACAATTCAGGAAAGTCTAAATCCGTACGACCTGGAGCTTATTCGCAAAGATCTAGGCAATTTAATTAACGTTATTTACATGTGATTGGAATTAACATTCACACAACGTCGTTCTACTTAGATGATTATTGAGATTCGATTAATCGATAGATTCGTGACATGTATTGATTTTCCTTAAGAAAAACTCAAAATAACAACATTTCTGAGAAATTAGTTTCCCTATTATCTATAATGGTGCTTATGTAAAAGGCAATGTCCCGATGGACTCCCTCATCAACGCCCAGCCCAAAATAAAACAAATTAAATCATTATTATTTTTAGCCTGATGTGTCCCACTGCTAGGCAAATGCCTCTCCCCACTGTTTCCATGTTTCCCTGGCCTTGACAGTGTCTGGCCAGTCTTTCAAGAAAGAAATTTAAAATTCATTTACAATTAACAAACGTAAATTAAAATATAAATTACACATACATTACCTTCACGCCTGTAAGCCTCTGCTGGGCTAGGCAGAGCTACAGAATTACAACTTGATAATTCAGTAACCACAATTTGCACGAATAGGCTAAGATGTTTACCAGCATATTAGTGACAGGTTGTAAGCCCATCGCCTAACAGTACTGCAAGCCTATATTCCCTTATTATATTTAATTACATTCCTTAACTATAAAATAATTTAAGGATAAATCATGCATTAGGAAGGAGTTCAGTGTCAGCAATCACATCATGACCCTCATGACTCCCCCCGGGTTCTGCTCCTGATTGTCAAATTTGTTTGTTTGTAATATTTCTAAACAAAACGATGCAAACTCAAGACAGCCAAATCTACATCTACGATCGACTCCATCGAATTCTGTAAATCTTTTGTCGAATATCGCTAATGATCGGAGAGAAAGAAGTAAATAAAACACACCGCTGGGTGTTGGAGCCCTACGCGTCATTAGGAGCGGATTACACTTGTTTTTGCTGCCCGAGGACTAGGGCTGTAGAGTGGCAGTGAAAACGGGTATTGGAACTTTAAAATGACAGTACTAGGAACTGTAAAAAAGTGCTCATATTGTGTCTTACGGTGCACATGGTCTTTAATTCTTCATGGTGCCTTTGACGTTATCGAATTGTCAACATTACAATCGCAGCTGAGTTAATAACAATAGCACGTCAAAAACAGTATTGCTTTTGACGTGTAAGTAGAATAGATAATCTGTATCAGTGAAAATGGTTGTGTGAACTTTTTAATGACAGGATGAGTACCACAAATTTAAAAATACTGCAATATTTTGCGGAGGAATCTTGGGCAATACATACTCGTATCACAAAACTAAGATTAATTGAGTATTTAGGGTACCCAGGGTCGTATGTATTAGTACATTGTGTATTAAGGTCGGTAAGTAAGGAATTACGACCGAGGCTCTAGTAGAAGCCCGAAGTCGAAGACTGAGGGCTTTCTGAGTCGAGGTTCGTAATTCCCGTACCGCCCGTGAAACATACAATGTTTTTCATCACATTTGCGAGTAAATAAATAAAATTATAGAGCAGAAAAAACTTATAATATAATACACAAGTCAGCACAACTATTATTACGAATTACTTGAACTTTTTTTAAGTGGATGACGGGCGGACTCCACAGATTATACAAATGTTTCGTTCACAAACGTTAAGGGCAAATACTTACGTAGGTATACATACAGCCCTGAAGGAGTGTAAGAAAAAACGACGTTTTGATACAGAAAACTATTAAAATCGATTACTAAGAACATTAATTGAGTATTTAAGTAACATGTAGCGAGATTGCAATGAAATTCCTGTTTAAATAACATTTTAAAACAATTTTTCAATTGCGTGTAAACTCTTTGCTTGAACTTGCATGACCTGTGTGCTGTGCTATAAATTAAAAAAAATTACTTACCGACCTTGGGTTTCATGGTAAAAAAAAAGGTCGAGGGTTTTATATCGGGCATTGCGGCCAAGTTAACCTGTATGTTTAGATACTGTTTACGTGCAAGTGTGATGAAAACAATATTGCATTTGAGGTATCATACTTTTGTCAGACTCTAACTGCTTTATGCTGTTTAGCGGTGGAGCGACTTTGACCAGGGTCCTTCTGGATCGCTATCGCCATCTTATCCCTTGACCTACCGCCAAGCATCAGTGTTCGCATTGTTTTCGGTGTAGGGATATGACAACTGGTGGAATTACTAGCGTAGGGGTTGCCAACGCAGCAGCCTTATGATTGCAGTCCTAGGATAGTATTATAATCATCACAATTTTTTTTTTGGACAGTAACTATTTCAAGTCTAAATAACGTTTCCAACTGTTTTACTTATCAAATTTTTAAAAGCTATACTATAAATGTTTTTATTGCCTGACATTGACGTACAAATAGACAGACGACCCACCTGATGACCCTATGGACATTTGCGCTGCCAGAGCCGCCAGAGCCAATGCGATGCCGGTCTCAAATAAATAAAATTGCACTACACTTTTTTACTCCGATTACCTATAGACCATATAGGTTAAGTTTCTTTATAACAATCCTGAAATTTCTTAGTAAGCAAGTAAACCAACTAAGCCACTCTCCCGAAGTCATTGGCATCAAGATGTCAACACCAAATGCGCTTGTTTTTTTCGTGGTAGCGTGGCACCTCCCTGACGGACGTAGATTGGTTACCGCTGTTTTTTTTCAGTGGGTATTCCGGCCGCTTTTGGCTGACGACTCCCTCATAACCATCCCGGGTCCCCCCTGGGAGGTATGCGTAAATGCATTTAAAAAGGAACCTTCCAGGAGCTGCAGATCTGCCTGCCTTTTACTCACTTTTACCCTACAGCGGCTGAATATGAGGGCAGAAATAATGATACACACGCAAAACCAAAGCAAATATTACATACAAAACCGGGCTAAATACGTATTAATTCGTGTGATAATTACTTCGAATAAATTGGGTAAAACCACGTTTTAACCCGATTGCAATCGTGGCAGCCCTGATCCCACGGGCGTTATCGCCGTCTAATTCCCGTGATTTATCCCGCGTCCCGGGATTTCTCTAACGATCGACTAGCCCCGCACTTATCTGATTGTTTTCGCCATTAAGCATTCAAAGCAGATTAATATTTTTTATTGATTGTTCCGGTCTTCAATCACTTCCGAGGAAAAATTATAATAGAGTACGGGTACGTACATGCCGACCAAACCTATCCAATATCTTTAATATACTTTAATAAGATAGGTACCTACTACAATTAAAAGTTAAAACTAAACTTAGGTATTCAAATTAAAATTCAACTAAGCTACTCAAATTTGAAATAAAATTCAGCTACTCAAATATTAAAGATGTAAATAATCACCTCTATAAAAAGAACACCCCCTCTGGCAGGTCCGCTCGCGGAATGGTCCCTATGACACTGGCTGCATTACCTCTCTGAATAGCTAGCCCAATCCTTTGGGAGAGGTAAGCACCAGCTCTAGGATCTCCGGAGGTGTCTATGTCTTTTAATTATTATTCTTTATATTATTATTATGTATGTCTTTACCATTCACGGGACTATGAGAGTCCCGGACCTTTGGAAGGCGTACATGGAGCCGAAGCCAACACGCAGAGGCCCTTTAGACAAGTTTAATTTAGTAAAGTGATGGGACACCAACCGGCGATTGTCCCTGAGTTCAAACTATAGAAGTATGCTCCCACGGAAAACCAACGGTTAGTGTAGGACTATTTAAGAAGGATTGAAGTATTAAAATAGGCTCTATGAATGAACAGATATGGACAGGTGAACTAGGCTATTGATGAAACTACGGCGCCTGCCTGGCCAATGCTAATTACTTTGGTTAAAATGGCAGGCGGTGACTCGCCAACTCAATGGAATGGGCCTCCCGAAATAGCCGCATATATATAGCAGCAGGGAGGTAACAGTTCCAGAGGGACTAAGGGTGGAGAAGTGCTTCTGGACTTTAATACTTTAATTATTATTATTATTATTATTATTAATATTATTTTTCGGGATTGAGATATGGCCTTGCGGCACTTCGACCATTGTGCATCTATTTATTGTGGCAACCCTTTGTTTGGAGGTCACCGCAAAGGTCCGTTGCGTCCAGGAATTTCGAAATACTTTGGGCAATGAGGAGTTGTATCTCTTGTCGATCCATGATATGTCACCCTGCCCTAGGTAGATATTACTTCTTTTGCACATTACTGATCCGCATGAGCAGAAGATATAAATCTCTGTCTCCTGACAGAAGCTGCATGTCACGTCTTTGTCTTTTCTAATATAAATAAATAAATATCAAGGGATACTCACACACAAATTGACCTAGTCCCAAACTAAGCTACACCTACACCTACTTATATAGAGAAATACATCCTTAATTACATAGAAAACACCCACATAACCCTTAACACATTACCCTATCATTAAGGACAGGATGAAAATTACCTTAACTTTTTTAAGAAACATTTTTAAAAAATTGCCCTGTTGTCAACTGGTAAAGAATGCCAAAATTAAGTTCACCTTTTGTACTCATATCGTATTTTTGTTCAATAAAGAGTAATACCACCTGATGGTAACTTTGTTTGTAGACTTAAAAGTCGAAAGACATCTGCAATCTTAAGAAAACAATCTCAAGACTACACTAAACTAACAAAACTCCGTCTCTTCATCAAAATGTATTAGATACTTCAGATGATTCTGAAACCACAAACAGAAATTATATTTATTTGTTGTGATTCCGCTTTGTACGACGTTGTTTACCGACCCCATCCAACACGTCGAACTACTCGCAGACGTTTCGTTGATCCTACACTTTGCACTTTAGTTTGATATAGGGTTTCTCAATTCTATTTTGAAAATAATTGAAACGATATGAAAAGCTTTATTAAGGCTCTGTCATCCCGGCTCATAGACACCTCCGGAGATCCTACCTAGGATTGGGCTAGTTATCCAGAGAGGTAATGCAGCCAGTGTCATAAGGATCATGCCGCATCTTTAATGTTTGTGTAGCTTCGTTTTATTTTAATTTAAATAAGTTTAGTTTTAACTTTTAATTGACAACAATTCATTATGTGCTAAGGTAGTAAAATAAAATACCGTTTCTAGATTTTACACTGCTGATTACAGTAAAAATATCTTTGGATTTTTTTATGCAGTAGTTTTTTTTATATTTAACAAAAACAGTAAAAAAGTTGGATTGTGAATGTTAGGAATACACTTATAGTGCCCTGAGTCCATTTATTACCAAAGGAATTGAAAAAAATATACAACTGTCATGTTCATTTTTTATCTGTCTGAAGGATTACTTGATTCTAACGACACGCTTTCGATTCTACGCAAAATAGTTTATTTATTTTAATGATGTCTACAAATTATGTAATCAATTAAATTACGCAAAATAACAAATTTGTGAACGAGCGGCAGCGAATGATTTACAAGTGAGTGACATGACATGACAGTCAGTTCTGTTTTTGTTTAAAGTTACTTTTTTTATTTTATATCATGCTAAGATCACGACATCAGTATTTCTAACTTTGTATATAGGTACGGTCTTTTTAATGACAATTTCTTAAAAAAATATTAACGATAAATTTAAGTTAAATAAAGAAAAACCAAGAAATACGGGTAGTCTTATTTTTAACCAGCTATTATAAACGCGAAAAAACAATAATGCTTTTTTTTTTGAAATGTTGTCAATTGTGAACAGATAATGTTCAAATATATTGAAACATAATCTTTAACGCCCTTACTTCTAATTCTAATTTCAATTAATGGCTTTCACTCCTGTTAAGGTGTATTTCGCCAATTTCGAGTTATTTATAGAGACTCCCATGAACATATTAGAGAAATAAGTCCATGGATATCACACGTAAAGACAATTGTTCGGTAAAAGAGTACTTTCTCTAATGGACTTAACAGAAGCACATGGCGTTAGCTCCAATGTGATGTGACGTACATACTGCATAGCAACGTGAGGACTAAGATGGAATGCCTCTAGAGGTTAGCCAGTTAATTTCACCGGTTGTCTTATCAGACAACACAACAATTCGAACACTGCTGCTTGGCAGATGCTTGGAGAATTATAGGGTACGATTGTTTAAAGGACGATGGGCAAAAAAATCCCACCAACCAACAGATATGAAACATGTCCCAGTTTGTAGATCTTAGCAACATGATGTATTTTTACTATGGCGACGATCGCCATATGTATGGGGTTTTCTTGGAAAAATCATAATCGTATCGTATGGAATTTGTTTAAAAATGAACACATTTTTGCCTTGCTTGGCGCATGAAAGGTTTTTTTTCATTAAAAAAATCCTATCGATTTTGCTACCAAAATAGGTATTTTGTCTTTTTTTGGGTCCTAATGAAAATATAGACATGACTGTGACTGTTGGAGGGTGGTCACGGGGTCCATACAAAATTGCCCATCACCCTTTAGATAGTATATACCTATATCGATGCAGTCCATGCATGCATCGTGCATGTCCTCTCTTCGATAATAGTCGGAAAGACCGAGGCTAAGTTTATCCTTGTTTTCCTCGCCAGGCCTTTCCAACGCAATATTGAGCTAAACACAAACAAGTCCGTTTGCTCGCGGCCCAATATCCTGCCAGTTCGCCGCACTCGGTTCAGCGAGACTGTTTTTATTCGCCGAAATTGTTTCCAAAGTGTTCACAGTTTCGGAAGCTTTGTGTTTTGACTTCTCTGTGGCTGATGTTTTTGGCGGTCGATTGGTATTTCTGTGGGGAAGAGAAGGCAAGCATAAACAGGTCACCTGGGGCCAATTGCAAAAAATAGTACAAGCCCGAACTACAGTAAGACTTGGTTAAATGGGACCTGGTTAAATGACCGCCATAGTTGGAACTTAAGCCGAGGTCCCGACACTTTAGCACTGAATTACCTCTGTACGTACGACAAAACAAACCTCTATATCTGGGATTAGATCTATCGATATAATCGTCATAATTACCTCTATAATTGAGATAGCGCGTGTATTTCACCTCTTTAACTGAGGCTATATTTTAAAGAATACTTTTACTACATTGTTTTCTTTAAATTGTATAGGTACCTCTGTAACTGAGGTGACGTCAATTTACTACCTCCCTAACTTGAACTTTATTGCAGATTTTCCGCTTTGTTTACTAATTCTTAGTCTACTCACTAGATACAAGGGTTTAAGTTTTCCGAAAATCAAGTGAAAAAGGGTTTAAATCTAGTATAATCCGTTCATGTATATAACCTTTTTTATAACGCGTTAAGTCGACTTCTACCCTTTTTGACTAGGACCTCGGTGCCCTCCAGTTTCAGTTTGGTTTTGCTATCGTCCGCATGGTTATTTGAAAAAAGCCACAACGATAATATAAAACTATCTAAAGTATGTGAAAAACTAAATTTGATATCCGATTATGAAAGTGGAAAGACACGTCACACGTCAAAAGTCTACCAGCGCTTCCCAAGACGAGACTAGCGCTGAGAAAAAACGCCTCAAGAAACTCAACAGTCATATTACCCTGTATCGTACCCCGAAAAATATCGAGTGTAAGTATTTGCGAAGTTACCCTTGGGAGATAAACTACCCCTGTTTTTCTAACGGATTACCCCCACTGTGAGGCAACGTTATAAAAATTTCTGAGTTTTGATCAAAGGTGTCAGTAAGTTTTATTATTATAGAAATTAATGGCCAACTTTAACATGCACATTTTTACACATTTCTAATATTTTTAAATTATAGATGTAATTGATCTAGGAATGTTAGTATCGTTATTTTTACCCGACTGCGCTAGAAGGAGGCTTATGTTCGAGTTTTTGTATGTATGTCTATTTCTTTGGCACGCTCTGCAACTGAAACGGCTCAATGGATTTTAACATGAGGTGTCGCTAAATTCATTTTGGTTGTGGGAATGACATAGGGCTATCATATTTTATATCAAAGTGTGGTGTTTTTTTTACATAACATATATTCAATAGGAACCTCAAAGTCACTCAGAGGGCTATGGAGAGGGCTATGCTCGGGGTTTCTTGGCGTGATAGAACCAGAAATGATGATATGCGCAATAGAACTACTGTTACCGACATAGCCCGAAGAATAGCTATACCTACTGAAGTGGCAGTGGGCGGGGCACATCGCTCGCAGGACTGATGGCCGATGGGGCCAGAAGGTTCTTGAGTGGCGTCCGCGGACCGGAAGACAACCTGTAGGCCTCCAACAAGATGGAGTGACGACCTAGTAAGGATCGCGGGAACGCGGTGGATGCGAAAAGCACAAGACCGGTCTGAGTGGAGAGCCTTGGGGGAGGCCTATGTCCAGCAGTGGACGTCTTTCGGCTGACATGATGATGATGATGATGATATTCAATAGACAACAATATCAAATATTCAGTCACACCACTCGCTATTGAGCTGTTGAAAATAACCTCGAGATAAATGTAACATTTCATATTCGCGTTTATTTTAACTATTGTTAATAATTATTAATTTTAATACAGAAACGTGAATGCATTTCATAAAATGGTGCTTAAAGGCGAAAGTCATATAAAGCCTGTATGCCGCCATAGACTTTATTACTGCGGCGGCGCATCTCATTACGCTATTAATTGCATCGCGTGCGCATAAATAATTACAGCATAATGGCGCTTAACTATTTGTAATTACAGCTCGCTTCACTCGTTTTTTTGTACTATAAGGAAGTGTCCTCCCGATAAGCTCCTTGCTTTTTAAAGCTTTAAGATTTATCCTCTTATTCATAAACGTACAATAAACAAACATAATGTTTAATAGGTGCAAAAATTGTAATATTTGCTTCGCTATTGTTAATGTTGTGTTATTTTTCTCTAGCTTAAAAAACATCAGAGATATTGCCGATTCAATGATTCCACTAACTTAACGATATTCTTAGACCTTCTAATGCAGGGATGCAAGGAGAGGAGCGTGCTTTAAAAAGGTTTTTACTGTTTAGGTTTTTAAAAAGTGATTTTCTAGTATGACTTGGAGCTTACACGAGAACTTAAAAATTGGATTTTTTGCAAATAAAAAACACTGATTTTATGTTTGTAAAAACATAAAATCGTTAACATATAAGTTAGTTAACATATAATATTAACGAAAAAAATCATATGTTAAAAATTGTCACTGATAAAAAAAACCCTGTAACAGACAAGGCCTTTGGAAGGAAAGCCCTCTCTTTTTGAGTTCTTATTATAGTGGTATTAGTTTAATGTTAGTTAATTATTGGTTTATTTTACTGTATTCCCAAGTTTTAGTTTTGTTGCTAATTTTAAATATATGCATACATTTATTTTGTACGTGTGTACTTTTAAATTAAGTCGTTTGAGTTAAAGTTAATTATTACTCACAATGTAAAATAAGATATTAAAGTTATAATTAAAGTAATTTGCATGCGAACGTGTCGAACTTTACAAAATAATTGCATATTATTAAGATATGTTGTTTACGGCTGTAATACGGAAAGAGCCTACGTTGGCCTTCAGTGAGCTTTTTATTATCAATCTCTTCATAGTAAGGCGACTGTACCTGTTCATATAACGAGATAAATAAATATCGGGGGACAATCTCACACAAATTGACCTAGTCCCAAACTACGCTACGAATAGACTTGTACGAGTATTCACTTGAGGGAGGACCTTATGCAGGGTCCGTTTGGGTTGGTACCACCATCTTATCCATTAACCTACCGCAAAGCAGCAGTTTTTGCAATGTTGTGTTCTGGTTTGAGGATAAGACAGCCGGTGAAATGACTAGCATAGAGGCATTCCATCTTAGTCCTCAGGGTTGGCAACGCATTTGCAGTCTTAGGGTTGCATTGCAGTCTTTTGAATGCGAATGTCAATGGGTCACAGTTTCCACTTACCATCAGGTGGCCAGTGTGATCGTTTGCCTTCCAATGCCATAAAAATAAAGAAAAAAAAAATTGATTACAGACAACATATGGAGTAGGTACTAGTAGAATTACTGGGTCTCAAAATTTCTGAGTCGCAAAATGACCACTTCGTTTAAATAACAAGATAGTTGATAGTTTAGATACGTTAGTGAATGCCACAAGGTACAAAACTGATCGTCTATTTGTGCCTATACCCCGTTTCTCTAATTCCTAGTTGAAGTCTAAATCACTAAGTTCCCGAAGACCAGCAAGTAGGTTCCCATAGCGAGCAGGTTGGTCGTTACACTGCGCACGAGTTGATTTACGGCGCACAGTGCGCCGCCGCGGCGACTTCACACGGCCCTGCATGTAGAGTGCTGGATGTGCCACGACTTTTGACCATATTTATTTATTTGTTATTTATTTTACATCTAAGAAGCAGAACAAAAACCAGCTTAGGTTTTCCCGTGCGCTAACGCGGTACATCGATCGCTGAGAATAACGACTAACTATTTATATAAGTTTAACGTAATAAGTCTACAATTAGGTGCTAGAATAACAATGCTAATTGACGAGGTAGATGTGATCACACTTACATAAAGCCACGCTTTCATTCCCAGAGGATAAATTGGCTGGGTAGGGGTCGGGTTACATAAAGTTTGAAGTCATATTTTTGATAGGCATATGTGGATTCGTCATACTTATCATTACGCATAACTGTAAATAGTCATACATTTATGCGCATAACGTTTTTAATCATAATGTTTAAGAACATATTGTGTAACGAGCATAAATTTGATGCGCATAAAATTATTTAACCACACTTTATAAAGGCCATAAAGTTCTTCCGCTCTTTTATAAAAAAAAAACTCTAACCTATCCGCGATCCGAGTCGGTTTTGCCGCTTACTTTATAGGTATTAAGTATATTAATATTATGACTAAATAAATGTATGACATTCTACATTATGGTTAAACCTATTATGACTCCGTATAATTATGACAGGGAACAATTATGCCATAGTACAATAAAATGTATGCCAAAAAACATATATAAGCATCAACTTTATGCGTAATGCTATTGTGCTATGACAATAGTTGTCATCCAAATTGGCCAGCTGCGGGCTCTTTCACACGTCGGTATCGGCAGAGCTGCAACTCTAAAAAACTTGTTAATAATTCTGTAACCACATTTTGCACAATCAGGCTAAGATGTTCACCAGCGCATTAGTGACAGGTTGCAAGCCCATCGACTAAAGATACTATCAGCCTATATGTCCAAGATAGGATCTCACTGCTACGCGGAAGGAGTCACGGGAATCATCTACCATGGTCAGTCAGTTCTTTATAAAAAGATTAAAACACTACAGAGGTTTTTTTAAATTTCGTTTCAATATACACCGTGTTTTTTTTTTATATACGATAACTTTAAGGGAACGTTCTTTAGGTCAAATAAAGTTAATTTCCCGAAGACATACAATGATAACTCTTACGGTTTTAGAGATATTTAATCTTTAAATTTAATCAGTTCATCACGTTCAACGTGTAAAAGGCTCTTAAAGGTGTGTGTATGTCACACCAACATTGACGTATTTGACACTGACTAGTAGTTAAATCTAAAGGCACTTTTAGAATGACCAAAGATACAACATTTAATTAATTTGTTTTAAACAGATTTTTTTGCAATATTTCAAAATCTAATCTACCACTTAGTTTCTATGGATGTACCTACTGATACTACTGAACACGGTGTATGTTAAAAAAAAGTTAACCCCCCTCTCACATAACTTTGATAAAAATATTAGCGCCCATGTCACTCCTACAAGTCCCACAACGAAGAATAATGCTACCACATCTCGTATGTAACATAACCCTCATTCTGCAGCAGTTGGTTAAAAAACTCAACTTATAGTCTCTTCGTGTAAATCTATAGCATTTCATAGTTGCAGATATCATTTACTGAGGCACAACACAATAGCGAATGTGCGCGTGCGACTATACTGCGCATCTATCCACCCTCCATACAAAAACGTGACATCTACAGTTGTATCGCTAAAGGAAATTCAAGGCTCACAAGTTAACAATAAGGTTGTATTTACAATTGAAGTTTTGTGATAGATGTAGCGTTTTTACTTTAATTCATGGAATTTTGTCCTTTGTACTGTGACGATATCGGATGCGAGGGAACTTGAAATATTAATTCAGAAATTGTATCAAGACGTTTGTAACTTACGTACTATACTCTGGTATCATTATATTCCCAGTATTAAAATTGTACCTAAACAGAAAAACAATTAAAGATTAATCATGCTATAAATTGTCATTTCCTTGCCATAAAGAACAGAAAATAAATACAATAAAATACCTAGGCTCTCCTGCTCTTGCCATGGGCAGCACCAAGCTGCAATCTCATCAAATCAAAGGTACGTTTTATAAAGCTACAAGTAACAATTTTACAGGTCTAAACTGGCAACACTGCTCAAATGGCTAATCGTCGTTGGTCGAGGTTGTGTCAAATGGAAACTTGTAATTTGTAGCTTTAAAAAACAGGGTCTCTGCCTACCCCTCTGGGAGAGTGATTTAATGTATGTATGTATGTAAAAACAGGGGACATCTGGGATGACCCGATAGCTAGTATGCCCACTCTAGCATAAAAAAAAACTAGGTACTCACTTAGGTATCTGCCGAGAATTATTGAGGAGTTGTGGGGATTCCTCATGAAATTCATCATCAGGTGGGTTATTATTACATAGCTATGCAGTTCACTTTACGGTGAGAGCAAAAGACAAAGCTATAGCAGTTATACAGGGTGTATTGCAAGTCGTGTGCCAAATGAATATGGTGGGTAGCTAAGGTCACTTGCAACACGTTTTGGGCCAATTAACACTCATCCTACCCACGGTGTTTTTTTTAATTTTTTTTGAAAAAATCTCGGAATCTTCCAAAAGTTAACCATTTTGTTCACCTATCTTTTTTTTTAAATGTGACAGCACAAAAGTAATTATAGTTTTTTATCTTTAATGTTTGCGCATTCGAATGAAATGTTATTTTTATTCATATAGTAAACAAATGAAAAAATATTAGCCAACAAAGTGTGAAGGACAGAAAAATAAAATCTTCACGGTCAACTTTACGGCACAGTTAAAAAAAAAGTAGAAGCTCCTCAGATCTTCCAACATCATAAAAACTTTTCCAGATCCTGACAATTCTTACGGTATACCACATGTCTAGAATCACGTTCAGTTTTTCGTCAAAATATGGTTTCAATCTAAAATGGTGGTTTTATTCGGTCAGTAGATCCAGCCAGTTAAATGGGCTAAATGCACAATACAAAACGCAATATGGTTAAAATCATCTTTATTTTAATAATTACTTCAAATTTTGTTCAAATTGTCCTTCCTCCACAATTGATACATTCGCGACACCTTTTTCGTATTTCTACAGTAGTTGTTGTACGAAGTGTAATTTCTTGCCGCATTATTGCGAACGCGTCATTAATTTTTGCGATCAGATGCTCTCTGCTCTCTACCTGTGTTGCGTACACTAGCTCTTTGGCCCTTCCCCAGACGTAAAAGTCAAAGACTTCGTACAACAACTGTAGAAATACGAAAAAGGTGTCGCGAATGTATCAATTGACAACATTTCAAAAAAAGAAGCATTATTGTTTTTTCGCGTTTATAATAGCTGGTTAAAAATTAGACTAGGTACCTGTATTTCTTGGTTTTTCTTTATTTAACTTAATTTCGTCGTTAATAATTTATTAAAGAAATAGTCATTAAAAAGACCGTATATACAAAGTTAGGAATACTGATGTCGTGATCTTAGCCTGATATAAAATTTAAAAAAGTAACTTTAAACAGTAAACAAAACTAACTGTCATGTCATGTCAATCATTCGCTGCCGTTCGTTCACAAATTTGCTATTTTCCGTAATTTAATTAATTACGTAATTTGTAGACGCCATTAAAATAAATAAACAATTTTGCGTAGAATTGAAAGCGTGTCGTCAGAATCAAGTAATCCGTCAGACAGATAAACAATGAACATGACAGTTGTATATTTTTTTGAATTCCTTTGGTAATAAATGGACTAAGGGCACTATAAGTGTATTCTTAACATTCACAATCCAACTTTTTTTACTGTTTTTCCTAAATATAAAAAAAAACTACTGCATAAAAAAATCCAAAGATATTTTTACTGTAATCAGCAGTGTAAAATCTAGAAACGGTATTTTATTTTACTACCTTAGCACAAAATGAATTGTGAAGGAAGACAATTTTAACAAAATTTGAAGTAATTATTAAAATGAAGATGATTTTTAACCATATTGCGTTTTGTATTGTGCATTTAGCCCATTTAACTGGCTGGATCTACTGACCGAATAAAACCACCATTTTAGATTGAAACCATATTTTGACGAAAAACTGAACGTGATTCTAGTCATGTGGTATACCGTAAGAATTGTCAGGAACTGGAGAAGTTTTTATGATGTTGGAAGATCTGAGGAGCTTCTACTTTTTTTTTAATTCTGCCGTAAAGTTGACCGTGACGACTTTTTATTTTCTGTCCTTCACACTTTGTTGGCTAATATTTTTTTATTTGTTTACTATATGAATAAAAATTACATTTCATTAGAATGCGCAAACATTAAAGATAAAAAAACTACAAATACTTTTGTGCTGTCACATTAAAAAAAAAAGATAGGTGAACAAAAAGGTTAACTTTTGGAAGATTCCGAGATTTTTTCAAAAAAAATATTTAAAAAACACCGTGGGTAGGATAAGTGTTAATTGGCCCAAAACGTGTTGCAAGTGACCTTAGCTACCCACCCTATTCATTTGGCACACGACTTGCAATACACCCTGTATAACTCTGTCCTTTTCTCTCGGCGTAAAGTGAGCTGCATAGCTACGTCATAAATGTCATAATAACCGACCTGATCCTCCAATTGTGTTATGTGACCATTTTAGAATCACATAAGATGTAGCGATTGTAAACAAAATACAGGGTGAACTCTAAATGGTAATACAAATGATCACTTCTGTGTTCTACCCACGAATATGAACAACTTTCACAACGGGTACAACTCTGAAATCACGAAAAAAAAAACAGCTGCTTCATACATTTTGGTTGAGTACCTATTGAAATTTTCTATGAGACAGCTGGTTTTTTTTTCGTGATATCAGAGTTGTACCCATAGTGAAAGTTGTTCATATTCGTGGGTAGAACACAGAAGTGATCATTTGTATTACCATTTAGAGTTCACCCTGTATAACGCTGTATACTAAAACGAAAAAGAATCCAAACTTTTTAAGTCTGCTATGGAAAGGATCGATGTTACACAGAAGCTTATAGCATCCAAATTAAATTGAATCTTTTTTTTTTTTTTTTTTTTATATCATAGGAAGGCAAACGAGCACACAGGCCACCTGATGGTAAGTGGAAACTGTGACCCATAGACATTCGCATTCATAAGACCGCAATCCTAAGACTGCAAATGCGTTGCCAACCCTGAGGCCGAAGATGGAATGCCTCTATGCTAGTCATTTCACCGGCTGTCTTATCCCCAAACCGGAACACAACAATGTGAACACTGCTGCTTGGCGGTAGGTTAATGGATAAGATGGTGGTACCAACCCGGACGGACCCTGCACAAGGTCCTCCCACCTCTTTATAAAACCATTTGGCTTTTATGTACCGTTGTATATTTTACATTATTCTGTTTAAAGCAAGGAAGGAGCGAAACGGAATGTCCGGGGAGTGCTTTACCGTGTCGCCCCGGGCCGACCGCGCGGCGCGGGCGCCGGGGGGAAATACGGGCTTTTTGAAAATAATAAAAATATACTGAAGCTAGAACGCTACGGGTATGTCGGGGCCAATTCGGTGTTCTCTAATCCTAATGCTGAGCTGCGTATGATATATTTAATGTAATATTTATATACCTTTATATACTACTCAAAACAAAATACAAAAGAACTGTTTTCGGAGAAGGATTATTATAGCAAATTTTAACCTGTAAGTTAGAGTAGTATGTATATAATGCTAGACTAGGTACCGTTAGTAGTAAGTAAGTTGTTATAGGATATGCGCTCAGGCCGGCGACCACAGATTGTAAACATGCAAGGCAGTTGGCACAGAAGTGTACCTAAGCTAATAAGCTAGTTCCTCTGGTTGCCACCTGAGCGCTGCCTGTTCTAGTGACTATTGCTTTTTGTTTTTATCTTGCTTTTGTTTCGTTTTGTTTGCATTATTTAATATTTATATTATAAACTAGTTGACGCGGCAAACGTTGTTTTGCCTTATAAAGACAAATAATAAAGACAAATAATTTGCAATAAAATAATATTGCGACTATAAATTGAAATGTAAGCTATCCTATCTTTCAAGTTGGGTCGAATTGCACACGGTGTGCAAATCAAATTTAAAATCGGTTCAGTAGTTTAGGAGTTCATCGCGGACAAACAACGTGACACGTAATTTTTATATATATAGATATATAGATTATAATGTATCACCTTCCGTATTTTCACCGAGCGGCCCCACGGAAGACCAGCGTTGGCTACACAGCCAGCACATGCTGAGTTGGGACCGTTTCGCAACATTAGCACATCTCTATTCTCTTGTCTCATTTTCTTCATTTTTATTGCTACATTATAATTTTTTTGTTGTGTGTTATTGTTGTGAATAAATGTTTTACTTGTTTACTTACTTACCTAAGGTACTTTTTTACCCATTTTTAACCGATTGCGTCAGAACGAAGGTTTTGTGCGCTCTATGGCGGATGGAAACAGGATAATTTTATTGACATCAATGGTGCGTTGTCTACAATTGTTGACTGGTTTACAGCCAACAACTTACTTATAAATGCCGTCGTTCCGTCGGCCGTCTCTACCCTAACCCTATATTCAAACCGCGTATAGGTAGGGCTTACTTCGTGTTCAAATTTGACATTTGCCCGTACAAAATGTGTCAAATTTTAGTCCGAAAAGCGAAGCGAAATATTAATCTATTTCGGATATTTCGACAAAAGTATATTTAACCTTTGTTTGACTTTCATTTTCGGCTTGAAGCCCTCCAAGATGGATCTTATTTAAATAGTATGTTTTAATATACTATTACAATCACTTTTTAACATTTAATATCATTTAATTGTTGTAATTTGTTGAAAAATTACAACCGAAATTTAAGATAATCATGTCATCCATAAAGAAATTGGTCTCTGAAAATTACCTATTATTTCAAATTAGAATATGCAAATGGCGAGTTATTTTTTTGGTCTATCCCAATTTTCGTTAATTTTAATACAAAAACAAAATATAAAATATTAGAAAATATTGTTCTCCTCAATCCTATGATCTTGCCCTCTGGTGAGTGGAATACCCTCGGAGGGACGAGGCTCTCGTGGAAACACACGCACGCAAGTTAAGGACGGGACTGTGTATGGAAGACAAGCTTTCTGTCTCACTATAGACCTCGTTTAACGTTGTTCTTATAATTAATATTTTTTGGAATAAAGATATTTTATGATTCAATCAAAGATATGAGCCACCATTTGCAAAATTTTATCCAAATTCATTAAGACTCCGTCCGCGTAGATGTTTACGTCTTTAATCTGACTGTACAGTTTTCCATTCCAGACTATGATCCATCTCGGTGTGAAATTTAATCTAGACCTGTTTATCCGTTCTGGCGTAATAAAGTAACAAACATCTAAACTCATGTATAATATTAAAGATTACAGATTAAAGCATCCAAATATCATCGTATACAAAGAAGGAGTAAGATAGTATTAAAACACTTATTTATTTAGTAGGTACTATCAGATTGAAAATGTCTATGGGCTTCAGAGACCATTTTACCATCAGGTGGTCTGTGTGCTCAATTGCCTTCCCCAAACATATAAAAAAACAGGCAAGAGCACAGAACTATATAGATATAGTTCTGTGGGCAAGAGCATGTCGCGAACCATGCTCAGTGTAGAGTTCCGAAGCCGTTACCACAAACACAAAAAATTGAGTCGTTTCCAAACCGTTTCATTTGCTAACCCATTTTTTTTCTGTAACTGCAAATATTTCTGGATTTATTTCAGTACCATCGTGTAGAACACTATATTTAGGATAGCTAATATCATTTTTATAGTCCTCAAATATTTACGGTTACAAGAAACAAAGCGGGTTGGCTAAACAAACGGTTGGCAAACATATTTCGCCGAAACAAAAGTATCCCAAAAAAACCACATGTGTGATCTTTTTATTTTTTTTAACTAAAGAACCACCTAGCCTAACATAAAAGTCAAGTCACTACACATTTTTTTTAACAATAATCAATTGGCTTATGTACCGCTAAGACCTTGTACGACTAATTTTCCGTCACGTCATAAGCAACCCAATTTTGATACACATAGATACAAATTCATATGTACCCGGTATATTTTACTAAACGATTAACTTATTATAAACACGGGTGGAGTAGTCCACAATTCAACCCCGTACATTTTCCTCACACAATAGAAACCCGCAATAGGTAATCCCGTTTCCGTGATTTCAAATCACAATAAGATTTCGGCAAATAAATATTGTGGGCACTTTTTTCGTCGTAAAAATATATTGTAACGTAATATGGCAATACCTAGATCTGTGATATTATAAAACAGGTGTATACACAGCCGCACCACCACCTGATTTGGTACCAGTTTTTGAGTAAAACGGAGCCCAAAGGGCCATGCTCCCCTCCCCCCTGAGACTGAAAACTTATTTGTTAGGATACCTAAAGTACCTAAGGCAGGTTTAAAATGTAGGTGTATTGGAACAAAAGAAATGCTTCATTCAACAAAACTATTCATACGGCAAACTTTGATCAGGGTTAAAATCTATTATTGTTTTTAACTTACTTTTACTTTTATTTGACTGACTGCGTAGTTGGTATGTCTCTACCATAACTACTTCACCCGGGCACGGGTAGCGATGCCCTTAGCGGGGGGCATGCTGAACCCTAAGTTAGAGGTGCGGTGGTGGTCGCACCTCTGGAGGGGTGCCTCCGTCGGGAGTCAGGCCGGTCGAGCGCAGCTCGGCCGGCTGAGTGTCTTGAAGGACTTCGTTTTCTTCGGTTGCTTCCAAGTGTTCGGTTTCTTCGGTTTCTTGAGTATGTTCGGTTTCTTCGGTTTCTTCGATCTTCTCGATCCCTGCAGTGATGCTATGAGGCTCAGGTCCGGATCTGGGGGGGCGGCCGCGACGTCCCTGGCGCCGAAGCTTCTTGCGGTCTTCAGTGCCCTCATCCACTGCGAGTTGGATGGGATCGGTGGGATCGAGCAGGATGTGCTTGAGGCGCCTGACGGGCGCCCCGAGCGCAGCGAGCACGTCGGGATCGGACGGGGTGAGTTGGGGAGTGTAGGAGGTGGCACGGACGATGAGCGGGTTGGGGTGGTGTGGGCCTTTATCAAAGAAGCGCCTAGACGCGTCCTTGATAGTGTGCCTAATCGACGGGACGCCGAGGTCCCTGTGAAGGTCCGCGTTGCGAACAAACCAAGGGGCCCCCGCGACCGATCGGAGAAGATTGTTCTGAAATGTCTGTAGAGTGTTTATGTGTAAGTCGTGAGCTTGTGCGAATGCCACGCTGGCATATGTGAAAACCGGTCGGATACATACTTTGTATAGTGTTAGTTTGTTGCGAGCGCTAAGTTTGCTGCGACGGTTGAGCAGGGGACCGAGACGACCCTTGATCATCTTGGCCCTGTTGAGTACTATTTGGATGTGCTTACTGAAGCTCAGGTGTCTGTCCAGGGTCACGCCGAGGTATTTGACCTTTGGTGACCAAGGAATGGGTCTATCGAAAAGAACGATATTCTCAAGGTGGAAATGGCGGAGGGTCGGGTAAAACCAGACAGCCGCACTCTTCTCGGGGTTAACCTCTATCCTCCAGAGTTTGAACCACCGACCTAGGTCGGTGATCGCCTCCTGGAGGTAGCGCTGGATGACGGAGGCGAGTTTGTGGGTGGTGAAGAGTGAGGTGTCGTCAGCGAATAGGGCAAGCTGCACGTTGGGATGGCGCGGGATATCATTAGTGTATAATGAATAGAGGATGGGAGAGAGCACGGACCCTTGCGGGACCCCGGCTCTGATAGGATGGGATTGTTTTTAAGCCCGCGCAGGCGTATTTATCTCTAAATAATAATCTGGAAAGTAATGTTCATAAATTATTTTCGAACGCGTGAAAACAGGAAAAAGGTTTTTGCGAAATAAAAAAAGAAGCCCTTTTATGATAACCATGAAATAACAACAGTGAAATCACCTTTTCCATCTATTATTCTAAAAAAACTCGCTTACAACTTTTTACCACAAAACATAACACAAATATCACAAAAGGTTACTTTACAGCTTAGAAAAACTCTTTTAGAAATCCCGCCAATTTCGCGCGACCCAAATGAAAATGGCCGTCGGTCTACAGAGCATGAAAGGGTCGGCATACGGATGGCCAACATACGAAATTAACGACTGTGAAATCGGGGACCCCTGTCATTATGACAACTATTTCTCAACTATTTCCATGATAGTGACAGTAGTGGGGCTTTACTTCCTGATGTTTCCTACTTAAGTACTTATATCACTTATATGCCAAATCAGTTACTTTTCATGAAATGTTTTATTTATTTATTATCAAAAGCTAAATAGTTAACATTTCTTTTATTTAATCTTATTTTTCAGAGTTTAATTTCGTGGTTGGATTCAGATTTTAGTACTCAATACGACAAGAGACTAATATTTACAGGATAAATTACATTGTATGTCAAATTATAAGTAATTAGGTACATTGAAGGATACAAATAATACAATCTGATACATGCTCAACAAAAATATGAAAAATAGAATAGACAGTGTTTAAACATTTATTTGTACCACTGTCAACATCCTTAATAAATAGAGGTAGGTATTTAGGTTATTAATAGAGAAATATTTCAATGTATCTATTTCTCCACAATAAAGGAAGCTCACTACAAAACCTAAACCAGATCTTACCTCAGCTATTAATAAGGTCCCTTATTCTAAACATAGGTACGAGGTTCTTTATAAAGCAAGCTAATTTGTAAGCTGCCAGTATTAGTCGCTGAGGCCGGTATCGCCTCCGCTCAGCCACACGTGCCGCTTGATTGATCGCGCTTAATGCGCTAACCTACCGCTGATGTTGGCTGCACTGACACTGTAAGCCGTTTTATCTGGTGTAGAAATGTTACATTTATTTTGTCAAGCTTATCATATAGTAGAGTCGGTTTTTGTAACATTTGTGCAAGTCTAAAGAGAGGAGGTAAAATAATCTTGACAATTCTTCAGCTAGTGTAAATTTGACAATCTCAACATTTTTGTCTTCCACGCATTCCACGCGCAGTAATAGACAAAATTAATAATATAGACACAGAAAGTCTGGCGACAACTTTTCCGCAGCACCCCGAAAAAGGAATTTACCTTACTCAAGGTCAAATGGATTTATTACATGGTGGTAATTTTACAAGTCATATTAGCATTTGGGTTACAGTTCGTCATGTCCTGCCTGCGGAGAGGCGTAGGTACAATATTTAAACCAAATTCTAAATTTACTTGTATGGAATATTAATTAGGTATTTAATAATTATATTCATGTCTTCGCTTTTGCATAAAATTAAACAAACTACCTTTATAAACACTAAAATATCTAATGCAATATTTCAAAAAGGGAACCATCTTTATGGCGGTACGGCGCGGCATTGTTTTCCCGCGTCTTTTGTCGTTCAGTTCAGCCAGTTTTGATGGAGCTGTAGTTTTGCAAACGCGGGCCCTTTACTGTTTGGTTTAATTAAAGGATGAGGGGGCGAGGGAGATCAAGCTGCGGTGGTTTCTGTAGGGTACTCGAAGCGCCCTCTGGTGGAGTGGAGAGTTTGTAACCAGCGTCGAACGTTGAGATGTTTCCGATAAATTCTTTGTGATATTTTTTTATTACAAAATGGCAGTTGGCGCTTGGCGATGAGAAAATAATTACAATTTAATAGCTTTTATGAAAGAGGTGTCCCCTCCGAAAAATTATGCGCGCGATTTCCCCTCTTCCTTTTCTGAATTTGAAACTTTTTAAACTGTTTTACTCTAACTAATGGCATGTCATAGCGCTGAGAAAACGTCGTGGATACTCAATCCATAGTTACAAAGTATGAGGAAGAAAGGTGATCAGAAAAAGGACTATAGTCCAGATGAAAAATATCCCTACATTAATTTGATATTTAGAAATGTATCGTAAAGCATTGCATAATAAGTAATAACAAAATAATTTATTAAATAATCTAAGGGTATTGTATGATCCTTGGACATTTTTGATGAGCGTAGATCGAATATTGGAACATTTAGAGCGCAATAAGAGAATAACACCCTAGCTTATATAAGTAATAACCAGGCTGAACTTATAAACAAGATAAACTAGGGCGGGCGTAATCTCGCAGTAAACAGCATCTGTGTCTGTGACTTCATTAGCTGGCTGTCTGCGACTGGCTTTAATTAAAAAAAAGGCTTTGGCAAGTGTGAGTGGAGAGAAGAGCAAGTGGGAAAATATTTGGGATCAAGTCAAGATTCTCACACAAGACGATACGTAGAATTAGATTATTGATAAAAAACTGTTAATGTATAAACCGAGACGGTTTTCTCTTACTCCCATAACAGACGTTATTGATGAAGTTTAAGTCCTTATAACTCATTCAAAACTGAATGTAAATTTATAATATTATATTATCATCATCATATACCTATTCATCTTTGATTCTGTCGCATTTTAAAATAACCCATGGTTATTTTTTATATTAAAAAAAAAGACTATTAAAACACAAAATTGGATATACTTTTTCATCTTGGCGTCAATTCATACGGAAACTACATCTAAATAATCTTCATTAATGATAATGATAATGAAACCCGCTGGACTTAGGGAATACAAATTTGGAGGGAATATCCCTTGGATATTCAGAAGGTGCACTAAGAGGGGGCCTTTGGAAATTCGTCCCCTAAGGGGTTAAAATAGGGGCGAGAAACTAGTTTCTAAAAAGGAAACTTTTTAATTTACTAAAGATTTTTATTAGTTAAGAATAAGACTAATTCTACGTATATTACATAGTTATAGCTCGTATTTTCTTATTAATTACTACCGACCCGCCCGCGGCTTCGCCCGCGTGGAATGTATTATACATATAAACCTTCCTTAAGAATCACTCTATCTATTAAAAAAAACCGCATCAAAATCCGTTGCGTAGTTTTAAAGATTTAATTTAATTTTTATTTTATTTTATTTTATTTTAAGCATACATAGGGACAGACAGCGCAAGCGACTTTGTTTTATACTATGTAGTGATTGTGATCATTAAATTAAAAATTAAATATTATATTTTTAAATATTCTTTACCTTTTTTCTTGATACATTTTTCTGTGTTAAAGTGGCACGTGTCTTCGTGCTAAGTAAAAATATATTTATACCGAAGGCCGCGGCCGGCGACACAAATCAATCAACAATTTTTCAGTTAATTATTTTAATTATCGTTTCTGACGTAGAGACCTCGTCATGTTGTTCTCCTAGTCATTATTTTTATTTTTATTTTATTTACCTTACATTGGTAATGATTTTATTTGTGTTAGTTTTAAAAATAATTATTTATTACTTTATTACCTTGCCATGTAATTTAGATACTTTTAAGTATTATTGTATTTAATAATTGCAAAAATGACCTTCTCCTGGAGTTTCTTGCGGCGCTTCTTCTCCGCAATGATGGTCTTGTCCGAAGCGCTAGTAGATACACTCCATGTTACCGACGTGTAAAAGAGCCCTCATGTGGCCAATTTACTGATTAAATATTTTGAATTTTGTTCGCTCACTTTTCAATGTTTCTCTTTGAATGGATCTGAGCTGATTTTAACCCGTGTGGTGGCCGGGTTAGAATAGCGCCACTCCATGTCTTCCCGTGGATGTCGTAAGAGGCGACTAAGGGAATAAAGGCTTGTAGTACTGTTAGGCGATGGGCTTGCAACCTGTCACTAATACACTGGGAAACATCTTAGCCTAATTGTGCAGAATGTGGTTACAGAATTATCAACAATTTTTTAGAGTTGTTGGTACTTCTGTAGCTCTGCCTACCCCTCTCTGGGAATGAAGGCGTGAGTTTATGTATGTATGTATGTATGTAGCTTTGTAGGTAGGGTCACTACCGACTAGGCTGTGTCGTCAAGGTTGCACTCCCATGCACAATTGTATAAGTAATACTAGCCCGTGCACAGTGCGGGCGTCTCATAATACTACAAAAAAATAGAGAACCACCCGGCACCCGACCCGCACCGCCTCGCCTCGCGGTTAGTATTAAAAACGTTACGTAGCGTAGTTGATGCAGTGAGCGTATGCCCATACAAATCCATAAAGAAAACTAACCGCCTCGAGGCGAGGCGGTGCGGGTCGGGTGCCGGGTGGTTACAATGTGCTGTGACCTTAAGGCAGCTGCTGCCGTCCTACCAAAAAAGGCGGCTAACTGCAATGTAGTAGTCGAGGGGGTCCGTTCATTTGACCGAAATACGTTTGGCCGAATGAGTCGTTTGGCAACTGTTTCATTTCCCAACCCGCATATATTTCTGTAACTGTGAATATTTCAGGATTTATTTTTGTACCATTGTGTAGACTATAGGTTAGGTTAGGTAAGCTATTTAAAAAATCTGAAATATTTACAGTTACAGAAATATAAGCGGGTTAGGAAATGAAACAGTTGCCAAACGACTCATTCGGCCAAACGTATTTCGGTGAAACATTAGTGAACCAGTAGTCGAGCCATTGTAAACTCTATTAGTAACCACACTACCTTTAAAATGCTAATACTACTACTATGCACTTAGCCGCCTTCTTTGGGAAGACGGCAGACTATTGTTGACGGGCAATTATTGCTCAAACAATTGCCCAAGTAAGTGCACCTTAATTAATAGATATATTGATATACTTATTATTTTAGTGATGATGTTGATCAATTACCGACTCAGTCAGCTGTCTCCACGTCCGCACGGTATCCACTTCCTGGAGAAGGCGTTAATTTGGCCACGTACCGCTTTGTCGACACTACGTGTGGGCTTAGTTGAATACTAAGAGAACACGAAGGTTTCATGATCTCACTTACACTTCATTCCAAATGTTCAAGCTTTTACCTGCGCTTGTTAGAATTTGAACTTATTCCTTATTGACTTATATGAAAATGAAAAGCATGCTTTAAAAACCCGGCTGCATTTTTATATTGTCGTCGATATATACACATGTGAATAAGTGTAATTTTTCCATAGTTTTTATTTAAATTTTAACAGTTTAGGTATCCTATGGGATGGTGACAGGATTCTAACGATAACACACGCATCTAAATCGGCTCAGGTGTTTAGAAGTTATGGTGAAGTAAAGAATCTTACATACATTCATACGTGAACACTGAAAACAATGCACTCCTCATTTGGGCAGTCGTGTATAAATAGTTTAGACCCGAACATTGCTTTTATACTAATTATAAGGTATTTAATTTAAACAGAATTAAAACAGTGGTCCTAAACCACCACTCACACACACCACTGAGGAACCATCTTCTCATAACACAGATCATTAGGCAGATCATAATAATATGTATACAAGATAAAGAGTGTTGGTCCTAACACATTGCCCTGAGGAACTGAGCCCTGATGATGGCGGCACTTTCTTAAAGCTGATATCTCTTTAGCGACCCATCTCCATTTATCTAGCTTTCTGTATACAGATACACGCATGTTAAACTTATGACGGCACCCCTCTTTTATTGTAAGGGGTTAATAAAATAGTAATAGTTCCAGTAGTAGGGCTCCTGTCTTCATCGCGCTGACTGCGCGCTATATCAGCTGCAGTGTTTGTCTACTCCGAATAATTGCATTTTCTCGTTACCCGCTCATTACTATGAGCGCTAAGTTTCAGGATATATGGCTTACATATAGTTAATTAATATTCATTACGTAAGTTAACATGTAAATGAGGATAATAAATGTAAAGATTTCACGGATTAAGAGACAGAGGTCAGGGAGAGTCGTAGAGTCGTAATGCAAGCCTTCATAAAAAGTAAAAGTTCATAATAAATTTACTGCACTAATACTATGACGTGTACCAATAATATCGTCATTACTTTGAAAAAACCTCGTATCTGATATTTCTAGACGTACGATTTTAAACTTAATTCGATTAAGTTCAAACTCATACATCTCGAAATTTCTGATACGAGTTTTTTTCTAAAGTAGTAAGTAACGATATGCTATCATCTCTGGACGATGAGCAAAAATGTCCCCACCCACCAACAGTAACGAAACATGTCCCAGTTTAAAGATCTTGGGGGTTATTATGACGTAATTATGCAGGTCATTTTACGGCGAGCGAAAACGATAGACCTATACCAGTTATATAGCTCTGTCCTTTTCTCTCAGCGTAAATTGAACTGCATAGGTATGTCATAATAACCCCGCTTGGCAACATGATGACAACGATCGACGATGTACGATGACAAAGAACCAAATGTATGGAGTTTTCTTGGTAAATCACAATTTAAAAAATAAACACTTTGTTGCCAAACTTGTTCTTGAAATCTTTTTCTTTAAAAGAAACCCTATCGATTTAGCAACTTAAATAGTTATTTTATCCTTTTTTAGCTCCTATTAAATATGCATCCCGTGACTGTCGGAGGGTGGGGATGGGTCCATACAAAATCAATCATCCCCAGGTTCACCAGGTTTATCATTATCAGGTTTTATTTATTCATACAGCAGATATCCATACAGATACCTAAACCAAGCCGAGTTACATCTATAGGAACTAGTATTTAAGGTAAGCTTTGAAAAGAAAACTTTATCAAAAACTGACATTCTGTTAAAGGCAACAATGCTTTTAGCTTTCAAAGCACACAAAGGGGTTTCAATGGAGCTTTACCCTTAGAGCCTGTCAAGGGAAAATAGGTTGTTTGGAGCAGTTCTCGCACCTGAATATTTTAGGGCCAACTGTTTGCATGCCTTGAATAAGGGGCAGGAATTTGGACCATTTCTGACGGGGTTTGTCGAAAAAGACGTATAATGTTAAGATTTATACTGGCCCCTGTTCCCAATATTCAAAATTAAAAGGGCCACAACGATTTAAAAAAAAAACAAAATCCACGCGTTCAAAATTAAAATGTTTACATTAATTTTTTTCTAAGCATGGCCTCTATGGGGACCCTAAATTGTTTTAAAAATCCTTTGTAAATTTCTCAAACGAAAGTAAGGTTTCATATGCCTCTCAGAAGGTTCTATCAACTTCGATACGGAATTACGCACCCTTAAATAACAACCTTATAAAAATTTAAAGCACCTTAAACTTCCTTGACAGTAAATAATGGATTTCCCTATTTCCATTCCAGCGCATAATCACAAAGCGGAAAATAAAAGGCCTTCATAAAAATATCCTTTGACAGTCGATCATATCCCTGACATATTACCTTACATTCCGCCCCTCCGCACAATAATATAATTCGATTTTCCGGCCACTTCCTTTTAAAGTTAACGCTTACTGCTACACCTTGAAAAAAGGTTACATATCTCTTTAAAAACTTAAGCGTATACGTCATTTTGACTGGAAGATCCTAGAGATTTCCCAGGCGACATTGAAAGGTCTTAAGTTCTTTTGAAATAGGATGTATGTAGGCTGTTTTAGATGTAAGATTTGAGCCTGAATCCACTTCAGCTACACTATTATGCGAATCGTTGGTTCGGAATTCTGCTTCTCGTGTTAAAACGGTTTTTGTGCGTATTCTGTGCACGAGTTCGATCAGAAGTTCGCTTCCTTCAATAGGTTAGGTTTAATTGATTTTGTTTTATTGTAGCTTGAGGCTGGGAAATCTTCTGAATGTCTGAAGGCAGGTTTTGGATGCTACGATTCTTGCAATTGTACGGGTAAGTTAAGCGATCAGTGAGGGTAAACAAGTTAAATAATGGTAACGTTACTGATTCTCGAAAACTTGTATGAAAAGGAGAATGTGCAGAAATGTATGGTCACTGGCCTAGAAACCAATAACAATAAGCACTGTATGATCTGATATCCTTTTTAATTCTAAAACGATTCTGTGTAGCGGGAAGCCTCTAAATAATTACTTTGAAACATGTTGAAACACTGTCTTTGCATGGGGACAACTTTTTTCACACAAAGATTTCGAACTACCTGCGATAGTAATCTGTAATTGTAATGTAATGTAATGTAGGTACCTGTAATTATGTAAATGCGGCAATAAATTTGTATTTAATTTTAATTTGAATTTGGATTAAGTTACTTTAGAATTAATTAATTAATTTTATTTATTGGAAAACAAACAGTTTAAATATAACAAAAATATAAAATAATATGGATAATACATGAGCCAAAACAGTTTTCACTACGATAATAAATGCGTGTGTACAAGTATAAATGCGTGATAAGCAGAATCTTATTTAATAATAACATTTATGAACGGAAGGAGAAAGCAAGCAAATTTGGAAGAAGAAGAAAAAAAAAAAAAACCTATCCGGTGACATATCGCTTGTCCTCATTGGTCATATAGGCCAATTAGTTCAGCCTCCTTTGTATCAGTACTTGTCTGAATCCGAGACCAGATGCATTCGGCTTTCTATATCGTTATCCAAAAGCCTACGTCAACACACACACATGTACACACACATGGAGTAGAAAAGGTGGAGCACTCGGTAAAACAACTCTACTCCGATATGTTATCGTATTGCCAACGGTACGATAATTCTTATTTACGTGAGAGTAATGATGGCCGAGTTAAAAACAATACGATATTATTTCAAAAGTAATATGGTATTACCGAGTAGAATACACCCGAAACACCCGCTAGCTGGCTGGGTGTTTTAGGAGCCCATGGACGGCGGAGATTACTTTCTGTGATTCGACGACTAGCATTTAAAAACCATAACAACGCAGTAAAAACATCAAGACAAATAAAAAAAGCTAGTACTGCTATATAGGAATTAAAAAAAAATTAAGTTAGGTTGGAAAATCAAGAAAATTTAAAACAACCTTATTTCCTAAAGTTTAAACACCAATTTTCACTCTGAAATCTCATCTACAACAAACTCTAAAGCGGATTTCAATCAAGAAGATACATCGAAGAAGCTGAGACACTATAAATCCCTAAACAAGATTGGTTAAAAAGTAGAATAAAGTTTTAAATCTCCTTATTTCCGGTTCGCAACATGGACGAATCGAAGGGGTTTATCCGGTCGCGAACGCGGGCCACGAGGACGGCGATGTCTGTGGCAGGGATGTTGCTGACGTTTGGAGACTCACACACGAGGATGGGTGTCTTGCACCGTCATAGGTAAGTATAACTTGTATTATCTTCCACTTGTGGGAGGACCTTGTGCAGGGTCCGTCCGGGTTGGTACCACCATCTTATCCATTAACCTACCGCCAAGCAGCAGTGTTTGCATTGTTGTGTCCGGTTTGGGGATAAGACAGCCGGGGAAATGACTAGCATAGATGCATTCCATCTTAGTCCTCAGGGTTGGCAGTGCATTTGCAGTCTTGTGAATGCGAATGTCTATGGTTCACAGTTTGCACTTACCATCAGGTGGCCTGTATGCTCGACTGCCTTCCAATAACATAAAAAAAAAACTTATTAGTTTTCCTGCTCAACTATACTAAACTAAATACATTTAGTTTTGGTTTTATGTCAGATTCATTGTTTTATATAATGCTAGGTAAAGTTGATTATTGAATGATATCATAAGCAATATTTAAAATAACGACTTCCTGTCTTTTACACTCGCTATAAAATTTTGCATTATTTTGTCATAATAACCCCCCTGGACTTGTATTTCTTTAATAAGTTTATGGACTGTCTAAAACTCGACATTGGCGAAATACACCTTACTAAAACAAGGAGTGAAAGCCATTCAAATTAATTCATTAAGAAAAAAGATATTATTTATTTATTTATTTTATGGCATGGGAAGGCAAACGAGCACACAGGCCACCTGATGGTGAGTGGAAACTGTGACCCATAGACATTCGCATTCACAAGACTGCAAATGCGTTGCCAACCCTGAGGACTAAGATGGAATGCTCTATGCTAGTCATTTCACCGGCCGTCTTATCCCCAAACCGGAACACAATAATGCGAACACTGCTGCTTGGCGGTAGGTTAATGGATGAGATGGTGGTACCAACCCGGACGGACCCTGCACAAGGTCCTCCCACAAGTAAATATTGTTTTACCGAGTAGACCAGAGCGGAGCCCCTGCTTCGAGGTTCGTGGCCCCACAGCGCTAGATCCGCGCTCGCGCCGGCTCCCCCGCTATTTATCGGAGGAGCTGCCTCGGGAAGTTACGGCGTTTTCATTACTCGAGCTTTTTCAGCTCCCATTTAAAAATCGCAAATACCCTATCAGTTTTGAATTTGATACGTATTTTAACCGACAATATTTAATAGCTACTCTTTCACTTGTTTTAAACATCCGATACAATAAAAGTACCCGTGTGGTTGCCGGGTTAGAATAGTGCCACTCCATGTCTTCCCGTGGATGTCGTAAGAGGCGACTAAGGGAATAAAGGCTTGTAGTTCTGTTAGGCGATGAGCTTGCAACCTGTCACTAATACACTGGTAAACATCTTAGCCTGATTGTGCAAAATGTGGTTACAGAGTTATCAACAAGTTGTTAGAGTTGTCGGTAATTCTGTAGCTCTGCCTACCCCTCTCCGGGAACGAAGGCATGAGTTTATGTATGTATGTACTAAACTTCAGATGTTAATTTTTAATCCAATTTCTGGTATTGGCATGGGCTGTTAAGTATACATATGAAAATACAATAATTTCATTTAAATAAAAAAAAACTAAGATACTCTAATATTAAAGATGTAAATAATAATCACCACTATAAAAACTCCCCTCTAGCAGGTCCGCTCGCGGCATGGTCGCTATGACACTCGCTGCGTTGCCTCTCTGGATAGCTAGCCCATAATTTCATAGTAATATAGCTATATAGCTAATAAGCCACTTTCTTATTAAGCAGTTAAAAATTGTGCTAAAAAGTGCAGCCATCAAAAAGCTTTGTTTAGCGTCAAATTATTATTATTATAGGTCTTTAGCTAAGTGTTCCCAGCTAAGTTTCATTTCAATCGTTTGGGTAGGTCGGGTATCAGATGTGAAAAGAGTCCGTATCTTCGAGGAGGATTTATTTTTAAAGAATTACATGTTTTAAGTTTATTTTCGTAAACTTCGTTTAAAAAATCTAGCTGCCTTTAAAACCAGACAGATAAGAAATGTAAGAGTGTACTCAATAGGAAATTAAAATCGTTCAAGTTTTCATATCACGTATCTGTGGACGAAGGCGTTTCCGTTCAGCCAGATCTCCCGCCATTTACATAATCCTGGATGAAGTGAATTTAATAATGGCAGTAGCAGTCTGACAGTTTTTTTCTATATTTTTTATCTGTGCAAATGCGGCGCGTTTTTATTGGTTGCAGCGCTGAGTGAATTTTGCAGTTAGATTGCCAGGATTGAAATGAGGTTTTGTACAAGGAGGCAGACAACCAAAATGGACATGTTATTTTTAAGGTAACTTCTTCAACTTTGCCCAGTTTTGCATAGTTTATTTTAGTGTTTAACAAATCTTTGGCTTCTTGTAAAACTTAAAGGCAAATGATAAATTATTATTTTTAAAGTACCTAATCAGCCGAAAAACTTAGCCATTGAATATATAGAAGCGCAACATTACCAGTAAGAAAAGCCATTCCTCCTGAACGAAAACGCTCACAACGAATACTATTATTTAATCCAAGAAGTCCCTCTCCCTC
Source organism: Acleris emargana (assembly GCA_927399475.2). Classification (NCBI taxonomy): domain Eukaryota; kingdom Metazoa; phylum Arthropoda; class Insecta; order Lepidoptera; family Tortricidae; genus Acleris; species Acleris emargana. The sequence continues at coordinate 2,155,067 of OV656846.1, forward strand.
TCATCACTTCAACCCTTTTTTGTGTAGCCTTCTCTTTTTTCTTGAATATTAAAAATAATGCTAACTGAGGTCTTCTTGAAATCCCTCTCCACTACTGGAGATTGACAGTCTGCTCCTCATTCAAATGCCTCTCTCTCGCTATACGGAACAGCTATTCACCCATCTCCCAACTCCTGTCCAGTTCTAAGTTCTACCTAAGTTCCCTGAACTCCCTGAACTGAAAAACTTACACAATCTATTCATTTAAATATCTCATATTTATATTTAGAATAACGAAGCTAATTTCCGTCCCAAAATAGTGCCCATTCAATGTTTCTAAACGAATTCAATCAAAAGAAACGTTTCACTTGAAATTCTCGCTGCGTCCTATTTAAATTACCTACGTTCCCTGTCGCAATCAATGTTGGTATGAAAAAGGACCCAAAAGCCGCCAAATTGAAGGGAGGCCAACCGTGAAAGAGTCAGGTGGAACCTTATTGTATAAGAACTTTTTAAATAATGCACAAGGCTCGCCGAGACTCTGGTAAACGCAGGTGTATGCCAAACGGGGGTTAATATAATAAGTTATTAATTAGATAATTAAGACAGACACAATATAAGTAAGAAGAAAAATATACACTCAAAACAAGTACAACACAAACTTCAACTTTATTATTAGTTAATAACAAAACAAAAAGCAAGCTTTAAAAACCAGACTGTCGCTAACCAAATGAGAAATGATGAAAGAAACCTAAAGATATTTTTTAAATACCTATCCAAGTATACCCCACTTGTCATAATTCGTCGACTTTTTCTTTTTTACAATATGGAGTCTGGTTGCCGCCATATTGAATTTTTATTATGTCATATCTTTAGTGACTTCACAAGATGAAGACAAATTGACATAAGAATCATTAAAATCGGTCCACGCGTTTAGTTTCTAAAGCACCACAAAGGAACAAACATACATATATAGGCTGATAAACACATTACCCTCCTCCTTCGGCAGTCCGGTAAAAAAAAGAGTTATTACGTCAGCCTGTAGTCGTCCACTACTGAACATACGCTCTTTGTTTTCCAGCGAGAACGATCCAAGGCGGCCTGTATCCGCCAAGTTCCCACCACCACACATAGCCCGTAGCTCAAAGAACCGACGGTTCCTGGGGCAGAAAGGTTCTTGAGTGGAGACCACGCCCTGGCAAGCGCAGCGTGGGAAAACGGAACCAGTTATTTTTTCTCTAAAAAGTAAAAAATCTCTGAGTACACAACGGTAAAGCCCTAACTATAACATGTAGGAGACTAACTTCAGCACTGAAAGCCATATTTCTAAATTAAACACTTACTTAGCTTATTCCTTTCGGAGCCAACGCGGTAAACTACCATAATCTGCTGACACGCGGATAACACTCGAATTTATATACCTAACACTGCGACGTATTTCGGTTAGAATTTCATTTAACTAGAACATAATCTCTGCAGTTTATGGTCAAAGTTGTTATTGTTTGAGATAAGTTACAGTTGAACTTTTAACAGTTAACGTCAAATAAACACAGCTTTTTGGAAACAATCGCAAAATGACCAGGATTTTTCGACTTCTACGATAATATTAAACCCATATCTTTAATTAGAACTAAAATCAACATTGATTGAAAACTGTTTTTCTTCCATTTTGTATTAAATTCATCACGGTTAACGCGGCCAATAATTTAAAAAAAAACACACAGTATGCATAATTCGACTGAAACAACAATAATAAAATTGTAAGGCATACTTATTTATACAACATTATCTTTCATATATAAAGCAAATCCGCCCCATAAAAAACCCGCCGCCATTACATTCCCGTGACGCGTGGCGGGATTAAATTAAAAAATAATTTCCATTCAAATTCAGAATTCTTGCGACGCCTGGGTTGCCCGCTTCGGAGAAGTTTCCCCATAACATGCAAATGGGGAAAGTTTGGCTAATTGCTGCAAGACTGTCTCGTCGGACAGGGGCAGTTAATTAAGACTGCCGATAGATACATAGACTCAGCTCAGTGCTATAGGGAAAATTTGTCGCGTGCCCCAATCAAGAGAATGTGTTAAATAAGGCTCATGGGGTCCGTTAGTTGAATTTGGAACTTATGATTGTAGTAGACCAGTGCTATTCACAATAAGTTTTATTTCTATATTGTAACCATATCCGTCACGCTTTTTAATATGGGAACGCACCGCGTCCGCTCTCAATGCGTTTGCGGTTTTAATCTGTGATATCGTTGACTTTATGGTGGCTCCTAGACACGACAGTATGAGTACTATGACGGCCAGGATAAATTTACAATACGGCAGCAAAATAGCCTAAAACAAATTGTAGTAGAACGCTATTACTTTTTGGATATCAGATTGCAATTTTCGTCTTGAAAATATTTAAGTAAGTTAGAAAGTAACGTATATAAAGAATAGTAAAAAAGCTTTAAAATAAGGGCCCTGTTCGGAATTAAATTGATAACATGTTCCAATTTTTCGTAAACATGCTGATGCTTAATTTGATGGTTGCCACTTGAAAATATTGTAAATTTCGCATGTCCCTAACTTAGTCATGCAATATTTGAATGATTCTATCTGAAGGGTACCTACGCGTAAAGAACATGTCTAGTCTAGTCACTATTTTAAATGATATTAGGGTAAGATGGGGGAATAGCGGTCACTTAAGCAATTATTAATTTATTTTTTTATTGTTATGATTTACGGTATCGGAAATTAACTTTTTACATAGCTTATATAGTAGTTTATTGATATATATGAAATACATTATCAATATATTACGGGTTTCTTATTTATTGATCATTTTGTGAAACCCTTCGTTGACCGGTATTACAAGCAAATGCGGGTAATACCGGTCTACTGTTGGGGTATTACCGGTATTTTTTTGCTTAGTCACGAAAAATGTAAATAACTTTCATAAAATCCAACAAGTACATACAATACACTTGCAAACGTACAGTAATTAACTTTAAGAAATATATTAATCGGTATAAATCACGTTAAGCTTACCTTTCATCAAATTTTCGATTTTATTACAACAAAACACGTCCGAACCTGTACACAGCTGTCACACTCACTGCGCGCGAAAGACAATGGCGCCGCTCGGTAAATTAGTTTACTCGGCCGCATACTAGTTGGCGACACTAGTAGCGATTGCATAATGTTGTTGGAAGTTTTATATTTTGACGTGACCGGCATTGCCCGCTGACTGCCATTCCCCCATCTTACCCTATAATACTACTAAATCTACAATCAGTTACAGATAACTCTTGACAATATAACATGTAACTTTTGTTTTAGCACCATTAAGAAAGTCTTGATGATTCTGCCAATGTCGAGGTTGCGTAAGACACTGCCATTATATTTTTCGACAGTACAGTAGAGAAGATAGTTTTCGGTAGTCGACGTACAAATCGCGATATCTTCGAATTCTAATTTTAATTAATGGCTTTCACTCGTGTTAAGGTGTATTTCGCTAATGTCAAGTTATTTATAGACACTCCCATTTATTAGAGAAATAAGTCCATGGATATCACACGTAAAGACCATGCCGCGAGCGGACCTGGCGAGAGGGAGTTTTCTTTTTATTGTGAGTGTATAGTGTGATTATTATTTATATCTTTAATATTTGAGTAGCTTAGTTTTTGTTTTATTATAAAAAAGTTTAGTTTTAATTTTTAATTGTATTATTGTTGAATTCTGTATTGGAAATAAATTGTAAATGTTCGGTAAAAGAGTATTTTCTCTAATGGACTAAACAGAATCACATGGGGTTAGCTCCTCACGCTTCTGTCAAGTGCTCGCGATATCTTAAAAAGTTAGTAATGTGACAGCACACGACTGTCCTTTCTATTTTCTTTCCGTGTACCCTTCAATTGTTACAAAAATACGCCTTATTCTGCTCTTAACAGAATACTTATCCACCGTCTTCTAGAAAAGCCAGAACACAGCTATCTAACCGTGCACGCGCCAAATAATATCCTCCATTACTCCTCCACGTCACTAGATTACTGCAAATCCACCTCAAATTGGAGATTTGCTTGACACAAGAAAAATTGACTAAAGCTGCGAAGAAATGAAGACCTTCAACTTAAGGGTATAAAGTCAGGCTTGCTCTAACAACGGATAAAGTTGCGAAGTTTCTAAAATACTGGGTGGTACGTTTGTAACTGGAAGATGTCAGTGACTAAATCAATTCAGAACTCAGTTTGCATGAACAGTGTGAGTAATGTTTACTAATTTATAAATGCAAAAGTGTGTTTGATTGTTAATTGTTCGCGTTTAAATATAGCATGTAGTCTGTTAGTGTTAGGTGCATGACGCAGCATAGACAACTTTTTATGCCAATTCCCTACAAGGATTTTAATAAATCTTATAAATATACTAGATGTATGTAGGTACCTACTATCAGCCCAATGGAACATAGAACTGTAACTGGAACGTTATACGAAGTAACATGATGTGTCAAACAAATTGTTTAATAATGTCACTGTGAAACTGTTCACAGTACCTATCTATGTGGTTGTGATCATAGTACCTATGAGAAATGATGCTGGACGGCAGATGGCGCTGTTTTCCATTTTCTTTGGGTGGCTCTTTACTTTTAGCGTGACGCACCGTCACTGCTCCACGTGGAGGTGGCATCCATCGTCTCAAACTAGATTCCATCCCACTATCCGTGAGATGTCGCTATTAAACCAAAAAAAACCTACAGTTTTTCTTCCATAGATTGTTTTAAGTCCTACCAAATTTCACTTAAGAATGTTATGACTATGCGAGTAAAGCCGCGGGTACAAGAAGGTATTAAATAAATTTAAAGATGACATTATTAGAGCTGTCTCCGCCAATGTTCTGTCTAAAACTTTAAATACGCTCGCCTGATATTTAAATTCCAACATGTAAGTACGTTTAGAAATCAAAACGCCACACAATTTATTTAAAATGACATGACTTTTTGATGATAATAATATATTATGATAATTTAACAAAACATTTAGTGCCTACAAGTTTTCTCTTAGCAACTTATTATAAGGACGTTGACCGACGACCGTTGACGTTGTAGGCGCCAGCCATAAATAAAGATTAACAATATTGAAAAATATTCCCTCAGGATATTTAGCTACTTTAACAATGCGGTGTATAACATAATTAGTTATTTTTTGATTAGTAACAACAAAAAAAATCAATGACTAGATATTTATAAAAGTAGAGATACAAAAGAGGTAAGATTGGTGAGCGAGAGTTAGTGGAGATGTCGGTACGGGACGCCCTAACGCACATACAGTGATCAGATTCGCGATGTACTGAATAAAGGCCAAATAAAACGCACCCAAAATCGACATACGTGCATGAAGAGGTTGATAAATGTAGGTACTGGAAGCGAAATTTGTTTTTTTTTTTTATTATTGCGTGGGAAAGCAAACGAGCACGAATGTAAGTGGAAACTGTGACCCATAGACATTCGCAAGATTTAATGCCTCTATGCAAGTCATTTCACCGGCTGTCCTATTCCCAAACCGGAACACAACATTGCGAACTGCTGCTTGGCGGTAGGTTAATGGATAAGATGGTGGTACCAACGCGGACGGACCCTGCACAAGGTCCTCCCACAAGTAAATTGTATGATTAGACCGCTGCACCTGGCGTTCCGTAGTCTCTGCCTACCCCATTGGGAGACAGGCGAGAAGGTATGTATGTGTGAAATGTGTGTATGCATGTATGTGAAGATAAGGAGAACGTTACATATTTTAGTTTAAGTTGGTCTTGTCCATACTCGTAATTGCTTATGATGAGTATGAGAATTGTTTTGCTATTGTTTGCCATGAAATATTTTTAAACTTGCCAAACTATCCACAAATACACCATCTATATTGTTATTTTTACTGAACCAAGCCGGGATTACAATGTCTACAAAGTAAGTATTAATAATAAAATTCCAAAAAATCAACTTAACTTAAAACATAACCTAAGATTTAAGATTTAAGACATTTAAGTACTAATTAATAAGTCCTAAATAAGTATTTATGGTGGTCGTATTAATCTATCGAATTCCTCTAGGTACTTTTTAAGCCAAATACTTATTGTCAGTAAACATCAACACATAGGTAACAGGTTTTCACGTATCGCAAACGAAACGATTGATAAAACTAAAGTCCCAGATAGACGTGTGATTAATTACGCCGGACCTCACTCGCCCGTGTATCACCCTAAGTACGCAAACTTCTAAAGGTAAACATACATACATACATACCATCACCCCTTCATCCCAGAGTGGGGTAGGCAGAGCTACAGAATTACCAACAACTCTAACAATTTGTTGTTAATTCTATAACCACATTTTGCAGAATTTTATATACAGTATTTTATTATTATATCGCTCTAGAATGATATTGAACTTTAATTAATATTTTAGATACTTCGTTAGCTTGCGCCATCTGTCTTCAAGTAGCCAAATTACAATGGTTAACAATCATGTTGTTTTGACTTATATGGTTTAGTCATGTATCGCCCCCGAATGAAGTTTAACTTTAAGTCGTATTGTAGATGGTCCTAGTTGCACTGGTTCCCGTAAAAAAATATTTAATACCATATCGAAAATGAGTACAGCTTGCGTCATCTGTCGTCAAGTAGGTCAATTACATTTGGTTTTGATTCATATTGAAATTTTGCAGTATCGCGACAAAATGAAATTTAACTTTAATTCATTTTATACTAGATGATCCTAGCCGCACTCGTTCCCGTAAAAAACACTACTTCCATATCAAAAATAGAGTACAACTAACGCCATCTGTCATCAAGTAGCCAAATTACAATCGATAACAATCATGTTGATTTAATTCATATGAAAGGATTTTTGTGACAAGTATCGCTCCAGAATTAAGTTTTATTCGTATTGTAGATGGACCTAGTCGCACTCGTTCCGTTTAAAAATATTGTAATTCCATATCGAAAATGAGTACAGCTTGCGTCATCTGTCGTCAAGTAGCCAAATTACATTCGATAACATTAATTTTGTGTTGACTAATATGGAAATTTAGCCATGTATCGCCCCCGAATGAAGTTTAATTTTAATTCGTATTGTAGATGTTCCACTGGACTTTTTTTGCCATATATCGTGACAGAATGTAATTGAATTTTTATTCGTAGATGGTTGAGACTGCATTCGTTCATATAAAAAATACGTAATGAGTACAGCGTGGTACAGCTTGTGCCATCTGTCGTCGAGTAGTCAAATGACATTAGTTAACAATAATGTTGATTTGATTCAAATGGAAGGGAATGTTTTACATGTATCATGCTAGAATAAAGTTTAACTGTAATTAGTTTGGTAGATGGTCCTAGCAGTACTCGTTTTCGTAGTACGCACTTTTGTTAATATTGTAACACCACACCACTGTAATTACTCACATTCAAGCAATAAATGATTTCATTTCATTTCATTTCATTTCAAATATATTCTAATTCCATATTTAAAATAAGTACAGCTAGCGCCATCTGTCGCCAAATAGCTACAACCAGATAACTTAATATCTCGAAGACAATTTATTGTATTGAGCTATTTTGCTATAAAAAAATTACTTTCATTTTTAAACCCTCCTTTTAGACCCCTTTCCATTTACTACAAGCCTTTTTAGGCAAACAAGTTATACACCTATGCCAAATTTCGATTTGGAAATATTAATAATTAAAACCAAAGTAATGTAAATACATAATATTATGATATAAAAGAAGACACTACTGACATATCAACGCACCGCCCAAACCGCTGGGTCTAGAGATTCCAAATTTGGCACGTAGGATCTTTATGAGGTCTAGGGGAGCACTAAGAAGGGATTTTCCGAAAATCAACCCCAAACGGGAAGAAATAGGGGGAGTCGCGGGGGACTAATTCTACGCGTACGAAGACGCGGGCGTCCTCTAGTCAAGTAATAATTATTTGACTTAAAACGTAACCTAAGATTTAATTATAATCATACATCTATGAATGTACCTAGATGAAGCGAAAGAAATTTGTCAAGATCGTAGCAAGTGGAAAGAAGTGCTCTGCTTACCCCTCTGGGAAACAGGCGTGATGTAATGTATTAATGTATATGTAGTCCTAAGTATTGATGTTGGTCATTTAATTTTCCTATTGAATTAAATCTACTCATAAAATCCTACTTTTTACGCCAAATACCAGTTAGTTGAAAATATCACCACAGGTTTTCAGGTATCGCAAAAATAAAGAATAATAACTTTAATTAATACTGTAGAATGGTGCTGGCATGCGCCATCTACCTTCAAGTAGCCAAATTACATTCGTTTATAATCATGCTATTTTGATTTATATCGAAAATTGGCCACGTATCGCCCCAGAATGAAATGTAACTTTAATTCGCATTGTAGATGGTCCTAGTCGCACATGTTCCCGTAAAAAATATTTTTATTCCGAAAATGAGTACAGCTTGCGTCATCTGTCGTCAAGTAGCCAAATTACAATCGTTAACAATCATGTTGATTTGATTCCTTTGGAAATTTTACCATGTATCTCGCCAGAATTAATTTAACTTTAATTCATATTGTAGATGCGTAGCAGTACTCGTTTTCGTAAAAAATACTTTAATTCCATATCAAAAATAAGCACAGCTAGCGCTATCTGTCATCGAGTAGGCAAATTATATTCTTTAACAATTATGTTGATTTGATTCATATCTGATTTCTTGCCATGTGTCAAACGTGATAAAATAAAGTTAAACTTTAATTCATTATGTAGACGGTTGTAGCCGCACTCGTTCCTTTTAAAAATACTTTACTTCCATATCAAACATGAGTACAGCTTGCTTGCGCTATCTGTCGGCAAGTAGTTAAATTACATTCGTTAACAACTTCACAATCATGTTGTTTTGATTCACATGGAAGGGAACTTTTACCATTTATCGCGCCAGAATGAAGTTTAACTTTAATTCGCATTATAGAAGTTTCTAACAGTACTCATTTTCGTAAAAACCACTTTAATTCCATACCGTCAAGTAGCCCAACTAAATTCGTTAACAATCATGTTGTTTTATTTTACATGGAAGGGAAGTTTTGCCATATATCATGCAAAAAATAAGTTAAACTTTAATTTGTATTGTACATAGTCCTAGCAGCACTAGTTTTCGTAAAAAAATACTTTGATTCCATACCGAAAATAAGTACAGCTAACGTCATCTATCGTCAAGTAGCCAAATTACATTAATTAACAATCATGTTGAGCTGATTCATATGGAAGGGAATTTTTACCATGTATTTCGCCGGAATTAAGTTTAACTTCAATTCGTGTTGTAGATGATCCTGGAATAGCACTGATTAAATCTGCCGTCTAAACTATGTCTTAAAATTAGTCAATTTAGTTTTAGTTAGTTTTAGGCTATAAGCGATGTGAACGTAGAATCGGGTCCAATGTTGGCGTGACATACACACACAATTAAGAGCCTTGTACACCAGTTCAACTTGATTAACTGATTCAATTTGAAAATTAAATATTTATAAAACCGTAAGAGTTATCATTTGTCTATCTTCGAGAAATTAACTTTATAGACCTAAAGAACGTTCCCTTAAAGTTATCGTAAATAAAAAAAACACGGTGTATAGACACCGAAGTCTCACCATAATAAGGAATCCTTAATACCACACATACCTGGAATTATTTTCATTGAACGTTGTGAAATGCAAAATGTCTGCTGCGTGTAACGGAATGCTCAGAATCAACGTTCGAAATCCAGTTCTTACTACACAATTTAGATCCACTGCTACGTTTTTCTTCGTAATTTTTATAACGAAGAGTTTTCTGAAACTTGAGTGTTCACCTCTGTACAATTATTCAATTATGTGTTTTGGATAACAAAATGTATACTTGGAAAATTCTGCAGATTTATCATGCACTGTTCGTGAATTATTGATGACGTAGTAGAAAAAAAAAATCCGACTCATTATTATGTACGGAACGGCAGCGCTAATTTAAACGTCAAGCAAAATATTACTTGCGTGTTACAAACAGGCGTGAATTTTTTGAAAATTGATTTTTATTCCTAATCTCTGACTGTGACAACCCCTGATGGCTGGGAAGCTGAATAAATTCGAAACCCCCAGTTCTGCTAGCTCGGATAGGTAAAAAGAGTGATAAGTTTTTGGAATTGTTTGTTTGAACAGCTGGTTCGTGTCAATAAATCAACCGATCGAGTTATTATTCCAGTGCGAGCCGTGCGGTCGTGTTGAGTTGGCGTGTGTTTGAGTTTGATAACGAACGCGTGTTGTGAGTGCAACGTAACTTGCATTATAACCTCTTTGGTATCGCATTGTGTTTATTTATAGACTAAACTCTGTTGGCAACTGAAGTCAACACGGCACGTGTTCCACGTTGGGCCGCCGCGGCTATGGACCCCGCTCTAATCTTCGCGAACCCGTAAGAACTAGCGATTCTGTGTCCACTGAACTTTATTTTGCTTATGCTTTTTTTTCTTGACTAGTTTGCGAACGCACTAATTTCTGCTTTGAGTGTTAACTTGTTTTTATGTTAGTAATAATTGTGTAAACAAAAACAAACTGGATAGGTACTCTTAGTCTTCAATCAATTTCCACCATGACCGCTTAAAGAGTTCTACAAGACTTTTTAGTTAAAAAAATAATGTTTTCGTATGATAAAGTATTGTAAACATGAGTGGCCTTCACTGATAAACCTGTCTAACATAGGTGTTTCATTATGATAACACCTGATATAATAATAACAGGGAAATAACATTAGCTGATTATTGATACGTAAAGTATAATCATGCAATTCATTTCTAAGATGGCATCAAATTAATTGACAACAAAGTTCTTAAAAAGGTTTTGGAAAAAGAATCATGCTTACTTTTTTGTGAATTATTTACTGAGAAAATAAATAAACAAATTTCTGCTAATGGCTAAAGAGCTTAAACACCACATGGTCTTTTGAATGTAACAAAACAAAAAATACCTTTTTTCAGAAAATATAAAAAAAAAAAACTGTTAATTATTATCAATTTTAAAAGCTGTGCCTGTTTTATAACTATTATGAATTTTGGGTTTAAAAAAAAATTATACACACAAAATAAATAATATTTACACATACAGTTCCAGTCTGTAGCAGTAAACTAAAACTATCTATAAACAGCGATATAATAGCAAAAATTGCTACAAACAGTGGAGCTGATGGTTAGGTGTCACTAAATCAGTTCACACAATAGTACATTGTTGCCTAGGCGCGGAAAGTAAGGGTTTTCCTGACGAGGTGGTTAGCAGGCCGAGCAACAGCGAGGCCTGCTAAAATACGAGTCGGGAAATCCTCGTTTCCGCCGAGGCATACATAATGCTTTTCTCAAACATATGAGGAAATAATACAAATACATTTCTAAAAAGCAAGTAATTTAATTTCCTTAGATTTAGCAGGAAGCAGGTTTTGCCTAACCGAGGCAGCTTCAGATTTTAATATAGGCGGTGTGGTACCTATTTCGTCGCTTTCGTCGCTTGAGCTCATTTTTTATAGTAAGTATTTCACACAACAAATAGTTTAATATTCAGTTTCACAATTATATTATGCAGAATGAACGAATGTTACCGACTGTCAATTGTTTTTAAATACTAACCATAGACATTGGAATGCAAATTCAAAAAGAAACACACGCACTGTGCTAAAAAAGCGAGCAGTTACCTTGGCTGTTTGGAATTTTTGTCTTGGTCCTTTTGATTTTGTATGCAAATTGACAGCATTTTTAAGAAAATATGGACATGGACGGAAAGTGTTTTCATATGGTTTTTTTACTCCTAGGAGTAAAATGAGGCTCTTTCCGTCCTTGTGTTTCAATAGGAAAACCGTTTTTTCCGAGCATGTTTGAGAAAAGATTAAACATTCCAATCAAAACACCAATCAGACATTAGAAGTAATCAGATTTAAAGGCAATCATGAATAAACACAATCTAAGGTATTACTAAACCGCGATTAGAATACACTTCGGAAGTAACGTCAGCACGTTGTCATTGCATATAAATGACAATTACTAATGGCGGATATAATACGCAATGACAGCGTGCTGACGTTACTTCCGAAGTGTATTCTAATCGCAGATAAGTAATAATTATATTGTTTTTTTTTTTTTATCTTTTTACTGTCCAAAAGTTTTAATTAGGTAATAAAAATTGATTTAAATAAGGCTGTGAGACTGTGTCACTAAAAACTTTAGTTCAAGGCTGCCCAACTTTTTTAACAGTCAGGCAAAACTCAAAATGTACTAATTTGCTTGTGCCGCCCATTGGGCTACGATGTTGTCCATGGGCTTGCGGTTAAGCAGCCTTGACTTAGTTTAACACAATCAATGCCAAAATCTTTGATTTCCATATAAAAGGAACCACTGACAGATACTGGCAGTAAAAGTGGTAATGTTGAAATGCATACAATATCTTAACTATGTTGTGAGTGAGATTTCATTTAAAATGACACCACGTATTGAAGCACACTTTTTATAAATAATAACTTCTCCATTTTAATGTTTCCATTTAACTAATAAAAAAATAATCTTATAATAACTTATAGAATTGAGCTTAAAATTAAATATTGCTTACACATTTAACAGGATAAATATCAAACATAGTGAAAATTTAGTGACACATCAATGTGCAAACAATAAACAACAGAATTGATTTTAAAGTGAAGAGATCAATATTTTTTAGTTTATTTAACTAACAATTCTAGTCAGTTATGTTATGTAACATTATCGCTGGCAAACCTCTTCCAAATTATCTTAAACTAGCAGTTGCCTGCGACTCCAACCGCGCAGAAAAGTAAAACAGCCTATATTCATCAGGGATAATGTAGCATTGTAATGGTGAAAAAAAATTTTAAATTGGTCCAGTAGTTTCGGAGTCAATTCAATGCAAATAAAGAAAATATCAATGTAGATAAATAATTTAAATCAACAATGCACAACTAACTAAAATTGGCAAAAATTCAAAACACTATGTCCTTTTTGCATTGCACTGGGTTAGAAATTTCTCAATCTACAAATCTCAGCCTACATTTCACGGTCTATTCTGACTAGTTACATTGTTAGTTCCATTGATGTAACTAGATGGTTTTTTTTTTCCTAGTAGTTACATTCAACGAAGATGGTTTCTGTAATGGAACTACATGGACTTTTTTTTCCGAGTAGTTACATTAATAATATTATTAGATCAAATGATCATTATTTAAAATAATAATTATTGAATCATATAACAACATTTAATATATTTAAATATGATATAATTATTATTTTAAATAATGATCATTAATTGATCCATTACGGAAACCATCTTCGTTCAATGTAACTACTAGGAAAAAAAAAACCATCTAGTTACATCAATGGAACTAACAATGTAACTAGTCATAATAGACCCATTTCACACGCAAATTATGAGTTTATGTTTGAAATTGTAAACAATATAGAATTAATTATAAAATAACTGTGTAAACTCATTGTGTTACAACCGACTGCTGTTGCGTTTTTACAAAATACCGGCCAGGTGCGACTTAAAGTCGCACACAGGGTTCCATACCATTATTGTACGTAGGTCCTTTTGTTTTCAATAATATATTTTTTATTATTTGATGATATGGATTTGTTGTTATAGCGGCTAAAGTAATACACACTATCTTTAAAGCGTTTAATGACGCTTCATGAGATACAGCCAACTAAAAGACAAACTGACAATCCATCAATCAATCAATAGCCTATTTATTCAGAATTAAGAAGCGTTACATTGTGTTTTAATTAGATCGTGCCTCATGGCAAAGGCGTCGTCTAACAATTTCCATTGCTGTCTTATTCTTAGAGACTCCTCCTCCTATCTTTTGGTTGTCTGGTCTTCCTCTGCTCCTTTTTGTCTTTCCTTGACTATTTTAATCCACTTGTCTTGTTTGCTTCGCAACATGTGACCTGTCCATCTCCACTTTTGCTGTTCAATTTTGGCAAGCACATCCGTCACTCTAGTTTTCTCCGCTATCTTTGCACTTTGTATTCATCTCTTTTCTTTATACCTGACAAACTGAAGGCTGAGTCTTCGTAAAAGGGTCTCGTTAGCACCCTTTGGGTACAGAACCCTAAAAGATTAACGGATTCCCACTCCACTAACTAAACAGTTCATGTGAATGTACACAATGCATTATTATTATTCAGAGGGCCTTTGTCCTGCTATGTTTATATAACATTTCAATAACAGAATTATTACATCACAACCTCTCAATAGGACAAAACTCATTTTAAAATTCATATGCGACGCGCTGGCCTAGTTGTTAGTGTCCCTGCCAACAAAGCTATCAGTCCTGGGTTCAAATCCCAGTAAAGGCAGATATGCATTTGTGTCATGAGACTAAATATTTGTTCGACAGTCGTGGAGATTTTCTATGTATTTAAATTTATATTTCTCTATATAAGTATTTATATCGTTGTCTAGTACCCATAGCACAAGCCTAGAGCTTAGTTTGGGACTAGGTCAATTGGTGTGACATGGTCCCTTAATATTTATTTATTAAACTATTGTTAAAAAAAATAACCTCCATCTCATTCGTTTGATTAAAATATTATCACCTGTGTCACTCCCACAACCAAAATTAATACCTCTTATGAAATTTCAATGAAAGTTTCAGAATCATTTCCATCTAAGTATGTAGCTTTTAGAAGCTGTAATTTTCGCAGTTAAGGAAATTTTATAACGTGTCAGGAATCGCTCATCACATCACTAGCCAACACTGTATATACACATATCAAGTAAAAAAAATTGCAGATTTGACAAAAAAATAGCTCGGCTTCATGACGTTTTGAACTTCAGTCCATGGAGAATCAAACGTGCACCACTACCCCTTGGCCACGCGGCTATTGTCACTTGATGCCGAATTTTCGAATCACTATTCGCTCTACTGATGTTAGAAGTAACTGAATTTTGTTATGAAACTTAAGTGAAATTAATGCGGTAACATTTCTTTCCGAAACATTTCTATAATTTTCTACAGTTGAAATATTTCACCGTTGGAAACTTATATTCTTACACCGATGGGATAAGGCGTCTCGGTTCCAATCGTGAAATTTGGTGCTTTAGAAGCTTTTTCAGCAGGCTGAAATATCGTTTCAGTCCAATTCAGAGATAGCTCTATCACATACCAGATTATCAAAATTTCGACCAACTTGCTCTATCTCTATCAGATTATTAACCCATTTTCAGATTTTTCAGGCGTTTTGATGACCCTATATGTGCATTTGAAGCACATTTCAGTATATGGCCATTTTCCACTAAGAGGGAAAGAGATATCATGATAAGAAAGAGACAGCGATAGTGAGACCCTTTGAGAAGTGTGTGAAAGAGATAACACGATTGAAAATGAGACGGCAATACGCGGAATATTCCAGACCCGTGAGCCAAGGACATCGCGATTTTGAACAAAACAAGGTAGAAAGGCGTAGAACATTCGAGCAACGAAGTCTCGATCGTTCTCGGCAGGTTTGGGTGTTTTCCATGTATTGAAGTATTTATTTCTCTCTATAAGTTTATCGTTGTCTAGTACCCATAGCACAAGCCTAGAGCTTAGTTTATTTATACCGTGTGGTTGCCGGCTTAGAATTGTGCCACTCCATGTCTTCCCATGGAAGTCGTAAGAGGCGACTAAGGGAATAAAGGCTTGTAGTACTGTTAGGCGATGGGCTTGCTACCTGTCACTAATATACACTGTTAAACATCTTAGCCTAGTTGTGCAAATTGTGGTTACAGAGTTATCAACAAGTTTTTGGAGTTGTTGGTAATTCTGTAGCTCTGCCTACCCCACTCTGGGAATGAAGGCGTGAAGGTATGTATGTATGTATGTATTTATTTATTAAAAGTACAGTAGTTTTAACGAATTTATTCTTTGCAACTTTGCATCCGTTTCGTGTCTTTAAAAATGCATTGTAAAGGAAATTGCAAAACATTTCTCCAAAATGAAACATCTGAATCATGTCCAAGCGTCATAACAACGGCGTGGGTAGCTACTCCGCGGTAAAACCCACGCGTATGAAGCCAAAGCAACGAATAAAAAAACACGCACAATTAAGAAGGATTATGAAAAATAATATCTATATGTTTCTTTTCTTTTTGTGTTTAAATTTGTTTCGTTCTAAGAAATAATTTCTTGGAAAGGAAAACGTACAGACGGCTTCATCCATTTTTTCACCTTATAGCTTTGTAATTAGGCCCAAAATTTGATAAATATTTATTTATTTAATTACCCTATATTGCACAAAAAAAAATACGAATGGAGGACTTAATGCCTAATGGCATTCTCCACCAATCAACCAATTAATCATACAGAAACTAACAAAAGTGGTGCACAGAAATACAAAGCAAAATACATATTTATAAAATAACTAGCGGGTGGTAGGACCTTGTGCAGGGTCCGTCCGGATCGCTTCCACCATCTTATTCATTAACCTACCGCCAAACAGCAGTGTTCGCATTGTTGTGTTCCGGTTTGGGGAATAGACAGCCGGTGAAATGACTAGCATAGAGGCATTCTATCTTAGTCCTCAGGGTTGGCAACGCATTTGCAGTCTTACGATTGCATTGCAGTCTTGTGAATGCGAATGTCTATGGGTCACAGTTTCCACTTAACATCAGGTGGCCTGTGTGCTCGTTTGTCTTCTCGATGCCATAAAAATAAAACTATATTTCACTCGAAAAGTACTTACAAAACACACAAACAAAACACAAACAAACAAACAAATACAAACAAATACAAATGATATACACACACACACAAATACATATAAAAATAAATATACATATATTTGTAGTCGTTTTTTTTTTCATAATATCTACAACATATAAAAAAGGGAGAGAAACATTCAGTATGCATATTTTTATCTTCACAATCCTCGTAAACAGTAACTCTTTGTGTGTTGTTATATAATATTAAAACGGCTTGTTGTGGAACGGTCGATAGAGCGAGCGAAGCGATACGAGCGAGTTTAAAGCTACCTTATTGGTCAAAAATTCAAAATTCAAAATATTTATTCAGTAAATTGGCCACATGCGGGCTCTTTTACACGTCGGAAAGGTACAGTGAATCTACCATTGATTGTGTGATTGAGAAAGCACGCCCCACAATGTTGTTTGTACGCTCTGACGGGACAACTTAAGCGGCAATTCGGATGGTTGGTTAAGAATTACGTACCAGAACCAATCCATTACAATAATAGGAACCTTGACTTTCAACGATAATTTAAAACTAACGTGAATTCGAATCGAGTTTTTAAAACTGCGCGGTTATTAAGAAACCAGTCGTATAAAATGCGAAATAAATACATATCTAAACACCAATTTATTCAGAAATATCGAATACAAGTGCCGTTAAAATAGGGTCCTTGTCTAACACGTGATATTTAGATTCGAAAGAAGAAGAAGGAGTATTGAACTTTAGTTGGTAAACAAGAAATGATTCATTGATTATTTCAGTCGTCATGTTTTTTAACGGTTTTTACTTAATCTTGGAAAAGTACCGGGATCTTTTAACAGAAAGTTTTAATGATAAACCAGAATCTATAATTGAGTGGACCTCTTAGACAACAAAATGCACAAATGCCAATGTCACGGAATTATTTGTGCTAGGTCTATTATACATTTATCTTTACTGTTATTGTAATCGTATTCTTCATGTTATGATAGCTCTTATTAACTATTGTAGGAATGCGTGTAGTATCAGCGTTATCTTGTATCCCTTACGCTCGCCATAAGCCCCACGAGTACGAGCGAGAGAGTCCGATAAAAATAATTTATTGCCGACACGCTCAGTTGGTAATGGCCCTACAATAGGTTGTAAAGGCAGCTAAGTCATAAGCAATACAATTGCCGTAGGGGTAAAAACAAAATGGAATTAGTAGAGTCCTAGAGGCCCTAATAGCATTGATATTGAAAATACTTTGGCTTGGTCTGTTGTATAGACTATGTCGTAGACAACATGATCTAGACTATGACTAGACTCAGTTGCATTCAGGGGCCTAATGGCTGCGTTTATCGCGTGACGAAGTGAGCATAATTCATCCGTCACCTTCTGACACGTAAATAAGTACGAGAGTGACGTATGCTTTATCTACTTTTTACACGCGACGCTATATACGCAGCCGTCCATACTATACTATCCGCAAAATTAAGAGGCGAGTCGGGCAAGGGTACCAGGTGCGAAAGAGATAGCATGATTCCTATGATTTATGACCCGACTCTCCACTTAATTTTGCGGTTAGTAGGTATAGCCCGCAGGCCCTATAGGTACCCTTCTGTTTCATTATGAACTTAATCCGTTGACAGATAAGATATAATATGACGTTTTCTATATCGGAATATAAAAAGGGTGTGACTCAGTGTATAACGACCTAATAAAATGAGAGTACAGACATCGTAAACAACGTTCAGAGAATAACGGACTTTAAGTCAATACGGTAAGAACTAAGGTAATTTTGTAATTTTCGTAAAGGAAATTGGGTTTTTTGCACCCAGTTTATTTGGTACTTTTCATGCAATACAATATTTAAATAGTTCGCTGTCGAAAACGAGAGGTTCGTTGATTGCAATTAGAGATTAAATAAATAAATATCACGGGACAATGTCTCATAAATAGTTCTTGTTCTAAAATGTCCTAAACTAAGCTCTACACTTGTACTTTAGATACAGTCAAGTACAAAAATATGTAACGAAGTTCTTATTACACTGGAATAAAGTGCATTGGGACATATTTTTGAGATGTTTCTCACATAAACACGACTGTACTAGACAACGAAGCAAAACTTATATAGAGAGATACATACTGAAATGCGTATAGAAAAAATCCAAGATTCAGGAACAAATACTCCCGCATGTATTTTTCCATACCTAGAGTCTAGCTAGCTTAGCAGGCAAGATCACCATCATTAGGCTAATCGGGTGCTTACCCACTGTACACCTCCCGAGGCCACTCCCGCTTTCGCGGAGCTCCTACTTCAAGGTTGTTTTGGCCCTTCGGGCCTTCTGAAGAACTAACATAGCCTAAACCTACCTGTTAATTTTGGCCAGTCTACTCTCCTTAATCCACATAGGTGGACCATGGGCAAGTCGCTGGCTAATCGCATTATCCATATAGCGGTATACCTAGTTAAAGGGTGATGGGCAATTTTGTATGGACCCCGTCCCCACCCTCCAACAGTCACGGGATGCATGTTTATATGTTCGTTAGGACCCAAAACAAGACAAAATAACTATTTTAGTAGCTAAATCGATGGGATTTTTTCTATAAAAAAAACCTTTCAAGAGTCATGCAATACAAGAATGTGTTCATTTTTAAACCAATTCCATACGATATGATAATGGTTTTCCAAGAAAACCCCATACATAGGACGATCGTCGTCATAGTAAAAAATCATCAGGTTGCCAAGATCTATCAAATGAGATGTTTCGTTTCTGTTGGTGGGTGGGGACATTTTGCCCATTGTCCTTTTATATAAATAAATAAATGTCACGGAAATTGACCTTTTCCCAAACTAATTGTAAGCTCTAGGCTTGTAGGTACTATGAGTACTAAACAACGTAATAAATACTTATAAAGAGAAATGAATATGTACTTAAATACATAGAAAACTTACAAGACTCGGAAACAAATACTTGTGCTTATCACACAAATATTTGCATATTTATTTTTATTTTGGACGAGTGCGGTTTCCACGACCACATTACCCGCATTCAGCTACAGATAAGTATAACGTATTGATGTTAACAATTAAAAGTTAAAACTAAACATATTTAAATTAAAATGAAACTAACTAAGCTACTCAAATATTAACGATGTAAATAATAATCACCTCTATAAAAAGAACACCCCCTCTAGCAGGTACGCTCGCGGCATGGTCCCTATGACACTGGCTGCATTTCCTCTCTGGATAGCTTAGCTAGCCCAATCCTTTGGGAGAGGTAAGCACCAGCTCTCCGGAGGTGACTATGAGCAGGAATGACAGAGGTCCCATGGCCTATACTGCAAGTGCCACTCATTCGTAATTATTTAATAATGATAATAATAATAATATTTAGTATATCTCGAATAATGGTAATTATTCAATAAATAAATAAAAATTATAACTGTCATTTTGTAGTTACATTTAACAAAGATATTTCAATCTTTTTTCGTCAAACCAGATCGACATTTTCATCATAAGATTGGTTAGTTTTATTCCTGAAGATAACTACACACTACACGGTTTTTGACAACAAAATTAAAAAAATTAAAAAACCTGATATGGCGAACTCTACTTTTTTTTTAAAAACGTGTATAAATTAACATGCTCATAGAGATTTATCTGAAAAGCAAACGATTTTTTTAAGTATTATGTTTATTATTATTACTGAGAAAAAAACAGTTTTCGCTACACCCGCTTTTCACTAGTGGTCGGAATGACGTCATTTTGTTTGCAAACGCGTTTTGTTTTTTTAAGTTCAGCACTAGGTGTGACGTAGAAAAAGACCATGTGGCGTTTAAGCTTTTTAGCCATTAGCAGATTTGTTATTTATCTTCTCATAGATTTTTTAAATAGTATTCTTTTGGCATGTCTTCTTTCAGAACGCATTTAAAAAAAGTTTCTGTTGTCAATTCTTACCCAGCTAAGTAACTGATTAAAGTTAGCTTGCTAATTGAATAAATAAATGGGAACGACGTTGCCACTGACATATACTTAAGATACAGACGTTACGTGTCGCAGAACCGATGAGAGGTGGAGCAGGAAGGTTCTCGAATGGAGACCACGCTTAGGCAAACGTAGTGTAGGCCGCCCCCCGGCTAGATGGACCGATGACCTGAAGAAGGCAGCTGGCAGTGACTGAATGCAAAGGGCGGGAGATCGTGCGTAGTGGCGCTCCTTGGGGGAGGCCTATGTCCAGCAGTGGACTGCAACAGGCTGATATGATGATGATGATGACAGACGTTAAACCTATGTGCCTGCCCTTTGTATGATCCGTGGCATCGTGGGTCAATTACTTCGTTCCTGAGAGTAATTAATTCCACGCAGACAGACCCACCGTTGAAAGGAAGATCTTTCCCATATTTAGTTTTGGTCATAATTACTTTGTTGACATAATGGTAGTCATAATTTTGATATCACTGGAACCGTATATAACCTTTTAGATTTTCTTAAATATCTTACGTGTAGATAAGATAAGATAATCCCGAAACGGTAATGACATTTTTTTTAAGGCAGACATCATATGCCCCCGAAAACGTATATTTATTTATTTATTATTTATTTTATGGCATAGGAAGGCAATCGAGCACACAGGCCACCTGATGGTAAGTGGAAACTGAGACCCATAGACATTCGCATTCACAAGAATGCAAATGCTCTGCCAACCCTGAGGACTAAGATGGAATGCCTCTATGCTAGTCATTTCACCGACTGACTTATCCCCAAACCGGAACACAACAATGCGAACACTGCTGCTTGGCGGTAGGTTAATGGATAAGATGGTGGTACCAACCCGGCCGGACCCTGCGCAAGGTCCTCCCACAAGTAAACGGAAACGGATAACACGTTTTGTATAGGTACCATTTTGATGCTTAAATAAAAAAAAATGTAGGTCACGAACGCGACATTTACCGAAATTTTAACAGTACAAGGTCAATTGACGTAGTCATTGCATACATTAAGAGAGTGCCGCTTATCTGGATGACGTTTTGTTAATGAATTGACTCGTCCGATGTATATTTTTATCTTTGGTTTAGGTCATCTAAAATCTGGGTTGAATGTACTTATTGTTTTATTTGATGTTTTGTTTATACCTGTGTGGTTGCCGGGTTAGAATAGTGCCACTCCATGACTTCCCGTGGATGTCGTAAGAGGCGACTAAGGGAATAAAGGCTTGCAGTACTGTTAGGCGATGGGCTTGCAACCTGCCACTAATACGCTGGTAAACATCTTAGCCTGATTGTGCAAAATGTGGTTACAGAATTATCAACAAGTTTTTAGAGTTTTTGGTAATTCTGTAGCTCTGCCTACCCCTCCCCGGGAACAAAGGCGTGAGTTTATGTATGTATGTATGTATGTTGTTTATCGGCATTCCTATTATTATGTTTTTATTTAGTGCTTACTGAATGCAAATTTAACCGGTGAACCGGCCGGAGGCAGGGATGTGATTGTACATCCGTATCCGTAACCTCCTTACGATTATGATAGAATTACAGCCCATCCTTGTTTTCCGGAAACTTTCCTTGACCAGCTTGTAGTCGCCTTTACGAGGTAATCTATTCGAAATTCACCCTACTTAACAACTCCGAACTATCAATTCAAAATTGACGAGTTTATGAAGGAATAGAAGGTCTAATAACCTTCTTCTGCAACTAAGTGAGGTGAGAGAATTTCAAAGTCAAGATCAAAACTACGATTGTGCACTGCCTTTCAAATACTTGAATGCGGTTTTAAATTTTGGAATGTAATATAAATTTACATACATACATACATTAAATCACGCCTGTTTCCCAGAGGGGTAGGCAGAGACCACTCCTCCTTCTTTCCACTTGCTACGATCTTGACAAATTTATTTCGCTTCTTCCACATCGAGTCATGCA
Organism: Acleris emargana; assembly: GCA_927399475.2. Classification (NCBI taxonomy): domain Eukaryota; kingdom Metazoa; phylum Arthropoda; class Insecta; order Lepidoptera; family Tortricidae; genus Acleris; species Acleris emargana. The sequence goes on from OV656846.1 coordinate 2,177,687, forward strand.
CGCACGTCAGTAACATGAATTTAGTAACGATTATAAAGTTCGAAGTTGAGTCTGACCGACGGTCATATTTAAAGTGATTTTTGAGGTCAAATTAGGTATACCTTCTACAGCATTTTTTGTTTCTTCTTTAACATCATACACACCAGTAACTTTACCTGTCAACGTCAACAGGGTTTTATCGAAAAATTTCCTAAGGAATTAAGAAATTACATCCTTTTTTTTCTAGCTTTAATCGTTTGTTATCTGTGCATTCTCCATTAGTTTTTCTTCTTGGTTTTAACAGACTCATGACAGTAATTAACCAGGGCTGGTATTCTAGTCGGTAAAAACCATATCGTCTTTGACTTGTCATAATATTGTCAACTTATTCATGGCTCCTATTTACTTGCCAGTGATGGCGGCTGGCTGAGTTAAAAACAATTCAAATTATGATATCGGTTTTACTGAATAGAGGTCCAGTTCTAAAATGTTTACAGTTATTACACTTATTACATTCCCAACTGCCAAGGGACACTTTATCGGGTCAATTTCGTATGAAATCCAAAGAGCCCCACAATATCAAAGAAGTCAGCTATCTGCAATGGACTAGTATAGCATTCTATACTCTATTAGTAGGTACATACATACATACATAAACTCACGCCTTCATTCCCAGTGGGGTAGGCAGAGCTACAGAATTACCAACTCGAATAACTTGTTGATAATTCTGTAACTCTATTAGTAACGACATTAAATTTAAAATGCTTCTTCTATTACTATGCAGTTAGCCGCCTTCTTACGGGGAGCCTTCTACTTCTACGGGGAGCCTGGTGACACTAATATACATGACTACCCTGCGCAGTGACACGGAGTTGGCGCTGGAGCTGGGGGAACAGGTGTTCCTCGACGATGAGGAGTACACCTCGCGGGCGCCGGCGTCGCCCACCACCGTGCCCAATGTGCGCCCCTACCGCCCCCCCTCCACAGGTACGTGGAACGAATGAACCCGACTGGCTTGTCTCACCGCCGACAAAAGAAGCGAAAGCTATATATATACTATTCTCTCGCTCAATAAAGAAAATATATAGATCTATTTATTTATTATTTATTTTTATGTCATAGAGAAGGCAAACGAGCAGAACAGACCACCTGATGGTGAGTGACACTGTGACCCATAGACATTAGCATTCACAAGACCGCAATCCTAAGACTGCAATTGCACTGCCAACCCTGAGGACTAAGGTGGAATGCCTCTATGCTAGTCATTTCACCGGCTGTCTTATCCTCAAACCGGAACACAGCAATGCGAACACTGCTGCTTGGCGGTAGGTGAATAGATAAGATCTGTCAATAAAAGAGACACTAATATTAACACGTAATCGCTGGCTGCCGGCGAGAACTCTCTCCAACAAAAGATATTTATTCCGTGTGAATAAAAGAGACGCATAGATTAATGTTGATCGCTGGCTCTACTCGTTTCTCGCTCATCGTCGACGGTGGAATAACCGCCAGAAGGTGGACCTCATTGGTCGAATGTAACTTAGACAGCGTATTACCTAGACAAGCTGCTCGCGTATACCCTTTGAGATCAGAGATAGAAAACACAACCTGACCAAATTACAGATCACCTTTAGCAGACAAAGCTTCTGTCATTTAGTGCCTAAATTATTATCGGAGAAATGTTATGTTTTCATCTTTTCGAAATTCAGATATCTACGAAACTTATGAAAACACACATAAACAAAGAACGTCACACAATACAAATCGTGTGGAATGAGATAGAAGTAAAGATGTATTATTTTTTCGTGTCCCGTTTACTGTATGCCTGTCCACGAGTGTAACAAGCGACAGCAAAATAACTGGGGCATTACCATGACATTGTAATGCAGTTCAATTTACGGTTAGCAAAAAGGATAGCCATATATAGCTCTAGCTCTGTCCCTTACACTCGTCCTAAAATGAATTGGGTGAGTAGTTTTTTGAAGTGGTGTATTTTATATTTTATTTCGATAGGAAGTATTATATAAATCTGAAAATAAAAATCCTTTTATTTTTATCTTCTATAGTTTGGACAAATCAGCGTGCTGCGGCTCTTGTCGTGTCGTGGAGTGTCGGGACCAGAGATGGGCAAAATTTATTCGAATGACGAATAACGAATAAGAATAACCAAATTATTCGCGAATAACGAATGAAGTTCTCGAATGATTATTCTTATTCGAATAAATTATCTGTCGAATAATTTATTTGCGAATAATTTATTTTCGGATTAATGAATTGCCAAGAATTCCTTTGTTTATTTTACTACCTGGGTTCATCCCCTAACCTTATTGTCAATCTTTAAGGTGTTGAAATAATATGCAGTGCCTACTTATAAACGAGTCACTTTATTTATTAATAGTGTTAGTTATTTGAATAAAATAACGAAAAAATAGTCTTATTATTCATTCATGGAGGATTTATTCGCGAATAAATCATTCGCAAATAAATTATTCGCCGAATAAATCATTCGAAAATAAATTATTCGCGAATAAAAATATTACGAATAATTTTTTATTCGGATAATTATTCGAATAACTATTTATTCGAATAATGCCCATCTCTGGTCGGGACTCATTAGTAGTCTCGCATATTAGGACTGCACCGAACCAACGTCGAGCGTCCAGTGACGCCCTCAATACAATTATTGTGTTTTCTGATAAACTAAAGAATTTCAATTGAATTGGACGATGATTTTGTAGAGCAAGTAAAAACACAATTTATGGGATACGTAACCAACTTTGATAACAGTTACCCTTTGAGAAGCCACTTCTTTCTCTCATATATCTTATAAGTTGTGTTTTCATTTGTAGTACAAAAAAGCACCGTTCGATTTCAAGAAAATACATTAGCTTATTAGAAACTCAATAATAGTAATGAGTGGCGCCACTGTACATCCGGCGTACGCTCGGCGCAATCTTAAGTATAGTCTTTATTATTTCTACTGAGCCGATCTTCTACACAAAGGCCATTGTTTGTAAACAATACCATTGTCTTTCTTTGTGTCCGTAACACCAAGCCGATTACATAAAAAAAAGTTAGAACTACATTGAATATACATTGAATTATCAACCCTACCCTCTTAGTCAGTAGGTTTAAAATGTAAAGTGTCAGGATACAGATATAAGTCTTTATTATTTGAACTGTGCTTATTCTTTACACAATACTATCATCTACACAAAACTTATATCTGTATCCTGACACTTTACATTTTAAACCTACTGACTAAGAGGGTAGGGTTGATAATTCAATGTATATTCAATGTAGTTCTAACTTTTTTGTATGTAATCGGCTTGGTGTTACGGACACCAAGAAAGACAATGGTATTGTTTACAAACAATGGCCTTTGTGTAGAAGATCGGCTCAGTTCAAATAGTAAAGACTATACCATGTAAGGACTAACCTCTTGGCATTCAAGCTTTAGTCGTAACTAGGAAGATACTGATAAAAAATATTCCTAAGCGATTTCCTTCATCGTGACTATTTACTCGTATGACCGCATCACGCGTCACGCGTCGTGAGATTCACTGCGATCTCTTAATTGACAACAATTCATTTTGTGCTAAGGTAGTAAAATAAAATACCGTTTCTAGATTTTACACTGCTGATTACAGTAAAAATATCTTTGGATTTTTTTATGCAGTAGTTTTTTTTTGTATTTAGGAAAAACAGTAAAAAAAGTTGGATTGTTAATGTTAGGAATACACTTATAGTGCCCTTAGTCCATTTATTACCAAAGGAATTCAAAAAAATATACTACTGTCATGTTCATTGTTTATCTGTCTGACGGATTACTTGATTCTGACGACACGCTTTCAATTCTACGCAAAATAGTTTATTTATTTTAATGGCGTCTACAAATTACGTAATTAATTAAATTACGCAAAATAGCAAATTTGTGAACGAACGGCAGCGAATGATGACATGACATGATGACAGTTTTGTTTACTGTTTAAAGTTACTTTTTTAATTTTTATATCAGGCTAAGATCACGACATCAGTATTCCTAACTTTGTATATACGGTCTTTTTAATGACTATTTCTTTAATAAATTATTAACGACGAATTTAAGTTAAATAAAGAAAAACCAAGAAATACGGGTAGTCTAATTTTTAACCAGCTATTATAAACGCGAAAAAACAATAATGTTTTTTTTTTTGAAATGTTGTCAATTTAGAGTCCCGTTCTGCATTCTACTTAATCATAAGTCATAACTGTTGTATTGCGCTTTGGAGAACCCAGGAGGATGCCTTTTATTTTGAAAACGCCTCATTTCCTTCCTAGGAGTTAAATAAACTGTTATTGAAACCCATTCCGACGACGCGCTGGCCTAGTTGGTTGGTAGTGACTCTGCCTACGAAGCTAGCGGTCCTGGGTTCAAATCCCAGTAAGGGCAGATATTTGTGATGAGCGCGAATATTTGTTCCTGAGTCATGGATGTTTACTATGTCTTTAAGAATATATTTATCTATATAAATGTTTATATCGTTGTCTAGTACCCATAATACAAGCCTAGAGCTTAAATTGGGACTTGGGGTATTGGTGTGACATTGTCCCCTGATATTTATTATTATTATTTATTATTCCTGAGGGGTTATTATAACTGCAGTTCAGTTTACGCTAACAGAAAAGGACAGTGCTATACAACTGCTATAGCTCTGTCCTTTACACTCGCCGTAAAATGAACTGCATAGTTACGTCATAGTAACCCCTCTGTTCGCTTTGATTTTCTTTACTTATGTCATTTGTATACTTAAGACTGCGCCGAGCGTACGCCGGATGTACAGTGGCGCCCTCATTACTATTATTGAGATTTCTAATAAACTAAAGTATTTTCTTGAATTCGGACGATGCATTTTTGTACTACAAATAAAAACACAACTTATACGATAAATCCCATAGTTTACTAACAATTGACCTTCGAGTTATCAACTAAACGGAAAAAAGTGGCCACCTTTTCCCGTTAAGCTGACTACTCAAAGGGTAACTATTATCAAAGTTTTTTACGTATCCCATAAATTGTGTTTTACTTGCGCTACAAAAAAGCATCGTCCAATTCCATGGAAATTCTTTCGTTTATCAAAAAACACAATAATAGTATTGAGGGCGCCACTGGACGCTCGACGTTTGCTCGGTGCAGTCTTAATCGCAAGCAACCATGAAAACTCCCATACAGTCATTTTAATCAAATGCGCCAGCGCCGTTGGGAATAACAAGGAGCTATTCATAATTCATCGAAATGTTTTTGCAAATAAAATTTGAACGATTTCTTCCATTGTTTGAGATAAGCATTTGTATAAATGCCTCGGCGGAAAGGGGACGCCTGACTCGTATTGTAGCTGGCCCCTCTAAGGCGTCGCAAACTCCAGGCAATGCCATATTTTCCGGTCCTTTACAAAATAATATACTTACAGTCGCCAGCAATAATAATAATAGTTTTTTTTTTATATTATTCGACATTGTGCTCAAAAATACCTGACACGATCTTATGCCTCTAATAAACAGACGTGTCAGAGATTTTTGAGCCTAATGTTGGATAATATACTATTGCTGGTGATTGCACTATACAGAGCGTCCCACGGCTATCCCACATGGAAGGAAAGTACCTTGAATTTACATTTGATGTATTTGTACATTACATATAAAATGTAGTTTTACAAGAACCAGTATGAAAGTTTCCACGAGCTACAAACTGAACTTAGACGTATTATTCTAAATATCCACCACAACAAGATTACAAAATCGACAGGGAGCGAAATAATCAAAAGAGTGCGACCTTGTATTCAACATGAAGGACTCATTTTGAGCATTTGATAAATTGATTAATTTGGTATTAAAAATGTTAAAATTCATCGTCTTCCTTTTATTTCTGACACTATGTTATTTAGCAAAAAATAATCCTTATGGTGAAGCCTTTCGATCTGTATGATAAAGCTACAGGGTAATTATTTTCTCGTATAACGGGTTCGATCCCCGGTTCATCCATGTAATTATTGCCGCACGGGCACTTTTACACGTCTAGAATCTACCAGCGCTTCACAAGAGGAGACCACTGCTGAGAAGAAACGTAGCAAAAAACTCGGCAGTCAGTCATATTTTAAATATATTTAATGTTTTAATGGTATCTTATCTAAAATAATTAACTAAAACTATTAGCCTGTTTTTGCAAAATGTGGTTAAAGAATTAACAACAAATTGTTACAGTTGTTGGTAATTCTGTAGCTCTGCCTACCCCACTCTGGGATGAAGGCGTGATGGTATGTATGTATGTATGTATGGTATCTTATCTTTCAGTAAAATATTTCATCTACATTATTCAAGGTACTTTCCTTCCATGTGGCATAGCCGTGGGACGCCCTGTATAGTATACACTTTAAATTGTAATATCTTCTTATGCGGAAAATGCCAGTAATTCGAAACACTGCCAAACCGACTTTTAAAACATTGTATTCAGTCATAACATATTGTGACCGGTATATCCGCGTGGTTTGACCGACTTCCCGGTGGTCTCTGCCTGGAAACAGACTGGTGTAACAAGACCATCGCTGATACAACCATTGGGTCATGATATTGGACTCTTGGTGTCAAACTATCGTGATTCGGTATGGATTAGTTTACGAGCGAGTGTCAGTTACATGGATTGGGAGCCCGTTGGTATTTATTTTATTTTATCATGTATTTTGTTGTATAATAGGGTGACGGAACCAGTAATGGACAAGGCACCAATAATGGACACTTGATTCTTATTTTACAGAAGATAAGGGTTATTCATTTGTTTTGCAACAATCAATTTAGGACCGTATGAAATTTGATTTAAGACTGAAGTGTCCATTACTGGTGCCTGTCAGCTAAAAGTGTCCATCATTGGTGCCGTCACCCTAATACCTACAGTCTGTGAGCACTTAGAAAAGGCTTCGGTTTAGTACTTCTCTCTCACTCGCTCTTAATAAGATCATATGAGAGCGAGTGAGAGAGAAGTACTAAACCTCAGCTCTTCTAAGTCCTCACAGACTGTATATTATATACATACATACTGCCGTCCGATCACTAAAAGGCCGTTAAGTAGCATTTTGTCAATTTTGAGTTTTATATATAGCACAAAAGAGATTTTTTTTCTCTATCGACTAGTATATAAAACTCAAAATTAACAAAATGCTACTTAACGGCCTTTTAGTGATCGGATGGCAGCATACATAAACTCACGCTTTCATTCCCAGAGTGGGGTAGGCAGAGCCAGTGCTGTAAACTCTCCTGGATTTCCAGGAGATTACATGTTTTTTAGTAAAGTCTCCTTCACTACTGCTTTTTTTTAAATATTCTACATTATCTCCTGGATTTTCAAAAAAACAGTAAAATAGCCCTCTTAAAAGTGAGTAAAATGGAACGTTTTGGTATTTTATTATAAGTATAAATTGCATTGAAAGAGTGGAATCGACTTATTCGACTATTTCTACGTCACGTCACTTACGGTCGTCAATTTAAATCGAGTATCAGTATCGGAACGTTTGAAACTTTTGCTTAGCTATCATTGAGAATCGGAGGTTGGATCATCGAATCGAACGTGAGTTTTATTTGTCATTGTCACTCTGGGTGTTTTGTGGTCTGTGGTGTGGTTCCATACTACATAGTAAGTGAAGTAAAGTACTTAAGTAATCTGTGTTCGTGCTAATGTATGTTATGTTCCCAGTATAAAGGGTATTTATTTTTGTTCTCCTTGTTTTTCTTGCTGTATCCTGGATTTTATCATAACAGTCTCCTTTTTTCTCGCAGGTTGGGGTTTACAGCACTGGGCAGAGCTAAAGAATTACCAACAAGTCTGAAAACTTGTTGATAATTCTGTACCACATTTTGCACAAGTAGGCTAAGATGTTTCCCAGTGTATTAGTGACAGGTGGCAAGCCCATCGCCTAACAGTACTACAAGCCTAAATTCCCTTAGTCGCCTCTTACGACATCCACGGGAAGACATGGAGTGGCACTACTGTAATCCGGCAACCACACGGCAAATTGTATAATAATTTATTCGTAAAGGCAATTTACATGTCAATAAAGTGGTGAATCAAGGATGTCAAAAAAACATTTAACACTAGCGGCCCGCCAGCGGCTTCGCCTCGCTGCAAATTCCTGGTTATCCCGGTGGACTTTTCAATTATTTTCTTTCATAAAAATCTTGTCCTGACATTCACAAACACAACACAAAAAGAAATCAGCCAAATCTGTTCAGCCGTTCTCGAGTTTTGCGCTTAGCAACACATTTAGCGATTCATTTTTATTATATAGATTACTAAACCTACGACTTCAACTTAATGAGTTCATTGTAGCCGTATATTATATTTATGAACCGTTAGTATAGGCTATTCTTGTAGTGGTTCCGGTAGGGCTAGTTTATTATTTCGACGTGAGCTTTTAATAAAAGTGTAAAGATGTATATGTTTCTTAACAAATGTTGCTGTTTCTAGTATATTATGTTGCTGTTACTAGGTACATAAATATATATTTTACAGCAAAAAAAACCGCAATGTGCGAGTCGGACTTGCCCACCGGGGGCAAATTTGGACCGCCGTTCCTTGCATAAAGACCCTGTTTTTTTTAGGATTTCATTAAAAAAATATAGTTTTCAGATTTTTCCCTATACTAGTAGTATAAGACGGTATTGCTTGCCAAATTTCATAGTTCTAGTTCAACGGAAAATACTCTATAAACTTTGATTCCTTTGAGTGTCGAAATATACTTTTTTTGCGGCATAAATGGCCGTATCTTTTTTTCACGTTAACTTAAACTTTTGATTTTTTCACAGCTTCAAGGGACTGTAGACCTTAGCATATGGTTTCAATTTCAACTTGATACCTCCACGCGTTCCGGAGATAAAGGGTCTTGACAGTCTAAGTTTCTTGCGGCGTGTCTTCTCAGCCGTGGTCTCCTCTTGTAAAGCGCTGGTAGATTATTGACGTGTAAAAGTTCCCGTGCTGCCTACTTACTGATACTGACTTTATCTTTATCTTCATCTTTAGACAGACAGACGGACAACAAAATGATCCTATAAAGGGTCCATTTTTTCCCTTTTGACTTACGGAACTCTAAAAAGAGGTTAAACTCAAATGATTTGTTCTATTCAAAATAGGTACGGTCAGCGTCAAAAGAAAGTGATCACTTAAATACCTTGTCGCTTTACTGTCACATAAGCAATGTCAAACAAGATTGTTTAATGTGTTAATGCGATAAAGTACAAAAGTAGCTTGAAGTGACCAGTTACTTTTGACGCTGACTGTACTACGTAGGAATGCCAATTGTATTCGAGTAAAAAATAAGTACCTATAGATCCCTCTTTGCGCGAGTCTAACACGCTTGACCGCGTTTAATGTTCCGCAACTAAACCCAGGTACTAAACTTAGTTATATTTCAACCCGTCGAGATAACAATATGTGTGTGTTCTCAAGATTTTTAATCAACGTAGCGTTAATTATCCTGTTAGCTAAATATAATTTATACCATGTTAACGGCTGAGTCATCCGCCATGCTTCGCTTTATGGGCCCATTGTTCGTCAATTAGCGTTTGGAAGACGACGGTTGAGTTTCCCAAGCGGTTATTACTTGTTATTTAAATTCAGTGCCCATAATCTGTAGCTCGTGTAGTTTCCTATGAGAATTTAAACGCGTGGCATTCGTTTGAGTTTTGAAAAGTGGAAAACATAACCTTAAAAGTGTTTAATTGTGTTTGTAATTAAGTGCTAGTGTTTTGTGATTGCAAAATGTGTTGGACATTGTCGGCGAGAGATATTTTGTAATCAGGTAATTCCGTGTTTATTAGTCAAGAGGAATGTGTGTAAGAAGTCGCTTTATTTGCGTATATAGCTGTCAAAAAATTGATTGATAACGTTCCTCACCCTCTAAACTAAATCCGATTTCCACGGTTAATGAATAAGTTGTATTTGTTATGAAAACCTAGATTTGTACGCTTCGGTTTTTCATTTTTTTTTTCCTTTTTCTATGTTTTCTCGGAAAGGAAAACGTGCAGTCCTACTTTTTTATAATATTTAGGTACAACATATTCACTTCAGAAATCGTAAAAATTCGAACAAGGTATAACGGAAGAGAGACGTTATCGCTTTTAATGGGGTTTTATTGTGTTTATAATTTAATGTTAGTGTTTTGTGAATTATTTAGTAAGTAGTCAGGTAATTCCGTGTTTATTACTATTAATTATTTGAGCATTCTATCGGGTGATATATATAGCGATTTTATTTCTATATAGATAGGTACAGTCAACAGCATAAATAAGTGATCATTTTTGTACCTTGTCGCTTTCAATCGTTTATCAATTTTGTATAACATTTCAAATACAACGTTAAAGTGACAAGGAACATAAATGATCACTTATTTATGCTGTTGACTGTACATCGTGATTATATGTTGAACAATCGGGCAAGTGTTAGTTGGACTCGCCCACTGAGGGTTCCGCACATGACACGGTTAACTCAATTCAAAATTTGGACCGCCGTTCCTCGCGTAAAGACTATGTTTTTTTTGCGATTTAATTAAAAATGTATAGTTTTCAGATTTGTCCCTATATTGTTAGTATAAGACGGTATTACTTGTCAAATTTCATAGTTCTAGGTCAACGGAAAATACCCTATACATTTTGTTTCCCTTGAGAGTGTTGAAATATACGTTATTTGCGGCATATCGGCCGTATCTTTTTTTTGCGTTAATTTGGAAGTTAGATTTTTTCACAGCTTCATGGGACTGTAGACCTGAGTATATGGTTTTAATTTCATCTCGATACCTTTACGCGTAAAAAAGGATAAAGGGTCTCGACAGACGGACGGACGGAAGGACGAATAGACAGACAGACGGACAACAAAGAGGTATGGAACCCTAAAAATGTAGTGTCATTCATCATGTCATGTAATGTGTTGGCAGATTGCGATCGTCTTTGTCATTATGATTACTAGGAATCCAGAAATTGCAATAAATATTATACATTAGTATTCATCTTATGTAATGTATTTGCAATAGTATACCTCTACATTATATACAATATGCGGCTACGTAGAGACAATTACGGCGGTACTCTGAGACATTTTAGAGACAGTCAATCGTTCCTTTTTCACACTTGTGTATGAAAAATCGTCACTAAGGACCGACTTATGGCTTAACCCTATATTTTAACCGCCGACATGGCAGATAAGGCCTACTTCTGCTTAAACTTTGACACATTTTGTATGGGCCAATGTCAAATTTTAACCCGAAGTAAGCCTTATCTATCGGTGGTCGGCGTAGAGGTCATTTATTAATGATCCTTTGGAAATTGACTCCGGGACTCGAGCTATCTCAATGCCAAATAACATCAGAATCAGTTCAGCGGTTAAACCATGAGAGCGTAACAAACAGACAGACATACAGAGTGACTCACATTTATAATAGTAAGTATGGAGTAAGGATAGTAGGTAAGTAGGTATAGGTATTAATAGATTGATATCTGCAGGGTAAAACTGATTTATCATTGTTACTTCGGGTACTGACATTTTTTCCGGAATGAAAAGTACGCTATGTCCGTGTTTAGGCTTTAAACTATCTCTGTACCATTCACGTCAATCGGTTTAGGCATTGAACCTAGAAGACTAGATAAACAAACAAACTCAATTTTGAATTTATAATATTAGTAAATATTTTCAGCTTGTAAGTGTGTTTAGAATGTGCGTATAGTCTTCATGCATTTCCAATCGTGAGATTAGTTTAGAATTTAGTATGCATTTGTATCCGATAACAATAATTAACGTGCAATATAATATTATGTTTGTTTTTTTTTCTTCTTACAATACACACATCAGAAATAAATAAATTAAATAAATAATGTATCGCAACGAAGTACCTACATCGAAAATTGACGTAACCGTAAATTTAAATGGTGGGGCACGCCGTCGTAAAATGAAAGTATTATAATTACTAGAAAAAAAAATATTTTAAATAGTTTTGACCGTTTTTATGCATTTGTATTATTTAGCCTTTATTCCGCGTAGAAAATTTTCATCTCCCATTTTTCCCCATTCATAATTTTACCCATTCGCATTTTCCCTTCTTAGGAGTTTCTTTGAATCGCATATTTTCCTATTATTATAACAATTTAACAGTAGTATCAATAGTAGTGGGTATTAGTTTAGCAGCAGGCCTGAGGGGCCTAAGCACCTAGAAATAGGAGGTCTGTCTGTAAATATGATATTTAAAATAGGAAATCGCAAGCAGACCTCGGAAAAAACTACAATGTAATAAATGCGTGTGGTTAAAATTGACGAATGGGGAAAAATGCGACAATAAAATCACAAACGGGGAAAAACGCCACTAGAAAAAATGCTACGAGGAATTTTTAACTTCGGCAAACAGATCAGACATTTTAAGGGACTTTTCAATTCGTATTGTTTTTTTTTAAATAATGCAATGTTTAATCTAGCCATAAATACAGTATAGTCGCGGATGTCATTGTTATTAGGAGCAATCTGCGATGTCACCGCGTGGCCTCGTCGCAAATTACTGCAGTCAACACTCGCGCGTCACGTGCGCAAGAGTTTCCATTTGAATCACGCGGTGGGAAATTAGTTTCAGACGAAAAACTATGTTTATTTACGCTATGATAGCATCGGCTTATCGACAATTACATACATACATACCATCACGCGTTCATCCCAGAGTGGGGTAGGCAGAGTTACAGAATTACCAACAACTCTAACAATTTGTTGTTAATTCTATAACCGCATCGAATATTAAGACCAATTTATGTACAGTGAAGTGTAAAAATATGTATCGAAAGAATACTCTCAAGATATGTGATGAAGTACTTATTACACTCGAATAAGGTGCATTAGGGGGTTTATATTTTTACTTTTGACTGTACTCTAACCGATGCACTTACGGTGAAGAAAAAATAAGTTAATTTAAGGGGACGACCTAACACAAATTGACCTAGTCCCAAACTAAGCTCTAGGCTCGCTTACTACGGGAACTAGGCAACGATATAAATACTTATAGAGAATTAAATAAATACTCAAATACATAGAATACATTCAAAACAGAAAAACAAATACCCCCCTCGTCACACAAATATTTGCCCATACAAAGGCTGGTTCACTACCAACTAGGCTAACGCGTCACTAAAACGTGTTCAGAAAACCTGCAAATTCGAATAGTTGAGTGTTTGACGGCCCAGTGCGGCGACGCGCTCACGTGGCGGTCACGTGACCGGCCACGTGACATCAAACCCACAGGAATGGTGGCAATACTGTTATTTTTATGTAAGGAGCGATGTTGTATGACTTTATTGTTTAGTATACTTAACTGATTTTTTTGGACAGCATAATACTTTTATTTAATTTTATTTCATGTTAATGAATGCCTATCTTAGAGACTGCCGTTCCCACAGTCAAACTGTTACTCCAGTTTTGTGAGGCAATGCCTAATTGTTAGTTATAATTAAAATTGTACTTATTAAATAGATAGATAAATAAATAATAACCTACAATCGATTTTAAACCTACGTTGCTATGTAAGAAGATTCAAAATAACATGCGGGTAGGCACAATTGGAACGGATCCTTGCTTACGCAGTTCATGAACTGTCACGGTTACCCGTCTAAGCATACGAAAGGTTAAGATCCCAAAAGGTCGAAATGTATACAAAAGGGCTCATCGTATATGACATAATATGGCTTGTTGGATTTTACCTCGCACAGTTCTGGCTAATACCACACCATGAATCGCCTGTGCTCGATTACCTTCTCAATACAATGCAAAACAAAACCTTCTAAAAACTTCCTTCCATCCCCAGGCTCAAACATCCTCAAATCGCCGCGGGCCCGCCGCGTCCGCACCACATCCATGTCTCAGTCCAACAAGAGGACCGCGGCGGAGAGCATCCTGCACGCGGACAGGCGGACCATCTACACCGCCGGCCGCCCGCCCTGGTACAACTGCACGGGCGGGCAGGAGGTCGAGCCCTTCCTCATCGGTGAGTGTCTTGTGTGGTCTAAGACGGCGGAGAGGCTACACGCGGGCAGACGGAGAATCAACACCGCCCGCCCTGGTACAACTGCACGGGCGGGCAGGAGGTCGAGCCTTTCCTTATTGGTGAGTGTCTTGTGTGATCTAAGACGGCGGAGAGGCTACACGCGGGCAGACGGAGAATCAACACCGCTCGCCCTGGTACAACTGCACGGGCGGGCAGGAGATCGAGCCCTTCCTCATCGGTGAGTGTCTTGTGTGATCTAAGACGGCGGAGAGGCTACACGCGGGCAGACGCAGAATCAACACCGCTCGCCCTGGTACAATTGCACGGGCGGACAGGAGGTCGAGCCCTTCCTCATCGGTGAGTGTCTTGTGTGATCTAAGACGGCGGAGAGGCTACACGCGGGCAGACGGAGAATCAACACCGTTCGCCCTGGTACAACTGCACGGGCGGGCAGGAAGTCGAGCCCTTCCTCATCGGTGAGTGTCTTGTGTGATCTAAGACGGCGGAGAGGCTACACGCGGGCAGACGGAGAATCAACACCGCTCGCCCTGGTACAACTGCACGGGCGGGCAGGAGGTCGAGCCCTTCCTCATCGGTGAGTGTCTTGTGTGATCTAAGGCGGCGGAGAGGCTACACGGGGGCAGACGGAGAATCAACACCGCCCGCCCTGGTACAACTGCACGGGCGGGCAGGAGGATGAGCCCTTCCTCATCGGTGAGTGTCTTGTTTGATCTAAGGCGGCGGAGACGCTATACGCGGGCAGACGAAGAATCAACGCCGCTCGCTCTGGTACAACTGCACGGGCGGGCAGGAGGTCGAGCCCTTCCTCATCGGTGAGTGTCTTGTGTGATCTAAGACGGCGGAGAGGCTACACGCGGGCAGACGGAGAATCAACACCGCTCGCCCTGGTACAACTGCACGGGCGGGCAGGAGGTCGAGCCCTTCCTCATCGGTGAGTGTCTTGTGTGATCTAAGGCGGCGGAGAGGCTACACGGGGGCAGACGGAGAATCAACACCGCCCGCCCTGGTACAACTGCACGGGCGGGCAGGAGGTCGAGCCCTTCCTCGTCGGTGAGTGTCTTGTTTGATCTAAGGCGGCGGAGAGGCTATACGCGGGCAGACGAAGAATCAACGCCGCTCGCTCTGGTACAACTGCACGGGCGGGCAGGAGGTCGAGCCCTTCCTCGTCGGTGAGTGTCTTGTGTCATCTAAGACGGCGGAGAGGCTACACGCGGGCAGACGGAGAATCAACGCCGCTCGCTCTGGTACAACTGCACGGGCGGGCAGGAGGTCGAGCCCTTCCTCGTCGGTGAGTGTCTTGTGTCATCTAAGACGGCGGAGAGGCTACACGCGGGCAGACGGAGAATCAACGCCGCTCGCTCTGGTACAACTGCACGGGCGGGCAGGAGGTCGAGCCCTTCCTCATCGGTGAGTGTCTTGTTTGATCTTATAAGAGAACCACGGTGAAGAGGCTAGATGCAGACAGACGCAGCATCTTCTCTGCTCGCTCTGGTACAACGATGTGCGAGCAAGAGCAGTACAACCATGGGCGAGCATGAGGTCGAGACCTTCCTCATCGTCTTTTTTGATGTAATAAAATAATGACGGCGGAGAGGCACTTGTATCCCTTGGTTAATTATCTACTATTCAAGAAGGGTCTCAGTTACATAGACTAGTAATATTCTGTGTTTTTTTAAGGTATTTGTGGCGCGAGTGCGTCTGGGAAGACCACGGTAGCCGCCAAAATCATAGAATCTCTGAACATACCCTGGGTCACCATCGTCAGCATGGACTCTTTCTATAAGGTTGGTATATAATACTTAGCGCCATTTCAGAATGCAGAATTTTTGCCATTTTATCCTCCGTTCCTTCCCTCTGTCGATTAAAATAATCAAAGCTCTAACTCCCTCCCCTACTGTCTCTCTATTACATTCATAAAATCACGCCTTCATTCCCAGAGAGGGGTAGGCAGAGCTACAGAATTACATTACAACTCTAAAAAAAAAAATATTTAAAAATAATATATTATGAACTTTAATAAATCAAAAATATGACTTACCTAACTGTCCTTAGTCCACTCAAGTTGAAAAAATAACTTAAGGCTGCAGTCGGTTAATGATGACTAAGTCGTGCCGTCATTTTAAATTTGTTCAACCCAGTATTGTGTGTGATAGCGCTTCGGGTTTGTACTTGTCTCTCACTCGCTCTCATACGCTCTTATTATGAGCGAGTGAGAAGTACAAACCCGAAGCCATCTAAGTGCTCACAGACCGTATCTCTCTTCCTACCTAACCTAACCTAACCCCATCTCTTTCCATCTTCAGGTGCTTAATGAGAAGCAACACCAAGCCGCCACGCGCAACGAATACAACTTCGACCACCCGGACGCGTTCGACATGGAGCTACTGAGCGAGACGCTGCAACGGCTGAAGGAGGGCAAGAAGGTGGAGGTGCCCATATACAACTACGTGACGCACTCCAGGGAGAATCGGACTGTGAGTATGTATAGTCTGTAATGTCTGTATCAATTGAAGTTGGCAAAGATGTAAACACAACCAAACGAACGAATTTAACATTATTACTCGATAATCACATGCTTTTAACCCTTTACCGGTTATTGACAACTGTCATAGTATTCGCAAATAGAACCAAACTGTCAATTCTTAAGATTCATATTACATTTATTATGGTGGGAAATATACTCCCTCTGCCTTATAAAGGGTTTAAAGATCAAGTCAAGTGAAGTGTCTTAGCATAATGATTAAATAAATATTCATTACATAATCTTTCTTTCTAATATATAAAATTCTAGTGTCACGGTGTTTGTAATTAAACTCCTCCGAAATGGCTCGACCGATTTTCGTGAAATTTTGTGTGCATATCGGTTAGGTCTGCGAATCGGAACCCCACCCTAAATGTTAAGGGTGGTCCACCCCTAAATTTTATATAATGGCAAAAAAACGTTTGCCGGGTCACCTAGTATTTTATATAAAGACACGCTTGATAATCACTTAAGGTTATGACATGTGTCGAACAGTACTAATTTGTTTACATCTTTGGCAATTTCAATTGACACAGACTATAGTTTTCTATTTTTACCCGACTGCGTCAGAAGGAGGGTTATGTTTTCGTGTGTATGTAAGTTTGTGTCTATTCCTCTGGCAGGCTGTGCACGTCTTGATGGATTTTAACATAGAGGTGTCGTTAGATTCGTCTTGGTTGTGTGGTTTTTTTATGGTGGCTACCTGATAGTGAGTGGTATCTGTGGTCCATAGACACTTGCATTCTCAAGACTACAATCTTAAGACTGCAATCCTAAGACCGCAAATGCGTTGCTAACCCCAAGGACTTAGATGGAATGCCTCTATGCTAGTAATTTCACCGGTCAGCTCATATCTTAGGTTTAACCTTTTTCCAGGCCTTGCTAAAGTAAGGACACAAGCAAGAAATGGAATAGAGCCACGAATTCGTAACTTCCTGAAGGATACTGATCCAAGAAGTCATATTTCAGGAAAGTTCAACTAAATTTGTGTCATAAAATGTAGGTAGTTAAGTTCAATTTTGAGCGACATGAATGTGGTTGATGAAATCGCACCTTCAGAACAATAGTGACATAACTCTGAAATTTTGAATTTCGAGTTAGGGCTCTATCATAATCAATTTATGACTTAAAGTTTGAAAGCTGAAATTTTGAATTAGGTCACTATCGTTCGGAAGGTGCGAAATGTACCATGCCTGGAAAAGGGTTAAGGCCGTTTTAGATATATCAGCTTTGAAAGTAGGGGTCGCCATCGGGAGTTTTTATTTATTGAATAGCAAACTATATATTTTTTTATATATACAGGGTGTATTGCAAGTCGTGTGCCAAATGAATAGGGTGGGTAGCTAAGGTCACTTGCAACACGTTTTGGGCCAGTTAACACTTATCCTACCCACGGTGTTTTTTTTTTTTTTTTTTTTTAACCATTTTGTTCACCTATCTTTTTTTTTTTATGTGACAGCACAAAAGTATTTGTAGTTTTTTTATCTTTAATGTTTGCGCATTCTAATGAAATGTAATTTTTATTCATATAGTAAACAAATAAAAAAATATTAGCCAACAAAGTGTGAAGGACAGAAAATAAAAAATCGTCACGGTCAACTTTACGGCAGAATTAAAAAAAAAGTAGAAGCTCCTCAGATCTTCCAACATCATAAAAACTTCTCCAGTTCCTGACAATTCTTACGGTATACCACATGTCTAGAATCACGTTCAGTTTTTCGTCAAAATATGGTTTCAATCTAAAATGGTGGTTTTATTCGGTCAGTAGATCCAGCCAGTTAAATGGGCTAAATGCACAATACAAAACGCAATATGGTTAAAAATCATCTTTATTTTAATAATTACTTCAAATTTTGTTCAAATTGTCTTCCTCCACAATTGATACATTCGCGACACCTTTTTCGTATTTCTACAGTAGTTGTTGTACGAAGTGTCTTTGACTTTTACTTCTGAGGAAGGGCCAAAGAGCTAGTGTACGCAACACAGGTAGAGAGCAGAGAGCATCTGATCGCAAAAATTAATGACGCGTTCGCAATAATGCGGCAAGAAATGACACTTCGTACAACAACTACTGTAGAAATACGAAAAAGGTGTCGCGAATGTATCAATTGTGGAGGAAGACAATTTGAACAAAATTTGAAGTAATTAGTAATTATTAAAATAAAGATGATTTTTAACCATATTGCGTTTTGTATTGTGCATTTAGCCCATTTAACTGGCTGGATCTACTGACCGAATAAAACCACCATTTTAGATTGAAACCATATTTTGACGAAAAACTGAACGTGATTCTAGACATGTGGTATACCGTAAGAATTGTCAGGAACTGGAGAAGTTTTTATGATGTTGGAAGATCTGAGGAGCTTCTACTTTTTTTTTAACTGTGCCGTAAAGTTGACCGTGAAGATTTTATTTTTCTGTCCTTCACACTTTGTTGGCTAATATTTTTTTATTTCTTTAATATATGAATTAAAATAACATTTCATTCGAATGCGCAAACATTAAAGATAAAAAAACTATAAGTAATTTTGTGCTGTCACATTAAAAAAAAAAGATAGGTGATAAAAATGGTTAACTTTTGGAAGATTCCGAGATTTTTTCAAAAAAAAAATAAAAAAAACACCGTGGGTAGGATTAGTGTTAATTGGCCCAAAACGTGTTGCAAGTGACCTTAGCTACCCACCATATTCATTTGGCACACGACTTGCAATACACCCTGTATATTAACGTTTATAACGTTTTCCATAGAAAACCATGTACGGTGCTAACGTGATCATCTTTGAGGGCATCCTTGCGTTCTACCACATGGACGTGGTGCGCGCGCTCGACATGAAGGTGTTCGTGGACACCGACGCCGACATCCGACTCGCCAGGAGGCTCAGGAGGTACTGTAGCTACCCTGTAATAGAAATATCCGGGTCGCGAGGAGGCCTAGGAGGCACTATAGTTACACTGTGATAGAATAGCCCGATCCGCGAGGAGCCTCAGAAGGTTCTATGATTACATTGTAATAGAATATTCCGGCTCGCGAGAAGGCTTAGGAGGTATCGTACCTACACTGTAATATATTTTTCATCACACCTGCACGTAAACAGTATCTAAACATACAGGTTAACTTGGCCGCAATGCCCGATATAAAACCCTCGACCTTTTTTTTACCATGAAACCCAAGGTCGGTAAGTAATTTTTTTTTAATTTATAGCACAGCACACAGGTCATGCAAGTTCAAGCAAAGAGTTTACACGCAATTGAAAAATTGTCTTAAAATGTTATTTAAACAGGAATTTCATTGCAATCTCGCTACATGTTACTTAAATACTCAATCAATGTTCTTAATAATCGATTTTAATAGTTTTCTGTATCAACACATCGTTTTTTTTTTACACTCCTTCAGGGCTGTATGTATAACTACGTAAGTATTTGCCCTTAACGTTTCTGAACGAAACATTTTTATAATCTGTGGAGTCCGCCAGCCATCCGCTTAAAAAAAGTTCAAGTAATTCGTAATAATAGTTGTGCTGACTTGTGTATTTATTTACTCGCAAATGTGATGAAAAACATTGTGTGTTTCACGGGCGGTACGGAAATTACGAACCTCGACTCAGAAAGCCCTCAGTCTTCGACTTCGGGCTTCTACTAGAGCCTCGATCGTAATTCCTTACTTACCGACCTTAATACACAATGTACTATTTCATCACACTTGCACGTAAACAGTATCAAAACATACAGGTTAACTTGGCCGCAATGCCCGATATAAAACCCTCGACCTTTTTATTTACCATGAAACCCAAGGTCGGTAAGTAATTTTTTTTTTATTTATAGCACAGCACACAGGTATTGCAAGTTCAAGCAACGAGTTTACACGCAATCGAAAAATTGTCTTAAAATGTTATTTAAACAGGAATTTCACTGCAATCTCGCTACATGTTACTTAAATACTCAATTAATGTTCTTAATAATCGATTTTATTAGTTTTCTGTATCAAAACGTCGTTTTTTTTTACACTCCTTCAGGGCTGTATGTATACCTACGTAAGTATTTGCCCTTAACGTTTCTGAACGAAACATTTGTATAATCTGTGGAGTCCGCCCGTCATCCGCTTAAAAAAAGTTCAAGTAATTCGTAATAATAGTTGTGCTGACTTGTGTAAGTATTATAAGTGTTTTCTGTCCTATAATTTTATTTTCTCAAACATGCTCGGAAAAGGCAGTTTTCCGATTGAAACACAAGGACGGAAAGAGCCTCATTTTACTCCTAGGAGTAAAAAAACCATATGAAAACACTTTCCGTCCATGTCCATATATTTCTTAAAAATGCTGTCAATTTGCATACAAAATCAAAAGGACCAAGAAAAAAATTCCAAACAGCCAAGGTAACTGCTCGCTTTTTTAGCACAGTGCGTGTGTTTCTTTTTGAATTTGTATTCCAATGTCTATGGATAGTATTTAAAAACAATTGACAGTCGGTAACATTCGTTCATTCTGCATAATATAATTGTGAAACTGAATATTAAACTATTTGTTGTGTGAAATACTTACTATAAACAATGAGCTCAAGCGACGAAAGCGACGAAATAGGTATAGTATGAATCTTCTCAAATGAACTTTTCGCTTCGAGCCCTAATCTTCCAAACAAAGGCCATTGTTTCTATTATCGCAAAACCGCTAGCTACCGAGTTAGCACGTGCTACTACAACATTGATACTGAAAAACAAACGGTATCGTCATAGTATTAAGGTTCAAATTGAATGTCACTGACATTCTAGATGTTACGTTTTGGTAGTGTAGGACGATACCGCCCCAAGGCAATACGGCAAATACCAATAGGTTAGGCAAAACCTGCTTCCCGCTAAATCTAAGGAAAAATATAACCGAACTTATGACCAATTTATGCTGTGGAGGGCAAACAAAAATGAAAATTAAATTACTTGCTTTTTAGAAATGTATTTGTATTATTTCCTCACATGTTTGAGAAAAGCATTATGTATGCCTCGGCGGAAACGAGGATTTCCTGACTCGTATTTTAGCAGGCCTCGCTGTTGCTCGGCCTGCTAACCACCTCGTCAGGAAAACCCTTACTTTCCGCGCCTAGGCAACAATGTACTATTTCTCAAACATGCTCGGAAAAAACGGTATTCCGATTGAAAGACAAGGACGGAAAGAGCCTCATTTTACTCCTAGGAGTAAAAAAACTATATGAAAACACTTTCCGTCCATGTCCATATATTTTTTAAAAATGCTGTCAATTTGCATACAAAATCAAAAGGACCAAGACAAAAATTCCAAACAGCCAAGGTAACTGCTCGCTTTTTTAGCACAGTGCGTGTGTTTCTTTTTGAATTTGCATTCCAATGTCTATGGTTAGTATTTAAAAACAATTGACAGTCGGTAACATTCGTTCATTCTGCATAATATAATTGTGAAACCGAATATTAAACTATTTGTTGTGTGAAATACTTACTATAAAAAATGAGCTCAAGCGACGAAAGCGACGAAATAGGTACCACACCGCCTATATTAAAATCTGAAGCTGCCTCGGTTAGGCAAAACCGCTAAATCTAAGTAAAAATATAACCGAACTTATGAACAATTTATGCTGTGGAGGGCAAACAAAAATGAAAATTAAATTACTTGCTTTTTAGAAATGTATTTGTATTATTTCCTCACATGTTTGAGAAAAGCATTATGTATGCCTCGGCGGAAACGAGGATTTCCTGACTTGTATTTTAGCAGGCCTCGCTGTTGCTCGGCCTGCTAACCACCTCGTCAGGAAAACCCTTACTTTCCCCGCCTAGGCAACAATGTACTATTATTTACTCGCAAATGTGATGAAAAACATTGTATGTTTCACGGTCGGTACAGGAATTACGAAGCTCGACTCAGAAAGCCCTCAGTCTTCGACTTCGGGCTTCTACTAGAGCCTCGATCGTAATTCCTTACTTACCGACCTTAATACACAATGTACTACCTCCGGCTCGCCAGCTCAGGAGGTACGTTATCATAAGGAAGGACCTTGCTCAGTGCCGTTCCGGCGCTGTAACTAAAAACACCCAAAAATTTACAATAAAATACCTCTTACAATCAAAAACATAACAGAACAGTCTATATTTTGTAGTAAGTTAAGGATTTTTTTGATTTCAAAATGTTTGTATAATTTGGAAGAGTTTTTTGCGTTACAAGAGAGAATAAAATATGTTTTCATATTATAATGTAAATGTGTTTTCCTAAATAGACATGAAAGTATGTTATTGTGTCTTGTTGCAGTGCCCTTGCAGGGTTTATGTTGAAGCTACCTACTGTATTTTTAAGATCTCGTACAACATAAAGCAATAAATGAATATGACTATGACTATCATCATCGGCACTGTTGGTTCATTCATAATTTATGTCTTGTCTTGTTTTTTTACTTCCAGAGATATAGTTCAACGCGGACGCGACTTGGAAGGCGTGTTGAAGCAATACATGACCCACGTGAAGCCCGCGTACCAGTCGTACATCGCCCCGTGCATGGCGCACGCCGACATCATCGTGCCGCGCGGCGGGGAGAACAAGGTCGCCATCCACCTCATCGTGCAGCACGTGCACAAACAGCTGCAGTTGGTGAGTCACCATACAAGTTCAATTATTAGACAGGTGTCTGAAGGAGGGTTGAGGTTTTCGAGTGCACATTGCGACTCAAAAGAGTAGAAATTAAATAAAGTGGAACTAAAAAAAACATTCTACATTGTTGCCATGTTTAAGCATTTTAAATTTTTCACGTGAGGGAGGACCGTGTGCAGTGTCCATCCGGGTTGGTACCCCGCTAAGCAGCAGTGTTTGCATTGTTATGTTCCGGTTTGGGGATAAGACAGCCGGTGAAATGACTAGCATAGAGCCATTCCATCTTAGTCCTCAGGGTTGGCAGCGCATTTGCAGTCTTAGGATTGCATTGCAGTCTTGTGAATGCGAATGTCTATGGGTCACAGTTTCCACTTACCATCAGGTGTTCTGTGTGCAAGTTTTCCTTCACATGCCATGAAAAAAAACGCCCTTATTTTCCGGGGAATGGCTGTAGATATCGATACAGTGTGTACTTTGCAAAAAAGGGCTGTCAGAGATATTTATAACTTGGGGTCGCGTGTGTCATTGAGGGAATTCTTCAAGGAAATAGATATTCTGACACTGCCGTCGCTATATATATTTGAAATAATAATACGTACAGTGCGACACGAAAAAAAACATACTAAATTGTTGCTGTCACATTTTTGACGTAAAATGCCTAAAAACTGTAAATATTTCAGGATTTATTTGAGGACCACCGTGTAGAACCCTATAGGTTAGGTTAGTTTCATAAAAATCCTGAAATATTTTCAGTTTCGGAAAAAAAAGAGTTTGTCCAAATTATATTTTTGGGAAAGAATCAGTTTGGCAAAAACTTTTATATGTAACAAAGGTAACCCTTCGCCTGCTCCTTACCATAAAAACACTGTATAATAGACCGCCATAATTTAAATTATACCCTACTAATATTATTAGTTTATAACGCCTTCATGATGCAACTGACAGATTTGACGACGCACTGGCCTAGTTGGTAGTGACCCTGCCTACGAAGCTAGCGGTCCTGGGTTCAAATCCCGGTAAGGGCAGATATTTGTGTGATGAGCGCGAATATTTTTTTCTGAGTGATGGATGTTTACTATGTATTTAAGTATATATTTCTCTATATAAGTATTTATATCGTTGTCTAGTACCCATAGTACAAGCCTAGAGCTTAGTTTGGGACTAGGTCAATTGGTGTGACATTGTCCCCTGATATTTATTTATTTATTTAGATAAAATTTGTAATGAAGTATAATTACTCTGGATGACTAAGGCTGAAGGTCTCATTCATCCTGGAAAATTAAAAATGTAATACACGGGCGAAGACGCGGACAGAAGCTAGTACGTCTATAAAGTAATCACACGTTGTCCTTCTTGCTTTAGTTGAGTTTCTTCTAAGCTGTGTTCTCTTGCGCTGGTAAATGTTTGATGTGTAAAACTGATTTGCGGCCTACTTACCGGATAAACATGTTTTTGTTTTGTCTTGGTCTTCAGCGCGGCTTCAAGGTGCGGGAGAAGCTGGCCGTGGCGCACGTGGGGCAGCCCGTGCCCGGCTCGCTGTTCCTGCTGCAGGACACGCCGCAGGTGCGCGCACGTGGACATTATTACCAGGGATCGGATTTCACGGTGCAACACTGCGGGATGAAGAGTAGAAATCTTAATATGGAAACGACCTAAATCCCGGGATCTGGTTCGAAAAGAAAATGCAATTCTTAGGATATTTATAAATAGGCATTAGGATAGGATTTTAGACGTGTAAAGAAATCGATCGAACATATAAAATATTGAGAAAATAATTGTATGCTATTTCAATTTCATACAAACTAATAAAATATGATATCTGTGTGTGTGTGTGGTAAACTGATTATGCGTACCGCTTATATCTTTTATTTATATTCACTAAAGACTACTTGGCAGATCAGTTTTAAACTGAGTAATTTATTAAAAATACATACACGTACAGTGAAAATATTTATTCCAAAGCCAAACTTTAAAATGTTAAGGAATTTACCATATGATAAAATTTGAAACATTACCCCCTTTCAACAACATCAGTCCCGGCATCCCAGGACATATCCATATTAGCATAATGTTTGAGGTCATTCACCCCGTGTTGCACCGTGAAATCGGATCACTGATTATTACACACATTACAATTGTAACCTATAGCTATACTATGAAGGATGGGGTCAGAAGGTTCTTGAGTGGCGTCCGCGGACCGGGACACGAGCTGTGGGTAGGCCTCCAACAAGATGGAGTGACGACCTTGTAAGGATCGCGGGAACGCGGTAGATGCGAAAAGCACAAGACCGGTCTGAGTGGAGAGCCTTGGGGGAGGCCTATGTCCAGCAGTGGACGTCTTTCGGCTGACATGATTATGATGATGATGAGCAGACCTAGGAATATACGGGGCAAAATTAAATGACAACTAGGGATTGCCTACATCGATAAACTCAATTATCGATGCTTTTCCCATATACTAGTGATCGCCCCGAGCATTGTTTGTAAGTGTGTATTTTTTTAACTTCCCCCCTACCACTTCCGCAGAAATTGATTGTCTTTTAGCCACTTGAAATGCATTCATCATTCGAGACGGAGAAAATGAACGCCCGAAAATTTGGAACAAATTCTGATCGTTTACTTTGACAGTAGTAAATGGAACAGTAATTCTGAAATACACAATGAGGAAATAAAATAGATGATTATGAGTGAAGGTTCAAAAATCCTTGTAAAATTTACAATAACCAGAATTATGTTGCTATTTTGTTTTATTTTCACATTTTCAATAATTATTTTTACAAACAAAACTTGGAGTGATCACTAGTAATATGGGAATAGCATCGATAGTTGAGTTTATCGATATAGGCAATCCCTAGCTGTCATTTAATTTTGCCCCGTATATTCCTTCCTAGGTCTGATGATGAGCTATACTATCAGCAAAATTAAGTGGCGAGTCGGGTAATAAATCAGCAGAATCATGCTATCTCTTTCGCACCTGCGCGGCCTTATGGAGCGAGCCGTGCAACACTATATATGCCTAGGCAATAATGTACGATTATCTTTTATCTTTTTTTTTTGGTTAGGTGCAAGGGCTCCACACGTTCATCCGCAACAAGGACACGCCCCGCGACGAGTTCATCTTCTACTCGAAGCGGCTGATGCGGCTCGTCATCGAGTTCGCGCTCTCGCTGCTGCCCTACTCCGAGCGGAGCGTCGACACGCCGCAAGGGTTCTCTTACAAAGGCGAGTACTTGACGTGGTTGGCCTATACTCCGGTTGTTTAGTGGGAAAATAATGTAAACAAAAAACCACGTGACATAGTTGGAGCAGATGTCAAAGTGCTATAAAACAGTTTGGATGGGCTGTTTAACAATGCCACTTGGTTTGAATTGTTTACATTTTTTAAGTGACTAAACAAACGGAGTATAGTTGATATGTTGTTAGTGGTTGGTAGAGACCGCCTGTTGTCTACCATTAAATAATTTCATGTTTTTGTCTTTACTTTTTTTTTATGGCATGGGAGGGCAAACGAGCACACGGGCCACCACGACCACCACCACCATTCACAAGACTCAGGGTCCGTCCGGCTTGGTACCACCATCTTATCCATTAACCTACCGCCAAGCAGCAGTATTCGCATTGTTGTGTTCCAGTGATGGGATAAGACAGCCGGTGAAACTACTAGCATAGAGGCATTCCATCTTAGTCCTCAGGGTTGGCAGTGCATTTGCAGTCTTAGGATTGCGGTGTGCTCGTTTGCCTTCTCTATGCCAAAAAAAAACCTCCGACGCCCCTCTCCACTCGTTTTAGAGGAGGAGATATCAGCTCTAAAGGTTCTTTTATTAATAGTTATGTTATCTAAAGGGCGCAAATGTGACGTGGAGAAGATCTGCGGCGTGTCCATCCTGCGCGCCGGCGAGACCATGGAGCAGGCCGTGTGCGACGTGTGCAAGGACATCCGCATCGGCAAGATCCTCATACAGACCAACCAGGAGACGGACGAGCCCGAGGTCAGTGCTGACACAGTGTATACAGTAGGACGTCTTCAAGCGAAGGTATATGGCTTGCTTGCATGTGTGCGTGGCTCGTATGTACGCGCCGCGAGCCACCACAAGCAAACTCAACAGGACGGACGGAGCCCGATCGAGCCGTTTTTGTAAAATCTTGTTTTGGAATCGTCTACATCCTTTGATATATAATGAATAATTGCGTGTATTTTTGTTTCTGTAACAAAACAAATGGGTTTTTTTTAAATCATTGTTTTAACGCCAATTTAGCTCTATTCAGCGTTTTAATACGTTTAGACGCGATTGACGACGCGTTGGCCTAGTTGGTAGTGACCCTGCCTACGAAGCTAGCAGTCCTGGATTCAAATCCCGGTATTGGCAGATATTTGTGTGATGGGCGCGAATATTTGTTCCCGAGTCATGGGTGTTTTCTATGTATTTAAGTATATATTTCTCTATATAAGTATGTTTATCGTTGTCTAGTACCCATAATACAAGCCTAGAGCTTAGTTTGGGACTAGGTCAATTGGTGTGACATTGTCCCCTGATATTTATTATTTATTATTTTTATTAATAGCGTGTATTTTTGTTTTTGTAACAAAACAAATGGTTTTGTTAAATCACCGTTTTAACAATGCCAATTTAGCTCTATTCAGCGTCTTAATACGATTAGATCAATTTATGTTTGTGGCACCATATTACTAACATCAGCATCACTCACTGCTGGACATAGGCCTCCCCCAAGGCTCTCCACTCAGACCGGTCTTGTGCTTTTCGCATCCACCGCGTTCCCGCGATCCTTACAAGGTCGCCACTCCATCTTGTTGGAGGCCTACCTACAGCTCGTCTCCCGGTCCGCGGACGCCACTCAAGAACCTTCTTACGTCATGAATCAATTCCATCCCCCCAGCTGTACTACCTGCGGCTCCCCAAGGACATCAAGGACTACCGCGTGATCCTGATGGACGCGACGGTGGCCACGGGCGCCGCCGCCATCATGGCCATCCGCGTGCTGCTGGACCACGACGTGCCCGAGCAGAACATCAGCCTCGTCTCGCTGCTGATGGCCGAGATCGGCGTACACTCTATCGCGTACGCGTTCCCGCAAGTAAGACATTGTTATTGTTATGATGAGACAATTGTTACCAACGCAATACAATAAAAACGTACGCAAACCGAGGGAGAGAGACAGATACACAAGCAAACATGCACATAGTCGTACACATTCATTTCATTTATTCATTTTTTTTTTTTTTTGTGCAACCATGGTATTACAAGATGTTGTTTTTCTTAATCAGTACAAGACATGGACCCTACTAGGGTGTAGCAACAAATTTATCTTAATGTTAAGTAGGTACTTAAAATTAAGATTATAATATAAATTTACATAGATATATAGAATTTATAGAATTTATACATACATTTTTTAATACATACATATAGAATACATACGTGCACACACACACAAACACACAGAAACACTCACACAAACACACACACACACACACACGTTCACGTTCGGTTTTAAGCGCTTTTTATTGACCGGGTACGTTCCAGCATTGATGAGTTCACGTCATCGCATTAGCATCATCATCATCATCATCATCATGTCAGCCGAAAGACGTCCACTGCTGGACATAGGCCTCCCCCAGGGCTCACTCCATCTTGTTGGAGGCCTACCTACAGCTCGTCTCCCGGTCCGCGATAGCATTAGCACCTTTTATCAATTAACTTATTTGTAAAACTAATATTTAATTATTTTAATTTTTTAATAACTTTACCAATATTTATCTTTATCCATATTTAATCTCAGGTGAGACCAAGGTCAAACGCAAACCCATTAATGTTTTTTTTAATTGGCATGTAAAATGTTATTGTATATTTACCAATAAATTCTGTATACAGGCGGATGCACTTAAGCTATCCCTTTTGATTCTTGTGTGGACGTGGCAGTATATTTGGCATCTTGAGATGCTCTGTTGTGCTAAAGTTGCATAAAAAAACGTTTCTATTTTCAGGTAAAGATAGTGACTTCCGCTCTAGACCCGGAAATCAATGAGAAGTTCTACGTGTTACCTGGAATAGGTAATTTCGGAGACCGCTACTTCGGCACCGAGCCCTCCGACGACGAGAGAGACTGAACCCTGTACGCGTTACGTTAAGGTCGTGTTTACATTGCGATCGGCTGCTAGATGACGCATAGTTGACGTGAGTTTTTTAGAAGAAATAATATTTATGACAAAAAGGTTCGTCCATTTCCAACTGAATTACTTTCTGTTTAGTCAAAATAGATTTAGCATTGTATTTGAGTACTTATTTAATTTTAAAGTTTGCATGCGATAAAGACCAATCTGTCAACAGCCAAAGGAAAAAATGTTTTGCCGGATAACCCTAGATGGTTACCGAAGTGATTACTTACAGAGTAACAATGTTTTTTTATAATCAGGGTCGTACTGTTCATGAGGTTGACGCAAAAATCATGTAGGTACATATGAGTTAAAAGTAAATACCTACTCCATACCTAAAACGTAAATGAAACTATATGATTGAGAAGGACAGTGGCAAAAATCTTCGAGAAACATTATCATTTAAAAAAAAAAGTGTTTCTATGTTGTAATGAAAATTAATATGATTATGGGATTGACATTATTAATGAGTGGTGAAAAAAAATATTGATGGTGCCGTGATCCGTATTTTGATTTCGATTAAGCTGTATTTAATTATAATAATTTTAACGCTTCTTATTTTCCATTTTTTATTGGTACCAGTTAATACGTACCTAAACACCTGCCACATGAAAGCAGAGCACCCTGTGTGTAAAAAATCGACATTTTGACATCATCGGCATGATAAGTACCACCCCTGGTGATTGTTTGGCAATTTGTATATTACACTGTATTAAGTATTATAATGTGACTGACGTCTCACAGACGTCATGACTATTATTTTGAACTTTAAGCCGCCATGGCCTTAGAGGTACCTTGAGAGTGCTCTGAAACCAGGTCTTCAATTAAAGGTTAAGCACCTGAAAACAACAGGACTTCAGCAGAAAGCTTTCGATGAATTGAAATTCGGTGAAATGAAACATTCTATGAAAAAATTGTTGGTATACAAGCGGACACTAACTATATTTAGTATTTAATGACGCTCTTAATAGTATACTTGGTCTGGCAACTGAGAAAACTCTAAACTTTAGTCTTTCGGCACAAAGCAAGCGTGATGCAACTTTAAAAAACAAATTCTCGTTTGTTTAAACCCGCGTCGAGCAGCCGCTATTAACCTGTTGAATGATTGACAAAAGATCGATTCAGTCAATATTCAAATTTGTATAGGTTCAATTTAGAAACAAAATAATAATTGTCTTACGCATTAATATATTTGCGCAGGCTATGGGACGTGTTAAGCAATTTTTTTCTTTTAAATAGAATTGCGACAAGTCGTTATATTTTTTAATTTGGTTAGGATCCGCGCTTTCATCGCGTTGTGCTGCGCTTGCGTCGATCCAAAGTATAAACAGAAAAGTAATTCAACTGCAACCCTTTAGAAGCTCGAGTTGCCCAGCCTAGGCGGACCAGCCACGACAGACTGAGATTGAATCAGCGTTATCAGCGTTATTTCACGCCCCACAACTGGCTTGTGGCGCGTACAGATCCCGTCATGTAAAAAGGCCGCTGAGCGACAATGGAGGGGGATGAGTCGCCAACCAATAGCGTGCGCGGAGTGTTCCCCCGTCCCGCTCCTTCATACCAACAAATTTTGTCGATAAATGCGTGACAGCGCAAGTACATCGCCAGCGGCCTTTTTACGTGACGGAAACCCTCGTTCGAAGATGTTCTACTGGTATTTTTATACTTTGCTCGAAATTTTTAGTTTGGACGCGCTACTCTATGGGAAACAGCTCTATTTATTTCGAATGTATTCCTATGAAAATCAGTAGTGCAATTCTTGTATGTTAAATTTGATATATTTAAAATGATGAAAATGTATGTATGTGATGTAATAATATTTAGTACATACATACATACACTCAAGCCTTCATCCCCATTGGGGCATGCAGAGCTACAGAATTACCAACAACTCTAAAAACTTGCTGATAATTCTGTAACCACATTTAGTATTTAGTACTAAGAGTGCATGTAATGTATGTTGTCTAAAAGCAAACATATTTATTAGTCGTTACTAAATTGAAATTATTATTTATCGTCATTTTGCTATGGAAGTATGTTTTAGATGTTCTGAGAAAAAATACTTGACTAAAATACCGAAAGTGTGCTTTTGAATTCAAAAATACGAATTCGCGAAAACTCTCTTACGATTTACACTTTTTTTTTGCTATTTTTGCCTATTTAAAGTATTTTTAGATCGTATCTCATATCAAATCTAGTCTTTCATCTAATTTATCGTGTCGATCTCTTTTATTTATAAATTATCAGGAATTCCAAAGCCCAGGTTTTATTTATTAAGTCTAGTACAAATTAGATAGTAAATAAATTAACAACCAACAATTAATAAAGAAAATTAAAAAAATTAAAATTATAAAATATTAATAACTACAACCAAAGAAATAATTGCTTAAAAATAAAATAAAAAGACAGCAATCGAATAAATAAATTTTATTAACAAACGCAATTAACAAAACGCAGAAAATACAACAAACTTCCGTAGTAACTTGTCGGCATCTCGGATAAATAATTAAAAACTGGCAAGCATATTTGGCAAGTACAAAAACTATCAATAATTACAGTTTGTGAGTACTTAGTAACGCACACACAACGCAACACTCGCTCTTAATAAGATCGTATGAGAGCGAGTGAGAGAGAAGTACTAAACCAAAGCCTCATCTAAGTGCTCACAGACTGTACTTTCACAATTATATTATCTTTGCGAAACTAAATGAAACTTGAAATTTTATGACGCTTGCTTTTTACATATAAACGTATATAATGTATACTTGGGCTATTGGCAATTATTGATTAGAAAATAATTCTCTACCAAGGACCGAAGGGTGCATAGCGTTTTCAATTTACGAAATCCCGCCCCACTCTTTAATTTTTCATACATTGACGCAACCCTGCAACGTCAATACTGCCCTCATAAGCCAAAAGACGATATCTCAAGCTTAGTAGCCAAAGCAGATACAACCCTCTCCCATTAGCAATAAGGTTGCACTTGTTACAGGAGTTTGTTCAGAGATACCACCATTTGTCTTAGCAGGGCAGAATATAAGTGGTGAGGCAAACCGTAGTGTATTGAGAACATAATGATGCCTGCAAAAATTAAAACATGTTCAAAAAGCGACTTTATTACTTTTAAATAAAATCATATTGTAGCAAGTAACTTTCAGTCGAGCGGCTATTCCGACAGAGGGGTAAATGCGTCGTTTTTTTTTTTTTTCATTTAATGTTATTTAACAGGTGATTAACCGGTTTTAATCGGTTATTTAAATTCCCTAAGGGGAATGCAATGTTTTAAACCAATTTTTCGCCCTTTTATTTATATATGTATTTGGGAAACTAACAGCAAAAAATAATACATTGAAATAAAATCATATTTTAAATCCTTTAAATGACGCATGTCCCTGTCGGAATAGCCCCGCCCGACCTTACGTAATTTTTCACAAAAACGGTGCTTTACAGACGACTGAATAGCGTCCCAGTTCCTACAATAGTGTTAAATCTAGTACTTTTAAACAGTCAGCTACATAAATAAGAACTTGATGTAGTCAAATATAACGAAATAGGTTTTAATACTGTAAAGTCTTATGTAAGTATACTTGACAACATCAACGTCAAATAATGCTATTTATGGACTTGTACGCCGTTGCGGCCCTAAGTGACTCGTCCATAAATAGCGTACTTTCTACTCTCGGCAACAATGTACTATTTTGCAAGCTATACTTGATTAACTTCTGTTCATAAAACCTCCAAAATACCGGAATTTGAAGATACCGATTTCCACTTTATACCGGATTCCCGAAACAACACTGGTATGATGATATTCCGGTATTTTAATATTCTGGTATTTTGCTAATACGCGAATAAATCGGCTTTGGTCTCATCCATAGCATTGTCTTCCTTTACATATAACTCCAGTAAACAGGTATGAAAAGTGACATTAAACCTAGTGATTATAGCGATAAGGTGCACTTACGCGGGCAATTAATTAAGCAACAATTTACACAGTACGGACTTCTCATTCTACTTCACCAAATTAGACTAAGACAGCTAATGACGCAGAAATTATTTAAAAAAAATTGCCCATGTAACTGCAGCTTTAGTTCACATGATGATACTTATTAAAATAGGTAATAACTATTCGTCGGTGAAACTGCAAAACCGCGTAAGTAACATTTTAAATAAGGTTCAAAATGCACCTTTTTAATAATCAGAGATCGGAAAAATTTGCGACATTGTTTGCAATTATGTGGACATGACTCCAAAATTAATCAAAATGTTATTCAGTTAATTAATTTTTTACTTGACATATAATTTGATTCCTAGTCAATGAATACAAAAGTTTGTTAAAGTATAGGTTTATTAAAAAAAAATAGTCAGTATTTTTTCCAAATTTTCCGCTGTCAGTCTATTTCTTTTTACATCGAAAACATACTTAAGTGCTGAGAAACTCCGCTCGCAATCCACTGATGTTAATGGGGCAAATTTCAGTAGTTTTATAGGAATATTATCATTCCAGCATAATTCAGAGTTTACTTTCTGTTGTAAGTTCTGGGCGATAACCTCAAAATCGGGATTTCTGTTTATGTAATTCATCGTCGTCGTAACGTCATTTTATTTAAAGTTATTATAAGCACTTTATAAATAAACTATTATCTCCAAAAATTCAAATTATATTTCAATGAATAATTAATTAACTTTTTGATTAATTTTGGAGTCATGGCCACATAATTGCAAACAATGTCGCAAATTTTTCCGATCTCTGTTAATAATACAGTAAGGTTTATTTTGCTCTGTCATTAATATGTAAGTTACGCGGTTTTGCAGTGTCACCGACAAATTGTTTTATTTAGTAGACCTTTTTGCAGTTGGTAGACCTTAGGTACAACCAACAACACTCTAAACTGTTCAACTCTGGACCTTATTACAAAAGGCATAAGGTCTACCGATGGACGGTTAACAGTGTAGGCGATGATACGTACAGTCTTCTTAGCAAATTAAGGGTTAATAAAGAAAATTATGACTGAAGAAGTTAAGAATGATTCTAGAATTTTATGTTCATTTGTGAACTCTGTGTCAATTGAAAGCGGAAAGACTAAAAAAAACTTTTAAAAAGACCAACCCTGATATCCAAAAGTGCAGTTTTTTTATCTCATGAAAGCGTTTGCGCCATACTTGTGTGTGCACGTTGTCTGCGAGTGCGTAAGTCCGGACGCATTCGTGAGGTGAACTTACGTACGTGATTATCAGAGCTCGGCGGAGTTGAGCTATTTTTACGTCATTAATTTTAAGTGTAGATATTAATATAGATACACCTTAAAAATAAATATTAAAATTGAAATATTTGGCAAACTCAAAATCGGAATATTTTTCTCTTATTTATTGTTTATTCGCTTACTTCAAATTGAGGGACTGTTTACAAAATAACACAACAGAATAATAGAATAATGACGCTGTCATGATATTTCACTCAGTTGAATAGGCATCCTTAAACAGATTCATTACCTATCTAAAGAGGTTTGATATCATATCATATCACTCGATTGACTTTCATAGTAGCATATGGATGTTTAAAGGTGGTTTAAAAAAGCTTGCTATACAATTCATTTGTGTTGATGGTGATGTAAAGATCGTAGCAAAAAAGCAGCCTAAATAAAATAAATTCATTAGTAATTAAATTACACCACATTAACCATTGAATGACAAGGTATGTCCATGTTATGCAAACTCTGTAAATAGCTCACCCCTGCCGGGCTCTGGTCAGGAGTAGTAATACTTTGGTTCCCTAGATTTTGTCTATGTCTTTGCCTATTTCAATTGATACCGAATTAAGAAATTAATCTTAGATAAAATATACAAACTGATTTCTGTTTTAAACTAGGAACAGTCATTTATGAATAATATTAAGAAAACAAATGTCCCAAAATATCTGTAGTTTCAGCCCATTCCATCTACTGCCACATTTTATACAACTATGTATACTGCCACATTTTATACAACTATGTATACTGCCACAGTATTATAATATTTTATTATACAACTATCTCCCCCAGTTCCTTTATGTATATATTATTGGTGTTAATTGTTACTTCTTGTAAATCATATTTGATATTAATTTAATTTTTAGTATTAATGTTAGTTGTTAATCTCAACGCTTAATTTTTAGTGTGCTTAATTATTTTTTAGTCTTTTTTAGGTAGCGCATTTTAGGTGCAGTGCATTTTAGGCCTTGTCACTAGCAAAAACGAATGTTTTACATACCTTTAACTGAATCTAGTGTGGAAATGATAAACCGATGTAGAGCTTAAGCACGATTCCCATTGAAGTAAAGATGTTGTTAATTTTTCCATTTTTTTTTCTTAGTTAATGGATTTCACAACTCGTTTTAACAAGGTGTATTTTGCCAATGTCGTGTTAGACAATCACCATGGGCTTATTAAAGAAATAAGGCCATGGATATCACAGGCGAGGAGAATAGTTCGGTTAAAGATTTTTTACTCTGGTGGACGTCTCATATTCATAAACGCACTATAAACCTATTTGGTAAAAGTATGCTTTGTCATTTGTTGTCATAATAAAAGATAAGGAAAAGGCTGGTCTATATCGAGTGGCATAATAATTGTTAGTTCTAATGTATTGTTTGGTCGAAAACGGTTTTTACAATGAAAGCCGTTTTTTTATTATAAAAAAATAACCGGAGTTGCTAATCCGCACAATAAATGTTTATTAAATTCTGAAAGGAGTTCAGACCAAACAATGATTCGACATAACAATCACACGCCAAACGTGTTTGCTATGCAACTTACAACTTGATTCATACGCAACAGTCTTTTTTAGGGTCATACACAGATTTAGGCTGAAGCCACATCCGCATAAACGGTATCAAGGTATTAGTCCTATCAAATAAAAACATAACTAATATGCACAAAAGCCTTAAACTAATGACCACAGGAGAGACGACTTTTGTTTTATCGAATGTGTATGACCCTTGTACCTTCAGCTTGCTCCTGGGGCGACGTTGGCGTCAGTGGCTCGACTTCCAGTTGACGGCCAGAGCTATCTGTGTTGTCAAAATATTAAATACGCATGTACTATCAGACCATTGGAACCCTGACCCACCATAGAACTGTGTCACAGTGACTTTATGATTCAAGTCGTAGGAAGTGTCAAACAAATTGTTTTATAATGTCACTGACACCGTTCTATGGTGGCTCAGGGTTCCAATGGTCTGATAGTACATGCCGATACGCTTTGGCCCAAGCAGAAATCACACTTTCAATGGGGATTTATTAGTACTTAATTTTAAAACGACGTAAGATTCAGAAAATCGATTCGTTAACATCGAAAAAATATGATTTACTATTTGTAACATACATACGTACTGCGTAGGTAATTTATTTATTATAAATTATATTAATAATAAATAATATTTTCACACTAGATTCATGAAACATTGAGTATGTGAATACTTCATGCACAATCGTGTACAACGTATACTAGTTAAGTCAGTGTGAATATTGTGAAACATATAAAAAAATGTAAGTAAAACGAAAAATGAAAATAAATCCATTGAAGTGTATTCGTTGCATTTTTATTTACCCTATATTTCGTGCAGGGCCTCTTTTCTAAGCGGTCTGTTATGGCCATACCCCGGCCGGCGAGAGCAAAAATGCTTCTGCTCCTAGTGCTTAATTAAATATCGACTATTCTATCGACATATGGATGTCGATAGAATAGTCGACATTTAATTAAGCACAATTATTATTTTTAAGCTTATATACTATTTCAATCAACTGATTACAATTATAATCAATTTATCATACTCTCTTGTCAAAATTACGGTTACATCCTCAAGGTAAAGTTATTCACAATAAGTATAAGAATGTGTTGAAGAAGAACGTTGGCATTTTAACTTTAAACAATTTAAATAATTTGATATCTGGCAGAGAAGTGGAACTACCTAATACAGAACGAATTCATAATCACTATGAATTATTTCGTTTTGCTCCGATTACTACAGTAGATTTATTTACAGTGTACTACAGTGGATTTTATCGCCAAGGCGAAGGAGTTTAAAATCAGAAAATTTAGAAAAAATGCTAATTGTATATTACGAAAATTACATAAAATACTGAATAAATACAATCACTTGGTTTTAATTTTGTTTACAACAATAATTAATACTTCTGCATATCATAACGGTGGTCCAGTACATCGTGTTGTTTTTATCGACATCGACCAAAGTGTGTGTCCTCGCACTATTAAGCTGTCAACGCATTTTTGCTCTCGCCGGCCGGGGTATGGTTATGGCATTGTTTTTTAACGGTCGCCATAACTGTCAAGTAAATTAAGCTATCAAACGTTGACAATACGATACTGTCAAAGACAATATGGTTTTTACCGCGTAGAATATCGGCCCAGTGCAATCAAACCTACTACTTCTAACTCTTAAATTATATCTATTATGTACTTGTAAAAAACATGCAGAGCACTACTATTTTTAACTTACACTTTTTTTTAATGGCATGGAAAAGACAAACGATAGCTCAGGCCACCCTGTAAGTGGGATCTGTGACCCATAGACATTGTATTCTCAAGACTACAATCTTAACACGTTCCCTGTCCGGGTGCCCACAATGTGGGGTCATGAAGCTTTTTCAGGAGTCCGTTCTTCCACTGTGGGGTTACATCGTTTGGATCGTTGGATCGTTTTGTATGGGGACATTGGGGACAGTGAACGTGTTAAACTTTTCATACATAGGAAAACTATAAATGAGGTCTTAATCATGTAATAAAATGAACATCCAGAGGTAGAGGACCTTAAGGGGGGGGACCCGACTCACCCCTATATATGTTCCGCAATTTTTATTAGTTTCAGACAAATCCTACTTTGCCCTAGCCCTTAGAGCTTCATAGCTTAAACTACCTGAACCGAGGTGGTACGGTTGGCTATGTCCGGTTGACCAATAAATATGAGGTAGGTTTAGGTTATGTTAGTTCTTCAGCCGGCCCGAAGGGTCAAAACACTCAGAAGTAGGAGCTCTGCGATAGCGGAGCTCCGTCGACTCTGTTAAATTTGATTTTGAAATAGAAATTTTAGTCAACCGTACCACGGGCGAAGAGGGATTTAGGAGTGCCTCCCTCCGCTTCAATTGCGAAGTTGTTACGGTGCGCAGCACCAATAACGTTGCCCAAATCAAAAAAAAAGTAGTTTGAAATTAAGGATTTTTCGTGACAAGGACATAAGGGAAAATTACAAATCAGTTTATAATGCTCAATATCTCCGAAACTAGTAAAAATCGCTGGACATACATAGGGCTTAAATCGGTAGCTTTTTAGGTACTCTATCCGCCCTACGGAACCTACAGCTGGTAATCTTATCAAATGTGGTCACAGGAGTCGAGGTATCGCTGGAACACGACGTCGTAGTGCTCGCATTTCGATGTTACTTCCGACTGATTCTGGTTTTTCCTGCAAAGACCAAATGACGTGTATTTTTTAATGAGCTGGATATTTGTCGGTGAAGAAGGTGTAAGCGTATCACTGCATAGTCCAATTTTTGTATTATTTTTTGGTACCGAACACAGTCCTTTTAATACATTTTCGGATATGGCAACTGACTTTGAACCGTATAAAATTATTTATCTCAAATATAATTTGCCACTAATTAAAAAGTGACTCTCTACGAGAATAAAGCATCATTGGTCGCCGAATACGAATGTTGAGACTCAGTCAGTATAGCTTTGTAGCGACATCTAGTGACAAGTAGACCAACTATCTACGAAAGCATCGTCAGGCGCAAATTAATCTGCGCTCATCTAAGTTTTAGGCTTATATTGTGGGAACTAGGCAAAGAGAAACTTGCTTAAATACATAGAAAACATCCAAGACTCGGGAACAATTACACGAGTGGGCGGGGTAAGTACCAAATAGGTAAGCTAACTCTGTCGTCGCTTGTGCTTCTACCACTGCCGATGCCGGCGAGATAGCTAACCTATCGACTACTTTAACGCTCAAGAAACGAACAAAAGAAATAGATAGATCCCTTGTCAATAAAAAGACACATTATTTTAATAGTTGATCGCTGGCTGTTCACATTGCAGGCGAGAACTCTCTCCACAAGTTGTCGAAGCAAAGAATATAGATCCTATGAGAATAAAAGAGACATTACCGTTCATCGCTGGCTCTACTAGCTTCGCGTTTAGCCTCGGCGGTGGAACAAGTGCCTTATAGTTACATACATACGGTGCTGTGTGTGAGATTGACTAAATACTTTACTTTTTTTTTTTCATTTTATACTCGTATAAAACTGTCAAACTTTATTCATTTGATCCCCATACAGATCACTCGCATGGAGGCATTTAGATCTCTCTACACCTCTCTTTCTACAACTTACTTGTGGAACTCCTCGCACTCCTCCATGGAGATCTCTCCGCCGGCCAGGCGCGACCCCAGCCCGCTGTGGTAGCTCACGTATCGTTGCTATCGACAACAAAGCGCATGTTAAATCAAACAGTGACACGTGGCTAGTTGGCGAGTTTACAAGCTAGTGAGTGTCGATGACACACAAAACTTCCCACTCGCTCAGTAGCAAACTAGCTTGCGACTGACTGCCAAGCCCAAAACAGATCGCTCGAAATTTCAAGAATACAGTTTCACAGATTTTGCTCACTTTCGAGCCTACTATCAGCTGTTCCAGTATTACCCGTGTCCAGCAAGCTTTTCAATTTAAGTCGTGGTACCAACCTGCACATGTTTGCTGAACACCTGTTCCCCCACCACGTTGCAGGCCAGTCGCAGCGCTTTCGCCATAGAGTCGATATATTTCAGATACAGAGTGGTGATTCCACGCAAGTCCGCGTCGCGCCGGTAGAGGCGCAGGTTGATGCCGCCAGGGGGCGTTGTTCCCTGGAAAAGGTGTGTTACGTCATTTTTACATAATAGACTCTTTGGTAAGTGAATCACTATTCGAATAATGACTATCTCGGGTCGTACTCACTTGATCGACAATGGACTTCATCATCAATGTCAACTTCTTGCTGTTGTACTGGTCGAAATCGTTTGTGATGGTGACTCCGCCCAACATGTTATAACTGAAATATTAAACATATACATATTGCTTTTAAATACATATTTTTAAGAAATGTTTGCACTGTGTTGGAAAAAAGCTGGGGCACGTATTAAGCTACAAGTAACAATTGTACAGGTCTATACTAGCAACACTGCTCAAATGGCTGGTCGTCATTGGTCGAGTTTGTGTCAAATGGAAACTTGTAATCTGTAAATTGTAAATTGTAGCTTTATAAAACAGGCCTCTGGCCTCGCATTGTACTTTTAGTTTTAACGTATCAGTCCCATTCACGAAAAAACTATTAACCACGAGGCCCATAATCTAATCACTTTATAATTGTATTTTTTGTCTCTCTTCAAAAGTTTATATTTATACTTAAAAGCCGCTCTCAGAGTCTGCTGATGACAAATACGTCATTCATTTGGCCCGATTATTCGTAGACAAGTTTTAGAGTTATTTAATTCGTATCTTTCAATATAAAAAGCACATTGAAATAAGTTAACTCCTTCGGGATCTAGACAAAGACTAATGGAGAACAAAGGCAAACATTTCCTTGAAAAAAGTGTTTGAAACCTTCCACTTTTTGCGGGTGGTAGGACCTTGTGCAGGGTCCGTCCGGATCGCTACCACCATTTTATCCATTAACCTACCGCCAAACAGCAGTGCTCGCATTGTTGTGTTCCGGTTTGGGCATAAGACAGCCGGTGAAATGACTAGCATAGAGGCATTCCATCTTAGTCCTCAGGGTTGGCAACGCATTTGCAGTCTTAGGATTGCATTGCAGTCTTGTGAATGCGAATGTCTATGGGTCACAGTTTCCACTTACCATCAGGTGGCCTGTGTGCTCGTTGTCTTCTCTATGCCATAGAAAAAAAAAAAACTTCAAATTAAAAAAATATCATAGTTATACCTACACGTTAGCCATATACATATGATGTCCAGGCGGTGAGCATACTTTATAAAACCGTTCCAAATTGTAACTCTTCAAGAAATACAAGCAACTGGTAACATCCCACATGTAACTGTGCATCTTCTCATCCCGCCAGCCCCAGTGTTGCCACTGACTAATCCTCCCACAATACGGCATTATTAGCAGCTGGCAACGATAGTTCAGTTTATCCTTGTAATCAGCCGTCATTTTTAGAAGTTTCGCGAATAGTTTTATTTCTCTGGCAACATCGGTTTGGAAGATGGCACTGTAGCCCTCCCTGCACGGCCAGAGGAGGAAGTTCTCGGCGTTTAGACGCTGGGAGAGTTCGAGGCACTTCTTTATTTGGGAGGCTGCAAGGATGAATGTTGAGGCGTCAGGGCTAGTCAAGGCTCCTGATACATACCTACAGAGAGAATTATTTGGTTACTTTATAATACGAGGGCGGGATGATAAGTAACTGGCCTTAGCTATTTAAAAAGGTTGTATTTAAAAATAAACTAGCGTAATTTAAAATGTGTGTCTCTGGCTATCTGTGTTCGAAATTTGAAATTCATGGCTTAAAAAAATATTGATTTTTCTGTCATTTGAAAATTTATTGCGACGATTGTTTTAAAAATGGATAAAATTGAACAAAGAGCGGTGATAAAGTTTCTTTACATGAAGGGTATGAAGGGAAAAGATATTTATGATGAGTTAAAGAATGTTTTGGGGGAATGTGCTCTATCATACGCCACGGTAAAAAACTGGGTGTCTGAATTTAAACGAGGCCGTACAAGTGTCCAAGACGAAGCTCGCCCTGGACGTCCAAAAAGCGTCACGACTCCAGAAATCGTCTGCAAAGTCCACGATATGGTTTTGGCTGATCGACGATTGAAGTTATCAGAAATAGCTGAGACTACAGGGATCTCAAAGGAACGGGTACATCATATTCTAGATGAAGAATTAAATATGAAAAAGTTATCCGCCCGTTGGGTGCCGCGATTGCTTACGCCCGATCAAAAAAGAATCCGCGTGCAAAACTCGAAGGAATGTTTGGATCGTTTTCAGAAAAATAAAGCTGATTTTTTGCGTCGTTTTGTAACAACAGATGAAACATGGGTTCACCACTACACGCCAGAATCAAAAATTCAATCAAAGCAGTGGACTGAATCTGGATGTTCGGGCCCCAAAAAAGCTATGGCTGTAAAGTCGGCTGGAAAAGTTATGGCTTCCGTCTTTTGGGATGCTAGTGGAATTTTAATGATCGATTACCTTCCTAAAGGTGAAACCATTAATGGAGAATACTATGCTAACCTTTTAGATAAGCTACATCAATGTATTCAGCAAAAACGACCAGGCTTAGCAAAAAAAATAATCATATTCCATCAAGACAATGCCAGGGTTCACACATGTGTTAAAGCCATGGCGAAAATCGGCGAATTGAAGTACGATTTGCTGCCCCACCCACCTTATTCGCCTGATCTGGCACCATCCGACTTCCATCTGTTCCCGAAGCTTAAAACTTTTTTGGGTGGACAGAAATTTGCCACTAATGATGCCGTCATAGCCGCTGTAGAGAACTATTTTGGAGGCTTCGAAAGGAATCATTTTATGGAAGGCATCACAGCTTTAGAGCGAAGATGGAATAAGTGCATAGACCTAGACGGAGATTATGTCGAAAAATAAAATTAGTTTTAAAATCAAAATTCAAGTATTTTTTACTTAGGCTAGGTACTTATCATCCCACCCTCGTACAATGGCTCCTTAAGAGTTATAATCAGGTTTCATTTTAATTTACATCAAGTAACTATTGTACACTAATTGAGATATCGTCGGTGTAACTGCAAAACCGCGTAAGTAACATTTTTAATAAGGAGTAAAATGCACTTTTTTGATAAGTGTTAAGGTTTATTTTGCTGTATCATAAATTTGTTAGTTACGCGGCTTTTCATTATTACCACCGATATACTCATTTTGTTAACGTACAGTCAACCAATTTGATTCCTAGGCCAGTATGGATGGACTATGTCACAGTGACGTAAACTAAATCGTTAGAATTCTCTTACGTTTTGGTTGACAACATCGCTTTATTATAGTCCATATTATTAGTTTAGTGGCCTAGGACTAAATCAAATTGGTAAACAAACCAATACCGCGTGTCTCCTTTAAATAGCCAATCAGACGGTCTATTCCGACTAGTTACATTGTTAGTTCCATTGATGTAACTAGATGGACTTTTTTTTCCTAGTAGTTAAGTACATTCAACGAAGATGGATTCCGTAATGGAACTACATGGACTTTTTTTCCAAGTAGTTACATTAATAATACTTATAATAAATTAATATAAAACGAATGCAATCTTATGGAAGGTACTTATTTTCAATTTCTTTGCCTATATTAAAAAAATGCTTTTTTAAAGCGAGTCGAGTCCCTTATGGCGGGAAATTAAAAAAACGCAGTTAAATAATGATCATTTGATCTAATAATATTTATTATAAGTATTATTAATGTAACTACTTGGAAAAAAAAGTCCATGTAGTTCCATTACGGAATCCATCTTCGTTGAATGTAATTACTAGGAAAAAAAGTCCATCTAGTTCCATCAATGGAACTAACAATGTAACTAGTCAGAATAGACCAATCAGTGGGCCATTTGCAACGTTAAAAGATGGCGGTCGTGTAATTTGTTTTAGACTTTAATTTTTGGGTAATTAGGTGTTCAAAGTTCTTTTCTGATAGTGATTTGTACTTTTTATGCCTTTGTGTCGCACAGTGATTGAAGACTTGGACTTATTTCGTGTATCTGGCATCTTTCTTCTCGTTTCAAGTGGACTCGCAGTGGTGCAGAGGTTAAAACTATCTTGACCTCTGACCTACAAATCACCGTACAACGTTGCCCCCAATCTTCCTAGAGAAGATTGGATTGTTTTATTGCTATATTGATTTATACTTATATATACTTGACACTGGCGAAATCACTTAACGTGGAAACGCCATATCCCCGCGGTAGTAGCTGTTCAAGTCGCCGCGGGGGCAAAAGAAGAAGACCAATCAGTCTAACAGGGCTGAGATTCAATACCTTATGTTTTTTGACGTGTTTCCGTATTGTTAACGTTTTGACAGCTCTTATTTACTTGACAGTAATGGCGGCTAAGTTAAAAACGATACCATAACACGTCAAAGGCTATATGGCTTTACCGAGTTGAATAAGCGGCAACAGCGTCGATGTCTTCAAGTGCAAACTTTGCGGTCGGTTTTGTTTTGTATTGCATTGATGAGCATTTCTAAAAAGTTTGTACATTTCATTCACGACTTCAATTTGCAAAAAAAAATGCAGGTTGGTAGAGTGAATGAAGCTGAGCCTAAATAACATAGTCTCCCAAAATGTCCTCATACATTTGTATGAAACTTTCCTTTTTTGTTACCATGAACCAAAGAAAGTTAGTAACAAAAAAGGAAAGTTTCATACAAAAGTATGAGGACATTTTGGAAGACTATGTTATTTAGGCTCAGCTTCATTCACTCTACCAACCTGCATTTTTTTTTGCAAATCGAATTCGTAAATGAAATGTACAA
Organism: Acleris emargana; assembly: GCA_927399475.2. Classification (NCBI taxonomy): domain Eukaryota; kingdom Metazoa; phylum Arthropoda; class Insecta; order Lepidoptera; family Tortricidae; genus Acleris; species Acleris emargana. The sequence continues at coordinate 2,222,557 of OV656846.1, forward strand.
ACTTTTTTAGAAATGCTCTGATATGGTTTATTCCTGATGCCATACAAAAATACCGACCGCAAAATTTGCGCTTCACAATTCTGTTAGTTTATGATCCAGCCTGCGGAGCTGCCTCGGGTTCCGTTCCCGTTATGGGCAAATATTTGTGTGACAAGCGCTAGTATCCTGTTTCTCAGTCTTGGATGTTTTATAGGTATTTATTTATATAAATAAGTTAATTTTTATCAAGTACAGTCGAACTCGTAGCTGTACATTTTAGTACTTTGTCACAATAACGTACTAAACGTAGAATGGTTTAAATGTAGCTATCAATCGTTGCAACAAGGTACTAAAACGTACAGCTATATGTGCATACAAGCCTAAAGCATAGATTAAATAAGAGATACTACTTAACCTAGAGCTTAGTTTAGGACTCCGTCAATGTGTGTGAGATTGTCATCTGTCGTTTATTTATTAAAATATGGCCGCGGTCACGAATTCAGCGGGCAGCAAGGAGGCGGCGACGGCGGCGCGGGGGCGGCGCGTTCCAATGCATAGATTTATATGACACTGTCCACGAGCGCAGCGGCGCGGGGAGCGGCGCACGAGCGATGCGCCCTAGTCAAGCAAAGGCACCCCGCGCCGCTGCCGCCCCGCAGCCCGCTGACTTCGTGTCCGCAGCCTAAGCTACATAAATAAAAAATAAAAATAGTTTATTTCAGACTTCTAGGATCCATAGATGTTAGTGGGTTAGTTACAAAAAACCTTATACTATGTTATCCTACAACTATGTTAGTGTACACATTATTTAATTGGAGCTTGGTCCAGTGGTCCAGAATGCCACCGTCCATTCTGCCAGCCACCGCGGCCAGGAGGCTGTTGCAGCTGCCCCGCAGACGCCGCAGCGCCGCCGCGCAGCGCTTGCGTACCGTCGCGAGAAAGCCATCTACATGTGCATCCGCGAACATACCTGACGCGCTGCAGCGGCGCGGCAGCCGCAACAGAACCCTAAACGCGTTGTTATACTGGGTGCGCAGGGCACTGAGCGATCGCTGTGTGTACTTACTCCCCCTTACTAAAACCCACCTCGCGTTAGAATGCAGATCCGGCGCCAGCCACAGCAACTTGACATGGTATCTCTGCGTCATCTCATTGATAAACTCCGCCATTTCCTCCCCCTGTCCCTTTTCCTCCTCCGGGGGCAGGAGGTCAGAGTCGAACGCGGTCCAGTACTTGAGACCAAGCTTGTGGAGCAGGTCGAAGAGAGCTTTTACGGAGCGCTTGTGGTTTTCCAAGGTGTTGGAGTGATCATCCCAGGAGCGGGCTTTTTCTGAACCTATAATAGAATAACGGTGTGCTAAACAGTAGTTTATGTGACTGGCGCATAATGAGAGGCATTAATAAACGAGTGTGGTTTTATGAAACGAGCCGAAACGCGAGTTAGGTACATATTGCCTAATTATATGTAGAGTCGCATCCATAACTTTATCTACATACATCATACATAAGTTTTCTACAATATGTGAGTATTAATGTATTATTAAATCGTTTTTTTACACTTTTTTTTATACAGTCTACTCGTTTTATTTTTGAGAAAAGCACTATACATGATTCGGCGGTTCGACCATTATGTGTCATCCTGGACTCGTAACGGGTTGGCTTAAAGTAATGAGAATTACAAAAACTGTTTTTATTTTTATTTTTTCACTTGTTAGGGTTATATATAGCTTTTTATTACATAAAAACGAACTAAAACCAATATGATAATCAATCATTCCTATACAGCAAAAAGTCCCGCATCTTAAATTTTTCGTAGCTTTCTTCTTACCGTTTTCATCATACGTTGGACAACATCTATTACCTTGCGCTTCAACTGAGTCTGTAATTTTGCTTCCCGCCCATCACTGTAAACTAGTCTACTGAGAATTACCAAATAATCCTCTATTGGACGAGCTATAGGGACGTTCGAATGGTTTGAATCCTTCGGTACGAAGTGAACGTCACGCTCTTTTAGTCAATTCTGGCTGCTCCCTGCATAGTGATACTTTCTCCCGTTTCTCCGCAACTTCCTGCACTTCTTTGGAATATCTTCAAACTGTTTGTTGGAATATTTGGGTATTTTTTGACACTTTAACTGTTCAACATTGTATTTCTCTAAAATATTCCTCATTCGCCCACGAAAAACATCATATTTTATAGCTAACTTATCTGGGACTGACCCAATTTGTTTTGTACAAACGTTGCCACACTTGCGGTCTCGATCATTAAGAATGGGAGGTCTTCCCGTTTTTGGTGAATCTTTAGTCCTAATACCAAGTTCCCACCGCTGGATCAAACATTAAATTGTAGAAGGAGGTACATTTTCAAATTTGTGATGAGAGACCACTTCAGATTTTTCACGCCGTCCAAGTAGGCGATAGACACGTTCACGTCATAACTTCCTCGCGGACATTTTTTATTAAACCAGTCAATCTTTTTTTGCCTTATTAACACAATGAACATATTTTCTATTAATTATATCTGTCAAAATCCTTTTTGTATTTTTTTATTGCCTGCTATTGGTAATTGAATACATTTTCATTACTTTAAGCCAACCCGTTATGTATAATATAAACTTTAATACTGTAATATTCATAGCTACTGTAATCATGCTGTAATCATTCCAATGTTTTTTAAAGCTTAAAGCAGAATTTACTCATCATTTGTGTCACATGAATACTTCTTCACGCTAACTCACTCAATTAAATTTTCTATGAAACTTTTCCGATGTGACACGAAAGTTAGCCATACAATTGTAGGGATCATTTTCGGCGCACAACGGAACTTTTTTCGGTTTTGTTGTTTGTATGGTTAACTGCGCTTAACTTCGGTCCAACTTTTTAGGCCACATTGGTAAGGACCCAGTTCTATAAATCGCTAGCAACTATGACAAATATCCATTGGAGTTGATAACTTTATAAATTTTACAAAATTTGCACTATAAAAGTGACCAGTTTTTACTACAAATGAACAGCTACTAACACTAAACAAATTATACGTGGCCTTCTACATTGAAAGTTCAATTCAAAATACAAATTAAAGTAAAGAGGGCGCCAATCATATTTATCGACAATCAAACGACTTCTACAAAAAAACATTTAGCAAATAAATACGAAAATAAAAATACTAATAAATTTACAAATCTTGTTATTAGTTAGTCGTTGTTTTATCATTGGTACATAGGTACTTAATACAGATGCACTATTATAGTAGCTTCTACTGTCAAATGTATAAAAGCTGCCATACCGCCGACAGTATAATTACGATATAGAAGCAATATGGGTAAAACCCAAGTGAAACATAATACGGTTAAATAAGTTGCCAACACAGTTCGATAGATGGTGCAACACGTCAGTTAGCTGTCGCAATCGTTTGGTTTACGTGAAAAGTACTTATGTTTTCTATACAGTGTGGCACTTCGGACAGACGGACGGAATTAGGGTTCCGTTACTATAAACACAACTTTTTTGCGATGGTCCTACATGTCATAATGAAGGGCTTCATAATTACACATCCATGTAGAATAGGTTGGAAATAGTTTTACATTAGGGTGAATAAGTTGATGTGGTCGTAAATTAGGGAGTTTATTTATCCTCCCCTACTGTTCCAAAGGACTCGAGCCTATTAGCTCTTTTTTTAAGCTTGGCTTCGATTTTGACGCCTAGAGGGCTAAAAGCCTATAAAGCTCTTTAGCCCACAAGCCTTGTTATATTCGGCAGCCTTCACTCTCGGAGTTCGTAACCTTAATAAAAGGCTATATATTTTTAGACTTAAATTAAAGTCCTTGTCAAAAAAAATATTGAAACTTAAAAATATTTTGGTTCCAAGCTTCTTTAGGCTCGGAGGCTAAAATATTTTTGAGTTTATAAAAATATGTTTTAATATTTTTTTTGAGTTTAATTATTTGTTGTATAGCGGCAACAGAAATACACATCTGATTTTTACTAATATGATCCGAACCGCGACTTTCATAAAAGTTAAACATTTTATAAGGCTAAGCTCGGCTCAAGTTAGCGGCTACAACCTTAAAAAAAGGCTTAAGCCTTTAAAAAAGCGAAAACCCTAAAAAAAAGGCTATGGCCTTTTTTAAGACTACGGCCTTATTATAATCACTAGCGCTTTGAAACCCATTCCATTAAGCCAGCTCTAAAAAGACCTCCGGAGCTTTAAAATTCGGGCTAAAAAGGCTCGAGTCCTATGGAACACTATCCTCCCCTCCTTTAGAAATGAACGACGTATGTAAGATGGGATATTAAATATTTATACCCACGTGCGTAGCTAGCGTACAGGACAAGAGTTGGGCGTTCTTAGAATAATTTCTTGTCTAGTTAATTATTTTAAAATAAAATTATTTAATCGATGATAAAGTCAATCACAAATAAAGTGTTATCAAGCAAGACAACTCTTACGTGGAATGAAGATAAAGAACATCATTATTGTTATTAAAGTAAGCTTACATCAATTTAAAAAGTCACGTCGAGTTATACCGTCACACTAAAATTGCTCGTAACATTTAAATATAGATTATTTTCATACTTTTCTTTTCGTACTACTAACATTCATCTTTCCAATAAAAGCCCAAATAATTTATCTAGATAAGAATAAAAATAATCTAGATAAATTCACAATAACAAAAATTCATTTAGTTATATTTCCGGATAACCGTAAATTGTACGCGTAAGAAGTCGCGGAAATCCTCTAGTATTTCATATTATAGGACGTATTAATTACTAGTATCATATTTATAATTGTATGTGCATACTAATGGCCACAATTATCTTCGACTTATATCAAATGGTCTAGTCGGGCTACCATAGAAATAAATGTGCCCCTAGCTTTTTAAATAAGAACTTGATCATACTGGTGCACTCGGCTCACAATAACATATAATTTCACCAAATATTAACTTACACTTTAGTTTATTTAAGATTCATTGTTAGTACTAGTGCAAATTTATATATTAGATATTTAATTTGATCGTTAATTGACCCATTTGCAAACATTGTCTTTTGGTTACAAATAACCTTGGCCTTTTATAAGGTTATTTACTGAGCGGGTTTTTCGGTCTCCTAACGTCATCTATTGCCACGTAAGTGTACTAATTTACTTCCCAAATTTCCCGCCAGATGCCGCTGTTACGGCGCGCTGCATCGCGCTGTTAAGATTTCCCCAGAAATATAGACCTCCCTCGTCCAATGTATCCAAATCATACTTACCTGGCGTAGGGGACACCGTGATCAAATAGGCGGTTCCCCCAGGGCGAGACTCTCCCATTGCACTGCGGTTGGGTTGACCCTTGCGATTATCCCTAATGTGGATAACTCGGACGCGTTATTTTTGGTAGTGGGGACTGCGTACGCGCCGTCCCCTTCCTAATCAATTGACAATTGTAGAACGACATGGTAAAACGCGATGACTCACTATATATCCTTATCGTGTCGTGAATTGTCATTGGTATTATAGCTCTGATTAACTTGATAGTAAAGTAATGGCGGCTGACGTCATTTCAACAGATTTACTATACTACAATGTCGTTTTTACCGTTCTAGAATAATCTAGAATACCGGCCGATCTGTCAAGGTCATAGCTCCGGTCCTCCGGAGCAAATTTTGAGATCTGAGCAGGATACGCTTTGAAATAGTTTCTATTTGTCTCGTTCACACCGCGCCCGTGTGTGCTCTTCGTTAAGAAGAACGTTGTTCCTTTTGTGACGGGAATTCATTCCTTTTAGTACTTAGTTCCTGACTGACACAACCACAGAACAGAATTTGGTAGTTTAAGGAAGGTCGATTCTCAAATACGCGGGCTTACGATATACGATACGATACGATTAAAGTGAATCATTAAATTGTAATGGTAATCTGACATCCGAAAATAATTTAACCTAGGGTTAAATTTACAAGTGGGCCTTAGATATACAATTAAAAATAATCTTTAAATTTTAATCGTATATCTAAGGGCTAGGCCCGCGTATTTGAGGACTGAACGATGTTAAATTATTCTCGAATGTCAGATTCATATGAGAACTGTAAATTTTAACTAGGTTAACATTCACGTGCAAGCGGGTGTAAGGGTTAATTTGGTTAACTTTTGGATCGCATATTTTTTACGCATAAAATCAATTGACCGAAAACGGTTTTTATTTAAAATAGAAACGGTTTTATTTTAATTATTATAAAAAAATAACAAACTAATCTACATTATAGACGTTTATTAAATGCTGCAATGTCAGCTTACAAGGGTGTTATGCAAAAAGATAAATATGCGTACAACAATTATGTATTCCAAAGGAATCTCGTTAATTTATGTCAACGGCGTTGAAAAGTACGAGGAAAAAAACTGCATAAATTATCATTTTATCCACACAGGTTGATGTCTTTGATTTGTAATAACAATAAATACAATATAAATCCCAGGGTAGAATTAATAAGGAGCTTTTAGCCTGATATGCACAGACTAAAGTAAGATTTTAAGAGCTTGAGAAGTACGCTCGGTATTTTTTTTAACTGCTTATTTGAAAGGTAGTTACTTAGATTTGAATAGATCTTGTATAATAAGAAAGACACCATAATCGTGCAGCACACTACAATACCACCCTCCAAGCCAATAAGAATTATCTCAAATTCAATAACCAAAGCAATTTTATTCTATTCTGTTAGTTATAACTATAAGGTTGATATATCTACACGAGTCATATCTGTGATATTGAATATTGGTTTAGGACAAAATAGTATCCTGTCTCACCATTCATTCTAAACTCCGTAAGAGACAGGCTGCATTTCAGCCACTCCTCCATGGTGCGCGCGTGGACCCTCTCGCTCGGACTATAGTAGCGATACACGCTCGTATCTGTGACAGCCGCCATATTGTTGTACTCTATTTTGTCTATGCCTGGGGAAGAAACAAGAAAAAATGGCGGTAAATGCGCAGTCTTTAAAAATTGAAGTTCAAAGTTACATTATCTCTGTATCCGATCTACATTAAGAAGCATTATAAAATTATAGTTAAAACTCATACCTTGAAAATAGTCGACATCTTTCATCTCCCTCACCTTCTGCCGCTTAGGCCCGGGCTGCGAGTATCCAGACATCTTCAGTCTCTTTCACACTTTCGACAAACTTTACTTTCTTGTAACTAATACCCTCTTGTTTGACCTACGAGAATTTTGTAGTTTTTTTAATTAAAAGCTGAGACTACACGGACCTCATTGCTTTTGACGTGATTCCGTATTGTCAAAGTTTTGATACCTCTTATATACTTGTCAGTCATCAAATAACGTCAAGATACATCACGTCAAGGACAATATAGTTTTTTCCTATGGAATAGGCTATGTACGTTGTACGTCTAAGATATTGTTTCTTTTGTTTTCTTCGTACTTCTTAGAAATAAATGATAAAAAATCTCAATAAGAGTCGTTTAGCGACAGGCAGACGAAAAGTATTGTTAGCTTAGTTGTACTGGATCTACAAAGACCGACCTATCTACTTAATCACAGACAAGTTAAGAAGGCGCCTTGAAAGATTCGAAATGTCTAGAAAACTCGACTTTATCAATATGTATGTAAACTTTTTATTGCACGAACAGAAAATACTAAGTCAAAAAGAAACAGAAACAAAAGGTATGTACAAAGGAGTATTTATCCCTTTAAGGGATGTCTTCTAGATAACCATTGAGCGATTGAGAAACAAATAAAAACAACAAATTTGTATATTAAAATACGAAAAAAAAGTTATTTGACTAAAGAAAACACATCAACTAAGAATTAATTTCACAAAATATTATAGAGTTACGAGGAAGCTACTTTAATATTGAAAATCAATACCAATAAACATACAATACAACAATGACCATTGAAAATGGGTTAAAAAAAAACTCAAAAAAAAGTTTGATTTGACACTATTTGAAACCAAAACAAAACACGCGCATATTTTTTTTAAATAAATCTTCGCGATAAATAAATAAAAAATACTTCTTCTTTTTTCGTCACTGATTTAACGATGTCAGCTACACTGCACTACCTACTAACTAGGGTGTTCAGACAGACAGACGGGCAGGACGGCGTCTGTTTATATAATATCGCATGAATAGAAGCGGCCAGCCGTAACAGAGCCATCTATTGTTACAGAACTGGACGCTAACAAGTTAGTTTCTGATGTACATGTCACCTGATCGCATTTTTAAAGATACGTTGAATTTTGTATTACCTTTTAAGGACTATTTTTGTATAACTGAAATCAGGTTTCATTAAAAAGATATAAACAAAGAACTAGGCGAGTGTGCTGTCGAAAAACGTTATATTTTCTTATTATTTCCAATGTAAACTATACTTTGAAGAGTTGAACATACAGTTTATTATTCGACGTTAAAACTAGAAACATACGTTTTTCCTTTGGGCACCTGAATATTTAGGTCAGACAAAGTAATGTAAGTCGACACTTGTGCACACAAAAAGTGGTTATCCTTAGAAGTTTGTTTTTTTACTAAAGTATGATAAAAACATGGCAAAATATACCGAAACGTTCAATCTCTAGTCGCTCAAGCCGTAATACGCTTAAGTAAAATTAGTTTGTCAAAATTCCTTCGAGAAGTATATAAATTTGGCTTTATTCTGCTAATGGAAGCACGATCGCTTTTTATTCAGCAGACTGATTCTTCATTCACCGAATACTGCGATATAGTAATTGTTATTAACAAATCAGTCAGAAAAATAATATCCGTCTTTCGTCTCCGTACCTTATTGCATTGTAATAAGGTTTAAAAGAAGATAAGTACATCTCTTTGTAGTCGAGTGTACCGGACAATACAGTGTTACCATTTTCTTAATATCGATCGACAATCTTCGTTTTTCTATGACACAGGAGTGACAAATATACTGTCAGTTGCGAGTGCAAGCCTGATAGCGATAGCCAGCCGAATGCTATTAAGAATCTAGAAATAGTGTAAAGTGCTGTAAGTTCCATGACAAAACGTAATGAAACCTTTTATAGATGATGTATATTTACTAAAATAAAACCTCAAACAACCTTAAAACTAATTTATTAACATAAAGCTATAAGAAAAACCAAACTAGCCTCAACACAAGCGCAAGTATAATCATGATAATTGGCAAAGGCACAGCCATTTTCTTTTTCTCCACACTAAAGACACCGGAAACCTCTCCTTTTTTCAGCGGCGCAGTCAGCCCCGCCATCTTTGGTTTGTCTATGGGTTGACCCATCATAGAGAATTTCGTCGCTGCTGTGATTTTGACAGTTACCATTTTCCCCATGTATTTTTCCTCTTTGGGAACTAGTACTTGTTCGTAATACTCATTGTGAGCGACGAAGTAGTTTTTATCGTGAGATATGTCGGTGACGAGAACTTCCTGTGTCTCGCCGACTTTGTGGCCATACGGTTCGTACGAGCGGAAAAATTCTGAGAGCATTTTCGTGCGTTTCTTTACTTCTTGACCAGGCACCTGTAAAATAAAATTAAAACTTAATCATATATTCACTTTGTAAATTCTATTCTAAGTAAATTGTTTTTGATACAACAGTTATATTAGCAATGTTAACCAAAACGTTGTTTTGATATCAAAGTTATTTTGTCGTGAACGCGATTACTAGCGCCATCTATTAAGTTCTCGTGACAACATTTTTAAATGTAAGATTCAAAGTCAACTAAATGAGCAGATAAGTTTGTGTATTCTTGCGAATGTTACATACGATCCGAAACACGATATGGACATTTAGTTAAACATAACAATTTTACCGACCATTTTTCATCTACCCAATAGCGTTATCCATAGATTTTCGACGAGCTAAATGTTTGCTAGAACGCTCAACGTCAGCGTATCTCTCAGGACTACTATTAAGACTGGTTTTACTACACAAAATTACCTGCGTATTTAGAGATATTACTTGAAAAATATATTTCAAAGTGTAGTAAGCAGAACCTAATAGATGGCGCTAGTAATCGCGCTAATGAACTAGAATATAATTCTTAATAAAATAAATTGTAAAATTTCCAAATTTGTTCGTATAAAATTTACTAATCTACTTCAGAAAAAGTACGAATTCAAATATTTTTACACCGTTTTAAAAACCTTTCGTTCTTCGAAATAACAAGAAGAACCTAAGAGATGGCGCTAGTAATCACGTTAATGAAACTAGAATTTCGATTTTTTGGTAAATTTTCCAAATTTATCCAAACACAATATATTAAATTACTTCAGAAAAAGGAGGAATTGCTAAATTCAAATATTTATAAACCTTTTTATAACCTTTAGTTTTTCAAAATAACAAGAACCTAAGAGATGGCGCTAGTAATCACAATATTGCGACTAGAATTTTGTTATTTTGATTATTTTTCCAAGTTCATTCGTACACAATATGTTAACTAACTTCAGAAAAAGGAAGAGTTGCTTAATTCAAATATTTTTAGACCTTTTCTTTTTTTAATAACTTGAAGTTTAAAAAAGTTTGTCATCAATATACCCTGGTCATGTTAGCCGCCGGAGTCCCCGGGCGGGGGAAGAACTGGTTGATGAAGAGCGAGGGGAACCGGTACTTCTGGCACAGCGTCATCGTGTCCTCGAAGTCGCGCGCGGTCTCCGTGGGGAACCCGCAGATAATGTCCGTCGCTATCGTGATACCCGGGACCCTGGCAGACGTAAAGATAAAGATAAAAAAACATTCATGCAGTAAGGAGGCACGGGCAGTTTTACACGTCAAAAATCTACCAGCGCTTCTCAAGAGGACCGCTGCTGAGAAGAAACGGGACAAGAAACTCAGAAGTCAGTCATTTTTAAAACGTATTTCTCATTACAATGACACTAGTAAGTCTAGCTGTAAATAAAACTAAAAATATATTATATCAAATATCATGCGTAGTTCAGCAGGAAAACATACCGAAAATACATCAACTTACAGTACCGGCAAATAATATATCACTTTTGTACTTACATCTCATACGACTACCTACAAATATTACTTACCAAAATTGACAACCAATCAAGAACTAGTTGGCCAATTGTATTGCTATTATTCAATTCGTTACCTGATTAGACATTTGCTGTTTGTACATTTCGTAGTTTAAAAAAGTTTAGTATTAAAAAATCATTGCCGACGCGTTCATGCAAAATTTAAGAGATTTGTATGAACACGTCAGCAATGTTTTTTAAATACTCGTCTCGTCCCGCAACAGCCATTTTGCCGGTGTCTGAAGTAATGTACTATTATTCTATTCTTAAATGTATATTTCGTGTTGTAAGAAGAACCTAATAGATGGCGCTAGTAATCACTAATGTCAATCATAATAGACTAAAATTTAATTGTTTTTTATAGCAAGAAGGCACTCGAGCACTCAGGAGTTCAGGACACCTGATGGTAAGTGGGATCTGTCACCCAGACAATTCTATTCTCTAACTACAATCTTAGGACTGCGATCCTAAGACCGCAAATGCGTTACGAACCCCGAGGACTGAGATGGAATAACTGTAAGCTAGTAATATCGCCGGTTGTCTTATCCCCACACCGGAAAACCACAATGCGAACACTGCTGCTTAGCGATAGGTTAAAGGATATATCGGGCGTTGTCTATTTAATCGGGCCGAATCTTAAGTACCCGAAACCGACGTGCGTGCATGACTCGATGTATGAATGTGGAAGAAGCGAAAGAAATTTGTCAAGATTGTAGCAAGTGGAAAGAAGTGGTCTCTGCTTACCCCTCTGGGAAACAGGCGTGATTTAATGTATGTATGTCTATTTAATGGTTATTCAATTCTCATTTTCGTTCACGCGTTCATTTTATTTCAATATGGCGTTTTAGGAGATTAGAGAGTGTATTTTACTAACCTATCCCTGAGGAAGTCGACGACGTGCTCAAAGTCCTTCCGGAAGTATTCCCTCTTCATGTCGGCCAGTACTTGGTCGCTGCCGGATTGAACAGGCACGTGCAGGAACCTAGTACATATAACGGATAAATAAAAGATGTCAAAAATTCATTATTGGGACAAGCTTTTGTCGTCGACTATACTTTTATTTGCATAGTCGTCATTTACTCATCAAGACGATTATAACGAGCCCTAACACGACGGGTTTATCGTGGGTAATTTAGGAGTTCCTATGGCCACCCTGAGTCTCCATCATCAGATCAGCTCGATAGTATTGCATAATTGTATTGTCATCGGAACTAAAGGTGTATGCAAATTTTCAGCTTCATCAGAAATCGGGAAGTGGGTCAAAATTAACTTGTAAGATTTGATCCGTACATACGTATATACTTACATACATACATACATGCATTGCATGTTAAATAAAAGCAAGTAAAATAAATACTCGTATTTACCGGGAAACAGACCCGGGACCCGTCAGCTTCGAAGGCAGTATCAGTACCAACTAGACCACGCCGTTGTTGTCGACGTTATTGGAGTTATGCTAGACAATCGGGATAAATGTCGCGTACACTTATCGCCTAATTAAATACTAATACCGTCACTATAACGAGACATCTAGCGCCATCTGTGACGCAATCCGAATACTTTTACTATTACTGTCGTGCCTCACTAACATCTTTCATTTCATTTTGTAAGATTGCACAAAATACGTCATAGATGTCGCTACTTGTAACTCTAAATGGAAGCTCTTTTGAGTTTGGTATCCATCACAGATCATTGGATCCCTGTTATTTTACTTACAAACAACGTATGAGGTCAATTTAAATGGAGGAAAACTTTCGTGGAGTTAAAACACAATGTTATATTCGTTGCATGTTTGTCCTTCATAAGATGCCCAAAATACATCATAGATGTCGCTACTTGTAACGCTAAATAGACAATCTTATGAGCTTGGATTCCTTCACAGATGACGCTAGATTCCTCGTAAACTAAATACTTTTATCATTAGATCCTCCCCTATTTTACGAATATTGACCTTTATACGTTCAATTTAAATGGGGAGCGCTTTAGTGAATTGAAAAGATTACATTATATTCGTTGCATTTTTGTCATTCATAAGTTTGTCCAAAATACAACACATACATAGATGTCGCTACTTGAACGCTAAATGGACGCTATTTTGCGTGTGGTTTGCTTCACAAATGGCACTAGAATTCTTACAAAACAAAAACTTTTATCATTAGATCCTTCCTAATTATACGTACATTGACGCAACCAAAATACATAACAGATTTAGCTACTCACAAAGTAACAATTAGCTGAAGGATCTAATAGTTTTAGTTTTAGCATTACATCACAGATGGCGCCTCATGTCTCGCTTAGGGGACAGAATAGTGAAGTTTTAATAACATTATGTACATACGAGCTCGAAAAATAAGCTATCGTAAACGATAAATTGATCATTAACCTAGACCTGGGTTGTTCATAAGTCCATCATTACTTAGAATAGGTTTGATTATATATATATTCACACATATTTGTAGTAAATTTAATAAGTATCAGGGGGTCAATCTCTTACAAATTGACCCAGTTTCAAACTTAGCTCTAGTCTTCTACTAGATAACAATAAAAATACTGGTAAGAGAAGAAAATAGATCGAAAATATCTAAGACTCGGAAAAAGCAGAGCGTTTTAATTCCAATATATTTTTTCAAGTTTCGACTCACTTGTAGACCCTTGGGTGATGCATGATCTTGGCCACTTCTGCGAGATGCTCCAGGATGTACGGCGGGTTGGTCATGCCGAGTCGCAGCCGGCAACCTTCAGGGATCACCTCCACTAGTTTCCAGAGCAGTTCCGGCAGGGAAGTGCCGATGTCGCGGCCGTATGTACCTAGATAACAGAGGGTTTTGAATTAAAATAAATTCTTCATTTTCATCATGTCATTATTTACTGGAGAGTTAAGGGTGTAACGTAAGTGCGTACCAACATTTTAGGGCGTGGATTATCAATTAGGTAGCTTGAAGCTCGTACGAGGTTGCTCGCTCGATCGACCGATCAAAGAAACCATTTTAAGACCTCAGTTTAAAGGGGCATAGTGGTTTAAGTTATTAAACGTCAACAAAATCAATTTAGGGCCACGTAACAGAGTTGTTGGTAATTCTGTTGCTCTATCCCCACTCTGCATGTATGTACGTATGTTATGTCACAGTGTCACTGCCAGACAGAACAAAAAACTTTTGCATTAACATTTACAACATAAGTAAAAATGTGCATTCCATTTGTTTATACCGATAACAATTATTTAACGCCGGATTCTCATGAAATGACTTCAAAAATTGCTGTGTTTTACACCAAAATATACTCCACTCTTCCTGAACAAATCCACAAAACAAACCAACCTGTGTCCTCACTAGTCAGCCATATCTCACACACTCCCTCCTGGAAGCTCTGGCGGGCTCTCTCCACTATCTCCTCCGGAGGGTAGCTCCCTAACTCCCCTCGGGCATGCTTGGTCTTGCAGTATGTGCACTGGTTGAGGCAGCCCGTGTTGATGGGGATGATCTCTATGAGGGGATTCTTGCGGACCTTCGGGAGGAGGAGCGAGGCCCCGCCGGCTTTGCGCCCGGTTGAAGTTTTCTTTTGGCCAAGGAGACGGACTGTGTGGCCTGGAAGTAAGAATTTACTGATTACCTTACGACACACGCAATGTTATTGTCAGACATGTCCAGCGAAGTTGACAACATTGCGCCTGCTACTTAGTATTGACACATACATACATAAACTCACGCCTTCATTCCCAAAGTGGGGTAGGCAGAGCTAAAGAATTGCCAACAAGTCTTAAAACTTCTTGATAATTCTGTAACCACATTTTCACAAGTAGGCTAAGATATTTCCCAGTGTATTAGTGACAGGTGGCAAGCCCATCGCCTAACAGTACTACAAGCCTTTATTCCCTTAGTCGCCTCTTACGACATCAACGGGAAGACATGCAGTGGCACTATTCTAAGCCGGTAACCACACGGCAAACTATTAGTTAACAATTTATATAATTCAGCTAGGAAACATGCTCAAAGCGAGAAACATATACGGAGTTGTATATTATTTTATTACATGAGTTTGGTAACAGTAGAATAGAAACTTTTTTTGGTAATAATTTTGAGGCCCACAATCGTAAAGTGGAACGTAATCGAAATTTATTGAAACGTTTAATTGATACGGTTGTACTACTTGGAAAGCAAGAATTGCCTTTCCGCGGCCATGTTGAGAAACACGATTCGGATAATCGTGGTAATTATATAGAGACATTGTTATATTTGAGTAAGTACGACTCCGTCATGGAATCTCATTTTGAACAGAGTTCGTCCACTTCACATCCAGTTTTTTCTGGTCTATCAGGAGATATTCAGAACGATCTTATAAACTGCGTAGCGTCGGTGATTTTAGATGAGATTAAGAATGAGGTCAACAAGGCGAAATTCGTGTCCGTCATGATTGACGAAACTCCAGATGTTAGTCGCAGAGAGCAGTTGAGTGTTATATTTCGATATTTGACAGAGTCAGGGCTCGACGATTTTTCGACGTTAGCGAGAAGCGTACCGCGAACGTTTTAGCTTCAAAATTGCTAGATATTGTGGCGACCTAGCGACATCTAACGGAAACTTGTATCAACAAAACTCGCTAGCGCCACCAGTGTCAGACAGCGGAACTAAGGATCCTACAACGCGCTAACGAAGTTTCTAAAGTCGGTTGACATATATACCACTTTCAACTTCATCCCAATGGACTACGGTCCCCAGGCATAACACCCGCTTGGAGAGAGATCTCTCTATTGTCCTCTCTTCCTACAATATTCTTGACCAATACGGTGCAAAGATAAACTTATAGGTCAATCTTATGACGGTGCTGCAGTCATGTCGGGCGAGCACGGCGGGGTTCAGGCGCTCATTCGTAATGAGTGCCCCCCGCGCGCATTTCGTTCCGTGTTATGCACATGTTCTCAATTTGGTTTTAAGCAGATCGTTAGAACATGTTTCGGAATTAAAATCGTTTATCGGTCATATAAATGGGCTTGTCCGATTTTTTAACAAGTCATCAAAGCGATCAAATCTATTAAAACAGATTTCCGATCGTCGCATGCCCGGAGTGGCAGAAACGCGGTGGCATTATCACTCGCGTGTAATATTTAATTGCAGGTTAGAAATGATTGAGACCTTCAATCATATTTTGGATGATCCACAATCATGGGATGCCGATTCAATTTCATTATCCGAATCGTTTGTGAGTAAGTTAGAAGACATGCAATTTTGTTTTCTCTTGCATGTTTTTTCGATATTTTTGCTAGGACTGACATTCTTTTTGCTTTATTGCAAAGCAAACAAGTCGACTTAGAAGTCGCAATTAGGGAAATCGATTCATTTCGATCTTGGCTTTCTGAAGAGTTTTTTGAATCAATTTGATTCTATTTACGGCAGTATTCAGGAGTATTGCGAGCCACCGCGACGGCGCCGGCGACTAAATACGGACATCGATTTGAAAACTCAACATAGACGTTTGTTTGTTGAAATAATTGATAATGTTATTTTATTAGTCAAATTAATTCTCCCTATGCATCGTTTAGCAACTTAACTTTCTTGGATTTGATAAATAAATCGAAATATGCTCAGTACAACACATGTTTTCCCGAGGCCAAAATAACCGCTTTAATGACGGAATTTCCAAATTTGTTTGATTACACTGCTTTAAAAAACGAATTAAAAGTTTTGTACAGTTCTTTTAGTATTAACACTTTGGACGCATACGATCTTTACTTATATCTAAGTAATTCTGCTTTGAGTGGCACTTTCCCTCAGGTTTTGATTTTAAGTCAGATATTTTTGACTCTGCCTGTGTCGGTGGCCTCCGCTGAAAGGTCGTTTTCGGCCTTGAAGCGAATTCATACGTACACACGGAATAGTCAAAATGAAGCAAGACTGTCTAATCTGGGGGTAATTTCCATTGAAAAAGATTTACTTCTTAAAATTCGAAAGAAAAGCAATTTCCATGATAACGTTTTAGCTCATTTTGTTAAAAAAAAACGCAGAATTAGTTTTGAATATAAATAAATATCGAACTGTACCTAGCGTATTTCAAGTGATTAGTGTAAAGTGTAGGTATATATTGAGTTTTCAGTCGGTTTCTATATTTATTTGCATAAACATAAGCTTATTTGGATTGTTTGTCGCTTTATGCGTGTCGTGGTTTTCTTAACAGGTACGATTTTTTTTGTCTTTAAAGACAAACATAGTGTATGAATAAATTTTATTTTTAAGTTCATATAACTATTATGTACCCAATATATCTTGATGTTACATGGTTATACCATAAATTTATTCTTATTCTTATTCTTATAAAGAGGTGATTAACAGTGATCGGATTGCACAATACAACACGGGATCAATGACCTCAACCTTATGATTGTGATGATGATTATGTCCTGGGTATTCTGGACTAATGTTGTTGAAAGAGGGTAAGGTTCCAAATTCAATCATATGATCATTTCCTTAACATTTGGATTTGGAATAAATGTTGTATTGCATATACATATGTATGTATTTTTTTAAATTACTATGTTTAAAACTAATTGCCAATTAGGCTTTGGTGAATATAGGGTGACGGAACCAGTAATGGACAAGGCACCAATAATGGACACTTGATTCTTATTTTACAGAAGATAAGGGTTATTCATTTGTTTTGCAACAATCAATTTAGGACCGTATGAAATTTGATTTAAGACTGAAGTGTCCATTACTGGTGCCTGTCAGCTAAAAGTGTCCATCATTGGTGCCGTCACCCTAAGTAAAAGATATATGGTAATTATTTTCTCAATATTTTCTATTATCAATAAATTTCTTTACGTCTAAAATCCAATCCTAATACCTATTTATAAATATCCCAACAATTGCATTTTCTTTTCGAACCATATACCGGGATTTTGGTCATATCTATATTAAGATTTCTACTCTATATCCCGTGTTGCACCGTGAAATCCGAAAGCATTGTAATAATAATGTTATCTTTTTGTATGAACTGTCCCAAAGATCATCCTAAATCTAACCACATAATGAAACTTGTCTACACTCATATTTGTAACAAATAAACTCAAAACCTACGGCATAGATTTCAAAAATTCTTTGACCATTAGAATGCTACATTTTTCCACAGTAACATAGGCTGTTTTAAGATTTGCAGATTTCTGTGATATTAGAGTAGAGTAGTGATAATGTAATGATCTGGCACTTCCCCTGACTTTAATCTACCTTTAAGTGTCTCCTCCACAAGCTCCACAATCCTGTCAATCTGTTGCACGCCGGCAACACTGACTCCATTGAGGTAGGAGGCTCGTGGGGCCCCCTGCGGCACACAGCCTGCTACTACCACATGGAGCCCCCGGCTCTTCGCTAACTCTACCTCATTCCTGCAGAAGTGTAGAATACAGACATTGTTAGTTCTACTGAAGCAATTGCACTTCTCAATAAGATGTATATACAAGACCCGATGCTCATATACATATATATATTATTATAAAATTAATTTATAATTGTAATACATGAGTAATAAAGCAAATATTTGTCACAATAATTATATTAAATACTACAGCTAAACTTTTTAAGACCTTGAGAGAACCTTCAGGCTTAGTTAGCTATTGTTTGCTATTGAAAGGACCTGACATCCAATTTATTTTCTTACAAACATATATTTTATAAGATAGTGAAATGTTTCTGGAGAAATACAATGTACAATGACAATAATGACAACCAGAATGAAAGTTATGTTTCACTTTAAGTCTCATCAATGTTTTCACTTATATCACATAAAATTCAATCCCTCCACCAAAATAAATGTCCGATTAACTTTTACTAACTTAAAGTGATCTTCCGATGGGCTCTTCACCGTACAAGAGTTGAGCAGCCACAGCTGTGCTTGCCACTTGTCCTCAGTGAGGGGGTATCCGGCCGCGGCTAGCAGCCCTGCCATGTACTCGGAGTCCGAATTGTTGTGAGCGCAGCCCCATGTCTTCACGTAGATTGTTTGGGTGCCTAAATAATGGGTATTATATTAGATATCGTTCAACCTAACGTCAGGAAAACAAACCAGCGAGGCACCCCGACACATTGTCTTAACAAGACTTCCATCGAGACTCTTGACGACGGAAACCCCCGGAAACAATACGAGTGCGCCATAAACACACTTGCAATAACTAGCATTCGGTCAGTGTCAGGTTCTCTCGCTGATGTCAGAAAAACGAAATTGAGCGAGAATTTTGTTGGAATTTACTGATGGCATTCATTTTCTTTACATTAACGTAAAACAACAGAACTTATAGGTTACCTGGAACGACACTCTCTAGAATTACTTTTTCAGCCGGCTCGGAGGGCTTCTCCCGTTTTTTAGATCTCACATTCACATTTTTTCTGCTAGAATACCTCTCCTTAGGCGTAATGTCCTGTGACGATATTAAATCCTCAATATCGTCTATAATTTCTTCGCAGGCACCTGGCATTTTTTTATTTGTGTAACACGATCGACAGTGACAGTGACAGCTAGTATGTGTTAATTTATCTGTGGTGACAGCTGTTCTAATAAATTATGTGGGCCGAATATGCCGAAACGTACGAAGTTTTAATTTAAACCAAGTCTAATACGGCTTTTAACTTAAATAAGCTATCCATTTAGAATACATGTTTGTTGAGCTTAACCGCCTAGGTTGTTTCGGACTAGCAGACTTCGGAGTACCTCTGCTTCGTTTACATGCAAGACAAGTCACATTTTTCAATTACTAACTACCTACTTGGGACTGACCAAGTGTAAGACACGCTAAAAGGGAAGACGGGCGAGTAAGTAAGCGTACGTTTGTGACTCGGCGAGCTTACTCGCCCGTGTATCATCTCATCTCTTAAGAAGTACGCGGACTTAAAAACCGCCGAGTAAGTTGATAAGTTCGTCGGCGATCCAACATGTTAGAATTTTGGTCGTAGCCCGTCTTGGCTCGTACGTCTGTCAACTACCACGAGTAGCGAGCCACGACCTTTAGGCAGTCTACGGGTGAGGTGTTTGAAATAATTGTGTAGTGTTAATTGTTTATTTAAGTTCAGAAATTCTAGTTAAAAGCTAAAATTAGTGATTTCTTAAATGTGATGATATAATACCTTAATAACTCAAAGCTTAGACATTTTGCGTTTGAAGTGTGAGCAAGCTTCAGCGTGTCTCACCGACGCGAGCCGAGCAACGACCAACGACGCGATTTTATAGATCGTGCGTCTATCCGCCTTTTTAAATAGATGTTTGATTAACTCTACTGTCTATAGCCCCAGATAGACGAGCGAGTAAGTACGCTTACCTTAAGCTCGAAGACCTTCTTCGCCCGTGATTCCGTTTAGACGTTCGCGTACTTAACGGAATTCGTTACGGAGTTCGGGTAACACACGGGGGAGTAAGGTCGCCGAGCCATAAGTACGGCGTATTTACTCGCACGTCTATCTGAGGCCTTACACACATGACATATTGTGTCCACATAATTCGGGAAGGGTAACATGTGATCACATGTATGAGGTACGTGTTATTATGCCAAAGGATATTAGGTCAAGTATTTATGTATTTATTAATTTATTAATATGTAGGTACTTTTTACATATTTTTTTTAAGACTTGCAGGCAATTTAATAACGAAGGCAAACATGGCAAAAAAAAGTTAGACGTGGTGAGCATCCGAAGTTGGCAAAAAATTAGAACAGCAACTTAGTTATTTCCAAAGTCTTTATTGCCAGCCTATAGCCTATAACCTATAGCTGTACTTTTTTGCCAAAATAAGCCTAGTTTAGTTGGATTGGAGTGACCCTACCTGCAAAGCTAACGGTTCGATTCCCGCCAAGAGCAAATATTTATGTAATTAGCGCGAGTTTTTGTTATTCTTACATAGAAAGAAAGTGTAGTTTATTTGCATAATTTAATAAAAATACGGGACTAATTAATGGGAGAGATTTTTCTATTAAGATTAAATTTGACAAATAATTGTTGCATAACAATGGCAATAAACGACAAACCCAATAAATCGGCGTCATGAAATAACTTTGAAACTGAACCCCAATAAAATTGACACATCCGATTAATAATAACGCATACCTATAAAATAGTTCGAACAATACCAACTTAACAGTGTCACTAATATAAGCCTTCAACAGTTGGCATAGGGTTTAAATCTGTTTGAATTTTGAAAAGGTGTTTTATACTGGAGACAATGGGTCGTACAGCTGCTAATGTTATGGTAATGGTCCCCTTCGTCGTTGGTTGGCGCCTTTTATCCTGTGGTTGAACATTAGATGGGTATTAAAGTGTGGAACTTGCAAGCGTATGAGTTATTTTGAAGCAATAAATATTAATATTCAGGAGCTCTCTTTCACTCTTAAGGTATTACAGAATCAAGGGAAAGAGGCAGCTAATCCTACTATAAACATATTTTTTTGGAATACCTGGGGCTCTGGAAATGATTATTGTGTCATTACGATGATATTTCCCTTTCCGATAGTCATATGACGAATCATACATACAAGTAGTTTTTAAAAATAAAAAATATAACTTTTAAGTAAATCTTTAATTTTGCCCCTTGTGTAATGTAATAAAATGAATTAATACCTATCTAATAATAATAACTAGGGGTGCGTATACCTTATTTCGAGGGAAAAACTTTATAAAATAAGTGGTACTTGTCTCTGTTAGGGGATGAGTCGACTTGCGTCGGATAAATCACTCACTAGACTGACTATATGTAGTGTTCGTGTTTGTCCCAAAATTGTTCAGTTCGGTTAGTATAGCCGAGCGACAGTGTGTTCTGATCTCTAGAACCCTTGTAACAGAGATCAAGACGAAATCCTCATAGATCAAGATACATTTTAATGGCTAAAGTTAGAACTTATACAGAGTTGCGTTTCCGAATATTTACACAAAACCATGAGCCATCAACGTTTCTTACCATAAATTTACTTGTGTTGATATTAATTCTACAAATTATAAATTATAATACAACAACGCGTATGAGTCGAGCAGGTAAGCCATCAAGTGTTTACTCTACGAGCTCATAACTTATAGAGGGAAAGTTATGTCAACTAATACACTTGAAAAACTAAAGGAAAGTCCAAGTCATCCACGCTATGGAAAAGAGTCACGCACTAATCCAATTACTTTACTTTTCCAGATTATTGTATTGAAAAAAAGGCGCCTGCGCCGGCACGCGCCTTGTGGTGGTGTTGCCAGTAGCGAGAGAGCGCTAAAGTGTCGGGGGATATAAAAAGTTTTGTGTATTCCGAACATATAATAAATAATTATGAATTTTCGTTCTGTACCTACGTAATTAAAATAGGTACTAATGTAAAAAGTTATTTGTTGTACCTTCTTTTTAAATTGTAGTAAGTGAAATATTTTGTTTTCTGATGGAAACCAAACAAATTTTAAATCATGTGTTGGTATATTTGTGTGAGTGTTTATTTATTGTTTAATTACAAATTGTATTTCAAATTACCGTATCAGTTAAATATTGCTTTTGTAACTCTGTTTTTTTCAATAGTTTAAAAATGCGATTATATTCTTATACTTAATAATCATCTTACTAATGAAATTTGCTCCTTAAAATTCTTGGTAATTTTTAATACCATGTGTACATTATGTCAATAACACTTGTAATTAAAGAAAAACATATTTGTTTAACTTCGCTACTACTTCTAAAAACTACCGCACAAACTGTTACCCAACTGCTATAATCACGTTTTCAATTATTAATTCAACATTATCTAACATCCTCAACAAAAAATGTTGTTAATTTATACGAAAAAATAGCAATTTACGAAACACACCCTGGCAACATTAACATAAACGCCAGCTGCACACACAACAACAGTCAGCCATCCATCAGTTGCATTGTCGCATCGCCGCGTGTGGACCACGCCTAGCGCGTCCTGTGAACTTTTACGAACTATTATTGTTCTTTCAATATATAATCTGTGTCGGACTTTTGGTTTCTTGTTACTGATGTTTTGTTTATGGTGAGTTTATTTCTGTTGTTTATGATAATTGTTATTTTTTATATCGTTGTTTATTGTTTCGTCGTCGTTCGTAATTTAAGTGAAAAGTTCAAATTTTTAAGGTCGGAATACGAATTTGTCGACTGCAGTGATGTAAATTTTAGTTTATTCCACTGAAAATTTACTCATTTTACGAAGTTATCCTTTTTGTCGCATATAACCTAAGTAGCCGGTTAAATAGGGATGTTATCTGGCTTAGCTTAAATTAAAAACGTATGTTTTATCAAATCGTGCTACTTAAATTATATAAAAATTTGATTAACCGTTCTGCTCATAGTCCTATATTTGCTAAATTAGGACTCCTTCGATTCACTATTATTCGAAAGTCCTAGCGTACTTCTAGCTCGTAGAAGCTCAGAATAAATTGAAGTACAATCAGTATAATAGGTAGGTATAGTCCCTACAAATTAGTAATTAAATAAACCGCAGCAGGTAGGTAGAATTAAGTAATAAATGACCCAAAAACAACGAAATAATAATTACTTTCAAGTCATGTTTCAGTAGAAATTCGCCACTGCCCAATAGGATTGTCATCGGGTTTGTATAAAAAAAATGACTTGCCTATCACATTCCATAGACGTCATAGATCGACCCCAGAAACGGTGGCAGACCCTAGAAAAGTAGGTACCTACCTACTTAGGGCTTATTATTTGATTAGTAGTTAAACTAACGAATTGTTAAAAATCATAACTAATGGTAAAATCTCAAAGAAATAGGTCAAGTTTTCGGTAACTTTTTCATATTTTAACAATTAGATTGATGAGTTAACTACTGATCAAACAGGGCCTTAGGTTTTTTTGACATTGTCGTGATACAAATAGTAGGTACCTAGTATAGAGTTCAAAGTTATAAACAAGTAGCTGTTGCCCTCAACTTGGTCCGCGTAGAACTTGGCTATCACTATTCCCTTGGTAACTATTAATTTTCCCGGAATTAAAAGTAGCGTAGGTATGTACTATTCCGTCTTATACCATCTTATTCCTTAGAGTTTGTTTATTGAGCTCAGAGCCCAGATTACCAGAAATCACATTGATTAATAACCATGCTACCATCTTGTTTCACTAAACTTACAATAATAGGCAGGACAAGCATGTAAGTCGTGTAAATGCAGTTGAAATGCGCTCTTTGCGTAGTACTCGTATGTGTGGTGTGAAACTGATTGATAGTTAGAAATGAAAAAATCAGAGAGGAGTGTGGAATAAAAGAAGATGTAGTGACTAAGATTGAAAAGGGCATGCTTCGATGGTTCGGTCATTTGGAAAGGATGGATGAGGGAAGATTGACTAAAGAGATATACAGATCGAAAGTGTGTGGAAGGGTCGGAAGGGGCCGCCCTAGGCGTACTTTTTCGAATCAAATCGGAGAAATACTGGAAAAGGGCCGAATCTTAAGTACCCGAAACCGACGTGCGTGCATGACTCGATGTATGAATGTGGAAGAAGCGAAGGAAATTTGTCAGGATCGTAGCAAGTGGAAAGAAGTGGTCTCTGCCTACCCCTCTGGGAAACAGGCGTGATTTAATGTAATGTATGGTATGTACAATAATAGGTAAAAAGTGGCAATTCAGTGTACATTGCGTAGTTTCGACGAAGCCTAGCGATGTACGAACTCGTAGACATTGGAATGTATACCTAATTGTCACTTTTACTCTATCATCGTCAGGAGGACATTACCATCGAAATAGGTAGGAAGCCTATATGCTTTCCCTTTTCTATCCATGAGAAATGTCACTCTCAAAAACCAAAGCTCACTGTTGCCATACAAGACTGACCCTATATCGTGTCCTAGGCACTCAATGATAACCCCGTCACATTCTCCAAGGCCGTTATGGTTCGTGATCTCGCACAGAGAGGGGTCTTGGACTGAGGGACGTCTTTGTTTTCTTCGCAATTAAGTCTGATGTGGACATGTTTCTTTGAATATGAATTAAATTCATTCTGGGACGTTATTTTTCGAATGCTTTGCCAGTGAACAAATCTACAATGGGTTCATGTTTATTTTCTATGTAAGCCACCTACAATCTACTATGGGTTAATTTTCTATGTACCTAAGCCGATAGCCATATGTTAAAAACCTCCTTGTCCTTTATATTATGTAACTTCATCTTGAATTTTTCTTATAATATTTTTTTAAGTCTTCAAAGGCATTTTATAAAAAACCTAAATTTAAATAAAACCGATAAATAAATATACGTAAAACGAAATCACAACTTTGTCGTGTGAAAGTTGACCAACATTTCCTCACAATAATTTCATTTTTTTTCCTCTTAATAGTAGTCGAGTACATAAATATGTGTACACTTTAGTTCCTTGTCACTATAATCAACGGACAATTCATATGGGAGTCTGAACATGACATTAAATAGAGAAGGTACTAAAGTTTACACATATTTACGAACTCGACTGTACAAGTGTACATTACTGCTAACGGAAATAGGTTTTTTTTTACAAAAATATTACATTTATTTACATCATTAATTCGTAGTTTGCTAAGCCACGCATGCAATCCCGTATCCTCTTTTCGGGATAGGATAATTTCGTCTAAAAAGCAACTGGTCTATACAGGTAATTCTCATGTCGTCTAAATTGCAAATGGTCTAAAACGCAGCTGGTCTAAGTAGCAAGTGGTCTAACTATCATAAATATGAGGTAGGTTTAGGTTATGTTAGTTTTGCAGCAGGCCCGGAGGGCCAAACCACCCAGAAATAGGAGCTCCGCGTAAACACCCGTATTTATAGTCAAGACAAGTAATTACTTGAGTAATAGTAATGTCAAAAGTCATAAAAAACGTTGCTGAAGTCATTACTTTTACTTAAGTAATTACTTTTCTTGACTATAAATACGGGTGTTACTCTTACTTCAAAACAATTAGACCACTTGCTACTTAGACCAGCTGCGTTTTAGACCATTTGCAATTTAGACGAGTTGCGTTAGACCCCATGATCCTATCCCCTCTTTTCAAGGTTCGTTCCGTACTGTTACGGCTTTTGGGTACTAAACCTCCGTCGTCTGTATCTCATCTCATAGGTAATTTAAGTTAACTGACAGTTTAATTTAATTTCACAGAGTTGTATATTTCTATGTTTCCTATTACCGCGCTACGCTAAGCCATCTATCTAAAAAACTAAGATAAAATTAATTACATGAAAGATGAACTAGAGATGTGTCAACTCGATTTACCAAACCGGTTCAAACCGGGTTGTGCTCAACTCGATTTGAGTCGGTTTTAAGTTTCTCTAACTCGCTTCGTGCGAGCTACTCGGAAACCGTGAGCCCGCAGGTCGAAACGCTCGTCCGCCTCGCTCGACTGGACGGTAATTGACGACCCACCACACGTGGGTTCATTCATATCCTTCATCCGAGAGTCATTCATTCATACCTCACCTCACCCATAACATAGTCGGATTAATCGGCTATTTTAATTTTCAATATTATTAAAGTCCTTGCCTGCAGAGGGACTATGCAAAAACTTAAGGTAAAAACGGAACCCTTATTCCGTCCGTCTGTCAAATAAGCCACACGGTATAGGAAACATAAGTACATTTTACGGTAACCAAACGATTGTGCAATCTAACTGACGTGTAACGCCATCTATCGAACTATCTTGCCAACTTTTATATAAGAAACAAACCTAATCGCTTTATCTCTTGAATCATAATAGGTACCTGACACAATGTATTTATTTAAGTGAGTTACAGTATATTACAAGTCAACAAAATATAAAAAAATTAATGGTAAGGGTAAATAATTCAAGAATAGTGCAGAGGCATTCGTGTGACTCGCTTTTGGCCGCTTTTTTAAGTCTTAGTTTCTTCGACCCTCTTTTGCATGCGATCAACGCCCAAGAGCGAGAGGGATAGCGTGACAATGTTAACCATATTTTTTTATCAGACTAAGGAAGTGCAGTAGAGCCACCGCACGCGCATCACACAACTGTCTGGTCCAAAAAAAAAAAACTATTCCACATGTTACTTTTGGCTCGTGTTAATTTGTTAACATGTTCAATGTATAATTAAAATACACCGCTCAAATGACTAAATAACTAATAGGTTATATAAATATTTAAAGTATCTTTGTCCTCTACGTTTAGTATTTCCGCTACCGATTAACATTAAAAGTTGGATAATCCCAAATAAACATTTTTAGCAGAAAAAGGAAATTCCCGAATTATCTAAGAAAACATCTGTAAATGTCATTAACTCATTAATTAACAATATGTTTTTATTAATAAAGTAGTCCAGTTTCGTAATGCCTTATAACTTCTACCTAGCAACCTGCCCTCGTTTCGCTTCAGTTTGTGTGAGTTTTCTGTAACACTCGTGCATAAACTACAATTTATTATACAAAAAAAAAACAAAAAAAAAACAATAAATGGCCGCTTGGGGGCTCTTTTACACGTCGGTACCTAATATCCAGTGAATCTACCAGCGCTTCGGGCTTTCATCATTGCGGAGAAGACCCGCTAGAAACTCCAGCAGGTCATTTTTTCAATCATAAAACCACGACGAGGTCTCTACGTCAAAAGCCATAACTAGAATAATTTTGAACAAGTCCTTGCAAACGTGGACAGACCGGACCCCACAAACAGCACTCGTTCACGAGGATTGATTCCTTTATCGGCACATTCCTTTTTGGACATAATCCGTTTTCGGCATATTCTTGTTTCGGCACATTTTAGTAAATTAATTATACTATCAAATACTTGTGACTTTACTTGCGTAATAAAATAAATTGATATTCATTAGTAAAATATTATATTTTAATCAATAAAAATAAAAGACAAAAATTTTATAGTACCTACTACACTGATTACTTAAAATAATTCGGCAACTAACTAATGATAACCAACGAGGTATCTAAATTCATATGCTTTTATTATATTTTATGTCTTGAAAATAAAAATAATTATACCTAGGATTCATTTCATTTGTTGTATATAATGATTTCTGCCGATAACGGAATGTGCCGAAACAAGAATATGCCGAAAACGGAATATGTCCAAAAAGGAATGTGCCGAAAAAGGAATCAATCGTTCGTATCTCAGCCATCGCCTCTCAACCATGTGTTCGGGAAAGCAGCGACCCGATCAAAGACCTTTGCGCGAGCATGACATCATCATCATCATGTCAGCCGAAAGACGTCCACTGCTGGACATAGGCCTCCCCAAGGCTCTCCACTCAGACCGGTCTTGTGCTTTTCGCATCCATGAGCATGACATGCATACATATAAACCTTCCTCTTGAACCACTATCTATTAATGAAGACCGCATTAGATCCGTTGCGTGGTTTGAAAGATGTGAGCGTACCTACATACAGACGGACAGGAGGCGGGAAGGGACTTTGTTTTACGAGTATACCATGTCGAGAAACTAGCTAGACTTAGTACTTGTGGGAGGACCGTGTGCAGGGTCCGTCCGGGTTGGTACCACCATTACATCTTATCCATTAACCTACCAAGCAGCAGTGTTCGCATTGTTGATAAAAAAAAAGATAAAAGATAAAATATGTTTATTCAGTAAGTAGGCCGCACGGGCACTTTTACACGTCAAAAATCTACCAGCGCTTCGCAAGACTGCTGAGAAGAACGCCGCAAGAAACTCAACAGTAAGTCGTTTTTTAAATAATTATTGCTAATGATATTATACAATAATAAACTAAACCTAGCATTATATAAAACAATGAATCTTACATAAAACCAAAAAATAATATATTCATGCGTAGTTGATCAGGAAAATGTGTCAAAACTCAGAATTGTCACAAAACTACCGTTTCCGTTGTGTTCCGGTTTGGGGATAAGACAGCCGGTGAAATGACTAGCATAGAGTCATTCCATCTTAGTCCTCAGGGTTGGCAGTGCATTTGCAGTCTTGTGAATGCGAATGTCTATGGGTCACAGTTTCCACTTACCATCAGGTGGCCTGTGTGCTCGTTTGCCTTCCTATGCCATAAAAAAAAGACTGGTTGAAACTTATAAGAGTGATAAGTTTTATTACATTCTAGTAAGTAGGTACGTATACGAGTATTAATTGGCAAATTGTATTGAATAGCCAATATCAATAATCACTTATATAACCTAGGTCGTCGCGGGTCAGAAGCTATCGCCGTAATTGGCACCCGATTTAGACACTTATCAGAGTAGTACAGTTTATGCCTGCTATAAAACTACTTAGGACATCAAAACAACTGTAACCCTAATATACGCCCAAATGGGATCAGAAACATTGGCATTCGAAAATAATTGAAAGTGAAAAAAGTTATTTCATTTTTATAAAAAAAAAATCACACGTCAATTTTTAACTTTTTTTTTATGGAAACGTGGCGCGCTTAAACCGGAGAAGGGAGCGATAGTGACTAGGGAATGCAAAAAAAACGATTATTAACAGTTTTTGTATGTAAATAACCGGTTAAAACCGGTTATAACCGGTTATAACCGGTTATTTGCATTCCCTAGTAGTGACTGCTTACGAAGCTAGCGGTCCCGGGTTCGACTCCCGGCATGGTATCTGTTCCTGAGTCTTGGACGTTTCCTATGTGTGTGCTTATCTATGTATAGTATAAAAAAGTGTCGCTTTTCGCGTCTGTCTGTCTCTCTCTGTGTGTATCCGCTATCTCCTTCCAAACCACGCGACGGATTTTGATGCGGATTTCACCATGAGTTAGATATTTTTTTATAGAAGGTTTTTTGTGTAATAAATTCTGGTTTATTACAGTAAATTAACATAAACCGAAGCGACGCGAGGGTGGATCGCTAGTTTCTCTATTTAACTATATTTAGCCGTACCATAGCCGTTGTCTAGCCATAGTACAAGCCTAGGCCTGGGTCGCTCTGACCGGCGGCCGACGGACGGTCAATGTATAAGGTCGTTCTGGGATGGACGGCTGGACGGACGGCGAGAACGACCGATCTTATATACATTCACGAACACTGCATATGGTCGTAGATGAGATGCCGCGGGCGACGACGGGCCGCTACCCGCCGCGTGTGGCGGGTCAGAGCGAACCAGCTCGTAGAGATTCGTTTGGGACAAGTTCAATTTCTATGAGATTGATCTTAAATAAAATAAAATTATGGCCTAGGAAGGCAAACGAGCACACAGGCCACCTGATGGTATATAAGTGGAAACTGTGACCCATAGACATTCGCATTCACAAGACTGCAAATGCGTTGCCAACCCTGAGGTGAGGACTAAGATGGAATGCCTCTATGCTAGTAATTTCACCGGCTGTCTTATCCCCAAACCGGAACACAACGGAAACGGTAGTTTTGTGACAATTCTGAGTTTTGACACATTTTCCTGCTCAACTACGCATGAATATATTAATTTTTGGTTTTATGTGAGATTCATTGTTTTATACAGGGTGTCCCAGAAACCGATGTCAACCCGCTTAGGGCTGATAGAGCAGCTCATAAGCTATCGATTTAACCCCCATGTATGTTCAGCAATTGTTATTAGTTTCCGAGATATTGATCATTTAAATCAGAATTTTTGCCATTTTTCCTTATGTCCGTTGTACGAAAACCCCCTAAATTCATGTATTAATTCATATTATTTTTAGTGTTTTCTTGCATGATTAGAATCACTGTGAAATAAGGAAGTTTTTAAAGCTACATGCCAATTTCTTTTTTATTACAAATGTTTGAGTAAACGCACAGAGTTACTTTCTCCATACTAAGAGAACCCCGCGTTTGTTTTTCACCAAGTATGGAAAAACAAACTTTGTGTGTTTACTCAAAAAGTTGTAATGAAAAAAAAAATGGCATGTAGCTTTAAAAACTTCCTTATTTTACAGTGATTCTAATCATTCAAGAAAACACTGAAAAAAATGTGAATTAATACATGAATTTAGGGGTTTTTCGTAGCACGGACATAAGGAAAAATTACAAAAAATCCGATTAAAATGATCAATATCTCGGAAACTAATAACAATTGCTGAACATACATGGGGGTTAAATCGATAGCTTATGAGCTGCTCTATCAGCCCTAGGCGGGTTGACG
Source organism: Acleris emargana (assembly GCA_927399475.2). Lineage (NCBI taxonomy): Eukaryota > Metazoa > Arthropoda > Insecta > Lepidoptera > Tortricidae > Acleris > Acleris emargana. The sequence goes on from OV656846.1 coordinate 2,253,559, forward strand.
CCAGTTTCTGGGACACCCTGTATAATGCTAGGTTAAGTTTATTATTGTATAATATCATTAGCACTAAGATGGAATGCCTCTATGCTAGTAATTTCACTGGCCGTCTTATCCCCAAACCGGAACACAACAATGCAAACACTGCTGCTTGGCGGTAGGTTAATGGATAAGATGGTGGTACCAACCCGGACGGACCCAGCACAAGGTCCTCCCACACGTAAACAGGGAATGCACAATTCATGATGTCAGACAGCTCAGCATATTACTGCTGTGGTCGGGCGAGTTTTTGAATAGTAGTAGTAGTAGTAGTCATTTATTTCATACTGGAAATTACATTATTATATGTCGCATATTTATAATAAATTCACAATAAGATCGTCAGTGTACAAAAAAAGTAATAATATAAAAAAGTAAAAATCAAATAATGTCAATGTGTACAAAAGTAATAATAATAATGAATCAAAATAAAAACAGTAATAAAACAAAGAAATATAGCTCAAATGCTACAGTCATAAAATGTCAATAATAGTGTAAAAAATAAAAATAAAAATAAAACCATAATCTAATCGTCACTATATTCTTTAACGGAATATAGTGATTTCGTTAATAACAGACTTTTAAGTCGGTGACCAAATTTTTTATCCGAAGATTCATTTCTTATGTCCGCGGGTAGACGCTCATAGAAAGCGGGCCCTATTACGCGCGGGTTTTTGTCGAGCAGCGCCAGCCGCCGCGGCACACGTTGGAGGCGGCCCGTTTGCCGGGTGACCCTGCCGGGCATATTCACACGTTTAAATTTATTAATGTTGTGATGAGTGTACATTATAATGTCAAAAACATACTGTGAATAGTGCGTCATTATTCCATATTTTTTAAATAGTTCCCTACACGAATGTCTCGGTTTGACACCTGCCAGTGTACGGATAGCTCTCTTCTGCAAGGTAAGAACGTGTTTAGAGTCCGTAGAATTACCCCATAGAATTATACCATATGACAAAATTGAATGAAAATAGGCAAAATATACTTTAAGCAGTGCATCATCAGAAACTATTGGTTTGAGCTTGCGTAGTGCAAATACTGCACTACCAAGTTTTCCGCACAGATTAGACACGTGGTTTTTCCAATTTAGCTTAGCATCTAATGTAAACCCGAGAAGAGTACATGACGCGCAATGTGGTAGTGGGCTTTGGAACGACGGGATGGCTTTGGTGTTTCCGGCTGTGAACAGCATCACGCTGGACTTCGTAACGTTGACGACGAGGCCATTCGCAGAGAACCAACTGTGAAGGTGCGCGCACACGCTAGCTATTCTCTGTTCGAGCTGCTCGTACGTGCACGCGCTCACGACCACCGTGGTGTCATCGGCGAACAGCACCGTCAGACCTTCTGCGACCGAGGATGGGAGGTCATTAATAAACATTGAAAATAGGGTATTCCCTAGCGCCGATCCCTGCGGAATGCCAACTTCTACGTTCCCTGCTATCGATTTCAAGTTTTTCCCGTCTATTTTAACCTGAACGGTCTGCCTTCTGCCTCTTAAGAATGATTTAAATAATTTATAGCATTCGTTTCTAATACCGTATTTTTGAATTTTCTCTAGGAGCAAATCGTTATTAATAATGTCAAATGCTTTTGACAAGTCGCAAAAGATCCCTGCCACCTTGTACTTGTCATCTAGAGCTGTAGCAATACAGTCGTAGATTTCACGGGCTGCCGCAGTAGTGGACCTATTGCGTCTGTAGGCATATTGGTTGTCAGTCAGTAAGTCATTTGTTTCAAGATGTCGCATTAAACGGTTTGACAAAATCGATTCAATAATTTTTGAAATATTGGGCACTATCGTTATGGGTCTATAATTATCCACAGAACACTTTTCTCCCTTTCCCTTATAAACTGGACATACCCGTGTGCTTTTCAGTACGTCGGGATACACGCCGGTTTTGAACATGGAGTTTATAAGTTCGACCAATAACCCCGACATGACTGGCCAGACACACATGAGTAAGTCCAAGGACATGTCGTACACGTCAAGCGTGGCGGGCGCACTCATCATGGAGCGCAGCGCGCGGTCCAAGTCCGCGAGCGAGACCGCGGGCAACTCGAAGTCAGGAACATCGGCGTCCTGTAGGAAACTTTCGAGGTAACGCATACTGCTACGTTTATCCGTTTGCACCACAATCTTCGACGCGACCGTAAGAAAATGCTGGTTGAGGTGTTCAGGGACTTTGCTATGTGGTATTTGGTTACCAATTGTATCATTTAGAGATATAATATGATTCCTTGGCTTTGTGGATACCTCCTCGCTGACTACACGCCACATTTCCTTGGATGGGTTTGTGCTGTCGATAATACGCCGCTCGGTATAGTTCTGACGTGCAGTTATCGTTTCCGATTTAATAAGCGAACAATAGCGAGAAATGGAGTCCGTTAATACAGAATTGTCAGGGATTGACGTTTCATATCTGTTAAATCATTATAATTGATAATACATTTTGATAGGGTATTTGTCATCCACGGTAGATGTTTTTTCTTTTTTAATAATATATTTTTAATTGGAAAATGTATGTCAATGTAATAAGTCAGTATATTAAATAATTTGGTAAATCTATCATTAATGTCAATTGAGTTATTATAAATAAAATTCCAATCATAATTATTAATGTCAGTATGAAATGCAAATATAAATTCATCTTTAAATAATCTCTTTTGAATGAAAGAGTTTTGTTTGGCACGGCTCAGTGGCTGCATAGCTAACGTAAACAGAGCGTTGTGGTCGCTCACGACGGTGTCCAGGGGCGCCGCCGTGACGTCACCGCGGCCGCAGGGAACAACTCCGCAGTCTATGGAGCTCGAGCTGTGCGCGGACACACGAGTCGGAAAATTAATACAATTTATACAGTAAAAACTTTTTAAAATTTCGTTAACCCGTCGTCGTGAACTATTTTCGGAGAGAAAATCTACATTTTGGTCACCGACTAAAATAAATCTTTTGTTTTCATCTGTAAGCTTACCTAACAGTATTTCAAGATTTTTTAAATAAATGTCAAAATCACCATTCCCGGTTCGATACATAACAATAATAATTAAATTACATTGACTTATTTCAATGGCAGAAAATTCAAAATGAAATTGAACGGCCAGGCTTTGCAAGTCGTTTCGCTGGCGATATTGAATATCGGCCCGTGTGAATAGCGCGACGCCGCCGTGCGCGATGCGCGTGCGGCAGTAGCTATTCGCCAGATCGTACCCACATAACCTAACTCGCTCAATCTCAGATTGCTTGCACCAGGTCTCGCTACAGGCCAGTACATCCGGGTTTTCTGAATTCAAAACCAAGTCCAGCAACGCAGTTTTACCACATATGGAGCGAACATTTTGGTGGATAATTTTAAAGGCAGAGGTTAGCGTGGTCTTAACTTTGTTACGGGACTTGTCGAGTTTTTTGGAGTAACAAAGTTGAAATGCCTTATTGATACGCCGTCGGGCCAATACTTCGTGTTCCTTACCAGGTTTGCCTGGTCAGCCGGCACGTCAAGCCTGAACGACGAATAGTGTCCCCTGGTAACTACTAGCTTCTCACATTGTGCGTTTTTCACGTTCATCACGGACTGCACATGTTGGAGGACGTCGTCTACGGAGGTGTCTTTGCTGAGGTTAAAAACGTGCAGGCTTGCATGACGCGGCGCGGCGGCACGGAGGGCCCCGCGGGGTGTTCCGCTCGGCGCTGGCGTCCCTGCTGAAGGCGTCTCCGCGGACACCGACGCAGCAGGATCATTCGCGGCAACCACACTCTGCTTTTGCTGCGCACCAACATCGCCTTTAGGCATTGATGGTGCGGCAGCTCGGCGCGGCCGGCCACGGCGCAGCTTCAGAACAGGCTCAGCAGACTCCTTCGGTGTTAATGGCATCGACGATGTGGTCGGCTTTGCGACGCAACTGATCGCGTCCCGCTTGACGGGTTCTTGAGGCTGGCTGGTGTGATCACAGCTGGTGCTGCCCAAGTATTCAAGACCTTGGGGCCCGGACTCGTTCAGGGAGACATTGTGGTTTGTGCAGTGGAATCTGTGAGGAATCGCGTGTGCAATGTGTAGTGGTGGGTCGTGTTCGTCACCAGGTACATTTTTGACAATTTTAATCAATCCCTCAATTTGGTTTTTCTGTAGGGTCATTTCTTGCTTTTGCAATATGATCAGGTCATAGCAATCGTCGAGCTATACATCGTATAGCCAGTGTCTTTGTTTACTATTTACATGCCATCAATATGTGTTTAAAAAATATAATGCCTGCTATAAACATGCTCTTAGTTACGATTCCGTAACTCCATGGAATTGAAATTCAAACAATGCAGTTGGGAACGTTGAATTTGAAATTCGATCGCTGTGACACCACAGACTGCATATTTATGCATATCATCGATAATATTTCAATTACTCTCAATAAATCTGTCTGATAAACCTGCCGCAAATAGGTCGTAGTGTGGTATGTATATGGTATCTGTATTCAGTCTCCAATGGCGGCAGACAAACGTCATAATATCAATCGTGTACCTTCATATCTATATGAGTCTAAAATGTGAAAGTTTTATAATATTCACGTGTAACCTACCGGATTCTGCCTCTGTGGACACCGCTTGACGCAACAGATAAAATATGTATTGTAGGGAAAACACGGGAAAATATTCAGTAACTGGCCACTACAGTAAAAATAACCTCGTACTGTCTGACAATACGTATTAAGTATAGTCATTATTGAAAGTAAAAACACTTGAAAAATTAAACAAAAGAATGTTTTTTTGGTTCACGCATTTGAAATAAAGAATTTAACTAATTATTTTTGATGTAAGCATGTCGCTCGCAGAACAGATCGACGATGGGGTCGAATTCTCGAGTAGTGTCCGCGTATCGGAAGACGCAGCAAAACTTATGTAGAGAAATAAATACTTATATATTTACATAAGAAAACACGCAAGACTCAGAAACAAATAGGGTAAAACACCCAATAACTGGCCACTTAAATACCAGTTACTGGCACCTAGTGATTGTTGGATTATCGTCTCTATTACCTTATGATTAAGTTCACGGGGCCAATAATTGGTAGGTGGCCAATAACAGGGCAGTTTACCCCTACTCGCGCTCAATACACAAACCTATTTAGCCCAAATGGGAATCGAACCCGGACACTACCAACTAGCCTATTCTGCGTCATCAATGACGATGATGTGCTATAATGATAATGTATTTATTGTAAGACCTCGACCTTGTAAGGATCGCGGCATCGCGGGAAAGCGGTGGATGTGAAAAGCACAAGACCGGTCTGAGTGGAGAGCCTTGGGGGAGGCCTATGTCCAGCAGTGGACGTCTTTCGGCTGACATGATGATGATGATTTATTGTGACGTCATAGTTCACTATTTCTCACAAATCGAACCATATCGTTCGAAACTTCAAAAATTTTAACTCCGGCGCGCGCCAATTCGAGAACGTACACATCCTTGGTACCGTTACAATAATTAACTAAGCCCTGATTAGCATTTCACGTGCTGTCGACAGCCAGCTAATTGGCAAGGATAAACGACCTAGATACTCAACACACAATACCTCTTTGTAACCACATGTCGGCTAGACGAAAAAGCGTTGCAAATAAGTCATAAGTGTCGTAACATCATAATAGTCCCGCTACTGGAGTATCTACACGAGTAAGTGGTTAATTATTCGTAGTTTTTACAAATGTTTCAATTATTGCTTTTTTGACTTCGTTCTGAGGTTTGATGTTTGAATGACACGTATAGACAACATGAAAGGAAGAGTGATCACTTTTGTATGTTGCCGTTTGACGTCATGTTTGATTTTGAGACTAAGAAGCCGATTTTCAGAATTTTCTTGGAATTTACTGTCTACGACTACATCTCTAATGTTAATAATTACAATCGATTTTTTGTATCCTTACTTTCGAGCCCAGACAATACAGCAATTAAAAAATAAATTCTTACCTTTTACTTAATATTATAATTATTATAAATGAGAAAGTAATTCTTGGTCCCTTCCCATAAATCGGTAGAACCTCTTAACTGATTTACAGACTAGAGGCGGACATAAGGTATTATTGATCAAATCGAACAGTTCTCAATTCCCATAAAGGGGTGGGTCAACTTTTAAGGTACCTACTCCCCATTTTTCGACATGTTTCACAAATTATATGCTTTTAGAAAAACTATATTCGCCAACGACGTAGCTTACACGCTTATTAAATCAGACAAATAGGCTTATATTTGAAATGATTCGTTTTAAAATAGTACAGTTTAAAATAATAATATAGTTGGTAACGCAGGGGACGATGTAGGTTCTATACGAGTTATCAGGTTTTTTCGAAGTTTTTTTTTTTTTAGGTGTTTAACGTGTATAAGGTCTGTAAATTGGGTAGTCTGATTTTAATATCCACACAAATCATAAGTCACCGGGACAGTTTTAATACCGCAAAAGAAAAGGAGTACATCAAAGTTGATTCACACAAAAATAAATAACTCAGACAGGCATAAGCTGCAAAGTTTAAATAACACAGGGAAAACATACGAAATAACAAAAGCTATCGAATTTCAAATCTATATTGTTCCATTCCGGTCATGTTAATTTTCACATTCGACAACCCTACGTGGCTGTTACTTTAAGACAACTTGAAGTTCTGTTATAGATGAGTGCGACTTTGTTTCTAAGTCTTGGATGTTTTCTATGTATTTCTGTGAAAAATCTCTATAAAAAAAAGTTTATCGTTTTAACCCATAGTACAAACCTAGAGCTCAGGTTGGTACTAGGTGAATTTGTGTGACATGCCGTTTTTTTTTTTTTATTGCTTAGTTGGTCTAGTCCATCTACATAGGTCACCAACTCCGTACAGTCTGTGAGCACTTAACGCTCTCATACGATCTTATTAAGAGCGAGTGAGAGAGAAGTAGGTACTAAACCGAAGCCTGTTCTAAGTGCTCACAGACTGTACTTAGACTTTACATGTCACGTTACCTCACCAATCACAAATATTTTGTAACCGACAAGCAAGATATAAAAAACATGATGGTATCCATTGCTCAACAGTTTGTTCGATCCGGACAGAAATACGGCACTTGTAGTCGCCCGGCAGTCTGCGCGTGCGTCATTATGATCTATTGGCTCCCGTACACATTGGGCCAATGTGTTGGGCCACGGTATTGGGCCAACCTATAGAGGACTTGGCTGCGCTATTGGCTTGTTCGTAGTTGGCGACCAACGCTGACCGACCAACCCGGTGTCGGTTGTTGCGAAGGATCTTTTATGAAAGGGTCAATGCAGAATAATCAATACTTACGCCAATGTGTAAACGTGATTCCATATTTTGGCCCATTACCTTGGCCCAACGCATTGGCCCAATGTGTACCGCGGCCATATCTTTCGAAACACGGTAATGGCTTCCGCGTATGTGTGGGACTGTGGGCTATTGAATTGAAATGTGGGAGAGGCGCGACCTTGGTCAAAATGCTATTGCTGTTTCAATCAAAACAGGCTTAATAGGGTTCCGTAGTCAAAGTAGGAACCCTTATAGTTTCGTCCGTCCGTCCGCAGCCTAGCTCAGAGACTCTCAGTACTAGAAAGCTGTAATTTAGCATGAATATACATATTAGTCACGCCAACAAAGTTGTAAAATAAAATCTTGAAAACATTTTTTTTTAGTGTCGTCATCCATAAAATGTCGGATAAATAAATAAAGATATTAAAACAAAACTATTCGGTCAAATACAAAATTAATGAAACTGTTCTCTTAAAAATACCTATTCTTTCGAATTAGAATGTAAAAAACGTGAGTTATTTTTTTTGGTCTATCCCAAATTGTGTGCGATTGTCTGCTTGATATTACTCGTATTATGTTTGTCTTTACCAATCACGGACTAGCGAGTCCCGGACCTTTTAAAGGCGTACATTGAGCTGAAGCCAATACACGGTGGCCGTTAGACAATTTAAAAAAAGTATATACAGAAAAGTAATTCACCTGCACGCAAGCCTGATGCAGCGTCTTGCGTCGCGTACGTGTAATGCCAGCACACATGCAAGCCGATGTACCGTTCGAAGACATTCTACACTCGCGAGCAAAAAAATCGACTCAAGCTGCACGCTTGGGTTCTCCGTCCAGTATTTCTTGACCCATCCATGATATATTAATAAAAATGGTATCAAACGAAAGGTGATAATGTAACGATTAAAAAAATGAAAAACCGTGGAAATCCATCCACGATTTTTCAAGTTATGCCTTATTTTCCGATATGTGGGTCATTTACTCGTTCCGAAACGTACGAGTTGTGCCCCCTTTGACCCCTATAAATAAGGGGGTGGAGGGGGAAATGTCATCAGTCACTTATCAGAAGTTGACCGGTACACATCTCTGCTAACGACCCTACTCAGAAGCCTTGGAGAAAATGGATACCACCATGACTGAAGCCGCCCAAGTCGTGGCCTTGCTGGAAGAGGGACACAACCAACGCTTTGTGGCTGACCAGCTGAATTTAAGCCAGTCAGCAGTATCTCGAGTCTACCGACGGTATCGGGAGACTGGGGCCTTGGTACAAAGACCAGGTTCTGGCCGCCGGAGGTGCACATCTGAGAGGGATGACCGCTTTATGGTCACTACCTCTCTCAGAAATCGGCACCAGACCGGCGTTTCCATTCAGCAGCATCTTCAGGATGTAAGAGGGGTTACTGCCAGCGAGTGGACAGTAAGGCGAAGGCTTAAGGAAGCTAACCTGACCCCGAAACGGCCCGCCATGGGCCCCAGACTGCTCCCACGTCACCGCCAAGCACGCCGTGAAATTGCTCATCAGCACAAAAACTGGACCATTGAGCAATGGACCCCAGTTCTTTTTTGCGATGAGTCCAGGGTGTGCTTGAATGGCTGTGACAGACGGGGGAGGGTCTACAGGAGGTCAGGGGAACGGTACGCACAGTGCTGTTTCAGGGAAACAGTTGCCTATGGAGGGGGTTCCGTCATGGTGTGGGCAGGCATTTCCATGGAAGGGCGTACCGAGCTCATTTTTGTACCTGGTGGGGGCCGTGGCGGTGGTTTGACCGCTGCCAGGTACATCACCGAGATCCTTGAGGAGCATGTTGTTCCTTACGCCGGTTTTTATGACGAGGGGTTCGTCGTAATGCAGGATAATGCCCCTTGTCATACCGCAAGGATCACTCGGGCCTACCTTGCCGAGGTCGGCATACCCACCATGGACTGGCCAGCTCTCAGCCCGGACCTGAATCCCATTGAGCATGTCTGGGACTACCTGAAAAGACAAGTTCGGAAGAGAGAACCAGCTCCGTCAAATGTTACGGAGCTGAAGGCAGCTCTGCAGGAGGTGTGGGATGTCATCCCCCAGGAGCTTCACAAAAAGCTCATCAGATCGATGAAAAACCGCCTGGATGCTGTGATAAGGGCTAGGGGTGGAAATACAAAATATTAAATTAACAAATAAAATCTTATTTTTCTTAAAATGCCGTTTATTTCACGACTTCCTTTTAAATTTCATAGTATTTTTTTTATTAGTCTTTGCAAAACCTGGCCCCATCAGTTGTGGAACCTGGCATGACTGAAAATTATACATTTTTGAAATCGTTACTTTATCAGCTTTCGTTTGATACCATTTTTTTCAAGATATTTTGGATGGGTCAAGAGATACTGGGCGGAGAACCCAAACGTGCAGCTTGAGTCGATTTTTTTGCTCGCGAGTGTAGTACTGTCTTATTTGTACTGTGGCTTTGCTTTCGTAATGAAATGGACCATGGAGGTTTTATTATTATTTTCCTAACTCTGACCTTGCGCGTCCGCACCACAAAGTGTCATCTACAACTAATTGCCCGCAAATTGCACAAGCCCCAAGTTGATTCATGCAACAAACTTCAAAGAAATTAAGACGTAAACGAATGACGCGGTCTCCTTTCGCAGTGTGTAGTCGAGAGTGACTCAAACATCTTAACAGAAACGTCAGAAACCTACATCCTGGGTTATTGCCTTTTTTATTTCCAATCGGTACACTTTCGTGCGTAATTTTCTGGCAAGCAACTTGACAGTTCCGTGGGAATATCCCAAATCGTCGGTGAAACTGCTAAACAGCGTTACTAACAAAATTATGATAGAGCAAAATAAACCTTCCTGTTTTATTAAAAAGGTGCATGTTGCAGTTTCAGCGACGAAATACGGGTCTACGTCAAGATCTTTTTTAAAGCATGGAGAAGCTTTTTTAAAGCATGGAGAAGGCTCAGGAGAAGTAAATTCGAAACTTCGGGTGCCAAATCCCTCTCACTCGTCACTCGAGACTAAATCGAGAGAAAGGGAAGATATCAACGTAACTTCGAACTACGATTCTCAAAGTAGGGCCCGTAGCCGTAGACCCCTAGATATTCGCAATCTTGAGATTACGATCTTAGAATGTGAAAGTATACCTAAACCCGAAGGCACCGCATTTGACTTTAAAGAAGTTTAAAGATTGACTCCACAGAGGAATTAAAAGGGACAGAGTTATAACAGTCTCATAGCTCTTTCCTGTGCGTGGAAGTAGGATTTTTTTACAGAATAGTTCACTTCATACATAACATAAGGTCCTTGACATCTACGCGCCACGTATGACGCAGTGACGAGACTGCGCGCACGTAAACAATTCAAATATTAGTAAACAATTTAAGTCAAACTAACTGATTACTCATTTCGAGGATATTGGTTTGCCGCTAGCGGGATATATGGGATTTTTGACCACAAACTTACTAAGTACTTAAGTTGAGTCCTTCCTTAAGAGCACCGTCAGACTTACAGTCTATTGGACGATATTGGCCTGTAAACTGTAAGTAAGGGTGTTTTTTAAGTCCAAATTGAGTTTGCATCAGATCAAAAACCTCAGTCTCACCTTATGTTAAGTGACGATGAGATCGCTTACCCAGAAACCTATTCAATCTTCCATTGTAAACACCAAGGTTATACGATTTCAGGGAGAACATTTTATATACTTAACGTTATACATTTTGGACAAGCATGAAAGTCGTATAAATACAGTTGAAATGCGCTCTTTGCGTAGTATGTGTGATGTGAAACTGATTGATAGAGTAAGAGATTAAAAAGTCAGAGAGAAAAGTGCAGAAGATGTAGTGACTAAGATTGAAAAGGGCATGCTTCGATAGAGAGAAGATAGAAAGAAAGAGATATACAGATCTAAAGTGAGTGGAAGGGTCGGAAGTTTTTTTTTTATAAATAGTTTAATATAGTTTTGACTTAAAAATATTTACATACATTAAATCACGCCTGTTTCCCAGAGGGGTAGGCAGATACCACTTCTTTCCACTTGCTACGATCATGACAAATTTCTTTCGCATTCAACATTCATACATCGAGTCATGCACGCACGTCGGTTTCGGGTACTTAAGATTCGGCCCTTTTCCAGTATTTCTCCGATTTCTTCAGATTCGAAAAAGTAAGCTACGTATATTTAGTATTTGTTAATGTATATGTTTAGGCCTGTTTGCGCGTTGCTTTCTCCGTGCCTTAAAAATAGCTTTAGACTATGACGTAAATACTAAAATATTAGTAAGTATTATTTTTATCATCCCACGGGAACCGTTCATTTTTCCCAAATAAAAAGTAGTCTATGTTACTCAGGGATAAATGTACCTAGCGTTGTAAATATATTGGTGAAACAATGTTTGAAATCGGTTTCGTAGTTTTGGGTTTATTCGTTACAAACATACAAAAATACAAATCTTTCCTCTTTATGATATTAGTGTAGACAATTGAAGGCAAAGTGACTATAGGTACATAATTACTAAATTCAAGGAAATTTTGTCAGAAAAACATTCGTTTACCGCGAGTGAAATATGTGGGTCTTTTTGACCACAATGATTACTAAGCAAATGCCTATAAGCTGATGGGATCTTACTCCCGTATAACTAAAGCATAGTACCTAAATAAAAACAATTTCTAAATTTCCTTGTTTAAAAAAATACGCCGAAACGGTAACTAATTTACTAAAGGTTTTTTTTTATCTCGTGTTATAATATAAGTATACTTAACTAAACATCTCATGTCACATCATAGATCTATATCTACAATATTTACCCATTTTTTTTACCGTGGCTAAAGGCCCGGATGTTAAATCAATCCTATGTGTAAACACGGCAATAAAACACTACCAAGGTCGAACACACCAAAAAAAGTTTCAAAGCCGCTTTTAAACTAGAAAACAAACACGCGGTTAAATCATAAAATCGATTGAATCGTAAAAACCGAATGATCTGTGATTGCCGTTTATTTTAGAAGCCGCTGTCGATGGTTAGTGTTTACACTTCGCTTTTAGCACTTTTAGGTTATGTACACGACAATAAAGAAAAATATGTGTTAAGTATGTTAACAAACACCCATAATTATGTGTTTTCCGTAGCACAGAAGTTAATTGGTATGCTAAACGCTAATAGTTAGGTACAAGGTAGAGTTGGGTAGGTTCTACTTTGACCTAGCTTTATGATCAAAGACATATATGGTGGAGAACCCGGGATATGCTCAGGCAAACGTGTTAATAGGTTTGGATGGTCATGGAGACCCTGGAACCTTAGAAGCAAAGTATATACCTAGCTGGACACAGAGACTTACTCTACAATCTTTTTTTATATTTTTTTAATCAACTGACCTTTTTCAGTTTTTAGAGTTGTTGGTGGTTCTGTAGCTCTGCCTACCCCACTCTGGGAATGAAGGCGTGAAGGTATGTATGTATGTATGTATGACCTTTTCCCTAAGGTTCTTAACGAGAGTCTATATAGAGTAGATCAATGTTATTTTTGTGGCATAGGAAGGCAAACGAGCACACAGGTCACCTGAGGGTAAGTGGAAACTATGACCCATAGACATTCGCATTTACAAGACCGCAATCCTAAGACTACAAATGCGTTGCCAACCCTGAGGACTAGATGGAATGCCTCTATGCTAGTCATTTCACCGGCTGTCTTATCCCCAAACCGGAACACAAACATGCACCGGGTCCTCCCACTAGTAAGTAAGTATTGAGTTCAATCTAGGTTTCTTTTAGTAAGTACAGCGCTAATCATCCCACCTATCAAGACAAGACAACGATGGGATCAGCTCTTAGCTCTTTCATAATTATGTATAATTGCTCATTCTAATAACGGCTTCAAAAAATTCTATGATATCGTCGATGACTAATGAATGTCTAGTTATATAAAAGCTTGTAAAAATTACATTAAGTAGGTTTTCCCTAAGTCAATTTGTCTTTTTTATTTTGCGAGCGACGCGTGTGGTTGGTAATTCAGCTTGAATAGCTATCAAGGTTGTAGATCTGACATTTATCTGTTTGCGAGGGACGAGAGATGAAAGAACGCAGGATTGACTCATTCTGCGGAAATATCGCGTTTTGAAATGTTGTACAAAGATCACTTTTTTAATTGATAATTTTCCGTAACGTGTAAGTATTGACATGTATCATTATCACCGTGTCTTCATGATCACCACCAACGGGACTTTTATTAGTAAGCCACCACTGTCCGCCCGTCCATCTGTCTGTTAGCGGGCCGTATCCCATGAACCGTAATAAGTAGGTAGACAGTTCACAGAGCGTGAATTGTGCACTTGACAAGTTTAAAAAAGAAGTGCATTTTTTTAAATAGTTGGCCCTATTAAGTCTGTCATTACTAGAGTTAGGACTTTTGGTGGCAAATCGTCGTTCAAGAATCCATGGAGTCACTATAATTATTATATTAGTTACATTCCACTATGATTCTGACCTTCTGTATAAGTATTTATATTTCAAAAAAATATTTATTCACTAAAACGCTTAACAAATTGAAATGAATTTTGGTAAGGAGGATATCTCTGCTGTGAAATCGTTACAAACAAGCAAATATCAGTAGGTATGGAATATGACCATACTGAAGGTCAAAATTAAAGTGTCATGTATTGTAATAATAAGGAAATAGCGACTCCATCGATTCTAGAACCACGATATGCCACCAAAAGTCCTAACTCTAGTCATTACATTAGTAGATACTTGTTCTTGTCTCTAAAATTAGTGTAGTCAAGCCCTAATCGATCCTTAGGGCTGTTACTCCTGCATCTTAAGCGCCCTCGCGGCTCGTAGGACCATTATTCATTGAGCTCAGTTTGCCTACAGTAAACAAGCGGAGGGCGAAGCAATATTGACTGGTCGTTACGGTGATATGTGACTGATTTACTGTTGGCAAACTCGGACCGTTTTGGGACTGCGTCGTTCAGTGCCAACAATTAGCGAGTGTGTAACAGTTGAACAAGCTAGGTGTGTCGCCGGTTCTGGGGAGTTAAGTGCCTAGATGTCCTTAATGTGCCCGTTTAGTACCTATCTGGAGCCAGCGGGCTTGTAAGGCGGGTCTTAAGGATTTGTATATTTTTGCAAATGTCCTGTCATCTGATTACTTACGGCCGCACTCAGATTCAGTTAACCACGGGCCCACGTCAAATTTCGTTAGTTTGAAAAATAACCTTATGTCAAAGTTTGACTTTACTTGATTGACACATGTCCTAAATTTAGGACATTGGGCCATACGAGGTTGACAGTTAAGTATTTGCTTGGTTGACGATTTTTCATACACCACGGCCTTTATTCTCCAGATTTGTCATGTCATCGTTATGTCAACGTTACGATAGCTCTTATTTACTTGGCAGTAATGGCGGGCGGGTTAAGAGCCCCCTTAAATATTAATTTTATTTTGTTTTTAGTATTTGTTGTTACAGCGGCAACAGAAATACATCATCTGTGAAAATTTCAACTGTCTAGCTATCCCGGTTCCTGAGATACAGCCTGGTGACAGACAGACGGACAGACGGACAGCGGAGTCTTATTAATAGGGTCCCGTTTTTACCCTTTGGGTACGCAACCCGAAAAATCGTACATAATGCGATGACTAGCATAGAGGCATTCCATCTTAGTCCTCAGGGTTGGCAACGCATTTAGGTCACAGTTTCCACTTAACCATCAGGTGGCCTGTGTGCTCGTTTGCCTTCCCATGCTATATATACTTGTGGGAGGACCTTGTGCAGGGTCCGTCCGGGTTGGTACCACTATCTTATCCATTAACCTACCGCCAAGCAGCAGTGTTCGCATTGTTGTGTTCCGGTTTGGGGATAAGACAGCCGGTGAAATTACTAGCATAGAGGCATTCCATCTTCGTCCTCAGGGTTGGCAACGCATTTGCAGTCTTAGGATTGCGGTCTTGTGAATGCGAATGTCTATGGGTCACAGTTTCCACTTACCATCAGGTGGCATGTGTGCTCGTTTGCCTTCCTATGATATAAAAAAAAAAAAAAAAAATATATATATAAAAAAAAAAATACATTTCTCTACACATAAATCTAGCCATATTTTAAGATTTTTTAATATCCGATTCCGATTCCGAGATTTCCGAAACGGACATAGTGTACAGCCCTAGTTTCCCAAAATAACTAACGACAGCAAAATTCAAAAATCGTGAAAATTGGACTTGATTTAGTAGTCAGAAACGTTATAGCCCGGACTAAATTATT
Source organism: Acleris emargana (assembly GCA_927399475.2). NCBI lineage: Eukaryota > Metazoa > Arthropoda > Insecta > Lepidoptera > Tortricidae > Acleris > Acleris emargana. Next base: position 2,269,109 of record OV656846.1, read on the forward strand.
ATATTTTTTTGACAGCTACGTAACGCTGTTTGGTCCACAATCCTCTTAAAGTTAATACGCGATTGAGTCCCCCTTCTGTCAAATCCTATTGGCAACTAGGGGAGAATGATTTTATAGGGAGAATCGTGTTTAGTTCGATATTAATCGTATAAGTCTCGGGGGATCTTTAATCCTTATCTCCAGCCATGTGGTCATGGTCACTCGTATCTGGTCTGACCATGTGACAAGATAACATTGCAATAATCATCTATCGAACAGATTCAGTAGTAATACGTTTCTGTGAAAATTTCCAATTTTTGGGATTAGTTAGATGACTTTCCCAAACGCATTTTTTCTTTGAAGCTAATTTTCTTTTCGCGTTTTTCCCCGAAAGTGATAATTAACAGTCACTTTTTTTCCGGCTGTTTATTTTTACATTCGTGTTTTTACCCTTGCAAGTTTGCGACTGGCGCTTCTTTTCCTACCACCATATTTTCACGGTCGTGTTTTTCCCGTTCCAATTTGTCGAAGATACAGAGTCGACGGAGCTCCGCTACCGCGGAGCTCCTATTTCTGGGTGGTTTGGCCCTCCGGGCCTGATGCAAAACTAACATAACCTAAACCTACCTACGAATTACGATGTAAATACTTTTGGGAAAAGTGCGACTGAGATAGAAATCGAACGGGAAAAAAACCGACTGGGAAAAAAGTCGAACAACAAAAAAAGCGACTGTAATAAAATCGAATGGTGTAAAATAAAATTAGGTAATATCGCGTTCGGGGAAAAATGCGAAAAGAAAATTAGCTTCAAAGAAAAAATGCGTTTGGGAAAGTCATCTAACAAAACAGAATTACTAACAACTCTAAAAACTTGTTCGTAATTCTATAACCACATTTTGCACAATTAGGGTAAGATGTTTACCAGCGTATTAGTGACATTTTATTTACTTATGTAGTGAAATAATGATGTACAAACTAGATAGAATGGAAGCTCCAAGCGACAAACATGTCGCGGACAATTTGCGCTAGCCCTCCAGTTGTGACTTTTCTATGATAGCTTTTATACTTTGTATGTAATACAATAAATATAAATTCAAATTTACTTTATATCCACGTGTTGTTAAACAATTATGACGATACTTTAATTAAATTCAGTACGCATACGTCTCCCTAAACGCTTAATTGACCAATCACATGCCCGCCTTTTGAGCCAATCACGTCACAGGAACCCCGTTTTGGTTGCAAATAGTGACGTTCGTAATTAGCTAATAAAAACATCGACGTATCGATGCTCTTAGTCGATTAGTGACGCAGTCTACAAACACTTGATTAAATTGATGTTGGAGTGTTTCTATTAATACTGTGCGTAAACACTTTATTTTCGCTAGCTTTCGCGTGTGACCTCGCTTGTGTTTTATAGGTTTTGTATGACCTTCAGAGATTAAGCCACGTTATACACTTAATTAATTTATCACATTCTTTATTTACTTACTAACATATTTATTATTTGTTGGTGTCGTAAAATACGTATATCAGCGCAGCATACGCCGTGTGGTTGCCGGCTTAGAATTGTGCCACTCCATGTCTTCCCGTGGAAGTCGTAAGAGGCGACTAAGGGAATATAGGCTTGTAGTACCTACTGTTAGGCGATGGGCTTGCTACCTGTCACTAATATACACTGTTAAACATCTTAGCCTAATTGTGCAAATTGTGGTTACAGAGTTATCAACAAGTTTGTAGAGTTGTTAGTAATTCTGTAGCTCTGCTCTGCCTACCCCAATCTGGGAATGAAGGCGTGAAGGTATGTATGTAATGTTAAAGGTACGATACTTACTTTGATTTTAAACTGTTCCTATTTATCCAATCGTGTAAGTAGACGTGTTATTTTGATGTGTTTATGTACATATATTTATATTGGTATGCATAGATATCCATCTCTTATTCTATGTGAACTCCTATAGGTTAAAATATTTGCGGTATTTTGACCTTTCATAGATCTTTCTTCCAGGAATGCTAACCTTTTATTTTATGGAACCCCACCTCAAATTATTACAAATGAACTGCTGCAATTTAAATAGCAACAAAATGACTAATTAGAAATATTTTTAAAGTGAAACACTTCCTTTCAATGCGAAGAAGGAAATTTCGGCTAAATGGGAAAATTGTATCTTGCTGAAGATTTTGTGGTTGATTGATGTGGTATCTGGGTGACTTTGATACGGAATCCTTAGGGTCTACGGAACTCAGTTTAGGAATCGCTGCTATAGGCTATTCATATTTTTTGGCATGGGATTGTAAGGCCTGTTTTAAACTGTAGGTACTGTTATGTCTATAATAATGTTTTGGCTCCTTGACCTTAATTCTAGATTTGGCAGGTCAGTGGGGCGATTATCTGACCTCCGTAATCCTTATCATAAGACCCATGCCTCATATTTATTATTACCTTATTGAGTTAATTAATAATTTATTTCTTCTTTATCTATTTCCTTTAGTTATATTCGTTGATATTTATAACGACGTTGAAATTATACTAGTTAATGAAATGGTTATGAGAATTAACGAAAAAAAACACGATTCCCATTGATCTAGTTCCAGAGTTTTTAATGATTTACATTAGAATTATTTGACCACGATTACCTTAAGATTTATGTGTGTACATATTTATCTTTATTGCACACATAAAATTTGACGAATTAAGGCTTAAAAGTAGAAGGATAGACACGTTTTTTTTAATATATGGAATATTTTCAAGCTTACCTAGGAAATAATTTCATCGTTTCGATTTGAGCACCCGATATTTCGACGTAGCTATGCGTCATGATCACGTTTTGTCGAAAATAACCAGTGTCCAGCTAGTTAAAGAAAAGTGACTGATGGAAGAAGGCAAATATAGTGCCACTAATCAACCTCCTACGCAAAATAGTTGGATAGTCTTGCGGAAAAGAACCCGCCACAACTCAACCTGTAGTCAAAGAAACCTATATTTTCTGCATGAAAACTTCTCTGATCACTCGTACGACTATAGGACAGAAGGACACATCATTATCGGGTGATGAGCCGTTAGTATGCGCGCGGCGTGTGAGGAGCACTGGGGACTGCGCACGCTCGCCTATAATAAACTACTGCGAATGGAGCCAAAATAACATAACATTACCTAACACAAGGTAGGCAAGGGAGACTTAGGGTGAAAATATAGGTATCCAATCACTGGCTAAAAAACATTTCACAAATATAAAAGGCTCTTTTTCCGAAAGTGAATATTTCAGGATTTATTTCAGGAACGTCCTGAAATAATTCGTGTCGGGAAAAAAAGCGTGCAAAATGATGTTTGTGAAATGAATCAGTTTGTGAAACGTTTTTAGAAAATGATAATATAACCGAATATATGCTATAATCTCTAGAAACCAGAGTTTTTGTTGGTATATAATCTGTGAAAACCAGCAGCTACTCAGTATTGGTGCATATTAATGTACATTTTTCCGGGATAATAAGTAGCCTATGAGCTATTGCAGACTATCAGACTATTTATCTATCTCTGTTATGAATTTCACCCAAATCCGTTCTAGCGTGATTGAGTGCCAAGCATCCAAACTTTCACTACATAATAAGTAAGATTAGTTAGATTTTTCCTTGACAGTAATGTAAATTTACCGAAAGTTGTACTATTGTGGAGCTATTTTATTGAGTCTGCACGAAATCTCAAAAAAATCTTCGGTATGAGTCACTGGAATTCTGTTCAATTCGGCATTATGTACCTAAGAATCTTCACAATGATGTTGTGTACCGCTGAGTGACCCAATCTGTCCGCATATCCAAGTCCCTGTCTGTACGGGGTGCCAAGCTCGTAAAAACAAATAGATGCTATTAATCTATATTGGACGCCCATCAAATCGATTAACTTTGTGCGAAGTCAAATGATGAAACCACTGGCTTTGTTTTATCCACATCACACCTGACTCTAATGAATAATATTATTTGTTCTTCCGTGAAGTCAAAAGGGAAAAACAAATTTTCGTGACATTTTGCTCTTTAGTAGTACGAGCATAGTTTTTTTTTGGTTGTCGCCTGAAGGGCCTAAGACGCATGTCCTTGTTTTTGCTAGCAGGATATTGAACGTTACATTTTAAGGGGGCAGAGATGAAAATCCCTTCCGGAGACCTGGAAATGGAGGGCCCAGGTACTGCCGGGCTCGCACCGGCTAAAAACACCAGTGCCCCTTGTTATAAATGAAGTTCAAAACTGCCGCGGATACTACCCCAGCCAGTGCTGAAAGGCCGGAGGAGTAGTTCATTCCTCCGTTTATTTAGAAATATTTTATTCAATTTCCGCGTAGTTAGAAAATAAGGGGTGGGAATGGTTGCTTAACATAGGTGAGTCGCGAAGTGGGAATCCTGCCTGACGCATGCATGCTTACAGACTATTAAAAAGCATGGCCTAGTTCGTGATGAATATTGTCTTATTATATTACATATTATTTATTATATATCTTTGCAAAATGGCGTCGTTTAGATATCGTCTTTGTTTATGGGAATCATAGGGGTTAAGTGGTCGGTGTTTTAACAATTAATTAACCCAGAATAGCTACGATAAGCTAGTTACACATTACTTACAGGAACACTTAACTGTGTCAGTTATACTTTCCATGCATGTTATCATGCAAATGGCGTCGCATGATTAGTTTAGACAAGAGGTTTTTGTCTCCACGCCGGGATGCGTCTCGCTCGGTCGTGTATATGGGCTGTCTTTCATGCGTGAATAATACAAACAAACAACAATGTTACTGTAAATGTGTTATCCTCTATCCATATTATAAATGCGAAAGTAATTCTGTCTTTCTCTTATACTTTCACATATAACAGACAGACAGAGTCAGATACATGTCAGGTATAAATATGGCAAAAAGGCACTCAAAGAAGATTTACCTTACCTATGTAGTAAGTTTATTGTTGTCTAGTACCCATAGTACAAGCCTAGAGCTTAGTTTGGGACTCGGTCAATTTGTGTGATTGTCTCCTGATATATTTCTGAGCTAGCTGTTGCCTACGTCTCCGTCCGCGTGGAAGTCGTTTATCGCTCTTCCTAGGGAACCGTCAAATTTTCCGGAATAAAAAAGTAGCCTATGCGCTATTCCAGACTATAATCTATCCCTGTGCTAAATTTATTCCAGATCCATTTAGCCGTTCTGGCGTGGTTGAGTAACCCAGATTTTGAGATAAACTTAACCTTTCACTTACAAAACGATATGGATATAATCCATTGTTCTACTTAAACGAGTATTTGGGCTCAGGCCATGTTGGGCAGCCGTTTTCGAAAATTTACGCAATTGTAAATAAAATAATACATCCAACTGCATTACGCAGGCCTGCTTTCTCAGCATATGTAAATTTATTTATTTTATTTCTTGTTTCAGGCGTCATCGCACGATGTTACCATAAAACGGGTCAAGAACCAGATGACGCATAAAAGTGTGACTCAAACAGTTTAAAAAAACAAAAATGTCAAGTGAAAGTTCGGATTTCAAAAGTGTAGTAGTGATGTGCTAAGGTTTAACGAAGAGTTATCGATAAGGATTTTACAATGGATTTAGAAAATTCATCGTTGGTTAATACGACTTTAGCTACCATTTATCCGCGTGAAGCGACTATTTTAGCGGCAGTATGTGCGTGTATCTTCAGCGTGGTTGGTGTTGTAGGTGAGTGTTTTTATTTGTCTATTATGTGGTTTCATAGTCTTATCTTTTTTTAAATGTAATTTTAAGGATGAGTTTTTATGATGTCGACGATCATGTTTGTTAATAGGGAACTAAAATATGTATGACCGAAAAGGAAAATAATAAATTAGTAACTCATTTAATATAGAGATGCTGTTATTGGCCTGTTTAAGGAAATTTTATGGAAACAACAGGAGACCAAAGAGCTGGCAGCTACCTAGGGCAACGCTTAAACATTTCTATACAAAAAGAAAAAAATGCTGCCAGCATCCGTGGTACTTTGCCACGAGGGCACTCGTTTTTTAGTTTTTATTTAGTATTACAAAATAAAACTCTTTTAGCTTCGTTCTAATTAGGTTTCTTTAAGTTTTAATTATGTTAATTTGACATAGTTTCACTTTTAATTTTTAAACTTACTTTGTATAACATTCATGAAGACAAATTGACAAAATATAGATTTCTATTGGTATATATGGGTACTTCTCCACTAATTGGAAATTTTGAACAGTCCCCTGCCAGCTTTTTCTTCAAATTAAACTGAATTTAACTGTAAAAATGGTTATGTATCATAACTACAGTGTTGATTATACCTAGATCAATTTGTATACAAGTGTCAATCTTATTAATTATTTTTATATTAATCATAATAAGACGACAGGGTACTGTTTTTGTACTCTAAGAACAAAGTTTGATTCAAAATGCTAAAAAAAAGACATGCATATTAATTGAAATACTACTTTTTTATGATCAATTATGTAATTACTTTCCTAAGTTCAATAGAGAAATCTTGCTGAATTGTAACACATCGCTTTTATTATCTGGAACTTATTAAATTCTGGGATGGGGACACGCCAGGGGACTGTGTTTTGACAGGCTGGGATTAAAATAAAAAAAAGATATTAAACATTTACATGGTCAAGAAATAGGTAGCCGAGAAGATACTAAATTATACTATAATTTTAGATTTATTCTGATTAAAAAAAACCACAACAATGTGAAAATTGCTTGGGACATCAATTTTCCCGTTAGTAGAGAAATACCCATATACTGTGAGAAATAACGCTTATCTTAAAAAAAAAAAAAGTTTTCCTTACAACTTACAAATGGACGGAACGGAAATGACGAATTTAAACGGATTCCTGTTTGGCCACCAAACTCTAAAAATGGCAATGGTGGTAATCCCACTCATATATTAGTGAATAAGAGTCACCGTGTCCCATGCGCGTATAAATTACGTCACAAACAAAAAAAAGTGCCGTGTGGTTGCCGCCGTTGCCGGCTTAGAATTGTGCCACGCCATGTCTTCCCGTGGAAGTCGTAAGAGGCGACTAAGGGAATAAAGGCTTGTAGTACTGTTAGGCGATGGGCTTGCTACCTGTCACTAATATACACTGTTAAACATCTTAGCCTAATTGTGCAAATTGTGGTTACAGAGTTATCAACAAGTTTTTGGAGTTGTTGGTAATTCTGTAGCTCTGCCTACCCCACTCTGGGAATGAAGGCGTGAAGGTATGTATGTATGTAACAAAAAAAATATGCCAATGAGAGTTACCTTTAAACATTTTCCTATTCATAAATATTACAACAAAAAGTAATAAACACAAGTATTTTTCCCAACAATTCCCACCTCAACATCTATACTGAACTTACTTTAACTATTCACTAGAATATCTCAATTAATAACATATACACAAAATACTGACTAGCTTAGTGGTAACACAAGAAGAAGGTAGATCTCGTGGGTTCGATACTCACTTAGACTTATATTCTAACACAAAAATAATTGTCAGTAGTCGAAGCTAACATACAGGTCATCCCAATTTAATCGGTAAAGTGTAAACTCATTTAATTATTTTACACAGTATATATTCTACACTTTCTAAATAAGTATTTTTTATTACTATCTCGATATCACACCTTTTTCAATACGAGTAAAGCTCGTGCCGTGCCGCTAGCATTAAATTCATCGAGACAGTGTTGCACGTTTGTTTACCCGCTAGAAACAAAGCGTCATAACAACCACGTTCTTTGAACTAGTTTTTTTATGTCAACAAGTCGGGTTACATGATTGTTTTCTTTTGTACATAATACAGTTTCATAATGAAAACTAATTGACTGCATTTTGTAAACCAAACCGAGAAATTGTATTTGCGTGTAGCAAAATTATGGATAAAGGAATATAACTAGTTTAATTTAAACTTTTGCATACGAAAACGAAAACGGAACTTTAGATACGCATAATATATTCAGCTCGAATGGTTGGCCATTTGTGGTCCCGATTTCAAATGGATAACAGGAATATATCCTTCCTTAACAAAAATAAATTAAAATAAAGGCGGATTGTCAACAGTGACCACTTTGAAGGCAACCAAACTCCACGGCTTTCAAAAAGCTGTTGTACATATAAATCTAAACATTAAAAAAAATATGGTTATCATTGAATCGATGACTATATTTTTTATCTAATCTATCACAATTTTAACCTAAGTATTTCAATAAAAAACATATCAATTTAATTAAAAGCCAAATAAATGTAATCGATACGATAAGTGGCAGTGCTCAAACATCACTATCGGTAGGTGTCCAAATAATCGGTCAAATACGCGGGCATTAAACGCTAAGTGGCAGGGCTAGCACTGCCACAAACAATATAAACTTTCATTCGATACATTAGTGGGATTGCCACTAGCTGGTTAGATGTATACTGGTTGCTATAAATGACGAATGGAAAGGTATAGCCATATAGTATAGAACGAATACGATAATAGTAAAGGCGGAACGTTGCAAACCATTAGCCTTACCCCCGTGTTCGTTTTTCAAAATGGTCACGTCTTTATGAACTAGTGCCATAACGCTTATAACGTTACATAATTTTGTCTATGAACAGACAACTTTGAGTCGTCTTTAAACTGCATCTGTACAAACAAATATTTAACTTATTCGAAATTCGAATTTCAACACACGTGTAACTGGCAGCCTGTCAAAAACAATAACAAATGGAGTTAAGTTTTAGAAGACCAAAATAGATTGTAAGGGAGACCGCTCTAGTTATGTCTAGTCCTTGTTTGATTTCTTCCGCTTCATTTACTGATCTCGTGGGGTTGGTAAAATTTTGAGGGATAAAAAAAATTGCCAATGGCGTGAATGCGTAGCCAAGAATCCGTAGACACTGTCAATGATAAAAGTACAGATTTGAAAGTTTATATTGTACTTCAGCTCGTCCAGAAATCATGTGATCGTTTATAATCATCACGATCACGATGGGGAGAGGTGGGGGTCCGAAAAGACATCGCGTGTAATTTTTCTAAGAACGAAATTTCTCAATAATTTTCTTACGAGTATGCCAAAATAATCCGCTCCGAAGTCTGCCCCATCATTATCACCATCCCAAACATAATATGTTATATTATGTGAAAACGAAAACCCGTGGACCGAAGACATGATGTAGCATGACATTTCTTAAATTAAAACCATTTTTATTGTGTCCTAAATCTACACGTGATCTTGTATTTGGTAGCGTTATAATCAGCAAATATTACAATTTGGGGTCAAAATTAGGCCAAATATGATCTTATGATTTGACGAGCCCTAACTGAACTAAACGATCTAAACATACATACATACATACATAAACTCACGCCTTCGTTCCCGGAGAGGGGTAGGCAGAGCTACAGAATTACCTACAACTCTAAAAACTTGTTGATAATTCTGTAACCGATCTAAAATGTCTTGTAAATCGTTTAAATTAATTTCAAGTACATGACGTGCATCCTAAAAACTTCTTAACACTTAGGACAATTGAAGAAAATCAGTTCATCAACTAGTCAGTGTCAAATACGTCAATGTTGGCGTGGCATACGACACATAATTAAGAGCCTTTTACACCAGTTCAACGTGTTAAATTTGAAAATTAAATATCTTTAAAACTGTAAGAGTTATCATTTGTCTGTCTTCGGGAAATTAACTTTATTTGACCTAAAGAACGTTCCCTTAAAGTTATCGTAAATCAAACAAAACACGGTGTATATATACAACAGTGTTGTGACGTTCATAGTTTGTAAGAAAAAGTGTGTGTAACAGACAGACAGAGCGACGGACATGGCAAAGGGTTTCTAGTTTGTACTAAATAAAACAAGCGTTCGGGCTGCTGCCGCTCTGTTTATTTATTTTTACTAGCTTTTGCGCGCGACTCCATCTGCGTAAAAGTTTATAGTTTTTCCCGCGGGAACAATACAATTTTATGGAATAAAAACTAACCTATGCGCTATTCCATAAAAACTTTAATTTCACATCAAAGTGAGTACAGCTTACGCCATCTGTCGTCAGCTAGCTAAATTACGTTCGTTAGCAATCATATTGTTTTGATTCACAAGGAAAGAAAGTTTAACTTTAATTTGTATTGTAGGTAGATAAGATGGTCCTAGCCGCACCCGATTCCATGAAAAAAGACTTTAATTTAATATCAAACATGAGTACAGCTAGCGCCATGTGTCGTAAGGTAGGTAAATAACATTCGTAAAACAATCATGTGGTTTTCAATGAATCGTGCTAGAATTAAATTTAACTTTAATTTGGTTTGTAGATAGCGCTAGCCGCACTCGTTCCCGTAAGATATACGTTAATTTCGTGTCAAAAATGAGTACAGCTTGCGCCATCTGTCGTCAAGTGGATAGATTACTTTCATTAACAATCACGTTATTTTGATTCACATGGAATTTTGCTATGTATCTCGCCACAATGAAGTTTAACTTTAATTCGTATTGTAGACGATCCTACCAGCAGTCGTTCCCATAAAAAAATACTTGAATTTCATATCGAAAAGGAGTACATCTGGCGCCATCTGCCGTCAAGTTACCTGCCTCAATTAAATTAATTAACAATCACATAGTTTTTTTTTATTCATATGAAAATATTGCTATATATTTATTGTGCCAAAATTTCATCATGTCAGCCGAAAGACGTCCACTGCTGGACATAGGCCTCCCCCAAGGCTCTCCACTCAGACCGGTCTTGTGCTTTTCGCATCCACCGCGTTCCCAAAATGCAGTTGTGCCAAAATTTACTTTAACTTTAATTCGTATTGTCGATGGTCCTAGCTGCACTTGTTCTCATAAAAATACTGGAATTTCTTATCATAAATGAGTACAGCTGGCGCCATCTGTCGTCAACCAAGCTGAACTGATTTCGATAACTTCGGTATAATGTACTTTTCCTATAAAATATAGATAAATATCTATTTCAACAGATTATTTAAATTCCATGGCCCGTAAACTTAGATATTAGGGGGGAGACTTAATTTCCAATTACGGTAAAACTTTATTCACTTATCTATTTTTGTATAAATAAATACATGCGGGCAAGATAGTTTTACGGTGTCCTGCCGTTTGACCAAAAGTCATTTGGCAAAATTACACTTGACAAACAACGTTTTGCAAAAAAATGTTTCGTCAATTTATCATTTTACAAATGACTTACTTTTCCAAATGATCAACAGTTAAATTTACATTTTACGAGCAAGACGAATCAGGGCAGAACTGACTAGGATAGGTTAGGTTAGAAGGCCAAGGCGATCAATCAATTCATCAATCAATTGATATGAGTTATTGTAAGATGATACTATTGTCAAATGTCTCGTTTGCCAAATGATCATTTGGTGAAACGTTGTTTGTCAAATGACCATTAGTCAATATTTTTTTGGTCAAACATTAGTGAACCTAGTTTTACACCTATGCCAAACAATTTGATAGTTTCAGGAATTGCTGAGAAAAACTGCTGTGACACACAGTCAGACAGACACCGAAATCTCACTAATTTGGTACCGAACCCTAAAATGCACTTTACCCAACAATCTCTTTTGTCTATCACCACTTTAACAACAACGCGACGAAGTGTTATTTCCAATCCTTTCTAACACTTTCGTTTAACCACTTAAGGGCTCAAAGCCTTCAATTTGAAATGAATTGAATTGTTACCAGCACAAAATATTCGTCACAGGCGAGTAATAGGGGCGCTTAATTGGTGTGGCACATTAGTTTTCATTTGTTTTATTCCTTGCTTAAATTGGAGAAAGATGGATGACGCGTCATTCTAAGTGATAGAGTATATTTCATATTTCATTTCTAGTTAAAGAGTTTGGACTTGGACACTGTTATACTGATGGTAGGACCTTATGCACATTCGCAGGGTCCGTTCGGATCACCTACCATCATCCACCATCTTAGCCTAAATATGTTTATGTTTACCTACATTGTTGAGTTAAAAAAATTCCTAGAAAGATTGTTGCTAGTTAAGGACTAAAATTAGAAAACGTTAACTTTTCCATTGCGTTACGAAAATTAGTCGTTAATTTATATAAGTTACTACTGTCAACGACAATTAACAGTACCTCAAATTAAATAAATGAAACGTTAGTAATATGCTTGCACTTGCTACAGGAGTTTTGTCTGAGATACCACCATTTGTCTTACTTATAGCAGTATAAAGAATTTTTGTAACGCAACAAAAACGACTAACTAGACACCATAATTCTAAGGGCGACCAAACGAGAATAAGGTCTTATTTATACCTAGATTAAACGCCGAAATTGTATTGACTATTCTTGGAGTAAGTCTTATTACAGTTTGGTGAAATCGAAAATTAGAAACGTCCAAATTATTAGCATTTAGTCTTAGGATTGCAGTCTTGAGATTTCAAATGTCTAAGTTTGTCTTCTACATATAAAGACTGTACACGATAAAATCCGGGCATGCATGCTCTGGTATATTTTTTGAATGAATGCTAATTTTCAAGCAGCACTTTTTTGTAATAGTCAGTGGTTATGAAACGACATAATAAAAATACAATCATAATAAAATGTTAGAGCGTCTGTGACTTAGACCATTATATAATCCGTAGTACCAATATTTTTTTGTACACGGTCTTCTGACAGTCTTTACTAAATTCTCGTGTTAAAAACATTTTATTATTTTTAATTATACAAGCCAAATTATACCTTATTACATTATCTTTTCACAGTAGTTAAAACTTTTCTAATTGTATTGAGATTGAGATAGTTCTGATTTTTTTTAACTTTGTCGAATTTGACTTTTTGACAAATAAATGCCTCCCATACAAAAACAACCTTCAGTGCTTGAAGTAAAAAGTCTTCCTGACTAGACAAATAGAAATGAGTTAGAAAAAGTATTTTTTTGGTAAGACGACATTCTAATGTGAGTAAAACAGCTTGTAAAAATATAAATACAGTTGTGACATTGTAGCAGGAAGCGAGTGAAGATTGTCAAAAAACGCTGGACAGAAGTGGAAAGGTATGATAGAATATATTCGACGAAAACTCACACATACCCATACATTATGTGATATGATTTTATTTTATTATATAGTAATATAACTATACAAGCTATGAAAAAAAAAACTGCTTGAAAATATGCATTCGTTGCAAAGATACACCAGAGCATGCATGCCCGGATTTTATCGCGTACAGTCTTTATGTCCTTAAAAAAACAAATACCTATTATTATTATTATATATATTCTATTCTAAAGGAGTAATTATTTAATATCATCAATGTACATGTCAATGAGATTACGAATAGTTTGTGAAGTTGAACTGCCTCACCCATAGTTTAAACCGCAAGCATTCATATTTATGCACTCTAAAGTTAAACTGTCGTGGCTAGTAGGCCATGATTTGAATTTAATGGCGCGTAAAGGTAATTCAACGCTGGTGAAATTGTTTTAAAGTGCCACCTACTGAGATGTTGGTAAATGTTTTAAGATTAAGTACTTGCAAGTTGCAATGAAACCAGTCAGTAGCGTTGAAAATGACTTGTAAAATACAGGTCAATCTATCTTTCAAACGCTCCTGTATTTTTCAATAAAATACAGAATCTTTCCTTGCGGATCTTCGGTTGAATCTTTCACAAGTTTAAGTTTTTTACGTGTATTTTACGATGTATTTTTCGCATTATTATATCAACCCAAACATTGATTCGATTACATAAAGCACATTACTGTTGAATTAATATTAATAAGCTAGATTATTTCCGTTTGATTGTTAATATGAAAAATACACAGTATGAAACAAGTGTTTTATCAGATAAACCTCTAATTCATTTTTTTTGTTTTTAATATACATAGGATTGATACAAAGTTTCGAAAGAAAACAAAAAGTATAATTCGCAATTTTCATCGTCTCTTAATCGTCTCTTACGACGTCCACGGGATGACATGGAATGGCACTATTCTAACCCGGCAACCACACGGGGAAAGATGATAATACTTGCAGAAAGAAGACGACAGAAGGGTAAAGAAAAGTTTTGGACTACATCATTACATCTAAACCGTGTTCTTTCTGACCTCAAAATGAACCTTTTTTGGCAAAAATAGCTATTATATAAAATAAATCAATCACAGACAATACATTGGTCAAGGGATGTCCAAAATGCTTACTCAGTTTACTCTATTTACGATAAAATTGCTGTTTTAGCCAAAAGAGGTTAATTTTTAGGTTAGAAAGTTGTTTACTATATTAGACAAGTAAGAATGAACGCAGTATACGTTCCTACATACATACATACCTTCACGCCTTCGTTCCCGGAGAGGGGTAGGCAGAGCTACAGAATTACCTACAACTCTAAAAACTTGTTGATAATTCTGTAACCGATCTAAAATGTCTTGTAAATCGTTTAAATTAATTTCAAGTACATGACGTGCATCCTAAAAACTTCTTAACACTTAGGACAATTGAAGAAAATCTAAAAGATTGCAAAACAATGCTCGAAAGAAGCTAAATAAGTAGGTATAAGTAGGTATTACTGTATCCAAATTGAGTGAGTAAATAAATGCAACATGCGTGTTCGTAATTCGAGGCGTAGGAGTTACCTCTTCCGAGAAGATCTCGAGTGGGATGAGCTAATATTTAAGTACTTTCGCCGTATGGTTGCCGAGATCACCGTAAAATTTAGATATAAATGTATTAAATTGTAATAAACCAACATAAAATCAATGTAGGTATCATATCATAACATAAGCTGATTGTAATTTGTACTTATTTACCTAATACTTAAGTATTTATCTCACTGGGGCCATATTCTAGTCGGTAAAACCATATTGCTTTTAACATGCTACTAGGCGGCCGAGTTAAAAACAATACGATATGTAAAGACTAAATACTTGAGAATTTTATTCAGTAAGCAGGCCGCACGGGCACTTTTACACGTCAAGAATTTACCAGCGCTTCACAAGAGGAGACCACTGCTTAGAAGAAACGCCGCAAGAAACTCAGCAGTCAGTCATGATTTAAACATATTTAGTATACCATTATATAAAGCTATAAATATTAAATTAAAAAATATATCAAATAACATGCGTAGTTACCGCAGGAAATCACACCAAAATCTTACAAGAGAGATAGAGGAAGAATAGGAAAAAAATAACACCTACTTATGTGTACATGTGTAAGACGGTGCAAGACGACCACATACGATTGATATGTTTTCCTACATCAACGGTGTCCCCTAGACAAGATAAAGCTATTGAATTTGAAAAAAATATTATTGATTAAGTTTCGGGTTTAGGCCAAGCATTTTTGTCTATTAGATAGTCCTTGATCCTATCCTACGCTTTAGAATTAACGGCATTTTCAAGTATTTTTTTAAGCGCTGGTAAGGGTAACTTTAAAACTACGTCAGGTAATTTATTATAGAATTGAATGCATTGCCCAACAAATGATTTATATACTTTACGGACGCGCAATTTTCGAATAGCGATTTTATTTTTATTTCTAGTATTTAAATTATGTATATCAGATTTTTTTGTGAAAGAATCAAAACTTTTAGTAACATAAATAGTATTCTCAAGAATAAATTGAGACGCCAAGATATTAATTTCCTTAAAAAGTTTAAGGAGTCACGGGAATTTAAGTTGTAAATAGAGCGAATGGCCCTTTTTTGTATCACACATATAGTTTGTATGTCAGCTGCCTTACCCCAAATACTATATACAGGGTGTCCCAGAAACTGAAGTCAACCCGCCTAGGGCTGATAGAGCAGCTCATAAGCTATCGATTTAACCCCCATGTATGTTCAGCAATTTTTATTAGTTTCCGAGATATTGATCATTTTAATCGGAATTATTGTCATTTTTCCTTATGTCCGTGCTACGAAAAATCCCTAAATTCATGAATTAATTCACATTATTTTCAGTGTTTTCTTGCATGATTAGAATCACTGTAAAATAAGGAAGTTTTTAAAGCTACATGCCAAACATTTTTTCATTACAACTTTTTGAGAAAACACACAAAGTTTGTTTTTCCATACTAGGTGAAAAACAAACGCGGGGTTCTCTTAGTATGGAGAAAGTAACTCTGTGCGTTTACTCAAACATTTGTAATAAAAAATAAATTGGCATGTAGCTTTAAAAACTTCCTTATTTCACAGTGATTCTAATCATGCAAGAAAACACTGAAAAAAATGTAAATTAATTCATGTATTTAGGGATTTTTCGTAGCACGGACATAAGGAAAAATTACAATAATTCCGATTAAAATGATCAATATCTCGGAAACTAATAACAATTGCTGAACATACATGGGGGTTAAATCGATAGCTTATGAGCTACTCTATCAGCCCTAGGCGGGTTGACTTCAGTTTCTGGGACACCCTGTATAATTCCGGAATAGGCATGTCCGGTTAGTACTATAGTGATAATGATAACTGTACAACTCAAGTGTAGTGGTTCCCGGTATTGTAATAATGTCTTCAATAAGTTTTTTCATAGAAATGACTAACGTTTTTTAACTCGACTGTGTACAACGGAAATGGTACGATGCATTCGTTAACGTGTTGGTACGACTTTTATAATGTAAATGTCAGGATTATGTTCGACGACGCGACAGCCTAGTCGGTAGTGACCCTGCCTGCGAAGCTAGCGGTCCCGGGTTCGATCCCCGGTACGGGATAATATTTGTATGATGAGCGCGAGTATTTTTTCCTGAATATTGCGTGTTTTCTATGTATTTAAGTATGCATTTATCTATATAAGTAAGATTATCTTTGCCTAGTTCACATAGTACAAGCCTCCTGATATTTATTTATTTATTATTGTTTTATTTAGGTCACAAACGGTCCAATGCTTTAACGGTCAAACGAAATTAGAGCTTCATGTTGCATTAGAAAAATATGGGGCTTTTTTCTACCGAGAATATTATCGAAAGTGGAAATATTACCAACAATTTTCAATAACTAATCTCTAAATTATAAACTAAGTCTGGTCTCCGATAGGTTCAGATGTATAAGTGGGTACTTATAACATATTCTGGTTTATGTACTTGTGTTACTGAAAAACTGATGTAAACCGAAGCGAACAGACTTGCCTCTTACCCTCTTAGTTAAATTTCAAGAAGTAAGTAAAGGTTCACAAAATACCATGGTCCACATTTTCCCGTAATACCAGATAAAACTCATGTTATTTTTCCTCCTTTCTCTTAAACCCCATCCCCATACAGGATAATTATGAGTTGGTACGTCCAGTCATAACACGGGAATATAATTCGATATATTTTTTGGTTGCCGGGTTAGAATAGTGCCACTCCATGTCTTCCCGTGGATGTCGTAAGAGGCGACTAAGGGAATAAAGGCTGTTAGTACTGTTAGGCGATGGGCTTGCCACCTGTTACTAATACACTGGGAAACATCTTAGCCTACTTGTGCAAAATGTGGTTACAGAATTAACAAGAAGTTTTAAGACTTGTTGGTAATTCTTTAGCTCTGCCTACCCCATTCTGGGAATGAAGGCGTGAGTTTATGTATGTATATTTTTCTTATACCCAAAATACGAGTATCTAATGCTTTCCTATCTTGTTAACTTTGGGAAACGAATTTCCAAAAGTTTTACTTCCTCTGGACGAGGTCCGTATTTTGGGCAAAGTTACTAATTTCATCAATATATCTAATTTTACTGTATTTAAGGGTCAGATGCAGTTCACAAAAGTATAAATAAAACCCCGTCTTCGGTACCCCAGGGGCGAGTTTATGACCGTGCCCCTAACGTTTACTCTGCACACAAAATGTCGCCATTTGGGGTGAAAATACAAATATATTGATCCTTACCCTCAATGGGGTCTTATTTCCTTATTTTTATAACCTTTTATAGCCTTGGTGAGCAGTTAATTTATACCCTAAAGCAGTTTTTTCCTGACCCATTCAACTGATTAAAATTTGTCTCATTCTCCAGGGCCAGTGAGGGATATGTTATTTTCTTAAAAACGGCTTCTTGTCGATCAGCCGATCTCACTCGCCGGTTAAACTTATTTAAAAAACACACGAAAATGCTGTTTTGTACGCTCTGATGGGTCAACTTAATAAGTCTCTTCCTACCAGCATAAGTGCATTCCATCTTAGTCCTCACGGTTGGCAATGCATTGCGGTGTTACGATTTGCAGTCTTTAGAATGCATGTATCTATGGGTCCACAGATCCCACATACTCCAAGGCTGTGTTCCTTTGCCTCCTTCAAGCCATCAAAAAGTGGTAACAGCCGCCTATTTACATTAGCAATGCCAAGGGCTCATCTGCTTTGCCGCCGGTTTTAACCTTTTTGCATGTCAACGGGAAAACCCCCTTAGGGAGATCTTCGCAATGGGACATAGATAAGATACAAAAGTTAATGGCTTGGCTACTATTAATTGTTTTCAATTACACGAAGTCGTCTGTCTGCGAACAGACGCAATTTCCTGTTCTAATGGAATTAGCTACTCGGCTCGATTGCTCTCTTAAGTGGATGAATAAGCAATTAAAAATAGTGCTTCTTGTGATATTTATAGAGTCGTTATTGTAAAGGGTTTGATTTTAGAATTGTAATATCTGATATAATTACTAATGGATCTTCGATTGGATAGTGTGACCAGTTATAAATTTGAAAGGTTTGTCGAAATTTGTGACCGTTTGTGATATTTCTCGAGTTGCGCGACTTGGCTCAAGAAGGTTATTCTTTTATAGTAAAAGTAAGGCAAAAATCAATTTATAACCTACTAGAGTCCCGCCCTCGCTTCGATCCTGTTTACACAAATAAAAAACAGCATATATCCATACGGAATAATGTTCCTTCAAAATGGTAAAATAATTTTTCGAATTGGTTTCGTGTTTTATAACCTGAAAACCCACTGTCAGGCGTTTTCAAGACCCCTTATGGGCCTTTCAATTACTACATTTCAGCATATGACGAATTTTGTAGTAAGAGTGAACAAGATCGCATGATTAAAAATAGAGTAAAACTGAGAATCTTCCAGAAGCGTGCGAGAGAGATGATGATGAAGAGTCCAGCATGTTATCGTATTATTAACGTTGTTATGCTCTTATTTACTCGGCAGTAATGGCTGCCGAGTTATAAACAATACGAGAACATATCAAAGTCAATGTGGTTTTCCCGAGTAAAATACAGCCCCTGCGGGCCTAGTAGGTATGGTTGCGTTTAACAAAACAAAACAAAATGTGGCTAATGTATCCGTCACTCTCGTACTTATAAAAGTGACGGATCTTTGATCCACATTTTATTGCTCGATAAACGCAGCCATTAGTGTGTCTAACGGTTAGGGAATTAATATCTTTCTTCTTCTTCATATGCTTGTGAAATAAACCGTTTCTATCACCGCTCCACTAACTCCTACTCTTCATTCCAGGCAACTTCATCACCACGGTTGCCCTGCTCATGCACCCGAAGCTCCGTGGCCACGTGACGACCATGTTCGTGCTGTCCCTCTGCGTCTCCGACCTGATGTTCTGCGCCATCAACCTGCCGCTGACGGCGAGCCGGTACATCCGCGAGGAGTGGTGGCTCGGCCCGCAGCTCTGCCAGATGTTCGCCTTCGTTTTCTACGGGAACGAGGCTGTCTCGCTTCTGTCTATGGTCGCCATTACCATTAACAGGTCAGTAGGAACTTATGTTTGCCGTGTGGTTGCCGGCTTAGAATTGTGCCACTCCATGTCTTCCCGTGGATGTCGTATGAGGCGACTAAGGGAATAAAGGCTTGTAGTACTGTTAGGCGATGGGCTTGCCACCTGTCACTAATATGATACACTGTTAAACAGCTTAGCCTAATTGTGCAAATTGTGGTTGCAGAGTTATCAACAAGTTTTTAGAATTGTTGGTAATTCTGTAGCTCTGCCTACCCCACTCTGGGAATGAAGGCGTGAAGGTATGTATGTATGTAGGAACGTATACTGCGTTCATTCTTACTTGTCTAATATAGTAAACAACTTTCTAACCTAAAAATTAACCTCTTTTGGCTAAAACAGCAATTTTATCGTAAATAGAGTAAACTGAGTAAGCATTTTGGACATCCCTTGACCAATGTATTGTCTGTGATTGATTTATTTTATATAATAGCTATTTTTGCCAAAAAAGGTTCATTTTGAGGTCAGAAAGAACACGGTTTAGATGTAATGATGTAGTCCAAAACTTTTCTTTACCCTTCTGTCGTCTTCTTTCTGCAAGTATTATCATCTTTCCCCGTGTGGTTGCCGGGTTAGAATAGTGCCATTCCATGTCATCCCGTGGACGTCGTAAGAGACGACTAAGAGACGATGAAAATTGCGAATTATACTTTTTGTTTTCTTTCGAAACTTTGTATCAATCCTATGTATATTAAAAACAAAAAAAATGAATTAGAGGTTTATCTGATAAAACACTTGTTTCATACTGTGTATTTTTCATATTAACAATCAAACGGAAATAATCTAGCTTATTAATATTAATTCAACAGTAATGTGCTTTATGTAATCGAATCAATGTTTGGGTTGATATAATAATGCGAAAAATACATCGTAAAATACACGTAAAAAACTTAAACTTGTGAAAGATTCAACCGAAGATCCGCAAGGAAAGATTCTGTATTTTATTGAAAAATACAGGAGCGTTTGAAAGATAGATTGACCTGTATTTTACAAGTCATTTTCAACGCTACTGACTGGTTTCATTGCAACTTGCAAGTACTTAATCTTAAAACATTTACCAACATCTCAGTAGGTGGCACTTTAAAACAATTTCACCAGCGTTGAATTACCTTTACGCGCCATTAAATTCAAATCATGGCCTACTAGCCACGACAGTTTAACTTTAGAGTGCATAAATATGAATGCTTGCGGTTTAAACTATGGGTGAGGCAGTTCAACTTCACAAACTATTCGTAATCTCATTGACATGTACATTGATGATATTAAATAATTACTCCTTTAGAATAGAATATATATAATAATAATAATAGGTATTTGTTTTTTTAAGGACATAAAGACTGTACGCGATAAAATCCGGGCATGCATGCTCTGGTGTATCTTTGCAACGAATGCATATTTTCAAGCAGTTTTTTTTTTCATAGCTTGTATAGTTATATTACTATATAATAAAATAAAATCATATCACATAATGTATGGGTATGTGTGAGTTTTCGTCGAATATATTCTATCATACCTTTCCACTTCTGTCCAGCGTTTTTTGACAATCTTCACTCGCTTCCTGCTACAATGTCACAACTGTATTTATATTTTTACAAGCTGTTTTACTCACATTAGAATGTCGTCTTACCAAAAAAATACTTTTTCTAACTCATTTCTATTTGTCTAGTCAGGAAGACTTTTTACTTCAAGCACTGAAGGTTGTTTTTGTATGGGAGGCATTTATTTGTCAAAAAGTCAAATTCGACAAAGTTAAAAAAAATCAGAACTATCTCAATCTCAATACAATTAGAAAAGTTTTAACTACTGTGAAAAGATAATGTAATAAGGTATAATTTGGCTTGTATAATTAAAAATAATAAAATGTTTTTAACACGAGAATTTAGTAAAGACTGTCAGAAGACCGTGTACAAAAAAATATTGGTACTACGGATTATATAATGGTCTAAGTCACAGACGCTCTAACATTTTATTATGATTGTATTTTTATTATGTCGTTTCATAACCACTGACTATTACAAAAAAGTGCTGCTTGAAAATTAGCATTCATTCAAAAAATACACCAGAGCATGCATGCCCGGATTTTATCGTGTACAGTCTTTATATGTAGAAGACAAACTTAGACATTTGAAATCTCAAGACTGCAATCCTAAGACTAAATGCTAATAATTTGGACGTTTCTAATTATCGATTTCACCAAACTGGAATAAGACTTACTTCAAGAATAGTCAATACAATTTCGGCGTTTAATCTAGGTATAAATAAGACCTTATTCTCGTTTGGTCGCCCTTAGAATTATGGTGTCTAGTTAGTCGTTTTTGTTGCGTTACAAAAATTCTTTATACTGCTATAAGTAAGACAAATGGTGGTATCTCAGACAAAACTCCTGTAGCAAGTGCAAGCATATTACTAACGTTTCATTTATTTAATTTGAGGTACTGTTAATTGTCGTTGACAGTAGTAACTTATATAAATTAACGACTAATTTTCGTAACGCAATGGAAAAGTTAACGTTTTCTAATTTTAGTCCTTAACTAGCAACAATCTTTCTAGGAATTTTTTTAACTCAACAATGTAGGTAAACATAAACATATTTAGGCTAAGATGGTGGATGATGGTAGGTGATCCGAACGGACCCTGCGAATGTGCATAAGGTCCTACCATCAGTATAACAGTGTCCAAGTCCAAACTCTTTAACTAGAAATGAAATATGAAATATACTCTATCACTTAGAATGACGCGTCATCCATCTTTCTCCAATTTAAGCAAGGAATAAAACAAATGAAAACTAATGTGCCACACCAATTAAGCGCCCCTATTACTCGCCTGTGACGAATATTTTGTGCTGGTAACAATTCAATTCATTTCAAATTGAAGGCTTTGAGCCCTTAAGTGGTTAAACGAAAGTGTTAGAAAGGATTGGAAATAACACTTCGTCGCGTTGTTGTTAAAGTGGTGATAGACAAAAGAGATTGTTGGGTAAAGTGCATTTTAGGGTTCGGTACCAAATTAGTGAGATTTCGGTGTCTGTCTGACTGTGTGTCACAGCAGTTTTTCTCAGCAATTCCTGAAACTATCAAATTGTTTGGCATAGGTGTAAAACTAGGTTCACTAATGTTTGACCAAAAAAATATTGACTAATGGTCATTTGACAAACAACGTTTCACCAAATGATCATTTGGCAAACGAGACATTTGACAATAGTATCATCTTACAATAACTCATATCAATTGATTGATGAATTGATTGATCGCCTTGGCCTTCTAACCTAACCTATCCTAGTCAGTTCTGCCCTGATTCGTCTTGCTCGTAAAATGTAAATTTAACTGTTGATCATTTGGAAAAGTAAGTCATTTGTAAAATGATAAATTGACGAAACATTTTTTTGCAAAACGTTGTTTGTCAAGTGTAATTTTGCCAAATGACTTTTGGTCAAACGGCAGGACACCGTAAAACTATCTTGCCCGCATGTATTTATTTATACAAAAATAGATAAGTGAATAAAGTTTTACCGTAATTGGAAATTAAGTCTCCCCCCTAATATCTAAGTTTACGGGCCATGGAATTTAAATAATCTGTTGAAATAGATATTTATCTATATTTTATAGGAAAAGTACATTATACCGAAGTTATCGAAATCAGTTCAGCTTGGTTGACGACAGATGGCGCCAGCTGTACTCATTTATGATAAGAAATTCCAGTATTTTTATGAGAACAAGTGCAGCTAGGACCATCGACAATACGAATTAAAGTTAAAGTAAATTTTGGCACAACTGCATTTTGGGAACGCGGTGGATGCGAAAAGCACAAGACCGGTCTGAGTGGAGAGCCTTGGGGGAGGCCTATGTCCAGCAGTGGACGTCTTTCGGCTGACATGATGAAATTTTGGCACAATAAATATATAGCAATATTTTCATATGAATAAAAAAAAACTATGTGATTGTTAATTAATTTAATTGAGGCAGGTAACTTGACGGCAGATGGCGCCAGATGTACTCCTTTTCGATATGAAATTCAAGTATTTTTTTATGGGAACGACTGCTGGTAGGATCGTCTACAATACGAATTAAAGTTAAACTTCATTGTGGCGAGATACATAGCAAAATTCCATGTGAATCAAAATAACGTGATTGTTAATGAAAGTAATATATCCACTTGACGACAGATGGCGCAAGCTGTACTCATTTTTGACACGAAATTAACGTATATCTTACGGGAACGAGTGCGGCTAGCGCTATCTACAAACCAAATTAAAGTTAAATTTAATTCTAGCACGATTCATTGAAAACCACATGATTGTTTTACGAATGTTATTTACCTACCTTACGACACATGGCGCTAGCTGTACTCATGTTTGATATTAAATTAAAGTCTTTTTTCATGGAATCGGGTGCGGCTAGGACCATCTTATCTACCTACAATACAAATTAAAGTTAAACTTTCTTTCCTTGTGAATCAAAACAATATGATTGCTAACGAACGTAATTTAGCTAGCTGACGACAGATGGCGTAAGCTGTACTCACTTTGATGTGAAATTAAAGTTTTTATGGAATAGCGCATAGGTTAGTTTTTATTCCATAAAATTGTATTGTTCCCGCGGGAAAAACGCAGATGGAGTCGCGCGCAAAAGCTAGTAAAAATAAATAAACAGAGCGGCAGCAGCCCGAACGCTTGTTTTATTTAGTACAAACTAGAAACCCTTTGCCATGTCCGTCGCTCTGTCTGTCTGTTACACACACTTTTTCTTACAAACTATGAACGTCACAACACTGTTGTATATATACACCGTGTTTTGTTTGATTTACGATAACTTTAAGGGAACGTTCTTTAGGTCAAATAAAGTTAATTTCCCGAAGACAGACAAATGATAACTCTTACAGTTTTAAAGATATTTAATTTTCAAATTTAACACGTTGAACTGGTGTAAAAGGCTCTTAATTATGTGTCGTATGCCACGCCAACATTGACGTATTTGACACTGACTATTAGTTAACTCTAAAGGCCCTTTTAGAATGACCAAAGATACAACTTTTAATTACTTTGTTCTAAACAGTTTTTTTTGCAATATTTAAGAATCTAATCTACCACTTAGTTTCTATGGATCGTAAATTAAAAAAAACACGGTGTATTTATACCGTGCACCAAGAAAACCAAGTTCTCCTGGAATCACGTCGTGGCCTGATTTATTTTAAATTTAAGGAATTAGCAAATGTTTTATGAAACTTTTTTAATGTAATGAAATGCTGTGATTTATCCATAATTGCTGCGTCGCATGACTGTAAGTGCTTGAATACTTCATGTCTCATTACATCTCAGGATCGCGCTGTATTGAGCCGTTAGTAAGCCGTTAGGGGTGTTAAGACCGTTCTGTTCGAATTCCAATAATGATCTAAATACTGAAATAGAATTATTGGCTAAACTGTCTATACTCCGTTTGTTTAGGTACTCAACTAAATGTAAACAAACTAGACCGGACCGCGTGGCTCTGTTGAACAGCCAATCATAACGGTTCTGTCAAGCTGTGACGCATCCGTACGTGATAACGTGGTTTTTAGGGTCCGAAATCAAACTAGAAAGGAAGCCTTATAATTTCGCTATGTCCGTCTGTCTGTCTGGTTGTCACTCAGAAATTATCAGTTACAAAAAGTGTTTTTTTTTTGCTCTGATATTTATAACGCTCACTGATCAATGATGAAATATGTAAAGATAAGGATAAGTCAGTTAGTAGGCCGCACGGGCACTTTTAAACGTCAAGTATCTACCAGCGCTTCACAAGAGGAGACCACTGCTGGCTGAGAAGAATCGCCGTAAGAAACTCAGCATTCAGTTTTTTTTTTTAATATGTTTAATATTACAATGGTACTACTTAAAAAACTCTTTTTAGGGTACCTTTCATACAAGTAAAGCAAAGGTTTTTTTCGGTTGTGACATAACTCTTTAAAAATTGCAATGTATCGCATCGCAATAATATATTCTATGGCCCGTAGACAGACGAAGACATAACATAACTATCCCAGAAAATGTGACAGTGGCATAGTTGCCACACCACAGTTTACAGCGTGTTTAGTTTACGTTAATGAGAAGAGACCATTAAAAAGGGAATAAAAAATAACAATTTCACTTTACGAGGTTTAGGGAATAACTGTCGACACGTTAATCCTTGAAGCTTGAATTACTTTCACTTACACAAAAAAAAATTGGGTACTCTCGGTCTTATAACTTTGGAACCTTGTCGCTTTAACGCCTGAAACACGACGTTTAAAGCTCGATTTACATAGTAGCAAGTACAATAACAAGGACAGTGTGGATTGAAAAAATAGAAAGCGGATCCAAATACTTGTGGGAGGACCTCGTGTAGGGTCCGTCCGGGTTGGTACCACCATCTTATCCATTAACCGACTGCAAAGCAGCAGTGTTTGCATTGTTGTGTTCCGGTTTGGGGATAAGACAGCCGGTGAAATGACTAGCATAGAGGCATTCCATCTTAGTCCTCAGGGTTGGCAGTGCATTTGCAGTCTTGTGAATGCGAATGTCTATGGGTTACAGTTTCCACCATCAGTAGGTCTGAGAATAGGACGTAAACTATATTTCATTAGGTTTGAAAAAAAAACAAATTACACCCGGGCGGCGCCGGGCGCGGTCAGCTAGTATTAGTACAGAGAATATACAAGTTATCAAAACTTTGACGATACTTTAACATGTCAAATGCAATATGGTTTTATATACTAAGAAGAGGACGAGTTGGTCCGTGTTCTCATTTACTTTCTCCTTGCTTTTTTAAATAGATTAAAACCTCTTAACGTATCTGTCGGCAAGTTGCACTTGTAACTGAAACGAATCTCTTTCTTCATTGATGCGCATAAAAATCGGTTTACATACATACAAATCTGAATGCATACAAATGAGTTTATTCAGAATTAAGCCTTTACTCCGTCGAATAACGATTCAGAATTGGATACGCAAGATTCAATGATCTGAAACGAAATGACCGACCGATATCAACTCTCAAGCGGAAGCGATTTGAATTTTGTTTTTGAGTGTATTAGTGTATTGTAGTTTTTTTTTTATACTTTACCTTTTAGCTTCTGCCCGCGTTTTCTTCCGCGTATATTTCAATTAAAGTTAATCTAGTTCCGGTTCAGCGTGAACGAGTAACAAACTAACACACACACTTTATTTATAATATTAGTAAGATAATACCGCTGATAAGTGATATCATATCTAATTTACTTTTTTTATGTTAATTCATTCAACGCCTATGTTGTCACAGATATGATATGACTTGCTTACATGCAATTGCTAGTGGCAGTCGATAAATTGATTTTTACACGCTTCATATGAACTTACAGTTACAACTAACAAACAAACAATGTAATCAAATTTTAGAAGTGAATTTTAACCAACTTTTAATGATCGGATTGTCTTGAAATGTGGCATACTTATGGAATTCCGATTACAATACAATAATATTGTAATATTGAGCTGGTATCATGACCATGACGGAGACGGAGACGGTGGCCATAGCCTTATTGGGTTATAGTACATACCTAGATCCGTCGAGTTTGGACTCATTTGACTCGTCTTTTGATAATGAGTTTAGCATAGGTGTAGGTGGAGGCCTAGCCTCACCTCGCATTAGCCATTTTATGGTAAACTCTAATTCCTATTTGAAACCAGTGAACCGGTAAAATGACTAGCATAGACTAGACTAGACTCCATGTCTTCCCGTGGGTCGTAAGAAGCGACTAAGGGAATAATGGCTTGTAGTATTGTTAGGCGGTGGGCTTGCAACCTGTCACTAATAAGGTACTCTGGTACACATCTTAGCCTGCTTGTGCAAAATGTGGATAAGTACATAATTAACACCAAGTTTTTAGAGTCGTTGGTAATCCTGTAGCTCTGGTAATTCAGAATTCCGAATTGAGCAAGGGTAAAGTCACCAGTGTTCAGCCAGAGACCTATAGTCGGCCTCTGCCTATACTTTGTATGAGTGGGAAGAGTATGAAAGATATATTTCTCACTCTTTGCTCACTCATATAAGGTCGTCCGTCCCGTCCCGTCGTAGTCCCGTATATCCCGAATTTTCTCAATTGCAAAAGCATTTTTTTTATAGAAGTTGAAATTTCTTATTTAATTCATTAAAATAATATCTTATTTAATAATTAGTTTATTAAAATAGCTCGGGCATAATATAAATCAGATAAATGAATATTCGGAAAATATTAATCGGAATTTTAAGGTTTTCCCTATAAAAATGTATACCCGCTAAGAGCATACTCCTTGCCGCTGCATTAGTATAAAAATAAATCCATCCCATTTACGGGGTCGGCAGCCGGCGCAGACGCATAAAGGCGCTCTGTGCAAAGCCTTGTCCAGGATCGACTCCGGCGCATGGGCTTGTGTTACTGATTAGTCTGATTACACATTAGTCACGCTTTTTTAGTAGCATAGAGGCATTCCATCTTATTCCTCATGGTTGGCAGTGCATTTGCAGTCTTGTGAATGCGAATGTCTATGGGTCACAGTTTCCACTTACCATCAGGTGGCCTGTGTGCTCGATTGCCTTCCTATGCCATAAAAAAAAAAATGTTATTAACTGAAACTAAACTACGCGAAGCTGCACTGATTAGAATTTAGGATTAAACAAGGGCTAAGAATATTTAATATCGGATATAATGTCAAGTAGGTAATTGTACGTACGGTAGTGGTAGTTGAAGTGTAAGCGTCCGAGCGGCTTACTGAACAACATCTTTGTTTTAATACTAAACATTCCTGAGAGAGTAAATTGGGCAGATCTCGGAGAGTACAAACCTTTGCCTGAGAATTATTTTGCGTGTCTAGTATCGCTCTCCGAGCATCCCTAAATATCCTCGGTAATACTGCAAATCCGCGTAACTAACAAATTTATGATAGAGCAAAATAAGCCTTAGCTTGTAATAAAAAAGGTGAATTTTCCTCCTTATTAAAAATGTTACTTACGCGGTTTTGCAGTTTCACCGACGATGTA
Organism: Acleris emargana; assembly: GCA_927399475.2. Lineage (NCBI taxonomy): Eukaryota > Metazoa > Arthropoda > Insecta > Lepidoptera > Tortricidae > Acleris > Acleris emargana. The sequence continues at coordinate 2,297,750 of OV656846.1, forward strand.
ATTTCAAATGAAGTGCGATTTCCGACTGTCTGTTTTTCCATTTAGATCTAAAAAGATACGCAATACATTTTGATGCAATCTTGACCATATTATATTAGAAACTAGCGACCCGCCCGCGGCTTCGCCCGCGTGGAATGTATTATACATATAAACCTTCCTTAAGAATCACTATCTATTAAAAAAAACCGCATCAAAATCCGTCGCGTAGTTTTAAAGATTTAAGCATACATAGGGACAGACAGCGCAAGCGACTTTGTTTTATACTATGTAGTGATAATTAAACTGAGTATCTTCCGGAGGCTTTTGTGACAACGATACATATTATTCAGATTCGATCTGGTCAAACTCGAGGCCAGGGGTTGCTTCTTCTTCTTTATTGTATATTTATTACATAGTATAAAACATAAGTCGCTTTTAGCGTCTCTCTGTCGGTCTGTCGGTCTGTCTGTCTGTCTGTCTGTATATTCGCATAATCCTAAACCACGCAGAGGATTTTGATGTGATTTTCACCATCAGTTTGACAATTTTTCACAGAATATTTTTATGTACAATAAATTCTGATTTATGTACCGGTGTTATATAAAACTCACATAAACCAAAGTGAAGCGGAGGGGATCGCTAGTACCCGATAATTTATCGCCACTGCGCAAATTTTATGTCATAATAACAGACCAAAAGATTTTCTCCTAACAACATCTAAAATGAATAGCAAAACTGCGCAGTAACTTATCTTACATTTGATCTGTTCCTGCATTTGCGCAGGTTATGCCCTGTATTGTGGATGTGGCGGTTGTATGTCACCACTGCCTCAGTTATGCAGTCCGTCTGACGTGTTCGCATTATTTATCTGATTTGATACGCTGCTGATAAAACACAATGGCGTCAAAGCATTTGTGTATGTTTTTCCTAAAGAAATTACGGAATGTCGAACTCAAAAAAATGTTTTGTTAGTCAATATACAAATGTTTTTGTCGCAGGACTTTTTTGGGAAGAAATTCTGCTTTTGGTTTAAAAATAGAAGGGTTAGAAAGAAGGGCAGAAAAACAAATACACTTCAGCACTGTAGGCGGTCAGGTATTGGTATTGAAAATGTTACCATTGGTTTTCTCACTCACTCAAAATGTATGGGAAGACATTTTCGTGCGTTGTGATAAACCAAGTAATTGACAAGGTCAACACTTCCAATAACAGTGAAATACCTGACTGCCTACAATGCTCACTTTTGTACATATTCTTATATTAATTTTATTGTTCTGGTTTTCCTTTTGTAAAATTAAGTGGCATGCACTTGGCCGGTTTTTTTGAACTCACATAATATCAGGTGTAAATATAAAATGATATTGGGTTAAGACTTCCTATTCATGCATACCACTCCCGATAGTTATAGAAAAGGACATTTCCTATTTCTCAGAAAAAATAGAAGCCAGCAGTTATTAACTATGTATCAATATCACTTTATTTACTTGGCAAGGATACCGTTACACAATTTATCCCTTACTTTTATTATACCGTGATTTGTTTTAATACCATAATTATCTTATCCGCTAGTGTTTGTCTTCCCACTTTCCCATGGCGATAACGCGAGTGCTGTTTATGATAGCGATAAAACAAAAAGGGAGTGGAGGATCTACTGCCGTGGCTTTTTGTATGCATTTATGGAATTGTTTTTAATAAGTACATACATACCCTCACGCCTTCATTCCCAGAGTGGGGCAGGCAGAGCTACATAATTACCAACAACTCTAAAAACTTGTTGATAACTCTGTAACCACAATTTGCACAATTAGGCTAAGATGTTTAACAGTGTATATTAGTGACAGGTTGCAAGCCCATCGCCTAACAATACTACAAGGCTTTATTCCCTTAGTCGCCTCTTACGTCCTCCTCAGGAAAACATTCATAGTCGGCAACTACTCATTTACGATAGTTTACAGGGCCCTTAATATGATCGGTCACCTTTATCGCGTCGGACAAATATGGATAAAACATCCGTCACTCTCGCACTTATATACTGGTCAGAAAGTGACAGATGCTTTATTAACGTTTACCCACATCGTTATACATGACTTACAGTTACACGACCGTAATAGGCCCGCAGGAGGTTATATTGAAGCCAGTCGATAAGGCTGAAGCAAAATGAATGCACCAGGCCAATGCAATGAATACCTTCTATTCTTAGATTTTTGGGGTTGAAGATGAATGGAAATAATTTTGATTGTGTGTCCCGCTGCTGGGCAAAACGCCTTTTCATTAAATCTCCATGTTTTCTTATAGCCTCTTCCAAACAGACTTCATTTTTAAGATATTTAAATTATAGTACTTATACTTGCCCCATCGGTACTTGAGTTGCAAGAGATGGTGACAGTAATGAATGAGGGATTTAAGAAAAAGGGGATGAAAGTAAATGTTGCCAAGACCAAGGTCATGGTGATAGAGAAGGATGAGGAGATGACTGAGTGCGTGATAAATATAAATGGTGAATTAGTAGAACAAGTGAGCGAATTTGTGTACCTGGGAAGTGTGTTTACAAGAGATGGTAAGTGTGAGAAGGATATCGAGAGGAGGGTGAATGCGGGGAATCAAATGAATGGGGCCCTGCACTCCTTTGTGAGCAGACAGGGCGTTTCACAAAAAGCCCGGCTGGCAGTTCACAATGGAGTGCTAGCCCCTACCCTGATGTATGGTAGTGAATGTTGGGTGTGGCAGGACAAGCATGTTAGTCGTGTAAATGCAGTTGAAATGCGTTATTTGCGTAGTATGTGTGGTGTGAAACTGATTGATAGAGTTAGAAATGAAAAAATCAGAGAGAAATGTGGAATGAAAGAAGATGTAGTGACTAAGATTGAAAAGGGCACGCTTCGATGGTTCGGTCATTTGGAAAGGATGGATGAAAGAAGATTGACGAAAGAGATATACAGATCGAAAGTGAGTGGAAGGGTCGGAAGGGGCCGCCCTAGGCGTACTTTTTCGAATCAAATCGGAGAAATACTGGAAAAGGGCCGAATCTTAAGTACCCGAAACCGACGTGCGTGCATGACTCGATGTATGAATGTTGAAGAAGCGAAAGAAATTTGTCAAGATCGTAGCAAGTGGAAAGAAGTGGTCTCTGCCTACCCCTCTGGGAAACAGGCGTGATTTAATGTATGTATGTATTAAATTATAGTCTTTCCCAATATTACTACGCTGTTTTTTATTAAGCCTTTGTCAGTATGCATATTACTTGCTCATAGATCTTTATAGTTTCCTATCATTATTCAATAATCACACTAAATTCCCAAATGCGAAAGTTTGTGTGTGTGAGTTTGTTTGTTCCTGCTTCACGCTAAAACGGCTGGATGAATTTTGAAATTGATATCTTTCCCTTGCTGTTCAGAAGCTAGTCACTACATAGTATAAAACAAAGTCGCTGGCGCTGTCTGTCCCTATGTATGCTTAAATCTTTTTAAGGTTTGTATGTATAATACATTCCACGCGGGCGAAGCCGCGGGCGGGTCGCTAGTATTATAATAAATCATTATTTTGTCCTCAGATACACATTGATCGCGTATTACGACATGTACGCCCAGATCTACACCACCACCAAGATCTGGGTGCAACTGCTGCTGATCTGGCTCGTCTCTTTTGGTCTCATGGTGCGTATTATCAATCCATTCATCATCATCGCCATCATCATCAATGAGTTTCTTGCGGTGTTTTTTCTCAGCAGTGGTAGATTCTTGACGTGTAAAAGTGCCCGTGCGGCCTACTTACAGAATAAATGTCTATGTCTTTACCTTTTAATCAATTCTACTTATTCATTAACAATTAACTTCGTGAGGATATTGTTAATCATGAATGGGTGTTTCAACCCTCATTGTTATCGTCAATATATTGTCGAAAATGATAATAACTACCAGCAATTTGATGTAAGAAGAAACGAACTAAGAAATGTTTAAGTCATTTAAAAGATAATGTTAATCCTATCTCCATATTCTCCATGACCTGGGATTTCAACTTGAAATTAGATAATTAATAGACCATGCAGAAATCCTCATCTCGCTTTTGAGTTAAGGATCAAAAAAAAGACATCAGTCAAAAACTTATCACTTCATTTAACTACGCATAAAACTTGCTCACCCCTTTCAATTAAAAGGCCATTTAAATATTTAAAGTTATGGATATGTAAATATAAATTCACTTGTAACTTACCATCAGACTGTATTCACCTCACGAACGAAAATATCTCTTTAGAACGAAAATATATCCTTTCCTGTCGCGAAGACACTTTGACTCTTTTTTGGATCGGAGACTTCAATGCACTCCTAGGGTGACGGCACCAATGTTGGACACTTTTATCGGAAGGCACCAATAATGGACACTTAACTCTTAATTCAATGATCATAAGGTTATAAATTGATTGTCTCAAAATAAATGATACCCCTTATCTTCTGTAGCATAAGAATCAAGTGTCCATTATTGGTCCTTGTTCATTACTGGTTCCATCACCCTAATTGGACTGCAGTGCAAAATGTATTTTAAGGTTTGCGCCTCATAAAGGGGTTTCAACGGATGTAAACTCAAGGTGTTTCTCTTTTTGCACTTTGTGAATTTAAATACATGTCTTTGAGCTTTGTTAATCTAACTTTGAGATAATTGCCGTTGTAATTATAACCAACCAGAATTACATGTAACAAAACTAATTGAAACTAAAATCGCTTTAAGAAATTGTCGCTACATTCATACATACGTAGCATAAACACTGTTTATTCATAAACCACCGCACGATCAACCCAGAGCCTAATAAATAAATAAATAAATATCGGGGGAAAATCTCACCCAATTTGACCTATTCCCAAACTAAGCTCTAGGCTTCTACTAAGTGTACCTACTATACAACGATAAACATACTCATATAGAGAAAGACGTACTGCAATACCTGCATAGAAAAAATCCAAGACTGAAGAACAAATACGCGCGTTTCATGTAAATAATAATATAACTAAAAACAAATGGAAAATAATAGTTTTTCAATAAAAACATACATAGGGTAACATTAAAAATATTATCATTCCCTGAATTCCTCGTATTTACACAGGCATCCCGTCGGGTTATGTTGTGGAGGAAGTGTGTTAGTTCGTTGCACTTCCATATTTACTGTTTGTTTTAATTGCCTCGAATTGTACACTACACGCTACATCCGAGCTAGTTAATACGAGACAGGTTAAGAGATGAGCTGACGGCGTTCACGATATTGTGGAGTTTGTGTAGAAGTCACAGATTTTGTAGTACAATACAATACAAATACTCTTTATTGAACACCAAAAAAAAAACACGGAACACATTTTAACTATAGGTATACAACAGGCGGTCTTACCGCTAAATAGCGATCTCTTCCAGACAACCTTGGCCAGAGAAATAATAAAAGACAAAATACATGGCAGGCGGTGTAAATTAAATTCTTCAGAACTCAAACTGAACTACAAGAAACACTTCTGTTATTGTAAAAACTACTTACTTACATATAAATACACACATACACAAAGTAAATGAGTTAATGATAATGAATACATACTAAATACACGCTAAATACATATTATTATACATCTACTTATATAATACTTTTGAGGTTTCATTTGACGTCGATTCGGTCGATGAAGACATTTGCAACATCGTAAAAATGCTAAGGATTCAAGGTTCTGGCTATTAATTTATAGAATTAGTAAAGAATTTCTGTCTTCATAGAAGTAGTTTATAACCCCTTGGGAACTATTAAAAATCCTGTAAATGACAATTAAAAAAAAAAGTTTTTAATATTTAGTTAATTTACGGGGTATTATTTGGTTATTGAGCATGTTAGTTTTGTCGTAATGTGTGTTTTGTGAAAAAATGTATACGTATTAAAAAAATGCTATTAATGATTATAAGAATCGATTTAATTTGAGCTCAATACAAAACACTAAAATTCTACTCAATTAAAATGTAACCTTTTAATCTACTAAAAATCCATAACTTACACCATTAATATCTCAACACATTTATTGTCTTTAAAATGTTTCTGTTTACGCCGGTCGGTTAGTCTCGCTCGCCGCTTGTGAAATAGGCCACACATGACACATAGAAACAAATTGGTTGGCCTATCAGTTGCATTAACCATTTCTACGTAGATTAGAACCCAACCATTACGTCTGAATCATCAGAGTACTGCGGTGATGGACTCCGACTATAAAACTTTTATTGTTAAGTTAGGGATAGGTAGGTACAGCCGACTACGAAGACGTATCCCTTTTTGCACCTTATCTTAATGTAGTAAGGAGCAAAACCGGTTACATCGCATTACGAGATCAAAACAGTAGTAACTCAAAATACAACTGTATTGAAAAATCAACTTTAATACAACTTCTATGAACTTGAAACAAAACTAGCAAGGATCTTGAGTTGATACTGTTTGGATCTAGCAGGGTGACATGTCTTTATAGTTGATTTTACCTACTATCTTTGTTGCCGTGTAATAAATAAATTTCCCCTTAGGTTGGAATGGTTGGATATCCCCTCAATAATATTGTATGATATATGACGTCGTCAATTTTCAGTTTCATTTCCGATAATTTCAAAAAAAAAAACATTTTTCTCGTACTGTCACGGGCAATAATTAATATCTATACAGCCATCGCGTCAAATATATGTATATCTACTCGAACCTTATTGCCAGTGGCATAAAGGTGTATACACCGTGTTTTTTTTGATTTACGATAACTTTAAGGGAACGTTCTTTAGGCCAAATAAAGTTAATTTCCCGAAGACAGACAAATGATAACTGTAACGGTTTTAAATATATTTAATTTTTAAATTTAATCAGTTAATCACGTTGAACTGGTGGTCTAAAAGGCTCTTAACTGTCTGTGTATGTCACGCCAACGTTGACGTATTTGACACTGACTATGAGTTAACTCTAAAGACCCTTTTAGAATGACCAAAGATACAACACTTAATTACTTATTGTTCTAAACAGTTTTTTTTTTTTTGGCAATATTTAAAAATCTAATCTACCACTTAGTTTCTATGGATGTACCTAGTAATATGCCGAAGTTATCGTAAATAAAAAAAAACACGGTGTAGATATTTTTGACGTTTTGGGGACGCATTTATGCCCTTGACTGTACTTACGCTTCTTATTACATTTTTTTTTAAATAACCATTTCTTTCCGAGTTTTAAATATTGGAGAGGAGCAAAAGTCAACAGTGTTTTTATAGCTCTCTACTTTTTAAGTTTGTCACTCTTTTACGGCCAAATTGCTGAACCGATTTTGATGAAATATAGTAAAGGGAGGACATATAACTCTTCTTTCCAAAAACATCTACATATATAGGTGATATAAAAAAATGATGTTTGCATGTTCCCTGTGGACTTCCTCCTGTGAAGTTTTCTAACCGTGCGAAGCCGGGGCGGATCGGAATAAAAATTAAGAAAATAAACTAATTCTCCAGTCACAGAAATAAGCTAACTTTATATCTGACACTGGGCATATTTTAGTAGAGATCGCGCCGTGAATCAGCTGATTGATATAGCGTTAAACATCCGTGAGAATATCGCCGACTGTCGCTATAAATTAAAACAAAACGCGCGTCTCGTGTGCGGCGTCTCCGCGATTTGTGGTCGGAATGGTCGGATACTTCATTTATTATATTGTGTAAGTTTTCTCCAGTTTGCAAACATGGCTCATAATTAATAGTGTAGTGTAGACAAAGGTGATCAGCTGACTGTTCGATCAACGCATGGAACTGATGGACCTAGGGATATCTAATCCTCAATAACGTAGCAATGTATTGAATTACACCATAGGTAAATACCATAATTTTAAAATATCAGCGCGTCAAAAATAAATCTATGGCAAGGAAACATTCTTTACCAGTATCATTGAAATCACAGATTGAAAAGTTAAAACTATGTTCTGGACCTGTAAGGAAAAGGATATCTTTATGTCTTAATATTTACGTCAACATCTGGGACATAAATATGTATAAATGTACTATGAGCTCATTGGTACCCTGACCCCGTGACGTTATGATTCAATTTTTTTCTAATGTTACTATGACACCTATGCATGGTCTACTAACTACATTTCTTGACTAAAGTTACCATTTCTTATCTTCAGTTGAAAAACTTAGTTAAAACTAAGTACACTTCTTTCGAAAACCGGTTTGGACGCGGTTTTGAAAAAGTAGAAAGCTAAGCTAGTGTAACTAGGGTAGGTCTACTGAACAGATTCAGCCATTTATGAATTAACTCCTAAATATGTCAGGCCTTTTTATCTATTTACAAAATATCTTTAATTTGGGTGGCCGTTAAAGTTCCCACTGGGAAATTCCCGGAGTGCATTTTGTTTTTTTATTCCATAGCCAATATTTAAAAATGTTTTTTTTCTGTTTCAGGTTCCATCTCTACTAGGCATCTGGGGCAGGCTAGGTTTGCACCCCAAGACGTTCTCCTGCACCATCCTCTCTGACGAAACAGGACACTCGCCGAAAAAGTACCTCTTTGTCTTTGGTTTCGCGCTGCCGTGTGTGGTCATCATTGTGTCCTACTCCTGCATATACTGGCGAGTGCGAGAGAGCAAGAGGAAGCTAGAAGGCCGCAGGTGTGTATGTGGGTGTGTATATCATGCATAGTTGTCTGTGTGTGCGTGGTAACTGGGTGTAAGTGCTGTGCTAACCAAAATGTACAGTCAAAGTCATAAATATCTACACGCCCCTATGCTTCTAATAATAAGGTCTATGTTTACATATATTTGGCACATATAGATGTTTTTGCGTTTGACTGTACTGAAACTCTTTTCTACTGGGTAAATCCATATTACCTTTGACTTGTTGTAATCGATAGTTTTCAGTAATGGCGGTCGAATTAAAAAAAAAAGATAACATATCAAAAGCAATATGGTTTTGCCAAGTAGAAGTAGAGGCCCATGGCCTTTATTCTCGGCGTTAAAAACGATATCGTTTTTGACCTGCTATGGTATGGTTTTAAACTCGACCGGCATTACTGTCAAGAAAATAAGAGCTATCGTAACGTTGACATTACGATAGCACGACGAAAGCAATACGGTTCTCCCGAGTAGAAAAGAGCTCCATAGAACTGTCACAGTGACATTTCATTTGTCATTTTTTACGATTTTTATGACATAAAACAAAGATCTTTCCATCTAATGTATAACGTCACTGTGATGCAGTTTTATGGTGGGTCGGGGTTCCATTTAGCTGATTGTACTATGGAGTAATTTTAATACACTCTGTGAGCACTTAGATGAGGCTTCGGTTTAGTACTTCTCTCTCACTCGCTCTCATACGATCTTATTAAGAGCGAGTAAGAGAGAAGTACTAAACGGAAGCCTTTTCTAAGTGTACTTATTTAGCAGTTTGACAACATTTTGCCGGGTGTCGCTAGTCGTGTTACGTCGGGAAATGTATAACACGGCTAATTGACGTAGGTATTATGTAAAAACTGCTAAACATTGAATTTACTTGGTGAATGTATTAATTAAAAAAAACTCATGACGCGTTTCTTTTCTAACAACTACTGTGTACTTTTTAGTGTAGCTCTCCTTATTTGCAAGCCATTATTTCCGGCCATAAGCATATTTTTTTCTTAGGATATATCTGTATTTTTATTAAACAAGTTTTTTTTTTGTTTACAGCAAACTCAGCGGCCAGACAGCAAAAGAGAAGGAAGAAGACTCCCGTCTAACTACTCTAATGCTGACCATCTTCCTCTGTTTCCTCGCCTGCTTTCTCCCTCTAATGATCATGAACGTAATGGACGACGGCATAAATTACCCTTGGCTCCACATTATAGCGTCTATTCTAGCTTGGGCTTCCAGCGTCATAAACCCTTTAATCTACGCAGCGACCAATAGACAATACAGAGCGGCGTATGGTAACCTTTTAAAATTTTGCAAGAGCAAGCCTGTCATGCGACGGACGACATGGGGGAGCAGGACGGTGGGCCACTCGTCTAACTCACCGCACTATGTGGAAAACAGAAATCCGTTGAAGGAACCTACTAAGTTATGAGCGTGTGGTAGTTTGGTAGAATTTTGGAATCTCAAGTAATGTTTGACTGATGGTAGGGTGGCAATAATTGTTTAGTTTAACCCTTCGGAACCCACCGTCTTCTACGAATGACAGCGCAAAATCTCCGTTGGTACCCGCCGACAACTATAGATGACAGCGAAAATTCTCGTTTGGGCCCGCCGACATCTATAGATGTCGGGATTGTCGGGCGTACTGCGCCCGAATTTATACCGTTTGACGAACGTATATGGCTTGTTTTAGCATAATTTATACGGTTTTTGAACGGGAATGTAATGAACTATCTAATGACATGCATCACTCTCTCGTGATTGGTTCAAATCGCTTGAAAAATTCGTTACAAAGTGACCGTTTTTAAGATATCAGCGGTTAGTGACACAAAACTCGGGTCCTGTCATTTTTTACGCTCAACAGACTGGGCTCCGCCATTTTTTTGCGTTCACCAAAGTGGGCTCCGAAGGGTTAAATAGAAATGGTCATGGGTATGTCTTGTTTTTAAATGTGAAAAAAAAAAGAATAATTATTTTATAAATAAAATACTGTTGGTTTTTTACGTACGGTCGCACACATAAGTAACTTGTCATACTGAATTCAAACTCTCAGTTTAATACGTTATAGCGACAAAGTACTAAAACGTACAGCTACTTACGAGCGTCTACTGTTCAACGGTTTTCTTCGGCATCGCAAATTCGTATTGGCATTTCTAACATGAAGAAAGATAGAACGTAACGCGAATATCCGTCGAATCCTGCAAATGTGCTCGCATATCGCTGCTTTTTAAGAATTGTGTAACTTGGAAAAAAATGCGTGAACTAATATATTTTCATGGCACGACGAGTACTTCAATGTTGTAAATAAATGTTAATAATGTAAATACTATGATAATATAGAAATTAAGCTTCTTAATAAGCCTCCACCTCGGTACACTACCAGTGCGTTAACCAAAGTTACAATTACTTACTAATATTAAGAAATAAATATTTGTACATTCCCTTTTATATTTAGGTTATATTTTCGAAAATTGGACAGTGATTTGTTTAAATGTTAACTTTCGAACAACAGAGCAACCGAACTACCACTGAGAAATTTATACATGCATGTTTTTAAGGAGAAATACTTTATTCCTTCGCTGATTTACCCCATAATTTCAGATAAAGTAGTCCCTGAGTTCACATACCTAGAAACCTAGCTAGAGGAATATGATTCTGTTACAATCCATTTCGTTGACACATATGAAGACTGATAATCAAAAGTCAATTAGTTTAGAACGTTATTTACGGCTAGAAATAATTTAACACAATTACTTATCATAGAGAATTATTTATGTTCAAGTAAATTATTTTTATGGCGATATTTTTACCTAGTTGCTACGAAAACCAAAGGTAAATAAATGTATTTGAATAAGACTTATTTTTTATTTATCCTTAGTGTTTCCACGTGAACCGATAGATGCCGCCGGTCGGTCGTTTTTCTTTATTATTATTATTAATCTACGGTATAATAAATAGAAGAAAATCTAACACAAATTGATCTATAACTCGGTCAATGTATAGAGTATATATAGGGTATTTTTTTTATCAGTGCACCAATTTGAACATATGATTTTGTATCGTTGATATAATATATTACAACAAACAAGTTTTTTTGGTATAGGTACTTACTATACTCAATCTGTTTAGGTACTTAAATAAATGTAAACAAAAAAATTACGTGACATAGTTGGTCAGCCAATAGGAGGTGAACATTGATACGTCAACGCTCGACGGAACAGTTTTGATTGGCTTATATCCAGAACCACGTGGTTTGGTTTGTTTACATTTATTTAAGTACCTAAACAGATTGAGTCTAGAAAATCACTTTGTAAAAACCTCAACAGTAAAAACCTTTTTACTCCTCTCCTCGCACCCCTGCATTAGAGGGTCTATGAATATCGTTAAGTTAGTTGAATCATATCTCCAATGTTTTGTAAGCTAGAGTAAAAATAACACAACATTTGTTATTAATAAACAATAGCGAAGCAAATATTAACATGTGTGCACCTATTAAAAAAATAACCTGTATACATATACCCTGTATATACCTACCTACCTGTGACAGGTGTGTTACGTAATTTCAAACATTTCTTATAGGTAGTCATATTTTTTATACACGCCTCACGTCGCATCGTTTTGTCACACCTGTAATCCCAGTGGGGTAGGCAGAGCTACACAATTACAACTTTAAAGAGTCAGCGCAAAGCAAGACGATTACGAACTGGATACGGATTTCTTCGGTCTTCACATAAATGCAGCTATTCTTTGCACGCCGATCACACTACTAAGTAAAAAAAATAGAACAGCTGGCGCCATCTGTCTTCAAGTAGCCAAATTACATTCGTCAACAATCATGTTTTAATTCATATGAAAAATTTGCCATGTATCGTGACAGAATGAAATTAAACTTCAATCCGTATCGTAGATTGTCCTAGTCTCACTCGTTCCCATAAGAAGTGCTTTAATTTCATATCGAAAATGATTGCAAGTGGCGCCATCTGTCGTCACAATAGTATTGTTTAGATTCATATGGAAATTTTGCAATGTATCGCGCCAGAATGAAGTTTAATTTTAATTCGTATTATACAATGTCCTGACCACAATAATTCTCGTAAAAGTTACTTTAATTTTATATCGAGAATGAGTACCGCTGGCGCCATCGGTCGTCAAGTAGCTAAGTTACATACATTAACAATAGTATTGTTTTGATTCACATGGAAAGTTTGCTATGTATCGCGCCAGAATGAAGTTTAACTTTAATTCGTATAGTACGTTGTCCTGGCCACACTAACTCCCGTAAAAAATACTTTCGTTTTATATTAAAAATGAGTACAGCTGGCGCTATCGGTCTTCAAGTCGCTAAGTTACATTCATTAACAATAGTTTTGTTTTGAGTAAAAGAGCGTCGGTAGCCTAGTGGCTCAGGGGGTCGACTCGTGATCGTTAGGTACCGAGTTTGAACCCCCGCGGCCACCATGTACTTACCAATGAGTTTTTCTAACTAAAGTACATTACCCGATGCTCTAACAGTGAAGGAAAAACATCGTGAGTAAACCTGTAAGTTCGAACAGCTGAGTGTGTAAGAGGGTAATTGCACAAAAGATCTTAAAGGGTCGAAGTGTATTCCGAAAGGGCCCATCTGAAAGATAAGATTGTTTTGATTAATATGGAAAGTTTGCTATTTATCGCCCCAGAATGAAGTTTAACTTTAAGTCGTATTGTACATTGTACCGGGATACTCATTCCAGTAAAAAATACTTTAATATTACATGAATAATGAGTACAGCTGGCGCCATCTGTCGTCAAGTAGCAAAATTACACTCGTTAAAAACCCTGTTGATCGTTGTTTGCACATTTTTGGTCATAAATCCGTAATAAAACGACTAAATATCTAAAATGTGCAAATCAAGCCCTATCATATAATACCTACCTCATTGGCTATAATAGTTTAACTTCCCTTTTAGTTTAGACCCCATCTCCAATTAGTATAAAACTGTTTTTATTTATTTTTCATATGTAAATAGATGCGGGCAAGCAGGTTAGGTTCACTAGTTGCGGAGAAAAACTGCTCTGATACACAAACAGACCGACACCGAAGTGTCACCGTAAGGGTTCCTTTTTTACCATTTGGCTACGAAACCCTATAAAAATGAAGATAAGGAATATACTTCTAGTTTAAAAGCTTGTTGATTGGTATTGAACCGCGCTATGGAACGCTCAATGGCCAAATAGACGTGCGAGTAAGAACGCCGTACTATTATGGCGCTTACTCGCTCGTGTGTCACCCTAAGCACGCGAACTTCTAAAGGTAAACACGGGCGAAAAGGTCGTCGAGCTTTATGTAGGCGTACTTATTCGCCCGTCTACAAATTTGGGACTGCACAAGCGCATTTATTTGCTACAATTATGCTTGATTTACACTTCGCGAAGTGCAAGTGCGAAGTTCATACTTTTACTACATCACTTGATAGAAAATATATGAACTGTAAACTAGGCATCAGGATCGCAAAGTGTACATCAGGCCTTAGGCCCTCATGTAAAGACAAAGTCGTGCCGTCCGTACTGTACCCGCTCAATAAAAAAAGGCTTATCTTGTCTATGACATTTTGACCGTTTGACGTGACTGGACTGAACTGACATCTCTGTCTTCAGTCTGTTCGGGGAGTAATTTTCTGCAAATTATTTTATAAAGTAGCCGAAAAATGGCGAAAAGGATCGCTCAGAGCAGTGTAAACTGGGGAGCTTTGGCCGAGAGGGTCCCGTCGGAGCAGAGAGTCAATCTCTCCGCGTTCAAACTCAGATCGGATTCTTATTTGCGAAGGTTAGTTTCTAGTCGCGATTACATAATTTTGAAGTTGATTTTGGTATGTTAATTTGTGTTTATTTGAAGGGTCATGGCAAATCCCCCTGAGCCGCCGAAGATTAACTGGGCGCTTTACAAGCAGACAGTGCCTATTCCCGGTATGGTGGAGAACTTCCAAAAACAATACGATGCGGTCAAGGTGCCTTATCCCGCCGATACACACACCAACAAGGTGGAAGCGCAATGGACTGAAGTCAAGAAGGCCATCGAAGCCTTCGTGGCTACATCAAACGCAACCATCTCTAAGTAAGTTTAACTTGTTGCAAATTAAGATTTTACATGTTCCTTTTTTACAATCTGAGGGTACGGTTATGGCTAGAGAAACTTTATAAAATAGTCGTTGTATACATATAAATGCAGATTTATGAATAATTTCATCCAACTTGTTAGGTTAAAATTATACTTTGTTTGAGTAACATTATTTATTGCTCTCGCTTACCAAATTCACTGCCAGCCCATGAAAAAAAATCCCAACCACACTCCAGTGTAGCGGTAAATACTACTATAGTACCCGACAATTGTGTAGTTCCGCACGGGAACAACATCATAGAATACCCGATAGTTGGGTACTTAACAGTGAATGTGTTAATATAATAAAGGATTACTCCAATAACCTAACCTCTGTCTTTCAGCTACGAGAAGGAGATCAGCCAGACCAAGGCCCTCCTGCCATACGACCAGATGACACTGGAAGACTACAAAGACGCCTATCCGAACGATGCCATTGACTCCCTCAACAAGCCAACCTTCTGGCCGCACAACCCTGAGGAACAGTTGGACTATGTTGACCCTAACAAACAAGTTGGTCAACCCCACTAAACCAGTCCCATTGCTACAGAGCTCTTTCGTCAGTATGGTTGATTGTAACTCTGTATGGGAGGATCATGGTTTAGCGTCTTTATATTGCTAAAAACAGATTACCTTTTGTTTGATAAGTCAAGGCTAAATCAAGATCCATTTAGTAATCAATACATCAAGTTCTGTATAATTAAATGTAGGAATAAATGATTATGAGCGAAACTGCTTTTTTATTTATCTACTCTGTGGCTTGAGTGGTGGTTATAACAGGTTCCCTGTCTCACAAATCACATGATTCATGAATGCAGTTTTGTCCCTGGACTCTGATATGTTCATAAATTAAACATGGTCAAATTTGTATATCACTTAACATACAGAAGTGGGCTTTGGATGTATGACATGATGAAAATGCACTTATGGGGACTGGGAAAGTGTTAAAGGCATAGAGAAGGCAATTTAGTTCACTGGCCACCTAATACTAACTGGGCTCTGGGAATCCTCTAAACTAGTCAATAGCAGCAGTGTTCGCATTGTTGTGTTCCGGTTTGGGGATAAGACAGCCGGTGAAATGACTAGCATAGAGGCATTCCATCTTCGGCCTCAGGGTTGGCAACGCATTTGCAGTCTTAGGATTGCGGTCTTGTGAATGCGAATGTCTATGGGTCACAGTTTCCACTTACCATCAGGTGGCCTGTGTGCTCGTTTGCCTTCCTATGATATATAAAAAAAAAAAAAAATAGTCATTTCACTGGTTTGTATATATACCCCACGTGACAATAGGGCCCTTTTAATTGCCTGACTGGATCCAAGGAGTGTCCGTAGGAGGCAGTTCCACATATCCCTACTGGTCTATCCCTCCTGGTAGGGAAGAAAGGATTTTTTTTCCACATTTAGCTACTAGGGGGGAATACTTTTCCACTTATCTCTACTGATAAAATAATTCAGGAAATTGATATCATCGCATTGAAAAGTGCTTCTTTGTGTTTTGTTTATTGGTTTATTCGCATTTTATACACTAATGAAAAATTTCAATTCCAGACCCAAGGCACCCCTTAGGGTGCGGCTCCACTGAGGCGGAGACGAGAGGAGCGGAGCGGAGCTGTGCCAATATTAACCAATGGAATCTGCGCAAGGCGCGCTCGACGTGACGTGACGTGACCGCATGCGCCTTTTATTGGTTAATATTGGCAGTGTAATTATTGTATTGGTTAATAGTGGAGCCGCACCCTTAGTGGCATAAATATGAGGTAGGTTTAGGTTGTTAGTTTTGCAGCAGGCCCGGAGGGCCAAACCACCCAGAAATAGGAGTTCAATAGGAGTCAGCGGAGCTCCGTCGACACTCTTATTTCAAATCAATCAGTGTCGACGGAGCTCCGCTAACGCGGAGCTCCTATTTCTGGGTGGTTTGGCCCTCCGGGCCTGCTGCAAAACTAACATAACCTAAACCTACCTCATTTTATAGGCAGTAGTATATTTTCCTCATTGACACCAGTGGCGGTGATAGGGAAATATATTCCTCATTGCCACCGCTGGGCGGCAATCAGGAACAAAAATCCGTATCGCCACCAGTGGTGGCCATCAAGGTAGTGGCAACCAGGAATAGAGGAAAAATAAAACAAAACATCCTTATT
This sequence comes from Acleris emargana, assembly GCA_927399475.2. Classification (NCBI taxonomy): domain Eukaryota; kingdom Metazoa; phylum Arthropoda; class Insecta; order Lepidoptera; family Tortricidae; genus Acleris; species Acleris emargana. Next base: position 2,314,636 of record OV656846.1, read on the forward strand.
AAATATAACATTTATTTGATAATGCACATTTTCACAGACTGCAACAAAATAGTTCTATGACAATTATGGGAATGTTTACAATAATCAAGTAAACTATCTAACAACTTGACATTGCAATGACAATGTTTACACCAACTAATTCACTTTTTTATCTAATCAATTTTTTTTCTTGCGCCAGATTTAATAACCAACTCAACAAGAGTATTAGTAGTAGTCTCTAGCAAGACTGTAGTGAAATACTTAACACATAGACTTACTTTCGTACAGTAAGACAATCGGAATTCTATACACTTTGGCCCAGAAAGTCCCATAAAACTATTTTAGAATATAACTTTAGGCATTGATAGGCTAGCAAGATTTTTTTGCCCGCCAAAACACATTTCATTGTGTTGAAAAAATTCTAATTATCTATATAAATTCTACGCAGGAATTATTGGCTTAAATTATGAGGTAAATTAACTAAGGTTCACACTGATATCTACTTATCTGTAGAAAAAATATACCTGGGTCGAATGCCCCAAAAACTAAAGTCATGATAGCTAGTAATGTTTTTTTTTAACGCGAAACTCGTGTGCATTTAATTACAAGGTCTATATTCCAAAGCTCACATTGCTTCTGTAAATCACATCGTTGACAGTAAGAGCAGTAATAAAGCAGCAGTAGTAATGGTTATGATTAGCTACGTTCCATTAGCAAGACGGGCTAGACCTCCTCTTTTTTACTAGCAGGGTATATGACAAGGGTGTCTTTTAATAACTTTTATGAAAGAATACGACCCGTAAGGGTACAAAAGTGGGGGATCAAATTTCATGTATCAATTGAATTGTGACAATTGACAATTAGAGCTTACTATAAACGTTAACAATATGATTAATGAATAGTAGCAAGATGAGCTTAGGCTAGTGGAACAGAGGCCCTGAGTAAATAAACATTGAACATAATGCTATAGGAAAGTTTGTTACTTCCTTCCTCATTCATATTACCAATGAACACAGTCAGCATCGCAAGATACATACTAACTTACAGTTAAAATATAGCGGTCAATGCGTATTCATAACATTTGAATTAGATCCCTATCTTTGACCTACACTTTTCCTAAATTATTATGAAATTTATGAATAATTTGTGTCTCCAAATTGGAGCCTCGATTTTTTTCCATATTAATATACCCATCAGTGATCAGAACGCATTGGTTCCCAAAATCAATATTTAATAGACAGGAAATTCTGCTGTCGATATCTCAAGTGTTTATATAGGACACTTCATAATTTTGATATATGATTCTGATGTTTATCAACATAATAATTATGTCACTACAATATAATAATTTACTTTAAGCCATAAAATGGCAAACTAGTATACAGATAGTGTTTTGTTATTTAACAAAGTACTGCAAATACTACGCGTGATGACCTGTCATCTAAAAAATCGTTTAAGTTGTGTCACTGTAAAATATTACATTTTACTTCCTCTTTTTTAAATTAATGGCGGTCAACCAAGTGATTTCGCCAGTGTCAGTGAGACAGTATAATCAGTAAATAGAACAGTAAATCAAGATTAACAAAATAAAGCCGGGCATTTATCAATCTTCCATATTCCCTCCCCGATGGTTACCTGTTTTTTTATCATACACATTTTACTTGCACACTAGATCTGCTTGACAAATGACAAAAACTTACTTGTTTATGCTACAAGTTTATGTTTTAAACGAAAATTGCCTTAATCATTAAACTTATTGGAGAACCCTATTTAACTAAATGACACACGGACTTCGCGCCTTCATCCTGGCTACTTCATCTGCTTCCACTTCGCCCAGTTATTGCCAGTTCGAGCTTTATTCATCATTAATAAGGCAGTTAAAGTGTAATAACAGACGGAAATGGCCAAGAAGCTTATAATCTACGGAGGAGGCGAAGCTAGCAAACGATTTTAGCTAAAAAAAGTTACCTAGAACTGCGTCACATATCTTTTTCATATCTTTAAGAGGAAGAAATTGTACATTGTGTATTAAGGTCGATAAGTAAGGAATTACGATCGAGGCTCTAGTAGAAGAATGATTTTCATCACATTTGCGAGTAAATAAATAACTATGAATTATAGCTTTAATACACAAGTCAGCACAACTATTATTACGAATTACTTGAACTTTTTTTAAGCGGATGGCGGGCGGACTCCACAGATTATACAAATGTTTCGTTCAGAAACGTTAAGGGCAAATACTTACGTAGGTATACATACAGCCCTGAAGGTGTAAAAAAAAACCGTTTTGATACAGAAAACTATTAAAATCGATTATTAAGAACATTAATTGAGTATTTAAGTAACATGTAGCGAGATTGCAATGAAATTCCTGTTTAAATAAAAAAAATCAATTGCATGTACTCTTTGCTTGAACTTGCATGACCTGTGTGCTGTGTTATAAATTAAAAAAAAAATTACTTACCGACCTTGGATTTCATGGTAAAAAGAAAGGTCGAGGGTTTTATATGGGGCATCGCGGCCAAGTTAACCTGTATGTTTAGATACTGTTTACGTGCAAGTGTGATGAAAAATAACAAAAACGTCACTCATTTCCTTTCTTCATCGCTAAGGCGAAGCAAAACATACGAGACGTGATTTGAGGTTAAATTTTCTAGCATCAATCCAAAGTTCACTTCGCATTCTCCATAGCGTATCAGCTTCCCGGGAACAGCCGACCGGACGACGGACAGAACGCGCGCGAGTTCGGGTCCCCCTCTCGAGGACTGCGGCCGGGACGTCAACGCGGCGCGGGCCCGGCGCGGCGGCCCCGCCAGCCGGCCGCGGGCGGGCGCTAGGCCTTCGGCATGAACTTGGTGGCGGGCGGCGGCGGCGGCTGCGTGTACATGTTGTAGTAGTTGGCGGGCGGCGGCTGGCTGTAGTCGTCGCGCGCCGCCGCGGGGTAGCTCGGCGCGCCGCCCCGGCCGCGCGGCGCGCCCCGGGCCCCGCGCGCGCGGAAGCTGCTGTCCGACCGGAAGCCGTCCTGCCGGTAGTTGTCGCGGGTGCCGTAGCCGCCGCCGCCGCCGCGGCCGCCGTAGTCGGGCCGGCTGCCGCCGAACCCGCCGCCCGAGCTCTGGCCGAAGCCGTTGCCGGAGTCGTCCCATCTCGAACCTATAAAAGTTTTGAGACCTCGTAAGAGTTTCTAGTTAAAGAGTCAATAGGGGAAGCATATATTACGTGGGCACGAGTACATGCCTACGCAGATTGAGGTATGATGGACGGAAGGGGCCTCAGAATGGGACGCCAGGTCCCCGACGAAAAACCCTTTCGCTTACGATTACCATAGCTACGCTAAATTGGGATTTGCTCTTGCAGAGCATGAAAAGGCAATTGAATAAAAATGGAACAATGTATAGTAATGAGTGTAAACCTCCGCTGCCGCCGCCGCGGTCCGGGAAGCGCGCGCCGCGCCCGCGCCCGCCGCGCCCGCCGCGGTCGTCGTCGCGCTCCCGGAAGCGGCCTCGGCCTGCAAACATATTATTATATCAATTGTAAATGTACTACAACGAAAACATATTCAAATTTACTAAAAGAAATGACTCCAAATAGAAAGTAGCCCGAAACAAATAGATAATTAGATTCTGTCTCACTCACAGTGGCGTGCCTAGGGTTTCAGAATAGGGCAAGCCGAGAGATGTTTTGTAGTTTTTACGGTTATTATGGATAAATTTATCTTGTTACCACATTACTGATCAATCTTCACTTCACTCTGCAGTTGTATAGGCATTTGCTTACGTGGACGAGCTCACCAAAGCACCCTGAAGGCATGTTACCACTAGATATAATTTTACAGACATATCAGCAATTGCATACTTTCGGTGGCCTTGAAAAAAGGCGCTTGGTTTGTATGAGAGAATAAAATAAAGGTTCAACTTCTTATTTTAACTTTGCTTGCCTAGGGAGAAAGCAATAAGTACTTACTTTTATTTCAATTACCTATCTAAAAATTACATACATATTACACAACATAGTTAAATTAAATTATTATTTGTACACATCGAATGTGTTTTTCTAAAACGCCATCGTACCTATTTTGAAAGTAGCGACACAAGCTCTAAAAAATTACCCTTATTCAATGAAGTTTTAGACTCATCGTGACCTCTGAAGGGAAGTTCTTGTTGTGCTAAATGACAAACAACATCGACTAATCTTTGAAAAACGCTACTATTGTTATCAACACGCATGTTGTTTTGTACTTTCCTTTGATAAATGGCGCGATAAAGATGTCTCAATTCGCTATTTACAAAAATCACTAAAAAAAAAATACCGCGTTCATGTGTTTTCGAGAATTCATATTGTGTCTTTTAATGGCGCCAGGCCGCCAGCTAAATTATTTAAATCGTCATAACCAGATGTATTCCACACGTTTTTGTCGTTAGAAAAGAAAATACAACACCAGCAATATAACTTATTAGAGTGCGAACAACCAACAATCCAATGAGTTTTGTACACTGACCTGTTAAACTGCCTTTTTGCGATTTACTACTCTGAGAAATACACAAGTTTTGCCGAAGAAATAAGTACATTTTTCTCTGCAAAGTCCAAACATTTTACCTTTCCGTCGACAAGCAAAGCTTGTGCACACTTTAAAATATCAGTCACACGGGACTTCCTCCATTGTCAATCTAATTGAATCACAACTCACAACACCACAAAAAAAAACTTATTATTGCACTGACCGCGCCGCGCCGCTCAACGCCTAAACAAAACAAACTATTCAACACGTGAATAAAAGCATTTGTCAACAAATAGCAATGAAGTGAAGTTGGCCGCTAACGCGGCACAACGCGCGCTCCGCGCCTGCGCGAAGCGAATTTCGCATTTACTATGGACTCGTGTACAACTTCATACGCAAGCTTGGCTTTTTACTCTCATACTATTTGCCATATTAATACACGAACAGTCGTATTTGGGCATATGCCGTTTCGGTGGGTAAGACAGAGAATATGAAAGCCTGATTGCAAGCCAATACGTGCGAGCGAGATACGAGCTAGCCGCGTCATGAATAGTTCGACTGGTTGCCGCACAGCGCTGAGCGCTGTGCTGCGTAGGTGGCGGCCGGCGGTGCGCGGTAAAATTTAGTAGGTATAGGTACTACTGTTGCATGTAATTTGATTTGAAGAATTTAGTGAGAGCGCGCGGCGCGCGAAGGTGAAATACCTATCTAATACATTACGTGGATTTAATGAATAGTTATTTTTGTAAGGCAAGGCAAGCCCGGCTTTTGGGCTTATATGGCAGTACCGCCACTGCTCACTCACATCTTTTAAGTTTTTTGTTTTTTTTTTTTATGGCATATAGAAAACAAACGAGCACACAGGCCACCTGATGGTAAGTGGAAACTGTGACCCATAGACATTCGCATTCACAAGACTGCAAGTTATATTATATTATGACTGTAATAGAAACAACTACTAGTATTTGTACAGTGAATATTCTTGTCCTGACCGTATTTTCCCTTGAAGCCCATTCCGCACTGAGCTAGCTCCAGCAGCTTAGGATTCACGACCTGGTTGGCTTCTTGCAGTACTGACATCAAATCCTTGGCCTAAACAAAAAAAACATTTTATTTAAAAAAAAAAACTTCCGTCTCCCTTATTCATAAAAACTACAATGTAAGGGCAGCGAAATGCTGCAGTGCCGACTATTAACATTTAACGACAATACACAAGCAATTAAGCCACTAATTGCTCTGTATTAATGCCTCTGACTATAATCCAAATAACTTAATAATTCGCGTGAAAAAATATGCAAGTAATGTAAAGTAGAGTATCAATCTCTACCTAGTCGGCCCATAAGTTCTGTCATTACGGTTTAGTCAATTAAAACTAACTAATATTTACTTTTTTGCAATTAAGTATGTATTAATTAAAAGCCTTATTAGTATACATTTTTAAGAAATATCTTGCATTTTAAATAATTGCCGCAATATTGGATACCTTTTTTTACATTTACGGCAGGCATCGTCAGAAATACGAGAGAAAATTTTAATTCTGCAAATTTTAGCTTTTAAAAGTGGTGGATTGACATCCTTTATTTATAAAGAAAGTTGGGATTTTAATATTTCGAAACCTCTTTTCTCATGCCATATTAAAGACTAGCTTTAGATACCTTAACGGGACTCAATCCCAGCTTATGAAGCAAGAGATATGGTGAGATTTCAAATTTCTGCAGAATTGATGCAAAATCGTTAACTCGATTTAGGGAGACATGAAGATTGGCGATTGTTTAAGCAGATATTCAGTTTTTTGAACATATTTATATCGGAATTAAAGAAGTAAGTCGGTTTAATATGACCTGCAAGTTTGGAACATCTGCAACCACTGTTACAAAAACAGTAACCATTGTGAGTATCATCGTTGAGCGATTTTTTAACCAGCCCGTACAGAATACTTAAGGCTTCTACAGCAACCTATTGCAATAATGTAGCGTAAATTATGTGATTTTTAAAACTATATTAATTGAGGTTTTACATGTTTACAAAAATATTTTTGTAACTTCTTTTTAAATTTTAATAAATCTCAGTGACATGACTTATGGGCCGACTTAGTACTCTAGAAACTAACTAATCACTTGTTATAAAAGAGTATAACTTACTTTAGCAGAGTTATTAGGTGTGAAGAGAGTGTACGCAGTGCCGGTGTTCTGCGAGCGGCCCGTGCGCCCGATGCGATGCACATAGTCCTCCGAGTTATTCGGGTAGTCATAGTTTATCACAAACTTCACGTCCTCCACGTCTGTACCGGAAATTACCATTATTAGCACAGCCGTAAGGGCGACGTTGTCTCAAACGTACCACAAAAAGCGAATAATCATTGCAGAATTATTTGAGGGAGCGAGTTGGTTAGGTGTTGTAAAGGGTGAGCCCGAGATGGGATCATTGTGAAACTCCCAATATTTATAGCATGCTGTAATGACATTGAATGAAATGAAAAACAAAAATACTTATTATAACCAACAATAAAAAACAATATTAATACTAACAACTTAAAAATATACAATTATATATAACTATAGACTATCTAATAATATTGACAGTATCAAAAGCTTCACCAAAATCCAAATGGCTCCCCCAAATGCGAATTTCACAAATATTTACCTTTCAGCCAGCCGGTGGAGTGCTGGAAATAATTGTATTATGCCCTTCAGTGGTGCCGGAGTGCCGAGACTCGGTGTGCTGACAATGTCCCTTACGCTAACGTCGTCAGGTGGCGTAGAGCAGGCGTACAGTAAATCTCTCATGACAGTTAACCAAGCATGTATTGCTCTTACATCATTTAAATTTGGTGATCCCCAGAAGCTACCTCTCCAAATTCAAATCAACCTCTTTTTAATTTTGAAACCCATATTGAACTTCTTGTTGAAATCAAAATAACCAAGTATTTTTTATCACCATTCCCCGTTTTAGAGGCAGCATGCTCAAGTAAATGTGTGCGCTGACTGACTATACTGTCATTAAATGGTTCACTAGAGGTCAGCAACACACCCTTAGCCTTTATCTCTGCACGCATGCGCCTCTGAAATAAAAACAACATTCGAGAATAATGCCAAGTCAGTCATGGAAATTTTATAATTATCAAGGCTCAGATAGAACACGATAGGCAACCTAACTACTGAGTACTAAGTTTTCGAAACTGCCACCAGAACATAATAATGAGACCTTTAACCGCAGCGTTTCCGTCTCAAATATTTAGAGACATGAAAAAGTACTTTGTCTGCAAAGGCACATATTACTATTCCCAAGTTGTTAAGTTGTCTATCATTCAATTCATATCGTCATATAGTAAGCCCGCTCATATTTGAACCATTGCATCATATTATGTTCCAATATTCACTAAAATTCCCTCCCTAACCTTCTGAAAACCCTAACTAAGTTTTCTTTAGAAGCAAATGATGCAAAACTCATCTGAGCCCGTAACATGTTCTTATTGAGTTCAAATTAAATTCTAAACACGCCCTTTATGTGACAGTATCAGCTTCCCAAGAGGAGACCACACTTGAAAAGAAGCGCCTCGAAAAACTCAAGAGAACGTACATTGTTAGTTACAGAGTCAAATAAGCTTGAAGACCTCGTTGTTCGTTTGTGAATATTGGAAGTGTCTCTCATCTTGTTTGCAATGGTCACCTACGCTACGCTCCTGACTCGGTTCTGAGACCTCACACCCCGGTCAACAGAGCGAGATCGTTTAAACAACAACTATAAAGAATCTCGCAGCTGTTTCTCTCAAAATCTTCTGTTTGATGCCGGTTTGTTAATTCTTTGGCGGGAGTATCACCACCATTGGAAAATGCATAGGGAGCATTACAAGCTAACTGTATTTGACGCCAGCACTGCAGAAATTTAAACAATAGTGATGCATAAACGAAGGGGCTTGGCACAGTATCTAGTGGCTAGTGCAAGCTTTGAAGAAGAATGTCATGTGCTGAGAATTCTCACTGCAACATTGTCCAATGTTATGAGCAGGAATTAAATTATCTCAGTTAAAATTCTAGAGAGATTTCTTCCTTTGTCTATTTTTCTCGTTATATTTTCTTGTTTAAAATATAGAGAGACCATTCAAAATATATAAGCTACACAGTGATGACGCCTTCTTTCCACAGCATGCTTCCCTATCGACATTGGTTTAGTTTTAGGTGGCACAAACATAAGATGATCAACTTCTGGGCAAATACATTTATGGAAAATATTCAGCATTTGAATGTAATATGACCTATTTTAGACCAGAGCAATGTCAATATTTGATTCATCAGTTTTTTTTTATTGTTGCAGCCAAGGCGTAATATGCTGCTTCGTGGCTGTGGGTAGAATCATTGACAATAATGACAAATAGCCCTGACCTATTACAAAATATATGTGGTGTTTTTAATTATAGTTCTCACACAGTGAGATATTTTGAATGTTTCAAACATTTATACCCCTTGTTTTTCAAATATTCCTCACATTTACCATATCCTCGGCGTAAATTCACAATAATATGAGGTGACAAACAAAAACTTGGTCACACAGCCACGATTTGGATCCGCTAAGAAACCATTGCTTCCTAGATCTAGATAACTGACAGTTGTTCAGAAATGTTCTTCAAAAATACAATTTGGCCTTTATCATATCGATGTATAGACACATTTTTAAGATTCACCTACTAAGAAAAAAAATCAGTATGCGTGTGTGTTTGCAGATTAGTGTCTGTATTTCCATTGTTTAGTGCAAAGGACAGGAACGAGAATTTTGGCTAGAACTTCAGATTACTCAATCTAGTACAACTAATGTGCCCCACAAAAACAGTGCAACGGTCTTAACTAGTCTTTCGGGCTCGCTTAAAAGCATATTAGAAGAAGGTACGCTAAGGTCAGTTAGGAACAGTATTGTGGTAATTTAGAAAGCACTGAAATGATTTGTAAATCAATCCTCAGTAGCTCAAACGAAAAGGATCTAACGTTACTTTGCTTATGAATTCCCCGGTGACATGTAAAGTTTAGTGTCATGTGTGTATAGTGTGCGCGTGTGCCTCACCGAGCCCGCGCGCGGCGACGTCGGTGGCCACGAGCACGCCGCGCGGCGCGTGCCGGAACTGCTGCAGCACGTAGTCGCGGTCCTGCTGGTTCTTGTCGCCGTGGATGGCCAGCGCGCGCCAGCCGGCGCGGTTTATGGACTTTGTTATGTCGTCCACCTATAACAATCTCTCCGGATATTATACTTATATTATATGAACATGTTCTGCTGTCCCACGTAACAGACGCATCTGATGCACGTAAGTACGGCTAGCACGACTTCTAGCTTGTAGCATAATGAGTCTATTTCGTTATTGACTGGGTAGAGGATAATGATCAAGGGATAAACCAGTTTCAGGCGGATAAGATGAGCTAGCCGCTATAATGTGTTTGTATATTCTTTTGAGGAACATTATCATCAACAAACTCACCAAGAAGCCTAGTAAGCAATTAGATCTAGAAACTTGTAAACTATTGGTTCTTGCAACTACCTTGGTCATACTTCATTCGCTCATATGCAGTGCTACCAACATAATAGACATGCCTATGAGGAGAACATATGTTATCCAAACCATAAATTCATTCCAATCAGTATCTTGGAAGTGGCCAACAAAAGAGACGAGTGTGGGTATGAACCGTTAAAGCTGGCTTAAGATAATTTAAAACTTGAAATCACCTTTCTCTTAGTCTCAGCAAAAATAATGGTCTTAGTTTCCTCCTCCGAAGAGATCTCAGTCAGGAGAGTGATGAGCTTATCGTTCTTCTCCCACTCCTCGCACACGTCCACGATCTGCAGGATGTTGTGGTTGGCAGAGAGGGACAGGGAACCAATGTTGATCTGGATGTAGTCATGGAGGAACTCTTCGGCCAGGTTGCGCACTTCTTTGGGCCAAGTTGCTGACCACATGAGAACCTAAATGACAGAAAATAAATTTGGTATCCCAATAGGAATAAAATTATCCTTACCAACATTATAAACTTGAAAGTGTGTTTGTTTGTTTGTTTGTTTGTTTGTTTGTTTGTTGAAAAAATATACTAAAGATTAAATGATTGCTATACAATGTCATTTTTTGTTTTAACTATTAAAAAACTAGATTACGGACGCCATCTTCATCATATCACCATTATAAATATTATTGTACCTAATTAATAATTGAAAAAATGACCTTCTGCTGAAGATTCTTGCGGCGCTTCTTCTCCGCAATGATGGTCTTGTCCGAAGCGCTAGTATATTCACTCCATATTACCGACGTGTAAAAGAGCCCGCATGTGGCCAATTTACTGAATAAATATTTAGAATTTTTCAATATCGTAAAGACACATTTTCATGTTTATTACTACAGTCATTGGGTAGTTTTACCTGGAAAGCTTTCCGGGAGTTAGATTTTGATGTGCTTTTTCCGAATTTCAACTTTGCTACCTATTATTTTTGCCGCTCGCGCCGCCATATTGGCACAAGGACAAGCAGTTTTTTGACAATATATCTTTTCCGACTCATTTTATGATAAAAAAAGTTATATAAAAAATTAAACTAGAGACAATTGCCTACCTAATTTATGTATTAACCTTTTTCATAAAGTTAATAGTTTTGGCGTACAAACGCCGAAAAATGTACTTCAACACGAGTTTTGGTCATTACTCGTTCTGTTAGGTGATACATAATTTACTTTAGGTATGATACCAGCACCAAATTTTAGTATGTTGTTACTTTATCTTAATAATCGTCGGGACCCCAGGAACTGTAAAGTACGTGGATCCGGAGATATTGCGTCATCGAAATGGCGGTCGTAGTATTTTGAAAATTGTGAATAATTCTGATTCTATGAACCTATTATACATGTGTGGGGTATCAAATGTTACGGAAATACATAACAATGAATGTATCCTTTAGTAGGTTACGAATTCGTGGCTTTATTCCAGTTCTTGGTTGTGTTCTTACTTTAGCAAGGCCTGGAAAAGGGCTAATGGATTGCTAACAGCATGCGGGCTATTGACTAATGAAAATGCACTATAAAGCTGCTCTTGTTTTACTTTTTTGGTCCTAATTGTCTGCAAAGGTACAGTTACAGGTGACATTACGATTATGTTATGACGCTCACCTGTCGATCAGGACGGATCTGTTCGATGATCTTCCTAATTTGCGGCTCAAAACCCATATCCAACATACGGTCCGCTTCGTCGAGCACCAAATATGTGCAACGCTTCAGGGTGGTAGTTCCTTAAAATGAAATAAAACATTAGAAAATCGAAAAGCTGTAATATTGATTAGAAATAACTAGCACTGGATTAATGGATAAAATAAAATAAATTGTTGTGTACAATTTTATATACACTGCATTAACTTAATTCCACCTTCGGTAGAACAAGGGCACAATGTACTATATGATTATAGGGGCAATTGTGCCCTTGTCCTACCGAAGGTGCTTTATGATTAAATTTTAAACAAATGATGCTGATTACGTGTCCGTTCATATTTATAGTTCCTTCATCATAAATATCATAATAGATTTGTGTGTTAAAGCTTTGAACACTCCAGGAAAGATTAATCCGTCGAGCCATATGTCAAAATTGTTGTGCATCAAAATTAAACTTTATGTCAAATGAATAAGTCACGTAATGTCAAAAAATCGTAGGACACCTGAGGGGTTAAACATCAACTTTATTCACCTTTCTCCAAAAAGTCAATCAAGCGTCCAGGAGTAGCGATGACAATTTCCACGCCCCTCTCGAGACACCTTCCCTGAGGTCCCTTGGGAGCTCCGCCGAAAACACACGTATTCCTCACCGCCACACTCTGTCCAAAGTCATTGGCAACCTAGAAGAAGATGGACATGTATTAATTAAGGTCGCATTGAGAGATACACACATACATTCCGTGAGCTCGTAAAAAAATCTTCCGGTTTCGGGGGAAATCGGAAGAATTCGTGTAATAACAATTGTCTTTTTGATTTAGTAGCAATCCATCACGCGAAGAGTGCACTCGTTGTGTTTCTTTATATAGAGCAGTTAAAACCACCACTTACTTAATTTATTTAATTTGTTATTTTTCAGAAATTTATTTCCATGAGGAGTCAACTTAAACAGGGCAATTCTGTGAATAGCCAATCACGGGAAATTGTTTGTTGATAAATATTTTTTAAAAGAAGTAAAAGCGCCAAGAAAAATGGTGATTGTAAATACTTAAAAAGGTTCAAGACCGAGTTCGAAAAGTAAACTAAATTAAATATGAATGTTTCTACGAATCTATATACTTCCAAACAAAAAAAGTTGTGGAGGCGGGGTGTTCTCTATTGAAATTAACGCTTGAAGAATTCAAAAATTCTGATTTTGTTTAATTTGTATTATGACAAACAGTCATATTTTGTATTAAAATTAGAAAAAGATAAATAAGCGTAATATTATTATTAGACCAAGGTTTATTTTGTACTGATGGTTAATTTACATAACTTTTTATTACGGTAACTTCGAAAAGTTTTGCAAGTTGTTTACAGAATAGAACCGCATATCACGATCGCGTGTCATCGTCAATACCCGGAGTATGCTTCTAAAATCCGAAGGTTTTTTTAGGAACTCACAGACTGTCGATTTGTGCGTACAGTAGAAAATTACCCAATTCTTGTGCCAACAAAGAAAAGTTAATGGATGGTGAATGAATCTAGATTGAACTATGAATTGGAATATAGGGTGTCACCAAGTTATAGGGTATTTTATTTAATATTGCCAGATATATCTACTAAGAGACACCCCACACTAGCGTCATTCGAGCGCCCGCCGACCCAACGGCAACGCGACGCCAGCGGAGTCTATCAAGCGTCTGCGTCGCAACAGCGCCTACGCAGCGTCGACGCAACGTTAACGTCTGGGTCGGGGTCTGGCCAGCGTCTTGTCAGCGGCTCCGTTGTTAGGAAGCACTATCTGTTGATAGTGCCCATGAGCACGCTGGCAAGACGCTGAGACGTTCGAAAGACGATATTGACGTTGCGTCGAAGCTGCGCAGGCGCTGGCAGGACGATGACTCTCAAAAGACGCTAGTGTGCTGTCTTTCTATGTGGGTACATGTTAGAGATTATGATTAGTAATAACAGAAAGTATTACCAATTTATGAAGATAATTAAGTAAAATCATAAGAATAAGTACTATTAGAAGGGTAACTTCATCCCCACCACGCGCGCTCCCGCGTGGCCTGTCAACGGTCCAGGACTACTTATCGCAGTAAACACTAGCGGGTTGCCCCCAGAATCGGCGCTCGGAGTAAACGTGAAACAATATTTCAAATGAAGCTCTCAAAGGCGCCACTACCAAACGCTAACTGTGGTTTTACCAAACAAAATTGTTAGTTCCGTATTTGACCACGTGCTTTACGATAATTGTAGGACGATATCGAGAGCGTAAAAATGAAAGAATTAAATAAATACATTATTTACCTATGCATTTTGTTCTATCCAATATTAATCGTTATTAAGTCTAAGATAGTATTTCAGTGGTCACGTTATAGAGTTGCTAAATTAATTAATAAAATGCACAAATACGTCCTACATACATTAATTATTTTTATTGGCTTTGCGTTTGTTCTTAAAACTTCATATCTGATTTAATTGTAATAAATTTAATTTTTACATAGACTAGTTAGCGCCGACTTGTGCCGCTGTCACACTCATACGTCAGTGGAACTATTGGAAAGTCTTACAGATTTGAAATTGTACGGACATTTTAGTTTTAATAAGTAATGATGATTAAGTAAGTAGTCAGCAATGGGAGGGATATATTGTGCTGTGTATGAGTGCTTAAACATCCAAAAACAGAACCCGAAATTGAGTTTTTTTCGAGTGCCAAAAGTCAAGGAAAGGCAAGTTGCTTAGATTTATCACGAATATCAAACTGACTATACCTACTAGATTTATTAATAATATTCTATAATTGTAAAATACGCGGCCATTTGGGTGGATTGGACTTAGCGACAGAAACGGACCGTTACTATGGTTACATGTCACTGTGTTTTATCGTAGTTTTACATGTAAATAAACGAATTCTACAGGAACGAGGTTGCGGGCTCAGTTAGTATTATATACTTGTGACAACCCTAATTTTGCGACAGGCGAGAGAGGGCTAAGGCGGGGCGTGCGGCGCTGTAGGTAATTATTTGACGGATTTGCTCTCAAATCCATACAACGACACCGAAGAAGCCCTTCTAATAGTACTTATTCTTATGCTAAATTGCCAGAAAATTATGCTATGGAGTAGCAATTGCATGAATAATAATAAATTGGTAGGAATCAGATGAAGTAAATAATATCAATAGAATATCTTATGTGAAGCTAAATGAAGATGCTGGCACTGTAATAGGTACATAAAAAAAAGTATTGTCTTTATTCCAACAATGGACATGGCTACACAGCCACACTCATTTAGTTAATGTTGATTACTTAATTCTTTAGAGTAAATTTTCGGGTCGATATTGTTTGCCATACAAATTTTTAGTCATAATGTGTTTTAGTTCATACTTATCGCAAGTCATAAAGTATTTTTATAAGACACTTACTCTTTCAGGATTTTTATAAATCAAATCTAACCTAACCTAGCTTTGTCTACACATTTGACATTTATAAAATATGTACAAAAAAAAAAAAAGGAAAACAACAGGCTCTCCAATGAGCACGTTTGAAAAAGGAACAAGTTAATTATCTCAAAAAAATATTATAGTATGGTGGTTATACATTTGTACTGTTTTCTAAATGTTACTTAGTTAATATTGTATTTATTGTTGTTAGAGATAAGGTCACATGTATAATATAATAGTTTATCTCAAATCTCAACATATCATATGCGATTTGTACGGTGCCAGCATCAATCATTCCAGTTTAAAGTGGTTACTGGAGTTCCAATCAACAGGACAACAACTAATAGACATCAATTGTCACAATCAGGTCGAACTAATAAAACAGAATAGGGCCCTATCTATAGTCACAACATTTTATGAGTACAATTTATTTCTTTAATTAAATAATTGTATGAATATTCACTGATAATGTTGACTTTTACATTTAATACACTTTTTTATCTATTTCAGTTATTATTCATGACATGACATGACAATAAAAATAATAAATGAGTTCTAACCATGGTTTAAATTATTTTAGTTCTAACTTATATTTAGAGAAACCATATGGCGTTGTGGTTTGTTTTTGATCATAAGTCTCT
This sequence comes from Acleris emargana, assembly GCA_927399475.2. Lineage (NCBI taxonomy): Eukaryota > Metazoa > Arthropoda > Insecta > Lepidoptera > Tortricidae > Acleris > Acleris emargana. The sequence goes on from OV656846.1 coordinate 2,330,341, forward strand.
TTAGAATTGCAAGTGCAGTTCCCACTTTGTTTTTACTACTAAATGAGTATGAACAAACTCTTGCAGATATAAGCTAAGCTAACTAATTAGTGAAGTTGACTAAGACAACCTTGTTAAATATTACAAATAAATACAACAAATAATAATAGAACCAAGTGCTAAAACAAAAATGAATAAAGGTTACGTTCAGAAACCTGCCCTAGCTTCACATAAATTCCAAATTTTGAAACATATTTAAGAATAAACTGGTCAAAAGTTACTGCCAAACATCTAGGTTTTCGAACATAGCCTGCCCGCAAAGTCTACATATTAATATTTGAATCAATTTACAATCTGCTGTACTCCCGTGTTGGGATCATCCATTGTCTCAGCGGGGATCCCGTTCATTGAAATCAGAGTCTGGCATTGCAAAAACAAAACAAATTTACTTGTTATAAGACTCTAAGTAAATTCATAAACAATTTTAACTCTCATCACTTTGTATAACATTACCAAAGGCAGGCTTATGCAACCATAATTTGAATTAATTAAAATTCAAATGAAGCCTTAAGAATCTATTTTACCTGTTGTATTTGCTGAGCGAGCTCCCTAGTGGGAGCAAGCACCAGGACAATTGGACCATCATCTCGCAGCAACCTTGGCTGATTTATTATATGCACTATCGCAGGCAGAATATAAGCTAGCGTCTTTCCAGACCCAGTCTGAGCGATACCAACTAAATTTCTCCCCGACAGAGCTATCGGCCATCCCTGTGCCTGAATCGGGGTCGGATGAGGGAAGCCCTGTTTTAAAATCTCCTTCATAGCATAGTCAGGGAACCCTCCTTCTTCAAAATAGATGCTGGGAGAGGGCACATCGCGCCCCTTTACTGTGATCTGATGCTGGCTGCGATAGGCTTCTATTTCGGTCACGGTCCGCTGTTGAACGCTGTCGGCGGGGACGTAGAAGTTTTTCTGGAAGGGGATTAGTTCTACTGTGTCCCATCGGATTTTGCGAAGATTGCCGCCAGGTTGGTCGTTCTTGAAGTTGCTGCGGAAGTCGTCTCGGCCGCCCCCGCGCCCGCCGAAGCCGCGGCCGCTGCCGCGCCCGCCGCGACCCCCGTCGCGGCTCCCGAACCTACTGCCACCACGGTCGTCGGACCTGTCGCCGCTCCTGGAGCCTCCGCGCCCTCCCCCGCGGCCTCCGCGGCCCCCGCCGCGACCTCCGCCTCGTCTATCATCATACCTGAACCAAAGTTTACACGATATAACAGTTAGTTCACCAAACAGCGTAAAAGCGAAACGTAAGCATCGACTTACATTTTATTGAAGAAAACTTGAAATCTTCCTAATTAACACAATGAAAATATATTGCCTTAACTTAAAACGATTAAAAACCACGATTATTACTAGATTTGGCGACGTAACTATAGAAAATCAATGGCTAATAAGAAAGCCAACCGCCATATTGAATAAGTAATGTTTTTTCTAACTCCGGTGTTTGGTTTGACGTCCACGTAGGTTTTACAGTTTTATATTTTTAAGAGTAAATTCAATAAATATTCTTGACCCGTACTGTATTTAAAAAAGAAAATATACTGAAAAGTAAGTAAAATAATTTCGCTTAAATTCATATTTTACACAAGTTAATTATGAATATTTCTTTGCCGCTGTTCTCTAGGTTGTCTTTGGTTGGTGAGCGTTTTAGCGGCGTTAGGCGGGAAACACAAATACTGTACGTACGTTAATTTTACGCTTAATCCATTCGAAATGAACTTGGTTACGATTTCAAATGATAATAATAACTGAAAATTGTTGTCTTCTTTATTTAATATCTTCTTTTCAATAATAAGACTTTTAATAAAACCACCTAAAATTAACGATCGCTCAACAACTTACCGAAAAGGGCGAAACGAATATTACTAGGAGACTATTGATTTAATAAAGGCAAGCAACCGCAATATTAAGGCGTTTTCTTGACAATGGACGCGTCTATTCCCGTTTTTGAGAAGCCTCACCCTCGTCTAAGCGTATTAGACTGGACGCGAAACATCCAACGTCTACAGAATGAAGCAAGGCTCCGTCGATTCGATTCATATGAGTTGAGGCAACGTGCTAACCAACTAAGGAACGAGTCATCCGTAACTACGCGATGGGATAACTATGTTAATAACGAGTATTTGAGAGATAGGTAAGACAAATCAATCGATCTTCGCATCAACACTCAAGCTTATGACTTTTTTTTAAACACCAGTCTTAGTACATACCACTTAAATACGTTACTGCGACGACGTACTAAAATGTACAGCTAATTCTGTTTGGCTATATTTTTATTTTAAAACTATTTAAGCCCTGACAATATCTAACTAAGTTAAGTACTTAACCACAAGAGCAGGCCAACACCCGCGGTTAAGTAAGTATCTTCTATTAAAGTTAAAAATTATAGTAGTTAATTAGCACGGTGGATGGACGGCGTAGGATTAGCATTTTAGAGACTCGTTGGAACCCTAAAATTGCTCTAATGCTTTATTTTTCATGGTCTCTAGAATCTTTCTGGTGGATTCCTTTCGCGAGAAGCAACGCTTCACTCGAGAGATGGTGCGTGACGAGATCAGAGCGCTAAAAGAAGAGAAAAATGCCACGGAGTTACACTTGGAGTCCCTGCAAGTGCCGCTGCTAGTGTCGTCTCAGTGCTTATCCAACAGAGACCAGAGGGTTCCGCCAGAGCTGACCAAGGACCACTTCGGGGAAGAATTGTTGAAGGTAAAACTGTAGTCAAAGATATCGAGATTTAGAACCAGTGGCAGCTCCAGAGGTAGGTACCCATGAACCGAAAAAATTGTTCATCAGGAGACTTAAATGAAGGTTGTTTGGGCGTATCTGGGTGAATCAACTTTTAAGGTACTCCTTTTCTTTTGCGGTATCAAAACTTTCCTGGTGACTTATCATTAATAATAATGTATGAATATTAATATCAGACCACCAAATTTACAGACCTTACACGTTAAACACCTCAAATATTATTTAATCTTCGAAAAAACCTGGTAACTCAGGGGAAAATGCACATTTTCCATACAAAACCTAGGGACAACATCGTCCGCTGCGTTACCAACTATATTATTATTTCAAACTGTACTATTTTTAAATCAAATCATTTCAAATGCTAGCCTAATTGTCTGATTTAATAAGCGTGTAAGCTACGTCGTTGGCAAATATATAGTTTTTCTAAAAACATATAATTTGTGAAACATGTCGAAAAATGGGGAGTACCTTAGAAGTTGATTCACCCATCTACCTATTTAACTTTATTGAACAGCTTGAAGAAGAACTAATAAAGGCAGGTACAACCATCCGGTCTACAGTAGTTTAGGTGTAGTTGCTTTCTGGTACTCCTTACCATACTCAGTTTTAACATGATGGCCCATACCCCATACAAAGTTTTTCCGACTTTTTCCTGTCCTGGTGGTCCTTTCTCTCCAAACTTTATTTGTTAGGTAGATACTTGGCAGTTTTTCAGTCGGATGTGAAAGTACTTTACTTCGGTTGAAAGGCTTATCTTCAACAACATCGTCACTTATCCCCGAAAACGGTAGGTACATAAATCGCTTATCTATTTTATATTACGTCCTTACACTTGAGAATCCCTGCAAGTGCCTTACTAGTCTTAAATATAGTGCTCGTCCAACTGAGACCAGATGGTGCCTAAGACTTGGAGAAGGACGAATGAAATACAGACTTCCTCTAGGTGTTAAGTCTCTCCAATCCCCAAGGTAGGTACGTTGAGGTGGAGAGCTGGAGAGCGTTAAGTAGGTACCTTCAGAAACTTTAAATTTTTTCGTATACCTATTTGAACTCCTTAGCATACTGTTAACATTTAAAGTTCCGTGCAATATGTATTCTACCTTCTTCAGTTCTTCGCGAAGCTCGTGGTTTCCAAGTATAAGTTAAGAAATACCTCCCAAGGTTAGATATAAAATTATGTCCGTAAGTGCTGTAGATAGTTGTTGGGTCTATTTTATGCCATGTGCCAAGGACCAACTCTAAGGATGGAACTAAATAAATCTTCTTAACACAGGAGCTTCACATAATAGAGAACAGCAAGCGTAACTTAACGGACGTATGCCACATGGGCTGGGAGAAGCTCAAGGAGCTGAGCAACGTGTTCTGCCGGCTCGAGCGGGAAATCCAGAATAAGGATGAAACACTGGACTTGGAGACACATGTCAAGCACCTGGACAGGGACAGCTCCAATATATCGTACAAGTTGGATCCGACGAGGATACCTGCTGAGTAAGTTGTAATAGGTGCATCAGTCTTGGAACTGAGTAGGTACATTAGCCATTACGAAATAGTACCGTAGAATATAATTTTAATTATTATTGCAAGTTGTGGAATACTTAATACCTCATACTTTTTTTATTTATTCGTGCCAATATTGAAAATAATTTTAAATACCTGTATAGAATATATCGATAAACGATAAACGATGAACAAATCAATAAAATCAATAAGGGCTCAACATATAGTCTTCATACTCTCCTTTCAGATCAATGTCAGAAGGAGCGTACGTCAACTGCATAGAGAACACGATTAAAATTGCTGAACAACTAATGTCAGAATCGAAGACGTTGCGGGCGACTATGTTCAAAAGTAGAGAACAAGCGAAGAACCAAATGTATGCGCAGTCGCAAGAAGTCGAGATGATCATGAGGAGGAGGATCTATGATGTGCAGAGAGCTAGGAATGAGATGGAGTGGCAGAAGCACAAGGTAATTGCATGTGGAGATTTCAGTCATCAGTCAGGACACACAACTGAACCACCCCGGCTTAGCACTGGTAGCACTCAAAAACAAAAAATAAATCACGTGATGTCATCCAATCGCCACCAAACTTCACTGGATCACCCGCTGGCTAATCTGAACATTGTCTGAAAATGTCAAAATCGGTCCAAACGTTTTGGAATCCATAGGGAACATACTCATCGATTTTTATATAGGGTGTCTCTGACCTTGGGGCTTTAAATGCATGGAACGTTTCTACTCCTGAAACTGAACTTCTTTTGTTCTGTAAGTTATTAAAAATATGCCAAACAAAAAAAATTTTTTTTTCATACAACTTAAATGTAATTTTCAATGTACGCGATCCAATTCTCTATTTTCCTTTAGGCCTCGTACCAAGGAAATGTCGCCCCGTACCATGAGATAGTGATTAGATGGCCAGTATTGAATACACTGATTTTACAATTAGACTTTTACATCAATTAGTTATCGAAACTTAAGTTATTTTTTAATGTCGCAGAACAAAAGTAGTTCCGTTTAGCGAGTAGAATCGATCATTCCATTTAAAGCCCCAAGGTCAGAGGCACCCTGTATATAAAGATAGATACAGAAACCTAGGCTACCTTCTCACTATATAGCTGCCCAAGGAAAAGTGAGCAAGAAATTGCCACAATATTTTGGCTGTATCATGTGAGGCTAGGGAAAAGGAGAAATCCTATTAAATTGATGCGAAATCTTTAAGGGGCCCATGTTATTTTTTTGTAGGGTCCTTTCGTATACCTACACTTCATCCCTATAGCCTTTGACCTATTGCTCTTTACTTTCCCTCGTAATTAATACTTTATTTCAAGCGAGAAAATACTGAAATACGAGTATATCTACATATTTATTTTATAAGTATTTTTTAATAGGAAACAGCAGCTTTTTCCTCAAACACTAAGAAGATTGAAAAAATTCATCACACAAAAACTTCTACATATTTTGCTGGGAGCCCCTTTATAACTTTCGGGATTTTATTTGAACCCGCAACTGTTACACTTCCGAAATTATAAGTACCGGGACTTCACAGTGTTTGTCGTTACAGCTTGAAACCAACCTCCAGAAAGTCGATCGCGAGATTCAATTGCTCCGTGCCGCCGTAGCAGATAAAATCAACCCAACCAAACTCGTGGAAACCCGGCTGGAAATGAGAAACCAGAGACCTGTGCTAGAGAGGGTGCAAGTGAGTAAACCTATGGTGATAGACCTGCACCGACGCCGTATTATGATGCATCACATCTAAATACAATAGCTACCAATTTGATTTAGTAAAGCTTCACGGTTCACGCCAAATCATGCTGGCAACGATCTGGCCAAAAATATAGTTCGCATAAAGGAAAACGTAGTTTTTTTTTTCAAGAGTAGGGTATTGATTTAATGTTTAGTGTTAAATATTTAATAACGCAGAACTTTTTTCCCATATAGATCTCTTTCTTCGAAGTTACCTTTATCAAAGTGGAAATCGACTTTTTTTTTCAGGATATTCCAATGCGTGGTTTGATTGAGGAGTACGAGAGAGTTCACTTGAGCTCTCAATTGTTGGAGAAAAAACTGGAAGATGCACTGTAAGACTAAGAACCTTCTTACCCTAGAATATTTGTTAATATTACTAATGAATGTATGTATGTATGTAAACTCTTTATTGCACATAAATATAAATATTAAACTAATGTACAAATAGTAGAAATCCTGTCAATCGCAAAAAGACGAAAAAATACTCAAAAATTAACCAACATTTTATAAAATCCTTCACACGTACACGTATACATATAGGGTGCCTTTGACCCTAGGGCTTTTAATGCATGAATCATTTCTAAAACTGAACTTTTTTGTTTCAGTAAGTTGTTTGTCCAACTTAAGTAAATACCTTTTTTTTCTTCATATAAGTTAAATGTAATTTTCAGTGTACGCGATCCAATTCTCCATTTTCCTTTTGATCATTGCATTTAAAGCCCCAAGGTCAGAGGCACCCTGTATACCTACAGAAAACAACACTTGATTGACGTATGTTCTCTTTTTTGAAGTCAAAATTTATTTCCAGAACCACCTACCACGGTCTATATAACCACCACCAAAGGGTCACCAAGGACTTGCAGTACAAGAACCAAGCGTTGGAGACAGATAGGAGAGTGATTGAGATTCGGAAGCCCATACACGCGCCGGACGAGACGGAATTCAAGAGGAACGTCGGCTACTGCCACATGAGCGACGAGTTGGTACCGGAATAGTGTCGTTAAAACAATCACGGAAAATAACGACCAACTGACAGACCGCGCACAGCCAAATCCTGTAGCCCTAGGGAATTTTGGAGAGAATATGAAGGGTCCACGGAAAGAACATGTCTAGTCACATTAGTAACTTTTTGAGATATCGCGATTTGAAAGTTAGGAACCATGTCATTTTGTACGTAATTTTCGTGTAGAGGTTTTTTTAAGAGTGAAAAGATAGAAGTTATATGACGATTTATATCTGAATCTGAGTGGTAGGTAATAGTTCATTTCGTCCTCTACATTTTGAGATTCAAAACTCATTTTCAAAAAAAAGTGACTAGACATGTTCTTTCCGTGGACCCTTCATATTCCTTAGCCCTCTGTATCATAATGTAGACTGAAAGCATCATACCGCTTCAGTGACGATGATATTCTTCATGCACTGCATGATGGTACAGATGGTGAAGATGGCCTAGATTACGATGGCGATAGCTTCGTAGATTTTGTATCATGCTTCTTAATAGCATTACTCAGTGAAAAAAGGGAGGGTTATTCACAAATTATGAAATACTCGAACCATTAAAAATACCAAGTTCATGAGTGACAGTATAGGGTTCTCTTTGCAGTAACTTTCCAGGATACGGAGACCGTTTAAATACAGGCTTAAAGACAGGTAGACATTAAGCTACAAAAATTACATGACATATTATTATGTAGACTCGTTGTAAAATCACATTTTACACTCGGATAATTAATCTCACAGAAAAATTGTAAACAAAGTTACGTCAATGTCAAAGTGACATTTCAGGGGATGTGAAGTATTGGGCTTATGAAAGTAATGAATAATAAAAATTTACGGTTTCGCTCAATCCTATGAATATGAATAAAATTTATGTAAATTCCTTGGTTGGTTAGATTAAAAATGATATTAACCATTAAATGATCGTACATAAACACTATAGCAAATTTTGTCGAAAAAAGGAATATTTATTTAGTCTTTCAAATTTGTAACTAGATAGATACTAATGTATGTATATCTACTTAGTTACTACTTATTATTACATTAAAAATAAGAACTTAAAAATGTTAAAAAAGTGGTAAGTATGATAGAAAAGTCATAAATAAAATAAATTTGATGAAAAAATATTCATGCTTTTAAGGATTCAATCACTTTTCTAAAATAAAACAACATTATTTTTTTGTTATTATTTATTTTAATCTGAATCCGTGACATCATCTTGAAACTTTGGATGATATAAATATTCCGAACACTGTAAATGTTTTTCCCCAACGGCAACCCCTTTGTTTACATTTTTTCTGTGAGATTAATTATCCGAGTTTAGCTTCACCCGTGTGTTTTAAAACGGGTGTTTCCTCGTGGTCATACTATTTTTGTCCTACTGACTTTCGACGGAGCCCCGCCTGAGGGCGGGGCTCCTGCTTCTAGGTGGTTTTGCCCTTCGGGCATCTAAAGATACCTAACGAACCTAACCTACCTACTTTTACAACCACAATTAGTATTTAGTGATCAAATCTAGGTTCACTTTTTGACTAGTATGACAAAATAGTATGACCACGAGGAAACACGTTTAAAACATATACCACCAGCAATATAGTGTTCATAATGGCTCTATTACAGTCTGTCAAGTCTTGAAATTAAAAAGTGGCAACACTGTAGTGTCGTCTCTTTTTTTTATATTGATTTGACACTACAGTGTTGCCACTTTTTAATTTCAAGATTTTGTTTGAAAACGATAAGACTCATCGAGATTCGGAAACCCGTATCGTATACTTGCCAGATGAGTTCAAGAGAAAAGACGGCTACTGCCATATGAGTACCGTAAAACTACACAACTATTATGGTCCTGGCCTACAACAATAATCCAATTTTACTTATCACATTATTCTAAAAATATGATAGCTTTAGCTATAGCTAGAGTTTAGAGCAATTGATTTTAGGCCAAACAGTACATATACCCAGCAATAATGGCAGTAAGGTATCATATTTTAGAATAATTTTATGAGGAAAATTGGACTATTGTTGCAGGTTAGGACCATAGTTGTGTAGTTTTACGGTATTAAGTTGGTGCTGGAAGTAGAGATAAATAATCATTACATAAATCAGTTAGATTGCTCTCTGACTGCGTAAATGTCGCCATTTGCAGTAACTTTCCAGAGGGAATGCAGACCGTTTCAATATTAGCTGAATAATTCAAGATGCAATAATTACATTTAGATACACAGCCCACATACATATTACATATTTGATATTATATTACGTAGATAGCACACATTTAAGGCATATAGTGATTTGGAGGCATATACACTCTATAGACGAGACAAGAGTTCACGAGGAACGTCGGCTACGGCCACATGAGCGGTAAGTTGGTGCCGGAAGAACTCTTGTTAAGATCGTCACGTAATATAATAACAATATGAATTACTCTTACCCGGTTACTGCCTTGTCTGCGTAAATGTCGCCATTTGCAGTAACTTACAATATTAGCTGAATAATTTAAGATGTAATAATTATGTCATATTACGTAGACAGCACGCATTATAGGTTCACTCGTGTTTTAAAATATATACCACCAGCAATAGTGTTCATAATGGTTCTAGTAATAGGAATAATAGTTCGAAGCGTTGGAAACAGATATAACTCATCGAGATTCGGAAACGGAAGCTCACCGGACGACATTGAGTTTAAGGGGAACGTCGGCTACTTCCATACTAGAGATGAGTTGGTGTAGTAAGAAGTCTTGTTAAAATAATCGCAGAAAAAGTACAACATTAATCATTATTAATCAATAAGTCAGGACTTCATGTTGGCTGAACCTCCAACTTCCAAAGGGGATACAAACTGTTCTAATATTAGTAATTTAAGACATACATATCGTCGGTGATACTGAAAAACCGCGTAACTAACAAATTTATGATAGAGCAAAATAAACCTTACTATCTTATTAAAAAGCTGCATTTTGCTCCTAATTTAAAATGTTATTTACGCGGTTTTGCAGTTTCTCCGACGATATTATATTATATACTTGATATCACACATTTTAGGTTCACTCGTTTGTTTCGAAATATTTACCACCAGCAACAGTCGTCATAATGGTTCATATAATAGAAATACTTAAATTAGTGGAATTCAGCGATGGAAAGAGATAGAACTCATCGAGATTCGGAAATGCACTCGACGGACGAGATGGAGGAACCTCTGTTACTGCCATATCGTCGATGATACTGCAAAACCGCGTAACTAAAACATTTATGATAGAACAAAATAAACCTTACAATCTTATTAAGAAGGTGCATTTTGCTCCTAATTTAAAATGTTACTTACGCGGTTTTGAAGTTTCACCGACGATATGTATGAGCGATGAGTTGGTGCCGAAATCTCAATAATAATATGAATTACGCTCACCATTAAAGTTGGTAGTAAGACTGCGTAGGGCTTGGCAAAACCGAGTTTGACGTATTTATAGCACCAATAATATTATCTACTGGGAATTTTTGGGTAAAAATTGTAGTAGGGGTATAGTGGTAATTTTACTAGGTAGTGGCTTTTTTTTGCCAAATGCTGGCCTCGGCATTTACTTCAGGAGGTAGGTACTAAGTTACTTATTATTTAGATTAGATAGCACGTAGGTATATATTAAAGGTTCACCAGTGTGTTTTAACTTCTATAGCACCAGCAATAATGTTCATAATTTATTACATACATACATACATACTTTCACGCCTGTAATCCCAGAGTGGGGTAAGCAGAGCTACAGAATTACCTACAACTTTAAAAACCTGTTGATAATTCAGTAACCACACTTTGCAAATATAATATAATTATATAATATAATTTATTAAATATAGATAAAACATACTATTCACATTTGAGGTGCAAGTCAATTACAGAACGAATGTATTTATAATATATTTATTAAAAAATAAAGTAACAAGCAAGGTGCATTGCAATAATGTACTAATTATTATTAATTACATAACATTATGTACTCATAATTAATTTCAACATCGGTATAATAACTATTATAGGCCGTAGGACTACGCATTATATATTATATTGCTAAGTTAGTTATTGGCTTTGTGTTGAATGTAAGGCATTTTAAACTATTATATTACTAACACAAGGACGCGGGAACTTGGAAGGGAATCTAAAAAGTGATAACATTTGTATCTCATATAACATAACATTAGTATGGAGGCATTATAACTTGAGGTCACAGCTCATGAGGCCTACCCAGCGCCCGACCTGCACCGCCTCGCCTCGCGGTTAGTATTAAAGACGTTACGTAGCGTAGTTTATGTAGTGAGCGCATGCCCATACAAATCCATATAAAGAATACTAACCGCCTCGAGGCGAGGCGGTGCGGTTGATAGCTAGAGTTAGAACTTTTGGTGGCAAATCGTCGTTCTAGAATCCATGGAGTCGCCATTTCCTATTTATTGTAATACATACCACTTTGATTTTCAGTTTATCTCTATCTCTGCTGTGAAAGCGTTACAAACAATCAAATATTAGTAGGTATGGAATAACAGAACTAAAAATGTATTTAGATCATTTTGAAATATGACCATACTGAAGGTCAAAATCAAAATGTATTTAAATAATTAGAAAACAGCGACTCCATGGATTCTAAAACCAAAATACCACCAAAATCCTAACCTGATTGCAAGTGTCGATAGCCCACAGAGTTCACATAGTATCAGGTGGCCGTTTACCTTCTTTTTCCGCCACATCCACCACAGACAGATACAAAGACACATACACAGATATACACGGTAATAATATAACCTCTCTTTTGTCGGGGAATATAAATAGGTTCCCGAACTAAGTAAAAAACTAACGTAGCAATATTTATAAACAAAAACAGCTAAGACATGTATAATACTGACAACAGTATTATTGTGAACATTTAATTGTGAAGTACTTTTTTTTAATAATTACACACAAAATTACAAATAAAGATCAAAACAAATAAAGGACAACACAAAACCAAAACGAAAATTGTACATGTAAATGTTTGTAGTTCAAATTTCCTAGATATCTAATCTGATCTGACATATGATACTTAGAGTGTAAAAGAGAGTACATAGTGAATATAGCAAAGACAAGCTTTGGTACTTCCTTAAAAATATTACATAAAGGCACGTTATTAATTTACTTTGCGTTAAATCTCATGAGGATTTTTTAGTGACTTCCACTTTTATTTTAAGTATTAAATATAAATATTGCTTCAATTGGAAACCACGTTTAAATCGTTTAAACTAAACACCATACCAGAGGTGGCACGCTTAGAAAAGTCACTCACTGCGAAGTCGAGGCAGCGTCGTCGAGGCACGGTCGAGGCGTGGTATTTGTAGAGTCAAGGCGCGGGCGGCTATGCTACGTTCAAGTTCATTAAAAGAAAACAAAAGACACAAAGTGACAAAATGGGGGCAGTAATGCGGCGCCCCCACCACGCCTAGCCTCGACTATGCCTCGACTTGGCGCTTGACGCCTCCTCGAATCTTGAATGTGTGAGCGAGTTCCCTAGATGACATCATGACGAAGAGATCTACAAAACCTAATCGTGCCATTTTATTACATTTGCCTCTTAGATTAAGGCCAAAGATAGAACTCTTACATGTATGCAAAGCTCTGTAAAATTTTAAATGTCATTGGCTAAGCCGTGCTGGTCATGTTTAAAGTTTAAAGGATTTAGACATGTATTAATAAACTGATCACGACTTTCAAGCCAGCCTCAATATGCGTCAAAAATAAAAATAAAACTATGGCTTAACGATTACATTATTGTCGTATCTTGTGACGGGCATCTCAGTCAATATGAGTTTATTAATACGGCCCTTAGTCTCATATGGATACAACTTCAACAAGACACAATATATCTCGCACCTACGAACTAGACGTCCCTATTTCTACGCGACCAGCCTTGCCATTTAAACAAGCCTAAGGACCCTAACCTATATTATTTAAAAGCGTTTCTCGTTGCATAGTTTAGTATGAAATTTCAACATTTTTCATTGAGTAACGTACTAGGACCGGATTGGACCTGCAGGGCCGGATTACCCTTAAGGCGGGTTAGGCAACTAACTATCCCCGCATCGGCTAGGGGGAAAAAAATGAGGAATAGGGAGCCCACGGGCCCTTGACATGGTTAATCCGGGCCTGCTAGGATGGTGCCTTCAATCCATGACGAATGAACTGAATGACGTTGTATTGTATTACGTGGATTCAAAACACTACAAAATTAAGTGGCTAAGTGCGCCACCTCTAGTTTTGCCGTTATGAGATAAAGTTAAAGCTACTGTTATTCCTTCACACACAAAATCTGCCTAGCACTGTGTACTTTTTATAGCATTATGAATAGAAAGGCCAAGACACGAACTTTTAAATTTCCATTTTTTTTATTAGACACTAATGTTTATTAAATACGCTGCATACAATGAAACACTTACTTTACTATGTAACTTCACATATATAATCAGATAACAGCAAAACAACGCCCTTATGTATTTATTAATATTAAGTATAAGTGCTATATTCGCGTGTCAACAGACAATATTGCTTCGATATGTAATGGCTAATTTGTGTCATTATTACAATTGTAAATGCGTGTATTTCATAAATATATTATTATTTAAAAATGCAATTGTTATTAAATATAAGTAAATGCATCTGTTAATTTTAACATCCCATTATAACAATCAGTAGTAAAACACGAATGTATTTTTTTGTACTTATTATTACAACCTTATTGAATGATAAAAATAAAACACCCTTTATATTCGTACATGTAAAAAATAAAATATTTAAATAATAATATTGGCTTCAAGTATACGGTTGATAAATAAAATAATAATATATTGACGACAATTAAAAAAATAACTAATTTATGAACCAACGTATCAATCTCATATTCATATTCTGTAATTGATGAAGTAAACTGAAAGTTCACAAATTATTGTTTTGATGAAAGATACCAGAAAATGTAAACAATATTTGTTTCAGTATATTGGTCTAAGCACGCAAGTCAATATATTTAAATTTACAAATAGGCCGTATATTATTGAAAAAAATCCAAATGAACTGTCAGTTAACTCCATATATAAAAAAAAAACGATTGAAAAATAAACATACCCAACGTCTATAAATTAGCTACTTGTTTATAAACATCTGTTTCTTTTACCTTTTCGTTTTTTTTTTGTCAAAATGTTTGATTATGTTTGTTGTGTTGCACTATCTTTTTGACAAACAAATATTTACTGTGAGTATTATTTTGAAACATAAATTGACATAATTTTCGTTCAAAAAGAACTATATCAACATTTATCCAATGCAAAATTTATAAGAAACATGTGTGGTCGAATCTCTCAATCAATTAAATTACGAAAACGAATACTAATAACATAACAAAACAAATAAGCCGGCATTTGCCAGCTTATCGTGGTTCTACCGGCAACAATTCAGGCTTAGGTCCTACCTGTTCATATGCTTCATCCAGCAGCGAGCAAACCAACGCTATGTTCTTGTCATTCAGTTTCCTGCTTGAAGCCAGTCTGATCGATGGTTCCGGGCAACTGTGTTCCACGTCCCTCAGGTAAGCGGCTACAGTGACAGCCACGCCCTTTTCTAGGCAGTAGTTAGTTATGTTCTTGAGATAGGTGTGTTTTAAACGGTCGGTTAAATCCTCTTTCTTGAGATATACGTGTTTCACTGGTGAGAGCTCGTGGCCACGGAAAGTAAAGTGCTTCAGATTTGCTAATGCCCTGGAAAAATATATCGTATGACGTGTAAGGAAAAATGGTTAAAGATAAAATCAAATCTAGAGGAAAAAGAGCAGTAACTACGAAATAAAAGTTTGTTGTGATAGCATTGTGGCGACCTAACGACATCTAACGGAAAATTGTATCAACCAACTCGCTAGCGCCACCAACGTCAGACAGCGGAACTAAGGGTTCTACATCGCGCTAACGAAGTTTCTACAGCCGGTTGACATATTATACCACTTCTAACTTCATCCCAATGGACATCGGTCCCCAGGCAAAACACCCGCCTGAAGAGAGATCTCTCTATTGTCCTCTCTTCCTACAGCATTGTTATTTTTTTACGATAAATATATCTTACTAGCGTCAAATATGACTCGAAAAATGTGACGAAAAGTACTTATGCACAGTTGCACATAAGTGCTGACTCCACTGTGTAAGCACTATGTATACTCGAAACTGTAATTAGATTCCAAAATCCTAACCTCAACCGACGCACATTCGCTGTGATTACTGCATTTTGGTTTAAGTGTAGGTATTTTTATCAATTAAACTGACCCTAATATTACTGGTTACACGAGTTCTCATTGATATGTTTATGAAATAATATTTTAATAAATAAATAATCAAGATGGGAACTGTCAGATTTTGGAATCTAATTCGATTTTCGAGTATAGTAAATGTAGTAATGCACGATCCTACCATCTTATTAATCCTACTAATATTATAAATACGAAAGTTTGTTTGTGTTTGTTTGTTACTCCTTCACGCTGCAACGGCTGGACAGATTTGGATGAAATTTTAAATAGAGATAGCTTATATCCTGGATTAACACATAGGCTTTTTCATCTCAGAATATTTAAAAGGTCTCGAGGGAATAACGACAATCCAAATCTACGCGGCCGAAGTCGCGGGCAGAAGCTAGTCGTAATATAAAAATTTCACAAACTTTTACATTGATAGTTATATATACCTACAGATAAAGGTGTCCTAGAACTTCACGTAAATTTTAAGGAATAAAAACCGGACAAGAGCATGTCTGCAGTGGGTGGGGGCATATCTTACAGACATGGATATTACGCGAAAGGGGTTTTCGATATGCTTTTTGATAGACTTGTTGTTACAAACCCCAAGGATGCGCTAAGCTTATCGTCGACTTAGCTCAACGAAAGGGCAACCAAACGATACGGTTAGTTCGACTAAGCTCTAAGCCTATACCCAAGTCAATACCCTATTGACTGTTACCTTAAAAAATAAAGCTTATTCGAACGGATTCAAGCTGGTTTAACCTCTATGCGCAAGAGTTTAGACTTATTATTGAATTACCTAACAATTGATAGGGTGGCGGCAGGCAGTAGCCGCTTGAGCGAGACGGCTAGAATTCGCCCGAATGCGCAAAAAAGAGATAGGCGATCAATGGGGTAATACCCAGTCAATGCTAAGCGCTTAAATATTAAACTACCGAAACCCTAATGATCCGGGTAAGCTCTATGGATGCGGTTAACTACCTCAAAGGGGTTCAATTTCATTTCATTTCATTTCATTTCAGTTCGCCCTAACGTTAAGGTGACTCAATCATAGCTAAGCACATCGATTGGCTAACCGAATGATAGGCTAAGCCTATTCATAGGGTTAATCAAATGAAGAGGTTTTCCGGTCCCTGCTTAAAATAAATAGAAGTAAATCGAAATCGATTATCACTTCAAAAAATACTCAAATACATGAACCAAAAGGCGATAAACGACCAATACGCGAAAAGATAAGAAATTATTGACTGTTATTCTAAAACGCATTCTAAACCGCTGGAACATTATTGAGATCATTATTCAATATCAAGAGTAATGCCAGATAAAAGTTAACGACTCGTATTTTTCTATTAAACCACTGGGTGTTTTTAACAAGGTGGTAATTGAATAGAAAATGTTAACCTCAACGTCAAATATAAATGTCATTTTTTGTTTGGTAAATGATAGCTCACAAGGGGGTTGGGGGTGGAAAGGTGCAAAACAGAAAGTTCGACTTCGGCACTAATTTGGACTAGGTAGGAGACAAACAAACTAATCCCCACCCTGCCCTGCCAAGCCCTGGGGGGAGTGAGGGCACAACCCGCCTTTTCTTAGCTTAGCTTACTCATACTTACTTATTGAGTTTCTTGGAGTTCTCTTCCAATTCGCCGATGATTTCCGGCTTCGCCTCTAATATGTCAAGGCCTGAGATCGCCGCTTGCGTCAGCATGGGAGGCAGAGAAGCGCTGAAGCAGTAGCCTGAAATTATTCTGTACGTCAATAATAAGCAGGATGTCGGGCATGTTCGCAGAGAACAGGGTGGACGACTTCTTTGCCCCTAGGGCCTCTTATGGAGCAGGCCAGACAGGGTGACAATGGAATGTTAAGGGCTGTATATGAAGGCAGTAAGTTCTCAATATGCGGCCTTTAATATTCCAGATATTAATGTTAATTGATAAATTTAATTTACATAATAAACCTATGTTGATATATTAAGCTTTGTTATTAAATATGGGTGCCTGTACCTGAAATAAATGATATTTAGTTTTTAATTTGATTAATTCCCACTCTGGGAATGAAGGCGTGAGTTTATGTATGTATGTATGTAATTTGATAAATTTCCATAAAAAAACGTACACTTTTTAATGGCTAAGTTTTTTATAATGACTTTTTGAGCAACCGCACACAGTTACTTTCTCCATACTAAGACAACCCCGCGTGCGTTTCCTTACTCAAAAAGTTGTACTGAAATGAAATTTGACATGTAGCTTTAAAAACTTCCTTAGTTCATAGTGATTCTAATCATGCAAGAAAACACTGTTTTTATTAAAAAAATATACATGAATTTAGGGGTTTTTCGTAACACGGACATAAGGGAAATTCAAAAAATCAGATTAAAATGATCCATCAATATCTCGGAAACTAATAATTGCTGAACATACATGGGGGTTAAATCAATAGCTTATTAGCTGCTCTATCACCCCCTTAAAGTTTTGCACCTAACTACCAATCACCCTGTATAACGAGATTTTCTTGTATATTTATACATACAAGAATTGCTCCTAAAAAGGTATTAGATAGATTAGATAAAGGACATACCGAGCCCGGACAATCGCTGGTGCTCCACGATAAAGTGCGAACCGGCGCAGAAGCCCCCGACGCTTGCGAACGAGTGCTCCAACGAGCCCACGATGAGGTCCACCTCGTCGCGGGGGACTCCAAGGTGCTCCGTTAGACCGCGCCCGTGTTTACCTAGCACCTGGGACAAGTTGGGACATAGTATAAAGCAAGGTCACTTCCCGCCATATGTCCCATTAAATAAAATAAAGCAATCACAAACAAATGATTGGCCAAGTGATGTCCAAAATGTTTACTCAGTTTACTTTATTTATGATAAAAGAGTTGTTTTAGCCAAAAACAGTTTACTTTAAGACTAGAAAGTGGTTTACTACGTTAGACTGAAAGTGTAAGAATTAACACAACAATATATACATATATTGAGGTGAATGGCAAAGCCAAACTATTAGCAACACAATAACATCTCTTATACGGCTCGACTGTCGCATTACAAAATGGTGGTAAAGTAGGTCAATACTGTTATGGATATTATAATTTATAGTTGACGCGGCAAACGTTGTTTTGCCTTATAAAGACAAATAATAAAGACAAATAATTTGCAATAAAATAATATTGCGACTATAAATTGAAATGTAAGCTATCCTATCTTTCAAGTTGGGTCGAATTGCACACGCTGTGCAAATCAAATTTAAAATCGGTTCAGTAGTTTAGGAGTTCATCGCGGACAAACAACGTGACACGTAATTTTTATATATATAGATAATATAACTCAGTATTTTTCAAATAACTTTGGTTAGGATATGTCTATTTTATCTCATCTTAAATGCAAATTAATGGTCGGTAGGTATGTAAGGTAGAGTTAGGTACGGTTTCTAGATTTTTTGGTGTTTTTTTAATATGACGTTCATTGAATACAAAACAGACCCATTCCAAAATCAGTCAGTGTTGCATTTTGAAATTAGAAGCTGTTTGTATAAGATTTTCAATGCAAGAGAAAATTATTTTGGAATGTGTCCGTTTTGTATCAATGAGTGATGTATGTATGTACCTTAACCTGATCTAAGGGCAGTTATGCTCAACTGAAAACCAGTTTTGGACAAATGATAACCATTAATGTTAACCATTTTGACATGCTTTACTTTACTTTACTATCCTTTTGCCAAGATAAGTGCGAAACTCAGTAACAAAAATAGTTGCAATTTGTCAAATAGAGCTCTTCCAGACTGTGCAACAAACAAGAAGAGGTTTATATAAACTTACCCCTATAGTAAGGCTCTCATCTAAAATTATTCGCAACTTGAATTTTCGTGCCAGAGCAACCACTTCCTTCAATGGACACATTTCCCCAGTGTTGAAGAACACAGCCTCAGTAACGAGGAATGCTCGTCTCCGAGGATTGAGTTCTTTCTTCTTGGCAGCTTCTGATAGCAGTTCTTCTAGATGTTGCATGTCATTGTGTTGGTAGTAACGGATCGTGCTGCGGGCTGCATCAAAACCTTTTTGAATGGCAAACCAGACTTTTTCATCACTGAAAATAAATATGATATTGTAGAATGATACTAAAATTTAAACAAAATAAGATATTGTTCAGCTACATATTTCAACACTTACCTTGACCATAATCTTGATGTTATTTAAAACAAATACAGAATTTAGTAAACTTACGCAAAAATAATATCCTGCCTCTTAGCATAAGCTGGTATAGCGCTTGCTACCGTAGAGAACCCGTATGAGTAAACACATGTCTCTTCAACCTCTAGGAACTTAGCCAGTCTCTCTTCTAGCTCCAAGTGTACGTCAATGGTTCCGTAGAAGCCCCGGGGCCCACATGAACCTACTCCATAATTGTACATGCACTTTATAGCACTCTCCATTATAGACTCTTCCTTGTCAAAGCATAAGAAACTCGTAGCACCAACATTGAGCTCCTTTTCGTCGATTTTTCCCATTACGGGTGATTCTTCTACTACCACATCGTGTTCAATCAGTGGCAAGTTGTTCCATTCTTTGTAATTACCTGTGGCTAAAGCATCAGTGTGTGGGGAGTATTTCTTGGTTTTTTTAGCAAAAAGAAAGTATGTCGAGCCGATGATTACATGTAAACCGATTACTATGGTCCACCAGCCAAGCTGTAAAGAAAGATTTTTGGTTAACATTCAGTACTGGGCTTAGAAAAAAGAGGGGTATTGTTTTCAAAGTTTTACCACTTCTGATTCTAATTTGTAGTGAAATCGAAAACCGATTCACACAGGTTTTATAAAACTAATTTCTACAAAGAAAGTGCTTAGCTGTAAATCTAAAAGTGCACTTAAAACATGAATCACAAGCATTATTTATCCGAATTGATAATGCGTTTGACCTACCATGTCAGATATATCGTTGAGAATCATTTTGTAAATCTTCCAGTGTCACACTAGTACAAATAAATTTAAAGGATTGCACAAGAATTCAAACAAACTAATAATTTAAAATAAAATAAATTAAAATCCACCCAACGTCGACCGTCAGTCACAGTTTGATCTGACTGAAGTCACTGAATGAAGTCTCAAGTCACAGATTATAAGGTGTCTAACTGAAGTCTGTCTGTCTATCTGACGTATAACTGACAGAATCATACAAACACAGCCGCTCCGTGGTGCCGGATGCCGGAGTCTTCCGGTAACTTTCGGGGAGGGGAGGGAAGATGGCCGATTGAAAAATATTATGGCTTTGTACTTTTCATTTATTCTGATTTTATTAATTACTGATTTACTATACATACTTGACACTGCCAAAATTCTGGCGGAATACCGTTGTGGACCCTATTTTTAAAAAAGAAGAAGAAGAATAAGATGATGCCGGATTGACAGTCTGAAGGCGTTTTTTTCTAAGGTTTTTTAATTTCTTTGCGTTACAAATTTAACATCGGTACTTTATGCACTATTAATGGAATTGGCCGAATAAGGTGAATGGAATCCAATACGATACGTTAGATACCTATGCTAAGGACACAATTTAAACATTCTCAGTTCGTTTCCTCAAGATATATTCTCGATTAATATACATACATACATATTATGTGTTAAAAAACGATTGCCGATAGGTAACTAATTTGGTCGTAACGTCTAAGCAACGCGTTACAACCATAAACATAACAGTTTGACGTTAAACGTTTTTGTAATCATTATAAGAAACTTGATAAAAAAACAGCACCAACCTGTCATTTTTCCAAATTCTCGTATCGTATAACTCAAAACAAAATTTATATACCAGAAAATAAAATAAATAAATAAAATTGATCACCATGAATTTCAGCGGCACATTAAGAATTAACAAATTTGCTTGTTTTATATTAGGTTTCATTATGTTTTTAATAATTTACTGGAGATCTAGTGACGCGAGTCCTGCAGACAAAAACGATCTCGTAAACCTGAAAAATTTGTTAACGGCTGCTATTTATGCTGCAGAGCGTGGTGGGAAGAAGGTTGTTAGTGGGGCGAATGTTAACTTAAATGTGCAGAGTAAGGGAAAGACGAGGGAAGGCCTAAACGATCCCGTTACGGATGCTGATTTAGCGTCTCATTGCGCGATGTATTATAGCTTAATGAACACTTTTCCGAAGCTTTCAATAGTGTCGGAGGAACACGTGAAAGACGGATCAAGCTGCGGCCAGCAGGAGCCCATAAATACCGACTCCTCTCCGGTGGGAAATGAAGCGGTAGACTATCTGATCGACGAGTTCGTCTTCATCAAGGATGTCACGGTCTGGATTGACCCCTTAGATGCTACGCACGAGTACACAGGTTTCTTTTTAAATTTATCTTGAACCACATTTTTTTTTAAATATTTTTACATGTTTTATCTTTTTCTTCTTATATTATTATAAGATTCAAATAGTTTTCTTGCAGTTATAAAAGTAGGTATTAAGATTAACGAGTTTTTCTAACTTACATACATACCGTGTGGTTGCCGGGTTAGAATAGTGCCACTCCATGTCATCCCGTGGATGTCGTAAGAGGCGACTAAGGGAATAAAGGCTTGTAGTTCTGTTAGGCGATGGGCTTGCCACCTGTCACTAATACACTTGGAAACATCTTAGCCTACTTGTGCAAAACGTGGTTACAGAATTATCAAGAAGTTTTAAGACTTGTTGGTAATTCTTTAGCTCTGCCTACCCCACTCTGGGAATGAAGGCGTGAGTTTATGTATGTATGTATGTATACATACATACATTAAATCACGCCTGTTTCCCAGAGGGGTAGGCAGAGACCACTTCTTTCCACTTGCACTTTTTCTAACTTAAGTTTACAATTATGAGCTTTCTATGTTACTTTCTATTAATGATGAAGAAAAAAACATTGTGATGAAACCTGCACATACTACTAACTGAATGTATAATGCCCGGTTTCTGAAGTACTTTTATCGGTGGTTTATCTGTCCGTAAACGCTATTGGTCCGTTAACTTTGACAACTGCGTTTCCGAACAACAACTCAAAGATAAACTCCGTTTAAACTAGGTTTAACTTAACTGACCAAATTATTATTTTTACAAAAATCAACCGGAATTGATGTTGAATTAAGGCATTAACAGCAGTCTACGTATGACAAACTATTAAGATCCATCTAGCGGCAGCGGAAGTAACTATTTATCTGTCAATAGTTATCGAACTGTTCGTAGAGCACTCAGAAACGCACGAAGAGATAAACGTCGTTTAACCTAAACATAACTTTAACGGATCAATAGCTATTAAAGGTTTAACTAGTGACTTCAGAAACCGGGCATAAGAAGGGTAAATGTACAATAGATCTTACATGGTGCAAGTGCAAGTTTAGTTTTATCTCAGGATCATAGTGAATCTCTTTGTGTAAACAAAAAGAAATGTAGGTGTATGTGCATTACACAGATTTACAAAATTAAAAAATAAATAAATAAATAAATATCAGGGGACAATGTCACACCAATTGACCTAGTCCCAAACTAAGCTCAAGGCTTGTACTATGGGTACTAGACAACGATATAAATACTTATATAGAGAAATATATGCTTAAATACATAGAAAACATCCATGACTCAGGAACAAATATTCGCGTTCATCACACAAATATCTGCCCTTACCGGGATTTGAACCCAGGACCTCTAGCTTCGCAGGCAGGGTCACCACCAACTAGGCCAGCGCGATTGATTGAACTAGTGACTAGATGTTACAGTTAATAACTTTTTCATATGTAATACTGTCTTTCTTTTATATGTCCGTACAGAATTGATAACAAAAAAGGAAGTACGCTCTAGGAAATTTTTGACAGACTCCCAAATTATTTTTCATGTTGGGTTAGCCTAGGCATACTGTAATCTAGCATGGCTCTCTAGGCTACTCGCTCTGCCCATAGATATTTTCGATTTATTACTGTCAAAGACAAGAACGGCGATATTATTTAATAGAAATCATATCACCCGCATGACCAATTATTATTAATTATCACACACATATTTCGTCAATAATTCTAGTAAATACTTAAGTCTATCAGTATCTTTAGATTCTTAATAACGGGCTATTCCTATTTTGTCTCCCAGTCTTCACCCTTTTAAAAAAAAAGAATCTCATAGAGACTAGTACACATACGTGACTACGTCAACCTCATGAGGAGACTATTTATATAACAATAATTATGGAGCCTTCAGAGCGAGAATCTCTGGCAATGAAGGAGTGCTTTACAAATTTTTAAATCAGAATAGCATCTCTAGACAAAGGGCGTGTCAGCACTGTATTCACTGAACCATTATGTAAATTCAGGTGATTCGACTTTTATTCTGGTCACATTCCATCAAAAAATGTATTAAGTCTTCGGTTGCATTGCACCTTTCACACAAAAGGGACTGAACTACTTTCATCATTATTTGAAAATATATTTAAAGCAATGTGACCAGATCTTAACCGAAATGCTACTGTGAAATTTAGTTCCGTTTAGTTCCCAGTGGTAGCAAAATAAAAAACAATATTCCCACTTGTTGCCACTGGCACAGATGGTGAACGATTTTATTAAATTGTTACTAACATGCATTTTCTTGGTAATCTATTTTTGAAGCATATTATGATTATGACTAGCATAGAGGCATTCCATCTTAGTCCTCAGGGTTGGCAACGCATTTGCAGTCTTGTGAATGCGAATGTCTATGGGTCACAGTTTCCACTTACCATCAGGTGGCGTGTGTGCTCGTTTGCCATCCCATGCCATAAAAAAAAAAAAAATTAACTGTTTGTTTATTATTTTAGAGCTGTGGTTTTTTGTAATATATTTTGATGTATGATAGTTTTGTGTTATGGTTGGCATGCATGATGCTGTTTTTTTTTTCTATGCACTAAAGGGGGGAAGGAGTTCAAAAATTGAAAAAGACCTTCTTAAACATTTATTTTACAATAACATAAACAGGTTACATTATACGTACATGCATGACAGTAAATTAAAGTTATATTGTGTGTTTATTCTACCACTATCAGGCATTTTTTTTTTGAAAGATGATGGTGTCCTAAAAATATGCTACAACTTGATTCCAGAGGGCCTCTACAAGTACGTAACGACGATGGTCTGCGTGGCGGTGCGCGGGGTGCCGGTGATCGGCGTCATCCACCACCCGTTCCTGCCCGCCACCTTCTGGGGCTGGGACACCAAACGCACTTCCAGCAACATTGTCAACGTCCCATATGTAAGTTCACCATTATCATGGAATCCATACGAGTCTACTTACGCCTTACTTCTCGAGAAGATACAGAAAGCCTTATAAAAAGCCTATGGGCATACTTATATCCCACAAAGTTTTTACATCAGACTCTAGGGTTTAATTCTCTTGAGGTAAGGCGTAACAACAAATTGCTGACAACAATTTGTGGCTATTTGCGCGGTGAGTCCGATTGTCCCGAGCTAGTGGGGCGGGTTGTGAGGCTGTACGTGTCGCAAGTGCCTACTATATGTCTTCGCCCTAAGCCGCGGCCGCTGCTGGCGGTCCCGGCGGCGCGCACCGTGGCCCGCAAGAGTGCTCCGCTACTCCCAGCGCTGACGCTCCTTAACCCTTTGAACACCAAGAACCACTAAAGTGGTCGTGTACTTGTCGTGCCTACGACGCCATCGACCCATATAGTGGTCACAGATACAATGCAAAATAGACTCTAGAATTTGTGACGTAAGGTTGACATTAGCTGTGGCTTTAGCTGTCATTGGCGTGTGAGGACGACGTTTGTATCAAGTCAGAGGCGTTCAAAGGGTTAATGCGTTCCTGGCATCGGCACCCGAATGCGACTTGTTTGATTGTGGATGGAATTTGTGCCGAAAATGTTTGCGATTTGTGAGAAGATGGATGATAGGCAATCGAGTGTACTGATAAAAGTTTATTATTTTTCATTTATTTTTTATTATTATTACTATTCTGTCTTAAAGGGTTCTACTTTTATGACTTTTAAAGTAAATAAATTGTATCGATCTGGTTTTCTCGGCGCAATGGAATGCTGTAATGCCGTGTAATTTTTTTAATAAATGAAAATAATAAGCTAGGTAGCTAAGGGACCTTGGGCGAAACAGGGGGCCCCAAAACTGTTAAGGTTTTAACAATATTTAAAAAATGCGAAGTTATTTTATATAATAAATGAGTAATTGCGGTTCTTAAATACCATTGCCTACAAATATTACTTATCAATTTTAAACAACCGATCCTAATTACTGACCATTTTTATTGTTGTTAACACTTATCGATAAGTAGTTAAATAACGTTTTAATTAAAATGAGTCGCTTTACTTCAAACTCGGATAAATCCATTCAAAAGGACAACGGAATTAGCGTCATTTTTCAAACAAGTTAAGTTTTAAATTCGTATACCAAATTTCAAGGAGATATCCGAGATGGAATTAAAGCGACTCAAATGATGTAGGTACAATTGAAGGGTCCACGGAAAGAACATGACTAGTCACTTTTTTTTGAAAATGAGTTTTGAATCTCAAAATGTAGAGGACGAAATGAACTATTACCTACCACTCAGATTCAGATATAAATCTTCATATAACTTGTATCTTTTCACTCTTAAAAAATCCGCTACACGAAAATTACGTACAAAATGACATGGTTCCTAAATTTCTAATCGCGATATCTCAAAAAGTTACAAATGTGACTAGACATGTTCTTTCCGTGGACCCTTCAATTAATCTTGAAAACTAAACTTTAACTACTGTTATATGAAAGTAAGAATTTGAGTGAAGGTTCTAACAGAGTTCCTCAAAAGTCAATGTTATTTGTCATCTCATGTAAGTCGACGTTCGCGACTTGAGACTTCGAACGCGTAGAGTACAATTAGTTTCCCGCAAGTTTAATATATCCAAAGAACAGACACGAAGGCGTTATGGTTATTGAAATTCAAATCGCGGAATACTACCGACTTCACTACATAGTATAAAACAAAGTCGCTTGCGCTGTCTGTCCCTATGTATGCTTAAATCTTTAAAACTACGCAACGGATTTTGATGCGGTTTTTTTTAATAGATAGAGTGATTCTAAAGGTAGGTTTATATGTATAATACATTCCATGCGGGCGAAGCCGCGGACGGGTCGCTATATAGTTATCATATATACCGTCGATGAAACTGCAAAACCGCGTAAGTAATATCTTCTTCTAATATATAAAATTTCCATGTCACAATGTTAGTTACCGTACTCCTCCGAAATGGCTTGACCGATTCTTATGAAATTTTATTTGCATATTCAGTAGATCTGAGAATCGGCTACTATCTATTTTTCATAAGGTTTGTATGAAACCGGGCGGCGCCGGGCGCGGACAGCTAGTTTTATATAAAGATCAAAATGCACCTTTTTTAATAAGATAGTAAGGTTTATTTTACTCTATCATAAATTTGTTAGTTACGCGGTTTTGTAGTATCACCTCTCATATGTGCCTCATAATTTTAAATCATGATTCTCCTGAAAACGTGTAAAATTGCCTTTTTTAACAAACTGAGAAAAAGAACCCGAAAAGTACCCTTCCCACGGTCAATCCAAAAGTGACTATGTTAAAAAGGAATTCATACAAAAGCTTTTTTTTAACCGCGATAGTGTCACTATCAAGTATATTTTTTTCGTAATTTACTGTGCACGTGCGCTATGTCCAGCAACACATTTTCCTGCTGATAAGATATGCTAAAACATAATTTTATTACAGAAACCTGAAAATAAAAACCAGCCTACAGTAGTAGTGTCTCGCTCACACCCCGGCAAAGTAGCTGAGTTGGCAAAACAAGCATTCGGTCAAAAGACCACAGTAACACCGGCTGCGGGGGCAGGATACAAAGTCATGGGCGTCGTCAACGGCACTTACGACGTGTACCTTCATGCTACAGCTATCAAGAAGTGGGACCTCTGCGCTGGTAATGCTATCATCAAAGCGGTGGACGGCAAAATGACCACGTCCAAAGGTGACCTGATTGATTATTCATCAGCTGACAACGTTTTGGTTAGTGATGGTATTTTAGTGACGAGGTACGATCATAGCTATTATTTGGAGAAGCTTCCGTACAAATCACCAGTAGCCCGTTGAGCAGTGAGTGCGTTTTTTTATTCTTGTTAATCGCTGTGAAATGGAAGTCGAATGTCCCCTGTCGCCAAATTGTGTAGATTTTTTAAGGATGTACATGTTTAAACGTAAGATTCGTGTTTGTTTATCCAGTTAAATTATCATAAGGCAAGGTGGCTCTAGAATCCATTTTCGCACTTTAAAGAAATGGACTTTGAAGATACCTAATCTTCAAGTTAGTTTAACACGTTCACGGACAGTAATAAAAAACCATTTTAATTTGACCCCCGTATTTATGACGCCCATGCTATAGCCGGTATGATACACGACTGCTATAGCATCCGCGTCCATGAACGTGTTAAGTATTTTTTTTCGTTTGGTTTTTTACCTGGGACCTCAAGATACGATTTCTGTATGTTAAGAATAGAGGTTATCCCCGACTGTAGGAATGAGTATCATTCAACAATTTTGCGTACTAATTCAATGATTAATTTAAATAGTTATGGAATAACTGTTTAATATATAAAGATCCCTTCATTCAGAGCAGAAATCTCTTAAACAACCTAACCAATTATTATAAAACCTGATCGAAGAACCTTACAAACTTACAAGATCCCCCTTTTTGTGGGGGGTTTATAATAGGATAACTTGTAAAATTGTATTTTGATGTATTTACTTGACAAATTATTCGTTTTTTCCTTGTAACACCAGTGTATCTCGTGGTCCTACTGATTTTTCCTATTAATAGGACCACGACGGAGACCTAGCAAGTGTACTTTGTTCGTCTCATTTACTAAAATGTAAATCTATACAACCGGCCGAACATATAAACAATTATTTACCATTGTTTCTAGTTACCCGTGTGGTTGCCGGGTTAGAATAGTACCACTCCATGTCTTCCCGTGGATGTCGTAAGAGGCGACTAAGGGAATAAAGGCTTGCAGTACTGTTAGGCGATGGGCTTGCAACCTGTCACTAATACACTGGTAAACATCTTAGCCTAATTGTGCAAAATGTGGTTACAGAATTATCAACAAATTTTTAGAGTGGTTGGTAATTCTGTAGCTCTGCCTACCCCACTCTGGGAATGAAGGCGTGAGTTTATGTATGTATGTTTCTAGTTAAAATACTTCCCGAGACAATATTTGTCTAATACTACAAGTTTGACCATTTCCTTGAATTAGTTTATTATCTGCAAAAAGAAATAGACATAATTTATTAAGAAGCATAATATTTATTTGTTTACTTAGATACCTACTTATCCCGGGTATGCTTGAACTGTTCCTCAAATTATATAGTTTTGGATTTAATTTCGAGGTTATATTTTGTCACTAAAATTTTATAATGTTTGTTAATTTAGATATTTTCTATTTTTTAATATTAACTTCCAAAAGCAATAAATAAAGGTCGAGTATAGGCGTAGAAATTGAAAAAATGTTGTAAGCTAATGAAATAGGGCTGTGAAAAGAATCTTTATTTTATTTGCAATTTTACCTTAAACTTTATTGGTTGTTAAGAAAAGTTTTGATTATTTATGTTTTTAGATTTTAGCTTTTTTGCATAATTAAACTTTAAATTTTAAGAACAGTTATAAGTTCTACCCTTTTGTTTCCTTTTTTGTATATTACGTGGTAAGTACTTAATCATATCAATTACTTGTATTTGGTGCTCTCTTGGATTATCTTAATTTATTTCGTAGCGTAGTATTTTTAAAAGTTGTAAAATAAAACTTAAATCAGATTGTAATGACCAAAGAGCGGAATTCTTCATAGCAAAAATCAAACTGTCAGAGGGATTGACCTAACTGTTTTATCGACTTATCGATGTTACGGAATAATATCGCATTAGGTATCCATAATCAACTTAAAAGATTATTCTGTAACATTTGACGTCTTTGATAAGTAAACCTAGATATTTTTCTAGCACGAACGATAAGTTAGAAGGGAAGATGAAGAAAACATATTTAGTACAGATTTAGATTTCGACTTTGTTATTTTGAATGAAGATTAGTTACCTACTCTTAGCAATATTTGTTTTTAATTTTTAATGATAAGTTTCATATAGAAAATTAAAATAAAAGTATTTTCTGTTTTATTCTTTACTATTATACTAAAATACAGTGGCGGTCAGCTAATTAGGGACACCGTTAATTTGTTTGTGTATATCCAAAAGCCTGATTTCATTACTTAACTTTGTTTCATTAAGTGACAAATATTTATCGATAAGTCGATAAAAAAGTTAGGTCAATCCCTCTGACAGTTTGATTTTTGCTTTGAAGAATTCCGCTCTTTGGTAATGACTAATTATGGTGATATAATATTCTACCATATTCATTGTTTTAATAAAGGCCCTATGTATTTTTACTTTAACTTGCATTGTTAGGGTTTCATACCAATATGGTAAAATAAGGAATCCTCACGATGGGTCGTTGATGTGTTTTTGTATGTAACAGCTGTTTCGCAACTACAAAAGCTATCAAATTTAAAGAAAACACTTGTCTTATCAAAAATTACAAACTGAAAAGGGAAAAAAATCGTTTATTCCCACTAGTTCAGTTGAATGAATTAGTGGGATTCTTTTTTTCGTTTGTTCTGTTGACTAAACTTGGCCAAAATGTGTATCATAAAAGAGGGGTTATTCCCACCTGTTACCACTGGTAACAGCAGGGATTTTTTTTCCAACCTGTTACCACTAAAGTACTCGTTGGTAACAAGTGGGAATATTTTTCCCATTTGTTACCACTAAAATATTTGGTGTTAACTACACTTAAATCATTTGGTGGTAACAAATTGGTGGTAAGAGGTGGGAATAACCCTAAAAGAGAGGTAGGTTTATGTTATGTTTGATGTTTAGCAGGCCCAAAGGGCCAAAAATACCCAGAAATAGCTTTCAATTTTCACGTTTCAAAAATAATCACGTACTTTTAAAGATCAAGTGAGGTCTTTGCAATTATTTATAGACTAGATCATTATTTACATATTAAGTTTAAGATGAAATAACTATGCATTATACGTTATTTTTAATATAAGTACGCTTGGTGAATATTGAGCTTGTGTCAATCAGTACTAATTTGTTTACATCGTTCAAAAGTTCTATTGACTGGGTGGTTTAGCACTCGGCTATTACCCCTGGTCCCACCAACACGTCCCCCTGGTGGGTCCACGGGTAATTTTTTTTACCCGTTGTCCTATCGTTCTAAACAGTGATCGTCAGTGGGTCTACGGGTAATTTATTTTTACCATGGTCCCACTGCTCTTTTTGACGGAGCCCTGCCTCACGGCAGGGCTCCTATTTCAGGGCGGTTTGCCCTCCGGGCATTTATAGATACCTAACGAACCTAACCTACCTACTTTTGCGGAATATAAATGATTTCTGACGAAAGCGGAAATGCACGGAACTAATGAGATTATAAAATAACAAAATAGCTATAATTTTTAATGAATGTTTACCACATAGTGCGGTGGGACCATGGTAAAAATAAATTACCCGTAGACCCACTGACGATCACTGTTTAGAACGGTAGGACAACGGGTAAAAAAAAATACCCGTGGACCCACCAGGGGGACGTGTTGGTGGGACCAGGGGTAATAGCCTTTAGCACTTCGGGCCTACACCCTAAACATAACCTAAACCTACTTCATATTTATACTATGCAAAATTTGGTAGCACAGGGAGGAAGTGATTTGAAACTAGTTTGTTTTTTCCAACTTCGTGATTCGGCAACATTATATTTATCAAGATTTATAATCCCCAGGGACCAAGCTCTAATGTAAGCTATTGTCTATTTAGGCTATAAGGCCGACTGATCACAAATTGAAGTACTTTATAAAGTCAAACATGACGGATTTACCGTCAGAAGCACTAAAGGTTAATATGAAAATAAACAACACAACAGGTTTAACTTTTTATTTCAATAAATTAAGCAGGTTGTTTCAATACAATACGCGCAAGCTCCAACAGTTCATCGCTAATTTTGACAGTAGGGCACGCTGTCACTAGTCTAAGGTGCGTCCTTACCGTCGCGTGCCTCAATAATAACCTCGGCCACGCACCCAAACCATTACATCACTCCACTGGTCTCAGTTTAAAATGTTTTAAATATTTGACACAACAATTGCACAAAATAAATTTAATTGACGTTTCTATTAGCAGCACGAATTGCGTGATGGTGTCTAGTGTCTAGCATTTTCGATAAAAAAATCCCTTGGCGGAGCGTAGGAACTTGACCTTGACTGCAGTGTAAAAACCTTTAATGACTGTTATACTCTATGTCATTTAACTCATTTATAATTAAGTCTATGAACCTTATATCCCGTTGACCCATAGGGCCTTTTCGAATGGGAAATACAATTTTTCGAAATAAGGGCGAGAACTTTTAAGTAACTTGTACTTCAACTAATCAGTAAGGCTTATAATTTAACCTTAAGAAAGACACCATAATTAAATATAGAAGTCGGCACTCACACAGTTAGAAGGCAGAGTACATTTTAACCTTACGGATACATATAAAGTTTTTTTTGTGCAGTCAACCATGATATGACTGCTATATCCGCCAATGGCATTAAAAAGGTAGTCTGTAGTAAATTAGAAAATGTAAGAAATTGACATACCTACATAACAAACCAATCAACAGATTTTTGAGTAGCGGTTGCTCTTTTGACGAATACCAGAGACAAATTAACCTTTTCAACACCAATGACGGATAAATCCATACTGCAGGTTAACCATAAACGGTTGGGTCTAAATAGGCTTTGCTTGTCAAAATGTTTTGGCGTGTAAATAACGACTTTAATATTAAATATGGCGGCGGTAAAAAGGTCAACCTGTCACACTAACAAAGTACAGTCGAGGACAAAGATAAGTATACTTTCGCACCCTATTTTAATGGAATAAGGTTGAAAACTGTATACATAATATATTTGTCCTATAGTGTACCTGCTCCCATTTGAACCCACTCGGGATAGGTTCGATTGGAATACTCTACTTAAAAGCACGCGTGAAATAAAAAAAACTAGAAAATATACGCTTTTTGTATAGACATATAAAGACATAGGGAATTAAGTATCTGTGGAATAATTATTAATAAGGCTAAAAATCTATATACAAAACAGTACGGGTGCCAACACAACTAAGTCGCATTGTTTCTCGCTCGGTCTTCCTCTGTCCAATGTGTAATGAAAGAGATACACTGAGCGACAAGTGAGAAAATATACGTTGAGCTAACCACACAGTCCATAGCTGAGTTTGATCGTGCAACTAACTATCATAAGTCATCGTAAACATCACTGTAAAGTGTAAAAATTCAGTTGTTACGAACGCGTAAATTCCATTAGTTTCTATAGTGCAAAGATCAGGTTTGGCATGACTTCTCGGTTTTTTGGCCTCAAAAGTGGAATGTTAACACGTTCCCTACGTTAACTAAATTATACGGGTTCTAAAACAATTATGTTGACTTTACAATTACCACAGCACAAACAGTAGTTCGTCTTCAAACAAAGGCATATCGCTTGCTTGCATGTGTGCGTGGCTCGTATGTACGTGCCGCGAGCTACCACAGGCAAACCCAACAGGACGGACCGAGCCGGTTCAGTCAGGAGCTCCGTCGTCGCGTTTGATTACGTGCGTATCGAGCGATGCGCATCGCCCGACGCAAAGCGCCCGAGCGGCAATAAGTAACAGAAACTCCCAAAGGGCCGGAGACGAACTACTTTTATATTTATACTATGCAATTACTAGAAAAAACCGGTTGTCTTGTTATTTTAACCATACATAAACCTAGTGCTCTCGTGTACACTAAGACATCGCAGTGAGGTATGAATACGAGACTCGGTATGATAAATGGCTTCCACTGAAATATCCAATAAATTGAGTCATACCGACTTTTAAGGCTATGTCGGTATCAAACTAGTAGCTCAGACAACACAATTATTTGGATTAATCAACTTTTTTGTTCTAAACCGATTTTTCTACAAAAAAACACACAAGACAAAAACTGGGGCTTTGTTTTCCAACAATGTTGCAATTATTAATATTTAATAAGTTGCGAAGAAACTTTCCATTTTTCCAAGTAGTTTAAATAGTGTAAGAAAATTGTCATTACCTTACGGTATATTTAAACTACTTGCAAAAATCAAAAGTGGCTAGTTTCTTTGCAAGTAAGTGTATATCATTCTAACAAAAAGTTGATTTATCCATTGATAACACTATTTCACCAAAAATCCAAACTATTAAATGAATCCAAGTATATTACAAGCAAACAGGTACATCGTATTACACATGCGTTTTGATCCATAAAAAAAATTCGGGAAACAAATTTCAATTACGTTTCACCACTGGTTTCACAATCGCTTTAATATTTATAACAAAGTTTCTTTTGGTACTGAGTTACAGACAAGTTCATTAATGCCGAAGTTCCAAGATATATCCATAAACTTGGCGGTACTAGGTAGGAAATCCCATTGTTTATAGCTCATTGCGAGTAAAAAATACTAGATCTTATAAAACCGAATATAACAAGCCGATGACCTGCAATTAGGCAAAAAAACGTAGAGGCCAGAAACACCTAGATATTTTATAAACCTTTTTTTCCTTTAATTAGAAAAAACTACTTCAATATGTATTGTATTATACACCGTGTTTTTATTGATTTACGATAACTTCGGCATATTACTAGGTACATCCATAGAAACTAAGTGGTAGATTCTTTTTTTTATATTGCAAAAAAAAATATTTTTTTTTCTATGGAGCTAAGTTCATTTAGTTACTTTGCTCCATAGTTTTTTTTTTTTTTTTTTGCAATATAAAAAAAAAAAATCTACCACTTAGTTTCTATGGATGTACCTAGTAATATGCCGAAGTTATCGTAAATCAATAAAAACACGGTGTAGTAGGCACGCCGAGTTTATCTTTTTACGTTTCGTAGTACACAAATAATTCATGGTATATATCTAGATGTTCCCAATAAATCTATAAATATATACAACTCGAATATGACTGACAATTTTAACTGAAACTAAGCAGTATATTTGATTTCATATCCTATTATGCTACTTACAATTATTTAGCACTGACAAAATACATTTCTTCGTTAGCTCCCGGTTGTATTTTGTGTTGTTTTTTGGTCTCACTGAATGTTGTTTAATTTAATGTTATTTAATTGCACAGAATTCCCTGCCTTTTATTTCCACTGAAACAACATCCTTATATGTATTAAATTAAAATTACTATGTATCAATTCGATATTAAAATTTAAATTTCATAGAATTTCTGACAAATTCACATTATGCACAAACTTTTTAATTTAGACGAGTAACAAATATAATTGTTTACCCATTTAACATCAGCTTTCTTACTAGTGACATAAGTGTAAAAGAGACTAGACTTACTCTTTGAGCACAGAAATACCCTTTCTAGCTACATAATAAACTTTATTTTCGTAGCTCAAAGATACACCAGTCACTAATATCTCTTCAAGCGAGAGATCAGCCTTGAGGCTAGCCTTTAATACTACTCCAAGAGCAAATTTTGCACTGTGATAAGATTACTCACTTTTATTGCCAAGGGCTCTGATTCTCGTACAAAATGGACTCGCCTAGCGGGTTGGTGGCAGTTAAAGTGCTAAAGAAATTGACTCTTCCAAACAAACTAAAACATGCACAGAGTAAGTAACACGGAGAGTAATAAAATATAGGAATACTCTCGAGGGAGTAACTTGACCTGTAATTTTGCAGCTTCTATTGTGACACCACACAGGAGAAACTGCATTGTATTACTTCCTCTCCGCAAATTTTGGTAAGTACACCCATTCCGACTAAATTCAACTTATTATAGTACAACAGAACCGACATTTCTCTGGTCTTAGAGCCGTTCCCAATATTCAATCTACAGTTAAATATAACTTGTTGTTAGTGACCAGCGACCTTTACACTGCACAGAGGGTATAGAAAAATACTGATGAATAAATCAAATTTAATTTCATATCCCTACACTTTTGAGCAACATTTATATTGTAATCGCGTTCTCGATTTTTTCAAGCTGGAAATCGATCTGGAACATTTCGTCGATTAAATTGCAAAACCGCGTAAGTAACATTTTAAATAAGGAGTAAATTGCACCCTTTTAATAAGACCGTAAGGTTTATTTTGCTCTATCATGAATTTGTTAGTTACGCTGTTTTACAGTATCATCTTTGGGAAAATTCGTTTCCAAACAAGAGGACGCCTTCAGGTACTATTAGCCCTTCGTCTGTGTTCGTTTAGGATCCTGTCAAGACCGTCGTCTGAGTGTGTTAAGGATCCTTATCATTACTACTTCTGCCTATTTTCGCGATTTTATGCCGTATATATTTTAGAGAAGGGTTCTAATTTGCTTGTAGAAGAATCTTATAAATTAAATCTTCCATAGATTACATTCAGTAGTTCCAAACATGGAACCAATTGGGAGCTAGGAGCGATTAAACTCGGTCACGTGACAGCGATGACGTCACAGTGACACAGACTCGGGGTACAAATTTTTCAACGCCTACACAGACAAGGGGTTAATCAGGACGCTTCATCTCTACATAGTATAAATACAAAGTTCTTTCCCGCTGTCCGTCTGTATGTGTGTACGCTTAGATTCTTTAAACGACGCAACGGATTTTAATGCGGTTTTCATCAATAGATAATGGCCTAGAAAAAACTCAAATAACTTGAAGCGAAGCGAGGGCAGCTCGCTATTATTATATAATTATCATATCATGATTCACCGGTCTGTTTTTCTACACTCAAGGCGCGATTTTCTTCATTAAGGCAAAATGTAAGATATTTTTCCATCTTCAGTAGGACCAGTAGCACCAAACAAGAGATATTTG
Source organism: Acleris emargana (assembly GCA_927399475.2). Lineage (NCBI taxonomy): Eukaryota > Metazoa > Arthropoda > Insecta > Lepidoptera > Tortricidae > Acleris > Acleris emargana. The sequence goes on from OV656846.1 coordinate 2,366,585, forward strand.
ATATTGGGAACAGCTCTAAGTACACTAGGTACAGCTATGAATACCATCTGTGTCCGGCACAGTGTGAGCCCTCTACACAAAGTACAACCGGGCGAAACTGTCAATTTAGTCGCCCACGGTACCGCACTATATACACGTGTGTGAACACTTACGGACACTTGTCACATGCCCAGATTTATCGTCCATGCTCGATTAAGCGACGGATGGTGGTTAGACAGAATCGTCTGAAACAAGGGGCACTGTTATTTTTTACGAAGCAGCTAGCTAAGAGTACTGTAGCGGTTAATACCCCGAAATTAAATCCCAGTCGCAATTTTTGTCATTTCATAAATCAATTTCACAGAGTCGACCGTGGAGCTCCTATTTCAGGGTGCTCTGGCCCTTCGGGCCTGCTGCAAAACTAATATAACCTAAACCTACCCTATAACCTAAAATTTGCGACTGGTATTAATTCAGAATGGAAAATATGCGACCAGAAAAAATTAAGAATGGGGAAAAAACGAATGGAAATTTAAATACTAGAGAAAATAAATTTCGGGGGATTAACCACTACAGTCCAAAATGGGATTAGGAAATTTTCCGTTTGGTAAAAATGAAAAATGGGGAAAAAAACGAATGGAAATTTAAATACTGGAGAAGGTCGCTACAGTGGCTAAGAGGGATGCCATGTGAGCGTTGCATCGTCGCCGCAGTGTTGTTCGAAATATAAATTAGAACGATATGCCACACGACGCGTTGAAACACTTGCGTCGCTTTATGTGGAAATCTAGCATGGCAACGCTCGTGTGGAATCGCTCTTACGGCCAAACCCTATATTCAAACCGAGGATAGATAAAGCTTACTTCGGGTTAAAATTTGACATTTGCCCATACAAAATGTGTCAAATTTTAATCCGAAGTAAGCCTATCTGTCCGCGGATTGAATATAGGGTTTGGCCGTTAGTTGGTAGTTAGCTATACCAGTGGGCCTAGTATGGTTGTGTTTATCGCGTGACAAAATGTGGATAAAGCAACCGTCACTCTCGTACTTATATACGTGTCCGAAAGTGACGATGTTTTATCCACATTTTGTCACGCGATAAACGCAGCCATATTACGCCCCCAGGTACCTACGGTCCCGGGTAAGGAAAAATATTAGTACGTCGTTTTCTAGTACATAGTACAAGTCTAGACCTTGGTCCATCTGTGAGTCTGTGCGTTATCAGGTGCGTAAAATTAGCCAAGACATCACATGTTATGGAGTTGTGTCGGGGAGTTTTCACGGGGAACTTCTAAGTAACAAAATAAACTAAACCAACTCACCATGATACCACCATTTCGTTTTCTTAGGATTTTTGCTGCAGGTTTTTACGTAAAATGAATTATCGGGTGGCCGCTTCTGAAATTAGAAACAATATTTTTTTGTATCTTAACAGCTGGCTTCGTCGTAAGTGTACGTTTTTGGACAAGACATTAAATGAAGACTGCTATTTTTGTACTAGGTACAGTCGCCTAGTCGGTAGGATGCTTAAACTTTGTTAGCAACGGTCATCATAGAGACGATGGAGGGACAGATGAACTGCACGGAAAGCGCGGGCGGCCAGCCGTCTGTAAGACATTCTGGCAGACGCGACTCATTACCTTTTTGCAGCTGCTGAGCATAGAGACGATGAAGAGACAGACGGACTGCACGGAGAGCGCGGACAACAAGTCTTCTGTAAGGACGGCAGGCAGACGCGAGTCATTACCTTCTCCTTGCAGCTGCTGAGCATAGAGATAATGGAGACAGACGGACTGCACGGGGAGCGAATGTGACCAGTCGTCCTTGAGGTTGGACAGGCGACTCATTACCTTCTACTTGCAGCTGCTGAGCTGAGCATAGAGACGATGGAGAGACAGACGGACTGCACGGAGAGCGCGGGGGACCAGTCGTCCGTGAGGATGGACAAGCAGACGCGACTCATTACCTTCTCCTTGCAGCTGCTGAGCATAGAGACGATGGAGAGACAGACGGACTGCACGGAGAGCGCGGGGGACCAGTCGTCCGTGAGGATGGACAAGCAGACGCGACTCATTACCTTCTCCTTGCAGCTGCTGAGCATAGAGACGATGGAGAGACAGACGGACTGCACGGAGAGCGCGGGGGACCAGTCGTCCGTGAGGATGGACAAGCAGACGCGACTCATTACCTTCTCCTTGCAGCTGCTGAGCATAGAGACGATGGAGAGACAGACGGACTGCACGGAGAGCGCGGGGGACCAGTCGTCCGTGAGGATGGACAAGCAGACGCGACTCATTACCTTCTCCTTGCAGCTGCTGAGCATAGAGACGATGGAGAGACAGACGGACTGCACGGAGAGCGCGGGGGACCAGTCGTCCGTGAGGATGGACAAGCAGACGCGACTCATTACCTTCTCCTTGCAGCTGCTGAGCATAGAGACGATGGAGAGACAGACGGACTGCACGGAGAGCGCGGGGGACCAGTCGTCCGTGAGGATGGACAAGCAGACGCGACTCATTACCTTCTCCTTGCAGCTGCTGAGCATAGAGACGATGGAGAGACAGACGGACTGCACGGAGAGCGCGGGGGACCAGTCGTCCGTGAGGATGGACAAGCAGACGCGACTCATTACCTTCTCCTTGCAGCTGCTGAGCATAGAGACGATGGAGAGACAGACGGACTGCACGGAGAGCGCGGGTGACCAGTCGTCCGTGAGGATGGACAAGCAGATGTGCCCGTTGGAGTACACGTGAGGGTGGATTGGGATGTTGTTGCCGATAAACGTTACCTGCAAATACCACATCAATCTAATTAAATATTTACATTATGGGTGGATCAACTTTTTGTTGTTGTTATTCTGTCCCGTAAGCCAGGAGACAACAGTGATAGAGTTTCTTAGAAATAATGTTATAATATATACTTCCAGCACACTCAGGAGAAAGGCCATAAAAGAATGGGTGTGTAATTGCCAATAAAACAGTTTTTTAGTGGACTTATATCCTTTGAAATCATAGTTTTAAAGAGTGACCCAGGAGACGTCACCATGGCAACGAGCTACAAAGAAAAGTTGATTGACCCTTATACATAAATCAAAACGCAAATACTAAGCTACCCTGCTTTGCCCACAAAGTTTAGACAGGTCAATAAAGGTTGCTAAAGGAGCCCCTTCTGCCATGGGAAAATGAACTTAGAAGACTATCGCTAACTTTTCAACTTCTTCGCTTTTCGGTGGAACCGTTTTATTTATATCTAAAGTCAGAGGACAAAATTAAATATAACATGTGACATTTCTAGTGGTAAGGTATTTTTTTAATGCTTTTTTTTTAAAGTTATATATTGAAGGATTTGCGAGTTAAATTATGACATTTATGCTATAAAATCTTAGATCAAGAATGACTTAAAGCCTACAAGCCCTCGCTTTATCCTTGTAATCATACATATAAGTATCAAACATTTCAGAACGACAACTATTTCCGAGGCACATATATGGCCGTCCATCAAAAGGGTTCTTATCGTGGCAGGCTGTTACGCCGTTGTTATAACTTTTACCTATTATTTGTATAGTTTCAAGAATTAGAATAGTGTTACCGCCAGCTGTAATAAGGGCCCGTTTGATTTGGATGGTCATATATTACTGACGAACTACAAATTCTAGCTCAGACCCGATCTCACGAATAAGACTTTCAGCGGTTCCGTAGAAGTAAATCTCTCCATTCTCCGCACAACAAGAAACGGGACACTAATTACTTTAATCGTCGAGTCCATACATCTGTACTGACAAGTTAACATATTATCGTCGATGATACTGAAAACAGCGTAACTAACAAATTTATAATGGAGCAAAATAAACCTTACTGTATCATTAAAAAGGTGCATTTTGCTCCTTATTTCAAATGTTACTTACGCGGTTTTGCAGTTTCACCGACGATATAGCACATTTGTTGACAACATACATACAGGAGCAATTAACCCAATAGGTTTTGTTTTTGTTTTTAGCTTTATTAATTACATTCAAATAATGTATTTGTAAAACATAGGTGTAAACATAGATGTAACATCGGGTTAGTTAAGAATACTATGTTTCGCCGATAGGCATACAAATAGCTACATTGGTTAGTTATTCTGGGCCTCTATTCAACACGGTAAAAACCATAATATCGTGTTTGAGCTGTTATCATATGGTCACCGTTTTGTTAGCCGTTTTAATTTAAATAAGTTTAGTTTTAACTTTTAATTGTAGTATCTACAGGATCTCGACAATTCTCGTGGAATTGCTTAAGGTTTTCCTATCAATTGCTCGCGCAGGCGCTCATAACAACGTACTCAAGCTAATTGAGTAAACACGAATAAATACATAGTAAGTGTAATGTAGCGGCCGAGCACACATTAGGTCATCGATTAAATAAAACGCCGGGCAATACTCATAAATAATGTAAGTTTTTTTACTTATTTCAATGAAATAAGTCTGTGCCGTTTACACAGAAACTAGAATTAGTGTTATTGTGTTTTACACACACTTCTGTCGGTTCTGATTTTAGACCCGGGTATTTGTTTCGGAATATTTAATTACGTTACTTATGATCACAACATGGTACTATCCGTACTATGGAGCTGGAATGATGATGGAAATAGAAGGTGGCCATAGGAACTCCTCAATGGCACATAAATCCGCCGAGTTTGGACTTATTTGACTCGTTGACGTAGATGGAGTGACGACCTTGTAAGGATCGCGGGAACGCGGTGGATGCGAAAAGCACAAGACCGGTCTGAGTGGAGAGCATTGGACCGGCTTATGTCCAGCAGTGGACGTCTTTCGGCTGACATGATGATGAAGATGATGCAATAAAGCTTGTAAAAATAGTAAATTGATGTGCGGAAAGTTAAGTCATTTTACACGAGTCCTGAGAATACGACTTAGATGGGTGAAGACTCGGGACGAGTGATAATTACAGTTCCACGAGTGTATCAAACGACGTTATTTAATACATTTGCGAAAAATATACAATAAAACTAAAATTATTTATTTTATTTATTTATTTATTTTATGGCATAGGAAGGCAATCGAGCACACAGGCCACCTGATGGTAAGTGGAAACTGTGACCCATAGACATTCGCATTCACAAGACTGCAAATGCACTGCCAACCCTGAGGACTAAGATGGAATGCCTCTATGTTAGTCATTTCACCGGCTGTCTTATCCCCAAACCGGAACACAACAATGCGAACAATGCTGCTTGGCGGTAGGTTAATGGATTAGATGGTTGTACCAACCCGGACGGACCCTGCACAAGGTCCTCCCACAAGGCAAGTTAAACGGTAATTCTTAGTTTGATAAAACTTCAGTGCAATTTGAAAAAATAAGGGTCATATTAAAGGTCTTTCCGGGCAAGTTTACAGTTAGACAAAGCATAAATTTTTGAGCAACTGTATTGAATATTAAAATTTAATGTTAGGTTATTTTTATTTCTCTAACCTGGCTTAGCAAAGTTATTCTAATGGTACTAGACTCACTGCACAGTTCAGGAGGAACGCAGACAATTTCAAAGCAGTTAAAGCAGAGGCTATCAAATACTTATTTAAATAAATAAACGTTGCGATCTTGATACTCTCAAGCCATGTTGATTTTAACCAGCTTCTTATAATCTTATCTCATGTATCCAGTAGGTAATCTCAAGCAAATTTTAAACAAAAACAATGCTGCTCCTTATTCTTCGAACTGTACTCTATTCCTAATTCCCAGTAACGTTTGAGGTAGTGAATGTTTCGTAACTAGTCGACGGCATCACTAGTAAATATTTTGCATCTATAACTTCCGCTACAAATTACTTGCAGAGGTGGCAAAACATAATTATGTTATTGTTACATAGATCAATAATGAATTTTTCCTACTCCTGTACTTTTATCTGTCATTTATATAGTCACGAACACTAATATAAGAATATAGATAATATGTCCGCAGAACATTCCGTAGAAAAGTCTATCTAGTCCCCTTAACAGCACTTGTGCTTTTTTGAGCCAAAACGATATGCCTAGCTGCCAAAGCTTACACCTAGGTTAATTTGACCAATCAAAATACTTCACCAAATTAAACCAACAATCACAATACACATTGACTGTCAATCGGAACGTTAGGTTCTTTTTGGTATGTAAACTCTTTTACTAATTTAACTCTTTAAAAAAACATTTTATTTGGTATCAACCAACCAGAACGCAGCTATATTAAAATCGACCAATCAGGTAAAAGAATTCATTTCTCAAATCATTAGGGTTTTTTAGTCCCTATTTCACAAGTTAAATCGATTGTGCAACTTTAAAAAAAAAAATGAAACCTGGCAAGTGCACATCAATTTAAAAACAAAGTTAACCATAGACACATATTTTGTTGTTTTCGAATGTTTCTCGCTCGTTTGTTGTTCTGTGCTTCGTTCGTTCGTATTCTAACCTAGGTACTTATATTAATTTAATTTTGCATTTTATTTGAAACCTAGTCGTAGAAAAAGTATTGTATGCAACGGTGTATAACTAAGTCAAAAAATACTCGTGGCGTCTTGCTTTACGATCGAACCACACCACTCGTCTTTTTTGATCTCTCTTATACAACTGTTGCATAAACTACTATAATGCATATTTAGCATGCATGTTATGTCATTGTTCCACGCGATAGACCTGACCTTTACAATACTTATGGACGGTAAAATCTCAAAACCCTTTTTTTATTTTTTTTATTTTTGCAATTATGTCATTATTCTATTGGATGAGCGAAATGTATAACATTTAAAGTCCTCTAAACCTTCTTTCAGTCGTAACACAGTGGAGCAGCTTGTCTGTCCTGTGTTGCCTGTATTTATTGCAAAAATGTATTTTTTCTAGTTTTGGATATTGTATTTGTACCTGTACTAACAATTAGACTAGGTTATAAAAAGAAGTAAGTGGCTTAAATTAAACTTCATTTAACTTGTCTTAATGTACAACAAAAAAAATGATTTACCCCAAACTAAGCTCTAGGCTTGTACTATGGGTACTATACTAGGCAACGATAAACTTACTTATATAGATAAATAAATACATACTTAAATACATAGAAAACACTCAAGACTCAGGAACAAATACTCGCGCTCATCACACAAATATTTTCCTGTACCGGGGATCGAACCCGGGACCACTAGCTTCGTAGGCAGGGTCACTGCCGACTAGGCTACCGCGTCGTGATCAAAAGGTACCTCTTTGGTTTTAACATAAAGTATTGTTTGTTAACTCATCCACCATTACTGCCGAGTAAATATCAGTTATCGTAACGTTGACAATACAATAACATGTCAAAATCAATATTGTTTTAACGAGTAGAATACTGCCCTCCTAAGCTAAAACGCAGTATGTCAGATAAAATTCCTGTAGCAATATCAACCTAATTACTAGACCCCGCTATCGGAGGTGCAAAATGGTAGCTGTCAAGTTCTTAGGGATGGGTAAAAATTATTTTGAAATACTAGCTATATGTCGATAATTATAGCTATATGTCGATAATTTTTCTTTGCCATAATGAGAGTCTAGGACATTAATTAAACGTGTTTATTTTATAAAACAGGACTATTTATATAATTACAAAATGAATGTGTTAAACATTTTTCATTTTTATAAATAAAATTCTTCAATATTTCATAATTACTAACAAATTATCGTTATCTTCATAGCACGAACCATTCATATATAAATTAAAAATTAAATAATTAATAAATGTCTCTTAAAGGGATATCGTATTGTCAATGAACGATCAGTTTTTTTTCAGTTTCTCTGCAATAATCTAGTGCAGTCACGATTAATTTATTCAACAATAAACCCAATATATCTGAGCACTATTTATTTTTATTTACATTTCTGATGACAATGATTATCATGGATTCCAAAAAATCTAAAAAATGGTATAGGTACATATATAAAACGAATTGTAGGTACAGATAAAGTAAGAATATCGATATCGACATCATGAATATTTTTACCCATCCCTAAGAACTTGACAGCTACCATTTTGCACCTCCGATAGCGGGGTCTACTAATTACTAAGAGAAGAGAACTAAAACTGCTTAGGTTATTAATTTTTGGATACTGATTAATTGCTTAGGAGGGCAGAATATAGATCCTGCTATAGCGTAGTCGTAGTTTTTTCCCTTTCATTGGTTGACTTACCTCTGGGGAATCGAACGGGTATTTGTGTGTAAATTTGAACTGCAGGACGAATTTCTCGCCCTCGTATAGTGTGCCGGGAACTCCTTCCATATGAACTGTCCACCTGTGGGCAGAACGGTTGATAAGTAACTACAGCATCGATGATACATCCTTACGTCTTTTTGTTACATAGTATAAAGGCTCAGTTTCATTGGTCGATAGTCCGCATGCTTGTAGAATCCATTGGAGGATTGTTTTAACATTTTTGAGCCGAGAGCTATTGCATCGACGCAATGTATCACGAAAAGGCGCAAAGGATTTTGATGCGGTGTCTTTACATCGTATAAAACAGTTGCTTCCCGCCGTCTTTGCCTCTGTATGTTACGCTTAGAACCATTTAATGCTGTATTCATCAATACAGTTTTTTTTTATGGCATAGTAAGGCAAACGAGCACACAGGCCACCTGATGGTATGTAGAAACTGTGACCCATAGACATTCGCATTCACAAGACTGCAAATGCGTTGCCAACCCTGAGGACTAAGATGGAATGCCTCTATGCTAGTCATTTCACCGGCTGTCTTATCCCCAAAACGGAACACAACAATGCAAACACTGCTGCTTGGCGGTAGGTTAATGGATAAGACGGTGGTACCAAGCCGGACGGACCCTGCACAAGGTCCTCCCAAAAGTAATAAATAGTAATGCAAAAGGAAGGTTTTTATGTACAACAAAATCTAGGTTTATGTACAGTCAACCAATTTGATTCCTGGGCCACTATGTCAACGTGTCGTTGTTAACTAAATCGTAGGAGTCTCTTACGTTTGGTTGTCAATGTCACTAAGATATGGTGGCTTGGAAATTAAATTGGTTCACTGTACGGGCAAAGCGAAGCGAAGGTTAGATAGTATAAAACAAAGCCGCTTTCCGCGTCTGTATACTCCATACCATTTAACTTATCTTATTTAGTAAACACTTTAATAACCTCAAAATGTTCCCTATTCGGCTAAAATTACAATTTTGTCTAATAAAATCTGGGAAATAGTGTGTTAAATGTGGTCTCTGGTTGCTATATTCACCAGAAGACGGCCGTTTTAGCCAAAAACGATACATTTCGAGGTTATAAACATGTTTACTAAATAAGACAAGTCAGTTGGTATGGACTTTATATCCGCTAACACGTAATCGTAAACGCAATATTTTTTACGGACAGTTCTAATGTATATCTAGCTTCTGCCCGCGACTTCGTCCGCGTAGAATTCGATTATCGTAATTCCCTCGGTAACTTCAAAATTTTCCGGAATGAAAGGAAACGTAGCTAATGTGTTAATCCAGGGTATAAGGTAGATCCATTCTAAATTTCATCTAAATCCAGCCGTTTCAGCGTGAAGGAGTAACAAACACTTACAAGCTTTCTCATTTATAATATTAGTAGGATAAAGTCTGGCTTACAAGTAGGTACGAGTGTTACAGAAAACTCGCATAAACCGAAGCGAAGCGACGGCGGGTCGCTAGTACATTATAAACGCTAAAGTGTTTGTTTGTTTGTTCCCTTTTTACGGTTCAACGTATTAACCGATAGACGTGTAATTCGGCAGAAATTGTCTTATTTTAACCCTTGCATTGCCGAGCGTCCTTAACCGCACTTTGCCGCAATGCCGACGTTTCCTGAAGCATGACTCCGATCGGCGTCTGCAGCCTACGGCATCCAGCTTAAGATAAATTGGACGCGATTCAGCGTCAGCGGTATCAAAGTTAGCATTTTTGATATAACGAACATGTTTTTCGGGCTTTTTAGGGTTTCTAAATTTGAAATTTGGCATAGTTGTACAACTTGCTTGCCCGCATCAGCAAATGGTTGCTATATCAAACCACTTTCATTTTTCAACCCCCCATTCTAGACCCCTTTTCAATTAAAATAATCTGTCCACTGCTTAACCTGCACACTTCAAAACTATTTTTTTTTAATTTTCTGTGATGTACTTTTTGATTTATAGCCAAAAATTTACAAAAAATGACCGTTCCCCCTCCTTATCTCCGAATTTTATTAATCAGAAAATCTGAAAAAATCCTGACGTATAGACAATTAATTATATTTTATGGAAAAAATAAAATGAAGTGTTCATTATTTACAGTTTTTGAGAAATAACAAAAAAACTTTGAGCTAAACGAAAATTAACTATACCTACCGATATAAGACGAATGGTATCTCAAAAAAAATCCTGTAGCTAGTGCGACCATATTACTATCGAGTGAGGATTGAATCTGCCTTGTTTATTGAATTTGAGTTACCGCCTATTGCCGTATGAGGACAATCTATAAATGTGTGACTAATTTTCGTTACTCACATGTCTTTTTTAAGCACAACTACATAGTTAGTAAGCGATATTATTCAAACAAAAAGGTAAATATCAGTTTTTCTGTGCTTTGCGGTTTTCCTTAATGTCAATCGGTATTTATATAAAATGTAAATGATATTCTTCAATGATATATACGCACATAACTATCAGCTTCGAGCTGGTTGTTCAATATAAATAAATATTACATACGTCGTACCTTCACGCCTTCATTCCCAGAATGGGGTAGGCATAGCTACAGAATTACCAACAACTCTAAAAACTTGTTCATAACTCTATAACTACAATTTGCACAATTAGGCTAAGATGTTTAACAGTGTATATTAGTGACAGGTTGCAAGCCCATCGCCTAACAGTACTACAAGCCTTTATTCCCTTAGTCGCCTCTTACGACTTCCACGGGAAGTCATGGAGTGGCACAATTCTAAGCCGGCAACCACACGGCAAATAAATAAATATTAACTTATAAATAATCTATAGAACTATACTAATATTATTTATTTAATTAATCTTCATTGCACAAAAGAATACACTTAAAACAAAAGGCGAACCGCCCGAGCAGACTGTGGCGTTCAAAATATTAATAATCCAACACGCTTGAGCCCGCAACATTGCCCACGACGGCGCCGTAGCAGCAAAAAGAAAATAGGTCATTTTAATCAATATCGATGCATTTGTTAACTACAAATGCTGAATAGTTAATACGAGTGAACCTGCGGGCTATAGCCCTCACTGATGGCGCCCTTCGCTCCCTCACCATATCGTAATGCAAATTCGTATTATGTTAATTTTCTTGATGTTGCGGTTATTTGTAGCCGACTCAAAATTTATATTTTTACATGCTAAAGAACTTACATCAGGTTTGTGTTGAATTCTCGTTTATTTATATACATTGTCATCTCATGTCTTTGCCGTGTGGTTGCCGGGTTAGAATAGTGCCACTCTATGTCTTCCCGTGGATGTCGTAAGAGGCGACTAAGGGAATAAAGGCTTATAGTACTGTTAGGCGATGGGCTTGCCACCTGTCACTAGTACACTGGGAAACATCTTAGCCTACTTGTGCAAAATGTGGTTACAGAATTATCAAGAAGTTTTAAGACTTGTTGGTAATTCTTTAGCTCTGCCTACTCCACTCTGGGATTACAGGCGTGAAGGTATGTACATGTGTATTGTCATCTCAAGTCAAAGGAGGGTCGGGTGACGTGACGTAACGTAACACAGTAGTTTTTTTTAAATTAAATTTTCAGTACTTTATCATGAATTAAATTAAAAACAAAGAGTTTTATGCAACTCTCCATCGCGAAAAGCGAAATCCAAATGCTGACCCAAACTATCTCGCTGTGGTGTTAACTGATGGTGCGATAAGTTAGGTATCTAAGAACTTTTGACCTCCTCTATTGAACCTCGGAGTATCCACCATTAAACCTCACTCAAAACAACCCCTGGCAAGGATCCAAGGCTTCGAAATAGCCTCGTTTGTATGAAAAACGCACTCTGATCGGTTTTTTTTGGTCCCTGAGTGTATCATTTATCAAAATCGACCATAACTGTAGATCTGATGTCATGGACAAAATTCGGCCTCGCGTAATATACAGGGTGTCTGGAAAACCTTCGGAGAAATTTTAACTGTAGATAGGGTGGATGATTTGGATCATCCCTATATTGGTAACTTTTGTTTAAGTTAATATTTGACTGAGTTACAGACAGATTTATCATCGACTTTCCTGACGATGCTCTCAGTGTGCCCCATCTTAACTGATTCATTCATAATGTCGTCGGTGATACTGCAAAACTGCGTAAGTAACAAATTTATGATAGAGCAAAATAAACAAAACTTATTAAAAAGGTGCATTTTGCTCCTTACTTAAAATGTCACTTACGCGGTTTTGCAGTTTCACCGACGATATGTGTCACAACGTAATGTAAATAAACAAGTTGTTCCTTATGAACAATGTTTCCAATCATGGTCAAAAGCTCCATGGAGTTTAGAAAACTGACACATTATCCTGTAATGTGAATGAAAAGACGGTGTCTGTTAAGGGCTATTATGTGAAATAATCTAAAACTGAAACTTACGATTATGATTTTTACTCACACTTTTCTCACACTCACACGGCTAAAATAGCACTTGCACTCGTAGGCACATTACTTCTTTTACGAGATCATGAATCATGGCTGTATTTCATTGATTTGTACCACTATCAGGGCTTCCGACGAATAAAAAACACAATAATTAATTATTGACAATTTGACATTATTATCTTTTTAAATCTTGGACCATTAAAACTCTTTATGAAAAGAGTTTTAGGTTTCATTTGTAAACAAAAAATCCTACCTATACGTTACGTTTTATCAAAATTACATTTAAAGCTGGCATCATACATGTTGTTGCTAGATATTCGTATCATAGAAGAAAGAGAAAAATAGGATCGCTTTGTAAGAAGAGGTCGACGTGATTACACTCTGTGGTAAAAACCCTTAAAAGAAAAACACTAAAGCCGGCTACTCACACACCTGCTGCAGGGGCAATATGGGAATTGGACCCTTGATTGCCTCCTTAATTGTGATGTGTGTAGGCAAGCAGGAGCAATTTTTAGATTGGGCCTGCGGCAGGGCGGCAGGGGCGCAAGACCTTCCTAGCTCCCTAGATTGTGTCTACCGCCCTGCAAGGTTGCTGCGTGTGTAGTAGGATTGGGGCAATTCCAGTCAGTTCATTGGTGACAACCGAGCGGAGTGGACAAAAATGGAAAAAATTGTGTTACCATAGCCAGGAGCTCTTCAAAATAATCAATATCCATTCGCAAAAAGTTTCTAAGATCATCTACTTCCAATTCATGTGGCACAATTTGCTTCGTTTCTGCAACCAATTCTTCACCCAATATCTTCTCTTCCTTTTTTTTTTGGTAGCACCACAGAAAGTGCCAAGGCGATACCAATCCTCTGGTGTTTCGACAATACAGGAGGCTTTCTCGTGGACGTGCGTTCAGCGGGACTATCAGTTACACACTGAACGGCAGGCTAGTGTGTAGAGAACAGCCTAAAATTGGTCCAACCGCCGTGCGACCGGTATTGCCCCTGCAGCAGGTGTGTGAGTAGCCGGCTTAAGGAACAACCAGAAAATATAAAACGTGGACTACAATCACAATCAGTCAAGGAAGCGATGTCACAAGCGAAGCGATGTTTGGTTTGGGGTTTGTTTTGTTTACTTGCATGTGATGTGACTTCACATCACACTCACAGGTTATAAAGTATTTCTAACATCACATAGCGTTTTTGTCACAGATTAAATTTCAAAAAAAATCCTTATTATTTCGTGTAATTTCCAAAAAAATAGACGTAATTTATTGTGAAATAAAGTGAAATACGTTATTTTACGCTAGTATCAGATAGGATGACCACAATTTGTAGTATATTTTCAATGTTGTCAAATAGCCTATTATAATCAATTATGCGACGACCTTTATATCCATCGACAAAATGTTTTGCACTTGGACTTTTGGCTACTGCCACAAATACCATGCGGATCAAAAGGAAAGAACCAGCAGCCAGCAGCGCTTTCTCCCCGTCTGGTTGCCCTGAAAATCAGCGCGTGCAGCGTCACGGCATGTCTGACACTATGATGCTGAGTAGCACCCAATTTGGTGCATTATTATTTTATAAAATAGTTTTAAGGTTTTGTTTTAAATTATTTTCTCACTGTATTTAATTTGATTATTATTTTTCTGTGGTTTGCACCAATAAACGATTTTCTTTTTCTCCTTTTTTTTCTTCAATACGGAGAGCAATAATCGGATCGTTCAATCCGTCTATTTGAACTTTGAGAAGTCTATGAATTTATGGCTGTCATTAGATGTCAGTGTTAAATTATGTTATTTTCAATATTCACGTCTTCAATATTTTTGCTGTAAATCAGTTATATGGGCTACTTTAGAGCAGAAAACAATGGTAAATGGTTAGATCTCGACAGTAAAAGACGGACGATATGATCAGTCTCGGCAAAACATGAACAAGAGACCTAGTGATTTCACATTTAAAACCAATTAGTGTTCAAATTGCAAAAACGAAAATACAGTAAGTTGCACTAAAATTACTCATTTATTTTTATTATAATGCTACCTTGATTTTTGTTTACATGGAGCGAACTGTTTGTTTACATGGAGCGAACTGTTTGTTTACATACCATGTGACAACGTATGGTCTCAGGTCATTGACATCGGACATTGAATTTTGACGTAAGATACTACGAACTGTTGGAGTAGTATACTATCAACGTCAAAATGTCAAGGTCGAGATATCGGCTGCGATACATCAAGTAACAAAATGAATATAATTAATCCTTCTTTTTTTTTTACATTAACAGAAACAAAAATGAACCATACCCCCGTGATCAGAATCGTGCCAACTATTACCCCCCCAAATTTCTCCGAAGGTTTTCCAGACACCCTGTATAATTAATATACGAGGGTCGTCTGAAAAGTTTCTGGCCACACTATGAAATAAAAACTTTTTTTTTAACCTCTTTCGCATTTTAATTAGACTTTTTTCAGGAGTTATATGTCAAAATTGCCGCCATTTTTGACGGCTAGTTTTTCCTTAACGTCTGATTTTGCAAACCAGCCTGTGTTCTTTGAAAAATGGATAAAATTGAGTGTCGAGCTGTGATTAAGTTCTTACATTTAAGAAAAAATACGCCAACCCAAATCAAAACTGAGATGGATTTTGTTTACGGCGAGTCTGCTCCATCATTTTCTACCGTAAAATTTTGGGTAGCGGAATTTAAACGCGGTCGTACCAGCTTATACGATGATGAACGCGTAGGACGGCCAAAAACTGCGACCAACCAGGATATTGTGCAAAAAATACACCGAATCGAATCAAGGTTAGAGAGATTGCAGAAGCTGTAAGCATATCTAAAGAAAGAGTTTGTCATATATTAGTTGAAGATTTGAACATGCGAAAGCTAGCTGCACGTTGGGTGCCGCGTCTGTTAAATTCGGACCAAAAACAAGTTCGAATGAACATTTCCGAAGTCCTTTTGAAGCGATTTAAGCAAAATACATCGGATTTTTTGCGTCGGTTGATAACCGTCGATGAAACGTGGATCCATCACTTCACGCCAGAGACAAAATCACAATCTAAACAGTGGACTGCGAAGAATGAGCCTGCTCCAAAGAAGGCCAAGACGGTTTCTTCGGCCGGAAAGGTGATGGCCACCGTTTTCTGGGATAGTCGCGGAGTTATATTCGTTGACTATCTAGAAAAAGGGAAACTATAACGGGGGTTTATTATTCATTGCTACTTGACAAGCCGAAGGTAGAAATTTCAAAAAAACGGCCGCATTTGCAAAAAAATAAAGTGTTATTTCATCAAGATAACGCACCATCCTACAAGTCAAAGATTGCGATGGCAAAAATTCAGGAGCTGCGATTCGAACTGATTGAACATCCACCGTATTCTTCAGATCTTGCTCCTAGCGACTTTTTCCTGTTTCCCAGACTGGAAACTTGGCTCGGTGGACAGAGATTTTTAAGTAACGAAGAGGTCATAACCATCGTGGACGCCTATTTTGCAGAGGAAGACGTCAACTACTACCTCGAAGGGTTGAAGACATGGGAGCATCGCTGGGAGAAGTGTATAATCTTACAAGAAGACTATGTCGAAAAGTAGAAAAGAATCGGACCGAAAAAACACCGTTTTCCATGTTAGGCCAGAAACTTTTCAGACAACCCTCGTATAACTAATTAAATGAGCATATTGTTCTGTTACAAAATGGGCTATCCATAAAATTTAATGATCATAATGTTTTGTGCGAGATTAACACTGTTGGTATTAGTCATAAAATACCCAGATGGGGTTGATTTTATATGGCTATAGTTTAAAAAATTAAAAACAAGGGTGGGGGACCCCATTGAACTCCTTAGGGTTGGCAACGCATTTGGAGTCTAAGGATTGCAGTCTTGAGATTTCAATGAGTTGTAGAGTTGTAGTAGACGAGCAGTTTAAGGGCGAGTTAATTTGGATTCATGTTAACCTCGTAAGTCGTGAGGCCCAGTGTGCAATAGAATATACACCGTGTTTTTTTTGATTTACGATAACTTCGGCATATTACTAGGTACATCCATAGAAACTAATTAGTAAATAAGATTTTTAAATATTGCAAAAAAAAATGTTTTTTTCTGTTTAGAACAAAGTAATTAAATGTTGTACCTTTGGTCATTCTAAAAGGGCCTTTACAGTTAACTCATAGTCAGTGTCAAATATGTCAATCTTGGCGTGACATGTGTATGTCACGCCACACAACAAACACAGTTAAGAGCCTTTTAGACCAGTTCAACGTGATTAACTGATTAAATTTAAAAATTAAATATCTTTAAAACCGTAACAGTTATCATTTGTTTGTCTTCGGGAAATTAACTTTATTTGACCTAAAGAACGTTCCCTTAAAGTTATCGTAAATAAAAAAAAACACGGTGTATAATCACGGCAATTTAATTTGAACTGTGTGGCAATGGGAATAAAAATTATTTTCCTATCTACACACACTGAAAATTGCATTATCGAACAAACGTAATTGAACTTTATTGCCTTGATAGTAGATTCAAAGTCCCACTCACAAAAAACATCCTGTTTGAAGTATGGTGGCCTTAAGAGGTTAAATTTAGACATGACTTTATTTTGCTCACCTTTGCCATAGTGTGAATTACAGTGACAATGAGGGGACACCCGAAATATACAGGGAAACTGTCTAAATACCATAGGTCTATTGTTTGTAAAAACAATCTTGCATATTATTATTTTTGACCAAGTATGAGTTGTTCTTTCATTTCGATAAAATTGATTAAACAATTTATTTATGCAGCTAATTACAGCACTTGCAGGTAAGAACCCGCGCGTCATCGGTCCCACCTACTACGACCGTCTACCCGCCGAACTCAAACGCGAACCATCTTACGAAATGTGTAGGCGCCGGCTTAGGAATCATTTGTTGGATAACCCAGTCTATTCGGTTAATGAGTAAATGGAACTTGACTTATAAATAAGATTGACTTTTAAATTTTTAATGTACTCTGTATTTGTGTTGACTTTTACTATTATCATTCATTATTTAATTCTATTTCTGACGACCTCAATGTAACTGCATATAATTTGACATGCCATGTAATTTATACTGTAACACAGTATTGAGTAATATAATCTGAATCTGAATCTGTTAAAAAACCCATTGTGTACCCAGTTTAGCTCTTTCGAACAATTTATTTTGCCATCAAACAAAAAATCACATCTTGAAGTCATAACCAACAGGGAGTTTTTGGGAATTTGAATCTACTACCAAGGATATAAAGTTCAATTACCTTTGCTCTTAAATGCAATATTATTAATACTAATTGAAAGTTCGTTGTACCAGAAATGTGTAGTATATTTCGACTCGTACGGGCGCCAATTGATCACGAGTGGGAGTTGTTCCAAATAGCCGGTTAAGGATAATAGCTTAGAGCAGTTAATACAAAGAATGCCCAGAACTTAACAATGTACAGTCAGGGGCATTCCCGGTCGATCACCTCTAGGGTGATATTCGTTTGCGCGTTCGACGCGTAACGAACTGAGCGCTGTAGGATTAGCTAGCTGCAACGAAGCAGCCAAAACAATTTATTAACCTTTTGAACGCCTTACGTCTTATACAAGATGTGTCACTCACACGCCAAACATTTTTGTTATGCCATGCAAATTACACCTTATTGATACGAAATAAAGTCTCTTTCGATCTTGAACTTGTGACGGCTGTTACAAAAGGTTAAAGCTCAAACTAAATTAATTATTAACACTTATGCAAAAAAGGTATAATGCCTTATAAAATTATTCCAAATAAAATTCAACCAATTAAAGGGGGAACCAATCAGAGAAAGTGAGTCAAACTTGTTGCACCGCTATATCAATTTAAGCCTGGGCTCGTATTATGGTAGCCTTTATCACGGTGGATAAATCATCCATCACTCTCGCAATTGTATTAATTAAAAAGTGACAGATGTTTTATTACCTTAATAGACGCTTAACCATAATGGCTACCACAGACTATCAGTCGGACAGGCCGAGAGGGACGCAGCTATTTGATAGAAACAAAAAGCATATTAATAAGCTATACATCTCTCATTCTAACAGATATCTCTGGCCCTCTCAGCCTGTCAGTTCGACTGATAGTCTGCGGTAGCCCTAATACATTCCTTTCTTATGAATGAATCATCACCCTGGACAGCTTTGTCCTAGTTAATTCAGAAAATAGTTTTGATAACATGTTTTTTATAAAAACATCTCAATTTAAAGGCATTTAACACTTTGGAAGAACAAACATTGCTCGAGTTAATAATGAATTATGCCAAACATGACAACTTGACAGAACGATTTTTGCCCCTGTACACTATTGCAAATTTCATCAAAATTATTACACCAGTTTTCGAGAATGTGATCATTTGTGTTGCCTTAATAAGTTTTCCCAATGTCGGGTTTAAGAAATAAATAATTTATTACTAGCAACTGCAATTCACAATACAAATTGAGGGTGCTTCCTTATGCCCTAGCCACTTTCTTGAGGCTGCTCATTTAATAAAAGCTATTTTGCATTGAATTGACAGTAGTTTTCAGGATATCCCAAAATACAGAGTACCTAAGTTAGCTTAAAAAAAAAAGAAAAAAAAAGATGTTTATTCAGTAAGTAGGCCGCACGGGCACTTTTACACGTCAAAAAAAATCTACCAGCGCTTCACAAGAGACCATTGCTGAGAAGAAGCGCCGCAAGAAACTCAACAGTAAGTCGTTTTTTAAATATTGCTAATGATATTAAACAATAATAAACTTAACCTAGCATTATATAAAACAATGAATCTCATATAAAACCAAAAATTAATATATTCATGCGTAGTTGAGCAGGAAAATGTGCCAAAACTCAGAATTGTCACAAAACTAATAAGCAACAGTAATAAAAAAAATTGAAAGTATACAAGTTATACTTACCTGTGACGGTGCAAAACAACCTGCATAAAAGTTTCGATACATTCTCCTACAGAAACCGTGTCCCCTAGACAATATACAAATGTGTTTACATATTTTTATGACTAAGTTATTATTAAATTATTTAGGTGTTGGCCAAGCATTTTTATCTGTTAGATAGTCTTCGACCCTATAGTAAGCTTTAGACATCAACGACTTTTTCAAGTAAGTTTTAAGTACTGGAAATGGTAACTTTAAAACAACGTCAGGTAATTTATTAAAGAAAAGGATGCATTGACCTACAAATGATTTATAAACCTTACGGACACGAAATTTTTTAATAGCAATTTTATTTTTATTTCTTGTATTCAAATTATGTATATCACAATTCTTAACAAAAGAGTCTTGATTTTTAATGACATAAATAATATTCTCATAAATAAATTGTGATGCTACTGTCAAAATATTAATTTCTTTAAATAGTACTCTTAAGGAATCACGGGAGTTTAGATTATATATAGAACGAATGGCTCTTTTTTGCAACACGAATATAGTCTGTATGTCAGCAGCTTTTCCCCAAACCAGAATACCGTACGACATAACACTATGAAAATAACTATAATAAACTAAGCGAGCTGTCTCAAGTAAGTTGCCTGATTTTCCTAATAGCATAAGCTGCCGAACTTAATTTACCTGCTAGTATTGCTATATGGGGACTCCATTGCAAGTTTTTATCTATAGTTATCCCTAAGAAAAGCGCCTTATCTACCATTTCCAATCTCTCATTATTAAGAAATATACTAGATTCTACCGGTCTAACATTAGGCAAAGCGAACCTAACACATTTAGTTTTCTTAGCATTGAGTAGCAAATTGTTACTAGTAAACCAATTAAGTACTTTACCTAGTGTGGCGTTTATCCTACTGTAATCGACGGATTTTCGGTCTACCTTGAAAATTAATGATGTATCATCAGCAAATAGCACAATATCACAAAGGTTATCTACCGTGGGTGGTAAGTCATTAATATAAACCAAAAATAAGAAAGGTCCTAATATAGAGCCCTGAGGCACACCTAATTTAACAGCTGCTCCAATAGACTTTGTTTGGTTTACAACAACCATTTGTGTTCTATCACTAAGATATGAAGACATAAGATTTAGAGAATTATTTGACAGACCATAATGTTCTAATTTTAATATAAGAGTCGCATGATCTACGCAATCGAAAGCTTTGGAAAGGTCACAAAAAATTCCTATAGCATCACAAGATTTCTCCCAAATATTGTATATATATTTAATGAGTACAGATGCTGCATCTGTTGTGGATCGCCCTCTGGTGAAGCCAAACTGATTACTGTTAAGCAGTTTATTTCTATTGAAGTGACCTAACATATCTTTTAACATTAACTTCTCAAAAACTTTGCTTAAAACAGGTAGAATAGAAATGGGACGGAAATTCGTTAAATCACTCATATCGCCCGATTTAAAAAGTGGTATGACTTTACTATATTTCATAAGATTTGGAAATACCCCCTCTGAAATGCAATTATTGTAGATTAAAGCTAAGTGAGGTGCAATTATATCTATGATATGATGGATGACTTTAACTGACGTTCCCCATAAATCCTCGGTTTTTTTTAAACTGATTGATTTGAATACTTTAACAATTAAAACAGAATCTACGTGGCTAAAAACAAAGCTTGCGTTACATTTAGTAACATTAGCACAAAGTAATTTTTGAGCTTCAATTGCAGATGATTGAAGACATTTCGTGGTATTAACGGCTATGGTTGAGAAATAATTTTCGAACGCTAACGCCACGTCTTTGTTTGACGTGATTTGTTTGTCTCCCTTGTCTAGAGTGACTTGATTATCCCGAGTTCTAGATTTACCCGTTTCTCTATTTATTATTTTCCATACAGTTTTCACCTTATTGTCAGAAGCTTTAAGCTTAAGACTTAAAAAGTTTGACTTAGCAGTCAAGCAAACTTGCTTGAAAGTCCTCGAATATTTCTTAACATAAACTAAGAAGTCCGCGTTCTTGTTCTCCTCTCTCTCTCTATAACTTAAACTTAAACTTATAACTCCCGACAGAATACTTATACATATTTCATTTCATACTTTGAAGATTGATGAGTATGAATGTAGATATAAGGGTAGAGGAAGACCAAAAAATATTTGAATGAGATGTTGATGATACATTTCAAAATGTATATGGTTATTTATCATAGATAACAAAAAAACCTCTAATAAACCAGAAAGAGAGAGGAGAAAAACTGACTCTACATGGCCCACCTACTGTGGAACAAGGGCCGGAGGATGAGTATCATGAGTTGAAAACATTTGTAGATAATGAAATTTACACTAAGTGATGGATAAGTTTTAAAAGTTGTGCTCAATTAAAAGTAGCTCTTCCTACCCCACTCTGGTATTACTAACATGAAGGTATGTTTGTATGTATGATGTATAAGACAGTTTGCTTAATAAATTTACAGATATTATAAGTGCTAGGATTGACTCCAATCAGAATTAAAAATAAAAAGCTAAGTAATTTGTCTTTTTTAATAAATTTGTGTACATTCAATATTTTGTTAGGTCAAAAAGTCATTGAATTAAAGTTTTAAATAAACCTGTCTATTACCCAAACTATGTGAAGTCAGATTAAAATGAGTCACACTTAAAATAGAACTTGAGCAATAAACAAGCAATGTGTGCTACCAATAGGCATATTAAGAAAATAACTTCTTAGTATAGCATGATAATAGTACACACTTAAATTGCTTAAAGAATGTACCTAGCCGTTGCTAGAATATAGTCATGGTAGGTATTCATGAAAATTCAAGTATCGAGCCAAATTAAGTCATCTCATTAAGATTGGTTGGCATGACAATACCTAATGCAATCATTTGTTAAAAATATATTCTGTGACTCACAGTGTTAGATTTTGGCCGGCCTGCTCTCCGTCCACGGTGACTCCCGGTGGAGGCTCCCGCATCAGGGACATTAGTTCTTTTTGTAATCTCCGCTAAAAGAAAAACATGAAGTTATGTTAGGAGTACAAGTCACAAGGTGTTATGCACTTCACGACGAAGGGGGGATAAGACGCTGTTAGCATTTAAAAATTAGTGCAATTACTTTTAAAACGTTTCTAGTGTATTTTTCTCTACTTCAAACTAATCAGAAATTGTGGACAGCACAACAAAAGAAATTGTCACAAAAAACTCCCGAATTAAACTGTCATAACAGCGTTGAAAAAAAAACAGTAACAAATTTCGCATTTAAAGAAAAAAATGCCCTAATTATGAAGATAGATTGGAAAGCTTTTTTAGCCACAACAAATCCAATATGTTACCGTACATCATAATAATTTAATAATTTTTACAAACCTCAGACGGGGACATAGCCGCCATTTGTATTCCAATTTAGACATATGATGTTACCATATATAACTCAATTTTACATTATCTGTCTTATTTATATCTGTTTTTGCAATGGCAATTTCATAAGTCAGTTGACACGGCCATACCAATTGTCAATTGCTAGTTTGTTGGACAGTGTATGGAAGATTTATTGTTTTATTCGAGGTTTCATGTTTAACTTCGAGACGTCAAATATTCCACTTGAAAATAGTTGACAATCTTGATCTTGACATTTGTTAAAATATAGTACTATAAAACCTAATCTTCCTTCCTTTGCATGTTGTATTTTCTAATAAAACAATAATGAATGACGCTATTAATTTGTACGAATTTCTCGAAGTTTGTAAGATAATTAGTGAGTGAAAAATCACTGAATGCAACGCATTGCTATTGAGCCTTAATATTAATTTATGTTTATCCGTTCGCAACAAGTTTTCTGTGAACTAATTGAAAATCCAAGAAGCCGGGATGGTTTCTTACCCAAAGAAGTCCTCTGCGGAATGGTTTATAGACCAGCTGAACGTGGGAAATGCTAAACTAGTAGCATTTGCGTTAGTTTTGGGGTTTATCGGCTACCACGGCATCCTGCATTTACGATATGGTTAGAGCTTAGATCGTTGTTTTTATTAATATAATATTTTTTTAAGTACATTTCAGAAAGCCTAATAAAAACACCCTGAGACCACAGGGCTGGCAGCTTCCTCGGGTAGCGCATTAGCATTTCTATTCAACGAGGAAATGCTGCCAGCATCTGTGGTACTTTGCCACGGGGGCCCTCACTGTTTTAGTTTTTATTTAATTGTATTTAGCTTAGTTATAATTCGATTTAGTTTTGCTTTAATAAAAAAATTGATTTGCCATAGTTCTACTTTTAATGTGTAATTTTTACTTTGTATTGTATTATTGTTAATATTTCAATGTATCAATAAAAATAGATAATAAGTTATATTGTATAATGATTTTATAGTTAGTAGTTGTTATCTTGTACAAGTCTAGTATCAAGTCATTGCTAAAATAAGATTTTTTTTTCAGGTCCTGATTCTTGCACTTGGCTCTTGTCTTCTGGCCGATACAAAGGTGATCATGAATGGCAGCCTTACGGCTGTATGCTTCACCGCTACTCTAAAACGTAAAGAAACATTTAAATACCCACCCTTACAGGATCAATTTACCTTGATCTAGCCTTTAATGTCTTTTTAATTATGTTTAGAAGATAACCTTGATGTTAAAATGCTTCAAAATAACATTATTGGCTAGATAAATTCACAAGATTTTGAATATATTAGAGTAAATTCCGGATAATGCATCTAAAGCTAATTTTTTATTACAAGAAACTGATTTGTCTTCATGTTTCAATAATTAAATAAATGTATTTTGTATAAATTGTTGTTAATTTTAGAGATGCAAGGAGATGTCTGCGATACCTGGCCTTCTGGGGAAAGTACAACAGTTTTGCTTTTATTGGAGACTCCAGGATAGAGCAGTTGTATGAATACTTTATAGGTGGGTAATATTCTTCGGGCAAAGGTTAATATTATTTGAAATTGAAACCATATTTTTTTAAAGTATTTATGTTGGGCTTTGTTATACTTACCATTCTAACATTCTTTGTGAAAATATTTGTAAAATTAAGTCAGCAAGTTGGCAATTTCTGAATACTAACAAAATTTGGTTTTTATGGAAAGTAATTTTGTATGGGCAAATGTTTGTGTGATAAGCGCAAGTATTGGTTCCTGGGTATTGAATGTTTTTGTTGTATTTCGGTATTAAAATACTTTGATCGTTGTCTAGGACCCATAGTACAGTCAACTAAAAAGATGTATCAACTTTTAGACTACATTACAATGGAATAAGGTGAAAAAGCGGACACATGTCTTTGTAGTTGACTGTACAGCCTAGATAATTTAGTTTGGGACTAGGGTAATTTCTGTGACATGGTCCCCTGATATTTATTTCTTCAATATTTATAGAGTATTAAAAGTCGTTGCTATTAAAGATATGTCTATCACTAAAGTGTTTTCATTGAGATTAATCTTATCAATGAATACTTAAATGTGAGTAACAATTATTACTCATAAGTAGGATCCCACACGATATGATTGTACAGTTGTATCAGGTGTTAAAGCCATACTGATTAAGTAATCTGAATTTAAATCACTACAATGTGACTAACACCTTTACAATTGTTTTTATTAGTTGATTAACTGTATCAAATATTTATTGCGGGGTAAATGTGTCACCATTTACGTAGTAGGTACAGTCTATTTTGTTTTGTTATCTTTAAATAAAATAAAATAGGCATTTATTCCGACATTTCATTTACATTATTACCATGGATCGGAAATTCGGATCGATATTTACCTAAAGTTGGCAAAATCCCGGAAAAAGATAGGCAAACATGGCGTTGGGTTCTTAAAAATATTATTTTAATAATTTAAGTTCTGGGATTTTGGGATTCTACAAAACGTTAATATAATAATTACTTTACATGTAGGATAAAACGTTCTGTTTTGCTCCTATAAATTTGTTAGGTTAATAAGTTACAGGTAAATTAAATAACATTTGGTTATATGTATACATGGAAAATAACTTCAATCAGTTTATATAAATAAATAATTATGAATTAATGCCGGTGTAATTTATTTATTTTGAAATCCCGGAAATTTTATATGAATTATATGATTGAGTCCACCTCCATACAACTGAACAACAAAGCCGGGGCTAAATTATAGGTAAATATCGATCCGAATTTCCGATCCTTGAATTTATTACAATATTATCATTGTATTATTATTAATTATTAGTATTAATGATACGGCTGGCTTGACTTGAAGCTGAGCAAGTGAAAATGTAACTAAAGAGCAGGGTGGAAAGACGACAAACCGATGGCGGGGCGAAAATTTTAGCGAGCGAAATTAACCATTATTTCGAGTAGGAACCGTTTTATTTTGTTCTTTGATCAGAACCGAAATAATATCGATTCAGTTAGAGCGTAATCGAAATGAAAGTGCTTTATTTGCAGGCATAGAAGTTTTTGTGGCAATTACATCCATTAACTAGGGACTTCCTTGCGATATTCAACTATCGATAATTGTTTCAAATACTTATTTCAAAGTGACGTTTCATAGTCGATAGGTATTAAGTTCACTGAATAAAATATAAATTAACTAAAATGCTGATCACTACCCATCGAATTCATGTAATATAATGATAGGCAATATTTACTTTATACACAAAAACTTATTTTAATGCTATTTTCAATCAATGTCCATACAAAGTAAACTGAAACCAAGAGTGCCTTGCAAAAAAGGCCTATTTAGGTAAATTGTATGGCATTTTGTAGCATAATAGTATACTCTAATATAAAATACCTACTCAGATTTCGGAAAATGTATGAAAAGACTCAATAATAAAAAAATGATGGGTATTTATCGATAAATTAATAGCGTTTGGAAGTCCCTAGGACAATTTTATTCATGCCACAAAAACTTCTATGTCTGTTTATTTGAAATATATGGTGTCTGTGGAAGGAATAACCAGGTATCCAAGCCCTGACCATCAGTGACACTTGGTGGTCAATGACATAAAAAAAAATGCTCTGACATATAGCAACCATAGCCTGACAATATAGACCTGCAATACCTATACTCTGTTTTTTTCTTCTAATTTGACAGGTGTCCTAAAGGCCCGCACAGAGCAAGATGTCTCATACACGATGGACCACCGGCCGCCTAACTATACGTACACAGACATGAAACTGCGTCTGTCCGTCCGTTACGTGTGGAGCGACGATGTTTCCCGGACCATGGTGGAGCAGTTCCGAGCTTGGTAATAATATTGTATATTATACTGGTATTATGTACCTACAGTCAAGTCAACATAAAACAGTATTCCACTTCCAAGGTTATCAGTAGCTTGAAAAAGTGGTTAACAACTTTATCATACAGAGACACAGAAGCTTTGCTACGTTCTGGTGCCTAGCAACCCCTCATCTACTCTCGCTCCCCTCTAGCTCTCTTGCCTACTCAGCTACTCACACAAACACTCACTCCCACACACACACACACTCACTCACACACACACACTCACATGCACAAACATACACACACACACACACATATACACACATTCGCGCCGTCCTGGCGAAATTAATGTTATATGTTAAAAGTTATAAAATAATATGTAAAACCATTATTATTATTTTCTCTTAAATTTTTAATTTATTTTGTTTTGTAAACCAGCGGGCCGATTATGGTCGAGTTTATCGACGTAGATAAGCGTGGATAAAACACCTGTCACTTTCTGACCAGTATGTAAGTGCGAGAGTGACGGAAGCTTTATCCACCGCGATAAAGACGACCATAATACGGGCGCTGATGTATATGTATTGGTGTATGCATGTTGCACTGTTGTTCTTTTTACAGATACAGGCTCAGCCTAGTTTGGGGTCCACTGGATATTTTCTTGTATATTACTGTGCTTGATTAAGCAATAAATTTATCTTTGTCTTTATCTTTAAGTTTAAAAATATGGGTGAACACAACATCTCAAAAATATTTCCCAATGCACCTTATGCCAGCGTAATATGAACTTCGTAACATATTTATGAGAGGATTCTTTCAACGCATATTTTTGCACATAAGCAATTAATCTTTATAAACATATTTATAAAGTCTGTATCCCTTTGCAGGCAGCGTGAAGACAAACCTCCTTCAGTAATAGTAGCCGGCACTGGACTCCAACTGCTCAAGACCAGAAATGCCACAGATCTCGTAATAGAGGAATACAAAAGGAACCTTACGCTGTTGGTTCAAGCTATAGACTTGCTTGCAGCGAGGAACACTCAGGTCCTTTGGAAGCTGATAGAATCAGTGGATAGTTCTAAGTTGAAGAATGAGTATAAGAGGATCAGTAATAGTGATATTGACGTATACAATAGGGCTGCTATAGAGGTGAGTTCATTTTGTTACACGGTCTTGCTTCCTTCTTCCAATATTGTGATTGTTGTGAATCCAAAGACGCCTTGTGGTGAATATTCGGGCGTTTCAACACCGTCATTGTTGTCTTCAATCATCATTATCATCATCTTCCCCTTATCGCAGGCGCATCACGTCTTTTTCTTCCAAACATTCCTATCAGCTGTCGTCTCAGTATTTAATCCCTTGTCGTCTTCAATATAGTCGCCGAATGCAACTGCCGCGTTAATCGTTTCAGATGTTAACACACAGCGCGGCTAAGATCTGGAGCTCCCCGCGCCTCGTGGCCCAAGGGGCCGTGTCCGACGACGGCGTGTCCCTCGCCGCGCGGGCACTGCGGCACGACGCGCAGATCCTACTCAACATGTTCTGTAACGACCATATGAACTTCCATGATGGGAGCTGTTGTGCCATGCCAGAGCCGTACACGCAGCTGCAAATGCTGACGTTCGCCATGTTTCTAGTTTGGTAAGTAAAAACCTCGAAGAAAGAACAAAGTCTTATACTTTTGCCACATGTCAAATCGTGAGACAAATATACAAAAGTTTCGTGATTTTCTATGAATATTAGCCTGGCTCTCTAATCTACTAGGTAAAACAATATTGCTCTTGACATGTTATGATATTGTTATTAAACCGGCCGCCATTACTGTCATACGATCCCATAAACGGGTTACTTTGATCAAATTCAAAGTTTTACACGATTTTTTATAGAAACTATTTGACACGCACGCTTTTTTTGTATACGAAAGAAGACCGGTACGCACGTGCCACCTCAACTTAAGACGAAGCAACTATCAGTGTTGCCACTAGCGATTTCCAGCTCCTCAAAAAATTCACATTTGTGTAGTGGTAGTTGCTATCAAAGTCACCCCGAAAATCAAAGTACGAGTACGGTAAAGATTACGGATTAGCAATATTTAGAAAAGTAATTAAAAAAATATTTAAACAACAACAAAAACACAACATTACGGACCACATTTTTCAAAATATTTGTTTGGCTATTACGATAAGGCCAGCTTTAACCAATGATATTTTATGTTCAGATACGTTATGCTCATACTAAACGCATTTAAAACCCGTCGCCCATTACTGACAGTTGCTACTTTACCATATAATTATCTACAGACAAAGCCGGCAATCCGTAGCGAACGCTTTTGTTAGAAAGAGATAAATAGTTGTTTCAAATTGCTCGCCCCTATCGCCATGACAAGTGCCCGCTCACGTGTAGCTACTAGCTACCCGTCTTTATCGCACTCATGCGATATCTAATTGTGTATCTCATATGTCACAGGTGATAGTGACGCCGCGCCGGTGCAAATTAAACAAAAGGCGAGATGTAAAGAAAATGTTTACGGTACTTACGAATGAAATGAGACATTCCTTTTACAGTTACACTGTATTTTTAGTAGATAGGTAGGTAGTAAAATTTTATTGTCTATGATGCGTGCGTGTCATCAGCCGCGGGGCAACTAAACAATAGTAAGGTAAATTACCTTCCTTTTTGAGAAACGTTTTTGCGCGCAGATGACGTATCTTAATATAAAATATCATTGTCTAAATATGAAACGGTCTTGCAGCGCCGTGCTAGCCGGCATTAAGTCGACATGGCGTTGGTCGCAAACCATCCAGCAGCGGCTGGGCGGGTACTCGTATGGTTGCCGGGGTAGAATAGTGCCACTCCATGTCTTCCCGTGGAAGTCGTAAGAGGCGACTAAGGGAATAAAGGCTTGTTGTACTGTTAGGCGATGGGCTTGCGACCTGTCACTAATACGCTGCTAAACACCTTAGCCTAATTATGCAAAATGTGGTTACAGAATTATCAAAAAGTTTTTAGAGTCGCTGGTAATTCTGTAGCTCGGCCTACCCCACTTTGGGAATGAAGGCGTGAGTTTATGTATGTATAGTGTATTTCTATGGAACTTGCTAACTATGTAAACAAAAGACTTAACTTTGTTTTGTCACTATTTCTCCTTGAATTTTCACACCACCTCATCAAACACCATTGAAACCATTAACTATTGAAACGGTCGTTACTGTAAAATACAAAATCACCAAATATATAACTCTATCTTGGATATTTCATTAAAAGATTAAATGGTCTCATAAGTTAGATTATTAGGACCTGATGGAATGACGTTTTTGTTTCTTTTTAATTCTAAAATTGTCTATGATGGGTAGGGTTGTGGCTAAAGTTGGCGATATATTAATTAAGGCCCCTACACATAACCTAACTCACGCTGATCACACTCACAGATGATATAACGGCACCTTTTGTAATAAATACTGATCGTGATTTAACAAATTAGAAATAAGCAACTCCTTGTTTTTTACTTTCGGTATTTTATTATTCGATATGGTTTGACATAACATAAGTAAAGGAGTATTGCCCATCACTAGTAAATTCATCATTCAGAGACAATTTCAATATGGCGGTTTGTTTACATAGTTAGCAAGTTCCATAGAATTAGATTTTATGTATGAATCGATCTTGCAGCGCCGTGCTGGCCGGCATTAAGTCAACATGGCGCTGGTCGCAAACCATCCAGCAGCGGCTGGGCGGGTACTCGCTGGTGGCGCCGGCGCCGGCCGCGCGCGCGTCGCCGCTGGCCGCGCTGGCCCGGCTCGGCACCATCATGGCGTACTTCTACCTGTGCGACCGCACCAACTTCTTCATGAAAGAGAACAAGTATTACTCCGAGTGGAGCTTCTGGCTGCCGGTCGGCTATGTGTTCGCGCTGGGGCTGTTCTTTACTGATGACTCGAGGTCTAGTAGGTGAGTGGATTTTTTAATGTCCTGTACAAACAGCCACACACTAAGGCCCACCATACTGAAAAATTGGAGTTTTTTTGTAACTGGGACTTTGAATCTACAAACAAGGGAATAAAGTTCAATTGCGATTGTTCGAAAATGCCATTTTCAGTTAATGAACATAGGAAAATAAACCTTATTCGCAATAATGCAACAGAGTTCAAAGTAAATTGCCTTGATTATGTACATCCTATTGCACACTTGGCCTTACGAGGTTAAAGACAGAAGTGAGAAAATGTAGAAAGAGATAAATATAGATTTTACATAAGAGTCTCATGTGCACTACAGAGACAGTTTCTCTCTGTTTATCTGCATTGGTCACTCAGCTGTGTGGGCGATTGTATGTATTAGCATTGTATCTTGTATCAGTCGGAGGACGTCCTTTTTACCCGACTGCCGTAGGAAGAGAGTATTGTGTCTATCAGCATTTATATGTAGGAACCAATAAGAAACTAAAAGGAAATACATTATCACGAGTGTCTCACCTAAAGAGACATGTTGATTTTATCTCAGGAAACTATAGTACTGCCGTTGTAAACTACCCTATTTGACAGCTGTCAGTGCAGTATAAAATAAAACCTCAAACACGCCGTAAACCCATATTTTATTAGCCTTCCCAAGCGCAGAATAGTTTCTTATTCGGCTGTTAAAACTTATCTATGAAAAATATCTTATTTCCTACGTCAACTGTCAACGCAGTATAAAATGTAATCTAATGCCTGTAACACATATTTTGTGCTGAGGTTGACAGCTGTCAAATTGGCCCTCAGATAACGCGACTATAATAATTTTAACTTCTTTTTCAGGGTATTACACAGAGAGCAAACCAACGAATGGAAAGGGTGGATGCAACTCGTCATCCTAGTATACCAAGTGACCGGTGCTAGTAAAGTTTTACCCATCTACATGCTAGTTCGTGCCCTCGTCTCTGCTTACCTGTTCCTTACGGGTTACGGCCATTTCACGTACGCGTGGAAAACCGGGGACCACAGCCTAGTGAGATATTTCAGAGTGCTGTTCAGGCTGAATTTTCTGACTGTTGTGTTGTGCCTGACAATGAATAGGCCGTACCAATTCTATAGCTTCATACCGTTGGTGTCGTTTTGGTATACTTTGGTAAGTACGTTTTATAATACATTTTTTGTTAAAAGTTTAGATATTAGTTTGATTATTAGGGCTTGTTACCGGACATATCAATGTTCAATTTTCTCACACATTAACAAAATATTTCCAAGACTAGAGTCGTTTACTGTAGACCAAATTAACGCGACACGGAGACATTTTGCAGCGATTTAGTAGCCATCGCTACTAACTATCGCTTTACAGCATCGATACTGCATTACTCCTGTCGCGCGCTGCAAATGCGACAAGCGGCCCCATGTCCCGACGAAGTCGAAACGCGCGACTGCATGGCTACAAGAAGTCGCCGTGTCCCTTAACCAGCAGGCCATAATAAAGTTCATCATCATCATCATGTCAGCCGAAAGACGTCCACTGCTGGACATATACCTCCCCCAAGGCTCTCCACTCAGACCGGTCCTGTGCGTTTCGCATCCACCGAGCTCCCGCGATCCTTACAAGGTCGTTACTCCATCTTGTTGGAGGCCTACCTACAGCTCGTCTCCCGGTCCGCGGACGCCATTCAAGAACCTTCTGGCCCCATCGGCCATCAGTCCTGCGAGCGGTGTGCCCCGCCCACTGCCACTTCTGTTTAGCTACTTCGGGCTATGTCGGTGACCTTAGTTCTACTGCGGATATCATCATTTCTGATTCTATCACGCAGAGAAACCCCGAGCATAGCCCTCTCCATAGCCCTCTGACTGACTTTGAGCTTTCTTATGAGGCCCATCGTTAGCGCCCACGTCTCAGATCATCATAATAAAGTTGCAATGTTAAAATATTAAATTTTCGATTTTATTTCCAGATGTTCGTAATAATAGCTCTCCCGCCACACATAGCGCCCTGCTCCAGCCACACGGTAGAGTCCAAGCCGTACCAGTACCTCTACACCGCGCTCAAGATCATCGGCCTGCTCAGCATCGTCACCATCCTCTACATGAGCGAGGTGTTCTTCCAGAAGATCTTCGTGACGAGGCCGCTGAAGGCGCTGTTCGTCAACTCTGACGATGATATACATCAGTGGTGGCTGGGGTGGAAGCAGGATAGGTGAGTTTTTAGGGCTTCGTACCAAAAGGTTGGCAGACAAGAAACTATTAGCAAGCCATCATTGCAGGTCTGTTCGTTAGAACGTCCTAAATTTAAGAGCTGCATATTGAAATGTAATACAATATTTTTTTTAATAGTTGCTTCCTTAGGTTCTCCCCAGACCTATCGACTCCGAATCGGCTTGAACAGGTAAGAAAAAGTTTTATGTCCATGCAATAAGAGCGAATACGTCGTCGTAACTTTTTCTTACCGGTTCAAGCCGATTCGGCGCCGATAGGTCTGGTGAGACCCTAAGTAGCAACTATTAAGTTAACCCGTTAAGTTTTTTACATTCGTATTTTATCTTATCTCTAAGGCGTTCTTTCCTATCGCATTCGCCCCCATTCCAGAAATCAAGTTAATAGGGTTGAAGGATCGACGGAGCTCGGCCTTCGCAATGTTCTTCTTTTTATTTTAACATAACGTAAATGTTCCTATCTATTTCGTCCCAATTGTGAGTGAAAAAAAATGGAAGACGTCTGGATCGGAAAATATGTGACTGGTGAAATATGTAGGGGGGTTAATGCGGGGCAGAGTTGGGCAAAAATTATCTATTTACGAATAAACGGGAAGTTAACTAAATCATCTTTTATTTGAAATAACTAAATAACCCGTCATTTGTTATTTTGAATTTATTTAGATGATTATCGTTTTTATCTAGATAAATTAGTTGGGATTTTAAATAAAAGATGAATGTCAGTAGTACAGTCATGTAGAACTAAAAGCGGTTGGGCATGATGAAATGAAAATAACCTACAACAAAATTAATGAATGTTTTGTACATATTTAAATTAATGAAATATAAATATATGGGACATTTGTTTTCGTATTGTTCGTCGACATATTTCCGCTACCGTTATTTTTGTCTCTTTTACAACATTTAACGTGTTCAAATGCTCCGTTTCCATGCTTCCGTTTTAAATGATTTAGAAAATTTGATGAAGAAGTTAGAGATCCCTTTATATTCACTTCATTCAGCGGTAAACATAACATACAGACATCAGACCTTCCGGAATGGTATTTAAAAAACTTGCCGTCTAATGCTGAATTGGACCTAGTAGACGACATTGCAGCGTTTATGAAATTGCAAAAATAATTTTCTGATTTTATGAGAAATGTCAGTGTGACGGTTTGATCCGACGTGACATTCTATATAAATTTATTTATCTAAGCTTACTTCAATAACAATCGAGGCCAGTTATTTTCATCTAGATAATTTATCTAAATAAAAAAGTTGTCAACGCATTATTTGTGATTGAATTTATCTTCGAATAAATTTATTTGGAATGATTTTATTTGAAATAATTATCTAGATGAGAAATTATCTAGATAACGCCCAACTCTGATGCGGGGTAACTCGCGGCAGAGAAGAAAAAAAGTTTGGTAAAATAGAACAATTCCGTTTTTTATACGTACAATAGACGCGTACGGATATACGTTGAAATTTGTTACAGAGAGTTTATTATGGGGGTTTTTATATCGATAAATCGTACATATAGGGTAAAGTCACCAGTGGTCAGCCAGAGACCTATAGTCGGCCTCTACCTATAATTTGTATGAGTGCGAAGAGTAATATATATTTCCCACCCTTCGCACTCATATAAGGTCGACTACGGGTCTCTGGTTGACTACTGGTGACTTTACCCTAAGTTTAATCGAATCACCATTTTACGAAGCGATCAATCCCAGCGCATTTGATGATACTATTAAACTAAAATTTAACCTTTCGAACGCCACAGTCGGCTCTGGCCGACAACTGAAAGTCGTGCCACTGACGCCACCGACGGCCACAGCCGACACAAGTTAGAGATTAAAAGAGACTTTGTTTCGTATGGATTAAGTTTTAATTTGCTTAGCATACCGAACATGTTTGGCGTGTGAGTGGCGCATTTTGTATTTGACGTACGGCGTTCAAAAGGTTAACAAAACATAAATTGTCCAGATACTCCATGACGTACGGCATCATCTTCGCCGTGGCGTACCTGCTGGCGCAGCGCTACGGCCAGCTGGACGACAACAACCACGGCAACCTGTTCGCGCCGGGCGTCTCGCTCAGCGCCGCGCTGCTCGCGTTCATCGGGCTCGGCTCCTACGTCACCTTCACCTTCTTCTGCACCAACATCTTCGACTGCAACGAGATCCACAGCTACGTCGCCTTCCTCCCCATCGTGAGTTATATCTTGCTCAGAAACGTTTCCGGCGCGCTGCGGACGAGGCATTCTAGCCTGTTCGCTTGGTTTGGAACGATCACTCTGGAGCTGTTCGCCAGCCAGTCACACATCTGGCTGGCTGCCGACACTCACGGCGTCCTGGTACTAGTTCCAAGCGCTCCTATTCTTAATTTGATCATAACTTCTTATATTTTCATATGCGCTGCTCATGAGATACACAAGTTGACCATGATTATACTGCCCTACGCTGTCCCAGATGATTGGCGCTTGGTTTTGAGAAATTTTGCTATTTTTCTAGCGATTCTAGTCCCCATAGGTATACATGACGGTATGTTTTAAGTTTAACTTAGCAGCCTATAGATGTCTGTGTGCGTAAAAAACCCAGTCAAGAACGAACCTTGTCTATGCTTATTTAACTTACTCTAGTCAAAATAGGTCTTATTTTACTGCATTTAGGTATGTTTTGGCTAGAGCACAATTTAATTTGCGTTTTATAAGTATTTTGCATATTTTCTAAAAAAGTATAAAAGATAAAATTTATATTCAGTTTTCGTGTTAAGTTAAGGCTTGTATACTTTCGAGATGAGGGTTTTGGACTTTTTGGATGTTTATAATACGCAGTATATAAAATAATCATAAAACCTGTTCTGGAACGAACAAAGGATGAAAGTAACTAATTCAAAATAGGGATTTATATGAAAGCCATTATATTAACCTATTTGAACTAGTACGTAAAGTCGGGGTCAGTAGAAATGACAAAAGATGTAAACAAATCAGTACTGTTTGACACATAACCTCAATATTTCTGCAAACGAGTTTTGATTTAAAAATAATAGATAGTTAAGTTATTTAATCAAAACGGAATGTAAGGGTAACAATCAAGCGTGTACATCATTAAAAATATCTCACACGATGTCCAAAAGCACGTGATTATCGAGTAATAATGGTAAATTGGTTCGTTTGGTTGTGTTTACATCTATGTCAATTTCAATTGTCACAGACTATAACGAGCATCACAATAAGAATCGTAACACGTCAAAAATCTCGTCTATACGCTACTAGCCATAAGTTTCTGCTTTTAAGATTCCTGTAAATATGCTATGGTTGATTTAATTGAAAATTTGCGCGTGTGTGAGAGTTTGCTTACGTGAAAAGGTCGCTATACATTGAATGTTAGTTAAGACACATTGCTTAGTCCGCTGAATGCGGTCGCCGAGTTTTAAACTACTTCGGCCAACTAATGTCACATTTAAATTAATCTGTCCGTCTAAAGCTGTCGCCGCACGACTCTAAAACGGATTCGATGAACAAACGCCATCTATACTCTTAATTCACTGCAGTAAAATGACAGAGCCAAATGTCATTGTGAAATAATGACACCACATTTATTTTAATAGTGCTTCACACGTTCACCTAGTGAATGATTTGATCAAAGATAGAACTAAATATTTTATGAATATCAGTATATTATTTTATTATATTTAGCTGATCATTTTTCTTGTAATGGAATGTTAAAAATAATAATATAAGACGAGTAAGCCATAGACTAAGCAGTGAAATACCGCATTAAAAAAACGAACTAGCTCAATTTATAAAGACATTGGACCCGATTCTACAGCGGCCTCTAAACTTCCTAATTTTATTTAGGTGTCGCTAAAACACTTTGCTATTCTATGAGCAGCTGTCATAATCAAATGACGGCGCCATGACAGCGCTAATTTGAATCTGACGCTTCTTATTTTAGGCGGTCTTATACATTGTCAGCTTGACATTCTGGAATAGCACTGGTTAAATTTGCCGTCTAAACTATGTCTTAAAATAAGACAATTTAGATTTAGGTTATTTAAGCGATGTGCACGTAGAATCGAGTCCATTGACATACTTAAATCAAGGGAACTGTGTTATAATTATACAAAAACCGTCAAATCACTTTTTTATACAATAGTAATCAGTTGGTTTAGTTGTTCCAGCCTTATATATTATATTTGTAAATATTTGTTTTGTTCAATGCATAACAAACGCGGAATTTTGAATGTTTGTTTTGTATATTTTCTTAATTTCTTACGTTATTTTGAAACCCTCCTAAATATTATTAAAGGAATGAATTGCTCAAATGAACTACATACATCGTTCATTTTTTCATTCATTCTGTAAGGAACATAACTATTTTTATACACCAAATACTGACAACACTGAAGCTGTCACCCTACTGCAGTGAATTAAAAGTCAGACCTTAGTCTCTCAGCGTCATGGCCACAGTGGCCGTGTTTACACTACGTCATCCACCTAAAAGGCGACCGCAGCTGTCACAGTTGACTGCGTTCGCCTACTTTCGTCTTTACACTGTAACGGTCAACACAATTTAATTTTCCCTTTATTCCGAAGGTAATAAACAAACGTGTTGTTATATTTTAACGTAATTAAATCCAGATCGTAATTACGGGGGAAATTTTACATGTAATAGTACATTGTTGCCTAGGCGCGGAAAGTAAGGGTTTTCCTGACGAGGTGGTTAGCAGGCCGAGCAACAGCGAGGCCTGCTAAAATACGAGTCAGGAAATCCTCGTTTCCGCCGAGGCATACATAATGCTTTTCTCAAACATGTGAGGAAATAATACATATACATTTCTAAAAAGCAAGTAATTTAATTTAATTCACATTAAAAGTTATGTTGGTCATGTTTGGGCAATTTGTAAATAAAAACTTAATAGTTTTTAATATAGGCGGTGTGGTACCTATTTCGTCGCTTTCGTCGCTTGAGCTCATTTTTTATAGTAAGTATTTCACACAACAAATAGTTTAATATTCGGTTTCACAATTATATTATGCAGAATGAACGAATGTTACCGACTGTCAATTGTTTTTAAAAACTAACCATAGACATTGGAATGCAAATTCAAAAAGAAACACACGCAGTGTGCTAAAAAAGCGAGCAGTTACCTTGGCTGTTTGGAATTTTTGTCTTGGTCCTTTTGATTTTGTATGCAAATTGACAGCATTTTTAAGAAATATATGGACATGGACGGAAAGTGTTTTCATATGGTTTTTTTACTCCTAGGAGTAAAATGAGGCTCTTTCCGTCCTTGTGTTTCAATCGGAAAACCGTTTTTTCCGAGCATGTTTGAGAAAAGTATTTTATTTATTTATAAACGTGTTTTATTAGCATTTAACTATTTTTAATAACTTAGTCGACGAAGCAACTCGACTTGACCCTTGAAATCCTACTAAAAGTAGTTTGTATCGGGATATTCAGTATTTATACTTTTTGAACTAAGTCCCTCAAAACTCAATTCTATTTTAAATACAACAACACAACAACAACAAAGTACAATTTTCAGTGTTTTTTTAAATAAGACAACGTAAAAACGTTAGATTTAGAGATAGTACAATGTACAGTTGTGAAACCTTCATAATAATTTTCATGATGTAAATTTGGTATGTCGAGAAAATGTGATACAATATCCAAGATTTTTGAATAATTAATAATTATGCTCGGAGTTAAATATGTACATAATAATATTAATAATAAACTAATAGGTAGTACATTAATAAGTGAGTCGCTTAACTTCAATCTCGAATAAATCCCTGCAAAATGGCAACGGAATTTGCGTCAATTCGCAAAAAAAAATAGGTTTTAAATTCGTATACCGCATTTCAAGGAGATATCCAACTTTGACGTAAAGCGACTCTAGTATAGCCTATATTTCCGCTAGAAAGATTTCGTTACCGTCCCTTTGCTCAGTTTGATGGCTCTTTTCGGCCCGTCTTAACCAGCTTTGAAATGGGAATAAAATCGCGACTCGTAAAATGAATCTGGTTACCTAAACAGAATCTCTCCGCACATCTTGTAACCAAGTTTTGTAACCAGCTTCGAAATGGGAACGAAACGGCTCACACGCATCACAATGGTAGCTCGTGTCATCCTATAAATATACTAATATGTTGTGTCTACGAAATAAATAATTTTTCTTTTATTTGAATATTTATTATAAAAATCCTAATATACAGAAAATTAAATAAATATCCAAATAATAGTAATGTGGTTACCAATAGACTACATAATGCTTCGATTACGGCAGTGTTTCCCGATTTATAACCAGTTACGAAAAACATATACTTACAAGATGGGAAATCTTTTCCCAACTCGAAACCGGCTAAAGAAAGGGAATTTTTATTACCCATGTCATACCTAGCAACGTAATTGTCTGGGATCCTGGTCAAAACGGTATAAGTAGACTTAACTCGTACTTAAAAAAGGGTATATACATAAACGGAATACACTAGACTTAAACCCGTTTTCACTTGATCTAATATTTTTCGTGGGCTAATATTTTTTGCCAAATTTCTCTAAAACGAATCGCAGAAATATCATTTCTCAAACGAATCTTTAGCACATTTACGTCTCGCATATTATTCATTTGGCATCATTTTACTTTGTCTAGTTTTATTAGAATAACGTTTATGAAGCAAACTGTTTCCTGTGGCTAATATTATATTTAAAAAACAATTGTTCAAAATGTCACGTTGTACCCTCAATCCAGTCCCAATAATGTCCAGTTAAATCTTTCCCAGTTAAATCCGGCTATATTAGTGAAAATCTTATTTCTTATCTCATAGCTGGTTACAATGGGTCTATATTATTTTCCATAAATTATTTTAGTCATAGTGTGTTTAGGTCATAATGATCTCAACTCATAACGTGTTTTATAAGGCGCTATTACTCAATCAGGATTTTATACATCTTTTTTTTATAATAGCCTATCCTAACCTAGCTTTATTTAATGCCTAAGTTTGTAAAAAATTGAATTCACCGTTGTAAGCCAAACCATGGCCGTATGAGGCTTGTAGTGCAAGGCGGGCAAAAACGTTACAAATCTAAGAAATTCTGAAATGTTACGGTCCCAGCGATATAACATTTATAAATATCAATACATTATGACCAAAAAAATGGGATAACGGGCGTCTGGTTACAATATTTGGTTACAAAATGGGCCGAAATGTGACGGCCTTATTTACTGAAAGCGTAGTATAGGGGCGTTATGACTACTTAAGAGAAAGTATAACTGTATTGTTTGACTGTATATAACGCAACATACATTTTGCTTGTACTCGTATATAATTTCTGTGATTTCTTTAAATTTTGCGTCTTACTTTTAATGTCAAATGGTTTATGCGTTTTATCGTATAAGAAAAAAGTATTTTTGTCGTTCTTAACCTTTTTAATGCCATTCACGGATATATTCGCACCACTGTTTCAACTCCAACGACGGATATTACCGCCATAGTTGTCAGCGCAAAATAGACCTGAGTGCCTACGAGGCAAGGTTGACATTAGATCTCGTTTTAAGATGTCCCTGGTGTTTGAATGACGTCGTTTTTGACATGGCGTTGAAAGGGTTAATTTAGCTTTACCTTTAATTGGATTATCTTGGCTATCAATTCATTAAAAGTAACTGTTAAAATAACAAAGTGAGTATGTTAGGGTGATGGCACCAATGATGTATACTTTTAGCAAGACAGGCACCAGTAATGGACACTTGACTCTTAATTCAAATTTCATACGGTCCTAAAGGATGTAGTTCTGCGAACGGGAACCAATCCACAGTATTCAGCATGACAGTTGACATTTTATTGCCAAAATCTTTGTGGGTTGGTTCCAGTTTGCAGAACCACGTCCATTGTTGTAAAACAAATGAATAACGCTTATGTTCTGTAAAATAAGAATCAAGTGTCTATTATTGGTGCCTTATCCATTACTGGTTCCATCACCCTATACGTTTTTATATTTTCTATAAGTGTAGGTAGTCTTAATTTAAATTAATTGAAAAATAATATTTACTTAGTACTTAAGTTAGTTAATATATTTTGTGAGAAAATTTGGACTGTGATTTAAGTCTTTTAAGATAACAGTTATGTACTTAATGTCAATAAGTACAAATAAAACATATTGAATTATTATTTAGTTTTATTTAAAATCATTCAGTGATAAAATTCTGTCTGTAATTAATTATACACTTACTAAAGAAGTGTAGTAAGTATAAAGAGTATTTATTAATTCTGCAATGAAAATACAATTTTCGCGTTGACTCGCCAGTACCATGAGGTACAATTAACGTACTCGCCAGCTTTGTCCCTCGCAGACCTCGCAGTATTCTTATAGGAGTGCGAGGGACAGCATTAGACTCACTAGTGAGGACGGTAATTTGTAACTCATGGTAAGGGTACCGGTGCCGCGTAAGCGCGAGTTTGAGATGACTTGCGTTGGTAATTTTTGGTGGAATTTCAATTTACGAGATTTCAATTCTCGCCTCCTCGCAGGAATGAAACCACTTTTAACACATTAACAGCCCCCATACAAAATGTTTCCATTTCCTTACGTACGTCGTAAGTGCGTACCTGAGGCCCTACCTTGAAAATTGAAGTTGGAAGTTACCTTAGCTACATCCTTTTCTCTCGATTTAGTCACTTATAACGAGTGACAGAGATAGAGCTAACGTAACTTCGAACTCCGATTTTCAAGGTGGAGGCCCTGGTCGTTTCTTAGTGACCCATATGCGGGGCAAGGACGAGTGGAGCTAGTTCGTTGCGACCTATATATGAGGCATACTGTGAAGGTGCTAAACCGTATGAGGAATGATGAGCGAGTAAGTACGCCTACTTAACGCTCGGCGACCTCTCGCCCGTGTGTCATTCTAAGTACGCTAACTTGATGGTCAGTGGGCTCTAGCGAGTTGAATGCTCTGTCCCTTGCACTCTATAAGAATACTACGAGGTCTGCGAGGGACAGAGCATTCGACTCGCTAGCGAGTACGGTAATTTTAACTCATGGTAAGGGTACTTATGCGTGTCAAAGTGTGCATGAGAGCGAAAGTGGGTATGGTAATTATAAAAAAATAAATATAAAATTATATTCTTCTTGAAGAAAGTGAAATACTTTAACAACCATTGCGCGTTCCTATAAACAATATAAAATATTATAAACAATAAAAAAAAAACTATGTATGTTCTTTAAAAACATCAGTCAAACAGTAATTGTGGATAAAACATCGATCACTCTCGCACTTATATTCATAACGTTGTGACGAATGTTTAATACACGGTTTGTAGCGCGATAAACACGAATAGGCGCACAGTTCTAAATCAATTTACTATTTTTATTTTAGCCCACTTCAAAATAAAAACACGTTAGTATGTATGTACGAGTTTTTTTTTTTGCTGACGGTACTTCGTGGCAGTTAGCGTCGTGGAAACAATATTCACAATTGACTTGAGCGTTAGTATCCCTTAGTAGTCTGTGGTGGGCGCGCTCGCGGCTGACCGCTCTGTCAGACACGCACACTACCGCAACGTGCATGTACACGTTCAACCACTAATAAACTCCAACCGCCATCACCGCCGTGAATTGCAAGAGCTATATAATATGAATCTTCCCAGGTGAATTTTTCGCTTCGAGCCCTAATCTTTCAAACAAAGGCCATTGTCTCTATTATCCCAAAGCCGCTAGCTACCGAGTTAGCACGTGCCACTACAACATTCATATTGAAAAACGTGCCGTATTGCCTCGGGGCCGTCTATACGTCTACGATAGACGGCCCCGAGGCAATACGGCACTCTGGTGTATCGTCCTACACTACCAAAACGTAATATCTAGAATATCAGTGACATTAAATTTGAACCTTAATGCTATGACGATACCGTTTGTTTTTCAATATGATATTGTAGTGGCACGTGCTAACTCGGTAGCTAGCGGCTTTGGGATAATAGAGACAATGGCCTTTGTTTGAAAGATTAGGGCTCGAAGCGAAAAATTCACCTGGGAAGATTCATACTATACGCGTACTTACTCGCCCGTCTATCTGGGACTATAGAATCATATTTATCTAAGGAGAGGTAATTAAAAAATAAATATAACAAGCAAAATGTATTTACTTTTATTCTTTACATTGTGAATAAGATGTTTTATAATATAAGAATGAATAATATACACCTTAATAAATGCGTAGGAATAGTGTAAAACATTATATACACAAGACACTTAATGTACGTTGATTCATCACAATCATAATTTTAGTGAGTTAGGAATGAAAACAAAGGGTACAAAAGACATAATTTATAAACAGTGTTTTCAAATGCATGTAACGTTTGCTGTTGAATTTGTATCGCCACAGTTCCACTGTAGTTTTAAAAAGGCTTAGATATACATTACGTTAATAATTTCCGCAAAATGGCGATGATTTTTATTTTTCTGGACAGACTACGTACACACCTAACGACGCGGTGCAGGCAATTCAATGATTAATCACGCATATACATAAGATTGAAAATACGAAATACGGCTCTGAGAGGGTCACAGGCGATATATTTAGTGTAGAACTACACGTACACGTATGCCATTTTGTCCATTTCGTCCTACCTACTACTAATATGACAGAAAGGTATAGCCCTATTAGTAGGACTAAACGGATAATAAGTCCTATTAGTAGGACTAAATGGTTTTTTTTGTCCATAATTAGTACAACAGAACGGACTATATCGGATCATCCTAGATTGAACAGAGTACACGACTTTTAAATGAGTAACAAATTCCGATAATCTCCGATTCCGGTAACCTTCGGGGAAGGAAGATAGCTGTTTTAAAAATATCCGGTTATTACTTTTGATTTAAGTATTATATTTATTTACTGATTATACTCGACATTGGCGGAATTACTGCAGAACCGCGGTTGACCGCCATTATTAAAAAGGAGAAGAACAAAACTCGACGTTTCTGAGTTCATTGCTTAAATGACAGCGTTTGCGTGTTTGCACAGGTGTTTTTCCAAATCCCATATCTTTTGTTTTACGTTGTAAAATGCACATTCGCGTTCCAGGCACTGGGTAAAAGTCAGAAAACGTTATATTTATGCGTTGTCAGCAGTAACGTGCGAATATGGTTAGATGAGGAATGTTTTTGACAGAGAACTGTGGCTAGGTGTATTACGGGCGTGATGAGAAAACCTAACCTAAGGATTAAATTATTACTCTTATTAGTAATCAAAGAAACAAAACTTTTGTATTGGTGCCAAATTAAAAAGTAGGCGCATGACTTACCATTTATTTTATAACAGAAGCAAACAAGCTTGCGGCTTGATTGGAACAAAATTGAGGACACGGTTCGAAGGATATTGGTAACATTTTGCCAATTTTTGACACTGGCCAGCTGATAGGTTGGCGTGCGTCAAACTATTTGACCAAGCTATACCACAGATACGTTATAAGTTTTTTAGTCAATGTACTCATTGTTTTAAATAACGATCCCTACACAAGTTTTACGCAAAAAAAGGAAAATAAAATCGGTTTTGTCACCACGCCTGAAAATCGTTTCGTAACATCGACAATAATAATTTGACTTAACTTTTTCGTGTGTTTATTTGTATTATTTTGTATATAGCAACATTCGTTATCGGGTATGAGAAAAATAATTCACACGATTTTCTACTTAAACAATATAAAAGTAAGGGTGCACTTACATTGTACGTGATACTAAAACGATGGGGT
Source organism: Acleris emargana (assembly GCA_927399475.2). Taxonomy (NCBI): domain Eukaryota; kingdom Metazoa; phylum Arthropoda; class Insecta; order Lepidoptera; family Tortricidae; genus Acleris; species Acleris emargana. The sequence continues at coordinate 2,411,186 of OV656846.1, forward strand.
TGACAGTTTTAAATTCCGGTTAGATCGATTTATCGCCAATATTAATCAACTAGGGCCAAAAGAGCTATTAAGTAGTAATTAAAATAAAATAAGTTAAGGTTACAATGTCACAAATAAACACAAATTCCAGGTTTTTTGCGAAAAGGTTAATATTGATATACTGACGGCTATTGTCGGCATTAAAGTAATAGACGAAAAGTAGGATCATATTAAGAACTAATATTTTGAGCCTAATGCGTGCAATCACAGAATATTTATATATTTAATTTTCGTACTTTTGACGACACTTTAAATCTTACAACTACGTACATATTTTTAAGAAATGTGAACATATTGCTTATATGTTATTGATTTACGGATATTAATGCGATACACATTAAGATATAATGGAAAAAAACCCTTTTTAAATCTCATTTATGTTTAAATTTATGTTTTTATTAGTTTTTTTTTAAATTGGTTGTGCATTAAGTTCATAAGACTACACATAAATAAATATAGTGGTGCAAATAATTCAAAATAATGACAACTGTGACATTTCAGTAACAACGTCTAATATAAATCAGATCTTGATTTACTTTACACAGATATACTAGATATTACAGTAGACTGTACGTAGATAGATATAAGAATACATTTTTTATTAGTTAGGTTAGGAGTATTCCCTGATAATTTAAATGTATTTGAAGACAAGCAAACCATTATAAAAGATCTTTGACTAATGGCAGTGAAGGCATCTCGTGCAAATAAATATATATACATTGGAATGCCATTAAAGGGGATACATTTTAATCGAACATTGAACAAACTAAAACTAAGCCATAATTTTAAGAGTAACGTTTAGAAAATCAGTCTCAATGCACAGGCCATTAATTCCTCGACTTTCTTTCATATTAGTATTTTTTATGATTTAACAAGAAATAATTTGCAGAAAAGTGCCAACATGGGCTTAAATTGTGGAGCCAACAGCTTCGGTGGTCACTACCCTATAATAATGACGTAACTTCAAATTATAAGAAATAAATTATGTCAAACAATCATTGGTGACAAGTTTCGATGATAGGTGAACAATAAAATTCCTCGAATGCATGAGACATTTTGAAGTTAACATGACGTATAAATAAGAAGACACTGTCTATTATTATTAAAATGTAGTAATCTATTCTTGAGTGTTATAAAAATTAGATGCAGAATATGACTCAATTTAAATTGGATAAGGTAGGTACTTAATATTAAATCAGTGGCAGGAAAGTTCAATGAAAATTAAGACTAATTTGATCGAAATTCTATTTATCATTTCATGATATTTGTTAGTTTTGATAGGTACCTAATTGATTTTTGATTTTGTCATAGGTATGTATAAAAACATCAAGCCAACTGAATTTGTACTTCGAGTCTGGCCATCGAAATGTGATACTGGAATTGACCGCGAAATTTAAAAATGTAGCTATAGTATGCCTGAATGAGCTACAATTAAACAATTTTAGTACTTTTGTCATTAACTAATAAATTAATAATTAATGACAAAAGCATCAAAGTTCTTTAACTCTAGCTCATACAGAATAATATAGCTCCAATATTGAACTTCGCGGTCATTTTAAGTAGGTATCGCGTTTCGATGGCCAGACTCTATAAACTAGAAGTAAACTTATAAAATATTCAGTTATATCGTCGATATAATTCATAAGTTTGTTGGTTTTCATTTATTTTACATATACATAAATAAGTACATATTAAATACCTAAACTTAAACGAATTGCATTATGAATATTATTGAGTAATAATTCTTGTTTCTATATTAAATTTCAAAACATCACATTTACGAATCATACATAGTCAAATATTGTTGAGTTGTAATAGATTTTGAGGGAATAAGAAATTTAGCTTTGATCGCGTTTTAATTAACTGCTTGGTTATGTTCTACAATTTCATTACTTTTTAAAAAGATACTTAATGATTTGAACCATAAATACGATATCACAAAAACAAAACACGTGCAGCTACTGAACTTGTAAGTGTCACAACATCGATGGTATATTACCTATTACATATATCTTATTATAACATACGATAGACAGTAAAACAAGCATTGGTTCCACACACAGTACCTCAGTCTTTAGACAGTCGAATCACAAAATTATTGCTGGAACTGTAACTAACGACATTATTCTAGCTATGACTCGTTTTGGACAAAGTATCTGGCTTTAATATATTGCATGCTACCATCAACAAAAGTGTAACGTGTCGCATCCACTGAAAAAATATAATAATGATCATTTCATTATGAATAAATAAATCAAAACACAGTCATATACTCGTAATTTAATTTGTAGCCCTTCTTGCGTAACGTTGACTTGTTTGTTACTTTACTTTACTTTTTAATCCAGTTACAGTTTAACTCCTCAACCGACCAATGCAAAATTTAGTTCGTTTTAATCGAATAATTTTCGCGAATAAAACTTTTGCGTGGACGGAGTCGGGCAAAAGACAGTAGCGATATGCCCAATGGCTGCTTTTTATTACGCCAGATACTCCTCCAAAAAGTAAGGACCACTCATACACGTAAGGACGTCTAAGGAACTACGATTACAGGGTATCTCTTCTACTGTCTTTTCATAGGTTAGGTATACCATATGTATATTCACTACTGGTTTATTTAGGCATCTATCTATGCACTAATAGGGTACATTATCTCAGAGTCTTACCACAAAGCGAATGGAATTACCAATAAATGATTATTATGGGTTACTTTATAACTATGAATCATGCATCGCTAAGGTTTGGCTACGAAAGTAGACATTATGTTATTTATTACATTTTTTATGGATTTTATTCATCAAAACAATTTGAATATGCCGCTATTTTTCTATCAAACAGGTAGTCTATTTCAACTGCTAATTTAAGGATTAGGAATCTAATCTATCTCAAAACAGTGGTTCCAATAATTGTCAAGGATACTATGCTACTGAATACTATGTGATTGAATCTTCTTCAAACTAAACTTGGATAATTATATTAATTCTAATTATTATTAGGTAACTAGATATTGCGTTTACTATAGTATTGGTGCCAGTAAAGGGGTTAAATTTAAGGTACTATAAGTAGCTTAGATAACTAACGGTTTAAACGCTCACACAACATACGTTTGAGTTAATATAAATTAGTAATTGTGCATTGTATACCGTTTTTGGTACCGTTTATTTGTTCTATACGTGTCGAAGTATTTACAATTCTCTCGAAACCCCGATATATACAACGCTTATGTATAAATTTATGTACACAACAGCAAAAAGTGCGCAAAAACGATCTCACAAAATATGCATTTGAGCAATACGTATTATACATTTACAAAAGCATTTTAAACAGTTCATAGTCTAATGAACGGGAAATTATATTTAGCGGAAATTTATAAAACAAGAAAAAAAACGTTCCCGAAAATCTAATTAGTCTATGGAATAAAAAAAGAATACATACATCCTATATAATGTATAGGTATATACATATATAAACGTGTTTATCAACTACCCATGGATAAAAACATACGTCCCTATTCAAGTTATTGCTATAAGAAACTTACATCAAGAATTGTTTATAAGTACAGTTCAAGACATCAAAAGTGAAACAGAAGAAACATAAACGTCAATACGTTGTATCTACATCACTTTAAAGACTAATTGTTAAAATCGTCAACACGCCTGAAGATCCCTCTTACATAATTATATCACATTAGATTAGAATTTTGTATACTTAAGTGTCAACTTGACAGCTGTCAAGATTGGACATTGCAGACAACATCGAAATTCACACTTTGACCGTAACATGTCAACACTCATTTATTGCTCAAGTAACACATCATGACCATAAACACAGTTTATTTTTTCAATCGGAATTCTCTTGGTAACCGGCCGTGTTTAGTATCCTAGTATCTTCACTTAACACCGACCGATCGTAACGTCTTTGCCGGGCGATTTTGGGCCGTCCGGGACCAAGTAAAGGAGCTGATATCGCGTGGGTTGGCATTCGATTAAGGTCCTTGCGGCCTTGTAGTAAGGGCGATGTAACGCTGGATGACTCGTCGCCTTCGTCATCTGATAAAGCAGGATAGCTTTCTTTCATTTTGAGGCTCCGCTCTAATCGGCGGAGGAACCTAGGAAGAGGACAGCATTATTGCACAAATGTTTAACTGGGGCTCTATTCAAAACGTAAAACAATATTGCTTCTGTTATGTTATGTTATGGTTATGGTAAACACAGTATTCTCCAAGACTCTTGTTGTGGCATTTCAACACGGCTGCCATTACTTACAAGTTAATAAGAACTACCGTAACGTTGATGAATGATGATACAAAAACGGGTCTACCATATTTCCTATAATATCAAGTGTCATAAAATTAGATGCTCTAAATTATTTTCCTATAAAAACATTTATTTGCTATAATAGCCATTTTTTATAACGTTAGTTAGTTTACTATAATTTTAAAATGTCCAATTTTCATCATGAATAACATTTAAAATCTATATAATTGTGTTTTATAATATTTATTTTCTATAAACTTTATTTGAGATTTCATGGGCGGATAAAAAAATATCCTCGAAGGCCAAGGCTTCTAACCTAACCTATCCGAATCGATTTAAAGCTTTTGGCTAATCATTATTAGAGTAAATTAATATTATAGAGTTTGAAAGTAAAGCAAACAATTTAAGATCATCGAAAACTTATAGTAAGTGAAGATTATAGAAACGAACTGTTATAGCATTTGAATGGATATTATGTGATTGATTATAGCAAATGAATTTAGAGAAAGTGTATTTTATAGCCATTGATTTTATAGTAACCCCTTAGTTACTATACCTACAATAACTCGTCAATAGCAAAATTGTTTTACCGGGTTGAATAGAGGCCCAGTTTATAAACTGGGCCTCTATTCTACTGAGTAATACCCTATTGCCTTTGATATGTTATCGTATGGTTATTAACTCGGTCGCTATATCTCTCCAGAAATTAAGTGCTATCATGACGTCGACAATACGACAACATGTCAAAAGCAAGATGGCTTTATCCAGTAGAATAGAGGCACAGAACCAAAAAAACATAGCAACAAGTACCTCGTTGCGGATCAATTAATATACGAAACAAGAAATCGGCGAATACATTTGTGGCTTAGTAAAAAAGAGTATATGTACCTACATATAAGTGCTAACAAGTGGGACTACAATATTCATAATATGTAGCATCATATGGCAAACACTAGATTAAGAGGCTCTTCATTATTTCCAAACTCTTTTTTTTAAAGATGCATTAACCTAACCTTTCTAAAATAATAAATGACAATTTACCTTATTTGATTACTGATCGTTCTTAACTTATTGACTTTCACTGGTTTTCGAGAATCTTCCGTTAAATCAAGGCTTGATGCTATTTTGGTCGACGTATCCTGTAACGAAGAAGGCAATAAGCGTTTGTTTATCTTAAAATTATCAACCCACATATTGTTACAATTATCATCTAATTCTCAAAATTTTGAACCTCGGAAAATATTCGTTTTCAAATACTCTCAAAGTAAAAGATTCAAAACGTGAGAATGTTAATGAAAATAACGAAATCATTTACTCAACAAGTTTACATAGTAAATGACACAACCGAATTACTTTAAATTCATGCTTCAACGGAACGGTTAAGCGTTTATGAAAACTAAACTAGTGAAGACCACTCTATGATACTGAATTAATTACAGTTTGAGAATATACGTTCTACTCTGTTTTACCAACCACTTCCTTAAAAGAGTCTATTCTACTTAGGCTAAGTGTTTTCTGGCAGTCAAAATCGAAATTTCCTACTATTGTTATTTCTTAGTAGCACAATTTGCATTCGCATTTTTTTCCGAATTAAGTTTTAACAGTCGTATTTTCCCCTGACGTGTTTTTCCCGTCGCATTACTTCCCATTTCAGAACTCTGTTAAATAGTCGTCTGAACTCCTATTTCAGGATGTTTTGGCCCTTCGGGTCTGCTGCAAAGCTAAACCCAAACCCACCTTTTTCAAAGTTACTATAAATGGGAAAATTTGCGACTGTAGCTGGAAAAATATAAGACTGGTAAAAAATAATACTTGAATAAAAAAAAATCGGCACAATACGAGTTCAATGCGATCTTTAGCCCGACAAGGCAGTTGTTGGCGGGAACAAGGCATCAAGGCATCAAGGCACTACATTTGGCAGGATGTATAATACCCGTAGAATAAGTTTCTGTCAAAATTTTAATTTTTGGGACAGGGTTTGTTGCCGCTCAGCCATCATCAAGACGAAACTAACCAACCAACTGGGTGGGTAATATTAATTACTGCAAATATCCCGTCGCCACCTTCCGACTCCATCATCAGATCAGCTCGATGGTACCATAATATTGCATTGTCATCGGGTTTACATGTATTCCAAAATTCAGCCCATTCCTTTGACGGGAACTGGTTCGAAATCGACTTGTAAAAATCCAGGAGTTCCAGGACATACCAGTGAAGTTAAATAAAAGCTAGTAAAAAGAGAAGCACGCGTAATTGCAGTCCTCTCCCTCTTCCCCTCATCCGCGGAATGCTCGCGGACGTTGTCATTAGGATTTTTTGACTGATAGAAAACAAGAATATAATTGAATGTACAACCAGGTATGAAGTGATTACATATTATGTTATGTATATAACGACTATGAGCACTGATCACTGTTACAAGGCAGTTCAGCTGTGAAATGAGTCGAGCAAGAAAGAAGGCCGAAACTGAAACGATTATCAAAATATCTTCAGCAAGTCGAGGTTACAAACTGACTGTCACCATCTAGAAATATCGGCGTCCTTTTTCAAGGCGTCAATTTTTTTTATTGCCTCCAAAGGCATACGAGGAGGTCATCTGATGAAAAAGTAGTCACAGTCGCGTCACGTCAGCATTGCAAGTGTTTAAAGGACACATCAACGTGCAGGTTAGGTAATGTACAAGTGAACATAGGGATGATAGGTAACTCACTCAACTTTTTAAAACCGACGTCAATGAAGGACGAGGTTCTCAATTCTACAAGTTTTTGGGTGTATGTTACTTGAGTTTTCGGTAATTTTCAATTGAATTGAATAATTCTTCATTGTTCATAAATAGAATACGGTACATCTCAGGGATCCATGAATAGTCGACGGAACTCCTTAATCAATTGGAGTGAGTTCATTGTTTTGTTAATCTTTCAATGGAAAAGTGTACAGTTTTGTTAATTTGTACTCTTGTAAAACTTTGTGTAATAGTACTTATAGCAGAGAATTAAAGTTTAAGTCCAAATATTTTTGAGCAACTTGCATTTGATCGTTAACTTATATCCAATGTATGATACCTTGACTTGCTGAAATGTTTTGAACCTTCAACAAACAGCTCTGCATAGGGTTACCAGATTTATAAAAATAATTCCTGAAAAAAATATTCCTAGTAGGTAAAACTTTACCAAAAAACCCTGTCTCCCTGACAGAGCCAAAATTCCTGTCGTCTGGTAACCCTAGCCCTGCATGCAAATACCAACGTAGATGAAGGTTCTAACTTCATAGAATCACCTCGGAACTACGGCATTTTTGTCTTCTGAGCGGTTTCCGCAACCTAGTCGGCTCGCTTGGCTGAAAATAATCAATAATCGCTACAACCTAGCCTTTAAACTAAGGCAAAGTAAATGACAAATTGGCTGCGCCAAAAGAGAGTTTAATTGTTCACAGTTAAAGATAATAGATATGGAAAAGGCAAGGTCTTGGTCTTCAAAGTGTCAATCGAGAGTTAGAACCGATTTAAAAACAGATTACAACCGATTTGAAACATAAACGTAGAGATACGGAGAGGCAGAGGTAGACCAAGGGGAACGACTAGGTTTGTCTTTTTTTTCGGTTACAGGTCCATAAAAAGTTCTAATACAACATTACTTACTACCATTATAACTGTAGAGTAGGATCATTTTTTTCTTTTGGCGCAGCGAAAAACATAAATAATAACATACTCTTGTGCGTGTGCACGCAGTTTATTAGAATAATGGGTTATTGCTTTATCATTATAAGTGAAATAGTCACAAGTGCGAAAATAATAGACAAAGCATGCCAATAGACAAGTAGTGTTTTTTAATCCACGATGGCTCCGCCAACCAAGTTGACGTTGCATGGTTGCGTTAATGTACGTAACACTAAGGGGGGCGCGCCATCGTGGATTGGAAATAAATATTTACTGGGTACCTGAACAAACGAGGCTATTATTTCTTAACTAAAACATTCACAACACACTATACTGCTCTCCTAAGACTTCTTCTCGTCTTAGTAATGAGGTTGTGATTCCTACAAGAGTTTTTAAGTATTTGAGCTGCTACTATTTGGCTTAGCAGGGCAGTATAAAGAGTTCATCAATAACATTAACCATAAACCAGCTTCACTTCACCCCTGAGTTAGCGAGAAGTCTGTAGTATTTTGTCTCAAGTACCCTGGGTATTAGAGGTATTTGGCATTTGGACAGATAAGTGTAAAGTAGTGACAAAAGTCAAGTGCCAGGATTGAAAAAAAACTCGCCATATTGCGAAAATGATGTAACCTACTTTTCTGTCTTGTAGATGATTTTAAGAAAATCAATTGCTAATGGGAAGATCATTTCCGAGAAGCGTCGAGAAGAGAATTTTCGCGAAACTTAGAATTCTTAGCAATAGGTCCAAACCATACCTGCATGTCCAAATCAGGGGGTAGCCGTAGCTCCCGCGCGGAGGCCACTGAGGCGACTGAGGCGGCTGAGACAGAGTCCTCGGAGGACGAGGAAGATGGCGGCGCGGGCGCCTGCGAGCGCGAGCGCCGCCGCCCGCTCTTGCGCCCCCGCGGCGCGTCGCGGCTGCCCGGCACCTGTATAGGTATCCTCTTAGAAATACATGAATAAATAAACTGTTATTAGCAGCACAACAAAATGATACACATACAAATATCTCTATTCAAGTTCAGCGGAGATATTTTACGTAAAAAAGAACTAGATGAAACTTTGACACGAGTTCATCATGTACATTCGGTCTACCTTTGACAGATTAGAGCAGTAATTCAAACATGACGTTAAATTGACAAAGTACTAAACTACTTAAACTACACCGGCCTACACTTGGCATAAGCGTGTCCCGTAAAAGTAGAACGAGTAAAAACCAAATAGTACATAGTGTTAAAAAGTGGAACAAAAAGTAAAGCAGAGCTTCCAAAATCCAACTGCCTTCGTATAATACTGAGTATACGCACGATGAATTCCGCAACTTCAGAACTAGTGTTGTGCAAATTGAAATCATGAAATATTCTCTGCCATTGCAAATTATCAGAACTGAGATGTTGGGACTTGAAATATTGTGAAACAGTCAATGTTTGATATCTTCAACACATTTGGGCAGGTGCATAAAAACAATACAGCTAATTCAAAATCTTACCTCCAACAAGTTGTGCATAGAATGCGGCATATGCGGCAGAGCTGACTTGGTCGTTCCTGTAGCCTCATGCGACACAGTCCTTATCGTTCTTCGGTCCCGCTTCCTCCCCGACTTCTTTTGCGCAGTGTTATTACCCTTACAGTTATTCCCTTTCCCACATTCTGAACTGGGAAAGTCATACAATCCATCGGAGTCGGTAAACGGTAGTTGCCGGCCGTAGAATAGCGGTGAAAACCTTCCTAAAGTGGCTTTGTCACTTAAAGGGGATTCACTTCGGGAACTGACAGGGCTGAGAGGTCTGGTTAAGTCTGTCATCAGTGAAGGCGGTCTTAAGCTAGTTTTCTCATCTAAACCTCTTTCTACGCTTAGGCATTTGACTATAGAGCATTTTGTGACTCCACTAGGAGAGCATAAGGCGACAGCGGCATGTGGGATTTCTAAAGTTTCTTTCAAAACTACTTGCGTCTCCATTTCTTTAGCACTGGACGGCACATCGTCTACTCGTTCATCGGTACCGATGCCTTCATCGTTCGATTCTAGTAAAGGATCATCTGATAGCGTCTCAGAATCCGATCGCCCTCGCCTCTGGTCCTTCGAATCATCATTCGAAGATGCCGGGCTAGAATTGGTCTTCATTAGAGGCCGTCTTCTCGATTGAAAGCAGGACGGCCCACCGCCCGAGCCGGGGTCCTCCATCTCCGATGGACACAAAGGATTGCTCGAACCGCATCTAGAAGGACCAGGACTCGCCATGGAACTATAGCCTGATGACGAGAGATTAGATTCCGATGGAGCTCTTTCATTTCTTGCTGACATCGAGAACGGGCTTAAGTAGCACATGTTTGCGGTCGGTGGTGGAGGTCTCGGAGACAATGGTTCATCGGATTCTTCGCTGGCGTTATATGTTACTGTTATTAACGGAGGCGGTTGGAATTCTACGTGAGGCGGGGTTCTCCGCGGGGGCGGGGAGCCGGGGGAGGGGCGCTCGATGGTGAGGACGGGCACGCGGAGGGAAGGGGGTGCGGGGGAGGGGGAGGACAGCTCGCGCTCCGAGTCCTGGCTGTGCGTGCAGCTGGGGCTGGGCGAGTCCGTCACGTGCGTCGACGGCGTCGTTGTGTCGTAGCTGAAGGCGGGCTGCCGGAGCTGTGGAAAGAGCACTACAGTAATACACTGGATAATTCGGTAAATTTATGTTTTGTGGGCGAAAGTAATAAAATCTTCTTAGTTTTCAATTAAGAATGCCTTTAGATCATTAGATCGAGAAATTGATAGCGCCATTAATCTTACATAAGCACCAAAACATTTGCGTAACTACGTTCAAAGGTTGGTAAGGTATAGGTAGGTAAAGGTAGGAATGCGAAAAAAATTAAAATACCTTGATGACTAAGATGACTGAAGAAGGACCACCACACAACAGTGCAAAATCTGCTACTATTAACCTATTTTGTCTTACCTTCAGTCTTAGCCCAGAAGTCGGCCTCTCCGGCTTCTCTGGCTTGATCTCATTTTCGTCATCGCTGGGTGACATGCAGGTGATCTCATTGCTGTCTATCTCCATCATCGCTCGCGGCATCCTTGGCGACGGAAGGGGGGTCGGCATGGGAGTGGGCAGCGGGGTGGGGAGGGGGGTGGGAAGCTCGCGGATGGGCGACAGGCATTTGTTTATGCCCGAAGGCACTTCCAGGAGGATGGATGGAGGGTGGAGCAGGTTGCTGCCTAATTGAGAGCATTTGTGGGCGGTGAGTGGGTCCAGAACCTGTAATAAATTAATTGGGTCACTATGCTTAAAAATACCGGGAGAAATGCTGTCTTATTGTGAATGTTATGCCCGTTTTAGGAGTTTGTATTGCCCAGTGTTATGGCTAAAGAGAATGACTTTTTTGTTTTGATGGCAATACTTATAATTTTGCATCATGACACAAGCATTTCGTCTGTTTTGAACATTATAGTTTCTTAAACAAATGCTCTCGAAAAATACCATCATTGCTGTCAATAAGAGCTATATAATACGAGTATACCATATCGAAACAAAATAGTTAAAGGCTTAAGGTTTATTTAAAATTGGTTGACCTACCCATCCTGTGGAATACCTACATAAAAACCCATAATAGGTGGCAAATTCCATTACCTTTCCAAAAATCCTAATAGCTCCTTCGCTTAACTTCTTGGGTTCTTTTATCAAAGTCATCTTATCTTACCTTATCTTAAGTAATCGAATTTATCATTCTTCTCATAAAACTTATCGTAACACACAGGACGGACGGGTTGAACGCTTTAAACATATACCTAAGCCTTGGCCGGGAACGTTTTCACGTCGAATATAGTTCTACAGACAGATACTTCATGGAACAAAATATGCTTGGTAACTAGGCTAGGATATTTTGACAGTCCAAATTATGATAAATAAATAAATAAATATCAGGGGACAATGTCACACCAATTGACCTAGTCCCAAACTAAGCTCTAGGCTTGTACTGTACTAGACAACGATATAAATACTTATATAGAGAAATATATGCTTAAATACATAGAAAACATCCATGACTCAGGAACAAATATTCGCGTTCATCACACTAATATCTGCCCTTACCGGGATTTGAACCCAGGACCTCTAGCTTCGCAGGCAGGGTCACCACCAACTAGGCCAGCGCGTCGTCATGAAAATGATTCCCTCTAAGCTGTTACATCTTTTACCTGAATCTCAATAGTATTGTGCGGTCTAGAGACCGGTGAGTCTGGCGCCAATGACGGCACAAGTGACGACGTTAACGATACGTCATCAGCGTCGATCGTGTCATCCTGCGGAGATGACGCCGTCGGCGTGCTGGACGCGGAGATGCCGCCTGAAGATGCGCGGGAGATGATAGCGGCAGATGATGATGAGAAGTTGCGGAACATCGCTAGGATGGAGTCGGCGCTGGAGATCTTTGGTGTCCTGTTGAAGAGTGAGGATAAAGACGTGGTAAAGGACGTATTGGAAGAAGAACCATGAGTAGCCGCTTACAATGGGTGCAACCAGTAAATTCGTAGAATCGATTCGAGTAAAACCTACGTTTAGAGGCCCTATCCAAGATGCAAACATACATTTTGAATCTAAGTATCATATATATTTTACAAGCTTTTATTTAAATTACACTGGTCGTATGTATTTTAAGCCAGTTCCCTTGGAATGGGCTGAAATTTGGACCACGTTTGTAAACCCAATGACTGTGCAATATTACTACTACTATTAATATTACTACTAATATTACTACTAGTTAATATAGAAAATACAGAAAGCTGTAAACCCCACTTCCAGGAAAATAAACTACTTACCCTACCGTGCATATATATTTTTGAGATGTGTAAGTTTGTTAGGAAATATCCTGAATACTACAAAAAACGAGAAGACTTACCCACAACCCATTTCCTGCGACACAGAGATAGATTAATGTTACCCGCATCAAAACTGAAGATGTGCTCTGACGGAACTTATATAATGTCTATAAAAATATATAATAAATTACCGAATAATATAAAAACTGAAAAAAACGAAAACAAATTTATAAAACTCTTAAAGGAACTTCTCATAAGAAAAAGTTATTATACTATAAATACGTACTTGGAAGACAAACTGTAATTTAAACTAAAACCTATACCTACATTTAAATAACAAACAGTGACATTAATAAATTCTATAAATAAATATCAGATAAAGTACATTGGAAAGATAAGTTAGAGATAAATACAAAAATATGATAATAATATACAGAATTAATGATCATTATACATATGTAACATAATAGGATTAAATAATACAAAATAATTACAACAGATATTTAAGTTTAATTACTTAGTTCAAATTAAGTTTGACATAATTTAATTTAAATTATATTATTACCTTATGTGCAATATAATTATTAAGTACAATGTAGAATTATTGAGCTAAAGCCCTCTCTTAATCTTAATGTTGCTGTGCCCAACAGGGTCCATAATTAAGTTATAATAATTATATTTATTACTGTAATAGCTTAAGTTAGCCTGTCAACTGCCAACACATTGTGGAATGCAATAAACGTTTGAGTATTTGAGTATTATGGTATCTAAGAACTAATCTTATAATGGAGTCGGAAGGTGGCGATAGGATCTCCGTTATATTTAATGTAGACCCACTGTGTTGGGACTCATTAGTTTGGGCTTGATACGCATAAAACGACTTTGCAAAAAAAAAATTAGTCCACAGCAAAAGCTTGTCCCAAAAATGATTTTTTTGACTGAAACTTCTGTTTTTGTCATTGCCATGGACAAAATAAACAGTTCCAGAAACACAAAAGATAAGTACATTTCTTTAAATCAACATGCAGTGTAGCAAAAACCACTCACCTTGAATATCTCTTCAACGCGGCATGCGCCAGCGTTAAGTCCAAACTGCTCATAGAATCACTCCCCTGGTTGCTCGAAGTACTATGCGGTGACCTCATCTCTACTCCCGGTGAGGGGGGCGTACTAGAAGCCTTTACCCTCATCCCTGCCTTCGCTATCACCGCCATCGGAATCGCTATCGTGTTCATCATATCAGCATCCGAGCTTGAACTCATCTCAGCCGATACCTTATTCATCAGTCTTGCGAACGTGACTTTTTTCTCTAATTTCGGATCTGATATGTGCCGTGTGGAAGGCGATGTGGAGGGAGTAGATCCTTCACTAGCGAAAGATGTTTCTTTGGTCTCACAGAACTCCATAAAAGCTGGAGCGCTTTCGACGGTGCTAAGCGTTCTCTTTTCTGACATTTGAATGAGCTCGCCCATGGTCATCTTCTTCGAGTGCTCATTTGCTGTAGCGGGGCTTATTAGCTGTTGCAAAATCTGCTTCTTTTCTGCAGCGTTCTTCTTAGTTGGTGTTGAATTGTTTCGTTTTTTCCGCGGCGAGGGAGACGCTGCATATAAAAATAATGATATAGTATTTATAGATGTAATACAATCGTCTAAGTCAAGCGATACAACATCGATACACAGGACAGCTACACGATATTAAGTACTTTATTTTGGAACAGGGTTAACTTCATGCTATCTTGGTGCATCTATTTAAGCCAATTTGAGGGAGAAAGCTTTTAGATTAATTAGTAACGTGCCGATTGTTTGTTAGTTTGTTGTTAGAACTGTCGTAAATGTGAATGATTATTTGTACATGAGTTTAAGAGTGTTTCTGTTTTGAATATAACTATAGCAGAAAGTTGTAACAGCAAGCATGCATAAGAAGCAACAAACATTATAGACAGTAAGACAACCTTCTAATTGCGTTGTAATCAGTATTACTGATGAAAGAGCCAGAATGTGGTGAATTTAAAGCAAAGGAAGAAGACAGACTGGCTAAACATCTCAAATTAAAATTTGATTGCAACTGGAAAGGTTTCTGAGTTCGCTCTCCCAGTTGCAAACGACACACGTCATCCATGTAAAGGTCCTCAAGATATTGCAAGTAGAAGGTTGGAAAGATAGTTGGACGATCCAAAAAGGTGCTATGGAAGAAAGGAGCGCTACAAATCAATTGTGCAAGGTCAAGGTGCACACGGGAGACCTCTGTACAATGGTCAGCATTCCACACCAAGTGTTATTCGTGTAGCAGGTTAAAAAACCAGTTTTAGTTGGACTGGCACGCTCCGCTACGATTTGATCAAATGTTTGCTGTGATCGTCGTAGATGGTTTGTTTGATATTATTTTGAAAAGATGTGGTGATTTTTGGCCATTGGCAATATAATATGCGGGTTATGTATGAAGGTGTTTGTAAAAATAAATCAATACATCTGTGAGTTCAACGAAGATATGTTCAACGTACAATAAGATGGTATTATAAACCATACAAGTACCTAGTTTTCATCAAAAAATGGTGTCCAGTTTTTAATGTTTATCTCAGTTGTAAATGGTCATAGTAAGTAAATACGTTATCGACGTTATTTGTGCTTTTCTACTTAACCTAACTTTACTCCAAGTTGGCAACGTCTGATGATATTTATAGGTAACTGCTAAAAACCGAAGTTTTACATAATATTTGTGATTCACGATATTTATACCTAATGCCAATTATCAGCATGGAATGTAGGTATCATTTCACAAAATTTCATCTTCATTGAAAGCTATTTTAAAGCCGTGTTGTTGTCAGGCTATCTTTTAGATTAGGTTAGACTTTTGACCAACTCAAAATGTCAACTCCCGCGCATAGAAAAGCCAGTCCATGGTAATTCTGTGAAGTGATAAGCTCAGTGAGTTTAGTCTCGCCAAAACAAATGTGGTTTACACTTTAGATATAGTCAATTATAGATAGACTCCGTATTTCATTTTAACGATTACTTCAGACGTTTCCAACTAGGAAGAATCGCTCTTAAATTCGTCGAGCCATACGCTATGAATGACATAAAAATAAAAACAAATGAGCATGCGTGACATCGAATATCGCAGCGGAGCGCCGCAGCACTCCTTACGTCCTGGCGGCGGCTTTAAGAGATCGTCCAAGCTAAAGGTCCTCGCGGCGCGGGGCCGCGCCGGGAGCGACACGGACGGCTTGCGGATGCCGAGCCGAGTTAGAAGAGTGCGGTGCGATTGCGGCTCCGGCGTGCGCAGCGTCGCTGCAACAACGCCACGGGACGCGTCAGTCACGATCTGTGATGACGTCCGTCATGACATACGCCGGCGAATGACCCGTTAAATGTCAGTGACGATCGTAAATCGTAACATGTCGCGACATATCCTATATCCCACGTAAATGCTTAGAGAAACCCTGATTCGATGATTATGAAGTGACAAAGGACGTTCGTGACAACAGACGTTTTTTGCCAGTGATGAGGGATGCCTTGGTGATATATGTCAGTGTTAGATGTTAGTAGGTATGTTATAGGGGTTTCAGTGGCTCACTCAATTTGATGTTTTGCGATAAATTTACGTAAAATTTGCTAGTGGGACTTGGGTAGGACTTGGTGGATTGAAAACACTTTGACGACGAATGATAGCCGACGTCTGGAACGACACGATTAGCATCCGGATACTATCAGTGAAGCGACAGGCGTCAGGACCATGTCACTATGTGTAACAGAGCCCTCATGTAGCCAATTTACTGAATAAATATTTTAAATGTTGATTTTTTATTCATTTCACTAGCGCGTGTGTGGAACATACCCGCTATCTAATATTTTTGGAACAGCGACGTGTTTCGTTATCACATCGTGTGATTTTGCCTTTAGTAACGGTTGACCGTGTTAGTTAGTTAGCTGACTGTGTCAGTGATGAGGTGATGATCTGATTCTAATGATAAAGTATCTCTTCTACATCGATATGTAAAAGAATCCGTTTAATAAAACCAATTTACTGAGTGAATATAAACTACCCCACTTTTTTGTTGCCGAACCGTTCACTGTTGAGTGCTACTATCTTATATGACGGCCATCTCAGGTCATTGACAAAAAACTCCTGTCTAACAGTGTCACTGTCCGAACACTTGATACCTAGCCACTACTTGAATATTATTACTGGACTGTCGGCTTCCGATTTCCTGATGCCTGAACCTAACAACCTGATGGTGATTTTGAACGCTGGTGGATGATCGCAAATACAACGCCGGATGCTCTAAACCGCTTTTCCATGACAATAATTAGAAATATTAGTGTATAAACGTGACATGACACTTTAGTCGCTTAGTAAGTCTAGTTGAGCGATTACTACTAAAAATAAGCGATATCTTGGTTTGTGGAGATTTAATATCCCCTCCTAAAAGTGTCTCTTCTATGCACTAGTATTTTCTATGAAATACGGCCCGGTTTTTCAAATAAAAACTATCCATAAATTAGAAGGCGGTTTCGACTGCAATACGAATATATAAATATGTATAAAGCACGCCACACGGCGCAGGGGGCGGTTAGCAATGACGCGATTTCTGTGCATTTTTTTAGGCCACTGTTAAAATGTTGTCAACGTCGTTGGTGCCATAACCTTATAATCATTCGAGATTTTCGCAAGGTCCATATTAGTCGCCAGTGGTTGCAAGACAACAGCTGTATTTAATCTTCTACAATTTTTTACAATGAGGGTTTCCGCGCATCAGTTTTTTTCACTAGATGGCGCCACTGGGAAGTACGAGTAAGGTCTTTTTGACAGTTGATAATACGTAAAAAATATAAAATGACATCATTTTGTACTTAATATCAAGTGAAAAGTAAATTGTCACTAGTTTGGTCTTCTTCTAGGCATGTATTTTAACATCAACTGTCAAAAAGACCTCACTTCACAGGCGCCATCTAGTAAAAAAACTGATGCGCGGAAACCCTCATTCTTTCCACGCAGTAGTTGACGTATTTCGCGTTCATATATTTTTTGTAACCGGGCCGTATCCCAAATTTGTCATGGCTCTACGAAGCGCGTTGGCGACATACCGCGCGATTCTGCCGCGTCCTCGCCGCGCGACCGCTAGCGTTCCGCCTGCGGCACCGCAGCGTACCGCTGCCGCCCGACGAGCGCTACGCCACATTCGTCACGAGAATTCGAAAATGCCATAACCCTCGATACAGTATAGTCAGTAGCAAAGTGGACAAGGCTGTTATTCTTTTAAAAAACTTCATCGCTTACAAGCCGACCATCATTGCTAGAGATGCGATTGATATCAAGGAGGAACGTACAACCAATTTCATTTCTGGGTCAATTTTAAGAGACTTTATTCAATTTAACATAGTTCCATAGTTTTCTTTATGGCATAGATGGTAAGCAGGCGATAGAACCATAGACATTTAGTTATTCCAAAAACCGTCAGTGTTGCATTTTAAAATTAGAAGCTGTTCGTATAAGATTTTCAATGCAAGAGAAAATTATTTTGGAATGTGTCCGTTTTGTATTCAATGAGCGATTTGCATTCTGAAGACTACAATCTTAAGACTGCGATCCTAAGACTGCAAATGCGTGGCCAAACCTGAGGACTAAGATGGAATACCTCTTTGATAATAATTTAACCGGTTGTCTTATCACACCGGAACGCAACAATGCAAAGGTTAACGCAGAATATATTTGAAAACTGCCAAATGTACGGAAT
The DNA here is from genome assembly GCA_927399475.2 of Acleris emargana. Classification (NCBI taxonomy): domain Eukaryota; kingdom Metazoa; phylum Arthropoda; class Insecta; order Lepidoptera; family Tortricidae; genus Acleris; species Acleris emargana. Next base: position 2,429,671 of record OV656846.1, read on the forward strand.
AAACATAGCGCTCAATGCGCGTCAATCCTATACATTTTCGATAACGATAACGTTCGCAGAATGCACGTCTTCGCTTACTGCACCGACTAAGGTCAAGGTTAAGTCGAATTCTGCCCGCGAGTGATAACGGTGACAAAGTGTTTAAAAGAATAACGCGCTATGTGGCCAAAAATATGAACATTATGTCTCTATTCTCAGGAGCGTAAGAAATATTGTAGATACTTCTGACCATGTGGTCCTCGTAAATTCAATTACCTACTGTACACAATGGGTTACGACTTTTTCAGTTTCAGGTAACGCTAAGAGGAATACTGGAGTTTCCCTCCGACGGGACAGTCAGTAGTTGATTTGGGGCTGTTTACTCGAGGGGAGAAATACTAAATAAATATCAATAGGTACTAAGTTGTACGAAGGTATTACTGAGAAAATTGTTTTTATAAGAAAATAAGTCAACTGTTGACAACCTTTCAAGTCTGCACTGCACACTATAAACAGAGTATCTGTAAGAGCTTGGTGTTTCTTAATCTTATCTAGTTTGATGCTTAATTAGAGTTCACATACAGTATTATTAATTATTATCGTACATTAAATAAAGATGAAATTAAAAAGATATATCGACAAATAACCGGGTCTTCCCTATGCAGACGCAGTGTCATCGTTTGACTCAGCTGACGCATTAGTTCCAGTGCCAATATGAACACCGGTAGACCTACACTATTTTGCTCCCTGAATGTCCAGATCGATCGAAAACTCCAGCAAATCCTCGCCACACGGATCCACAATTAATTTAACTTGGCAATAGACAAGCGATTATCCCGAAAGCCTTGCCAATCGATCGGTGACATCTGTATCGTGGAATAGAAATTTGGATGTTAAATATCATGCTGCCTCAGATGACAGGAGTATTGACAGTTTCATATTGTAAATTTAATGTAAGATAGCATGATACTTAGCCATATTAGCATGTTTAAGAATACAAAATGTTATTAGCATTATAAATGAAGTAAATCCTGTAAATAAGAAATTAGAACCAAGTTAAAAGAACTGTGGTGGCTTTCAGATTCCAGAAACGCAGGACATATTCCTTTCCTTTCCTTTCAATTAGTTAAATAAGGAAGAGAGACATCGATAGCGCACGTTAATCTTGAAGTAAACGTAGGTCATTGTGGCCACTTCTCTACAAAGTAATCCCATATTTAAGCCTCAATTTCCCCGCCATTTAATACTGAATACACGAAACAGTTTCTGCATCCAAAAGCCATGTAAACAGACAAGAGTAAACAGCAATAATGTAAAACGTGTTCTTACCATCCGAGATTGTGCTAATAAGAAATCCAAGAACAGCGTACTTGAGATAGAAGCGTCATCAGAGTGAGGCGATACGAATATGCTTTATGTGGATTTCTTTAGAAATTCAAAGTAATTTGTGGTATTTCTGAAATTGTGGCAAGCTGTTGTGTGCTTATGAGAAGTTTTGAAAGTATAATAAACGTTTTCAATGCAAATGGGTTTCGTGGCATCTGGAGAATTATATTGCCGTTCAGGTTTTATTTGCAAGTTTGCAGGATAATTATGTATTTGGGTTGGTCTTCACTTGACTGTTACCATTGTTTCTCTTTCCGTCGGCATGTCAAATGTGAGAGACGTAAGAACAGTATTTGGCAAAAATGCCTAGGTGAAATGCCGCCATTACTGTTTCTGAATGGATATTTATTGTACAAATTTCGAGATAATTTACCAATCGTTATGCTAGCTATCTTGTTTTTTAATTTCATGTTTTGTTGGAAAACCAAAAATGTAATTCTGGAAAATCTAAATGATGTTTTATCCCTATTCCAAAAGTGTTTTACAACAGACCGGCTCCATAAATTTTCTCTGTACTCTGAAGGCACTTTCGCCAGTTTATCTCCAACTTTACTAGATCTTTCTTCCAGATCCCACGAAACTCGCATCTCTTCTACATCACACTAAGAACTTGAAACACTTACGTCTAGCGCATCTATCGGCCTCTTCCGCCAGAAGCTTTTCGATCTTCTCCGGGAAGTGTCTCTTGGCGCACCAAACCAGCCCGATGACGCCCAGGACCACGAACACAGCGATCAGGCCGAGCCAGAACGGCTCCTGCATCATGCGAGCACCGAGGCTTATGATTTTTGGTGTCGGGTTTGGGGTTTCGCATCTGTTAAAGAGAGGATGACAATAATTTCATGTGATTGTTAAACTAATTTAATCGAAAATATATGGATATTCTTCTACACTAATATTATACAGAGGAAAGATGAATGTTGAAGAAGCGAAAGAAATTTGTCAAGATCGTAGCAAGTGGAAAGAAGTGGTCTCTGCCTACCCCTCTGGGAAACAGGCGTGATTTAATGTATGTATGTATGTGAGATTTCAACAGTTACTTAGTAAAATATTAATAATTGTTAAAGAGCTTAAACGCCACATGGCTTGTCGCCAAATTGATTTTTTTGTAAGCAGTTGTCTACACGGACGGTCTTGACCAAGGTCGCGCTGTCGGAACGGCTTGTTGGCGACCGTCTAGCAGCACGGCTAGCACAAGTGGCCCGCCATGTTAGAGACGCACTGAGCGACAAGCGAGAAAATACAACTTGTGCTACGCATACTGGCCCTTAAGTGCGCGTGAGTTAAGGCTGGTGAACCCACACCTTTTAAATTCGTCAGCTACCCTAAGCACGTGGATGCTCAGTGTGCTGACTAATGTTTTATTTAGTATATAAGATAGCAATTAATTAGTATAAGCCGATTATTGTCGCGACTACCAACCTAGTGGTTACGCTGTAACTTTTTATTCTTAAATAAAGTTTTTTTAACAACAAGTCCTGGACCAATTACTTATTTCGTGCTCACCTCTTCCCCTTCCAGCTAGGGTTGCACTGGCACAGAAACCCCCCGTCCCGCTCGGAGCAGGCGCCGCGGCTGTTGCAGGGGCGCGCGGCGCAGGGCCGCACGCGCTCGGCGCAGCGCCGCCCGCGCCAGCCGCGCGCGCACGCGCACGAGAACGACTCCTCCGCGGACAGCGAGCAGTTGCCGAACACGCACGGGGAGCGCTCGCACGCGGTCAGCAGGCAGAACATACCTGCCGAGTGTGATTTTTTAACGGATCGTGTTACACATACAGACAACAAATATGTCCGTTAGTGGGTATATTTTTAATGGTATCCCCTGTTTCATACACTTATATATATTTAATTATAAGCTAAGTTAAGTTATTGCCAGCCTAATAATAATACCAGCCCCACAACTATAAAACCAGCACTCTAACACTCTTCCCTCATTTCCTGTTTATTACAAGATAAACATGCCCTTAACACTAGTTATTTACATCACATTTTTAATCTACTAGTAATTCCAATGCTTGGCTACAAGTCTCTGATTCTTGTGCCGCTTCCACTTCAATCCTCCTACATCTACATAAATGTAACGCCAGGATAAGATTCACTTAATATAATACCTAATATTTGGAGTATAGGCTTTTATTCATGCCAACGGCTGAAGGAACTTCATCAAACACACTTTAGAGCTATTATTTACTTATTGTTCATACTCTATGAGCGCCAACTTATCATCCGATGGGCTCTAGGGCTGTTTGTCTTATCCATGCCGTAAAAAAATCGACAGCCTGTTATACTCGTTGGACGTTATGGATAAATGTGAATAAAACATCCTTATCTTGCATACATGTACGAGAGTGTGAGTATGATGGATGTATGCCTGACAGCCTGGCTAGTCAAACCGTCATTTAAGTCCCCTGCCTCACCGAGACGCCATGGCGACGTCGCCGGCCACCGTAGCCAAATAATTCATATTGAAAAGTAGACGGCCTCACTCACTTGGCGACGGTTTGGCTACGTTAATTTGTATGGGACACGTGGCCAGTGACGTTGCCATGGCGTCCCGGTGAGGCAAGGGACTAAAGAAGAAAAATAACTGACCAGTGTAATAGCCGGTGCAGTAGCAGGAGTTCTTGGCTTCGTCGGCTGCGCAGTGCCCGCCGTGCAGGCAGGGGTTGGGGTAGCACGACTCGACACTCGTCTCATCGGGGAGCAGGAGCACTTTGCTGTGGTACTCCGGGTCTGGAATAAATCAGGTAAGAGGACAATCTCACATTATTGATTTAGTCGCAAAGTTGTACGCTTGTACTACTTATAGGTACTACTTGTAGACAACTCGCAATGAACAATAGTTGTATTACTCTTCTACAGATCAACATTCAGAAACAAATGCTAGCGCTCATCACATCACACAAATGTTTACGCTTCGAAAATCCAAACGGTACAGCTTCAATTTGAACCTTGATACTTCAGCAAAAAAGTCATTATTAGAGTAAAATATTGTTTACAGTTAGCCCCTTTCATTTTAAAACACCGGTGACACGTGGACATAAAAGTAAACACAATGGTTTGTTTAACTGATGGGTCTACAAGATAAGATTCGGCCTGCTACAATGATCTCAAGTATACGCTTGGTCACTGTTCTATTCTAGAGGTATGTACTTACTTAATAAATGATTTGAGTGAAATCCGACCACCCGAGGCACCCCCCAAGAGCAAAGGGATCCAGTAGCATCCCAACATGACGGAGCAACTCGTTGGTTTTTAGACGGTAACACTGACCTTTATTGACGAGAAGCGCGGCGTCAACACTGACGCCGTCGTCTCCGGCGCACAGCGAGATGCCGAGTGCGTGCAGGTGGGAGTGCACGATGAGCGGCGCAGTGGTGCGTCGCGTGCGCTGCGTGCGGCACAGGGTCCATAGCGTGCCGTTAGCTTCTGTGTAGCTGTCGCGCACCTGATAAACAAAACAGCGTTTAGGCAGGTTACACACTTCTGTGTACCTACTTCTCTTTCATATATTCGAATTAAGGATGATGGAGACATAACCGTTCGGCACCGGATCAGCTCAAAGTGACATATTGAAAAGTGAGTTTTGATTTGTGTTATGATAAATTTATCAGTGGACGACGCGAGACCCGCGACTATTGTTTTCACTTTTATCTTTATAAAATATATCGTACTAACACAAACCAAAACTCACTTGTCAAAGTCTCACTTTGAGCGGATCCGGTGCCAAGCTGTTATCTTAAAGTATGAAGTGCTTCTCAGGAGACCGATTCCTCTTCAAGCTATTTAAAACGGATTTTGGAAAACAGTTGTTTTTTGTTTTAAACAGCAACTCACCTCAATCCACCCCCTCCCCTCGCCGCACGGCCATGGCAGCTCCCCCGCGGCGAGCGCGACTGCCTCGAACGCCAGCGTGAGCGTGTGCTCGTGCGGCGCTAACAAGCGCATGCGCAGCGTGACGCGCGGCGGTGGCGCGCGCGGCCAGTTGGGCGCCGCTAGCCGGCCGGAGCGGACGTGTGCCAGGTCCAGGGTGTGTGTCACGTTCACGTTGTACACTGGAATTTATCTGTTCTATTTAGATGGTTGGGCTGTACAAAAGCTGCTGCTGCTGCTGCTTATCATAGTTAATCATTATCTATATGTTTAAATATCAATTTTAATTTTAAAAACTTTGTGCCTGACTTCCTGATTTGCGGGGGTCTGCTGGACACTTCACATTTTACCCTTGATGGTCACCATACCGCCACATCCTTCATACTTATTTATAACACTCAGTGACCAAACTCAGTTAGCCACAGTTGTCTGTAATTCGCGCAAATTATAACCTCTTACTTTATTTTTGATAAAAAAACTTAATTTAGGTATTAACCCATCAATTAATTAACCGTTAATCAATTAATTATTCATGACCGTCCCACGGAGCAGGAGATGTATATAAGTTTCGCTTTCCGCTTTTATATAAATTACAAAAGGCCCGCGATTTTGTACGCGTAGAATTTGTGTTCCGTTATTTCCCCTTTTTTCCTCATTGGGGGTCGATTCAGCAATTCCAAATTAACTTACCAGTTTTGAAATGCGCTAGAAAACCCTTCCCGGTGACATTCCCTCCCATTTTGAACCTCAGCCGCAAGATCTCCGCGTTGGATATGAACAACCCGTTGGTCAGCAACTCTGAACTCAGAAACGGCCGGATCGGTTCGTCTTGCAGGTCCAACTGGACCTCTAGGAAGGTATCTTCGGGAAAGGAATCTGTGAGGTTGGATGGGATGCCCTTCTCGAATGATCCGTAGCCGAAGTCAAAGTGGCTGATGTTAAGGAACACACGTTTGCCTGAAACAAATCAACAACTACCATTAGCCGAGTTGGGAAAAGGAAGTTTTGATCATGCCATTTATTTCTACGAGCAGAAAAAAACGGGGAGCCTAGCAAGATAAATAATTCTTAGTAAACGATCTTCGAAAACTGTAAAAAATTATGGTAATGACATACTTAAGCGTTTGATGCGTCCGTTCGGCAGCTTATGCCAATCATATACATTTTCTATAACAACAATAGTGCGCAGAATGGAATGGAAAAGATTATGTATTTTATTTTTCACTCTAATGTGTACTGACGGTAAAATTACGTTATTTCGGAGAAAGTTCCATTATTTTTCGGGCCAGATCTTTGGCCAGAAACTTTATTGTTGACTGGTCTATAACAATCAATGTGAATACATCAGCTTAAGGACTCTCTATGTTCCCTTGACGTATATCTGTTAATTGTCCAAGATATTTGGACGACTATGGCATCATGAGCTAATTTATAGGTCACAGCTGCTTAAATCGCATCATATCACTATTCATTGTATTTACCTGTAGGAGCCAATATATCGATGGTGCAGTCCAAGTCTGGCAGAAGAAAGTGCGGGTAGTTAGGGCTACGTATAACTCCTTCTTTCGACGTGAAGGTCTGCGACGGACACCCGACCAGTTCCACGGCTTGCCATTTGAGGGAGAACCCCGAAGCCTGCGTGCTGGAAATAGGAGATACACTTATTAGGACATCAGCATTCTACACTGTATTCCTCGATTCATCTGCGATTTGTTGGGTTTGTTCTGGTGGGGAGGCTATGCATCCGAACAAATGACATGCGATTGTGTATGGCCCTCAGAGCCCACTTGCCATCAGCGTCTCTATTCAACACGGTAAAAACGATATCGTATTTGACCTGTTATCGAATCTTTTAACTCGGCCGCCTTTACTGCCAAGTAAATAAGAGCCATCAAAACTTTGACAATACGATAACAGGGCATAAACGATATTGTTTTTACCGTGTCGAATAGAGGCCCAGATGGCCTGTAGGTATGCTCCCGTGCTTTCTCCATGAAATAAAAAATAAATTTAATAGAAATATTGGGAGGGTACAATTTTATAGCTAACTAGCTTCTGACCGTGACTTGGTCCGCGTAGTTTTAGATTAACGTTATTACCTCGGGAACTTTTATATTTTCTAGGATAAAAAGTAGCCTATGTGTTAATCCAGGGTATGAGCTATCACCATTTCAAATCCATCCAGGCGTTGCAGCGTGAAGGAATAAAAAACGAACACACACAGACCCTTAGAACCAGTCACTCGTCAGACTTTGGAATAGATACAAAAGCATATGGTGGCTCTAGAATTTCTAGAATATACCCTCCCCCGCTTAATATCCGTTGATGATGAAGAACGCTGGTAATTGGTGTACAACTTACTTGTAATCGGAATGGAAATGCAGCACTGCCTTGTTGCTCGCAGCCACCCATCGTGTCTCCCCGACCGAGCCGCAGTACCTCGACAATTTTAGATTTTGGACGTCTCGTAGCTGTAAAAGTAAACATTTTTAATTAATTACATCCATTTGGAGATATCTCTTTTGGTCTGCTTTCCTACAACTTGAATCCCCTCAGAGTCCCCAGGCATAGCACTTCTTCTTTTTTAGGTATCCCTTTCCACAACTCTATGCGGGGGCGGATCCAGAATTTCAGTGACGGGTGATCTTTTGACCTCCAATCCTTCAGGTCAGGTCTCATTTCCTTTAAATTTACCCTAGGCCTAAAAGGATACACCATGGATCCACCCATGGCTCTACAGGATCTTCGTTTTTAGCCTTACCTCAACATAGTCATAGAGGCAGTCCTTCTGGAACTCCAGCTCGATCTGGTGGAAGATGAAGACCAGGCGTGTGTCCGGTGGCCCCACCACGTGCACCCAGTAGTCCAGGTCGTTGTCGTACATGTTTGGGTGCTCGGGGCTCACCAGCGTGCCTGTAACAAGATTATGAACTTATGTGACGTTATACATATTTAAAGTAATGCAGTTGATAAAATGACAATGTTAATTTATTTATCCCCGTGTGGTTGCCGGGTTAGAATAGTACTACTCCATTTCTTCCCGTGGATGTCGTAAGAGGCGACTAAGGGAATAAAGGCTTGTAGTACTGTTAGGGTAACCAGTCGACGCCGTTTCGGCAAATCGCGTACGGAAAAAGCTTTATGTCAACGCAATAAGAGAGAAAAGGACGTCGTTCCGCTCGGCTCGTCCCGGCTCGGCGTTGCGAACGGCACGACGACGTTTTCGTTTTTATTGCATGGACATAAAACTTTTTCTTACCGGCTCAAGCCGATTCGGCATCGATACGTCTGGGGAGACCCTTAGGCGATGGGCTTGCACCATGTCACTAATACGCTGGTAAACATCAGGTTTTAACTTTGGGAATGAAGGCGTGAGTTTATGTATGTATGTATGTAATTTATTTATTTGGTTTGCCAACAGATGAAATAATACCAATAATTTAATTTCAAAATGACTTGTGTGGGGAGGAGTGAAAGGTTTCACGTTTTATTGACAGTAGGTATCCATATGAGACGAGATCGTTTAAGAATTTATATACTTAATTACACTTTTGCACTCCTTTGCAAGATAGACCTTTGTGCACTTTATTCTGACAACTCGTGAAGTTTGACTTAGCATCACCTTGATTTGGACCTGAGGTTTCCGTGATGATGACACACGATATTATTACATGGAGGGTGTGAATTTCAGGATTAGCTTTTAGTCGTAGCTCTCGTCGGTGAAACTGCAAAACCGCGTAAGTAACATTTTAAGTAAGGAGCAAAATGCACTTTTTTAATAAGATATTAGAGTTTATTTTGCTCTATCATAAATTTGTTATTTACGCGGTTTTGTAGTATCACTGACGATATATCGAATCTTCAGAACGATAGTGACCTAATTAAATTTTTCAGCTTTCAAACTTTAAGTCATAAATTGATTATGATAAAACCCTAACTAGAAATTTAAAATTTCCGAATTATGTCACTCTGAATTGAATTATGTGGTTCTAAAGGTGCAATATGGCAAACTTTGACTTTTGTATCAGATCAACAACAAGTAACTTACCAGACGACCCCTCAACGGTTCTGTTCCTCACAATGACCTCGGAGCTCAGTCTTCGCTTGCAGACGTAGCCCCCTGTTGCGGAGCACTTATGTAGGGTCCAGTACAGGCCACTCGGCTGGGATGGGACGGGAGAAGACTTCCACTGCAATAGAGGATGAAAGTTAGTGTTGTTAATGTGGTACTACATACTTCCGAAGATTTGTATGTCCAAGTTGATCTAAATTTAGAACATTAGATACTTTTTGATTGAAGAGTGAAGACTTTATTTTTTGGTATTGTTCATAGTAGTAACTTTTCCCTTTTTTTTTCGTGCTCTTTCATTTTTATATAAGCTATGCCATGTACTTTATAGAAAATTATGCATTTAATTTAAAATAACGGCAGCATAACATAGCCATCGAAAAAAAAACAGACAAATTAATTTAAAAAAAAGTAATGTTGTTAATCCACCCATCTGAACTCCCTAACAGGTGTCACCAATCTCCGTGTTCTCAAGCTGCCAGCTCCAGTGTACACCTAACCTAACCTAACCATACGATATAGTTAGGTATATCCAATAAACGTGCATCGCTGTTGTCACTCAAGCTACAATTCTAAGCAATTTGCCCACACAGCCCCTTTTAGCAGCTATTAAAGTTGAACACACAACAAACAAATAATGCAACCTTTACGATCCTACAGCTTTTTTGGTATGTATTATTGTGTTCCGGGTGCAGAGATACGAGAACTGGTAAAATTACTAGCATAAAGTCACTGTCCAACTTGGTCCTTATTGCTTGGTCCTTGGGCATTCTACTTACTTCTGACTTGTTCTTGTCAATAAAGAAATCTTGGTAACTGCTTACCTGAACACCCAGGCAGGCGTCGTCCAGCTCCTCCTCATCGGGTCGCCAGCCCTGGTACTGCGCGGCGCTGCCGTCGCTCCAGCTGAAGTTGTCCCAGCCAGCCACGCGCGCCCCGAGCCAGTACACTGCGCCTGCGCTGTAGTCGCTGCTCTGCCGGATTCCCGTCACCACGAAACGCTCTTCTTCAGCTGAATGGATCGAGGATAGCCGCATGCTGAGACCTTCGCATACCTGGGAAGTTTTTTGATCAAAATTGAGTTTGTGAGAACAAGCCGAACTAGATGTATATAATAGACAAGTTGCAGAGATTACGTGGTAGGTACACATGCAGATCTGTTATTAAAATCAATAAGGCATATTAAAGAATTACGTTCTAACTCGAATGTAACTAGTAAATAAATGCTCTTTGAACGTGTCTATCGCGCTAGAACTTGTTTTAAGTTGTTAGTTATTAATTATAGGCGGACGACGGATGCAAATTACCTACGTCAAAATAACGTCGAACGATATCCGTAATATGGATATGACTATAATTGATTTAAAAAATCGAACATCACTGCAAAAAAAGTTATAGAATTTTATTGTTGAAGTAAGTAACCATATATTTTCTTTATTAGGTATTTTGAGTACATTCCTTTTATAGTTCACTATCTAATTATGAGAAGCGAAAGAAATTTGACAAGATCGTAGCAAGTGGAAAGAAGTGGTCTCTGCCTACCCCTCTGGGAAACAGGCGTGGCGTATATAAGGAAAATTATCTCTCCAAATCTACAGACGTAATAGGGGCGTATTCATAAAGTGATACTTCAGTACTTTCTTATTATACAAAATATGTACTGATTTAAAACCAAAACTGCATTTATTTTTACACATAAATAGTACCCGAAATTTTATAAAAGTCTTATCCATCTTGTGCTTTGGTCACCATATTGCATCCGTCGTCCGTCCGTTGGTTATTAATACGACTATGTATATTAGAGAACTCTGCAGGCCCGGTGGCAATAGTCAAACGTTTTTCTTTTCTATGACTGAAAATGTATGGGTTGACATTATCGTGCGTTGCATTAAACCACGTGGTCAACTGTCATCCCATACATTTTGAATGATACAATACAAAAACGTTGTAGCTTTTGCATCTTGGCTAGGGTCTTAGATATTCTACAGTAGCTAAACTTCAAAAGTGGTGTGATTAGCAACAGGCTTTCAGGCAAAATCAGGTGGAACCAGGCTGACATTTTAAAACCATTGAAATGGTTGGATTTATAAACAATACGTTAATGGTATAAACGACTGACTGCTGAGTTTCTTGCGGCGTTTCTTCTCAGCAGTGGTCTCTTGTGAAGCGCTATAAGTGCCCGTGCGGCCTAGTTACTGAATAAACATCTTTTATCTTTTTTTTAAATTAAGGCTGACGAGCACACAGACCACCTGATGTTGTGTATGAAATCTGAATCTTATAGACATATGCATTCTCAATAGCCTCAAGACTACAATCTTAAGGCTACAAATGAGTTGACAACCCTAGGGACTAATTGGACGCACAGTTTCTGTTTCTGTAGGAGAATGTATCGAAACTTTTATACCGGGTGGTGGTGGTGGTGGCGGGTGGTGGTGGTCTTGCACCGTCACAGGTAAGTATAACTTGTATAATTTCTATTTTTTTATTACTATTACTTATTAGTTTGGTGACAATTCTGAGATTTGACACATTTTCCTGGTCAACTACGCATGAATATATAAGTTTTTGGTTTTATGTAAGATTCATTGTTTTATAATACATACATACATACATACACTCACGCCTTCATTCCCAAACTAGGGTAGGCAGAGCTAAAGAATTACCAACAACTTTTAAAACTTGTTGACAAAAATTCTGATCTTGTTGATTCTGTTCTGTTGAATTGTGTTCTGTGTTGTTGTTGTGTTCTGTTGTTGTGTGTTCTGTTTTATAATAATGCTAGGTTAAGTTTATTATTGTATAGTATCATTAGCAATATTTAAAAAACGACTGACTGTTGAGTTTCTTGCGGCGTTTCTTCTCAGCAGTGGTCTCTTGCGAAGCGCTGGTAGATTTTTGACGTGTAAAAGTGCCCGTGCCCGTACCTTTTATCATATGAGCCCTGTTACCACAACAACGATGCGAACACTGCTGCGGATTTTGGCACAAAATGCACTCCCAGTTTCGATTACAACGATGGTACGTCATCATTCACTAATATGATGAAACGTACAAATGCCACAATCGAACAAAGCCTTTGCCCTCGGCTAACAGATTGCCGAACAAAGAAGCAAATTCTGCCGACAGATCGACCGACAGCGGCGGATAATCTCATTAGAACAATGCGACGGATCGGGAAGCGTCGGAAATAGTCGGAAATAGTCGGCTGGCTGGGAGTTAGGTGGAGTTTACACGAGGGTAGCCACTAATGATTGGTTGGTGCATCGTATGTGGTAGTGGGACAGTTTGTAAAACGGGATTCAGATTTCGAAAGTACCGACCTGGAACCAGGAATTAACGGTAAGATTAATTCATATACATATATTACAAGCTTTTATTTCACTTGCAATGTATGTATGTATGTTTGTACGGATCAAATCTTGCAAGTTAAATTTGACCCACTTCTCGGTATCCGATGAAGCTGAAAATTTGCATACACCTTTAGTTCTGATGACGATACAATAATATAGTATCATCGAGCTGGCCTGATGATGGAGACTCGGGGTGGTCATAGGAACTCCTAAATAACTCCTAATTAGTAGATGACGATTTTGCAAAAAAAGTGCAGTCGGCAACAAAAGCTTGTCCCAAAAATGTTTTTTTTGACAGAAACTTATTTATTATTAAATCTTCATTTATGTTAAAACAGTAACTTTGGAAAAGTATCGAACTGTAAACTTTTAATAACGTACTATCAGCCCAATAAACTTTGTTTTATACAACAGTAACAAAGCATCTTTATTATTAAAATGTTTTACAAATGAAAACACGTTAACCTCTTATTACCAAAAAACAGAACCACCTGATTTTGTTCCATAAAAAATCCTTTTGGAATTTCGCTCATAATACCCAAGCGACAAGATCTTAACTCGTGTAAACAGGCCATTAGACCCGTACCCACTGGATGAAGTATTAGTGTCTTGTCTCTTTATACTTGTACTTTGTTATGATAATGTAACGTCTTTGATTATTTCGCCGCTTTTGTAAGAGTGCCCGAAATAGGCCCTAATGAAACTCTCTAAGTACGGTCTCGGATTTCATTTGTTCAGCCATTTTGGAGGCTTGTTTCATTTATCTATGAGAATTACTTATTGCGCAGTACTACAGAGTTTTATTTGGCAGGTTCATTTTCCAATCGTTTCAGACGGGTCTCAGTTAGTGATGGGCAATTTCTGAAACATTACAAAACTTTCCTTAACTGCGAAAATTACAGCCTCTGTAAGTTACATAATAAGATGGAAATATTTCTGAGACAAGTAAACATTTAAATTTCATAAAAAGTTTCCATTACTTACGTTACATTACAACGATTTAGTAATTTTCAGAAATTACACGATTTTACTTTGGTAACTTTCAGAATTTTGCATGAAATTAAAGGTGAAACTTTCACTTTTAAAACTTTCACAATATCGCAGAAATTTAAGTGAAACTTTCACTTTTGAAACTTACAACCCGCCCTTCACTAGTCTCAGTAGCGCTCATTCCCAAAATACCACAATTTGAAAATACCAGATTACACTTCATACCATATTCCCAAAACACCAGTTTCGGGTAAGTACAGTAAATTAATCTTCATTTTGAATCTGGTGTTTTGGGAATTCTAAATATATAAAAGGAGAAACTGACTGACTGACATATCAACGCACAGCCTAAACGGCTAAACGTAGGCACTTGAAATTTGGAAGGGACGTAGCTTAGGTACCGTAGAGGTGCACTAAGAAAGGATTTTGATAAATTCTACCCCCAAGGGGATAAAATAGGGGATGAAAGTTTGTATGCAACTTTGCCAATTTTAAACCGATCGGGCTGAGACTTTGCATGCATATAGCTACTATGATATAGGCATCCTTTAAGAAAGGATTTTGATAAATTCCACCCCTAAGGGGATAAAAAGGGGATGAAAGTTTGTATAAATCTTCTTAGATTTTCGACTGATTGAACTGAAATTAAAGATTGGTGCTACTATGGTGAAGTCGTCCGCTTAGATACGATTTTGATAAATTCTACCCCCAAGGGGATAAAATAGGGGATGAAAGTTTGTATGAAATCTATCTAAATATATAAAAAGAGAAACTGACTGACTGACTGACTGACATATCAACGCACAGCCCGCTTAAATAGGATTTTGATAAATTCAACCCCCATGGGGACAAAATAAGGGATGATGGAGGATGTAAATGTATTAATTTGAACCTATCAGTACCTAATGGAACGAAAAGGAAGAGAGGAGTGAATGTTGAAGGATGGTCAGGGGTCAAAAAAGAACACGTTCTAGGTAGGGTTTATACTGTTCATCCAAACAATACAGAATGCTACCACCTTCGAATGCTTCTACATGAGATCAGAGGCCCAATTTCATTTGAAGCGTTGAAAGCTGTAGATGGTCACTTACATCCCACTTTCCAATCCGCGTGCAAGGCTCTAGGTCTACTCGAAGATGATCGTCATTTGGAGTCAGCTCTTGAAGAGGCAGCACTTTGTCAAACACCGCATATAATTCGAGAGCTTTTTGCTATAATTTTATTGTTCTGCCAGGTTTCCGACCCCTTATGTCTTTGGGAAAAATACAAAGAATACCTTTCTGAGGACTTTAAAAAACAACTGGAAAGGCAAGGTGACGTGGATGTAGAGCACTCATCGGACCTGATATTTAACAAATGCCTGTCGGTATTAGAGGATGCCGTATTATCATTAGGCGGCCGTCCTCTTAAAGAGTATGGATTACCTCAGCCAATTCCATCAATACAATTTGGAAATAGAGAGTACATGAAGGAGACCAGTTACGATACAGTGGCCTTAGAAGACGCAGTAAGACAAAATGAAGCATCCTTGAATGACGAGCAACAGGAAGTTTACAGTAAAATTATCACGAGTGTAGACGCAAATGACGGTCGAATATTCTTTTTAGACGCACCAGGTGGAACTGGTAAAACCTTCCTTATTAATTTACTTTGGCGAAAGTAAGAAGTACTCACGGCACTGCTCTGGCTGTGGCGTCGTCCGGCATAGCTGCTACATTACTCGAAGGTGATCGAACTGCTCATGCTACTTTTAAGTTACCACTCAATTTAATCACTGCCGAGACTCCCATTTGCAACATCTCCAAACAAAGTAATTTTGCTGAAGTAAGAGTACAAAAATAATCGTGTGGGACGAAATAATGATGGCTCATAAAGGTGGTATTGAAGCCTTAAACAGATCACTAAGAGATATAAGGGGTGATACAAAATTAATGGGTGGAAATTAACAGTTTTGCTGGCCGGAGACTTTCGGCAGACTCTACCAGTGGTGCCAAAAGGAACCCGAGCTGACGAAGTAAAGTCGTGCATTAACTAATTTGTGGCCCCAGGTTAATATTCTTAAGCTCTCTAAAAATATGAGAGCACATTTGGGCGGGGATGAGTCTGCTGGTAGATTTTCAGATCTCCTTCTTAACATCGGTAATGGTGATTTTCCATCGTTTGATGGAATGATGACCATCCCGGAAGAATTGTGCACAGTTGTTACTACGATTCAAGAATTATTGTCTAAAGTTTATCCAGACATTATTCATATACATGACAAGCCTATTGAATGGTTATGTGAGCGTGCCATTCTTACTCCAAAGAACGATCAAGCAGCAGCTATCAACGATATACTGCTCATGTCGTTTGAGGGCGAAGAAAAGGTCTATACTTCGATTGATACTGTGGTTAATACAGATGACGCTACTAATTACCCTGTAGAATTTTTAAATTCATTGAAACCGGTGGTGGCGGTGGTGGTGGTGGTGGTGGTGGTATTATTTTTAACTTGGCCGCCATTAATAACCAAGTAAATAAGAGCTGTCAAAACGATGACAATATGATAACAGGTCAAAAACTATATGGTTTTTACTGGGTTGAATAAATGGGCCTAGCTGACCTTCTTACTATAAAAAAATATCAATGTTTGTATTTCTGACGCAATACCAAAGAAGGCGGCTAACTGCAATGTAGTAGTCGAAGCACTCTATACTCTATTTGTAACAATATTAAATTACAAATGCTTATATTATTGCTATGCCGTGTGGTTGCCGGGTTAGAATAGTGCCACTCCAAGTCTTCCCGTGGATGTCGTAAGAGGCGACTAAGGGAATAAAGGCTTGTAGTACCTACTGTTAGGCGATGGGCTTGCCACCTGTCACTAATACACTGGGAAACATCTTAGCCTACTTGTGCAAATTGTGGTTACAGAGTTATCAACAAGTTTTTAGAGTTGTTGGTAATTCTTTAGCTCTGCCTACCCCACTCTGGGAATGAAGGCGTGAAGGTATGTATGTATGTACTATAAAAAAATATCAAAGTTTGTATTTCTGCCGTAATACCAAAGAAGGCGGCTAACTGCAATGTTCTAGTCAAAGCATTCTATACTCTATTTGTAACAACATTAAATTAAAAATGCTTATACTACTATGCAGTTAGCTACCTTCTTCTATTTCTTCTTTTAATTACCTGTGCTGCAGTGGCCCAGGAGAGCCGAGGGTACCCCGCGAAGAGGTAGCAGTACCCGTTGAACAGCACTTGCTTCGCGTCCGTGCACGACTGGGCTGTAGACAAAAAAAATGCTATACCCTCTTTGTTTAGGTAGTACTTAAAATGTAAACACAAACCACGTGATTCCACGTGAGTTCGTCAGCCAATAGAAGAACACTGACGCGTCAAAGCTTGATAAAGCCCTAATATGGCTGCGTGTATCGCGTGACAAAATGGTGATAAAACATCCGTCCCTTTCTGACACGTATATAACGTACTTATGTACGAGAGTGACGGATGCTGGATGGAGTGAATTTTTTCACGCGATAAACGCAACTTGATTTTGATTGGCTGTTTAAGAGAATCACGTGATTTGGTTTGGTTTGTTCACATATAGTTAGGTACATTCAGCCTTATAAGCTGCATTTTTTGTACGCCTTTCACAGATTATACCTGCTCCATTTTCGTTAATGACCTAGAATAGGCTTCTCTCACTCGCACAGTGTCATACAAATTACAAGGGCAAAAGAAAGAGGCAGGTAGCCAAGTGACAAGTCAAGATAATGTTCATAGGACTCGATTACAATGGTACTTGAAAATAAAAGATTAAGGAGACATCGGTCCGTTTCAAAAGCCAAGTCACAGGTAAACGATGAACAATAAGTCAAGAAAGTTCAAGAAGGGAAACAAACGCGTCCGCACCGTACAGATGTAAGAGCCGATTGATTACCTGATTCATGTGACGCGCAGTTTTAGCGGATATTCATTAGCCAATCACGTGCAAACGCACTTTTCCAGTACTTACTTATAGTTCATTTATTTTAGGATGAGAAACCACAATAACATTATATTGCGTTTGGTCAACTATTTATTACCTAGCAAATAGTACAGTACAATAGTCTGGGAGCCGCAAAATAAAATTGTTTTAATGTCACTTTATTTGCGTGTCGTCGATTGTTACTCTAGTACAAATTGTAATGAGATTACAGTTCACGAGCCGCAATATAATGTTGTTGTGGTTTCTCATCCTAAATTAAATGAAGTATAGTTTGTTAAAGTAAATTATAGTACGGCTTTAAACATGAAGTTACCGACAAAGCACTTAAGTGTCCAGCTACTTATCTGGGCCGGTATTTTAGGCGGTAGACGATATCGTAGTTAATCTGTCATGGTACTTGACTCTTACAAAAATGAGCGCTTTAAAGCATAATATTTCATAAATGGATCCTTTAACCGAAAAATTGTTTTAAACGCCGCAATAATTTTGCTAGACCTATCCAACGACACCCACACTATGGGGTAGACGAGAAAAAAAATACACCCCCACGTTACGTGTACAGAAAAAAAACCAAGATTTTATTTTACCACTTTGTTCGCGTGACTTACCTTCAAGCCTGTAATCCCGGAGTGGGGTAGGCAGAGCTACAGAATTAGCTACAACTTTAAAAACTAGTTGATAATTCAGTAACCACATTTTGCACAAATAGGCTAAGATATTTCCCAGTGTATTAGTGACAGGTTGCAAGCCCATCGCCTAACAGTACTATAAGCCTTTATCCCCTTAGTCGCCTCTTCCGACATCCACGGGAAGACATGGAGTGGCACTATTCTAACCTGGCAACCACACAGGTTGTTCGCGTGACTATATGTATATTCAGATCAAATTACAGCTTTCTAGTACTAAGGGTCTCTGAGCTAGGCTGCGGACGGACGGACGGACATGGCGAAACTACAAGGGTTCCTAGTTTGACTACGGAACCCTAAAAACGGTGACAATACGATGACAGCCCACGCGCCGACCGTATGCATCTGAGAAAAACGCCTATACTTCTAAGCATGATTATGACCAGACCTAAAATTAAATGACAGCTAGGGATTGCCTATATCGATAAACTCAATTATCGATGCTTTTCCCATATACTAGTGATCGCTCCAAGTTTTTTTTGTAAAAATATTTTTTTATTGAAAGTTTGCAAATGAAACAAAATAGCAACATTATTCGTTATTCTTTATTTAAAAAGGATTTTTTAACCTTTACTCATCATCATATATTTTTCCTTATTGTGTATTTCAGAATGATTGTCTCATTGAATTTACTACCTATTGTTAAAATAAACTATCAGAATTTGATAGGAGTAAATAAAATATGATGATGATGTGAAGGTTAAAAAAATCCTTTTAAAATAAAAAATAACCAGAATTATGGTACTCATTTGTTTCATTGGTATATTTTCAATAAAAAAATATTATTACATACAAAACTTGGAGTGATCACTGGTATATAGGAAAAGCATCGATAATTGAGTTTATCGATATAGGCAATCCCTAGCTGTCATTTAATTTTGCCCCGTATATTCCTAGGTCTGATTATGACACTTTTTTAAAAGTTCGTGTTGTCAATTACGACGTGGTTAGCCTTTTTGGTAGGCTGCCGGCGAAGGTATCGGGCCCGAGAAATCAAGTGGAAATATATTTTCATTATGGCCAGATTCTTTCATGGCTTGGTCAAAAATGGCTCACCGTTTGACAAATTCCTACATACATTCATACATTAAATCACGCCTGTTTCCCAGAGGGGTAGGCAGAGACCACTTCTTTCCACTTGCTACGATCTTGACAAATTTCTTTCGCTTCTTCAACATTCATACATCGAGTCATGCACGCACGTCGGTTTCGGGTACTTAAGATTCGGCCCTTTCCCAGTATTTCTCCGATTTGATTCGAAAAAGTACGCCTAGGGCGGCCCCTTCCGACCCTTCCACTCACTTTCGATCTGTATATTTCGGAAAAAAATCTTCCTGTGAATGGAAATGCCATTTCTATCTCGCTTGAGATATGGAAATGCTTATACGTTCCGGACAGGGGACATGAAAAATAAATATCCGGGCATATCTAGTCTGAAGGTCTGAAAACCATTTCTCCTGTCAGGCAGGCGGATTATTATAGCTTGCCTTACACTACAGGTGTCCCCTTTTACCGACTGTCATTTTTTTTAAAATTATTTATTGGAGAAAAAAACAGATAAAGACAACGTACAGAATTAAGAATAATATGCTAAAGAGGAGTACATAATAAATGTCTAAATCCTAATACAATTCTCACTGAGAGATTTATTTTATACAACGTAAAATTTCACCGAATTTCACTTCGCCGAAAGTTATTCTGATGAAGCCCTGTTGTTATAAGGTTATCTTAAATATTTATTACGTAGCTTAAGTTGAGTTAACACGTTCACTGCGGGTTGAGGTAAAACCGCCTCAAGCTCGACATTACGTCGGTGCGGGGCTAAAAGTTGTGATATCTCTCTCGTGCGGGAGCTGTTGCCGCTTACTTACAAGGCGTATGATAAAGTCAAATATACATTTCTTTATGTTTCTCAAACGCTGACTCTTTTATACAGAAAAAAGGTTTGAGTTCTAAATAAGCCTCAAACGCACTGGGCATATTTTTTTTTCACACAGTGCGGGATGAGGTTTATTTAGCCTCAAGGAAGTTGACCTCAACGCCGCACAGAGCGGGGGGCGGGCGACGCGGGAGTCGACAGCTTGACGTCAGTGCGGTGCTAGTTATCGATGCTTGTTTGATAATGGTTCAAATCTTATTTGTATGAATGATTGTTTCTACAGAAGTTTTCAGTTTTATGTTAATATTCTTGTTTTTTTTTGCCTAATACCTAATAAAAATAATACCCCTATAAAATTTGGTTTTTCTTTCTTTAAAAATAATGACTACTAAATTTAAATAGAAATAGAAACATTTTCTCATTATTATAAAGAAACAAAATTTACTCTACACAAGTAAATCTGGACAAGATATTTATCATACATATAACTATCTGCACTGTATAATGTTATAAATGAATGGGTTTTATTTACATAAACCAAAATTTATTTTCTTCCTGATAGAGCATTTATACAAACCTACCTCTAAACTAAACAAAGCTTGTACTATTGCTACTAAGCGGCAATTAACAAACGTATGTATAGATAAATAAATACTTATATAGATAAGCAACCATGACCCAGGAACAAATATTTGTTATAACCATGGATCGGAAATTCGGATCGATATTTACCTAAAGTTGGCAAAATCCCGGAAAAAGATAGGCTAACATGGCGTCGGCTTCTTAAAAATATTATTTTAATAATTTAAGTTCTGGGATTTTAGGATTCTACAAAACGTTAATATATTAATTACTTTACATGTAGGATAAAACGTTCTGTTTTGCTCCTATAAATTTGTTAGGTTAATAAGTTACAGGTAAATTAAATAACATTTGGTTATATGTATACATGGAAAATAACTTCAAACAGTTAATATAAATAAATAATTATGAATTAATGCCGGTGTAATTTATTTATTTTGAAATCCCGGAAATTTTATATGAATTATATGATTGAGTCCACCTCCATACAACTGAACAACAAAGCCAGGGCTAAAGTATAGGTAAATATCGATCCGAATTTCCGATCCCTGGTTATAACACACAATTAAACGCCTTTAAAGATGTTCGATAAGATGATCATTCTTTTATCGATAATTTACCTATAAGTGCCATTCCCTGCTCTAGTCTCAGATAAAATTTAGTGCGATTTGAGGTCTAAAAGATCTCAAAAATTCTTTAGGTATTTTTTCTTAAGCCAGAGGTCAGAACCAAGGGCGAAGCTAAGTGTATTTAAAATATTTACTGAGCAATGACTAAAACACAAAAAAAAACCCTGGTCCTATTCTTGGCAAAGTTATGAAGGATCTAAGTAACTACTGAAATTTGAGAGCGATTCGGCCTCACCCGCACTGTAAAAGAGTTCCAGTTTGGGCTGATTCGATCTCAACCGCACTAGCCAAAAGTCTTTCAAGTTGAGCCCCGCAGCGAACGTGTTAATATGTGTCTATCATAAAATTTAAACTCCTGCGCCTAGAAAAGCCTGTCGATGAAACGATAATTCTACGAATTAATACGTTCTATGAAATGATTGTCGACAAAACATGTTTAAACCATTATTACGACAGAGACAAGTTGAAACCCATTTGTCGTCGAAATGGGACGAAATATTCTAAAAACCTTACAAAAAACTTAGGTAAATATCTAGCTATAAACCGTAATAAGCTAAATTACGCAATCCGTCCAACCGCCGGTGAGTTATGGATCTCGTTACGTGATGTCAAACCATCTCGCTTTCATTCGAGCCGCGGCATTATAAATGAGGCAAAACTTTAGAGCTGGGGACCAGGGCGGTTAAGCAAGTAGGCGATAGCGGCTTACCCGGAGTTGCACGTTAGGGTTACAGTTTGCGAATGAGCTATCGGTAAAAAAAATGGCCAAGTGCGAGTCAGCCTCGCGCCCCGAGGGTCCCGTACAAACTCTTAGGTAGGTATGTAAATAGTTCATCCATCAAAGGAATCGAGTCTTGTAGATTTTACCAGCTTTTGGAAGAGATACATCGGAAATCTCTATCTTTATAAAGCTTTGTTTGTGATGTTACTATAAATTTGCGGTATTTGGATTTTTTTTTACTTGTGCATCATTGCTTCTTGCCATACTTCAGGATTCTAAGTCAACAGGAAGTATCCTATTGGTTTTTTATTACCTTGTAAAAGTGTCAAAATATACCGAAAACGGCCGTGTTTTTTGATTCCGTAGACTTAGAAATTCATTTGACCATTTCACAACTCTAAGGGATAGCAAATCTAAGTATTTGAACTACTTAATTTCAATTAGACGCTGTCACGCGTTCCTGAGAAAAAGAATAGGTATTTATTTACATACATAAAAGCGATCCTATTAGGAAAAAGGATTTTCCTTATGAGGTCCGGAACCCTAAAAATTTATAATTCATGTTAATAGCATAACATACCAGCTTTTTTAAACCTCAACTGTCCGCGTAGAAGTCGTTTAACGCTATTCCCTTGGAAATTATCTAATTTAAAAGTAGGTAATCTTTGTCCCTCCCCGGGTTAGGTATATACTAACTCTGTTCCAAATTTAAATTTAAATTCTTGGGATATTAAACCGCATAGAAAAACACATCTATATTTTATAATATAGGATAGTAAACTGCAGCCACATAAAATAAATTCTCCAATAAATATGTATCGTTATTAGTTATTACTCTAAAGTAAACATGAATTGTGATACTCGCACGACCCGTTCGAACCGAGATAAAGACAATGCTATTTTCTTTATTCCAGTATAAACCAAACACAATCGCACTACAAAGGGAATTATTTCGATAATGTGCACATAACTTAGAGAAAATGTTATGTTGCTCGTTAAATTTTGTGGTCCGTGGCTTTGTTTAGGCTATATTTACAATACGTGGTGTAGCGTAACTTATAAATGATAAAATTCAAAGAAAAATATAACATTTTATAAAAATGCAAACAAGCAGGCAGGTCACCTACCAGCAAATGATGATCTCAACTCATAAAGACCCTCAACAAGGAATCACAAGTGCGCTGCAAACCTTTTGTATGAAAAATAGTCAATACGGAATTACTTAACCGTCATGGTCAGTGCGGCTGTTTATTTGAAATAAGAACCGGACAAGTGCGAGTCGGACTCGCCCACCCAGGGTTCCATACATAACACGGTTAACTCAATTCAAAATTTGGACCACCGTTCCGTGCATAAGGACCCTGATTGTTTTGTGATTTAACAAAAAATGTATAGTTTTCAGATTTTTCCCTACACTTACCACTAAAGGGAAAAATCTGTATAAGACGGTATTACTTGCTAAATTTAATAGTTCTAGGTCAACGGAAAATACCTCGTAGACTCCATGTATTAAAGTACGTATGTGCTCTTTTGTGTAAGTAAGTATGTTTATCGTTGACGTAAAGGAGCGTCGTCACTGAGAGCCTTCGCGTGAATATTCGTGTGGTTTGACGTTGACCCGAGCGATACAAAGCTTACACACCACTCGATGTTCGCGGCGAATGCTCGTTACACGCGAATGCTCTCAGTGAGGACGCTCCTTTATTCTATATTCCTTTATTCTTTATTCTAATACTACTCGTAGAGCTTAGTTCGCGACTAGGTCAATTTGTATCACATTGTCCCCTGGTATTACTTATTTGATATTTAGTTTAAGGTATTTTGCGCCTTAATAATACATACTTTAAGCTTATTTTGTTAGTGTCTATACAAGGTGCGTCTGACCTTGGGGTTTTAAATGCAATGATCGATTCTACTACCTAAACTGAACTACTTTTATTCTGCAACATTAAAAACTAACTTAAGTTTAGATAACTAATTCATGTTAAAGTCTAATTGTAAAATCAGTGTATTAAATCATGGCTGTATAATCACTATCTCA
Organism: Acleris emargana; assembly: GCA_927399475.2. Classification (NCBI taxonomy): domain Eukaryota; kingdom Metazoa; phylum Arthropoda; class Insecta; order Lepidoptera; family Tortricidae; genus Acleris; species Acleris emargana. The sequence continues at coordinate 2,453,828 of OV656846.1, forward strand.
TAGTACGGGGCGACATTTCTTTGGTACGAGAGTTAAAGGAAAATGGAGGATTGAATCGCGTACATTGACAATTTCATTCAACTTATATGAAAAAAAAAATAAGTTGTACATGTTTTAACAACTTACAGAACAGAAGAAGTTCTTTTTCAGGAGTAGAAACGATCCATACATTTAAAGCCCCAAAGTCAGAGGCACCCTGTAATCTGTAATGTATAATTCCTAGTGAAATAACAAAACTGGGACTCTATGCAACACGGTAAAAACCATATCGCGTTTGAGCAAGCTGTTATCGTATTGTCACCGTTTTGATAGCTCTTATTTACTTGACAGTAATGGCGACTGACGTCATAACAATACCATAACAGATTAATTACGATATCGTTTTTACCGCCTAGAGTACCGGTCCTGTTCAGTGATCGTTTAGATACATTACGTCAACGTATTGTAAAAGCGTAATATATAAATTTCAAGTAATGGTCTCCAGTGAATCTTCAAGACAAAGATTTACTCTTTCGTGAGCAACTTTACATTAATTAACACTTCACTTGTTATGAGAATATTATACCGAGGGATAAGCTTCTTTAAACTTGATATTTAAGCTAGTTTTTAAGGTTTCCCTTTTATATAAGAGACGAATAAGCTCTTAAGCAATCGAAAATACCCATGATCATCTGAAACACCTTACTTGATGTTATTTTAGGGCGTGAAGTGGAATCATTTTGTTTAATTTGGCAGTTTCCAATAAATCACATTACGGTATGTACTGTGCCAACCTCAGTAAAGCAGCCGCTAATTTCATTATTGATTGCCTCATAAATATTCGCATGTTTTTCTAATTTGTTTTTTTATTAAAAATTAGTGATTCGAGTGATAAAGACGTATTAACACCTGTGGAATTACAGGAAACCGTGCAAAATGCGGAACTGAGCTTACAGTACAAACCCTTTTCTTAGTTTCCTCGCTATAGTGAGATGAAAAGTTTTGTGTTATACACGGATGAAAAGTTATTTTACGTCTCGTGTCTTGAAACACTTGCTACGCTCAGGATTCTATTTTTGAACCACTCGCTTCGCTCGTGGTCAATCATAGAATCCTTTCGCTAGCTCGTGTTTCAAATGAACACTCGCAGGTAAAATACAACTTTCCCCACTTGTATAACAAATAACTATTTGTTATGCAACTGTAAAATAATGAATGCTCTTATGATACGAGTGACGAATATAGGACACGAGGCGTATCCAATTGTTCTAATAATGTCTTTATCTTTATCTTAATCTTTAAGCTTGCTGGTTAATACTTGGTTGACGTATTAAGAGTAGAGTTGTTTTAAAAGTTCAAAATTCAAAAGAATAGCCTAGGCCTCTATTTATTCCTGTGTTATTTTCGAAATGAATATACAATAAAAACTTAAGCCAACCTGACAGAGTAAAGTCAGCGGTAACAAATCGGTATGTACATTGCAAAGTTAACGAGTTCCTACATCACTGGGTTTCATATCTGCTACGCAATGTACACAGAAGCATCGCAAGTCATTATTTACTTAGTGAATAGCTACTGAAGAGGAATCTCGTTTGTTTGTGCACATCTTTCTCCTGTATCGTTGATTCTACTGTAAAGGTAGACAAGAGCTACCATAACATCAACATAGTAGATTGTTTAACAAGGGACTAAAACAAGCCAGAACAAACAAGATGTTGAGCCACGCGAGCCGAGCGAGGGTGGCTATAGTTCGAGTGTCATTATGGTTGTTTAGTGTCGCGTTAAACACTACTTTTCACTTTGAATGCGAGGAAAAAAACGACGTTCTGTTTCAAATTTTATCCGCGGTTTTTTTTTTATTTGTAAAGTGCCGCTTTTAATGCATGCAAAAAGCCAAAAGATTAAAAAAAAATTTTTTTTAAGTAATTGAACCATGCAAAATAAAATGAATTCACCCTTAACATAATAAAAAAGATTTGAATATTCGTAATAATTATTCATGTTTCACGAAATTAAATAGATTTTTTTGTATTTTTCAGTTGTAATTTTGAGGCCCTACAAATTGTCTATACACAATCACTGAAGATGGCGATAATCCTCCATTCACAAACACCGTGTTTGGTTATTTAAGGTTTTCCAACGTAAATAAAAAAAAAAAAACTTTAGTCCCTAGAGATTAAGAGCTTTAAGAGCATAAGTAGTGAAAATATATAATTACGACATAGGTCCTAGACGGTTTAAAACAAACTGAAAAAGAACCTTTTTTGTTGACAGATAAAAACTAGCGCCATCTACCGAGCCAACCCCTAAATAGTGAACCGAACGGAAAGATACGCAACCCAATAGAGTGTGGCTAACGTTAACTGCTAGTTTACGACTGCGGGCTCGTTTGCCGCCAGGGAATTCGGCAGATAAAGATGTATGGCTACTTATCGAGAGCCAATGGCATGGAAATGGTTTAGCGGGGAATAAACGTCTATGTTACTCGAAAGTTTTCTGGTTTTTGTATAAACTTCCAATTCAGCTGTTAACTGGGGCGCTGTAATTGGTGAAATAATGGACCCGATTCTACGTGCACATCGCTTAAATAGCCTAAAACTAAATTGCCTAATTTTAAGACATAGTTTAGACGGCAGATTTAACCAGTGCTATTCCAGAATGTCAAGCTGACAATGGACCCGATTCTACAGTGGCCTCTAAATTTCCTAATTTTATTTAGGTATCGCTAAAACACTTTGTTATTCTATGAGCAGCTGTCATAATCAAATGACAGCGCCATGACAGCGCTAATTTGAATCTGACGCTTTATATTTTAGGCGGTCTTATACATTGTCAGTTTGACATTCTGGAATAGCACTGGTTAAATCTGCCGTCTTAACTATGTCTTAAAATTAGAAAATGTAGTTTTAGGTTATTTAAGCGATGTGCACGTAGAATCGGGTCCAATGTATAAGACCGCCTAAAATAAGAAGAGTCGGATTCAAATTAGCGCTGTCATGGCGCTGTCATTTGATTATGACAGCTGTTCGCAGAATAGCAAAGTGTTTTAGCGACATACACATACATACATACATACATTCACGCCTCCATTCCCAGAGTGGGGTAGGCAGAGCTACAGAATTACCAACAACTCCAAAAACTTGTTGATAACTCTGTAACCACAATTTGCACAATTAGGCTAAGATGCACCTAACCTGCGACACGTAAATAAAATTAGGAAGATTAGAGGCAACTTTAGAATCGGGTCCAATATCACTTTAAGTTAATCGGTGGGATCGCTTACGAGTTATCAGTGTTATCACCTCAAAAAGTAAGGTCACAATTCTGGGATCCCAGTGAAAAAGGGATCTCATGAAGATCAAGTGAAAAAGGGTTTCAGTCTAGCTTTAGTATGCATGTATGTATGTGTCTAAGTATGTATGTATGTATGTAAGGGTCAAATCTTGCAAGTTAAATTTGACCCACTTCCCGGTTTCCGATGAAGCTGAAAATTTTCATACACCTTTACTTCTGATGTCAATACAACAAATATAGTACCATCGAGCTGGTCTGATTATGGAGACGCATGGTGGCCATAGGAACTCCTAAATTACGCATGATAAACCCGTCGTGTTAGGGCTCGTTAGAATCATCATGACGAGTAGATGACGACTGTGCAAAAAAAAGTACAGTCGGAAACAAACACTTGTCCCAATAATGATTAAAATTATTGAATTAACGAGTTAAGTCTACTGTCTACGGAATTTACAACATTTCAAAAAAAAGCATTATTGTTTTTTCGCGTTTATAATAGCTGGTTAAAAGTTAGACTACCCGTATTTCTTGGTTTTTCTTTATTTAACTTAAATTCGTCGTTAATATTTTTTTAAAGAAATAGTCATTAAAAAGACCGTATATACAAAGTTAGGAATACTGATGTCGTGATCTTAGCATGATATAAAATAAAAAAAAGTTACTTTAAACATAAACAAAACTGACTGTCATGTCATGTCACTCACTTGTCAATCATTCGTTCACAAATTTGTTATTTTGCGTAATTTAATTAATTACATAATTTGTAGACGCCATTAAAATAAATAAACTATTTTGCGTAGAATCGAAAGCGTGTCGTTAGAATCAAGTAATCCGTCAGACAGATAAAAAATGAACATGACAGTTGTATATTTTTTTCAATTCCTTTGGTAATAAATGGACTAAGGGCACTATAAGTGTATTCCTAACATTCACAATCCAACTTTTTTTACTGTTTTTGTTAAATATAAAAAAAAGTACTGCATAAAAAAATCCAAAGATATTTTTACTGTAATCAGCAGTGTAAAATCTAGAAACGGTATTTAATTTTACTACCTTAGCACATAATGCATTGTTGTCAATTGCTTTTGGAGGGTTTGATCAACATTATCATCGTAGCCGAAAGAAGTTCACTGCTGGAATCTCTTCCTTAAAGATCCCCACGAAGGTTTTGACCCATTCGCATCTATCGGTTGTTCGATGTTTGATTAAAAAATCGGTCAAGTGCGAGTCGGACTCGCGCGCCAACGGTTCCGCTCAGTAGGTATACAACAAAAAAAAATAGGTTGAAATAAAAGGTTTCTTGTATGGAGGCCCCCTTTATTATGTCAATTAGTTAAAAAAATTGTACTTGTGATTAAACCCGCCTTAAGAACACATATCTATTAATAGCGTCCCATTGGATCCCTTTGGGCATGGAGCCCCAAAAAAACGAAAAGATCGGATTTAGGCAGGACTAGCACACAAAAATCTAACATTACTTTTCCGCGGGATACAACTTTTACCCGAGTTCATTGACCCCGTCTGTCATTATGCTGAGAAAGGTAAACGCCCCGATACTTGACCCCGATGTGAGTCGACTCTAGATGTAGGCAGGCGCGTGAGGTGATCCATTACACGAAATGGAACGAGCACAGCTACGCATTGTTGTGTTTTTGTGTATGTTATTATCGAAGAGGCATTTCTTTTTATCCTTTAGGATTGGCTACGGTCAAGTTTTAAGCCAAAAAAAATGCCTCTATGCTAATGAAACCTCTCACAACACTGTACACTGCTGCTTAGCAGGTTAAGTAACAGAGAAAATGACACTGCAAGAATTCCTTCTACCACAAAAAGTGAAAGAAAGGGAAGTGAGGAGAAAAAACAAAGCAATTATTTATAAGGGCTTTGACTTGGCTAGAAGGCTCTAAGAAGTGTTGTAAAGACTGCAAAAAACGAACATCTACTTATGAACAAAATATACTCAGGACTTGAAGACTACATAATGTACCGAAATTCTTTACAAAGCTACCTATTATTTTTGTCAACTATTTAACTAATTTTTCAGCATTTTTTGTTACGTACATAAATAAATAAATAACAATAAAAAAATCTAGTTGCAAACTTTGATTTAGGCTTCACTACATAACTGTATAGGTGCCAGAGTTAATTATATAAAAAAATACTTATAATACTGAACAAACATCTAAATAAAATCCATTTTCCATATCAAGTCAAGTCTTTAAAGATTTTCAAAGTATTACAGTTGAAAAATCAAATAAATGTCGGTCCCGGAAAACAGCACCGAGTCTAGAAAGCTGACATCATAATTTAGCGGCTAGATTCGCAAGTTACGTGACAGGCTAGGGATGTCCACTTGCAGTAAAACGAAACTTTAACAAACTTAGCCTTTAGGAAATATCTAGGGCGTCTACTTCACTTGATTATAACCAATCATGGCTTTGCAAGTGAAGATCTACTTATAAGTTAACCCCTGAGGAAATGGCGAGCTCTTCTTTTTAGAGCTGATAACTATAAAACTGTTTCGTTTCATTTCCTGATTTCTTGATTTCGTCCTCAGGGTTGGCAACGCATTTGCAGTCTCAGGATTGCGGTCTTGTGAATGCGAATGTCTATGGGTCACAGTTTCCACTTACCATCAGGTGGCCTGTGTGCTCGTTTGCATTCCTATGATATAAAAAAAAAACTGTATAGCTTTCTTTTATAAAAGCGGCTACCAATGCAAAGCGGCGCCAAATGTGCTCTTCCGCGAGGTCCTACGCTCCATCTAAGCTCCATCCCTTTCTCTCGTGTGTCGAGTGACAGGGACTAGGCAAGTTAAAGTTTTGAATTTAGTGGTTCGTGGTAATCAATAATCATTAGCCAGCATTAGTTGGGACCATTTCGTGGCTACTTTCTTCTTGTATTTGTTAATCTGTTCTTTGTTATGTATGTTACGAATAAATGTTTTTCTTTCTTTGTTTCTTTCTTTCAAACAATGATGATGATTAAATATGTAATTTAAAAAATGAGTAGTCATTCTTTATGACGACATTAAATATATTTTAGGTTTTTTGCTTTGCCCTAATTTGTAGAAAAACAAACACTTTGGAATGAAATCTGAGATCAAAGACGAACGCAAGACCGTCGTTTTGTTACGAACTTCTCCCAATTCGTTACGACAAAAGAAGTCTACTGCAAACATTGTTTCAACTTTGTTATACCTATTCAGTGGCTCTTGCACAATACATCTCAAATGTGACTTGGTCTCTTTTATCATAAGAATTGGGATCCAGAATGGGTTACTACTATACAAGTATGTCGACACAAAGATTTTTTAGGTTTTGAAAATGAGTTATCCAAAATTCGAGCTGCTGGGGGAAGTCTGGTAAATATAACACACCTGCCTAAAATATATGAGCGATAATGTGGCAACAATTAATAAATTGAATTTGGAATAGGTTCTTCCACCTGTCAAACTCTTTTTAAGCTATGGTTTAGATACGGCAGTGTTGCCAACCCTAAGTCTAAGTGTGAAAGTGCGAGGTAAAGCCCGCCGCGGCACAAATCGTCTGCGCTTACGGCGCTCGACGCGAGTGCCAGGGCTTACCCAGACCACGGGGCTCCAGCCAAGAATTATGTCTAAAACTAGCTGAAACACCCATGTTAAATTGCTTCGAGAATTGTCTAATACCGCGTAACTTACAAAGCATTTCACTACACCACAGATTATTTACTAGTCACTTCGTAACTTTTAATGGATTGTGCTTTTCGATGAATAAACATAAATATAAAATTAAAAAAATGCGGCCAGTAACTTCGAAGAAATGCCACGGGGAGCCTTTTTCGGTATTCTAAATAAGTTTTACCATTCTGTAAATACATATTTGGATATGACATTAATTTAAATTCAGAAGTAAAGCCAAGGGCATATGTATATATACGTTCCCATGACGTCAAAAATATCTATACACGTTATGCTACAGGCAATAAGGTGTATGTATACATATATTTGACGCGATGGATGTATAGATATTAATGCCCTTGACTGTATTTGGTTTTTACACCATTTAGTAAATAGCATGTTAAAAACAAAACCCCCTTATATCCAAAGTCACATGCATAAAATATAGTTTTTTTAACTTGAATTTCTCAGGAAATAGAAAATTATTTTGTCTACCAGCACGTTCGCACTTGACCGGTTTCTGCTATTAGTACTCTTCGCTCTCGCTGAATGAATACACCCGCTACTTAAATCCGCCATTTGTACATCATAATACTGCGCCTATTACTCGGCTACGGACTAAATTACTACCCCAAAGCCTCTTCAAATATCCGAGGGCAATTTACTAAATTACGCCTTCATGGTAAAGGCTGAAAATACAGGCTATTCGAGCCTGTAATATCAGACTAAATAACTTTCGTTTTGCGCTTTATATGCGAGAAAATAAGGGATAGTTTGGTTGAACACTTGAAAATGAATGGTAAATGGTTTAAAGTTATAGAAAAAAGCCACAGTTTAGACTGCCTTAAGTTCTTACAATCCTTGAATCGATGAAATACCAATTGGGTTAGTAAGATGAATTTGTTCAGAGAAAAACACTCGCGTCATACATACCGAAGTATCCAACCGGCAAAGCTAACTATACTCGCGTCCTACAATGCCCTATTTTGACAGCTGTCAACGTAGTACAAAATATACCTTAAGGATGTCTCAAACATATTATTTCGTACTGTATTGACAGCTGTCAAAATAGGCCTTTTAAAACCACGTGAGTAGGTATAGCTAACATTATAGACATGTCATCTTAGGTCCAAGGGTTGGCGACACCTTTGCAGTGTTAAAATTACAAATGTATGAGGTATGACGGAAGAAGAATGAAAGGAGGATTAATTATGCTGCTAAAATGAGAGCTCTGAGAAGTATGTGTATGGTGATAGTAGAGTAAGAAATAACGAGATCCGAGTACGATGTGGGTTGAAACAAGAGGTAGTGGCAAAGATTGAAAAGGGATAAAGAAGGTATGCTAATATGGTTTGGTCATTTGGATGGATGAAAAAAGAGTTGCAAAAGAGGTATGGCGAGCGAGCGAGAGTGAGTGGAGATTTACGAGGTAAAGAATCAAGGTTAAATCATAAGCACTCGAATGAAACCACGTACTTGCATGGAGAGGTTGATTAATGTAGAGGAAGCGAAAGACGGATGTTTGGACGGGCGCACCTGGGGCACGTTTTATAAAACTACAAGTAACAATTTTACAGGTCTAAACTGGCAACACTGCTCAAATGGGTGATCGTCATTGGTCGAGGTTGTGTCAAATGGAAATTTGTAACCTGTAAGTAAATTTTAATTTATTCCTTTATAAAACAGGCCCCTGGCGTTCCATAGTCTGCCTACTAGTGCCTACCCTATTGGGAGACGGCGCGGCGTGGTATCTGAGAGCCCACCTATCATAAGGTGTGTATTACTAAACCGCGATTAGAATACACTTCGGAAGTAACGTCAGCACGCTGTCATTGCATATTATATCCGCCATTAGTAATTGTCATTTATATGCAATGACAGCGTGCTGACGTTACTTCCGAAGTGTATTCTAATCGCGGTTTAGTAATACCTACGTACTCGATTGCTTTCTTCATGCTATAAAAAATGGCATAGGCTATGAAGTTGTCTCAGAAACATACAAGTGACCCTTATACAGTAGGGTATAACGTCGTCTTTATTTTAAGTCCTCGATCGCAGATTAGGTAAATTGTATTACTATTAAGCCATCGAATCTTCACCGAGTCACGAAATTTGGTCAACGAGAAAATTCGTCCCATTATCCCGGTAAAATATGTCTATTCAAACTTTTTCCTCACCGCGGCTAACCCGGGATTACCTCACAAAAACGATCCCTAAAAATAACCCCTATAACCTCATTACGTGTCAAAGCTACGTTATCTGTGGAACTTTTTTATCTGTGGTATTCTCGTTCGGAAATTAACGGCTCGTTCGGACGACCATAAATCCTAGATAGGTTTATCTGTTTCGTTCTTATTGTGCGATGTTTTTGGACGAAATTTCGTGAAATGAGCGCGTATTTTGCGACTTCTTTACTTTGTTGACTATGTGGTTTGAAAGATGAAATGTTTATTTTTTATTTTTGTTTGTATTGTGATAAGTTGATAACCGTGCTTACTTAGTGTTGATTAAGCCCGATTTTAGGACGCATATGAAGGTCGACCGATGACTACAAAATGTTCGATCGACTACCAAAGTACTACTAAAGCCAGGCACGTTGCAATTCGAGTTGAAACTTCAGAAAAGTGGAATTTTGTCAAAATTTACATAGACATTCGGGAGCATTTTAATTAGGACGGCATACCTAGTCTGAATCGGCATAAAAATACGTTTAAGTACTAGGAAGGTACAGATGTAGTGAATAATTTTTCGCCATTGTTTTTTGTCGACAAAAGTTCGATTTTATCTTACTGTCTCAATTAACTTTAGTACCCACCGATAAGCTAATTGACAAGATTTCATATTTTCAAGACTGATGGAGGAGGAGGTATATCACCTTATTATCTGTATAGCTAAGAATCATTTTGATCCATTTGCGTACGCATTAGCCATTTGTTAAAACTGGTTTAACAACATTATTATTAAATAAACAAAAGGCAAAAAGGGTATGAGTTTGGTTATGAGGGCTTGAAGACGCTGTTCGGAATGAAATTGGCAACCATTTACCCTCTCACTCATAGACGCACTATAGCTAAAATATACTTTGTCCTTATCCGTCATTTTAACTTTTGCTTTTGACAGAAAGAGACAAAGAAAAATTTAACTAAGATGGTCTGTTTATGAATAAGGGGGTTCATATACCTTACCACTATATCTTGAAAGAAGCGCGTGGAGCTAACCCCATGTGCTTCTGTTTAGTCCATTAGAGAAAATACTCCTTTACCCAACAATTGACAAGATTTCATATTTTCAAGACTTTAATTTTATTCGTTTTATAGATACTGTTTGGAAGGAGGAAGACACTAATAGTTTTATTTTTTCCCTAGGATGTATAATTATTTTATTATTAATTTATTAAGATGTTCTTATTCTAAAAGGGCGTAACTTCATTTCTACGACACAATGGATCTCAAGTATCTATCCATCTGTCAATAGTATCAATGTCAAACTTGAAGTATGACAGCTTTTTTTCTCGTGAAAAAGGCAATGGTATTATATCTATTCAGGCATAGTATTGGTAAAACTCGATTTTTTTTTAACTTATTTGTAATTTTGTCAATAAAGAAAAATAAATCTAAATAAATATTTTGCCGTGTTCAGGAGGCAAAACCCTTTCTATTCGTATAGTAATTTGCAGGTGTCACCAAAATGAAATGTTGTCAATTGCGAAAGCAAGATCAATACGAACTTATCCGAGAAATAAACGATAGCGAAACATGAGTCACTGCATCTGTACTTATATACCGCAACTAATTATTTGCAATATTTGCTGGCCATTTTGGACCTTGGTTAATTAACAACAAAACACTACAAACTATATCGAAATTTTATAAGTATTTTTGAAGTTATTCTTAAGACGTTATACTTGTTAACAATTTTATGAACAAGGTGTGGGCGGGTATTTTTGCCGGTGATTGTATTTATAACTACATTGTGAATTGCAATTATAAAGCAACACTTAAATATACCTACTTATTCATGATTATTTCGTACGGGAACCTAACTGTCCTGGTTTTACTTAGTTACTTCATACAAAAGTGAGCAAAAATCCTTTCACAAATCAACGAATTTCTACCATACGTGGCAACACCGTAAAAGGTCCAAACTACACTCCTCGCTGCATTCCTAATGCCGTACACACACGCCCCGCGCGTAATGTTGGTACAGCGATTCGATGTTTTGTTTAGTAGCGAAACGCCTTTTCCCTCCGCACTCATTTCAGCCTGTTTAAATATTTGAACAGGGGCAGAAAGCAGAGGACCTCAGCCTTCGGGACTTTATTGTGTTTAAGTTTCGACGAGCGAATTATTTAAGTGGGGCTCCCGATTGCTAAAAAATTGAAGTCCAGATGGACAGTTTCTAAGGAAATTGTAATGTTTCTGGTTCCACTGTTTGGTATGTAATCAAATATCGAAAGTTGATTCATCTAAAGTTTAAACATCGAATGTCCAAAACATCGGAAGTCGAAACATCGAACGGCTATTAGTCCGATGTTTAAAATATCGAACATACTTGTTCTGTTGTCATCTAAAGTTAAAATATAGAAGTCCAAAACGTCGAAAGTTACAATATCGAAAACGGTAAAAACATCTACAGTCATAATATCTACCTCTGAAAGGCCTACGACCAACATGCTACTCGTTTAAAATATCGATTGTTTAAAACAGCAACAGTTATTTGAACTTCGAAAGATAATTATATCAATTGCAATTACCCTCTTACACACTCAGCTATTCGAATGTGCAGGTTTCCTCACGATGTATGTAACGTTAGAGCATCGGGTAATGCACTTCAGCTAGAAAAACTCATTGGTACGAGGGGAGGCTGAAAAGTTATCTACCTGACTATGAAAGAAAAGACGTAGCTGGCTGGTTTTTTTCATTTTTCTATGTAATCCCCTTCTACCGAAATGCACTTGTTACACTTGTCAAATAATGAAATTACATACATACATACATAAACTCACGCCTTCATTCCCAGAGTGGGGAAGGCAGAGCTACAGAATTACCAACAACTCTAAAAACTTATTGATAATTCTGTAACCACATTTTGCAAAATCAGGATAAGATGTTTACCAGCGTATTAGTGACAGGTTGCAAGCCCATCGCCTAACATTACTACAAGCCTATATTCCCTTAGTCACCTCTTACGACATCCACGGGAAGAAATGGAGTGGCACTGTTCTATCCCGGTAACCACACGGGCAAATAAAACCGTTAAAAAAAAAACTTTCGGTTTCTCGTCAAAATAGTCGTTCACGGTGGCTATCATCTCATCATCGGTAGAAAATCTACGTCCCCTGAGATTTTTCTTCAGAAGTCTGAATAGGAAATAGTCACAGGAGGCTAAATCTGGTCTGTAAGGGGGATGGTTTATGACATCGAAGCCATTTCTGGTCATGGCGAGCTGTGTTGTGCGAGCCGTATGCACAGCACAGGTGCATTGTCGTGCAAAATCAAAATTCCTTTGCCGAGTTTGCCTCTCCTTTTTTCTTTTATAGCGTGCTTCAGCTGGCAAAGTGCGTAATATAATAATTGGCATTCATTGTCGTTTTTTTTGGCAAATAATCAATGAGCAAAATTCGTTCTGAATCCCAAAAAATTGTCGCCATGAGTTTACTAGCCGAAGGACGAACCTTAAACTTCCGAGGAGGCTTTTCGTCTTTGAATTTCCATTGTAGGGACTCTTGTTTACTTTCTGGGTCCCATTGTCTAATCCAAGTCTCATCACACGTTACAATCCTGGAAACAATTTCTTCCTCTTTCCCGCGACTCATGTCTAAAAATTCCTCACAACATCTGACACGTCTGTCTTTGTCTAACGGAGTCAGCATTTTGGGGACCGAGCGTGCACTTACCTTAGACATATTTAAATGACCATGAATTATTTCGTTTACCCGTTCCTTACTTATGCCCACATCTCTAGCTATCTCCCACTGTTTCAACCGTCGGTCTTCTAGAATAACTTTTTTCACTTTGGCCACATTTTCTTCAGTGACAGCAGAAATTGGTCGTTCGCTACGAGGATCATCTTCTAAGCTCTCACGACCCGATTTAAACTGTTTACACCAGAACTTTATGGTAAAATCGGAAGGGCACAAATCACCAAATACAGGTAACATACGCTGTTTGATCTGGGATGGCGTATTACCTTCCTTAAAAAGAAATTTTATAATACACGCTGCTCAATTTTAATCAAATTAGTTTTTTCAAGCGACATGATGCAAGCAATGACGAGCAAAAAACAAATGAAAAGCAACGAACAAATGAGTGTCCAAAATTTTGAAAAAAGAACAGTCAATAAATTGAATTCATAGTGGCCAGTATATTTTTTTAACTACACATAGGCTAGGTAGATAACTTTTCAGCCACCCCTTGTATTATCAAACCGCGATTAGAATACACTTCGGAAGTACCGCTAGCACAAAAAAACATATAATAAATAAATATAATTAATTATAAGTCAATCTATGATATCTTCATAGTTGAACTGCAGACACTTAGATAGATAAAAGTTTTACAAAGAATTGCTTCATCATAATCATTCAGTTCGTATAACAAACAACTCTACCTATTCTTGGTAAATGCTGTCATTTGTTTAAAAAAATTAAAGTCATAAAAATATTTGACAAATCAATGTCATTATTTTCCACATAATTTTCATGTTACCGAATCGCTGTACGTGCAATTGTACGTGTCGAAAATAAATGTGTACAGTGTACAATATGAATCGTGGCAAAGTGTTAAACGGTCGGTGCCGAGAAATCATCTTCAATGTATTAACATAATTTTTAATAATGAAAATGATAAAACGAGGTTCTTCTGAAGTCTTTGATGGTCGTTCTAAGTGTAAACGTAATGATTTCTGGTGTTATGAATTAATAATTTTTGATGGCGTTCCTAAATTTAATTATTACATTTAATTGTATTTTTTTAAAGTAGGTAGGTAATATAAATTTTTTTTCCCAAGGTTTATAACTTCTTCGTACAGAAATAAGTATTTTCATTCATCTGCACACTACCATTGACAATGTCATTTCATGTATTAATTCAGAAACGACATATGTGCTCAATTGTATTCTAATCGCGGTTTGATAATACATGGTGACCGCGGGGGTTCGAACTCGGTACCTTAGGATCACGAGTCGACCCCTTAAGCCACTAGGCCAGCGACGCTCTTTACTACCTACAGGAACACATTTCGAGGTAAAAATGTTAGCCATTGCAACAGAATTCAAGAGTAGGTACCTACAGTCGGTTTCATAAATATGTATACACTTTAGTAACTTGTCACTTTAACCGCTGTGATAACTCGTATATGGCAGTTTGAACATCACGTTAAATGGACAAGGTACCTACTATATTTATGAACTCGACGGTATCTAAACCTAATACGCTCGGCCTTAACAGTAGCTGCACACTTTAGTGCTTTGTCACTGTAACATTATGATTGAACTGCTGCACTAATCTCTCAAAGGTGTTAAAGCGACAAGGACAGACAGACAGTGTGCAGACACTTATAAGGTCGACTATACATACACTCAGAAGGCAGTCTTGAACGTGCCTTCTCTGTGCTTACCTTTTTATCGCGTAAATTCTATTCATTCACACGAAATCCAGCCGATACAAAAGTCGAGCCAAACATGTTACGATACGATACGGTAGAACGGTGTCACAATGACATTATAAAACCATTTGTTTGACACTTGAATCATAATGTCACTGTGACACAGTTCTATGATGGGTCAGGTGGTAGACTGGTATAGCTTCGCGCCTTTAGGGTGGATTACGCCGGGCATACTACGCTATACCATAATCGGGTTTGCGATGCAGATTTAAGCATCCGCATTCATTGCACTGCATCTTAGCAATGAAGATTGAACGACTACTTAAATAGTTTCAGCCAAGGATCGCTAAAACGATCGGTCTTACGCTGCCGGTGTCCAGAGAATTCTATTGACCTTTACTACGGACATAAAGACGTCACGCCTCCATTCCCAGAGTGGGGTAGGCAGAGCTACGTAATTACCAATCACTCTTAAAACTTGTTGTTAATTGTGTAACCACATTTTGCACAAACAGACTAAGATGTTTACCAGTGTATATTAGTGACAGGTTGCACGCCGATCGCCTAAAAGTACTACAAGCCTTTATTCCCTTGGTCGCCGCTTACGAATTCCACGGGAAGACATGGAGTGGCACTATTCTATCCTGGCATCCACACGGCATTACATACTTTATCTTTATAATATGTAATTAAATTGAATCTCTGTTTCCCTTGGTTACACCATAACTCAGAATGGTTCGATCGTTTTTTTCTTCTTTTTTTTTGTGGTCGTAAACATCAGGACAGTGTTTGTATGAAAAAAAACCCGGGCGGCGCCGGGCTCGGACAGCTAGTTGATAATAATTTCATTACAAATCATAAGTACTACATAGTCATATCTTCGGTCCATTTCGAGTCAACGTAATAATAGGGGTAAGTAGAAGTTTTTTTTTAATAGCCTGTTTTGGTGTCCCACCGCTGGGCAAAGGTCTCCCCTCTTTTTCGCCACTCGTCCCCATCCAGAGCGCAAGTAACTATAAGTAGACAATAATAAAAGTACTTGTGGGAGGACCTTGTGCAGTGTCCGTCCGGGTTGGTACCACCATCTTATCCATTAACCTACCGCCAAGCAGCAGTGTTCGCATCGTTGTGTTCCGGTTTGGGGATAAGACAGCCGGTGAAATGACTAGCATAGAGGCATTCCATCTTAGTCCTCAGGGTTGGCAACGCATTTGCAGTCTTGTGAATGCGAATGTCTATGGGTCACAGTTTCCACTTACCATCAGGTGGCCTGTGTGCTCGTTTGCCTTCCCATGCTATAAAAAAAAAGTACCTAAATTAACATTTACGACTAAAGTAAATTGTTTTTTATGAATATTGGCAATAGATTTCAACATTAAATATCTCCTACACGGCCAAACCGATTTTCATGAAGCCTAGCTAAGAACTACCGCTGAATAACCAGCTTTTAAACAAAAAAAAGCAAATCCAAATCGGTCCCTCGGTTTAGGAGCTACGGTGCCACAGACAGATACACTGATACACACGTCCAACTTATAACATCCTTCTTTTCGCGTCGGGGGTGAATTAAAATGGTGGGCTTTTTAATTAAAATTCTATAGCATCAACTGTTACTGATATTTTGTTTTTTGTTCCGAGTTGGTACCACCATCTTATCCATTAACCTACCGCCAAGCAGCAGTGTTTGCATCGTTGTGTTCCGGTTTGGGGATAAGACAGCCGGTGAAATGACTAGCATAGAGGCATTCCATCTTAGTCCTCAGGGTTGGCAACGCATTTGCAGTCTTGTGAATGCGAATGTCTATGGGTCACAGTTTCCACTTACCATCAGGTGGCCTGTGTGCTCGTTTGCCTTCCCATGCTATAAAAAAAAAAACCCAATACTTATTTCTTACGGTGTGGTAAAGTAGTTTATAGTCAGGACAGAAGGACGCACGGAGCGTTTAGTAATGCGTCTCGTTTAGAAATCTCTCTTCGGGTACCTACGAAAACGTAAAAACACACTAAATAAATGACTACACTCTAGCTATAAATTGTCAAAAACATATTTCGTTAATTAAGCAGCCACAATAAAAAAAAAAGAAATGATACGTACGGAAAATTTAATTAAACATTCTTTTTTAAGTCCGTCTTAAAAAACGTCAGTTGAATTTAATTTGAGAATTCATTCGCTCCCTCGTTATGTTTTCCATTCATTCATTCCGTTCCCGAGCGGATTCCGAGTTGAGTGTTCCTGAAGTTCGAATTTCGAATGAACGTATGCATTTCAATTTTAGGTTCGTATTTGCGTTATTTTCGAATTCGCAAGCAAATGCAGCTTCATTTATAAAACTACAGAGTAGAAATTTGGGTGGCTTTAGTATTGTGTTTAGTTGTAGCGTGGGTTTATTCGAGTGTCATGTTTCGGCAAATGTTATTTTTGCCACATGAAGTACATATTTTGGAAAATAAAGGCAGTGGGTTATTTTATTACTATGAAAGTGGTATGTTTCTCACAGTTTTAGAAACTATGCGATACTAACGTATAGCCAACATCAAAAGTAGATACTCTGTATTATACTTTATCTACTCTCATATCGTAAAGTTCGAATTATAAAATTCAAAACGAATTTATATTGGCATACTTTATAAACACAATACCGAAAAAAAATTAAAAAAACACTTTATAACATTATTTCTCTAACAAAATAATGTTATAAAGTAATTTTTTTACCATTACGATACAAGTTAATCCAAAAAGTTAATGTCACCAACGAGGTTCCATAATTTTTATTTTTTTATAATGGAACGCACATGCGGTTCGCGTCATTTTTACAGAATTACAAAAAGTTTTCATTCCAATTTTTACTTGTCTGTGACAGCGCCCGCTTTAACGCATGCGCGGTGATGTGCTACGTTTTGGCGCCATTCATTGAATACGTTTTGCTGTAGTTACTTTATTAACTTTGATCTTTTATTTAGTAGGTTGAATCGCATTTTATGAGAGTAGATAAAGTAGTGTATGAAACTGCACATAACCAGGTATTAAAACACTCGTGTGAAACTATTAAAAACCTCGCCTGGCGGCTCGGTTCTTAAACACACACTCGTGTTTTAATACCCCTCTTTATGCAACAATTTCATAAACTACTATTATTACATTAACATATGTAACAATGTTGTTTGACATTGCTTTCGTGGCTGTAACGCGACAAAGGACAAAACTGTGTTGACATGACAAGACTCGTAATTAGTCATAATACCTATATGTATTTCGTTTTAAAACCGAAATAAAATCCACTCAAGCAAGAGTTAATAAAATCGACCTTAGAAAAAACATTCAGGTGGTCATATACGGTTTAGGTTCGCAGACATTTGACAGACAGACAAACAAATAGACATCGTTGCCTGGTACTTTATTTTGAACCGTTTTCTGCATGATTTTGAAATCTTTAGATTTGATGCCTATGTTATAATAATAATAATAATATTTATTGGCCAAGTAACAATACATTACATTTAGCAAGTCAGGTTTGGTACATAATTCCCTTAAAAGTATGCATCTATATCTACTACTTATCTTATAACATTTATAGCTCTAATAAACATTTACTTCTAAGTAGATCCATGTATTCGTTGATGGAGTAAAATGGGTTTTGTTGACGGAATACTTTCATTTTCTTTTTAAAATCATTAAGTGACAACTCAGTTACCTTGCAGGGCAGTAAATTGTACATATTAATTTTAAGTGGAATCCCTTGTTTATATTATTTCTTAGTTCTCGTTTTAGGTATGCATAACTTATGTTTATTTCATATAGAAATCAGATAGTAGTGTTTGAAATTAGCTCCCAAATTGTTGGTTGGTTGGTCGTCAATATCCAATGGTTGTCTCAACTTTTAGAATAATGCGCCAACTCGCTTGGGTAAGTTTTTTTTTTTTTTTTTGCCCCGCGGCGACTTGAACAGCTACTACCGCAGGGATAATGGCGTTTCCACGTGAAGTGATTTCGCCAGTGTCAAGGTTTATATGAGTATAAAACAATATAGCAATAAAACACAATCCAATCTTCTCTAGGAAGATTGGGGGCAACGTTGTACGGTGATTTGTAGGTCAGAGGTCAAGATAGTTTTAACCTCTGCACCACTGCGAGTCCACTTGAAACGAGAAGAAAGATGCCAGATACACGAAATAAGTCCAAGTCTTCAATCACTGTGCGACACAAAGGCATAAAAAGTACAAATCACTATCAGAAAAGAACTTTGAACACCTAATTACCCAAAAATTAAAGTCTAAAACAAATTACACGTCCGCCATCTTTTAACGTTGCAAATGGCCTCCCTTGGGTAAGTTAAATGGTGAAGTCTGTCTGTCCATGTGACTGTCTGTGAATTCAAAGCTGCCAAACTAATAGACCAATTTTACTATTTTAATTGAAAGCTAGTACAATCAGAATTGTTTTTAGTTAGTTATTAACGAAATGGGTGGTCGGGCTTGGGCCGTTCAATACAAATTTTACGTCAAGGATTTTTAGGGTTGCCAATTTAGATCTGTAATTTTGTAATTTGAAGCTTTATAAAACGTGCCCCAGGTATAATGTTCTGCATAATATTTTACAAGAAGAACGAGTATGTATGTATATTAGTTTATTTATTCGTTATTTATGTATATGTAGGTATCAAATAAAGTACAATATAATATATGTAGTTGAGTTTTTTTTAAATAAAGCCATTAGATATTGCTGGAGTATTATGCTCGTACCCACCTCAAATATTTTCTGTATGGCCTAGTGGTTGACTTAATTAAAGCATTAAGTAGGTACGCTATTTGTACCAAACTATTTAAAAATTAAAAATAAATAAATGAAGGAGCCCACGCGGGGCCCTATTAGTAGTCTACGCTGTCCATCCGTCTCCGTTCAAGGGAATCCAAATTTATTAATTTATTTTCCTTTGACCTAGAACAATGAAAGGGTCTAGCAGGCTAAGCTAAGAAGAATGGCCCCCACGAGGGATTGTGTTCTACTTTTAGGTGGAGTAGTGGCAGGATCTAAGAACACTGTATGCCTGATATCAGCCTCCGATCTTCTTTTGTTTCAGATTTATTCACGAAAATGTTAAAAAGTCAAGGTAATTTTTAAACTGTAATTATAGCTAAACCTAGCCAGCGAGGGTAACCAAATAAAATCAGAAATGTGGAGGATATAATGGGGTTACTAATACATATTTTTACAGACCTTCATGTCCTTAAACTTAGATGAAAAAAAATATTGTTTTTTTCGATTAATTTTTTTGCCACTTCTCGCGGAGACACAACTACCAAAAAAATTACGTGACAAGCCACAATTGTCAACTACGTATACATTCAAAAACATTTTCAAATATCATGGTGCGTCATGACAACAAAAATAAATAAACGAACGTATATTTTGTCGTCAGCTGCAAATCAAATGTATTAGCTATGGTACTATTATTCTAAATGTGTTTTTTTTCTTTCTTATTCTACACAAATAAGGAAAGTCAAAAATAATAAGTAATAAGAATTTATTGTAGGCTCATTGACAGAAGAAAATGTTAGTACCTACCATTTCATATCGATAAATAACTCAGAAGAGCACAGCACAATACAATTCTTTCAATTTTTTGTTGCCTTTCGTTTTGCGTAAACATCTATTACAACATTTACATCTGCTTTCAGACATTATTGCAAGAAACGACATAAAAAATAGCTAGAAACTGTGTAGTCGTAAATATATGACATATGTCATTGAATTATTTTATAATGAACGAAAGAGGATGTTATACCTACTTACATACTCATTTGCTATTACTACTCTATTAATATGACATGATATAGTAAATATACGTTCGTTTATTTATTTTTGTTGACATGACGCACCATGATATTTGAAAATGTTTTTGAATGTATACGTAGTTGACAATTGTGGCTTGTCACGTAATTTTTTTGGTAGTTGTGTCTCCGCGAGAAGTGACAAAAAAATTAATCGAAAACAAAACCAATTTTTTTTTTCATCTAAGTTTAAGGACATGAAGGTCTGTAAAAATATGTATTAGTAACCCCATTATATCCTCCACAATTCTGATTTTATTTGGTTACCCTCGCTGGCTAGGTTTAGCTATAATTACAGTTTAAAAATTACCTTGACTTTTTAACATTTTCGTGAATAAATCTGAAACAAAAGAAGATCGGAGGCTGATATCAGGCATACAGTGTTCTTAGATCCTGCCACTACTCCACCTAAAAGTAGAACACAATCCCTCGTGGGGGCCATTCTTCTTAGCTTAGCCTGCTAGACCCTTTGGCAAGTAGGTAATACAAGTATTGGGAAAAATCTGAAAACTATGCATTTTTAATTAAATCACAAACAAACAGGGTCTTTATGCAAGATAAAAAAAGATAAAAGATAAAAGATGTTTATTCAGTACACGTCAAAAAATTACCAACATTTCGCAATAGACTGCTGCACCACTGCTGAGAAGAAACGCCGCAAGAAACTCAACAGTCAGTGGTTTTTTAAATATTTCGTTTACATATATTATGTATGACTACTTAAGCTATTTATTTAGGTGTTTAATTTAGGCCAAGCATTTTTATCTGTTAGATAGTCCTCGAACCTATAGTAAGCTTTCGACATCAACGATTTTTTTTTGTTATACACCGTGTTTTTCTTGATTTACGATAACTTCGGCATATTACTAGGTACATCCGTAGAAACTACATGGTAGATAAAAAATTAAAATGTTTTCTCCCACATGCTCGGAAATGTTAATCTTATTGTTGTAAAATCAGCCCGCGAAGTTCCGAGTACCAGGCCCAGGCAAAATTAAAAAAAAAAGTTATTATTTACCAGCGGCAGCGGCCGCGAAAATGTATACAAATTTCATAACGTACCCGGTTTTTTACTTTTTAAAACCATATTTGGACTATGATAACTTACTCCAAACAGCCAAACACTCGTACAATTCAAAATTCTTCCATGTTTATTTACTTTTTAAATGTCATAGACTAAAAAGGTAAACGCCGTTTATCGCGTTTACAGCGTATTTACCAAAGTGTCAAATAGTTTTACTTTTTTTAAAACATTCTGCGTTTAGAATTAATAAAATTAAGGCGGGAATCGGGAATACTTTTTTCTTAGGGAAGTTTAAGTACAGTACGTATTATTTTTGTTTCGCGAAAATACAAAAGTAAAATGAGTTCCATTGATGAAGATGTGTTTATCGGCACACCACCAGAGTGTAAAGAAGGAGCATAGTCGGTTAAGTACTTACTGCCATTTGCCTTCGTCATATTATCACATCGTATTTGACTTCATTTTTTTAATACATTTGAATACATATCGTTGCTTCCCAAGAATAGTGACACAAAGCAAAATAGGTTAATTTTGAGTAATGTTAATAATGATACAGATCACTTTAAAATGTGCCGTATTGTTACGGTGGTGGCGATCTGTATCAATTACTCAAAATTAACCTATTTTGCTTTGTGTCACTATTCTTGGGAAGCAACGATATTATATCAAAACTGAAATTTTGTTTAATTTCCTCGCATTGCTAGAGAAAAGCACTATACAAGCCTCGACCAGGAAGGGCGGTTGCTGGACTCGTATATAGCGTGGCCTCGACTGCGTCTCGGCCACGCTAACTCTACTCGTCCCGCAACGGCCTACTTCCTGGTCTGTGCAGTAATGTACTATTTCTGTTTAGAACAAAGTAATTAAATTTTGTATCTTTGGTCATTCTAAAAGGACCTTTGGAGTTAACTAATAGATAATCAGTGTCAAATATGTCAATGTTGGCGTGACATACTCGAACACACACCATTAAGAGCCTTTTACACCAGTTCAACGTGATTAACTGATTAAATTTTAAAATGAAATATCTTTACAACCGTAAGAGTTATCATTTGTCTGTTTTCGGGAAATTAACTTTATTTGACCTACAGGGCGAACGATATGAAGTGTTACCAAATTCAAAAGGCTACGATTTTTTTTTGTTGTCTTAAATTATTCATTATTAAGAAAAAAATGAGAAAAAGGGTGTACCCTTGTTTTGTCGACAACCTTTTCATCGAATATTATTTCATCGACAACGATTCATCGAAACTTTAGTACTAGTAATATTGTTTGGCGTTATCTTATTTCAGCTATTATTTATTTAAAATTATCTTGCTACGTGGAAATACTAATCAACGAATACTACTTAATCGCTGATTTGTTTCAAATTATCTTAATTGGTACAACTACAAAACATTGCAATTCATTTCTTCGATGTATTACTTTAATACAATTTTATGTGTACATTTATACATTTTTTGCGAATTTTGCATCTTTAGCATATTTTGTTGCAAGGCCAAACTTTTGAACTCTTCTGAAAAATAAATTAATAATATTATTGCACAACTAGTTATGTCAAGAAATAGAACAACGAAGCTTTCAAAGTAGGTTAGGTTAGGACTGCGACCCCCAAGAAAACGAACTGTTGACAGAAGTGGGTTAGGTTAGGTTAGAACTGCGACCCCCAAGAAAACGAACTGTTGACAGAAGTGGGTTAGGTTAGGTTAGAACTGCGACCCCCAAGAAAACGAACTGTTGACAGAAGTGGGTTAGGTTAGGTTAGAACTGCGACCCCCAAGAAAATGAACTGTTGACAGAAAAGCATGATACATTACTATTATTAAATTATAATATTATAATAAATTAGGATAGCAAAATATTACCAATTGAAATAATTTTATGCGGAATAAATATTATTACAAGTAAAAAAAAACAATTAAAAAAACCCGAAATGATTAGTCATGACATGAATCTTATTGAAATAAGTCAAATACTAATTAAAAGACCTCGGTTCAAATTACCTAGTATCGAGTCATCGACGGAATGACTTGTCGATGAAATGAAAATACTTGAAACGTTGTCTTTGAAATAATATTCGATTAAATGTCTGTCGGCAATTCAATGGTAAACCGAGAAAAAGATATCAAATTTTCAAGATTACTTTATTTTAACTCGATATGACCACCTTCTGCTGTCTATGGCCTTCAGACGGTAGAAAAATGAGTTGCACGCTGCACGAATGTGATCCTGCGGTATGCAATGGCAATTACGTACGATCGCTTTCTTCAATGCATCCATACTGGCATGTTTTCTTCTCCTCACCTTGCTCTCCACAATGGACCAGATAGTAGAAGTCCATCGGGTTCGCGTTTGGGGAATTCGAAAGACATTGTGTGGACGAAATAAATTGTGGCACGCGTTGTTCAGCCATTCTTGTTTCACACGAGCTTTATGAGCCGAGGCCGAGTCTTGTTTTAATGTCCACGGTCTACTACCGAAATGTTTGCGTGCCCAAGGCTCCAACGCAGCTTCCAAAACATTTTCCCGATAGTAAGTCGCATTTACTTTGACACCAGGCTCGATTTTGTGAATTTGGTAACACTTCATGTCGTTCGCCCTGTATAGAACGTTCCCTTAAAGTTATCGTAAATAAAAAAAAACACGGTGTATATATGACTAATGGCTATTTTTTGTAACATGAATATGGTCTGTATGTCAGCAGCTTTACCCCAAACCAGAACCATGGGACGGCCGTCCAAACTTTGAACAGTGTTACGTGCGGAACCCTTGGTGGGCGAGTTCAACAAAGGTGGGAAAGTTTCCAGTGTTTAATTAATTAAACCTACTGCTGTTACTTTCTTTGCTCTCTTCTTTCTTTGCCCCCGCGGCGACTTGAACAGCTACTACCGCGGGGATATGGCGTTTCCACGTGAAGTGATTTCGCCAGTGTCAAGTATATATAATTATAAATCAATATAGCAATAAAACACAATCCAATCTTCTCTAGGAAGATTGGGGGCAACGTTGTACGGTGATTTGTAGGTCAGAGGTCAAGATAGTTTTAACCTCTGCACCACTGCGAGTCCACTTGAAACGAGAAGAAAGATGCCAGATACACGAAATAAGTCCAAGTCTTCAATCACTGTGCGACACAAAGGCATAAAAAGTACAAATCACTATCAGAAAAGAACTTTGAACACCTAATTACCCAAAAATTAAAGTCTAAAACAAATTACACGTCCGCCATCTTTTAACTTTGCAAATGGCCACTTTCTTTGCTATAGCAATAAAATAAGACAACACATCACTAAACCAGCATTCAATTTAATTGACGCCTCTGAGTGCGTCGGTAAAAGTCATATTGTAACATTCGTAAACTACAGACACGCTAATAAAAGTAATTCTTATTACAACCAAAAAAAGGTCTGAACTTTTTACGTACCTACATTTCTACACTTAAACTACGCCATAGACTATCGCAAAGCTAATTAAAAGGTACTTTACTGATGCCAATTGCATTGAACTCAGCCTAATAAAGCTAATAAGACCCATAAAAGACCCGTCTGCACTGCGGGAAGTTTATTCCTCTTAATTAATGCAGCCCGCTACAACTTAGTTCATTCAACTCTTGAGTTTCCGTTTAACCAACTTTATTTATGACTACAAAGCGTTGAAACTACATTGAACACTTCGAACAAAACTAGTGAACGAAACGAAGGCCTTTGCCGAAGTCATTATTGCGTTCGAAATACGATTCGTTTTTGTTCGATGCATTCGCCCCTTAGTATCTGAAGTTGAAGCTGCCTAATTAAAATGAGTTTTGTTTGCATGGAGCAAGGTGTGTTTTCGTTTTGGACGTCGAGGTTTTGTTAGTTGCCAGTTGTTTCTCGTTCTTCCGTTCTGGAAACTCGGTGGAACGGAGCGGAACGGAAAGTCGGTTGGAGTTAAATGAAAATGAACTTTTGTCGCGATCGTGTTCTTATTATTAAATTTGAATAGAATAACGGTCTTGTTCATTAAAACTTATAGGAGGCTTGTATCATTCTACAATAGTCTGTCGCAACAATCGTTATTCATAAAAAACGCAGAAAACCAAAATGGCGCAGAGCTGATTAATCAGCTGTTTTCATCAAGGTGTCTTACACACACTTAGTCTTGTCAAATTAGAGGCGGTAAGTCGAACGACCTTATAAAAAACATTAACGATATTATTTGTAAACGTACAATAAGTATACCTAATAAATATACATCAGTATAATTTTGTTTTAGTAATATTTTTAAGTTTTTACGTGTAAGAAATAACAAAGTTTATAGGTAGGTCCTAGTTCATTACTGTACTAAAACAAAATGAAAAAACAGTTCATTAAGAATTTGTCTTTGTTTATAAATCGTTGTTTTCAGATATTGCAGGAGAAAATAAAAGAAGAAAAGAGATAAAATGGAAGCGTTGCAGACCATACACGCTATAGAACGTGTTGAGGAAATTCGTCGACTGCGTCGCCCAAAGATTTATCATCCCAGAAACGATCCTTTTTCTTTGGGTGACGAAGAATTTAAACGCCGGTACAGTTTCGACAATAACATTTATTGTCGATTTAGTCAGGACTGACCTCATTAAAGGTACACGGGGTGGTGGTATCACACCAGAACTTCAAGTATTAACGGCCATCAGATGTTGGGGCCGCCGAGAAGTAGGTATTAGTTTGTTTAGGTACTTGTGCTAACATACTTAGATCAATCGTTCTTATCTTAATAAGTAGGTACCTACTTAATAGAGTACTATTAAGTAGGTACCTAGTTATTGCATTAATTTTTGAATGAATTGTTTTGCCAATTTTCTTCTATTGTTACATATCGTTGCTTCCCAAGAATAGTGACACAAAGCAAAATAGGTTAATTTTGAGTAGGTAACTGATACAGATCGCCACCACCGTACCAATACGGCACATTTTTAAGCGATCTGTACAATTACTCAAAATTAACCTATTTTGCTTTGTGTCACTATTCTTGGGAAGCAACGATATGTATTTTTATTTCATTATCGTACGCATTCGTAATTGTTATGATTTTTGAACGACAACGCACTGTTAGTTTTGTTTCAAGTTCATGGAAGTTGTAATAAAGTTGATTTCTAAACAAGGATGTATTTTTACTTACTCCTGTTTTGATTTAGCAGTGCGATAAATTGACACTTGACTGACATACAAATAGTGCCGTATTTAATTGCCTGTCTTCAGTGTCTTCCTATATAAATCTGTGGGCTAAAAGTAAAATGTCATGCAGGATTCGTGTCATTATGCTTAAAAGTAAACAATGAACTTTTTTCTTTTGATTTATTCTGTTTACTGATTTACTCTACTCACTTAACACTGGCGAAATCACCGCGGAATACCGCGGTGGACCGCAATTAATAGAAAAGAGGTAGAAGATAATAAAAATCTAATACTTACAAAACAATAACATCAAGTTGGTAAGTCACGTACAAACGCCTTATGTTATGTGACGATTGTACTTAAAAGGCAATTTTTGCTGTCGCTCGAATAATATAAAGCACTGTTTTTAACTTCTAGGTACAAGATGATGCTGGGGAACTACATGGATTGTCGCAAGCCACGGTCAGTAGGGTGTGTGCCCGCGTTGCACGTGCCCTAGCCCGGGTCGGACTGTAGCAAAGGGGGGGCCGGGACTTAGAATTTTTTTGTTGGTTGTGGTGTCATTTTAACACTATTTTTTTATGATTGCAACGTATAGAACACGTCAAAATAAGCACATTTTACTTGAAAAACTTTTCTCTAAAATTAAAAATGGGCGAGATAGACGAGTTCAAAGATTGATAATTTACAAAAGACTTAGAATTTTTTTGTTGGATGTGGTGTCGCCGAAGGCCGTAGGGCGCAGTATAGGTATAGGTTTAGGTTAGGTTAGTTTGTTGTCCAGGCGCGAAGCGCCAAAACTACGTAGAATAGGAGGTCCGCGAAGCGGACCTCCGTCGACGTCGCTATTGTAATCTTTGATGGCGTCTATCTCAGTAATTTTTAATTTTAGAGAAAAGTGTTTCAAGTAAAATGTGCTTATTTTGACGTGTTCTATACGTTGCAATCATAAAAAAATAGTGTTATAATGACACCACAACCAACAAAAACTTTCTGTCTTTTGTAAATTATCAATCTTTGAACTCGTCTATCTCGCCCATTTTTAATTTTAGAGAAAAGTTTTTCAAGCAAAATGTGCTTATTTTAACATAAACTTGAAAATTATTCTAAGTGTTTTGCAATCCCTATGATTTTTCATTTTTTTTAAAAAAAAATCTAAGTCCCAGACACGGCCCCCCCTTTGCTACAGTGTGACCCTAGCCCGGCATTCTTCGCAGTTCATCAAAATGCCAACTTCACTTGCAGAGGAGCAAAAAGTTGCTCAGGGCTTCTATGAAATAAGAAGTTTTCCAAATGTGGTGGGCTGTATTGATTGCACTCACATCAGGATTAGAAAACATGGAGGCGATGCTGCGCAGTACTTTAAAAATAAGAAAGGGTTTTATTCCCTAAATGTACAGGTTATACACACATATTTTAATCATTCGTAACAATTTTATTCAGTAAATGATAATGTTTGTTATACTTTCATTGTGTTATTTAACAGGTCACCTGTGACGCGCACCTGCGTATAATGGATATAGTTGCCCGGTGGAAAGGCAGCACCCACAACACCCATATTTTTAGTGAGTCCTCTCTAAAGGAGCGGTTTGAGAGAGGAGAGTTCAGAGGCCATCTTCTGGGTGACTCTGGGTACAAGCTGGAGACATATCTATTCACTCCAGTATTACAACCTCTGACTGGAGGTGAGAGGGCCTATAATAAAGCTCACATGGCAACCTATAACACCATTGAGCGGTGTTTTGGAGTATGGAAGCAGCGCTTCCAATGCCTGCTCCATGGACTGACTGTGTCAATGAAGAATGTTAAGCCCACAATTGTGGCATTAGCAATATTACACAATATTGCTATTTTTCATAGAGATTCAATTCCAGGTACCTAACATAATTACACATACACGTCATTATTACTGCTTTAAGTAATGCACCTCTGTATTTTCTTTACTGTGGGTATTAAAAAGTAACATTAACACATTGGGTGCATTGTTTCAGAGGATATAGTTCTTGATGGCACTCTTGAAGCGCCTCAGAGTGACCATTCACTTGGGAGTGTTGAAAGTAGAACAAGAGGGGCAGATGATACCGTCCTCAGGGCTTTTATACAACAACATTTTGACTAAGGTAAATTGGGATGGTGCAGTTTGTTAACGCATACAATGCCAGCCCCGAAAACAAATTCCCAATTACACTCTAGCTTGGCAGCAAAAACTATATTACTATAGTATGAGACAATCGGGTAGCGTGTGGTTTAGGAAAAACATCATAGAATACCCAGTAGTTAGCTACTTGGCAGTGAGTGTTAATTTACAAACAAAATTTAAAGAAGTTGTTTGTTCACTTGTAGTGAAGGATGTAGAATTAAAGTCATGACATAACTGCCAGCCCAGAAAACAAATTCCCAATTACACTCTAGCTTGGCAGCAAAAACTATATTACTATAGTATGAGACAATCGGGTAGCATGTGGTTTAGGAAAAACATCATAGAATACCCAGCAGTTAGCTACTTGGCAGTGAGTGTTAATTTACGAACAAAATTTAAAGAAGTTGTTTGTTCACTTGTAGTGAAGGATGTAGAATTAAAGTCATGACATAACTATCTAGGGATTTTATTTTGGCGTCAATATATTCTATTTTCTTTTTTAACAAAATTTGCTTTAATTGTGCATTTTGGTTGAGGATGTGCTGCGTTTCCATTTGTGCTTTGTGGAGTTGTTTTCTGCACTCCACTTCACACTTTGCGATATCTGCTGCAGGCCCAGCTGGCCCAGCAGATGGTTTGCATATCTGAAAAAAGTATCATTTAATTTCTATTATTTCATAGTCATCATTCTTAACATGAAAAGCAATATTGGTTATCCTACTAATATTATAAATGCACAACTTTGTATGGATGTTTGGATGTATACCTGAACATTATACCGGGTGATTCCCATGTTGTGAACCCAAATATGTTTTTCTGGCTCTTTACATACATACATTAAATCACGCCTGTTTCCCAGAGGGGTAGGCAGAGACCACTTCTTTCCACTTGCTACGATCTTGACAAATTTCTTTCGCTTCTTCAACATTCATATATATCCTGGATAATTTCGTAGTTCGAGGAAAAGGCATATGAATGACCCCTATAAGGGCAGATCTGGGAGAAGCTAGTATTATATAAAATACATAGCATAATATGCAGTAGAAATATCAATACTTATTATATTCTTTATTCTCCACATTTGATTAAATACACAACACTTATTATTATTATCCCAGGCAATACCTACCAACCAACCCAAATCTTAGTCAAAACTACTTTTGATAATTATTATTAATTTTGGAGTATACTGGAATATAAAATAGAAAAAGTAACAAATATTAACCTTTCTCCTAATTTCAGGAGGTTTAGCGGGTTGGTGGGGCAAAGGCAGAGGTGGAGATGCATGTACTTCCTGAGAACATTTTTAAAACATGTTACTTAAATCTGTTTGAAATTAAAAAGTGTTATTATTATCTTGGGTCTATGTTGGAATCCCTAATCATTTGTCCTAATGCATTCCTGCCTGTTTTTTTCTCGTTATAATATGGCTATTCCCAGTTAGAATAGAGCTTATAACAACCCAAACCCATTTAGAGATAAGTTCACCTTTGTACATTAGTTTAATAACAAAGAAAGAGGTTACATACATACAACCCTAACCTAAGCTGCAGAATTATTTGGAAAACTTAAAAAGTTATCGGACTCATCTGAAAACCAGTTTATGATAAACAATAATTACACGAACAATGTGTTTAGGACAAAGACAGAGACCCTTTATATATTTAAGTGTAACTACCTCTTGTGGGTTAGATTCTGCTACTGACAGTACCAGTTCTGGTTCCAGGAGATCCATGACAGGTATCACTCGTATTGGCGCCACAGGCATTTGGCTGTAGTCCTGCTTAATCTGGAATGATCAATGTCATAATAATAAATTTGCTGTCAATTACTTACTCTTGAATATCTGTTTCTGACATGTCTTGTAAACTTGGTTTATTATTTAAATAATAAAACCTGGCCTGCATCCGAGTCAAACTCGTTGAATTCGATGGGAAATTCCTGTGGCAAACAGGCACTGATATTGTTGCTATCAATGGTACTGCCTTGCGCAGGGGGGCCACCACCGGCTTGCCGGGAAAACTTCCTCTCGGCAGCCCTTCTCTTCTCCTGCATTTTTTGACAGCACCATTGATTTTTCAGTTGCTTAAGGTTGCGAGAGCCCCCCTTACACATTGAATTAAAACTGACAAAAAAAACAATAAAAATCATTACTTTAATAGAAAACACATTTTGGGCAATAATTAGATATTAATATGAATGTTGTGGATAACTCCTTCATCTAAATATCGTCGGTGATACTGCAAAACCGCGTAACTAACAAATTTATGATAGAGCAAAATAAACCTTACTTTCTTATTAAAAAGGTGCATTTTGCTCCTTATTTAAAATGTTACTTACGCGGTTTTGCAGTTTGACCGACTATATATACCTATGCGCTGCTTTCAGACAGGCAAAGCACACGTCACAAATTACTATTATAAAACTATTATGGTATCAATAAGTACGTACCTAATTAATAATGAATCTTGATGATAAGGCATTACTTACCCATTGCGTAAATCTAACCAGGCTGCGACTTTTATAGAATTTGTATTGGCGTCAGTATTTTTGTTTTCAATGACGCCAACCCTCTGCTGGACAAGTTCTTTTAATAGAATCTAGAACAAATAAATAAAGTTTACGTACAACTAATTGTGATGGTAAATGGTAAGTAACAATCTTATTTCATACAGTATGTTGACAATAAAATATAAAAACACCGGTAAAAAATAATAAGACAACATTAGATTTACATTAATTATTAACGATCAGGGTTCATAGGTATACTTATGGTTGTGCTTACCTTATCGTCTTCGAGCCAATTTTCGCTTCTCGTTCTCTTGTGTTTATTTTCCATGGCACTTTTTTAAACTTATTAAATTGGTAATATCTAACAATCATCAAAATACGATCCGAACCGAAACGCTCATTTGAAGACATATTTTTTTAAATTCTGGACGCGCACGGATTCTTAGCCATTAGTCAAGTATATTTGACATTTAAAAAAAAATAGGGTAACCACATTAGAACGTACATAGAGTATTACCTAGACTAGACGGGACAATGAAAATAATAAGAGTAAAAAAGAAGCAGAAGAAGGTGGCATCTTTACTTTTTATCGCGCTCCGCGTATACGTGTTTTAAAAGGCCGATTTTGTTTGTCGCCAATACTGGTGCCAAACATTGGAGTGAATTGTATAGGCATCAGTTTCGTAACTTTAATTTTTTTACACTGGGTTAAGTAACTAATTCGACTAAGTATAATAAACGTCAGATTCATAGGAAAACTGAAATTTTAACTCAAGTTTATAATTTTAACCCAGTGTTTAACTTTTGGTGCAAGTGACCTTTACTGTTTACCTACATATTTAATTATTACGGAAGTGTATTATGTTTAATATTTTTTTTTTTTAACCAATAATTCTTCACTGTAAACCTTTCTAATAAAATAAGATAGGCACTCAATAACGGAACGGAAGTTTTGTCTCCTAAA
Source organism: Acleris emargana (assembly GCA_927399475.2). Classification (NCBI taxonomy): domain Eukaryota; kingdom Metazoa; phylum Arthropoda; class Insecta; order Lepidoptera; family Tortricidae; genus Acleris; species Acleris emargana. The sequence continues at coordinate 2,485,970 of OV656846.1, forward strand.
GATGATATTTGATTTGGTCGGGTTGTACAGATTTTGGGGTTGTCAGTAAACAGAAAGAGAAAAATCCCTAAAATTATTTTGTAAATTGAAATAGGTTTAATTTGTACCATACCTAATCGCGAGCGGAAGGCTAGTATAATATAATAACAGCAAAAATGTTGGGGGTGGTACAGTTCGGATTTTTACACTTTCGGCAAAATAATCCCAGCGTAGGAGTGCTTGCACTAATACGGTGATTTTATGGAACTTTTTTATAGAAAAAAAAAGTAAATACTCTATGTAAGTAAAACCTGTAAGCGTATGCATGAGCACATTTACATTTATAGGTACCAGCGCTTCCCAAAAGGAGACCGCTGTCGAAAAAAAATATCGAAAGAACTTCAACAGTGTATTTTACTTACTTACTTATGAATTTGTAATTAAGTACCTACAACTAGTGACCCACCGGACTAAGCCTAGACTCCGGGTGATATTTACACTTGTTATACCAATACATAAACCTCCCGGAAGACATTTACTAAAAAAGGTACATTATGATTTCACTGTACGATCTTACCTACATTAAAAACTATCCCGATTTCAAAGTTTGAAAAAACGTTTATAAGGCCATCGGATAATGATGTATGTAGTATGTGATGTGACCACTGCATTTCGGAAGAGAACACCAGGCGAAGCATATTATTGTACTCCATGGCGTATAGAACTATCTAGGTTGTGACCACTACCTAGTGTACGATAAGCATATTTTATGAACAAGACGGTAAAAGTTTTCAGAGTTGACAAAGTTGGTCGTGTATCATTGGAGTTTATAAGATGGTTGGAAGCATCGGCGCTTGAAGTATACCTAAGTAAGATAAGAAAAACCAATACTTTATAAAATGGGGTATGTTTGGGCGGGGCAATTCCGACAGTGGGGTAAATGCGTCTTTTAAAGATTATTAGGGGTTAAAAACTTTTTGGCCTCTTTAGGGAAGTTTAGGCATTTATTATAAACTACTATAAAAGGACATAAAAAATACTTTTAAAACGTTTTCCATTAAAAAGGAATGCCCCCTTACCGTCGGAATAGCCCCTCCCCGCCTAACCCACATGTAAAACAAGGGCAAAAATATTATATTTATTTTACATCGAGTAAAACCATTGCAATGCATGCTATAATGATTTTTTAGAATGTTGTTATTTATCAAAACAAAGCGTGTGACTTAAGTTGATCAAGTAAATATAAAACACACTAATAGTGCTTAATTGGGGTTACACTGGAAATCCGGCTTATGTTCGCAGTCGTAATTGGTGAACATATCCCGTCTCAATCCAATTTGCAACCCAACAACTAGGTAACTGTTGGAACTAATCCAATCATTGATTTCTGAATGTAAAACAATAACCGGCTTCTACTTAGGCGAACGGGGAGTCGTGGATAGGGTTGCCATTAGGGAATGCAAATAACCGGTTATAACTGGTTTTAACCGGTTATTATCATACAAAAACGGTTAATAACCGGTTATAACTGGTTCTAACCGGTTATTTTCATACAAAAACTGTTATAACCGGTTATAACTGGTTTTAACCGGTTATTATCATACAAAAACGGTTAATAACCGGTTATAACTGGTTCTAACCGGTTATTTTCATACAAAAACTGTTATAACCGGTTATAACTGGTTTTAACCGGTTATTATCATACTAAAACGGTTAATAACCGGTTAAATTGCATTCCCTAGTTACCATCCATCTGGTTTTCTGCCCTCCTAAGCAAATAAGCAGCATCCCAAAATCAATAACCGAAGCAGTTTTAGTTCTCTTCTCTAAGTAATAAGGTTGATATTGCTACTGAAGTTTTAACTGACTTACTGCGTATTAGCTTAGGAGGGCAGTTTTAGCCGTAAACTAAACTAGGTAGGTATATTTGTAAAGCAATATCAAGATTTGTTAAAAAAAAAAATGTATAAGAGGAATGCCTATATTATGGCCATCAGAGTATTTAATAAGCTTCCCAGAGATCTATGTGACCTGCTCTTGAATAAATTTAAGACAGATCTACATGCATGGCTGTTGCGCCGACCCTTTTACTCTAAATGAATTTATTGACAACATTTCAAAAAAAAAACATTATTGTTTTTTCGCGTTTATAATAACTGGTTAAAAATTAGACTACCCGTATTTCTTGGTTTTTCTTTATTTAACTTAAATTCGTCGTTAATAATTTATTAAAGAAATAGTCATTAAAAAGACCGTATATACAAAGTTAGGAATACTGATGTCGTGATCTTAGCCTGATATAAAATAAAAAAAATAACTTTAAACACAAACAGAACTGACTGTCATATGTCATGTCACTCACTTGTCAATCATTCGCTGCCGTTCGTTCACAAAGTTGTTATTCTGCGTAATTTAATTAATTACGTAATTTGTAGACGCCATTAAAATAAATAAACTATTTTGCGTAGAATCGAAAGCGTGTCGTTAGAATCAAGTAATCCGTCAGACAGATAAATGATGAACATGACAGTTGTATATTTTTTTAAATTCCTTTGCTAATAAATGGACTAAGGGCACTATAAGTGTATTCCTAACATTCACAATCAAACTGTTTTTACTGTTTTTCCTAAATATAAAAAAAAACTACTGCATAAAAAAATCCAAAGATACTTTTACTGTAATCAGCAGTGTAAAATCTAGAAACGGTATTTTATTTTACTACCTTAGCACAAAATGAATGGTTGTCAATTCTTTAATAATTAAGTTTTCTTGTAAATACTTGCAAAATATTCGCATGCCAGTTAATGGTGTAATATGCAGTTTTACTTTTAATTTTAGAAGATCCTTGGACCATACTACGGTGAATAAACGATTCTGATTTGATTTGACATGTCCGAACCTTTAGACTCAATTCTGGACTTCGTCCGGCTCTGTAATTTTTATTTTTATTATACAGGGTGGTCCAAAGATTGACGTCTAAAAAAAAAATTTAGATGCCTCACATCCGGGGCTATCCGAATATAACCCCATGTATGTTGGCCGATTTTTTGTTGTTTTCGAGTAATTAATTTTTAAAGATTTTTTCAACATTTTTTGGGCCGAGCCTTTTATTAACATGTAACTTTTTTTGGTTACGTTTTTTCTGGATGTTTTATTTTGCGACATTATCCTCACAAACTGTACTTTCACACATACAATAATCAGCTTCCCAACCTTAACGCAAGTTACAATAAAATTGACCGAAAGTGAAAGTTTTACCTTTGAGCAGATCGAAGTATGATTTTGTAAATTAAAAAAAACCTAAAAATCTTAGAATTCTTTTAATTTAATTTTTTTAATTTACAAAATCATACTTCGATCTGCTCAAAGGTAAAACTTTCACTTTCGGTCAATTTTAATGTAACTTGCGTTAAGGTTGGGAAGCTGATTATTGTATGTGTGAAAGTACAGTTTGTGAGGATAATGTCGCAAAATAAAACATCCAGAAAAAACGTAACCAAAAAAAGTTACATGTTAATAAACGGCTCGGCCCAAAAAATCTTGAAAAAATCTTTAAAAATTAATTACTCGAAAACAACAAAAAATCGGCCAACATACATGGGGTATATTCGGATAGCCCCGGATGTGAGGCATCTAAATTTTTTTTTTAGACGTCAGTCTTTGGACCACCCTGTATGTTATATGAGTGCCTAGGTACCTTACCACTGTAAATAAGTGAGTAATGTTACCATTTTGTAACAAAAAAGTCTGGAATTTTACAGAAATGTAACCGACTTTTCAAATTCTTAAATGGTAACCCTAATTAAAAAGATAGTTAAATCGGGTACTTACTTGCCTATTATTTTATCGAAATACTTTTTAACAAACTACGCAGACTGTATATTTCATAATGGGATAGTTCCCGAGATAACTCCTATAGTGGATAAACGACTTTTACGCGTATAAAATGCACAGGCATTAATTAAATTTATTTTAAATCAGCATAACCCAACGTCATATTATAATAATATTAACAATATTCGTTTACAACAAACCGCAATTAATTCTCCGGATCTCATCCAACAATTTCCAGGTTATTCGAAGGAATAAATTGAACTGTCCAAGTTTGATTGGCAGCTATAAAATTGTGGGCTTTGTGCTGATTGATTCAGAATTGCTTTTTGTTTGGCGTGACGGTTGAACGCAATAAATGCTGTGGTTCGGCTTGAAGCGTATTGACTGACTTTAGGGTTCCGCACCAAATTATAAAAAAACGGAATCCTTATAAGATGGCTCTGGTGTCCGTCCGTCCGCCTGTCCAGCTGTCTGTCCGCCAGTCGGTCAATACCTCTTTTAAGGTTCTTTAGTCAAACTAAGATATTTGTCTGTCTGTATGTCACTCACTTTTCCCCAGAAACTATCAGTCACAAAGCTGAAATTTGGAACACATTATACCGTGCCCTAAGGTCAATATTAAATTACATAAAAAGAGGTACCTGCGGTACATTCAACTAAGAGAAGTACCTATCCGCTTTTGAACCTTATTAGTTCTTACAATGCAACAAGGTACAAAATGGGATACATCTATTTGTAGTCGATTGTACACGTAAAGTGTTTGATCTCTTATAAGTATTATAACATCCCATGAGGTTAAATGAATAGCATAGAGGCAATCCATCTTAGTCCTCAGGGTTGGCAGTGCATTTGCTGTCTTGTGAATGCGAATGTTTATGGGTCACAGTTTCCACTTATCATCAGGTGGCCTGTGTGCTCGTTTGCCTTCATACGCCATAAAAAAAATATAGTTGGGTAGCTCTTAAAAAACATTTACATTTGGGGAACCGTTTAGGAAGTATTTAACTCTAAAAGTTTCATTTTCGCGAAAACTAGGTACGGTCACGTCTATAAATATGTATACATTGACAAGGTTTCAGAAACATATATACAACCTTATTCCCTCGCAGCAGAGTTGGGTTTACGTATTTTTGAAAGTTTTACTGTGTGTGTATTGGACATGGCTGTACGTGTCCCCACCCCTATTATAAATAAATCAATAAATACAACAAAAAACTGTAATTAAATGAAAAACTGGCATGTCTAAGTAGACATCATTGGTTCTTGAGTTATAGCCGACTAAAATATTTATATTGACCGATAATCATCTAAGCTATACAAAAAAAAAAAAGAATAAAAAATCACTCATCATTCTGGTGGTACCTACTTTTTTATTTTGTTGTAACGGCGACGGAACCCTAGACTGAGCATGACCTAAAATGTCCTTGCCCGCTTTTGTTTCTAATGACACTGAAGCTATCGGACAATGCCTCATAATTAGAAAAAAAAGTTTTTACGACAACGAAAAAAAAAACGTGGGATCGTGCTCGACTCCGACTCGCACTTGGCAGGTTTTAGAAAAGGTGTATAACTGTAGAGCTCCTACAATAAATTCAACCTAGATACTAACAGAATAAAATCGAATTTGCAAGAAAAAGGAAGCTAAGAGATGTATTTTCTAAGGGCCAGGGTGACTGCGAGTGAACATTCTCTTCAATATTATTCTTTGATTATATTTGAAGTGTTATCTTATTTGGGAACGTTCAAATGGCGATGGTCTCTTGTGATACACTTCGTTTTCGTTTTCCTTGAGCTTTTTACCCGTTTAGTTATTTTATTTGTGTTTGCGTGTTCATTTTTATGGCAATTCGGGATGATTTCAACCTTTCCAGGTAATTTTTGTTCAAACAAATATATTTCCATGTACGTAAATCCTAAATGGCCGGTCTTGATTTGCTAGAAAAACTCATGTGATTCAATTTGTTTATATTTAGGGAGTTCATTCATTAGTTTCATTACGTAGATACTTAGGAAAAGTATAGAGGGCAAAAAATCCACCTTTATCCAGCAAAATAATAACTTGTACTTACTGTCAGCAACTGTAACCTTGACCTTGACATTTGCAAAGTCTTGACCTTAAATCTGACATAGTCTCTCGTAAAGTTAGCTTTAGAGCGCAAGATAAATATTTTCACCCTTATATCATTATATTAATTTGTACCGACAGTCAGTTACAGTGACCTTGACCTTGAAACCTAAATAGTTTCTAAGGCGTTAAATAAATATTTTAACTACCCTAAATAATTATTTGTACTTACATTCAGCTACTGTGACCTTGGCCTTGAAACCCGCGTAGTGTCTCGAATGGTCAGCTCTGAATCGCAGGCGCAGCGCGTTGCCCCTCGACTGGTAGCGCAGGAGTTTCAGCTTGGAGCCCCAGTCGCCGCAGAGCCGGCGGGCGGGGAGCACCCCCTCGCGCGCCCAGCCGGCGCTGACGGCGTCTGACTCTGGGAGGAGGGTCTCGGTTTCCTCCCAGACCTGGTGGAAAGGTGGTAGTTAGTTGATGGTGGTATGTGGAATTTGGATCGATAATAGCGGACTGTTTTGATGGTCAGCGGGTATAGTATGGTTGCGTTTATCGCGTGATAACTGGGCGCGTAGTAAAGATGCATGGCGTTAAGTCGACAAATTTTTCTTCTCTATGTGCCTCTCCAACTAGTGAAAGTCGGAAGTCACATAATGTTTATTTTGCATTCTACTCATAGTTAATACGGATTTTTGAAGGTTATGTTATCCAAAATTAAACCAGACTATAGGTAAAAAACTTAAGTAAAGGTCTTATTATGTAGTGGTAACACATTTGTATAGACCAATCGACATTCTATATTTGACGTTAACATAAGTTTTTCACCTGTAGAAAACGAGGCATGTCAGGAATTTGAAGGATATTGTTGGATATAATATTATAATGGTGGACAAGTGTGATCATGAAAATATTACTGTAAATTTATTATTTTGTACCTACTTGAAAATACTGCCGTGTGGTTTCCGGCTTAGAATTGTGCCACTCCATGTCTTCCCGTGGAAGTCGTAAGAGGCGACTAAGGGAATAAAGGCTTGTAGTACTGTTAGGCGATGGGCTTGCTACCTGTCACTAATACACTGTTAAACATCTTAGCCTAATTTGTGCACATTGTGGTTACAGAGTTATCTACAAGTTTTGGTAATTCTGTAGCTCTGCCTACCCCACTCTGGGTATGAAGGCGTGAAGGTATGTATGTATGAAAATACTATTGGTATTTAACTATAATAGAAATACCTATCTTCAGATGAAAATAGGAATCCATTTTTTTCAATTTGAGCCCTTTTTCAGCTTCACGTATTATCTATCACGCGGCTCGTCCGCTCGTTGTATATGCGTGTGCTCATCTGCATTCACCGTGCCGTAAAAAAAATCATTTCTCTATGGCTGCGCTTGCAACCGCGCTAACTCATGCCTCCGTACTTTACCTATGCTCACATTCCTATCGTAAAACTTCTCAACCATCCAAAAGCCTCGAATATTGACTGCAGTGGTCTCTCGGGCAAACACGCTCATAAAATAAACAAGCTCGAAACTTCGGCAATACGTCTTTTCGCCCGTAAATATCGACGTTTCAGGTCAAGGCGTATCATTGTACCTCCTAGTACAGTCAACCGCATAAATAAGTGATCATTTATGTACCTTGTCACTTGAACGTTGTTTTTGAAATGTTATACAAAATTGTGAAACGATTGAAAGCGACAAGGTATAGAAATGATCACTTATTTGTGCTGTTGACTGTACACAATGATATTTTATATTTAGATACGTTAAGCTCATACTACATACATACATAAACTCACGCATTCATTCCCAGAGTGGGGTAGGCAGAGCTAAAGAATTACCAACAAGTCTTAAAACTTCTTGATAATTCTGTAACCACATTTTGCACAAGTAGGCTAAGATGTTTCCCAGTGTATTAGTGACAGGTGGCAAGCCCATCGCCTAACAGTACTACAAGCCTTTATTCCCTTAGTCGCCTCTTTACGACATCCACGGGAAGACATAGAGTGGCACTATTCTAACCCGGCAACCACACGTTTGCTCATACTAAACCTGCCTGCTGGTTACTTCTCCGAAAGAAAAAACAAGAAAAAGCAAGGATGTACAAAGTAAAGGGACTATATACATACATACATACATACATACCTTCACGCCTGTAATCCCAGAGTGGGGTAGGCAGGGCTACATAATTACCTACAACTTTAAAAACTTGTTGATAATTCTGTAACCACATTCTGCACAAATAGGCTAAGACGTTTACCAGCGTATTAGTGGCAGGTGGCAAGCCCATCGCCTAACAGTACTACAAGCCTTTATTCCCTTAGTCGCCTCTTACGACATCCACGGGATGACATGGAGTGGCACTATTCTATTCCGGCAACCACACGGTGAAGCTATATGTTGGCCCTTAATAAATAAGAGTTGACTTACTTCGTTGTCCGGCACGAAGGCGTGGTGGTCGGGCAGCTGCCACTCCTCGGGCACGTCGGTGCCGTTCTCCCCCACCTCCATGATCTCCAGAAAGTCGTAGCTGCAGCTGCAACAACAATATGCAGGTTAACATGTGATGGAAGGAGAAAGTGCATGTTAGGTATGATCATCGTACGTTAAATCCCACAGTGACATTTAACGAAAAAATATTTGAATAGTGACATTATACCGATTAAAAAGAATTAACATACGTACATTGTTTCTTGTTAATGCTCGTGTGTAGTTTGCACCAACTACTGTGTAAAATATTTTTTAATACAGGTAAGTTGGTTTTCGCCATCCATTTTTTTTAAATATAAGCCGTGTATCCAAGCAAAGAGTTTGCATCTTTAAATAAAGTACCAGGAGCGCAGAGGTTATTAGGAGGCTAGCACCGTGCGGGGCAACGCGCCCGAGACAGCGCGTATTACTGTAGGTTAGGTTGGTTTGGTACTTCTTATGTTTATGCAGTCCTAGTATTTCACGTTATAATTTTTGTTTTAACAATTTTATTAAACTTTAAGTAATTTCGGACAGAGTATACACACGTTAAGCTCCCTTCAGAGGTCCGGGGGGAAGAGGACAGATACACAGTTACCCACATGCACACATACACACGGCTCGTGGCAAGATATCTCGTTACTCGAGAAGAAATGACATACTTTCCGCACTAGCATTGAAATGTACTATTAATTTGACACCATGTCCCTAAGGTTGTCTGGAATAAATAGCTAATCAGCGATACGACCGCCTGTTGTTTACCTGTATTATATTTAATTGTGCTGTTTCTCTCTAATGTTTTTGTTTTGGTGTACAAGAAAGTGTTTTGTTTTGTATTGTATTGTAACTTTCGTATGAATTCCATTTCTGCATAGTATCTGCATTTCTGCATAATGATGGGTTCGGAAGGTGGCATGGCAAGATCTTTACTCGAGTGTGGACTTGTTACACAAACAAATAGGTTTAATTTTGAATTGATTGCAACGGCCAATTTATTTGCAGTACTGAGTCCTTTGTGCATCGTATTAACACTAAATACTCTAATAGTTGCATTAATTATAGACCACGCCGCCAGTCAATCAACCACCCGACTATGAAATTAATAGTATGAATAGAGACGTGGATGACCGTCTCTATTAGTAACCACGCTGCGCCTTAACTGGTATAAACCCTTACCATGAGTTATGATTACCGTACTCGCTAGCGAGTCGAATGCTCTGTCCCTCGCAGACCTCGCAGTGTTCTTATAGAGTGCGAGGGAAAGAACATTCGACTCGCTAGCGAGTACGGTAATTGAAGTTCATGGTAATGGTACTGTACCCTTAGCATGAGTTATGATTACCGTACTCGCTAGCGAGTCGAATGCTCTGTCCCTCGCAGACCTCGCAGTGTTCTTATAGAGTGTGAGGGACAGAGCATTCGACTCGCTAGCGAGTACGGTAATTGAAGTTCATGGTAATGGTACTGTACCCTTAGCATGAGTTATGATTACCGTACTCGCTAGCGAGTCGAATGCTCTGTCCCTCGCAGACCTCTCAAGTATTCTTTTAGAGTGCAAGGGACAGAGCATTCGACTCGCTAGCGAGTACGTTAATTGTAACTCATGGTAAGGGTACTGGACGGCTTTATCTAAGGCTGAAGCCAGACGAGCGTATTTTTTGAGTTGTGAGTCGCGTAATTTCTGTTCCTCCATTCATCATACTACTACTACTACTATGAAACTGAATGGAGGAGCAGAAATTACGCGACTCACAACTCAAAAAATACGCTCGTCTGGCTTCGGCCTAATAGTAGCCACGCTGCAGTTAGAGCGGGGAAAACATATAATGAAGAATTTTAGACATCGATAAGACATAAAAAACAATATCTCACTACTTTAATAATTTATTTGTTCTTATATAGACTATTGAATCCACGCGATTGTTTATTTTATTATATTTAAGATGTCTATAGTCGCGATATGAAAAGGTTCGTCACTTTTCGACTCTATTTCAATGCTTTTAATAATAATAATTTTTTAGCCCTTGTTTAGTACCTAGTTTGTGTGCCTACATTTCTGTAAAGGGGGGAGGGGATTTGACACAGTTTTAAAGTCTGTAGAACACGCATTAACAGAATAACCCGCGCGAACGTACATATCAAAAAAATCCCTTGAATAAAAATCTACTAAATAATGGACGACTCTATCCAATAGGGGAACTACGCTGCAAAGTAAACCGAAACGCAGACGTATAATTTCGCATAAACCATCCAATCCGTGTGTCTGGCAGTTCGATTTCAGCATGCTAATGCTACTGTTCCCAGCCAATATGTTACTATACACAAACACAATAGAGTTGGATTTGGTTTGACGGATTAGCGTGAGATTAAAATGGATTGAACATACGTTGGTTTTGGATTAAGCCAGTTTGTGAAAGCGTTGGGAAAGGTTTAGTAGGCTGGTAATACTCGGAATTTTGAGATTTTGAATGTGATTTCTATGTGATTCACGTCGCTAGTTTTTCAGCTATAACGCATATGACATTTATTGTTCGCAAAGTCGTGCAAAAACATTCAATTATACTTCTATTTTTGGCCGAATAAAGGCTCCGAGAGTTACTTGGGCTTGTTTTAATAATTATTTTATATTTATTAACTAGTAATGTAACTTAATTTTATGATTGACAACATGACCTTCTGCTGGAGTTTCTTGCAGCGCTGCAGCGCTTCTTCTCCGAAATGATGGTATTTTCCGAAACCCTAGTTGATTCATTCCACATTACCAACATGTTAAAGAGCTCTAATGTACTAAATAGATAATAGTGTATAGAATTGTAAATTAATGCGAACTTTAGAGTGAGTTGTAGGAGTACAAGTTAATTGAGAGAGAGAGAGAGGGTATGCATGTAGTTACTATATGTATGACCTTAAGCGTACCTTACCCTCTGTATAAAATATCTGTCACTTTCTGACCAGTTAGTAAGTGTGAGGGTGACGGATGCTTTATCCACCACCGCGATAAAAAAGTAAAAAAAGAAAAAAATGATTTATTGTCACAAAAAAGAAAACATTAACACAGTTTAAATGTGAACACTTTACAGTAGGGATATACATTTTTGTGACAACAGGCTCAGGTCTCAGCATATGCTGCGAGCTGGGTCAGCCGCACAGCGCTGGTTTTCAGCCAGCACCTAGTTCTCGGCTACATTTCAGCAAGTTGCAAGGGAACATTACGCTACGCTGTAACTACCTTTATCCATGAAAAACCATTAAATAAATATTCAACCTATTGTGAATAAATAATACCCAACAAAATTATAAAAGAGAACACAAAGGCAACAAAGAATTCCGGATACATTTAAAAAGAGGCGCCAAGTTTCCGCCCGTCAATATTGGCGTATCCGACTTGGCTCGCGGGCGGCGTTGCTTGACTTGGCCGCTCGGCCAAGTGACAAAGTATCGGAGAAGCAACGTTCATATTTTATAATTCAGACGTTGCGATATAAAGGAAAGGTGGGAAATAAAGAATGGTTGCATTTGGACTCTGTCTTTTGAGGAAATATTTTGAAGAGCTCCATACAAACATTTGACTCTATTATTCTAACTACTAAAGGATTAGTTAGGTCATTGGGCTCTATTTGACTCTATTAAAGCATATAGATTTTAGTATCGTATTGATTGTAACGATTTGTTAGATGACTTTCCCAAACGCATTTTTTCTTTAAAGATTATTTTCTTTTCGCGTTTTTTCCCGAAAGTGATAATTAATAGTCGCTTTTTTTCCGGCGGTTTATTTTCACATTCGTGTTTTTACCCTTGCGAGTTTTATCCAGTCGCGTCATTTCCTAGCATTGTATATTCACAGTAGTGTGTTACCCACTCCAAAAATTAAATTAGACAGAGTCGACGGAGCTCCGCTATCGCGGAGCTCCTATTTCTAGATTATTTGGCCACCCAGGCCTGCTGCAAAACTAACATAACCTAAACCTACCTACATTACGATGTAATTACTTTTGGGAAAGAGAGAGATTGGGATAGAAATCGATCGGGAAAAAATGCGACTGGGAAATAAGTCGACCGTGAACAAAAGCGACGGTAGTAAAATCCACTGGGGAAAAACAAAATTGGGTAAAATTAAAAAAGGGAAAAAATGCGAAAAGAAATATCGCTTCACAGAAATAATGATTATGTGAAAATCATCTAACAAGTCATTGTAACTTGGCCGCCATTACGTCAATTAGAGCTAAGTTAATAAGAGATTATAGTTAAGTTAATAAGAGCTATTATGAGACAATTTTTAATCCGGGCCACCAGCATGTGTATTCGAGGTACGCGACATAAATTTAAACCACTTGCTAAATTATTTGGTTTTGATGATGGCGCGGCCTTGCCACGCTGAGCTTGTGTGTCTTATATTATTTTTCTTTTCTGTGTTTTAATTTATTTATTTCAAATTGTAGTAAGTAGTACATAATTTAATAAATAAAGGTAAGTAATACGGTGAAAAATTTTTTTTTTAAATAGATGTAACCATTAATCATTCTTAGAGTTGTTGGTAATTCTGTGAGCTCTGCCTACCCTCTCTGGGAATTAAGGTGTGAGTTTATGTATGTATGTATGTAATCATTAATCAATCTATGATGTCTTGACTTGTTTGACGACGCGCTGGCCTTGTTGGTAGTGACCCTGCCTACAAAGCTAGCGGTCCTGAGTTCAAATCCCGGTAAGGGCAGATATTTGTGTGATGAACGCGAATATTTGTTCCTGAGTCATGGATGTTTACCATGTATTTAAGTATATATTTCTCTATATAAGTATTTATATCGTTGTCTAGTACCCATAGTACAAGCATAGAGCTTAATTTAGGACTAGGTCAATTGGTGTGACATTGTCCCCTGATATTTATTTATTTTAATTATTCATACTTCACGTGAAGACACCAGACCAGATTGTTTTTTTATAGTATCCTGGAATAAAAAACAATGTTTAAAAAAACAATGATCTAGTACAGTCAAGAACTCTAATTTTTGAGTCACTATAAACCCTGTCGCATAACGTTAATCTTCAATTGTGACGTTATTTATTTCATGTGGCTTGACGCTGTCATGGTTCCATACTGGCTCAACAATTAAAGTCCCAGAATGTACCAAACCTTTTTCAACTGAAGTGGGTTTGTGGCATTAAATATTGTTAGTCACCGACTTCAGTTTGACTAGCATAGGACGATTTGAAAAAGTTATTTCTAATTTAATCACTGTTTGCCATGTTGACACTTGACTGAGGCCCGATCGTAGCAAGCACCGCAGCGAATGGCGGTCCAGGCCACGGTAAGTACGAACGGTCAAGAAAGTTGTCTACCAGTTTTGACAAATGTTTCCTTGAGATGTAACTGTCACTAAGGTTGACACTTGTCACTGACATAATATTACTGCAAGGGAAAATCGTAAATCTCCTATTTCTTTATATAACTTTCTTCCGGATTACATCTTTCGCCCAGCTAGTTTTAGTTATGTCCTCACTTTTGTTAATACTTCATTTGTATATATTTTAGCTAAGTATGTTAATGATTTTAATATTAAGTTGTAAATTGCCATTATATATTAATTATTTGTAGTTATAGTTAATGTACATAATTAGTCTTATTTCTAGATTCCTCAACTGATGAATCAGCATCTGTTTCTGGAAAAGCATTTTCATCGATCACGTGTAACTTCCAACCTTGACACTGGCAGAATTGTCCCACTGGACAGTAGCCATAAACCAAATAATTGAATTGAATCGAAAATCGATTGAATCATAACGTGCAAATGAACTTCAACCGTAGGGTGACAGACCACCTTTCTAACCGACTCAACAAGTTGTATTTTCTCGCTTGTCGCTCGTTTCCTCTCTACATCGTTACTGACTAGCGACAAACAAGTCGCGGACAACTTGTGCTAGCCACACAGGCTGCGGTGGCGGCCTTGCGATTGCGGCCGCCACCGCAGGCCTCGTCTGTGTGGGAGACCCTTTACCACAAACACATTAATATAAAAAGACATTAAGTAATATATTATTTAATTTTTTTTAAATTATTTTTCATAAATTTTGACGTTATCGAATTGCACCTAACAAAAATAAAAATTGTAGTAAAGTATTGAACGGTGAGTGCCGGAAAATTAACTTCGAAGTAAATACAGCACTTAATTTTTTATTTTTTTCTCTAGGCTTTAGAACTTCATCGTACTGAAATGAAGTATTTTCATTTATCTGCACACTCTACCATTTACAATGCCATTTCTTGTATTACTAAAAAAATACATTATATGCTCAATACGGTTTGATAATAGCGTTATTCTTCGTTTAGGCCATATAGGTACATCAATAGTAATCGGCAATCGCCAATCGGTGATCTTTGTTTTAAGCTATCTTGTAATGCAGACGTTATAAAACTTGGCTAATTTGAAAAGAAAAGCCAAACCTACTCGATCTTTTGAATTACGGTGTAATTGAAGATATTGTTACGTTATTAGCGATTAGATATCTAATTTTCGTAGGGTGATCTGATCAGATTCGGGATGTACTGAATAAGGGCCAAATAAAAAGCACCCGAAACCGAAGTACATTGATGAATGTAGAGGAAGCGAGAGTTGTATGTTTAGACCGGTGCACCTGGCGTTCCATAGTCTCTGCCTGCCCCATATTGGGAGGCAGGCGTGAAGTTATGTATGTATATCTAATTTTGAAAAAATACATTTTAGTTATTTTTAACCATAGTTCTGTTCTAGTCATTAAAACCTTAAATAGGTAATCCTAAACTAACTAACATATTGGAAAGTTAAAACTATATTTACGATCGGTAAGGAAAATTTCTTCCTTATGACCAGTGGGCGGCTGACGGATGCAAATTACGTCAAAATAATGTCGAACGTTATACGTAATATGGATATGACTGCAAGGGGTTTAATAAAAAGAACGAAATTGTAAAATAGTTATATAATTGTATTGTTGTAACTGTTAGGCGATGAGGCTGTTGTTAGGCGATGGGCTTGCCACCTGTCACTAATACACTGGGAAACATCTTAGCCTACTTGTGCAAAATGTGGTTACAGAATTATCAAGAAGTTTTAAGACTTGTTGGTAATTCTTTAGCTCTGCCTACCCCACTCTGGGAATGAAGGCGTGAGTTTATGTATGTATGTATGTATGTATGTTGTAACTGTCGAAAAGCGGCACTGTTAACACGTTTCCACGGAATATTGCATAAAACTAAAAAGTTTATCAAATCAATATTAAAATCTTCTTGATTCTGTTTCGTGCAAAATTCTTGACGGCGATGCGTATTAGATTTAACATGTCTATCAATCACGCTTTTTCGTTTCGCAAATAAACTTACTTGACATTTTGTACAAAAGATCGAGCCTTTAGAAGTATCGTAAATTAGATTACGTTTATCAATTATCCACTTACGAATTGTGGTTTCCTTTGCCATCTTAAATATGAATATTGAAAACTCAGCAAATTTAATTGACAAGTCTAAGACGTAATAGACATAAACGCTCATCAGTCTCAAGAGGTGATAAAATAATAAGTGGCCAGTATCTTCTTAGTATACAATCTACGTACAATAGAGGATAGCTTATTATGTATTTACTAATAATGTATGATAAAGATAAAAAACTGCATAATTTTGTATTCATAAATATTTCTCGAAATTCAATAAAAGTCTTATCCATGTTTTGTTTACGTCCCTATTTTGCATCCGTCAGCCGCCCACTGCTTATGACGTAATATTTACATCACATTCTGGGACACCTTGTAATGTCACTGGTTCTAGTTTAGAATAGTACAGTCACGAACCGGGATTGTTGAGCCACTTGCTATTGTTCGTAATTAAGCCGGGTATTCAATAACCGATGTCAACGACTGGATGACAGCTATTCGATTTGCATTACATAACCAAATTAGAAATATGAGTAAGTGGCTCAACAATCCCGGTTCGCAACTGTACAAAAGTACTATAAAATCGCAGCTGCGTTGCAGTCGCGCGTTTGCACCGCTGCTAAAGGCGCCATGGCATGTGTAACCGTTAAGATTTCTTTCACTTATATTGAACAAGACCGACTTGTATCCGACACGGCCTGTCAGCGGGTGATACATCACCGAACGAGACAAATTCATCGAAGACGCTACAAATGGCGTCGAGCGATACTCGCCGAGCTAACCGACTTACCGACAACAGCTTTGAATTGATCGATTCTAGAGCCACGAGGATTTGTGGCTTTTACGTACAGTATGCTTACGATGACGTGTAGTTTAGCTCTTTGTTTTTCTGAAGGTAATGCAATCTTTATCGTGAGTCAAATGGGGTTGAGTCCACTTGTGACATTACGCAGGGTCCGTCCGTGTTGGTGGCTAACGCCAAGCAGCAGTGTTTGCATTGTTGTGTTCCGGTTTGGGGATAAGACAGCCGGTGAAATGACTAGCATAGAGGCATTCCATCTTGGTCCTCAGGGTTGGCAGTGCATTTGCAGTCTTGTGAATGCGAATGTCTATGGGTCACAGTTTCCACTTACCATCAGGTGGCCTGTGTGCTCGTTTGCCTTCCTATGCCATAAAAAAAAAACTTAGATGGCCTGTGTGCTCGTTTGCCTTCTTATTGACAAGTTGGCCTAGTGGACAGTGACCCTGCCCACGAGAAACATTACAAAACTTTCCTTAACTTTAAAATTATTTAAAACACATAATACAAAAAATCATCTTTATTTTAATAATTACTTCAAATTTTGTTCAAGTTGTCTTCCTCCACAATTGATACATTCGCGACACCTTTTTCGTATTTCTACAGTGGTTGTACGAAGTGTCTATGACTTTTACGTCTGGGGAAGGGCCAAAGAGCTAAGTGTACGCAACACAGGTAGAGAGCGGAGATCATCTGATCGCAAAACTTAATCCCGCGTTCGCAATAATGCGGCAAGAAATAACACTTCGTACAACAACTACTGTAGAAATACGAAAAAGGTGTCGCGAATGTATCAATTGTGGAGGAAGAGAAGTAATTATTAAAATAAAGATGTTTTTTAACCATATTGCGTTTTGTATTGTGCATTTAGCCCATTTAACTGGCTGGATCTACTGACCGAATAAAACCACCATTTTAGATTGAAACCATATTTTGAAGAAAAACTGAACGTGATTCTAGACATGTGGTATACCGTAACAATTGTCAGGAACTGGAAAAGTTTTTATGATGTTGGAAGATCTGAGGAGCTTCTACATTTTTTTTAATTGTGCCCTAAAGTTGACCGTGACGATTTTTTATTTTCTGCCCTTCACACTTTGTTGGCTAATATTTTTTTATTTGTTTACTATATGAATAAAAATAACATTTCATTAGAATGTGCAAACATTAGAGATAAATAAACTACAAATACTTTTGTGCTGTCACATTTAAAAAAAAAGATAGGTGAACAAAATGGTTAACTTTTGGAAGATTGCGAGTTTTTTTTTTAAATAAATAAAAAAAACACCGTGGGTAGGATGACTGTTAATTGGCCCAAAACGTGTTGCAAGTGACCTTAGCTACCTACCCTATTCATTTGGCACACGACTTGCAATACACCCTGTATAACCGCTATATCTCTGTCCTTTACGCCCACCTGAAAAAGAACTGCCGCAGCAGTCATAATAAACGAGATGTTTCTTTTTGAATGACGCATAAGTTACTTAATGGATTTGGATGAAATTTGGCACATGGATAGTCTATACTAGGATTCGCAAATAGTATATTTTATTCCAAAATACTTAATAGATAGTAAAATTTAAACGTATTTTACGCAAACGAGTGCCTAAACATACATACATACATAAACTCACGCCTTCATTCCCAGAGCGGGGTAGGCAGAGCTACAGAATCAAAACTTTTATGCAAGTTTGTCTTGCACCGTCACAGGTAAGTATAACTTGTATACTTTCTGTTTTTTTTATTACTGTTGCTTATTAGTTTTGTGACAATTCTGAGTTTTGACACTTTTTCCTGCTCAACAACGCATGAATATATTAATTTTTGGTGTTATGTGAGATTCATTGTTTTATATAATGCTAGGTTAAGTTTATTATTGTATAATATCATTAGCAATATTTAAAAAACGACTTACTGTTGAGTTTCTTGCGGCGTTTCTTCTCAGCAGTGGTCTCTTGCGAAGCGCTGGTAGATTTTTGACGTGTAAAAGTGCCCGTGCGGCCTACTTACTGAATAAACATCTTTTATATTTTTTATCTTTTTTACCAACAACTCTAAAAACTTCTTATAATTCTGTAACCACACTTTGCACATTCAGGCAAATAAATAACGTAACGAAAAATACGATTAATGCTGATTCAGAATATTAATATAAAATTCCGTCCGAGCTTTCAGGCTTACGAATAATAGAAAAGAAACCTCCGTCACGTCTCAAATAAGATTAAATAAGAACACAAAGAAATCCCAGAAGAAAGGTAACAAACAGGTGATCCTCGTTCTTCGACTATTTCTTTAAGTTTCGCCTTGAACGCTTTTAAGAATAAGACGAATTACGTAAAAAAATTAGGAAAAATGGCGGAAAAGGAATTTTATTACAAGTCTAACTAATAACATGAAGTCCCGTTCGACCTCACTACAGAGCAGCGTCTTTAAATTCGCTACTGGTATTTAAATATATTTTCTACTTGCGTAAAAATAGGCTGAGGGCTTTTTTGCTAATGAAGTGTTTCTACTCGGTGGAGGAGTTTTGTCAGAATAACAATAGTAATAAGTAATATTGTTGTAATTTAAGATAAATATATTTAAGTAATTTAATTAAAAATTTGGAAGGTTTAGACATGACATGACATTGTAATCTTGTTTTGTATTGTTTATATTGAGTGAGAGTGTACCTATAATTATCTAATTTCAAATGTAATGTATATTGTTACCTTGAATAAATTACTATGCGTACTATAAACAGCTAATATTGATATCGTTGACGTTATCAGAATACAACCAACAGCGTAACCTAAGCGTGAAAACGATTCTATAATAAGAGTTGCCATGGGAATAACAGTTCTATAATAATTATTATGTTTTTTTGGTTTTGTCTGTCAAAATGTTCGATTATATTTGTTGTGTTTCAGCGTGTTTTTGTTAAATAAATTTTGTGTTACTAACTATAAGTTCAATAAAAAACATTAATCCTACTTTATGAGGTGATAAAGTTTTATCAATGGCTTAATCGATTTTCATGTAAGCTTGCTAGAAATCATTATGATTAACTAATTTTCTTGAAAAAAAACTCGTTTGAATCGGTTTACCAATTTAGGAATTATAATGCCACAGATACGCACGATAAACTTATAATACACCCCATTTTATGTATTTTTATTATATTTAAAATGGCATTTAATTACATCGTTTACGAATCTCAGCACAATTTCGGCTAAAATAAGTAAAACAAGCACGTCTTGCCTCTCAGCAAACGTAAGAATAAACGAGACGGGCCGAGTACCTTTCAACACAAACTGGGAAATCTTTGTTTTCCCATTCAGTAAGGGACCTTGCACACTATGCACTAGGCATACATTAAGTCGATCCTGACAATAACTCATTATTTCATCTAACGATATCGAACCGATGTTTTCAGGATATGTTAAACATGAAACGCATTTTTTTGATAGAAGACTTAATTTTTTGTTTTCACTTACGAGTGTGTATAAATGTAACTTTTTTTTTGACGAATAGGAAATGTCATTACTCATCATCCCCACTGGCTAGGGTAGCCTTTGGGAGGTGGGGGGGGGGGGGGGTACCTCTCCGGTATCAACCTCCAATGGGCTGTTAACGGGGGCACCGTGAGCTGATGACTATGCACCACTGGGTTTCCCCCAGCCACCTCAGCCTTTTGCTGGGTCACCTGCGCCAAAGGAGGTAGGGTTCGGTTCACCCACCTCCAGACGTTTAAGACCTGAATGTGCCCTATCCCCACGGTCCTACTGCTTATTAATCGAACATAACCTAACCTACGTATGACAATTGAATTATGCATTCAATCTAAAATAAATAAAATAAAAAACTTTCGGAAAAATTAAACTCGGAGAAATGAATATTCGGAAATAAGTTATTCGGAATTTTAACGTATTCCTATTTATTGCATATCTACAAAAACTATGCTACAAAAATGGTGATGTTACAAAAATTTACTCACGCGGCGAGAAATGCTTTTCGATGAAATGACAATTCTACGTAGTGAAAGGTATTTCGATAAAATGATAGGTACTCCAATCCTGACACATTTTTCACAACCATGAAGTTTCTGTAGATAACTATGTGAGTTTTTCTATAAATTTGTGTGAAATTGTTCCTTAAGGGTATTTCTTTAATTTTTGGCTTATCATACATACATACATAAAGTCACGCCTTTATTCCCAGAGTGGGATAGGCAGAGCTAAAGAATTACCAACAAGTCCCAAAACTTCTTGATAATTCTGTAACCACATTTTGCACAAGTAAGCTAAGATGTTTCCCAGTGTATTAGTGACAGGTGGCAAGCCCATCGCCTAACAGTACTGCAATCCTTTATTCCCTTAGTCGCCTCTTACAACATCCACGGGAAGACATGGAGTGGTACTATTCTAACCCGGCAACCACACGGGTAATCATCCCATAAGACCGGTTTTCCGGTAAACCGGGTAGCCGGTTAGCATTTCCTAGTGAGCAGGGGCCTTAACGGACCTCAGGGAAATACTCACAAACGCTGAAGACAGCCACGTTTGCACTATCCGAATTAAACAAAATTGTTGTCATTGCGATGTGCAGTCGGCCAGTAAACATTTAGAACTTACTTAGAATCTCATCAGTGTGATTAGCGTTGATTATGTCATTTTCATTATCTTTAGTTTGAAGTCTATTATGACAAGGTACTAGAAGAAACTGACTACGAAGGACTACTTTAAAACGGTGGGCCTTCAAATCATCTTTAACTTTATCTTCTTTAAACAATTCGCACCGTCAGAACTATAGTGACATAATTCAAAATTTTAGCTTTCAAAATTAAAGTCATAAATTTATTATTATAGAGACCTAACCCATGAAATAAGATGTAAACAATACCAAACGGACCAGTGGCGTAACTATACCATCCGGGGCCCGTGGCAAATTCTTTTGATGGGGATCAAGTAAAATAAAACACTCAAGTACGATGTTAAAAAAAATATTGCTGAGCTAGCGACCTCTTAAGCCGGGGGCCCTCTTGGGCCGGGGGCCCGTGGCATTTTGCCAGCCCTGCCACCCTATAGTTACGCCACTGAAACGGACCTATGTACCATTATTACACCATAATCACGTTACTATTTCTTTTGTTACTTATGTCAAGATGGATGACGGTTTGCTAAAATGAATCGAAGTATATACATCCAGCCACGAAGTGAATGAAAGCAATATAATGATTTACAATACACACGCACAAAAAGTCTATAAAAACCGATCACAAATACAAATTATCAAATTATATCTAAGATCTCCCAAGTAAGTCTCTCTGGATATATTTCTCACCATTTGTCATCTAGTCGTCGAGATAAGAGCCTTTATGCCTCGGCTGAAACATTAAAAAGCAATCTATACCGAGACGACGTACGAGGCGTGCGGGAGTGATTTATAGCCCTTGTTTACTTTATCATGGATATACTTAAAGACAATGTAAATACGCTATTAGACAAACGATGTTTAGCTACTTGGGGCTTTAATATGAACAAAGGTACCTTTTAAGCAATTTAAAAGACAATAAACAAGAAAATGCGAGTCAGACTCGCGTTGTCACGTTTGTTGTACGTACCCCCTTAAATATTTCTTGTTCTCCCTATTTATAATATGATCGAGTTGACATTGTAATCCGCAACCTTAATGAGTTTTTGTAAATATTTCTTAGTCATTATCTGCTTAATAAGACCAAAAAAATTAGTCCCAACACGGTGGGTCTACGTCTACTAGGAGATTCTGTCGCCACCTGCTGGCTCCGTCATCATACCAGCTCCATGCCATAATACCTCTAGTATTACATTGTCATCCAATTTACAAATATATGCAACTCAGCTTCATTGGAGACCGGGAAGTGAGTTAAATTTAACTTGTAAGATTTGAGCCGTATACATACATTGCAAGTTAATTTAATGCCTGTAAAAAGGATGTTTTGTGATAGAAGCCTTTGTGTGTTTCTGTATGTTTGTTTGAGTGTTTATGGGACAAGGCGGGTTTTGTTTAACCTTCTACTATACCTACTTTAAAGGTTATATTCAGCGGTTATTTAAGGACTAGTTTCTTTGAAAGGCTGAGCCAATCAAAATTTAACAGATTCGAACCAGCTCGCGTGTGGGCTTTTGATTTTTTAAATTCGATAAAGCTTTAAAAGGTCAAAGTTCACCATTCGTTTCATGGTTCTATTTCAAGTTGTTAAATGTCCTTGCAACCATATTGTTACAATATTTTTGAAGTGATAATTGTGTCACTTAACTTCAAACTTGGATACCTCCTTGAAATTTGGCCTAAATAGTAGAATATTTTAGCCTAGTGCATAGCCTGTTAAATGTGTTAGTGTGTTATTGAGCCGCATATCGGCACAAATGCCATTGTTTTACGCAAGCTGAGTTTGCCTGTAATTGGGTAAACAAACACCATGCCACTCTTCCCTATACATATAATTTTAATTAAGTTAATATCTGTTAGCGAATCTAATAAATTAATAAATACAAATTTAAAACATAATTTGTTTGAAAAAAGACGCAAATTCCGTTGTCCTTTTGCATGGATTTATCCGAGTTTCAAGTTAAGCGACTCACTTGTTAAGAAAATGAGCGTAACCACGTAATGATTACGATATCTAAGCAAGATAAGCTAAACAAA
The DNA here is from genome assembly GCA_927399475.2 of Acleris emargana. Taxonomy (NCBI): domain Eukaryota; kingdom Metazoa; phylum Arthropoda; class Insecta; order Lepidoptera; family Tortricidae; genus Acleris; species Acleris emargana. Next base: position 2,509,183 of record OV656846.1, read on the forward strand.
GTGTATTAGACGAGCAGGAGCCTAATTCTACATTGACGTTGGCCTAGTTGGTAGTGACCCTGCCTACGAAGCTAGCGGTCCTGGGTTCAAATCCCGGTAGGGGCGGATATTTGTGTATAAGCGCGAACATTTGTTTCCGAGTCATGGATGTTTTCTATGTATTTAAGTATCTATTTCTCTATATAACTATTTATATCGTTGTTTAGTACAGTCAGCGTCAAAAGTAACTGATCACTTAAATACCTTGTCGCTTTACTGTCACAATGCAATGTCAAACAAGATTGTCTAATGTGTTAATGCGATAAAGTACAAAAGTAGCTTGAAGTGACCAGTTACTTTTGACGCTGACTGTACCCATAGTACAAGCCTAGAGCTTAGTTTGGGACTAGGTCAATTGGTGTGACATTGTCCCCTGATATTTAGAATAGTGCCACTCCATGTCTTCCCGTGGATGTCGTAAGAGGCGACTAAGGGAATAAAGGCTTGTAGTACTGTTAGGCGATGGGCTTGCGACCTGTCACCAATACGCTGGTAAACATCTTAGCCTATTTGTGCAGAATGTGGTTACAGAATTATCAACAAGTTTTTAAAGTTGTGGATAATTCTGTAGCTCTGCCTACCCCACTCTGGGATTACAGGCGTGAAGTTATGTATGTATGTATGTATTTCTTTTATAACTATCATTTTTGTTTTTTTTTTTTAAACTCGGCCGCTCAGTTAAAAAAGCTAATATTAAATCACATTGCAATGACTATGTTTGATTGTCTTTACATAATAAAAAACCGAGTCGCTTCTCCCCATCTGTCCCTCTGTATCAGTCAAGAAAACTGATTCCTAGACCACTTTGGACTATGTCAAAGTGACACTGTAAATGTAATCGTAACAAGTCTCCTACGTTTTGATTGATTACGTTACTTTGACAAAGTCCATGATCAATGACCACTGTACGCTTAGATCTTTCAAACTATACGCAACGAATTTGGATGCGAAATATTTTTTAAAAATTTTGAATTAGGTCGCTATCGGTCTGAAGGTGTGATATTATTTATAGGTTTTACAGAAAACTTACCTAAACTAAAGCTATAAGAGCTGTCATAACGTTAACAATACAATAACAATAGGGGAAAAGAGAATGTAGAATAAAGCCCGGTATCACGTTTATTGCTAACGATACGGTCGTTACGCGAGAGCGGGGATTTTTGCTGCATAGGCATAGCAAAAAAAAAACTGCTACGGGCTACGGCGTAGAGCTCGTAGAGCCCCCAACAATAAAATGGGATATTATAAGTGTGTCTACTTATCTGTGTGTCTGGTGACACGGGGAGGTGTCATAGTAGGTTCCAAACGGTTAAACTGATTTGGATGCGGTTTTTTTTATAGGAAACTTGTTTAATCGGGTGTTTCATAGGTAGGTTTTGCGTCAGTCGCTAGTGCGTGCGTGCGTGCGTGCGTGCGTGCTTGCGTGCCTGCGCGTGCGCGCGCGTGTGTGTGTGTGTGTGCCTGTGTGTGTGTGTGTGTGTGCGTGTGTGTGTGTGTGCGTGTGTGTGTGTGTGTCAGTCTGTTTGTCTGGCACCGTATCCTTAAGGAGGTGAACTGATTTGCCATCATAACGATTTTCATCTAGGTATTAAGTAGTGATTTTGTAGAAGTTTTCCCGAATGCCCAATGTGGAGGAGAAATTTTTATATCTGTATGTTCTAATGTATGTATGTTTGTATGTATGGTTCTTTGGTTATTTTTATAGGCTGAACGCATTACTCGATTTTAACTTATGAAGTTTCGACAGATTTTTCTTAGCATTGCAATTGATACAGGATAGGGTAAATAAACACAAAATGCCGAAATTGAGGATTTAAAAACAAAACACATAACATGGGTTACCACACATACATACATGCCATCACGCCTTCATTCCCAAAGTGGGATAGGCAGAGCTACAGAATTACCAACAGGGGGATTATTATGACGTAAGAACGCAGTTCAGTTAACGCTGCAAGAAAAGAACAGAGCTATACAGGGTGTCCCAAAAGTACCACGCCACAGTGACACCGGAGGTAGGTCAGCTCAAGAGAAACCTAACCAGCCTTACATGACCTCAGTAAAAGTTGCACCGTTTTCGAGTTATACCAATTTAAAGATTTTTCCAATTTTTCACCTCTTTTGACATTGTAAGTGCTCGCATTTACTGGGATAGCTTTAAAAATTAGTTTTTTTTATTTGTGCGCGTTTATGGATAGTTTATTAAGATGATAGAAGCATTATTATGTCAATAACTATGAATGAATATGATTGATTTTTGGTTGACCTTAGTTCAAAGATAATAGAAAACGGGTTTAATTTTCATTAGTTTTTACAGTAAATGTTCGAATTGTTTCCCTCCGACTCTAAGGCACAAATGGCATCTTCGAATAAAATTTCGGTTTAATTTTCGTAAACTGGTTTCCGATATGTCTCGGGCTGCATTGAAGACACGTCGCCGTAGTTCCTCTTTGTTACTTATTGGTTTTGAATAAATATTGTTTTTCAAACATCACCAAAAAAAAAACATTTTACAAAGCGAAATCAACTTCCGTTAAGAGTGCCGAGTAGTCGTTTCAGTTCCACAAACAAAATCAGAGTGACACATGATATCTTAATGCAAAAAAGTAGGAATTCGTATCACATTTGCCAATAAGGATCCCGGCAACCAAACTAACAAATGAAACGCGTTTAGCCGCTTTGCAAGTTTATCATGTAAAGAATTTTAGGATAGTTATTAATTTATTGCAGTTGTAGTCCTGTGACCCAAACTACTCGTAGTTTGTTACCATGCGTTTCGTGCTATACTCGTTGATTAATATTAAACCTCGTTTTAATAGCCGACTTTTTAGTTAGGTACGAAGTTAGGTAGTTATGTGATACGAATTCCTACTTTTTTGCATTAAGATATCATTTGTCACTCTGATTTTGTTTGTGGAACTGAAACGACTACTCGGCACTCTTAACGGAAGTTGATTTCGCTTTGTAAAATGTTTTTTTTTTGGTGATGTTTGAAAGACAATATTTATTCAAAACCAATAAGTAACGAAGAGGAACTACGGCGACGTGTCTTCAATGCAGCCCGAGACATATCGGAAACCAGTTTGCGAAAATTAAACCGAAATTTTATTCGAAGATGCCATTTGTGCCGTAGAGTCGGAGGGAAACAATTCGAACATTTACTGTAAAAACTAATGAAAACTAAACCCGTTTTCTATTATCTTTGAACCAAGGTCAACCAAAAATCAATCATATTCTTCAAAGGAGCACAGACAAGTGAGATATCGTAGAGTACAAGATAATTTTTTAGATGATTAGCATTGATTTCCGAGGATCCATATTGGCAAATGTCATACGAATTCCTACTTTTATGCATTAAGATATCATGTGTCATACCATTTTAAAATTGGCATAAAATACGCATGTTTTTAAAGTAATTTGCTCATATTGTTTATAGTAAAAAAAAGTTATGGCAGGTGCTCAAAGTTTAAATTACTATGTTGATGATAATTTAAGTCAAGTTCATTACAGTATTTTTCCAACTTTTACATTAGTTATTGACATAATAATGCTTCTATCATCTTAATAAACTATTCATAAACGCGCACAAATAAAAAAAACTAATTTTTAAAGCTATCCCAGTAAATGCGAGCACTTACAATGTCAAAAGAGGTGAAAAATTGGAAAAATCTTTAAATTGGTATAACTCGAAAACGGTGCAACTTTTACTGAGGTCATGTTAGGCTGGTTAGGTTCCTCTTGAGCTGACCTACCTCCGGTGTCACTGTGGCGTGGTACTTTTGGGACACCCTGTATAACTGCTATAGCTCTGTCCTTTACGCTTGCCGTAAAATGAACTGCATTGCTATGACCCCGTAACTCTAAAAACTTGTTGTTAATCCTGTAACCAAATTTTGTACAATCAGGCAACATGTTTTTACCAGTATTTAGTGACAGATTGCAAGCCCATCAACAACCAGTCTAAAGATACTATTAGCTATTACCATATAGATGACATAATCCAAAAACGCGGTTAGATTTCAGAAGCTAGATTTTAATTAGTATCGCAATTTCATCGACTAGTATTTTCCAGAGCGGAGTAAATTTTTTGTAGTTGTGCCAATTTTAACCAAACCAATGTTATGCAATCAGTGTTCATTTTATGAAAGCATACTTCAAAAGATTTCAATGAAATAATACATTCTACGCCGCGATAACACTTAATTTGGCACGGTACTTTACAAAGCATAATGTTTTGTTCACTTTTTTGTTTGGATTGTGTTTTTATACATACATACGAGTACATACATACATTAAATCACGTCTGCTTCCCAGAGGGGTAGGCAGAGAATAGAATAGAATAGAATAGAATCATTTATTCGGCTATTAAATAAACACAAAAAACACATACATTTGAGAAAATAAATATAAAATTACAAAATCTATTTAACTAATTAAAAATAAAATAGTCGAAACGGAGTACCAGCTCAGCGTGGTGCTGTGGCACGGAGCCGCAGCGCTGATTTTCAGCGGGACCCGCATCAGAAAGATGGTAAAAACAAGAAAAGAAATAGAACATTTATAAGAAACATAGCATAAAAGTTGGTGTCCTGCCGTTTGACCAAAAGTCATTTGGCAAAATTACACTAGACAAACAACGTTTTGCAAAAAAATGTTAAGTCAATTGATCATTTTACTACTAATCATTTTACAAATGACTTACTTTTCCAAATGATCAACAGTTAAATTTACATTTTACGAGGAAGACGATTCAGGGCATAACCGACTCGGATAGGTTAGGTTAGAAGGTAAAGGCGGGAGCCTGGCTCCCGCCTTGGCCTTCGAGGTTGTTTTTTTTTCTGCCTAGAAATAAGTAAACTAATTGCTAAATGATCAATTGCTAAGTAAGTTTTTGTAAGATGATACTTTTGTCAAATATCTCGTTTGCCAAATGATCATTTGGTGAAACGTTGTTTGTCAAATGACCATTTGTCAATAATTTTTTGGTCAAACATTAGTGAACCATAAAAGTTAGTCTAGAAATAATTAAAATACTACAATTTAAATAAACAATTATAAAAATATTAAACATTACAACAAAGTGAGAACACTTCTTTCGATTTGCTACGATCTTGACAAATTTCTTTCGCTTCTTCCACATTCATACATCATCGTCGAGTCATGCACGCACGTCTGCATCGTCTGTTTCGGGTACTTAAGATTCCAGTATTTCTCCGATTTGATTCGAAAAAGTACGCCTGACCTTTCCACTCACTTTCGATTTGTATACCTCTATCATCAATCTCCTTTCCAAATGATCGAACCAAGTGTTTTTATAACCTAGCCTAATGGCGACGGAAAGATCATAGCAGAAAGGCAGCCTAAATAAAAGAATGTCATTAGTTATTAAATTACACCACATCTACCATTGAATGACAAGGTATGTCCATGTTATGCAAACTCTGAAAAAAGCTCACCCCTGCCGAGCTCTGCTAATAATACAAACCTACAATCATACATACATAAATGCAGGTCAAAAAAAATCCTTTCTTTAGCCAGTCAGGTAAAATACACGATAAAAAGACATAAGCAACTACTAAAATAACCTAGTCAGCGTACGTTACTATTTCCAGCATAAATATGAGAAGCACACGTTTAGGGGTTCGTAGCCAAAATAAACTCGAAACGTATATAAATTCTTCGTGTTTTTACTCGGGGACTATTTACAATACGTGACTGAAATTTCACAGCAACATTGGGATCGGATGGAGACCCCTTGGTCAATCTCAAATAAAATGTTGATATTTGCAGGCCTTGTCGGAGGACTCTCGTTCGTTCTTTAACGATGAATAGAATATAATAGAATTTAAATTTATTTGACACCAAAAATAAACAACGCTGAGAAAAATTCGCTCAGGTTCCAACTAGGGAATGCAATTTAGCCCAGAATTAAAACCAGTTATAACCAATTATTCGCTTTCCCTAGTTCCAACTCAGCATAATACTGTGGACCGCAGTTCTGGCTTTCGGTTGGCACTTTTTGTTGAACCATGCATCGTTACAATAGGGAATATGCATGGATTTTAAAAATCGCATTTCTCATCAAAATATGAAAATACCGTAAAAGAGATCACCAAAACGGAAATTAAAATTAAAATCGGTCAAGAATTACGGAAGTTATAAGCATTTCAAACTTCTAATTAGACAGAGAGATCCGATGTGCACCGTGACGTCATTGTGCACTGCGGCCATATAAACTCCATGTAAAATTCCGTTTTTCTAGAAAGAGATAGGAACAAATCTTTGTTGGCTTATATCTTGGTTATTTTTATAGTTATTCAAAAAATGATTTTTGTGATCTGTTTGTTACATGAATCAGCTTCAATTGAAGCTGTAAAAAAAAAACATGCATATTCCCTATTGTACTATATCTATTGAAATAAAAAAAATATCATTTTTTTCTGCAAAATAAAAACCAAAAAACACCTACATCCCTAATGGTGCGGTTCTATATTCAAAACCGTTGGTATAGTTGTGACGTCTCGTTAAAATTTGACTAATTTTGTAAGTAGCAAATGTCATAACATAACGCTACTGCCTGTAAGGAATATAGGAACCGGGCATAAGTAATACATAATTTTAACATTAATTTAATCTAATTAAGTAATTGGTATCGTCAGCTGAGCATAGCTAAGTAGCTGCTTATTGTTTACCACAAGACCCGGCCCTGCGTCACTTGCATTCATGGGTTTCCCGCAACTCTAGCCACGGCGTCTGCTTGTTAATACTGATGTGCCAAAGGAAACTTTCCAAAATTGCGAAACATTTCATGTAGGAAAATTTCGGAAACTTCTCACAATTTTGTATGGGGATTGAAACTTTCCGTTTCTTAAATCTAAATTTCCTATATTTCTTGTGAAAGTTTCCGGAAATTTCTTGCAACTTTTCCATCTTTTTGGAAACTTTCCGCAACTTGCACATCAGTACTTGTTAAGGTGTACCCAGCCTGCGCATATAATGGTGACAATAGCGTACTAGAACTAAAAAAAATTGTTCATTTGTTAACACTCACGACTTCGTTCCCAGAGTGGGGTAGGCAGAGCTTTAGGATTACCAAGAGCTCTTAAAACTTGTTGTTAATTATGTAACCACATTTTGTACACACAGGCTAAGATGTTTACCAGTTTTACGGTGTTTCACATTTGTATGGAAAAAAATACGCCCTAACTCTTTACATACATACATACCTTCACGCCTGTAATCCCAGAGAGGGGTAGGCAGAGCTACAGAATTACCTACAACTTTAAAAACTTGTTGATAATTCTATATTTCTCTTTCTATGGTAAAAAACGAAAATGTCTAGTTTCAAGGTGAATGGCCAATATTTAGAGGTTGCACAAATTGACCACTTAGGAGGAGCAGATTTTCAATGTAATAAACATGAAATTTTCCCAAAAATAACAAACAATAACTAACTTATCTGTCCACTTATGTCGAACACTAATGATATTGACAATTATCATCATTTTTCCGGCTGTTGCGGCTTTGGAGCGTTGCATAATCATGAAAATTTACTCAAAAACTTGTTAAAGTGTGCAAGCCATATACTCGTATACCAACGAATTGTATTATAATTTTGAAGACTGCTCTTTTAGATAAGTAGGACCAACAATTTGATCAAATTCATTGAAAATTGTAATGTGCCAACAATGAAACACCTAACTAGTATACATTAGTGGCATGTATAATTGTTTCTTTAATATAATAATGCTGCGGGACCATACGCTTACATATTACCGACACGCCTAGCCCAGTGTTCTTTCTAAACGTGTCTAAAACAGGGTGTGGAGCAAAATAAGCAGTTTTCGCTCTGTATTGTATTAAAAACGCATCACGCTGTTGGCTGTAAAAACTCGCTACACAGAGAGCCGCTCGAATTTTTGCTCTCCTGGTATATACGAGTACGCTACGGAGAAAATTCGAGATAAATTATTCGTTCGTACCTTTCAATATTCCTTTCGGAGTTCGGTGCAGTTTTTTTATATCTGCGAGTAGGTAGCAAATGAAATGTGAAAATGTACTTCAGGGCTTCTTCACGCAGGCGACTATCCGGCAGCTTACGTCAATGTACTACATTTTCCAGCGTGAAGATTGATGTTTGTCAAGCAATTTTTTGGGTTCCGTAACTGAAGGGGGAACCTGACGGGAACCTATTAGTATGAGGTATGCCACCGCTGTCCGTCCGTTCATCCGTCCTAACTTTAAACAGCTGTATTTATACCTACTGTAACAGATAGCGATATGTTTTATCCCCGTATAGTTGCCGGGGTAGAATAGTGCCACTCCATGTCTTGCCGTGGATGTCGTAAGAGGCGACTAAGGGAATAAAGGCTTGTAGTACTGTTAGGCGATGGGCTTGCTACCTGTCACTAATATACACTGTTAAACATCTTAGCCTAATTGTGCAAAGTGTGGCTACAGAATTATCAACAAGTTTTAAAAGTTGTTGAAATTCTTTAGCTCTGCCTACCCCACTTGGGGATGAAGGCGTGAGTTTATGTATGTATGTAGGTATTAGTTATTTTAGTTGATTTACTAACATATATAAAACATTAAAGAAAGTGAAATAGTAAATGGATCCCCATACGAGGAACTTATTTTCAATATATTTTAATTTTTGTTATACCTGTCGTAAAAACGGTAGAACAAACAAGCGTCAAATTTGTTTTGGGACAAACGCTGAAGAAAAACAACAACTAAATATAAAAAATGGTCAAGTGTGGAGTTGGGCTCGCTCTGATTCGATTCGAAAAGTTTTGACAGTTTTTTATGTCTATGTATAAGACCGCCTAAAATATTCAAATTCAAATTCAAATCATTTATTCTGTAAGTAGGCCCTGTAGGCACTTTTACAAGTCTGAATCTACCATCTACCAGCGCTTCAAGAGACCATTGTTGAGAAGAAGCGCCGCAAGAAACTCAACAGTAAGCCATTTTTTAAAATAAATAACTTATTACAATACTAAACTTAAGCTATCTAATTTAAATGCCACAGGGATGTACAGGTCCCAGTAGTAATAATAATAAGAAGCGTCAGATTCAAATCAGCGCTGTCATGGCGCTGTCATTTGATTATGACAGCTGCTCATAGAATAGCAAAGTGTTTTAGCGAAGGTTTTAGGAAGTTTAGAGGCCACTCTAGAATCGGGTCCAATATAATTATCGCCGTTCTCTTCCCTCTCGTGTAACTTACATTCTTTATCTCAACTCATTAGCCCGCTATAGCTATAACATTTTGCTCTTCTCATTAGCCGCACCAATTTCCGTGTTTTAGTTTAGTTAAGAGGGAGTTAAACCGTTAGTTTTAACTGTTACTATCAAGCTGTTAGTTTAGCCGGAGTTGCGAGTAATTCGCTGCCGAGTTATCTCGCGAAGTACAAGTTGTTGCAAGGTATAGGATGTAGCGGGAGCGGTTAGCGGATTTGCGAAACCATATACCTACTTACGATTGTGATCTCTGGTTTTTTTTTATATCAGGGGACAATGTCTCACCAATTGATCTAGTCCCAAACTAAGCTCTAGGCTTGTGCTATGGGTACTAGACAACGATATAAATACTTATACAGAGAAATATATACTTAAATACATAGAAAACATCCATGAATCAGAAACAAATAATCACACGAATATCTGCCCTTACCGGGATTTGAACCCAGGACCGCTAGCTTCGTAGGCAGGGTCACTAACAACTAGGCCAGCGCGTCGTCAACTTATTTTATTTACCTCGGGTGTTCATAAGTTTTGAGACGAAATAAAATGTTAATAAAAAAGTATATACTTAATAATAAATATACATTAAGCAATAACTATACGCAATTATTACTCAAAATGGCCGCCTCTATTCTTTATACAAGCTCTTTGACGTTCTGGCCAGTCTTCGATCGCGGCACGAATCTTTTCCAGTCGGCTTTGCTTCGCTTCTCTGATGAGGGCGAGCTTTAGAGAATCCAAGTTAGGGTGGGACTTTTGGCAGGGCCTGTGCTCCAATTCAGTCCACAGAGAATAGTCAAGTGGGTTGAGATCAGGAGTGGAGGATGGCCATTCTGCCGCCGCGATGAAGCCCGGCAAATGTTCCCTTAACCTGGCTTGAGTCGTTTTAGCCGGTGCTGAGTCTTGCTGGAAAATCCATCCAATCTATTGTTGTGAAATAAAGTATTAGACAGAGGTTTCACCACAGGTTCTAAAATGTCTCTTTGATAATTTTTTGCTTTACATTGACGCCTTGTTGACAAAAATGGTGCGAAGTAACACCTTTATACTTAACGCCCCACCATACACGATGGGTACGCGACACATTTCGTGCTGAAGCTGGAGCATCTTTGCTGCTTCTGGCATAAACTTTATTGTTTTGGCGGTTGAGCTTTTTTTCATCGGTGAAGAATATCTTTTTCGGATAGTGTCTCGTAAGCAGCATCGGACATCATTCGCGTCGTAATTTACGAAGGCGATCATTAAAGAAGTGAACTTTGTTCCAATTTAGGCCTATACCTTGAGATTTTTTTTCAGTATTTTGTTTACCGTAACACGCGAAATGTCACTCTGCAGAGCGATTTTATTCTGAGTGCTAAATGAATTTCGGCGAAGTCGCTCGCGGATTATTTTGATGTTCGCAATCATCCTTTCAGACCGCGGGCGACCACTCCTTTGGCGATCTTTCAGAGAATCAGCCTCCTTGTAACGTTTTATGGTGTAATATAAAGTTGCGGCTAATCCCAAAACATTATAAGATACGGAAAATCTCCATTGGTTTATTTCCCGCCCTTTATGTAGCGAAATGACAGTCGCACGTAAATCTTTTGCTCCCGCCATCACCAAATAACATGCAAATAGAAAAGAAACATTCCAAATTCCAAATTGAAAAAATAATTATACAGCTGCCAGTATTATTATGTTTTATTTTTAAAGTTAAGGCGGAAACATACTACCAAAACGTGACACGACGCCACACCACCCGACGCATGTCAGTACTTATCAATTCCATATATTTAATATAGTCAGAAGCGCATACAGGGCGAACGACATGAAGTGTTACCAAATTCACAAAATCGAGCCTGGTGTCAAAGTAAATGCGACTTACTATCGGGAAAATGTTTTGGAAGCTGCGTTGGAGCCTTGGGCACGCAAACATTTCGGTAGTAGACCGTGGACATTACAACAAGACTCGGCCCCGGCTCATAAAGCTCGTGTGAACCAAGAATGGCTGAACAACGCGTGCCACAATTTATTTCGTCCACACAATGTCTTTCGAATTCCCCAAACGCGAACCCGATGGACTTCTATTATCTGGTCCATTGTGGAGAGCATGGTGAGGAGAAGAAAACATGCCAGTATGGATGCATTGAAGAAAGCGATCGTACGTAATTGCCATTGCATACCGCAGGATCACATTCGTGCAGCGCGCAAATCATTTTTCTACTTTCTGAAGGCCATAGACAGCAGAAGGTGGTCATATCGAGTTAAAATAAAGTAATCTTAAAAATTTGATATCTTTTTCTCATTTTTTTCTTAATAATGAATAATTTAAGACAACAAAAAAAAATCGTAGCCTTTTGAATTTGGTAACACTTCATATCGTTCGCCCTGTAGACAACACGCTATGTGACCACACGCCGCAACATCCAACCGATTTGGATCAGCGTGTTGCCGGGAGAGGGGGGAGGACACGCCACCCGACGAATCAGCGGAGTGTGTTTCTAGTTGACACCCGACGCCACGCGTTATTTCGAGAACATTTTTATAGGTTATCATAAAAGAACATATATTTTTTGTTAGTTTTTGTTTAAAAATTGGTTTAAAATGTCGGATGAAGAATTAATAGAATTAGTGAAACGGTATTCAGTGTTATATGATATACACCACGAAGTGAGAGACTACACTACCTACACGATACGTGTTGTAGCATCGCGTGGCGTGTTGCCTATGTGCACGACGAGCGTCGGGTGTCGACACAACACATCGCGTTGCGTTTTGATAGTATGTTTCGACCTTTAAGGTTTATCTCAAAAGTTATGAACACACGAGTAGTATTCGTACTAATATTATAAATATGAAAGTAAAGTTTGTTTATTAAGCTTTCACAGCTAGATTGCTGAACCGATTTTGTTCAAATTTGGTATGGAGATAGCTTTAGCCTCGGAGGTTTTTTTTTGGCGGAAACTTGTCGGTTTCCGAGGGAATAGCGACGACTTCTATGAGAACGGAGTCGTGGGTAACAGGTAATATTTTTATTTTTATTTTTGAATTTTTAGCTTAATAATATATTGAAGATGTAGATAATTTTACTTATTAAAAGTTTGATTCGAGACTCAACTTCTAAACTAAATTTGGCTCACAATGGCAAAGTTTTAGTGCAACCACTTGTTAAAAGTTTGAACGTAACTTCGTTGTTTCGATTCGAGACCGAGGATCTTAAGGCCGAGTTTACACGAACAGTTAGTACTTTATGTCTGTTTATCATGTATATGAATATATATTCATTTGGATTTTTGAATGTACCTATTATTTGTTAACGTGAATATACTTAATGTTTAAATTTGTACACTTGGCTATCCGATGCAGAAATTTTCACAAATCATCAGTAAGTTCACCTTTTTATATTCATTTTTTTGTACCTATAATAAGTGTTAAAATACAATTTCCAAATACGTTCATCCCATCTATAAATGTAAGGGGTTTCTCCTTATTACTCATACCTTGATAGTCTGAAATTAAAATCGCTACCTCCTATAACTTACATATAAACATAAACTTATGAATATGCATTCCATTCTATATGCATAGCGCGTTGCATAATAAACTGCCATTGCAAGCCAACGCTTATTAGGAAATGTTATTGTCAATTTTGGGAGTAGTTTCAGACAACATAGTTTAGTTTAGTTTATTTATTCATCAATGTAATATTACAATATAAATTGCATTACATGTCAAAAAATACGAAATTACGAGTACATTGAGATCGTCAAAACATAAATACTAATAATCAAAAAATACAAGAATAATTAGTAATAATTAATTAACACAACAACAATGAAATATCGAATTATGGTCACTCGTCCGATGTCAATAGGTACATACAATGATTAATAAATTCCAACACAATAATAATAAATTTACATGTCCAGCTTCATATATTCATCCACGGAGTATAATGGATTATCCAATAAAAGGTTTCTTAGCTGATGTTTAAATGCTTCGTCGGATTGTACATTTTTAAGTTGAGCGGGTAGACGCTCGTAGTACGTGGGACCGATGATGCTGTACAAGGTGTTACTCTATGAAGGCTATAAACAACTAAATATTGGGAGAAAATCTCACACAAGTTCTTGATAGCGTTGGTGAAACTGCAAAACCGCGTAAGTAACATTTTAAATACGGAGCAAAATGCACCTTTTTAATAAGACAGTAAGGTTTATTTTGCGGTTGTCTAATGATTGGTATAACAACTTTTGATCTATTTGCCATTGGCCTAATTTCAGTTTGTCTAAAATCACTTGCCATAAACATTCACTTCGCCTTATAATCGTTTAATATAATATTATTTTTCATAAACACTTAAACTATATAATTTCGGTTTGTATAATTTTTGTAGTGCATAATATAAAATTAGTATAATACTCTTATTGCCTAATAATCACTTAGAAAAATAATATTTTTTATATAATCATTGGAAATTAGTAGGCTCCCGCCAGAACTCTCGCTCGAAGGGCCCACCCTACACTCGCATGCGAGACCTTCGCTTCGCGAGCTTCGCTCACTACGCTCCAGCCTTCGCATGCTCGCCCCGCGGGCCCCTCCTCGCGAGCTTCTGGCTCCGCGTTTTGCAAAAACACTCTAGGGGTAGGGCAGACAAGACCACGTGGATAGGGGGTGCCCTGAAGTCGGTTTTCGATCAAATTATCAGTATAATCATTTAGATTAAATATAAGTTATACTAAACGATAGTTAGGTAACTTAATCATTAGGTATAAGAATACTAGACTATACAAAAATGGTGCAAAACGTCTATTAGAGTTAACGTGATTCGATCAACAAATCATTATAATAATAATAATGCTAAATGCCCCCCGCACGCGTCGCTGCGCCGCACCGTGCTACCCCCTAATTACGTCTGCGCTCCTGGTACTTTATTTAAACATGCAAACTCTTTGGTTGGATGCACGGCTTAGTATATAAAAAAAAAGTAATGTAAAACACAATAGTGCGAATATGAAAACTTTCCGCACTATATGCAGCTACGAAAAATACCACTTTTGGAGCAACTGTATTTAAAAAATGACTTTTCATCTCTCCTGTTTGGAAAGTTTAATTTGAATGGGTAGATAGCCGGGTGGAAAATTGCGTTTTCCCCTCTAGGGTGGAAAGTATTTTTTTTTTAATAGTTACGATTGGCCATGGAGTCTAAGATAATTAAGCTACGTCATATTAAAATCATTCATATATCTAAACTCGACTATACGTTAAACGACGTATTTATAACGATCTATAGGTTCATATTAAAATCATTTTACGACTGGTCTCTTTTTTTCGCAATTGCAAAAAAATCAACATTTAAAATTATTCCTCTTATATTCTGCTGCCCGCCATAATGCCATGATAGCATAGCATGACAATTTTTTTTACACGGTACGGCATGGCCATCTTGAAAATACACATACTGCCAACATTAGAAAAAATAATCGAGTTGGTCACGACCAAGGAGCAATACAACACAACACAACACTGAGGATACAACACAGAGGTTGAACGCCGAACATCCGTTCGAAACAAGAAATTTGACATTTATTACGTCACGAATATATTCCATCTCTTTCTTTAATTAGGGTAAGAATGAGGTGGAAGTCATTTGTGAAATATGAAAGAAAGAGATGGAATATTTAAATACGTAATAAAGGTAAAGCTTTTTCGTTCGGCGCGGCGTTCAACCTCCTTGCTGGCTCCTTGGTCGTGACTCGTGACCTCGATTAAACTTTTCTAATGTTGGCAGTATGAGTATTTTAACTTTTTTCTGAATATAGAAAAAAAAGTTTGCAATAGAAAAAGCGGGAAACAAGATTAAATATAATTTTCCTCACAGTCGAAATGAAAAGTAGAGTGTCTAACTCGGGTGAAATTGCCCATTTCCCCTCGAACTATTGGCGCTCTCACTTCGTTCGAGCGCCAGAAATATCTCGGGTGAAATGGGTCACTTTCCACCCTTGGTTATCAATCTACTATTCAACATCATACTGTCAGAACAGAATAGGTTTATTTAGGCATTGGTCCCGTCGCCGACGATGAGCGAGAAGCGAGTAAGCCAGCGATCAACTATTAATATTTGTGTCTCTTTTATTGACACGGGATCTACATTTTTTTGTTTCGACAATGTAGTGGAGAGAGTTCTCGCCGGCAGAGTTAACAGCCAGCGATGAACTATGAATATATGTGTCTCTTTTACAAACACAGGATCTATATCTTTTGTTCGTGTCATGGGCGTGAGTCTTCGATGCCGGTTACAATTTTATTTAGGTAATAAACAGAGCCTAAAATCTGTGCCAGAGGCCAGAGGCATCCTTTTTAAATCTCCAAAAACCATTATTTGCTATTTCATACAAAATGAAACAAGGAATATTCGGAAAAATATAATTCGGAATTTTAACGTGTTCCCATAATTTAATGATTGTCTGCCAATAAATGGGATATTCGCAAGGATATCTTGGATACCATTTTGAAACTTGATAAGTCAGATAAATAAAAAAATCAAAGTGCACACAAAATTATCAAGTGACTCCGACTTAGCACTGTAATTCTGAAAGTACTTACGTACATACATAAACTCACGCCTTCATTCCCAGAGTGGGGTAGGCAGAGCTACAGAATTACCAACAACTTTTTAAACTTGTTGATAATTCTGTTCCACATTTTGCACAAGTAGGCTAAGATGTTTCCCAGTGTATTAGTGACAGGTTGCAAGCCCATCGCCGAACAGTACTACAAGCCTTTATTCCCTTAGTCGCCTCTTACGATATCCACGGGAAGACATGGAGTGGCACTATTCTAACCCGGCAACCACCAGGCGGAAAGTACTTTTTGTATACAATTGTATGGAAATAACAACGAGTGCCTAAATACTTATGAGCAGCAACGTACATACAAGTACATACGCAGGAGATAGGCTAAAGTGACTCGGCTAAAGCTTTTACTGCAGCCCGTTAAAACGTCAGTTAACCCGGACAGTTACCCGTAGGAATTTAATATTTACCTGCATTACGCACAACCTAAACTAAAACAGCGTATGTACTCTTAACTGCTAAAGAAGATCCTGCTTTATTCAGTTAATATAAGGTTGCAGTTAGAAGAAGAGTTTTTGAAAATATAAGGTTTTAGTTACGGGATGCAGTCGAGGCGTCCGGATGCGAACTAATTTAATGAGATCACATTCCCTATGTTTATGTTTTTAATATTAAAAATAAAATCTTAAGATTTGTAGATGCTCAGTTTTAAGAGTAGGTATATTTAGTAACATATATCTTCTTCTCTAATATATAAAATTCTCGTGACACGGTTAGTGATGGGCGATTTCTGAAACATTACAAAACATTCCTTGACTGCGTAAGTTACAGCTTCTGAAAGTTACATAATTAGATGGATATGATTCTGACACATGTAAATTTCATGAAAAGTTTCCGTTACATTACAAAACTTTAGTAATTTTCAGAAATTAAATGATTTCACTTTAGTAACCTTCAGAACATTGCATGAAATTTTAGGTGAAAGTTTCAATTTTGAAACTTACAAGCCGCCCATCACTAGTCACGGTTGTAATTAAACTCCTCCGAAATGGCTCGACCGATTTTCGTGAAATTTTGTATGCATATCGGTTAGGTCTGCGAATCGGACAACATATATTTTTCATCCCCCTTAATGTTAAGGGTGGTCTTTTAAATAATATACATGGCAAAACAACGTTTGCCGGGTCAGCTAGTATATTGTATAAGCTTTTTATTAACTGGCAATGTTTGTATGTCAGTCAAGTCAATTTTGAACCTGCCTGCGTCGCTATTGTCTAACGCACTCGCAACGCAATCGGTTTCAAAGCGGAACCGTTACAAGTCTTCGATTTTCAAAATGAAAATGATTGCGATTGCTAGTGCGTTAGCCAAAAGCCCCTCCTCCTCTTATCTAGTAAAAAAATATTATTTCCGGGGAAATTGCAACTTAATGAAAGTTTGGGTTTACATTCATGTTGCATAAAATTGGTTGTCATAATTTCGTTTCGCATAGCAACCCTTGGCAGAATCATCATTTCGCATAATTACTTTTGGCATCAGCACAGTCATTTGGCACAATTGTCTTTGGCAGAATAGTACATTGGCATAACGTTGATTAGAATAATAGTCCCATGGTAGAATAATTGTTACGCCGAATTTTGAATGGCATACTATGTAGTTGGCATAAAGTTATAAAGCAGAATAAATCTATATTATGCAAGATGAAGGGAACCCCTTATTTATCCCACTGCTCCAATTTCAATGCGGTCATGGCGCTTCGCCGGCCGCTACCGCGGCACGCTCGCTACGCTCGCTCGGCTCGCGCGCTGTTATTGTAGAACTTCTAACCTAACCCAACCTATTTTACTGGTAGCAGTTCGTTAAAGTCTAATTCTATGGAACTTGCTAACTATGTAAACAAACCGCCATATTGAATTGTCTCTGAATGATGAATTTACTAGTGATGGGCAATACTCCTTTACTTATGTCAAACCATATCAAATAATAAAATACCGAAAGTAAAAAACAAGTAGTTACTTATTTCTAATTTGTTTAATCATGATCTGAAGACAAATCAGTACTTGAAGATGATATATCACCAGTATTTATTACAAAAGGTGCCGTTATATCATCTGTGAGTGTGATCAGCGTGAGTTAGGTGATGTGTAGGGGCCTTAATTATATCGCCAACTTTAGCCACAACACTACCCATCATAGACAATTGTAGAATTTAAAAGAAACAAAAACGTCATTCCATCAGGTCCTAATAACCTAACTTCTGAAACCATTTAAACTTTTAATGAAATATCCAAGATAGAGTTATATATTTGGTGATTTTGTATTTTACAGTAACGACCGTTTCAATAGTTTATGGTTTCAATGGTGTTTGATGAGGTGGTATGAAAATTCAAGGAGAAACAGTGACAAAACAAAGTTAAGTCTTTTGTTTACATAGTTAGCAAGTTCCATAGAAATATACTATACTAATTATTATGCTATGGTACAATTATGCCATAATAAATTCGGCGGAAGGTATCCACACCTTCAAAATTCTGCCAAATGATTGTTATACGTTATGACAGTTATGCTAAGTATACTATTATGCTAAAGTATCATTCGGCTAAAAATTTTTCTGCGATAACTGTTATGCGAAATGTATTTCGGACAATCGATATTATGCCAGATGAAGGGAACCCGAAAGTTTGCATTACACATACATTGTCTGAACTGTCCTAATTATAAATACGCGCATTACTATGTTTTCGATTGTTAATACCACCACTATAATTATTTATCTAAAGATGTACCGTGCACCTATTGCACGTACTTACTCGACCACCGTCATTGGTCGAATAATCTCTTCACTGCGGCGCATACACTACAATTACCATGTTAATATAAGCTTTGACAGATCCACTTACGTTTGTTGTTTAATCAAAGAGCATCACCTAAACCGCACCTTTGACCAACAGATTACCTGCAGTGCCATAATATCTGTCAGGCAAAACTATACTTTATGACTGCCGGCAATATTCAAACAGCTAGCCTTAAAATTGTCACCACACATTATCAGTTTTTCAACAACATTTCAAGATTTACTTGTGCGAGGACCTTGTGCAGGGTCCGTCCGGGTCGGTACCACCATCATATCCATTAACCTACCGCTAAGCAGCAGTATTTGCATTGTTGTGTTCCGGTTTGGGGATAAGACAGCCGGTGAAATGACTAGCATAGAGGCATTCCATCTTAGTCCTCAGGGTTGGCAGTGCATTTGCAGTCTTGTGAATGCGAATGTCTATGGGTCACAGTTTCCACATAGCATCAGGTGGTCTGTGTGCTCGTTTGCCTTCCTATGCCATAAAAAAAAAAGATTGCTTGATCGCTAAGTGACGACGGTCATAACGTTGTCTGCTGGCAATCCTTAAATTTATAGCGAATTGGGCCGGTGAGGCGTCGGACTTAACAATGATGCCAATCCTCAGCCATAAACCAAGGCCACACTAAAATGCAAGGATCGCGGGAACGCGGTGGATGCGAAAAGCACAAGACTGGTCTCCGGAACCTCGTTGGTCACATTAAGTTTTTGGATTAACTTGTATCGTAATGGTAAAAAAAATACTTTAAAACATTATTTTGTTAGAGAAATAATGTTATTAAGTGCTTTTTTAAATTTATTTCGGTATTGTGTTTATAAAGTATGCCAATATAAATTCGTTTTGAAGTTTATAATTCGAACTTTACGATATGAGAGTAGATAAAGATATATTCGAGCTCTAATGGCTATAGTTAGCCAAGAGTAATACCATTATAATAATTTTCATATCTTTGTGTACCTGAGAGTCCTGTGACAGATGTAAATCAGGAAATTTAGTGACGCTACTAATTAAAATCGCATTAAAAAAATCGATTATAATAAGGTTTATAATGGAAATGTACCTACTCGATTTAGTATTCTATTATAAATGAGTTTACTATAAAATAAGGTATCACAAATCGTCTAACATCACGCTAGGACAATTATCATCGTATGGTTAATTCTAGATAGGTGTTATCATGTGGTGAAATAAAACGAAATGACATTTAATTATTAAAATCGTATCGGCGGATCGATTTGGTCGAAGCGAAGAACGAGGTTATTGTCAAACGCTATTACCGATCCGGTTCGTATATAGTAAGTAGTTTCATTATGAAACCGACTTCACAAAAACGATTAGGTTCTCAACTCGTTAGGGTTTTTTTATGTACATTCCCCGATTACCTATTACCGATTACCTACTGAAAGAGTCTTTGAAAAACTTTCTTATACGAACAGCTTCTAATTTCAAAATGCTATATTGACTGATTTTGGAATGTGTCCGTTTTGTATTCAATGAACGAGTTGGTCCCATTGTAAACGGGTCAGAATCTGACGATGGGTGCTTGAAGAAATCAAGGGAACTCTTCCAATATTATAGGCACATCTATAGCGATTTGGGTATTTTTGGCGTCCCACCATATTTTTAATCAAAAAACGACTTCAGTTGGACTGACTCATTACCATTTTAAATGAAGTTACTTTGGCGTTTTTCGAGGCGGGTTTTTGTTTCTTAAACTTTCATTTTATTAGTTCCTTTAAATATGAGCATAGTTTTTCGTAATTTGTTTGTAAAAAAATGTTTTTTTGAAACGAATTGATTATAAATACGTTTTTTTTTTAATTATTCGCCGGTTCATTTGATTAGAACAACGTTTGCGTGAAATATTAAATTTCAATCTGTTACAGGCACAATAAGATTTTAACTCAATAATAATTTAAAAAAAAACTCACTGCGGCTCATGTTCCGTGAGCAACTCCTCGAAGTGTATCCGCAGCGTGTGCGCCGGCGGCGCGCGCAACTCGCTCACGCACTGGACGTCGTCGGGGTACGCGCGGGGGAAGCCGGGGGAGGAGACCACGGCGTGCGGCCGCAAGGGGGACAGCACGATCGTCTCGTTGCACTGGACGGACGACGAGGAGTATGGGTCTGGAAAGAGATAAAATATTAACCTACTTATTCATAAATGTATAATAATTAGACCTAGACATTTTCCTAGCACGAACGATGTGTTGTTAGTGCTTGACACAATAAAAAGATCGACAATCCTGTTATCGATAAAGTACCACTTATAAGTACCAACTTAAAGTACCAAAATATAAAAAAATCTACGTTAAGAGTAACAAATAACGTCGTGCTAGGAAAATCTCTAGGTCTAATAATAATCTTATTTTAGGTATTGAAGATGATTGAAAACTGACGCTTACTAAACAATGCTTATAAAACAATGTTTCACCGAGTTGAATACAGGAGTTGTTTTTAATGGAAGTCGTTAAGATACCTTTAAAAAGTGTATAGATAGTATAAGGTGTATATGTGATATGTGTGTAGATAAAATATTGTACGTGACTCTGCGAAGGTGGCATTATAACACTCGTGTGATGTTATAATGCAATCGTTATGACACTGCATAAAATGAAGTTGATTTAACTTATCGCTCAATATAGAAAGCACTGAAGAGATAGAATAAGAACCTACTTTTTGAGCTGATTAAATGGCCCGACCAATTATCATCAAACCTGGCTAAGAACCACTTCATTCATCATTCATAAAAATAACGATCGACAAACGACAAAGAAACACTACGTTAATCTAATAACACCTCTGTCCGCAGCGAGTCGACAATGTTTCCAACAAACAAAATAAACAAGTCCTTTTCGAATTCCCAACCGCCGAATAGTAGTTTCGTTTGTTGCACTAAAACGATTCGAATAAAACAAAGATGACGCGGAATTTGAATAAAGTTTGCAACGAATGCAATAAAATGGATCCAGCAGACCGCGCCGGTGCTTGCCAAACAAAATTGTGTATCCATTGTAGATATTTTTAACTGACTAGACAGTTGCTCGTCTATTATTTGATGTCTAAAGCTTGGGTGTCTATCATTTTATCGAAATTCCTGTCATCGAATTTCATATCGCCGAAAACTATTCCACGATTATCATTTCATTTTTTTTTCTAATCACATAATTATCAATTCATTGCTTATCGAGTCATAGATCAACTATTCATCGTAAATAATTTCGAATTTGTCTCAAGTCGTAGCTTAACTATTCATCGAATTTACCTTTCATAGAATAATTAGTTGGTCGATGTATTAATTCATCGAAACATGATTCACAGATGGTACGTTCCATATATTATTATTGAAACAAATCAAGTCGGTTCGGTCGGTGCTGTTTTGGTCGCAGTTAAACCTGACACTCCTCCTCGCTGCGCTCGTCGTCGTACCTAACTTTTTAGTTTTATAATACATAATACGTCGCAGATGCGAAATAGGGCGTTAAAATGTACTGTTGTTGAAACGTATTATCAAATATAGTAACACAGGTGAAACAATTTTCTATGTAATAAGAATTTTGAGTACTGAAACTTACGTTAGACCAAAATTATAGTAAAAGCCATTCGATGAACGACTATATCGTTGAACAAATAAAATAATGAAGTAGAATTCGATAAATTGATTCTTCCGTAAAAGGCAATCCGAGGAAACGTATGAGCGATTTAACGGAGTTCGATAAATGATTCTTATGTTGTTAATACAATTCTGCGAATAGTGTTATGGGAAACGATAATCGATGAAATGATTTTCGATAAAATTATGGATTACCCTAAAGCTTACTATAAAGTCGAGGACTATCTAACAGATAAAAATGCTTTGCCTAAACTAAACACCTAAATAACGTAATAATAACTTAGTCATAAAAAATATGTAAACATTGTATATTGTCTAGGGGACACGGTTTCTGTAGGAGAATGTATCGAAACTTTTATGCAGATTGTCTTGCACCGTCACATGTAAGTATAACTTGTATAATTTCAATTTTTTTTGTTACTGTTACTTATTAGTTTTGACACATTTTCATGCTCAACTACGCATGAATATATAAATTTTTGGTTTTATGTGAGATTCATTGTTGTATATAATGCTAGGTTAAGTTTATTATTGTAAAGTATCATTAGCAATATAAAAAAACGACTGACTGTTGAGTTTCTTGCGGCGCCGGCGTTTCTTCTCAGCAGTGATATCTTGCGAAGCGCTGGTAGATTTTTGACTTCTAAAAGTGCCTGTGCGGCCTACTTACTGCATAAACATCTTTTATCTTTTATCTTTATTCTAGGCGGTAAAATACGTACCTATTTGAACTATTAGTTATTGTAATTGTTTTAGACTCGGCCACCATTAATTTCAAGTTTTTATTTTTTATTTTTTTTTATTTATTTAATATAATAAAGATTACAGTAGCATATTCTAATATTACTCGCCAAACTGTTACGTTTATCGGCGAGACGCGCTCAGTTTTACAGTACTTAACTTATCCTTATATCTAATCGGCTGCTAAATTATGTTTAGTTATACATAAATAGACACAACGGCGTTCACAAGTGGGTATGTAGGTGTTCGCTTCCCGACGACCGCAAGCGTCAGCTGTTTTTGTAATACCTATACATAATATTGTCCTTTTTATTTTATTGACGCTGGCTAGTTATAGAGAAGTAAATCCTTTAGTTTTGATTTTAACAATGATTTGTTTATTTTAGTCTCTTGTCTAAATATGTCATATTTATAAAAAAAATTAGGCACTAAATATTTTGATGTCCTTTTACCATAGTGGTTTTGCGCTCCCGGTTGTATTAATTTTCTCTGGGTAACACTTCTAGTACTAATTTTGCTATTCTTGCTAAATAAGCAAGCTCGAGGTTTCTCTGCGTGATAGAATCAGAAATGATGATATCCGCAGTAGAACTAAGGTTACCAACATAGCCCGAAGAATAGCTAAACTGAAGTGGCAGTGTGGCCGATGAGGCCAGAAGGTTCTTGAGTGGCGTCCGCAGACCGGGAGACGAGCAGTAGGTAGGCCTCCAACAAGATGGAGTGACGATCTTGTAAGGATCGCGGGAACGCGGTGGATGCGAAAAGCACAAGACCGGTCTTGTGCTTTTCGGGCGAAGCCTTGGGGGAGGCCTATGTCCAGCAGTGGACGTCTTTCGGCTGACATGATGAAATAAGAGCTATCAAAACGTTGGCATTACAACAGGTCAAAAATGATATGGTTTTTAACGTGTCAATAGAGGCCCTGACTGTTATTTTTTGGATAACTGTTGTTTGGTGACGATGACCTAAAGTACGGCCGATGAGACGAGATAAATAATGTAAACAGACTGATCGTTATTGAGTTATGTTGCGTAAGCGAGCCATTATATTATGTCCTTATTTCTCGTACGCAATAATATCTTTAGTTGGTCGATGACGGCTGTCGTTGCGTGATTCGTGGTTCAGGAAAGCTGTCATTACAGAAGTTGCCCTCGTCAAGTTGCCAGAAGGGCCGCCATTTTGTGACGTTCTTTCCTGTTTGTATTGCGTTCGAAGTGACACGATTTCAAATAAAACGTTTTGCACTCCCTGAAAGCTTGTTTACATTCCTTATCTAAACACATATTATAAGTCCTCTATTATGCATTCAAAACCCGTAAGAAATGACCAGCATTATTAAAACCAATTTTACTATGAGAACTTTCTTGTCTGTGGTAAAATCTGTAGTGTAATGTTATTACAGTATTGATTTTTTTAACTTTATGAGTTTAAATTTGGAACAGCTGTCAAAACTCAAGAGAGTCTCTATTCTAGTATTCTTAGATATTAAAACAGTCATCGACTCGAAACGTCAATTCAGCATGTTTTTTTAATGTTAATAGCACGGCATTTGATATTAAGTGACTTGAGAATTGGGACTTTATTCGTTAGTCTATGATTTAATAAAAACATTCGTGTTGACGGAGAATTGAATTGCCGTCATTATTGTTGTCATTTGTTTGTTGGTTTTTTACTGTTACGAGAGTAGGATAATTCTAAACTTATGATATTTGTGTAGATAAAGTATTGTATGCAACTTTACATAGTTAGGCCTTAAAACACTCGTGTGATCCTATTATGAAACGAGCGTTAGCAAGTAACAACACTCTTATTTTAGGGTTTCTCATTATGCATTAATTGCATAAACTACTATTATCTCGTCTCGATGACATTACTTTATTACTTTAGTTAGTAGCTAATATACGACTCTTCGTGATAGAAAAATACACTAGACTAAGATCATATTGTGTAATATGTAAAATTTTGAAATCCTGCAAAAAAATTAACTGCTTAATATCAGCAACACATAAAATAATGTCTGGTATCCCTGGTCTACTAGGTGAGCTAATGTCGGTTAAATTACGCAACCATCGGAAAATGCTAAAAGTTTGAATTAAACAGTCCGATCCAATGATACGAGTAATTGGCACCATTTATAGCATTAAAAAAGAAAAACTAATTCAAAATTAATATAGTCACAAGTACTATTATAAAAAAAAAAAACAATTTTGAGATTTTCCCAAAAGTCAACATGGGGGTTATTATGACATGTCTGTACAATTCATTTTACGGCGAGCGTAAAGGACAG
This sequence comes from Acleris emargana, assembly GCA_927399475.2. Classification (NCBI taxonomy): domain Eukaryota; kingdom Metazoa; phylum Arthropoda; class Insecta; order Lepidoptera; family Tortricidae; genus Acleris; species Acleris emargana. Next base: position 2,534,524 of record OV656846.1, read on the forward strand.
AGCTATATGAGTTATATAGCTCTGTCCTTTTCTCTCACGGTAAACTGAACTGCAAAGTTAAAAAAAAGAGAAAGTTCACCACTTTTGTACTCAAATTTGTAGTTGCCACGAGATTAAATCTGCCGTCCTTAGCAATTAAGCAGTATCCCAAAATAAAAAACCAAAGCAGTTTTAGTTCTCTTTTCTTAGTAATAAGGTTGATATTGCTACAGGAGCTTTATCTGACTTACTGCGTATTAGCTTAGGAGGGCAGAAATATATAATAGTCTATCCCAAACAATAATTTCAATAGATATTATACAAATAATAGTTAAGCTCACACCGACTTTTCCGCTTGGGAAATACGCACGAAACATTCCTAAGAGCAACAAAACAGTTTACTTGTGGAGGACCTTGTGCAGGGTCCGTCCGAGTTGGTACCACCATCTTATCCATTAATCTACCGCCAAGCAGCAGTGTTCGCATTGTTGTGTTCCGGTTTGGGGATAAGATAGCCGGTGAAATGACTAGCATAGAGGCAGTCCATCTTAGTCCTCAGGGTTGGCAACGCATTTGCAGTCTTGTGAATGCTAATGTCTATGGGTCACAGTTTCCACTTACCATCAGGTGGTCTGTGTGCTCGTTTGCCTTCCCATGCAATAAAAAAAAACAGTCAAATACAAAGCTCGGCGATTTCATACAAAATTGACACAATTCATGGTCCGCTTCCAGTTCCCGGCACTGAAAGTATTCTAGTATATTTACCAATAAATAGCAGCGTTTTTTCTCCGCGTGTCATAAGGGATAAGGAAACAGGTCATTCGGAAAAACGTTGGTTGAGACGTATGTTAGAAATGTCTACGCTTTTACCGGTTTTTTATGAGCGTTTACAGGGAAATATTGAGGGGTATGCCGGAATTGGAAATGACAAAGGAAATCACTGACATTTCCCATTTGAATTTCCGGAATATCGACTTGGGTTTGCTTTGAGAATAGCAAAATATTTAATATTGTTAACTGTAGAAGAACCAGGTAAATACATCGCAAATATTTTACACAACCAATGACCTTTATACAAGTCTTGGTGTTAAATAAGGTTTTTTATTGAGACGATTCGATTGACAGATCAAGTGTTGCCAGATATGTAAGAAATTTATTATTGTTGAGGAAATGTCTACTTACACTTACACACATAATTATTAAATTTATTAGAAAGAACCCTAATCTATTTGACCGATCAAGAGATAAACACCTTAATCCGCATAACTTAAGACAAAGGAACAAGCTTTTAAGCACATTTAGTAACATGAAAATGGTTAGTTCAGGGCCTCATCACATGGCGGTAAAAATATACAATAGAATACCACCGACCATTAGACTAATGGAAGAAGACAAAATATTTTATAAAAAGTTAAAGGATTTTCTAATAGCTTTTACACGTTGCATGAATTTTTAGATTTTAAGTATTAGTTATAAGTACATAGCTTAAGTTTGTGTAAATTAATAAACTTGTAAATTGCTGAGCCCTTAAAGGGTTTATGTTGGACTATTCTAATAATTGTAACACCAATGTAACACATAAATGCAATAAACTTTTTTTGACGAACAGGCGGCGCCACCGTCGTACAAGTTAAAGTTAGCTCCGTATATTAAATTGCTTTTAAAATAAGAAATCGAACTAATATCGTAGTGACAAGTGTTATTGTGTTCGTCTATTAACAATTATTGAGTGAGATTGTTAGTGACCTCTAAATGAGAACATAAAAGATAATATTACTTTAAACAAGTGAAAGAAACATTTTATAAAGTACAGACATAATAATTAGTGCAAAAGTGAAACTAGACCAAAAAGAAAAAACCCATTGGATACTATGTGGTGTGGACAATATTAAGTCTAAAAAATATTTAGTGACTATTTTTGGTTTTCATTAAAGCAAATGTGGGTACTTATCGTATTAAAAAAGTGAATTGTAACGGTGTAAAAATAACAGCAATATCTTTGCAAAATTCGGCGACACTACTAGAACATATTTGGTCTAGTGGTATAATACGGCGTAAGGTTAATGTGTCTCCAGTGAACGTAGTTCGAATCCGACTCAGGACCGGATGACTTTTTGACTTTTTGTTTTTTCATTTTATTTTACTACACTATATTTTTTATTACACTGTTCTGAACATCTAACAGGCATCTCTCAAATCTAAACTACCTTACGGCAATTTAGTTCTAATCTAAACTATGGATCCAAAAAAAGATCAACTAAGAAAAACGCTTTTGAGACCAAGGAAGAAAGTCTTAGATAATAATCAGACTGCTCAAAGTGACGAAGAAGGATTACATGATCACCTAAAATGTTTGAAAAAAATCTCAGAAAGTGATAAAACTATACACAAATTAAAGAATGACATACTATCCTTAAAAGAGCAAATTAAAAACCATAATCAAAATAAACAGGAACTTATAAGCATGGAGGAAATAATGAATGAAAATAAACTGCTAAAGCAACTTTTGCGAGAAACAGAGGAGGAATGCCTGAACCTAAAGAAAATCCCTACTGAAAATGACACCAATATAGGAAATCTAGAACACGATAGTATGGAAATTCTTACACCCCTCGAAAACAAAATAGAGAAACGAGAAAAGGAAAACCTTTCTCTTGCTATGAGAATAGAGGCATTGGAACATGAAAATAAACAACTATGTGTTCTGATGAATTCGAATGAACACGATATATCCAAATCGAGTATAAGGGAGAATGACTCTAAATTAGAAAATATTGCGAAAGAAGTCAAGGATTACAAAAAGAAAATGAAAAAACTATCACAAAGACTAACCAAGATGACTCGTGACTATAGCATTTTGGATAAAAAATATAAAATTTTACAAACTAAAGAAATAACTCTTAGTAAATTACAAAAGACAGCCCATCAACTGCAGAAAAACTCACAGGATCTCAATAACTTGCTTAAAACAAAAAATTACCCAATTTCTACAAAGGAAACCCAGTTTGTTCAACCTGGAACCATTGAACCAGCTCAAGAAAAAACAATCGCACCGGCGGCAACTACTACAAAACCCAATCAAACAGCCCATCAACTACACAGGAACTCACAGAATTTCAATAACTTTATCCAGTCAAAAAGAACCACAAACAAAACCCAATTAATCAAACCTGGAGCCAATAGACCAGCCAACGATGAATCTGACGTACCGGAGGCGGCTGCTACAAAACCTAATCTCCTGCTTCTCTCTGATTTCCATGGCACAGAAATTATATCGATGTTATCTAGAATACGCCGAAAAGATTACAGCTTCACTTCCGATATAATAAACATGGGAACGACGGATCGTGTCTTGCAAAACGTCGCTGAAAAAACCAAGCTATTCACTAAGAAAGACTGTGTGGTAATAATGTGCGGTGGAAGTGATTTTCAAGTTCATTCTGCGTATAAATCGGCCGATCAAATTGAAGAGGCTGTTAGAACCTTAACACATTGTAATGTTATAGTTTGTAATGTACCTGGTAGTGTTAATCAAAATTCTATGGACTTCAACTTCTTCATCAATAAAGTGAATGTTGAACTACACAAAAGAATGAAACACTATAATCATGTACATGTTCATGATATTGACAGCAACATCATTTCTAACGACTACCGACATGATGGGTACAAAATAAATATAAAGGGTAAATACAAAATTGCAACTGCAATTAACGTTAAAGTAAAACTAATTAATGAAATGCACTATAACAGTCGTACTTTTTTATAGATAAGTCTTTTAGTAAAGAAACTCTAACTTATCCTGATACCTTAATTTTGATGCATCTTAATATCAATAGACTCAGGAATAAACTGTTAAACCTTGAAGCTTTAATAGAGCTGGAACTTCAAAACAAGCCTAATGTTATAATGATTAGTGAAACTTGGTTAGAACCTCAACAATCCGATACTATAAATCTGCCTGGTTACATGTTGGCAACACAGTCAGCCCGGATAATCACAAGAGGTGGTGGCACTGCCATTTTTGTGACTAATGATCTAGCGGATAATTTTAATATAATAAATGTTTCACCATATTACTATGAGAAAATATTTGAAATAAGTGCTTTGAATTTAAAACTGGAAAACTCCCTGAACATACATATTTTGGTACTGTATAGATGCCCTAGCTCTAATTTTAATAAGTTTTTGAAGCAATTAGACTTATACTTGCGTGACTTAAAAACCAAAAATATAATAATTGCGGGTGATTTTAATATAAATATAGTGGATTTCAATGATTACAGGACCAAGACTTTTTTGCAACTATTACTAGAACACAATATCAAACCCACAATATTTCAATCTACGCGTATTACTGACTCCTCCTCTACCACTTTGGACAATATTTTAACAAATATTGAGGGGATTAGCAAGGCTTTTGTTGTGCCCTGTAGTTTTTCTGACCATGACGCCCAAATTATTATACTACCAATTTCATGTATTCAAAAGAAAGACAAGGTTAAATTTATATATAAAAGAATCTTTGGTCAAAAGGCTACTGACAATTTTCGCAGTGATATATTAAAGGTTAATTGGGACATCGTGTTCCTAAACAGTGATTGTAATAGTAAGTTAACATTATTTTATAACATCGTAAATAACTTAATATCTAAATATTTTCCATTAAAAAAGGTGTTTTTGAAAACAAATACGAAATGTTGGCTGACTAAAGGAATTAAACGATCTAGTTTTATTAAAAGAAAATTACATCTTAGATATAGAGAAACCAATGATGAAGAATTCAAGTCTTATTTTAGACGATATAAAAATACGTTTAAAACAACTCTCGTAGTCGCCAAAAACATTCACATCCGTAAGTTGATTTCAAAAGCAAAAAACAAATCACGGGCAATTTGGGATATTATTAACGTCAACTCCGGCAAAGGGGACAAAGCAAATAAAACGAACAAGGTAAAAAGTCTAAAAATTGGTGATATGTTGGTTCAGGATGGAAAAACGATGGCTAATGCCTTTAATAATTTCTTTGTTAGCGTAGGTAAACCTGATTCTAGTGCCTATCGGAATGGTTTCCAAAATATACTCAAAAACATCAGTAAGAATTCGTCATCAATATTTCTTACCCCAATTATTGAACCGGAACTTATTAAAATCACAAAAAATCTTAAAAATAGTAAATCGCGAGGACCCGATGAGATAAGCACAGATTTTTTAAAACAAAATATTGATCTTCTATGTGTCCCTATATGTACTATATTTAATGATAGTCTACTAGAGGGAACGTTTCCAAATTTACTTAAAAAGGCTAAGGTAGTTGCTGTTCACAAGAAAGGTAGTAAAAGTGAAATAAACAATTATCGTCCCACATCGTTAATCTCGATCTTATCGAAAATGTTTGAAAAGTGCTTATACACTAGACTGGTATCCCATTTTGATAACAATAGTATATTATCTACGCACCAACACGGTTTTAGGAGTAACAAAAACACTACTTCTGCGGTGATACGCTTAGTAACGGAAGTCATGCAGTCCCTTAACGATAGTTATCAGTGCGGAGGAGTATTTTGTGACTTAACTAAGGCATTTGACTGTGTTAATCATGGAATGCTTCTCGCCAAATTGGAACATTATGGAGTTCGTGGCACGGTCTTGAGCCTAATGAAGTCATATCTGAGTGGGCGGACTCAGTACGTGGAAGTCAGGGACCCGGATAGTGGTGCCCTGGTCCAGTCAAGCGAGGAGGTTGTAAGATACGGGGTGCCACAGGGATCCGTGCTGGGGCCCTTATTATTTATAATTTTTATTAACGACCTGCCTCACTATCTTAAATGTGGAACCCCCTACCTTTACGCTGACGACACCAGTATTATCATAAGTAGCACAACCTCAGAGGAACTTGATATTAAGATGCAACAATGTTGGGCTGAATTATCTGAGTGGTTTATTTCAAATGGTCTAAGGGTCAATTGCGCCAAAAGTTTTTACATGATATTTCGCCGTGGTCCTAACAGCGCCGACCCTGTCTGCAATATACCTATAACTAAAGCTAATAATGTGCGTTTCCTAGGTGTTGAGCTGGATCCGTATCTAAGATGGCATACTCACATCGACACTGTTAATAAAAAGCTTGCTAGTGCATGCTATGCTTTAAAGAATCTTGCTAGTACTGTCAATAAAGCTATTTTAAAATCAGTTTATTTTGCCTATTTCGAAAGTATAGTTCGATACTGTATTGAAGTGTGGGGTAATGGCACTGCAATAGATTCGGTACTATTAAAACAAAAAAAGGCTTTACGTATTTTGGCAGGATGCTCTTATGTACCTGATACACATAGAAATATGTTTAAAGAGAACAAAATCCTAACAGTTGTTTCACTATATCTTTATAGTATATGCTTATATGTATTTAAAGGTAAAAATACTATACAAATCAGACGTAATGAACATAAGAACCTTAGGAACCTCAATGAATTTACACTGACTAGAGCTCACTTTAAACATTACGACAAAAGTCTGCACAACATGGCACTGAGGGTTTACAATAAACTTGACTCTAATATAAAAGAATGCGGGGACCTTAGAACTTTCGAACGTAGACTGAAGGCGTACTTCATTGATAGACCATATTATTCTATTAGGGAGTATTATGCTAATGCCTTGGACTGAATGTTTTATCTTTACCTACTTATATTTATTATTTAGCTTTTATTAATTCACGAACAAAAAAATAATAATGTTAATATGTAATTTGGATATGATTATTGAAATGAATTGAGCAAAATGAAATATTTTTCTTATTAAATGAACTGAATAACTTCTTATTAGGTAGATGTGTACCATACTTATTTGTATTTAATTGATATTGCTTTAAATGTAATCTACGCATTGTTCAATGTACCTATTTTAAGCATAATTTTAATCCTAAAACTGTATTTGCATGCATTTTATGTTTTACGCAAATAAATGACTTGATTGATTGATTGAAATGATATGACTATGACTATGACTATGACTATTTGAAAAAAAAAAAAAAAAAAAACAAAAAAAACGCAAAATATGCCCGTCCTTAAATGGCGGAAAGGGCAACAGTCCCTTAGCCTTACATGACATGGAGCAAGCAGAGAAAACCGACATGACTTATTTTATATAACCTCCTGGGACCTGGGGGTGCTCACGGTAACATTGTAATTGCAACCTTATCAAACAACTATAGGGTGCCTTTTATATTTATTGTTATGTCCTCAAGCGAGGATCTGGGGTCCCAGGAGGCTATGGCAGCGCCTATCTATGACGATAAATAGTTATGATCTTATGATGTATCGGTATTATCGATTCAATTGTATTGTTTTGGCAGTACTGACATTGGCACAAGCCTTGTGGCTACCATTAAAGAGAAGAAGATATAGGTATAAATTTCAGACCGCTAATCAAAGACAAAGACACTGATTGCCAGAACATAGTAGTTATACAGATCTTCGTGGAATAGGATGAGCGTATGTACTACCTTAATTAGGCATACAATATTATAATACATATCGTTTTTCATCAAGGAATTCCAAAAGCCACCTTGTGACTAAATGGTCACATTTATTTAAGGTGACATATTTGTATTACAAATGGAAGGTGATTGTAAATTTTAATTGCCGTAAAGTAAGACTTAACTTTAAAAAACATTACATTTCGGCCGAGGCAAATACAGTTTATCCTTGTATCTAGTGGATCCTGTGAAGACTTGTATCATAGTTACCGCACACCTCTAAAAACAGTAAGTACCTAGTTTTTTTTGACCTAGCCTTAATTTACATAAAGCAAAGAAAAGCATTGTAAATCTGATCCGGAATGCCAACCTCCCTATAACAGCCGTAAAAGCTTGCGGTATGCACTTACGACGTTTTACTGCAACTTACGCCATTTTACTATGCTATAAACTTTACCATAATGGATATTACAACGCCGCGCTCTCAAATTGAAGATAACTTGGTTTTATAGATAACTTTAAAATATTTATAAAAATATTACGCGACTATAAACAGACTTTGTTGCGGTTTTACAAATTTAACTCTAAAATATTAAGGTAATTTTGCTTTTAATTACGCTGTTTTAAAAATCTTAACTGCAGGGTTTAACGGCTTTAAACTCCTAAAGCGCGCTAACGCCCTGTTTTATACGTGAGAAACATTGTTAAGTAGTGAAAATAAAAGTTAAGAGCAGAATATACGGAATGTACGTGGCGAAATTTAAAAAATATAGGTGTAGTTGCCCCGTTAACGGTTCTTATATTACAGATACTTTTTTAGTCGCAGGCCATCTATGGTAAGTGAGACCTAAAAACATGGATATTTGCATTCTCAGGACCAGGATTGCAATCTTAAAACTGCATCCCAAGGTTGTCTTTGCATTGCCACCCAGCCCAGATGGAATGCCTCTGTCAAAGTAATTTATTTATTTACTAGAGAAAACCTGCGACTTAGTACGTGTAAAACATAGTCTCCCGCTTTCCCCCCTATTTCTTCCCGTTCCCTATCTCTAGGGTATCCGAGGAATCCTTCCTCGAAATTTCAAGTCCCTCAGCTTAGCGGTTTGGGCTGTGCGTTGATAATGTCAGTCAGATGCTTCTTTTATTATTTAGATTACTTTGTTGATTACTTTGATTATTCCTCTGTTTCATTGGGACGTACTGAACGTCTTCCATAGTTGCCAAGATATTGCTACAAAGGAAGCGACCGGGCTGGAGTGAAATATTATTATTTATAAATAAATAAATATCAAAATAAATAAATAAATAAATATCAGGGGACAATGTCACTCCAATTGACCTAGTCCCAATTTAAGCTCTAGGCTTGTATTATGGGTACTAGATAATGATATAAATACTTATATAGAGAAATATATACTTAAATACATAGTTAACATCCATGACTCAGGAACAAATATTCGCGCTCATCACACAAATATCTGCCCTTACCGGGATTTGAACCCAGGACCGCTAGCTTCGTAGGCAGGGTGACTACCAACTAGGCCAGCGCGTTGTCAATCAACGCAAATCTTTAACTAGAGTTACACAGGGTGCCTCTGACCTTGGGGCTTTAAATACAACGATCGATTCTACTCGCTAAACTAAACTACTTTTGATTTGCAACTTAAGTTTAGGTAACTATGTTAAAGTCTAATTGTAAAATCAGTGTATTCAATCATGGCCGTATAATCACTATCTCATGGTACGGGGGCGACATTCCCTTGGTACGAGGGTTAAAGGAAAATGGAGAGTTGGATCACGTACATTGAAAATTACATTTCACTTGTATGAAAAAAATAAAATTTATGCTGGACATATTTTTAACAACTTACAGAACAAAAGATAGTTAAGTTTTAGGAGTAGAAACGATTCATGCATTTAAAGCTCCAAGGTCAGAGGCACCCTGTATACGCGTGGAATTACTTTTTCACTACTCCCCTATATCTTTCCATTTTGGGTTGATTTTCGAAAAAAAACTATCCTAGCGAACCCCAAGAGTGCCAAAGGAATATGCCTTCCAAATTTATTATGGATATATATATCAGCGGATTAGGCTTTCAGGAAAGAGTTGTGATTTATGTTAGAAAACACGAAATTGCTTCGGGTTTTCTGCCTTTTGCATTAAAGTGGGACAGTGAGTCCGCAGTTTTCTTTGTAATTTATAAATAGAAGGTTTGCTTTTATCCTGTACAAAAGTGTACAGATTCTTACGCCGAAAAAGTCGCGGGAAAGTAAATATTTTGTGTATATGTATATATAGACATACCTTTACGCCTGTCTCCCAATGGGGTAGGTGGATACTAGGGCATGTAAAAACCGGTGAAAATCAAAAACCGGTTAATAACCGCCTCGACGGATCCAAAACCGGTTAACCGGTTTTTAGCCGGTTTTTTGCAAACTATTTGAAATCGAAGTATTAGACGATAGTTTTACTATTCTTGGTTACTATTGGTGATTTTTTGAGCTGTATGCCATTTCTAAATATCGCCCTCTGGTTCCGCCACTTTCATGCAGTGCCATCTCGATCTGTCACGATCATCACGTTAGGACACAACTGTTGTTGCAGGACTTCCATATGGGTCTTTTCTGCTTCACGTCTCGTCAATGATTTCTGTTTCAACTCTTCTCTTAATAAATCTTTCGCAGACATAGAACTTCCGGATAAACCAGTTGTAGACGGAACAGGTTCAATATTTTCTGACTTATCGACGTTTCTGGTGAGGGGTCAAGGGCTGTTACTGTAATAGCAGTATAGTTGGTACTTTTGCCCAATAACGACACTAAAATAGAAACTAGGTATGTCATCCTTGTCATCATGTGGCTCGTGTATTGTATTGTATCGTTCAGCACGTTCATGAAGAAATTTAATTAATAAAACTTCTTGCTATTCGCTACACGAAAAATTACAGTATGTATTCTTATTTTTTACAAAATAAAAATACGTTTCCCCGCTATATTTGTCATTTTATAGTCTGATCAATATTCTGGGGTATATATTTAAGGCAATTTACAGTATTTCAAGGAAAAGTTCCAATTCGGTTAATAACCGGCGAAAGTTATAAAAAACCGGTTTTTAACCGAGATCAAAAAGTTTCGGTTAATCGGTTTTTCGGTTAACCGGTTAGCCGGTTTACATTCCGGGATACTATAGAACGCCAGGCGCTCCGGTTTAATCATATAACTTTCGCTTCCTTTTCATCAACCGCTTATTCTTTAAAATATTTTTCTTGAATTATAATCACATTACTTAAACGGGTCTTAATCATGTGTAACTATAATGCATCATTAATTATAACCTTGAAGTTTCGATCCTATTGCAACGACCGTGGTCACGAGCAGACGTCGAGGTGATAATTAATAACGCTTATTTTACGTGATTAAGTCCTTGTCAATGTATAAGGTTCTAGAGTGGCGACCGCGAACCGGGAGACGAAGTGTTGGCAGACCTTCCACAAGGTGGACTGACGATCTGATCGCGGGAAACCGCTGGATGATAGCAGCAGAGGACCGGTCGTTGTGGAAAACCTTGGGGAAGGCCTTTGTCCAGCAGTGGACGTCTTGCTGCTGATGATGATGATGATGATGATGAGTCCTTTTCAACTTTAAAATGTGTATAGGTTTTGTTTTCATTATTTAAAGCTCGTTTGATTCAGAACATCGGTGGCGTGACTTAGGGAGTTGACTCATGAACGTAAGGTACCGCGTTCGAACCCCCGCGGTCACCATGTACCAATGCGTTTTTCTAACTTAAGTGCATTACCCGATGCACTTACGGTGAAGGATAACCCTAGTGAGGAAACCTGCACATTCGAAAAGCCGAGGGAAAAAAAGTAACTCTTATTTAAGTGTGCAAGAGGGTGATTGCACAAAAACCAAGTTTTTTTTTATGGCATAGAGAAGACAAACGAGCACACAGGCCACCTGATGGTAAGTGGAAACTGTGACCCATAGACATTCGCAATCCCAAGACTGCAAATGCGTTGCCAACCCTGAGGACTAAGATGGAATGCCTCTATGCTCGTCAATTCACCGGCTGTCTTATCCCCAAACCGGAACACAACAATGCGAACACTGCTGTTTGGCGGTAGGTTAATGGATAAGATGGTGGTACCAACCCGGACGGAACCTGCACAAGGTCCTACCACCCGTGTAAATTGGCATAACTTTTTATTGGTTCTCTATCGTTTGCCCGAATTTCATTTGCCATGATAGTATCACTTGCCATAATGTTCATTTGCCATAAAGGCATTTTTTCTAAAACCGTGAACTATTCAGAATTGTTCAAAATCAAACCTAACCTAACCTAATGGGCTCTATACGATGGCATGTAAAATTTACCTGAAAGGTTTACAGTTTCAGAAAAAATGCCTATATGGCAAATGAACATTATGGCAAGTGATACTATTATGGCAAATGAAATTCGGGCAAACAAAGTGATCCCCTTTTTATTTTTTTAGTAAAAATACCGGAGTAACTCTCCCTTCTCATGCAGTTCCCATTTGTATGGCAGGCAATTTTCTTAAATCACATTTGTCCTAATACCTGCGTATTTCTAAAGACTTTTTTCCGCAGCTGTGGAACATTGTTCACTGAGATCAACCTTCATTAAATTTATTGAATAATTTTCCCTTCCATTGAGGGAAATATTACTTTAGAATATTTCCTTACTTAATATGCAAATATTTCTCAAAGAAAAAGTAATATAAAGCGCCTCGATTCTCCTAAAATAAACTGTATGACTTTTATGCTCTTAGCCTTTTATTAAATATGACGTTGAATAAAGAACATGTAACGCCTTTGTTTATTATGCATGTACCACTCGTATTATGATGGTACTAGTTTGTAAAATGTTGTAAGTAGCGTTAGCGACTTTTGTTCATATGCTCTTTTTATCTTCTTATCTTAAAAATACGTACGCGCAATATATGCTTTATGGTGTACGTAACTCATTCTTGTTCGAGTTCGTTGTATTTCGAGACCCTAGAGATTTCATGATGCTTAAGTTACGTTTAGTTTTTTTAAACGAATTGGATAAACGTCCCGGATTTTCTAAGTCACATTTAATGAACATGCAAAATAAAATCAGGTGACAAGGTATCTAAATAAACACTTACAAAGATTTTAAAGTCAATGTATGACGTTAATTCGTTGCTTTATGTAGAGATAAATAATACATAACATTTCCAAAGAAACAAACTAACAAATACACTATCACATTTCTAATAGTAGAAGGGATTAGTTCTGTCGTCTCTTTGTTATGTTTGCAACTGGGTCGCGTTGCCAACACCGCCGAACTAAATAATTCGCCAGTTTCAAACATGGAACACGTTTAGAATGCATTCGCAGTTCCGGTTATTTTCAATTGTGGCCAGTAACATTGTCGTGTGGCTAAATTCAAACTGGAACCAACATAACGACGCAATGTTTAAAATTCAAATGCGGAACGCAACGGAATTCTAATGGACTTTGAAATGCATTTTCATTCTGCTCTACGGAATCGAAGTAATAAAATTCCCCGTTCCGTATTTAACTGGTTTTTACTTCGGACAACATTCAACAAAGTCTTAAAGAGTTAAAGTACCGAAGCCGAACAAAACCTTCGCTTTACGAGGAAAATGTTGGGAAAGTTTTTCGTATTTTTTAAATCGGGCAGAGGGAACAATCAAAGTTGATTGACGCGCGAATTTTGCTGTGTAAAAGAAGGGTGAAAAGTATCATAAAACCTTAAGTGGTTAAGTTTAATAAAATTATTATTTTCGATGCAAGTTAGTTTGGAATTCGTGTTGTTGTTTATTTTTGCGATACGACAGGGAATAAACATTCGTTTTACGCTCCTCTGAAACCGTAGAACAGTTTGAAAGTTGTTTTGAACTTTCGCCAAAAGACATTGAGTTCTAAATTGAATAAAAGAATATCCCCATGATCGTTAAAGATGCTGAAAATCGTCTTCTAATTTGAACACAAGTGCGTTTGTCTGGTTTATTTTATTTCTTCTGAATTAAAACAGCATAACTACATAAAAGTTATTTTCACAGGAAAAACGGCACAAGAAATATTTTTTTTTGAGAACAAACGATGAAAGAATCGATGCAGATAAAGTCGCTGACAGAAGCCAGTGCTTCATGATATTTACCGCGTTAAAACCGTCGGTTCATTTTTATATCCTCTTTGAAATAATTTAGTGGTATGGTAGGTACCGTCAGCCTCAAAAGTATTCAATATTAAGTTCATTATTATTTCGAATGAATCAGATGGGAACCTAATAGTAATTGATTTATACTTGTGTGATAGACACGTAACGGTAACGGCGTAATTGTCGTTTTAATAACGATTAAGGGATGTAATGCACTTTTGGTATAATAATATTTGGCATATTCTGATATGATCTAACTATTATCAGGTATCATGAACTTGTAATATTACAACTATTAATCTAACAGCGTATAGGTAATATGGTATAACGTATATGTGATATAATTGTGATCGATATAACGCTCAGTGGATATAAAGTACTATTGACATAATCTGGAATACGTGCTAAGGTAGGTCTCCGTTAGGTACGACGACGAGCGAAGAGGGGAGGAGTGTTAAGAAGAATTGTGACCTTAAAGCGGGTAAGCCGAGCGAGCGAAGCGAGCGTGTCGCGGCAGCGGACGGCGAAGCGCCAGAACCGTGTTTATAATGCTATACTACTATTCTAGGATCCCTTGCAGATGTATACGTAGAGGTTTTAATATTTTATAACACATTATATCCCTATTACTTATATCGTACGTTCATTATATAAGATAAACATTATAATATATTAGAAAAATATTGAACATTATACACCATAAAATATCTACTGTGTTGTTATATCAAAAACTTATTATGTCCCTTGAGTGATTGTATTCTATGAAATTATATCAAATGTTGTTATTTCTAGTGAAAATATACCAAAAGTTGTTATACCGATCATACATCAAACATACTGGCCACAACGAGTTGCAGACTGGCTAAGTCTACTAAAACAATAAGTATTGCTGGGCCTAATATCTATAATAAACTACCCGACGAAATAAAAAATACTGATTGCAATGATTTATTTTATAACAAATTGAAAAAATGGCTTACTATACAAGCATTTTATTCACTTGACGACTACTATAATTCATAATGTATTGTAATTAGTAATTTTAATTGAAATGTAAATTGATATATATTTCTATTATGTACCTACATCTAATTAATCTATAAAATAATGTAACCTTTGACGTGTAATTTTATCGAAAAATATGAATAATTGAGTATGAGTATGAGTATGAGTACACACCCTTGTTTTTTTATGTATATTTTTATTTTCATTTTTAGAAATATATAATGAGGAGTGACTTTTGAATGATAATAAAATCCAATTAAAATAACTGTAGTTATGGTATGTTGATATTTATATTATTATGTTTATGCCATCATATCTTTCTCCTAAACAAATGATTTTAACGATAAGACCGTTGTCTACCGCGTAAGGATTCCATGTTTTTTGTCTTTATTCTCGTGGTGCTAAATAGTATTTATAATATAATAATAATAATAAATCATTTATTTCAGACAACATATAAGTCCATACATTCATAAAAAATAATTAAATTAAATTATGTTAGTAGCTTAGATCTAAGTGTTAGTAATTAATTGACAGGGGCATGTAACCCACAGCAA
The DNA here is from genome assembly GCA_927399475.2 of Acleris emargana. NCBI lineage: Eukaryota > Metazoa > Arthropoda > Insecta > Lepidoptera > Tortricidae > Acleris > Acleris emargana. The sequence goes on from OV656846.1 coordinate 2,549,714, forward strand.
TGACGGATGTAGGGGCAGTCGTACCTGTCCCCTATCATTCTCAAGATGTTGTTGGGACTGCCACGCACCCGGCGCACCAGGGATGCGGCTCTTTTGCGCATAGTCGCATAAAAGCAGTCCATTCTTGCTTCTGCAAACATCCCTGATGCGCTACAGAAGCGGGGCAGTATTTGTATTGTACTATTTACAGAGACATTACTAATACCTTACAGTATTAACACAATGCCTTATCAGTCATGTCAATTAATATGACAATCGAAATCATAACATGACAATTAAAAACCAAACACTAACCCCCTTATTCTTACATACAATAAACCTATTTATGTAAAGTATACTTTGTCCCTTTTAAACGCTTAAAATGTTTTCGCATAATACATCTTTTCGCATAAAATCTTTTCGGATATTACCTTTTCGCATAACATCCGTTTAGGCTGAAATTACAGAATTTAATAAACATGTATTGTGTAGATTTGGTAAGGTTAGTTGTTTTTGTTAAAACTGTTTTCGGTCAAACGATTTTATCCGAAAAAAATTTGTGCCATTTAACTGTGAACCAAATATAAAAATATTTCAAGCTCACTACAATACAGCTCAACAGCTAACTATTGCACGTTTATGAATAGGGCGCATGTATATCTAACGTGTATCACTACTACTCCACAGATTAAACCGTAGCCTATTTACCTCGCTTTAGATATTTAGGCTGACTGTACTTCGTCGCAGTCATTTCGTCGATGACAGTGTGCTCACGCCGAGTGTACAATCTAGGTCACACACCGGCACCAGTATATCCTGATCTACCTTGCTCCCGGCGTTGTAACGTATCATGAAGAAATAGGGGAGCGCTGAACGTGTACGAGGGATCTACGTGGATTGGATATTATGTAAGGAAAGGAAATAATTTGGGTGACATTAAATAACTGAAGAGTCGATGTTTCTACTTCTGATTGCAACTGGAAAGCATTTATTAATTTTGGTTTAGTTACAGAAGTAGCCCATCTCTTTTAGATGGTAAGGTGTTACAATGCTTAGATAATGCAAGATTTTTACAGTAATAACAAAGTTAGCTGAAGTTTAAAAAAAAAATATATTCTAAAATGAATATTCAGTTTTACAAAGGCTCATACACTGCTTTGTTTGGCTTGGTAGCGTTTTGAAACATGTATAGTTTATTTATGGTTTGATGTATTGTTTACTCTTAAATATTTTGACGTAACATCCTTTTATGCTGAAATTATAGAATTTAATAATAGTCGTTTATGCAACTGATGCATAATGAGAGGGCTTAAAATATGAATGTGGTTTTATGAAACGAGTGTTTTAAGGCATAATTTTGTACAGTTGCATAAACTACTAGAAAGTAACAGCAAAAAAACGACAAACAAATGACAGCAATAATGGCGGTAATTCGATCCTCCGTCGCGACGCATGTTTTTTTTTAATAATAGATAAACGAATTAAGTTGTTGATATGGGTCTAGTTAAACTGTTATTTAGTCTACGACTACTTACACACAATAATTATTGTGTGTAAGTAGTTTAACTAGACCCATATCAACATCCCCCCTCTTATACAGATGTTACTAATTATATGACAATAAAGGATAGTTACAAGTTCAGTCGGATAGGCACCTTTACCATTCTTCCACTTCTGGTTTTAAAGGGTTGAGGTGAACTCCTTACATTATTTTGTTCATTACTAAGCATGTCCACATTATCAGGTAAGTTAGCATTACAAGATAAATCATCATCATTAGAGTCAGTGATAACTGGAGTATCACTGTCACTATTACTATACTCATTACAACTTTCCGGTTTAATTCGAGGCTTATCATTTACATATAATCTATTTCTACGATAGATTCGTCCACTATCATCTGCTATTAAGTATGAGCGAGGCTCATTGCAACTCTTTAGGACTTTACCTGAGACCCATGGGGAGTCTAAATTTTTCTTAAACATTACCCTTTGATTGAGGTTTAAACTTGACAGTGGCTTAGCATTCTTATTATAATATTTTTTTACAGAATTACAATGTTGATTATGTTTTACTTTATCAAGATTAACCACATTAGGTTTAAGACATTTTAAATGTGCAGGTATTAATATATTCAGATTTCTTGAATACATTAATTGGGCTGGTGATGGTAAGTATGGCTTTGGAGTGTTTCTATAGTTTAACAGACCAAGATAAGGATCAGAGCCATGCTCTTTACATTTTTTTACAATAGACTTAAAAATCTTGACACCACTTTCACTCATGCCATTTGCCTGCGAGTGTTTGGGACTGGTCTTTATATGTGTAAACTTATAAGAAACAGCAAATTCTTTGAAATTAAAAGCCTCTATTCTCAAGTCACTCGAGATCAAATGTCATGCGGTTTATATTAAAAAATCATTCTGAATTGACGTTTGGAGTCGATAACTAATTTTAATATCTATATTTTATAAATAATATCTAATATCTATGAATACTAAAATAGAGACCCTTTTGAGTTTTGACAGATGTTTCAAATTTAAACTACAGCACAGATTTTACGTAATACCACAGACAAGAATGTTCTCATAGTAAAATTGGTTGTAATAACGCTGGTCATTTCCTACCGGTTTTGAATGCATAATAGAAGACTTATGATATGTGTGTAGATAAACATCTTTTGTGTAGATTAGTTAGGTTAGGTTAGTTTTTAGCGTTCCGCACCAAAATTATTATGATTTAGGCAGTTAATATGTGTGAGATTTACCGCTGATATTTATTTATAAATCTAAAATGGTGGTGGTGGGTGGATCCTGCAACCCGTGAATTAACTTACAAGATATAATTATTAATTGTCTTTGGCATGGAGCAAATATTTTGCGTAACAAACAAAATAGTATTTTATGCAACTGTATCATATTATGGTCATTGAGACGCTCAGGCGTATTATATAGGCGTATAGATAAAAAACACCCGATATAATGGTGATCCCTTCTTTCAGAGATGTCTACTACCACCGCTAGAAAACTTGCATTCAAATAAAAAGGAATAAAAGAAGATGTAGTGACTAAGATTGAAAAGGGCATGCTTCGATGATTTGGTCATTTGGAAAGGATGGATGAAAGAAGATTGACGAAAGAGATATACAGATCGAAAATGAGTGGAAGGGTCGGAAGGGGCCGCCCAAGGCGTGTTTTTTCTAATCAAATTGGAGAAATACTGGAAGAGGGCCGAAACCGACGTCGGTGCATGACTCGATGTATGAATGTTGAAGAAGCGAAAGAAATTTGTCATGATCGTAGCAAGTGGAAAGAAGTGGTCTCTGCCTACTCCTCTGGGAAACAGGCGTGATTTGAGCATTTCTAAAAAAGTTTGTACATTTCATTTACGACTTCGATTTGCAAAAAAAATTGCAGGTTATGATTATGATTATGAGGACATTTTGGGAGACTATGCTATTTAGGCTCAGCTTCATTCACTCTACCAACCTGCATTTTTTTTTGCAAATTGAAGTCGTGAATGAAATGTACAAACTTTTTTAGAAATGCTCATTTAATGTATGTATGTATGTAAATAAAAAAACCGCATCTAAATCTGTTTATACGTTTAGGAGCTACAATGCCACAGACAGATACACAAATACACACTTCAAACTTATATTATTACACCCCTCTTTTTGCGTAGGGGTTTAATTCTTAGAATAGAAGTCAATCAATTTGACCACGTGCTTCGGCTCTTAAAGGAAGTAAAGCGGAACTTGTCGTGTCAGGAACAACTGTCAATCTTAACACAAATTGAAGAACACAGGAGGCACAGCGAAAGTATTACAGCGGGGGCATTTCAATTATAAAATACTCTAATGAAACATAGGATCAAACATAAATAATATGATAACGAGGTAATGTATGTGTATGTTCATTTGTTTGTAAGTAGAAGGTAATATTTGGATTTATTGAACCGATCATTAAGAGGACTGTGAAGAGAAGCTTAAATGGCGTAGGGCTCAAAAAAAATAACACAAAAGATCCGGGTGATAATGTTTCTCACCCCCTGAATCAAGTCCGATTTCCACGATTTACCATAAGAAAGTAGGTTTGTACAAACAGCCACACACTTAACTGCCCATTAAAGACAGAAGTGAGAAAATGGAGAAAGAGATAAATATATATTTTACATAATAATCTCATGTGCGACAGAGAGTTTCTCTCTTTTTATCTTCATTGGTCACTCAGCTGTGTGGGCGATTGTACGTGTTTTTATTTTTTCCACTTTTAAATAACTTATAATATAAGTAGGTCGATTCAATAGCGCTGCAAGAAATTGAGCAAATTAAACTGATGTTTCCTGTAATTGTGTAAGTGCCATCTTTTGAAGCGTTATTTGAATTTCGAACCTAAATCCTATATTTGTTCCACACACTAAAATACTTTCGTTCAACAATTTAATTCCTTCAAGGCTTGTGGCAACTCTTATAATGTTTAATATTTACTCTTGCCGGCTTAATTGTCATTAACTGACTTAGAGTGAGTCGACCGTTAGAGTAATCTGATTGATTGATTGAAATTTCAAACACTCGATTTCGCAATTTTGATAACAATACAATAATGGTAACTTGGTAACATCACGCTGGTATGATGATGCAGACGAAAGGTGGCCATAGGAACTCCTCAATAGCTCCGAAAATTATGGAGTCGATTGACTTGTCACCTTAATATCGACTTTATGACCATTGTTAGAACGACGCGATGGCCTAGTTGGTAGTGACCCTGCCTACGAAGCTAGCGGTCCTGGGTTCAAATCTCGGTAAGGCCATATATTTGTGTGATGAGCGCGAATATTTGTTCCTGAGTCATGGATGTTTTCCATGTATTTAAGTATATATTTCTCTATGTAAGTATTTATTTCGTTGTCTAGTACCGATAGTACATGCTTAGAGCTTGGTTTGGGACTAGGTCAATTGGTGTGACATTGTCCCCTGATATTTATTTATTTCCCCGTGTGGTTGCCGGGTTAGAATAGTACCACTCCATTTCTTCCCGTGGATGTCGTAAGAGGCGACTAAGGGAATAAAGGCTTGTAGTACTGTTAGGCGATGGGCTTGCAACCTGTCACTAATACGCTGGTAAACATCTTAGCCTAATTGTGCAAAGTGTGGTTTAAGATTTATCAACAAGTTTTAAAATTGTTGGTTATTCTTTAGCTCTGCCTACCCCACTTTGGGAATGAAGGCGTGAGTTTATCGCACGTTTGCCAGAATAACGTGATATCACAAAAAACGCGACTTTACAGGAGACGTGTTTTAAACTTTAAAAAAATCATAAAATCTAAATAATAGAGTAATTATTATAAAATTAACTAAAAAAATAAACTATCACTAAATAACTTTAATTTGATATAGTCAAAAACTATTTTAATATAGATTTCATGTTCAAAAAATATCATCAAAAAAAAAACAAAACATTTGACACGTTTTTCTTGAAATAATGCAAAGCAAAGACTGTTGTAAAATGCTTTGTCACTTTGTTAGTGATATATATTTCTGTCATATTTAGAGTTAATTAATTAAAACACGTTTTTCTATATTAAATATTTATTGAAAAAGGTCTACAAGTATAAGGAAAAATGTAACCAAAAGAGAATTATTTTTTATAATTAGCTCATCTCGCCAACAAAAAAACTACATAAAGATATAAAAAAAAAGCAACAAAAACAGTTTTTAGCTGAATTTAAACAAAAAAATCTGCATTAATATGCTATCAAAAAATACTTATTACTATACCTATACAGGGTGTAAGGGACGGCTCACCGAAAACTGAAACCATAGCTTCAGACCATTGTACTGGATTTCAGTTCAGTGCAATGGTCTGAAGCTATGGTTTCAGTTTTCGGTGAGCCGTCCCTTACACCCTGTATATCAAAACACTATAAAAAAGGTATCAAAAACACTATTGAGAACAGTCATAATTAAGGTATCACAAAGACTATTGAGATCAGTCTTAATTAAGATATTAAAAATACTATTGAGATCAGTGATAAATTATTATACCAATTATGAAATACCGGTATTTCTCACAGTAACCTAAATTCAATAATCAATAACTTACACTTTGGCACCTCGTTACAGTTCAAACATTGTGTTTCACTTAAAGTACTCAGACTTGTAATTACTTTTCTTAAGGCACTATTCATTATTCTAATAAAATTATAAAAAATAAACTACAAAGCTTCATAGAAAGGCCTATGGTACCTTGGAATTAAATTTTTGTTCACTAAATCCATGAGATCAGTTTTTTTCCTGTCTGATATGCCAGGTTTCATAGTGTAGCTTTTTTTAATTCTGTGATAGCATCCCTTCTTTTTTTTATTACAATAGCTTTCTGAAACTCGTTCTTAGCATATGAATCCTTAAAAAATATAGCATTGGGGGTATCTTTTTGAACTCTTATAACTTTAGCTCCCATAAGTTTGACAGGCTTATTGTCTTCGTCTTTTTGCAATGTAAAGTTCATTTGAGTGCACACACTTTTCCAGTCATAAAAATCTTCGTAACACATTTCATGCACTTGAAATGGTGTACTTTTTTTTCTAGCTGCTTTAATGGCACCAACAAAAGCGTCAGGGGTGTACATAGGTCCGGATCTTAGCTGTCTTTTAATTTCCCTTTCAATTTGGGAATGAACTGAATCACCTTCGTTCTGCGTGTGACCTTTTATAAGGTATTTATGTGTGATCGACTTTATGTTTGGTAAGTTCTTCACAGCATACAAGTACATGGAAATCATGAACTTATTTTTTTGCTGACCAGCACAGTTGCCGGAATAAAAGACAACATTAAGGTCTGTTCCCGTCTCGGAAATCTTTGTCAGATAATTGAACACACAGGTACCAATTTCATTTACCCCTCTGTTGGCATTCGATTCATCCCACACGTAACACTCGGCAACATTCGTTTTAATATTATAAACCGTATGATTGAGCACGTTTAGTTTTGATTTATAATAAAACACTGAAATTTCTCCTTTGGGACACTGAAAGACGGCTTCAAGATCATAAACAGCAACAATAGAATCCTTGCTATTTTTATCATTATCTTTTTCAAGTCTTGACAGTTGCTTTTCTTTAATATGGGTCTCGTAATTTTCTTTTTTAGCTTCCTTCTCTTCATCTGAACTATTTTTGTATGCTTCACAAACGTCACATAAATCTTTTTTGGGAATAAAAAAAGATATGTTAAACTCCGTAGTAAATATGCGGTAGAATGTCACGTAAGTTGCGAAAGGTTTATTTTGGGCCTTACATTGTTCAACATAGTCCCTGTGAATGTCAGTTATGGTTTTGCTTCCATCAATGTAGTGTCTTTTTGAAGCAGCTCGGGTATAATGGGAATCGATTTTAGGTATTGCCTCTATGAAAGCTTTAGCCTCTTTCCTAATGCTTTCGTCCACTTTGGCATGATTTCCGTGACATCCACGTTGATCCTTCATTAATGAAATATTGGTGTCTGTATTCTTTTTCTTCAAAGCCGTTTCTATAGGACGGTTGTTGATAAAAAAGTATTTTTAAAAAATGTTTTGCATACTCTGTTTTTTTTACCAGAAACGGCCAAAAAGAAGGCGTTGTTATTATGACGCGTTGGAGCAACATTACCGTCTGAACTAATCTTACCATAGCGATGTTTTGGAACTACTAATTCAATACTATTAGCTAAAAACGTCCACTGTTTCTCGATTGCTCCCAAATTCCAGTACTGTTTTAAAAGTTCTTGTCGTTCGGTTTCTGTTATGTTTGATCGACATTTAAATGTACAATTTTCTTTGCAAGGTGGTTTTAATTGACGTTCCGGAATATTTTTTTTAGTTTTTGGTGACTGGTATGATTTTCCGCTGTTCCTTAATGCCTTTGCAATGTTTTTCTTCCAATTACTTTCCTGTCTTGGTCTTTTCTTTCCTTTTTTAGTAGGAGTATTGTCGGCCATTGTTGTACTTGGTTCATTTTCTGTTCCGATTAAATCTGGTTCATTTGGGGCATTAGAATTCATTTCATTGTTAACTGTACGTATTAGATTTGAGTTTGTATGTATCGTGTCAACGTGTTCAGTTATATCAGTGGTGTTTGAAGATGGGACAAGCGATGAACACATATCCCAGTCGTCGTCAGAACTTTCAATACATACATTTTCTTTGCACTGGTAGTCAGGATCTTTTACAGAGTCATCAGTATCTTCAATGATTGACGGGCCACTGCTTGAACTGCTACTGGATGAACTACTTGATGAACTACTCGTTGAACTGTTGGAGGAAGTGCTTGATTTGCGGCAAATGCGTTTTGCGGGCTTTGGGTACTCATTGTCGGCCTCCGTTTGCATAGTAAAAACCGGTTCAGACCCGTATTTTGTAGTATTTTCAGTTTGTTCATTAGAAACTAGATCACTTTGTTTTTCGGCAAAAGAATGCTCTTGTTGACATTGTGATTTTGTTGCCAATTCAACCAGACGTTTACACCGTGATCCCATCTGCATAAAAAAAACGAGCGTTTTAATTGGTTCGTTTTAGCAGTTGTAACGTGATATTACGATAGTTAATACATCAAACTAACATTGTTTTGCTAGAAAAACTAGACATCAATAAATAATCGGAACATTAAATTCGCGACGGAAAAAACTTTAACACCTACAATGTTTTATGATGTCACAGATGAGAAATGTTATTATTACAACAAAAACGTGATATCATAATAAGACTACTACACATTGTTATGTGTTTTTTCAATAAAATCGGGTTAAATTCACTTATCACAGTATCGAAGAAAAGTCAATAATTCGATTAAAACTTACCTTTACACCATAAACGTGATATACTCGTGATGTCACGTTTTTTCCGATAACCGGCAGCACTTCACCCTCCAAGCGACGCGAGACTACTGACGTAACACATTTTCAAAGTAAGCAAGCTAACCGAAAGAGACAACTCTACATCATAAGATGTCACCGTATTGCGGTCTCTGTCTTGCATAACTCCGTTGTGTATAGTAAGAAATGCCGCGTTTTTGCAGCAAATAGATTAAATTTTATGGCGGTTTCGAATATGGAATATTTTTTTTTTGATAATTTTCGATATGTCACGTTGTTCCGGCAAACGAGCGTTATGTATGTGTATGTATGTATTTATTTATTAGTCAAAAAGTGCAGTCGACAATTTTAAAAACCTTTTTACTTGCAGAATTTCCTTTCTGCCCCGACTCTAATCTCCGTAAGCTGGACGGGTCGCGGCCATAAACCGGGTAACGAGTATTGAGCTCGTAACGGGCGTGATTAAAGTGGCCGTTTACGAGCTGCAACTATCAGCGTTTGTTACGCAAACAGCACTCGCTGTCCGTCGAGTGCTCTGTGCCCTGAGGGCTGTTACTGGATGTGGGCTAGTGTGACAAGTTGGTTCTAGTTTGTATAAGTATATTGGTAATGAGTTGAAAGCAGACTTTTGATTTACATATACTCCAGTAACTTTAGACTTTTTTGTCTTTCCTTGGATGTCGTAAGAGACGACTAACGGAATAAAGGCTTGTAGTACTGTTAGGTGATGGGCTTGCAACCAGATATGGGTATTATTCGAATAAATAAAAATAATTCGTAATATTTTTTATTCGCAAATAAATTATTCGACAGATAATTTATTCGAATAATGATAATTATACCAGAACTTCATTAGTTATTCGCGAATAATTTGGTTATTCCTATTCGTTATTCGTCATTCGAATAAATTTTGCCCATCTCCTCTGCTTGCAACCTGTCACTAATACGCTGGTGAACATCTTGGACTAAGTGTGCAAAATGTGGTTACAGAATTATTAACAAGTTTTTAGAGTTGTTGGTAATTCTGTAGCTCTGCCTACCCTACTCTGGGAATGAAGGCTTGAAGGTATGTCTGCATGAATGTAACTTTAAACATCATGAGTTTGAGTCAAATTCGGTAATTCCGAATTTTTGTTGACTTGTTTATAATGTTGGCTTAATGAATAATCCAAGTTTGTGACCTGGAGCCGAAAGCAAATTGGTTAAAAAGAACGCGAAAATTTTGGACATTTTTAGAATTTCACGATTATAAACCTATAAAGGACGATTTGCTACAATATGAGACTAGAATTGTCTCTGTAGACCCAATAGTTTCCTAGATAACGCTTTTCAATTTCTAACTATACTTTTTTTTTAACAACCTTGACGAGCTTCGGTACCAACTATTTGCTGGGCTGTGACGAAAACCATCTTCAATCTGACCAGGTTACCTCCTACATGAGATCCCGCTCCTTGCGTACATATCCACAGTGCTTTTGTTTTACTGTGTACATACATACATACATTAAATCACGCCATACATACATTAAATTTTACATCATAAATGAGTACCTATAATGGTTGTATAAAAATTATGAATAGCAATTTTATTAAAAAGAGCATTATGTGTACAAATATAAAACTAGTATAAGTAACGACATTATGAACAGTAAAATTATGAAGTTAAAAGGAGATTTTTTTGTGTGTTGACCCAGTTGTATGGTTGTCCCTTGTTCTTTTTTATTCTTTTATATTACGTAAATCTTGTTTTAATTCAATTTTGTATAGTATTTCATAAGGGATATCCCCAATACCTATATCGACAAAGCTCTTATTTACACTTTTATTCCAACCAAAGGATCGTAAACAATTTACATAGGTACGCTATTTCAGTCCGAAAAAAACGGTAAAATTGCCATTCAATAAACCTCCAAACTACGTAATTCCGGCGTCCAATGGACCTCAATCCATCGCGCAAAAGATTTTACGATCTAAAACCTTCACTGTAAAAAGTCGTAAGTGAAACGTCGTAACAGCAAGATACGACTTTGTACGCCGGAAAAGAATTGGGATCAAGGAATTATTGAGGACTGAATACATTTATTTTATTGTTGAAGGGAGCATACTCTCTTGTCAATACTTGCTGGCATTAGATATTTATGCGGTGAACTATTTGAGCTTTTGAGAGAAGATTTTTTGTTAAGTCGTTGAGAAAATATCAGCTGTGAAAGAAGGGGTCACCATTACACCAGTGTTTTTTTTTAATTATAATCTCCGCAGGGATAACCAACCTTGACAAAACGTCAAGGCTTAGTTCCAGAGGCGCGCAAACATTTCTCTATCCGAGACTGCCCATGTGAATATTTAACCCGGGGACAATGTTTGACGACACCTGGCGCCGGAATTGCTTGGAGCCCAAATTAGTTTCCGGCTTAATCCTGCCTGTCGCGAAACCTGTGAAAGTGTTCTACAGATTCGGTCATTGTTTTTGAATAGGTTTCTTTCTAGTGACTGTATAACTATGGCGGAAAAATGGTTGTAATGAAGGTGTATGATTCTGCTTCAAAAATGATTACTAAATTTATTGTGACAAGGGTACCGGCAAACAATACATCATCTTTGTACTAACATCTCATACGGTTACCTACAAATGTCTCACTAACATTGACAACCAATCATAACTAGTTGACCAATTGTATTGTTATTATTCAATTCGTTAGCTGATTAAATAAGGTTCATAATGGTATATAACAAATGTTTGTACATATCGTAGTTTAAAAAAGTTTAATAATTAAAATGAATGCTAATGTGTTCATACAAGCCTCGTAAATTTAGTATGAACGCGTCGGCAACGGTTTTTTAAATACTTCACTTTTTTAAACTACGATGAAATGTTAGTACAAAGATGATATATTATTTGCTGGTACTGTATATAGCTATGTAAGTGGCATATTTTTATTATCCTATTTTTAAATTATTAGCTTTTCGCAGGCTAAGATAATGTGTAGCATAACGATATTGTTTAGTTAGGTCTTTTGTCTGAAGTTGTTGACACCACGATGCAGTAGGTATCATGTTGATAATGTCCATTGAAGCCAAGAAACTCCATTCTACTCGGTAAAACTATATTGTTTTCGATTATGTTACATATTCTTTGTTACTCGGTCTCTATTATCAAGTAAATAAGAACTATAGTAATGCTGACAATACGATTACACGTTTGTTTTAAACTTTCGCGTCGTTCACACACACTGTATACCGATATACATACAATTATATTTTATATTAAGATACGTCATCTGCGCGCAAAAACGTCCCTCAAAAAGGAAGGTAATTTACCTTACTACTGTTTCATTGCGCCGCGGCCGCCGACACGCACGCATCAAAGACAATACAATGTAACTACGGAAAAGTAACAAATATATTTCATAAAAAATGCCGTCTTGTGTTTTTCGAGGCTGCCGAAATTATATAATATTTTAAATTTCTGTGTTTTACTTTTTGATTTATATCCAAAAATGTACAAAAAATTATCGTTCCTTGTCTCCGAAATTTATTAATAAAAAATCCTAACGTATAGATAATGACTTATATTTGATTCGAAAAATAAAACGAAGTGTTCATTATTTACAGTTTTTGGGAAATAACGAATGAACCTTGAAAATCTGTATAAAAATTTAGGCTCGTCAAAATGCACCTTATCACATAGACTATAAAGTTCATAACAAAATGAGTATTTACTTTTGCGATTTCCATGCATATTACCTTAAACTCGGAACCCTTGTTGCGCGAGTCCGACTCGCACTTGACCGGTTTTTTTTAAAGTATGATTTGATGTCAAAAGTTAAATGGCCTGCCAACTCACCGTCAACGCCAGGCCGTTCGCAGACGAAGTAGTTGTGCTCGCGGCAGCCGCGGTCGTTCCACATGAAGGAGGGCGCGGTGGGTGGGGGCCGCGGGGGGAGCTCCCGCCGCGCCTCCACGCAGTCCTGGCCTGATGTGCCGTCGTCGTTGGGCTGGCTGCTGTGTTTGCGCCAGCCAGGGAACCAGTCTGGGGACCAGGAGATTAAAGTTAGTGGGGGCACTGAATATACAAGGGGCCTGCGGGGTCGTGATCCTAACTTAATTCTCTCAACTGAGTAAATGATTGAGATTATTTTTCTCTATTAGTATAAAAATATAAAAAAATTGGTCACCTAACATTTTTATGCCAAAAACCTATTTGATAGACCAGAGGTGTACATTATTAAAATATTGTAATGATATTAGTGTATTTAATGATATATATGATATACTTAGCATTGTTAAAATATTGTTATGTTATTAATGTATTTAATGATATATGATATAGCGTTGTTAAAATATTGTAATGTTATTAGTGTATTTAATGATATATGACATAGCATTGTTAAAATATTGTAATGTTGTTAGTGTATTTAATAAGTTTAGTATCGCCCTAACCTGCGATGAAATTCAAAATGTAGATAAACTGATAATAAGAAAGAGAGGAACCCAGTTGCAAAGCTTATCCTACTTGCAATGGTTCTTACCATGAGCATCCATCAATGTTTAAAGCAAACGAACGTGGGAGTACCTTCTCCCGCTAATATTAAATAGTCCTGTGAGTACAATAAGATTCAAAACCATCCTCAAAAATGAAAAAAGATTCTTAAAATAAATCAAGTAGTGCTGAGCGATGGCAGCGACAAATAAACCGCATATTATGGTTTCCGTTCGCTGTATTAAGCCAATTTCTTTGTATTTATTTAAATATCTTATGAATAACAATGAGTTTTTCTAACTTAAGTTCAATACCCGATGCTCTTACGGTGAAGTAAAACATCGTGAGGAATCCTGCACATTCGAACAGCTGAGTGTGTACGAGGAAAATTGCACAAAGGAGCGTAATGGGTTGAAGTGTATCCGAAAGGGCCGTCTGTAAGATAAGGGTTCCTTGTTGAATACGGAATCATAAAAACACAAGAATATTTTACAACTTCAAATATTTATTTTAAAACCTTCGTCCCTTTTGAAGTACCCATGTTTACATAAACAGGCTTTTCGGATAAATTGAGAAGCGAAAACGAGTGGACGTTTTTTTTAAATTAACATAAAAAAACTCCGCCTTTTGCAATCATCAGCTAAAATTGATAATTTATTTACAAGGGACTACTGTATGGGGCTGGAAATGATTAATTAATGGAATAAATAATCGCAATATATATATTTTTTTGGTATCAGACTGTGAACCTTAACGTTTAGACGACTATAACTTTGTTTTTACTGAAGCAATACTTTTTTTCACTTATTAATTTTTATTTAACCCCGTGTAGTTGCCGGGTTAGAATAGTGCCAATCCATGCCTTCCCGTGGATGTCGTAAGAGGCGGCTAAGGGAATAAAGGCTTGTAGTACTGTTAGGCGATGGGCTTGCCACCTGTCACTAATACACTGGGAAACATCTTAGCCTACTTGTGCAAAATTTGGTTGCAGAATTATCAAGAAGTTTTAAGACTTGTTGGTAATTCTTTAGCTCTGCCTACCCCACTCTGAGAATGAAGGCGTGGGTTCATGTATGTATGTATGTATGTAATTTCATAGGTAATGACATATAGTACTGCCCTCCTAAGCAAATAAGTATTATCCCAAAATTAATAACCAAAGCAGATTTAGTTCTCTTCTCTTAGTAATAAGGTTCTTATTGCTACTGGAATTTTATCTGACATACTGCGTATTGGCTTAGGAGGGCAGCGTAGGCCGTGGCGCTGCGCATCGGCCATGTTTTCCAGTAACAAGGTTGATTTTTTCGCGGTCATGCGCAAAAGACAGCGTTCCTTTACGCAGTGACTCGAAAGGTCGAATAATAGTACATTATTGCCTATGGTCGCCGTCAATGGAACTTGCGAACGATGTAAACAAATTAGTACTGACTGACACATAACCTCAAAAATTTATAAAGCGTGTTTTAATTAAAAATAACTTATAATGAATAGTTATTTCATCCCAAATTTAATATGAAAATAATGATCTAGTGTATAGATCATTGCAAAGACCTCTTGATCTTTAAAAGTACGAGATTATCGAGCAATCATGGTGGATTGTTTCATTTGGTTTTATTTACATATTTTGCAAGTTCTATTGACGGCGACTTTAGGCAGTGAAGCAGGCAATTGCGGGTCGAGAATTGGTGGTGGAATTAAAAATACGAGGCCCGCAATTGTCTGCTCAGGCATATATAGTGCTTTTCTCAAAAATCAAAACATACAAATCGCATATTTAAACAGAAACTTCACGTGAAATAACATCACTCTCTACCGCCTTTATTTTTATGACAAGAAGAAACGCAAGCTTTTTTTAGAAAAAAAAACTCAAGCTATTCCAGGCACAGATAAAAAAGTTACGTTTCGAATAAAATATGGATGTATAAGACTTGTGCCCTGATTTTATTATGGCCGTTTTCACTTCTTAAAAAGTTACAAACTAGATAACAATGAAATTTGTATGCAACATGCGGGCTTGTGTAGCGAGCACGCAATGTTATTTTTTTTTAATTTGGGAACTGTCTGTGAACTAAATATATACTTCGAGTCTCAGTATGGACTTTAATGTCAACTTTTCCGGACATTTTTGAGAAAAATCATTAAGAACACACGTACTCAAACACTATTACAAAATGATTTTGTTTATTAAGACAAACAATAAAAACACTAAAATTAAGAAAGCAATCAAATTAACTTATTCTAAGTAACTATAATCAAATGTATGTACAGTCAACGTCAAAAGTAAGTGATCAAAATTAACATTTCAAAACATGTTCAAGCATGACGCCCCAGATAAAACAGATTATAACAAAGTGTCATTTTCAACTGAATATTTAATTAGTCAAAAGAAAATGATCATAAACGATGCCATAACTGTCTCTTTACAGAAAATTTCAATAAAGACTAATTTTTTTTTTACCTAAGTGTCAAGTGTCCAACAAGATAAAGTCAAAATGACAAAATCTCCAAATGAAAACTAGGGTAATCATGGCAGTTAAAAAGGATTTATTTAAAATGGTGCAAAAAAAAAAACAAAGCGAAGTAGTAGGAACTTATTTCAACCCTTGACGGAAATGAGAGGTGTTATAGTTGTTTCGCGTGTTTGTCTTACGAGTATAACCGACATTATCCGAACGTCTGACTTGTATTCCGAGGTGGTCTTGAGAAGACATGAAGGCTCAAACATTCATATTCACTTACATGTGATAGTTTGGTAGTATTACTGACTATTGCCATTTTAGAAAATCAGTTTAATTTGAAACACTCAGTAATGACTGTAACTGTTTGAATGGCATGTCACTTACTTATGACACATTACGAGCTAATTTACTAATGCTAATAATCAGATACATCTGTCTTAATTTATCGTATATACTATTTTGAGACCCTATTTCATCAGTTTCTTTTGCTGTTGACTGTACAAATGTTCCCTAGGCCACTGCCACCAGGAATGGTGCCCATAGTGCTGGCAAAATGATTGTATTTTAATTTTTAATAATTTTTTTATATTACTTTTGCCTTTTAGTTTTTGCCATGAATTTTTAATTTTCTGTGTATTTTTAGTCTCAATTTTCACGATTAAATGGTCCAGAATAGTTTTTGACGTAACTAATGTTTAGGTATTTATTATTTTAATAAGTAAACTAATGATTGCTTAGTAATAATTTGTGTGGTTGCCAGGTTAGAATCTTCCTCCATTTCTTCCCGTGGATGTCGTAAGAGGCGACTAAGGGAATAAAGGCTTGTTGTACTGTTAGGCGATGGGCTTGCCACCTGTCACTAATACTCTGGTAAACATCTTAGCCTAATGGTGCAAAGTGTGGTTACAGAATTATCAACAAGTTTTAAAAGTTGTTGGTAATTCTTTAGCTCTGCCTACCCCACTTTGGGAATGAAGGCGTGAGTTTATGTATGTGTATGTATGTAATAATTTAACAAAAAAAATATAAAAAAAATGGGATTATTAATGTCTAGCACATTCTAAGAGCTATCGCACTGTTCTTAGATACACAGATATCTACACGCGTTTTAATATAAACTTAGCACTACTCCTCTGTTTGTGACAGAAGTCAATAAGATCTACGACCTCGTAGCGGCTACGACTTCGTAGCAGCTACGAACATGGTGCTTCGAGTATTTAATTTTATAACCAATTTTTTTTTCCACAGCTCCGTTAAAAAAAAACCATTTACGTATATGATGAATATTTTCCGCATGTTTTTCTTAAAAAAAAACAAAAAAAACCTCGCCTGTTTCCATGCCATATTCTCTCAAAATATCCAGCAATAAAACCTTAATTTGAAACTTCAATTCCTGTACATGGGAGTTGACTTTCAGCCCACTGTACTTACTTATACAACGCCGCAATTGACAACATTTCATTTTGGTGACACATGCAAATTACTATACGAATCGAAAGGGTTTTGCCTCCTGAACACGGCAAAATATTTATTTAGATTTATTTTACTTTATTGACAAAATTACAAGTAAGTTAAAAAAAAATCGAGTTTTACCAATACTATGCCTGAATAGATATAATACCATTGCCTTTTTCACGAGAAAAAAAGCTGTCATACTTCAAGTTTGACATTGACACTATTGACAGATGGATAGATACTTGAGATCGGTTGACCGCCATTATTAAAAGAAAAACTTTTTTTTTTATACAGATTGGACTAACGTAATATGTCCATTGTGTCGTAGAAATGAAGTTTCGCCCTTTTAGAATAAGAACATCTTAATAAATTAATAATAAAATAATTATACATCCTAGGGAAAAAATAAAACTATTAGTGTCTTCCTCCTTCCAAACAGTATCTATAAAACGAATAAAATTAAAGTCTTGAAAATATGAAATCTTGTCAATTAAAGCCGTAAGTAGCTGCCCGGAATTTCGACCGCGGAACTCGGGCTTTTCACGCGATTAGGGAATGTTGTTAAAGTTTTTTTTAAATTTGTTTGAAGGTTTAGGCGTCGTCGGGCCAACGCAATTTAAACCTACTGCGAATAAGTGAGGGTATACTTTTGTAAGGAATTGTTAATTATGAAGTGAAACAATTTCAACTGTCATATCATAAATAATTTACGTTAATTTAATTGCTATATTATTCGGATTCAGCTTGCTCGTCGAGTACGAAATGAGGCGCAAAAGTGTAAACATACAGTACATACAGATGTTTCGAGGTTTATTTATTTATTTATATGTTACTAAACAAAATTCAAAGTTGTTAAAAATTACGTTGAGGTATTTATTTCTGCACCAGTTAACAAATGGACCAAACATTTAAAGGTTCGTGCTGATAAAGATATGAAAAAACATACTTAGATTCCCAATCAAACTAATTAATAAATTGAAATACTCTAAAGCACTAATTTTTTTACATACGGGGACAGTGTCTCACCGATTGACCTATATAGTCCCAAACTAAGCTCTAGGCTTGTACTATGGGTACTAGACAACGATATAAATACTTGTATAGAGAAATGTATACGTACTTAAATACATAGTAAACATCCAAGACTCAGGAACAAATATTCGCGCTCATCACACAAATATCTGCCCCTACCGGGATTTGAACCCAGGACCTTTGGCACGGTCACTGCCAACTAGGCCAGCGCGTCATCAAATTATGAAGTCTGCATACCAAACTTGGCGCCTTCCGCGACATGTGATCGTAACCAATTAGTAATGTAGACTTTAAAACAGTACATATAAAGACCATAAAATTATTTCTGATCCGATACACTGCGGGCCGTTTAGTGAAAATAGTGCTTTAATGATACGAGGCAATGGCAAGGTTTCTTATACGAGGAGGTAGGTACTATTAGCCCAATGGAACCGTGATCCACCATAGAACGGTGTCACAGTAACATTATAAAACAAAATTGTTTGACACTTCTTACGAGTTGAATCATAACGTGACACAGTTCTATGGTGGGTCAGGGTTCCAATGGGCTGATAGTATTTGAAACTTGAAAACAAGCATGTTTTGCTTATCTTTAGCTGCAGATACAGGGTGTACAAAACGTTTTACCAAAAAATGAATCTGTAAGATCAGGTCATCTAAAATTCAGAGGTTTATTTACTTAAAGTTTATATTTTGAATTATTTTTCCACGCCTTATATAACGTATTAATTAATAACGAACGAGAAAAGCGCGCGAGGCTCGTTACGCCGCAGCTTTTAGATACGTTGCTTGTTTTTGATTAAGCGCAATTATAATAATAGTATATTTTTTTTATTTGATGATCTTAAGGATATCGTATGTATATATCGGAAAATACTCATAAACGGGTAAACTTAATTCTTCCTAAATTGTCAAAATGCCAAATGTTGGTTTTTTATATTACTCACAAGTCAATCGCTAATCCAGTTATAGCAATAAATTACACATTTGACCTAAAGTAGATTCAGTATAACATACTCGTAGATACCAAAAAAAAAAAAACTTTTTTTTTTTTTTATATCATAGGAAGGCAATCGAGCACACAGGCCACCTGATGGTAAGTGGAAACTGTGACCCATAGACATTCGCATTCACAAGACTGCAAATGCACTGCCGACCCTGAGGACTAAGATGGGATGCCTCTATGCTAGTCATTTCACCGGCTGTCTTATCCCCTAACCGGAACACAACAATGCGAACACTGCTGCTTGGCGGTAGGTTAATGGATAAATAAGATGGTGGTACCAACCCGGACGGACCCTGCACAAGGTCCTCCCACAAGTAAACAAACAAATCTATACAAACAGGAAAAAAAACCGGAATTTTATGTATTCCCCCCCCCCCCCCCCCCAAACATTTATTTATTTATTTAAATGTGCAAAACTTATCAAGAAAAAAAACGCATAATAACTCTTTAAAACAGCTGTATCAGTGTGTGCTACACCGTACTCAACACCCGTATATAAACGTTAATTGTTTAGTTGTTTGTTCGAAAAGTTAATTATACAGGATGATGTTAATTATTTAAGCTGTTTAGTTACACTTATGACGGGGTATTTGCTTAATTTGTAAGTTGGCCTTACAAGTGTACATTCGGGGAGCCAGGTTTGCGCATGATTGACTTTGAAGTTTGTGTAATTAGTAAGATTTACGCAGTAATTGTTGGTGTCATACAGCTCTTTTACAAGGGATTTGTTAAATTTAGGTGTTTTATTTCCTGTTTTGTACACTGCAGAATCTTTACATACACTCACGAGCAAAAAAATCGACTCAAGCTGCACGTTTGGGTTCTCCGCCCAGTATATCTTGACCTATTCAGAATATCTTAAAAAAAAATGGTATCAAATGAAAGCTGATAATGTAACAATTTAAAAAATAATAATTTTCAGTCATGACATTTTCCACAAGTGACAGGAGCCAGGTTTTGCAGAGATGCATGAAAAAAACAAAAATAAAGAAAAGGGAAATCGTAAAATAAAAGGCATTTTAAGGAAAATAAGGTTTTATTTATTCATTAATACTTCGTTTTTCCACCCCTGGCCCTTATCACAGCATTCAGGCGGTTTTTCATGGATCTTATCAGCTTTTTGATAAGCTCCTGGGGGATGGCATCCCACACCTCCTGCAGAGCTGTCCTCAGCTCCGTAACATTTGAAGGAGCTGGATCCCTCTTCCGAATCTGCCTTTTCAGGTAGTCCCAGAGATGTTCAATGGGATTCAGGTCCGGGCTGACGGCTGGCCAGTTCATGGTGGGAATGCCGACCTCGGCAAGGTAGGCCCGAGTGATCCTTGCGGTATGACAAGTGGCATTATCCTGCACCAGGACGAACCCCTCGTCATAAAAACGGGCGTAAGGAACAACATGCTCCTCAAGGATGTCAGTGATGTACCTGGCAGCGGTCAAACCACCGCCACGGCCCCCACCAGGTACGAAAACGAGCTCTGTACGCCCTTCGATGGAAATGCCCGCCCACACACTGACAAAACCTCCGCCATAGGCAACTGTTTCCTTGAAACAGCATTGTGCATACCGTTCTCCTGGCCTCCTGTAGACTCTTCCTCGTCTGTCACAGCCATTCAAGCACACCCTGGACTCATCACAAAAAAGAACTCTGGTCCATTGCTCAATGGTCCAATTTTCGTGTTGACGAGCAAATTCCAGGCGTGCTTGGCGGTGACGCGGGAGCAGTCTGGGGCCCGTGGCGGGCCGATTTCGGGTCAGGTTAGCTTCCTCGAGTCTTCGTCTTACTGTCCACTCACTGACAGTAACCCCTCGTACATCCCGAAGATGCTGATTGACAGTAACGGCGGTCTGGTGCCGATTTCTGAGAGAGGAAGTGACGATAAAGCGGTCATCCCTCTCAGATGTGCACCTCCGGCGGCCAGAACCTGGTCTTCGTACCAAGGCCCCAGTCTCCCGAAACCGTCGGTAAACTCGGGTTACTGCTAACTGGCTTAAATTCAGCTGGTCAGCCACGAAGCGTTGGTTGTGTCCCTCTTCCAGCAAGCCCACGACTTGGGCGGCTTGTTTTTTTTAAATCGTTACTATCAGCTTTCGTTTGGTATCATTTTTTTAAAGATATTCTGAATAGGTCAAGAGATACTGGGCGGAGAACCCAAACGTGCAGCTTGAGTCGATTTTTTTGCTCGCGAGTGTAGTATAAAAAATAGTTGGTTCTCGTTGTCTGTAAGTACGCTTAGATGTTTCAAACACTGCAACGAATTCTAATGCGGTCATCAATAGGTATAGACCGATATGCATATTAAATTGTGGATTATGATTCAGATTCAGATTTTATTACTCAATATAACACAGTATAAATTACATGGCATGTCAAATTATATGCAGTTACATTGAGGTTGTCAGAAAGATAATTAAATGATAATAGTAAAAGTCAAAAGTGCCGTGTGGTTGCCGGGTTAGAATAGTGCCACTCCATGTCTTCCCGTGGATGTCGTAAGAGGCGACTAAATAAAGGCTTGAAGTATTGTTAGGCAATGGGCTTGCCACATCTTAGCCTACTTGTGCAAAGCGTGGTTACATAATTATCAAGAAGTTTTAAGACTTGTTGGTAATTGTTTAGCTCTGCCTACCCCGCTCTGGGGATGAAGGCGTGAGTTTATGTATGTAGTAAAAGTCAACACAAATACAGAGTACTTTAATTTTTTTAAAGTCAATCTTATTTATAAGTCAAGTTCCATATACCGAATAGACTGGGTTATCCAACCAAAGATGTTATGTACGGGTTTTATATAAAAATCTACATAAACCGATACGAAGTGGGGGCGGTAGAATCAAATAAAGTAGAGTAGAGAGAGTAGGGATGGTGGTGGAAGAACCTTGTGCTCGGTCCGTCCGAATCGCTACCACCATCTTATTCTTGAACCTACCGCCACGCAATCGGTGAAGTTACTAGCATAGAGGTATTCCATCTTAGTCCTCAGGGTTGGCCACGCATTTGCAGTCTCAGGATTCCAGTCTTAAGATTAGTCTTGAGACTCCTCTGTTCTTGCGGACCACTATCCAATGCGCAATAGAAGTATCTACCTAGGGCGACATATCATTGACCCACAAGAGATACAACTACTCACTGCCCAAAGCATCTGGAAATTCCTGGACGCAACAGGCCTTTGTACTGAGCTCTAAACAAAGGCCTGCCACAAAAGATGAGCAATGGTCGAAGTGTTTCACAAGGCCCATCTCAACCCCCCAAATAATTTGATCCTTAGACAGTTTTGATCTGGGTACCAGGAGCACATAAACACGTGTTGGTGATTTTATCAAACCGTACATTTTGTGAACAGCGCGTGAAATCTAGTTCGCAACATTGGACAAGGAAGCCATAAACTAGATCGGGTAAACCTTCCAAACGTCATTAGTTACGGACGGGCCATTCCCAGATCTGGACTAAGCCTTTACAGCTAGGACTTACACAGTAAGTTAATACACAGATTGTGCACTTTAAAATTTAAAAGATCTTTGCTATCATTTCTTTTTTTACCCGACTGCCGAAGGAGCTGCCTCCTATAATTATAGAAGCTTATATCAATAATGTCGAAGGATCAAATTATTATTTGACCTGTTTGTAAGTATGTCTGTATGGTTCTTTCTTGTAAAGGCTCGACATGCCCGATTCCGACAAACGAGGTGTCGTCAGATTCATCTTACCGTCGCGGGTGCCACTATTTTATAAATGTGAATTTGTCGAAAAAAACAATACATTCATGACAACTAACATTACATTGACGACATTATTATCAGCAGTTGGGATTTTAAAACTTGCATTTTGTTAGACTTGTGTACACAGTTATCAGAGATCCTAGTCAAGATATAAATATTTTTGAAAATTGATTACATCATATTTCTTCAACGGAGACATGTAGACATTGCCGTCCATATACATCTATGAAATCTGTAGACTTGTGAGATCAAATAGAGTTCAATTTGCAAAGGATAGAGATATTAGTAGTAGTCTTAGAAAACGCATTAAATTAGTTCGTTATTTTACTAATCTTAAAATAGTTAGTGACGGAACACAACATATGGCTGTGAAAATATATAATAAGTTACCTGTGAAAGACTCATACATACATACATACATTAAATCACGCCTGTTTCCCAGAGGGGTAGGCAGAGACCACTTCTTTCCACTTGCTACGATCTTGACAAATTTCTTTCGCTTCTTCAACATTCATACATCGAGTCATGCACGCACGTCGGTTTCGGGTACTTAAGATTCGGCCCTTTCCCAGTATTTCTCCGATTTGATTCGAAAAAGTACGCCTAGGGCGGCCCCTTCCGACCCTTCCACTCACTTTCGATCTGTATATCTCTTTCGTCAATCTTCTTTCATCCATCCTTTCCAAATGACCGAACCATCGAAGCATGCCCTTTTCAATCTTAGTCACTACGTCTTCTTTCATTCCACATTTCTCTCTGATTTTTTCATTTCTAACTCTATCAATCAGTTTCACACCACACATACTACGCAAAGAACGCATTTCAACTGCATTTACACGACTAACATGCTTGTCCTGCCACACCCAACATTCACTACCATACATCAGGGTAGGGGCTAGCACTCCATTGTGAACAGCCAGCCGGGCTTTTTGTGAAACGCCCTGTCTGCTCACAAAGGAGTGCAGGGCCCCATTAATTTGATTCCCCGCATTCACCCTCCTCTCGATATCCTTCTCACACTTACCATCTCTTGTAAACATACTTCCCAGGTACACAAATTCGCTGACTTGTTCTACTAATTCACCATTTATATTTATCACGCACTCAGTCATCTCCTCATCCTTCTCTATCACCATGACCTTGGTCTTGGCAACATTTACTTTCATCCCCTTTTTCTTAAATCCCTCATTCATTACTGTCACCATCTCCTGCAACTCAAGTACCGATGAGGCAAGTATAACTTGATCATCGGCATATAAGAGGCATTTGATTAGCAACTCTTGCATACGCAAACCCTTATCATACTCTTTCAAATCCCACATACAACTGTCCATGAATAGATTGAACAGCCATGGTGAGGCAACACATCCCTATCTAACACCTTTAGAGATATTAAACCAGGCCGAGTATGCCCCATTGATCCTGACACAGGCTCTGGAGCCCTCATAAAGGGACCTCAAAGCCTGCACCAGGTTGCTGCTCACTCCATACATAGACAGCACCGTCCACAACTCCTTTCTATCTACCCTATCATAGGCCTTTTCCAGGTCCACAAAAGCACAGAAAACCTTTTGGTTCACAGCCAAGAACTTTTCTGTGATGGACCGTAGTGAAAAGACCTGATCCGTACATCCCATTCCCTTTCGAAATCCCGCTTGTACATCCCAGATTTTGTCATTCGTAACATTCAATACCCTTTCTATTAGAATCTTCGCATATACTTTGCCGACAACACTAAGGAGGCTGATACCGCGGTAGTTTTTGCAGTCTTGCTGTGACCCCTTTCCTTTATACAGAGGGACGATAACGGCCTTGACCCAATCTTCTGGGACTCGGCCGCTATTCCAACATGCATTGAAAAGACGGTACAACAGACTACCCACCAGGCCATCTCCTCTCCTCAGCATTTCTATCGACACTCTATCACAACCTGCTGACTTTCCCGCTTTCATACTTTTTAAAGCTTTCATGATTTCACTCATACTAATCACACTTTCATCTTCGCTACTTGCATCTTTACTCATGCTTTCTGGCTCACGACAAATATCTTCGCATTCAAACAAGCTTTCAAAATAAGTTTTCCATCTATCAAGCATTTTTTCTTCCTCACATATTAAGTCTCCAGACTCATTCCTCACCGCGCTTAATTTAGTTTTCTCTGATTTCCCCCGAGCCGATTTAATCAAGCTCCAAAAGAGTTTAATATTCGACCGGAAGTTGTCAGAGAAACTCCTATCATACTTTTCATTCAGTAAATCTTTCTTTCTAGCCACAACTTCTTTCACTCTTTTCTTTGATCTATTATACTCTTTTTTCTTTCTGTCGCTTAGATCTTGTCCTGGATCTACAGCTACAAAATCCAACCAACACTTTTTCTTCTCTTTCACGACATCATCTACCTCTCTATCCCACCATTCCGGACGTTCATTCTTACTTTTTCTTATTCATTTTATTAACACATTCAAAACGATCTTTCAGCTTTCTTACGTATTCATCTTGTATAACTTCGTCATTCAGTTTCTCTACTTTTATCCTCTCTAACGCAGTTGTCGGTACGGGAACACGATGGCGCCAACGTGTGAACAGACCCCTTACTCGTGTTACCACTAAGTAGTGATCTGAACCTACGCTAACTCCTCGAAATGCTCTGGTATCTACAACTTTGTTACGCAACCGTTCATCCACAATCATCAAGTCTATCATAGACTTCTCATTCTGACGTCTCCACGTATACTGATGAATCTCTTTGTGATCAAACAAAGTGTTTGTCACGCAGAGATTCTTAGCCAAACATACATTGAGAAGGCATTTGCCATTCTCGTTCACTCGCTCATCACCATACTTACCCAGTACCGATTCATAACCATCCCTTTGCACGCCTGTCCAACCATTAAAATCGCCTAGCAAAATAATCCTCTCATTCTCCTTGCATTTTGTTGAAACCTCATGCAAACTTTCCCAAAACTCCTCCCTTTCTTTTTTAGATTTATTCGTATCTGGGGCATAAGCCCCAATTACGAATAAACGGGTGAGACCTACCTTGACTCTCACCCAGAGAAGTCTTGGGCTCACACATTCATGCTCTTGCATACATTCAGCCATTCGCTCTGTGAGTACGATACAGACTCCCTGACGACCGTGCTCGGATTCCGGAACTCCGGACCACAAAGCCGTCAAGGTTCCGTGTGTGGACGTACTCACCCCTTTTTTCTTCGTCTCAGTCACACATAGAACATCCAGCTTTCTCTCTTTCATCATCATACATACCTCATCTAATTTATGTTCCATCCCTCCACAAACATTCATCGTAGCAAGGCGGCTTTCAGCGGCCCGCTTTTTGCCAACCCCCCTGCGAACACAGCGTGACGCGTGGCAAACGGCATCGCCGCCGTTCCGATCCCCGGAGGGATCCGAACATACGCGCACTATTTTGCCCCCCCCAGAGTACGAAGGGCTGCCCAGGCTAGGCCTAGGGAGGGATTCTCTGGCATTGCCAGTACCCTCCTGGGGTATAAACTTTTTAAATGGTGCTCGCATGGTCCATTATGCAGGGTCGGGTTTGAATTTGGAGTTTTCCTTCTCCTAGATAGGTAGCAGCCCAATGCTAACGACGCCTATCCCGCCGGGTTTGAATTCGGAGTTTTCCTTCTCCTAGATAGGTAGCAGCCCAATGCTAACGACGCCTATCTCGCCCGGAGGAGATCTTTCCTATGTAATAATCCCTTAAATCGCCTTCTACGATACCCGCGGGAGGATATGGAGTGGTGCTATTCTACTCTACCGGCACCACACGGCAAAGCCTCAGTATTTAATATTAAGCTAAAAAATAAACCAATTTCCAAATGTTTTTCTAATTCACAAGAGTACTTCGACATAAGAATAATAATATAACTGTATTTGTAAATCTCTCTCTATGTTTGTAACTATTTGTAACCGGACAATACAAAAAAGCTAGTATTGTAAATTAATTAGGCAATTTGGTTAAGCAGAGTAATTCCAGTGCCTTACAGGGTTTATGTTGATTTATGTAATGGTATTTAAGATCTCTGTAACTACAACATAAGGCAGACTATGACTATCACGTATGAGATTGACGTGCCCCGTGTGGTTGCCGGGTTAGAATAGTGCCACTCCATGTCTTCCCGTGGATGTCGTAAGAGGCGACTAAGGGAATATAGGCTTGTAGTACTGTAAGGCGATGGGCTTGCAACCTGTCACTAATATGCTGGTAAACATCTTAGCCTATTTGTGCAAATTGTGGTTACTGAATTGTCAACAACTTTTTGAAGTTGTAATTCTGTAGCTCTGCCTACCCCACTCTGGGATTACAGGCGTGAAGGTATGAAGGAAGGAAGATTGACGTAACCTGATGACAGATCGCGTCGAGCGCTATGCCAACTACATAGAGTCAGGGACATTCGCGGTCGTCCACATAAGTAAACGTTGCTTGTTCGTTGCGGCTAGCTAATATTGCAGCGCGCAGGTCATTACGAGTCGAACTCGCAAACGCATATCACCCTAGAGGTGATCAACCGGGAATTGCAGCGTTTGCATCTTGATCAGGCCTACTATTGCTTATTAAAACTAATCTAGCAAAATTTAGATACTCAAAGCTGTAGAAATGACAATATTTGGTTATCAAGCAAGACGGGCTTAACTAAGGTGAAATAAAGACCGGTTAGTTAATAGAGCCATTAAATCCCTAATCCGTGCAAATTGCTACTTATTAAAAAAAGTCCGCATTTTACGATGATATGCTGACGAAACCTACCTACACTCAGAGCTATTACTTACTATGGTTCAAATGATTAAAAAAAAAGACGTGTGGCACTCGGGAACTGCCGCGGTAAAGCTATTGCATGTCGTACAAACGCACACAACGCCGTGGCGAAGACTGCCGAGCTGAAACGACGTTAGACGATGCACGGCCTTCAAGCCACACCTCCTTGCCCGTCGGAGTGGGGAGCGTGAGGTTTTTTCGTTACGGAATTTCTGGATTCGGTCCCCGCGCTCAAGGCCCGCGATAGAAGCTATGCAATAGCTTAACAAGGGCAGTGAGGAGATTACAAAAATCGAAATTATAGATTTTATCTTGGAATAATTATATACTTAAACATACAATTCCAACTACTTATCATAATTTTCAAGTTTTTTTTTTAAAGCTGTCCCTTTCGTTCTCGCGTTACGATGATACAGTCAGACAAAACAAATACACAGACCCCACAGATACATACGTTAAACTTACCCCTTTTTTTTGTTGCGGGTTAAAATATGATTATACTGGGTGAGGGAACGGGTTGACCTAACGTCTGACAAAGAAAGCATAACTACAATAAAGTGATCACGCTGTTCCTCTCTATCCCCTGGAACAGGAGACGTTCCTTTTCGGGCGATTTATGTCCTAGACGTTTTATGGGGAGCGAGCCCGGCCACTCGCCGGTGATAAACTTAGCGGCCGCTAACTGGGGTTTAACTGTTAATAACTGCTCTGTGGATGACTTGACTGTGTCGTAGTTAAAACGTCTTGATTTATGTAAACCATTTATGGAGTAGGGGTCAGTGGGCCTATTGCCTAACGCACTCGCAATCGCAATCGACTTCAAAGCTTATCCATTAACCTACCGCCAAGCAGCAGTGTTTGCATGGTTGTGTTCCGGTTTGGGGATAAGACAGCCGGTGAAATGACTAGCATAGAGGCATTCCTTTTTAGTCCTCAGGGTTGGCAACGCATTTGCAGTCTTGTGAATGCGAATGTCCATGGGTCACAGTTTCCACTTACCATCAGGTGGCCTGTGTGCTCGTTTGCCTTCCTATGTTCTTTCTAGGTTCATAAAAAAAAGCGGAACAATTGTTTTATTTTGTATGCAAACAAGCCTTCGATTTTCAAAACGAAAACGATTGCGATTGCAAGCTCAGTTTGCATTGTGCTTTTGGGGTGTTGACATGAACGCCTATTATTTTATCGAAACACATTTCATTACGCAGAATTTTCATTCATTCGAAAGGCATTTCTCGCCGCATGGGATATATTTTTTTGGTAGTGATAAGTCTAACCTAATCTAACTTACGTAATAAATATTTAAGGTGTCCTGCAAACATCATGAATTCAGCAGAAAATAGCGTTCGATGAAATATAATTCGATGAAGTAAAATTCGATAAAATGATGGGTTACCATTTTAGACGCACTCACGCACACATGCATACAGGGCCGGAATTCTAGGCGATAAAAACGATATCGTATTTGTCCTGTCATCGTATTGTCCACGTTTTGACAGCTCTTATTTACGTGACTGTGATGGCGGCCGAGATCCAAAAAGTTGGGCATGTTAAGAATTGACAACCATTCATTTTGTGCTAAGGTAGTAAAATAAAATACCGTTTCTAGATTTTACACTGCTGACTACAGTAAAAATATCTTTGGATTTTTTTATGAAGTAGTTCTTTTTATATTTAGGAAAAACAGTAAAAAAAGTTGGATTGTGAATGTTAGGAATAAACTTATAGTGCCCTTAGTCCATTTATTACCAAAGGAATTGAAAAAAAATACAACTGTCATGTTCATTTTTTATCTGTCTGACGAAAGAAACTCAAAGCAGATGCAAAGCAGTAAACGGAAAATAGTTTATTTATTTTAATGGCGTCTACAAATAATGTAATTAATTAAATTATGCAAAATAACAAATTTGTGAACGAACGGCAGCGAATGATTGACAAGTGAGTGACATGACATGACAGTTCTGTTTCTGTTTAAAGTTACTTTATTTTTATTTTACATCAGGCTAAGATCACGACATCAGTATTCCTAACTTTGTATATACGGTCTTTTTAATGACTATTTCTTTAATAAATTATTAAAGACGAATTTAAGTTAAATAAAGAAAAACCGAGAAATACGGGTAGTCTAATTTTTAACCAGCTATTATAAACGCGGAAAAACAATAATGCTTTTTTTTTTTAATGTTGTCAATTGTATGGCTAACTTTCGTGTGACAAGGGAAAAGTTTCATAGAAAATTAATTTGAGTAAGTTAGCGTGGCCAACTTTTTAGCCCTTACCCTTATTCCCTATTGCTGCTTACTACAATTGTGTACCTGTGTTAGAGTGAAATAAATATACATACGATATCGTCCTTGAATATTTGTATGCCCCCTAGGCAAAACATGGATGGTTTACTCGAATATTAATTAACATCTGTACTTTATACCCGTGTTTTACGAATAAATAAATTCTTAACCTAATTTGATGAAATGAGGATGAAAGAAGATTGACGAAAGAGAATACAGATCGAAAGTGAGTGGTAGGGTCGGAAGGCGCCGCCCTAGGCGTAGTTTTTTTAATCAAATCGGAGAAATACTGGAAAAGGGCCGAAGCCCAAACCGACGTGCGTGCATGACTCGATGTATGAATGTGGAAAAAGCGAAAGAAATTTGTCAAGATCGTAGCAGGTGGAAAGAAGTGATATGTGTAGGGGAAACTGAGGAGACTTGTTCCCTTGGGAGACTTGATCACCCAGTGACAAATCAAAAACTAAACGCTTTTTCTATTTTTTATATTGGCAACATAAGTCTTTGTGGTCTATGGTGAACCAAAAACGTCATTTTGACCTCTCTATATAGACCACTTCAGAGCAGTGCAGCCATTTTTATTTTCCTGTGTCAGCATTGGTTTCGGTAAGTTTTTCATTTGTTTTTTTAAATAACTGAATGAATAATTCCCTGAGTATGTGTCAAAATCATTGAAAGTAGTTTATTAAAGTTTGCATTTACATGTATTTTATTTGATTAACGTTTTCTCTTGACATGAAAAAAATATATTTTTTAAAAGAGCACTCCCGGGTACACCTGATCACGGCAAGATGGGGTACACTTGATCCCGGGATCAAGTGTCCCATACATTCAATTTGTCAGTTTTTTAAGTACCAAAGTGATTTTCAAATGTTGCTAATGTAAGTCTAACCTTTAGGTGATGGTCAGTTCATATAGACACTGCTAAGACTTTTGAAGCTCTATTTTAAGAGTTAATAATTTGTGATATGAATAGAGTTATTACAAGATACTTCAATAAAACCTGTTAATACTTATTAGATTTATGAAAATATAGAACTTACATTGAGATTGAGACTCAATAGTCACTAAAATTAATACTTAAGACATATAAAGCTAATTATATTTATAATTTTGTTATAATAAATGATACTTTTATAACCAAACCGGGTTTTCATTTATTTAAAGTTTGCATTAAGGAGACTTGATCCCCTATGATCAAGTCTACCCGTTACTGGGATCAAGTCTCCCAGAATATGGGACACTTGTTCCTTTTGGAAAGTTATAAGAAAATGCAAAAAAAAAATGAAGCACTCATAAATATAATAATCAAATAATGGGGAACAGTAATAAACATGCATGTAGTAATAAACATGTATGTTTTATTTTTATAGAACTAAATTTGAAAAAAATATAAGCAAGAAACCAAAATGGTGATCAAGTGTCCCCAGTTTCCCCTATGTAACTTCATTTGAAAATTAATTAAGAACAAGTTGTCCACTAAAATGCAATATCATTTAAACGTGAATAATTAAACAGGTACTCGTTATGCCTTATTTGCATTTTAATTATCGAGAAACTTAATAAAGAATAGCGCGATAGTGCCACGAAAATGGAATTCTGAAATAGCAGAACCTTTTCCAATTAAGGAGAGAAAACAAAGGCTATTAATCAAAACGTAGTAGTTCGGTAAAGTTAGAGACTTGATACTAAACTAGTTTTTGACCGTGACTTCGTTTGTGGAGAATATAAAAAAGGGCAGGAGAATGATGATGATGATGATAATTATAGAGATATAGTTGAATAAAAACCAGTCAAGTGCGAGTCGAATTCGAACACGAAAGGTGCTGTAGGTATAGGTTTTGTTTTTGTTATAGCGAATATCTAGTAATATGTAGATAAGTATACACTTTGTGAATTTCTAGTGTCTATTACAATTTATGAGATATAGCTGCCTGATAGAGAGAAGGATGGAGGCTTAATAATTCTGTACACAAAGGGTTTTGGGTACAGAACCTTAAAAGAATAATAGTCACCAAAAACAAGCTTTAAGAAACCCTACGGTTGCTAATCAACTAAATCCTAAATAAGCAGTCAAAATGAAAAATGATGAAAAAAAACTTAGTTTTTTTTTGTATCTATTGTTTGCTACCCCATATGCCATAGTTTGACGATTTATAATTTTTATTTTTTACAATATGGCGTTTGGTTGCCGCCATATTGAATTTTGATTACTGTCATATCTTCAGTGACACTCACAGGATAAAGAGAAATCGATTGGCATAAGAGTCATCTTAAAGCTTGCTGTACAGCTGTTATATCCAGCGAACTTAAGACCTGTCTACTTTGAAACGTCACTTTGAAATAAGTATTTGGAACAGTTATCGATAAGTTAAATATCGGAATAATATTTTAATGTCCCTAGTTAATTGACGTTAACACAAAAATAAAAAAATAAAAATGTCGAAGGCAGGTTTTTCCGAGTAGGTAGAATGACAGCGACGTGATTTTTAACGTCGGAAAAAGGTTGTACCAATACTTGAAAGTTCAGCACGTGTTTGTCACGTGGGGATCATCCTGGATCTAGTCAGAGCTATGGAAACGTTTTAAAATGTTTAAAGGTTTACAGGTGGAAAGAAGTGGTCTCAGCCTACCCCTCTGGGAAACAGGCGTGATTTAATGTATGTATGTATGTAGGTTTACAGGTTACAACGTTAAAGGTCAGAGGCAACATAAGAATAATGGAATGTAAGATGAATATCGGGGAACAATGTCACACAAATTGAACTAGGCCCAAACTAAGCTCTATTGGGTACTAGACACCGATAAACATACTTATACTATACTATATGAAAAAATACTTGTTAGTTACAGCACCAATAACAGAATTTTTTATCTGACAGGAACTAGTAATGGACATTTCACTCTTAATTCAATATAATTTTATACGGTCCTAGAGTCTGGCAAACGAAAGCGTGGCCTGATAAAATGGCAACACTGTAGTGTCGTCCCTTTTTCCTTAGATTGATTTGAAAGGGATGACACTACAGTGTTGCCATTTTTTCAGGTCACGCTTTCGTTTGCCAGACTTTAATTGATTATTGCAAAACAAATGAATATCCCTTATCTTCTGTAAAATAAGAATCAAGTGTCGAATGAAAAATACACAAGACTCCGAAACAAAATACTCATCACGGATGTCATTCGCGATCCATAATATCGTTTGTCCTAATGTATCATTTCACATAAAATCATTTCGCATAACACCTTTTAGGCTGATATTGCAGAATTTAATAAACGTCTAATGTGTAGATTAGGTTAGTTTTTTTATAATAATTAAAATAAAACCCTTTCTATTATAAAAACCGTTTAAGGTCAATCGATTTTATGCGAAATGATACATTATGCGAAACAACTATTATTGATTCCGATATAGACCCGCTCATCACACAAATATTAAAAAGCGAGCAAAATCAACCGTAAATCGAGCACGAACATGTATTTCGTTCCTTGATCTAAACAAAAACAAAACGATGATGGGGTATTTCACATTTCTATGGAAAAAAATCAATATTTTCGCAGATTTCTAATATTTTCTAAAAATAACAAACGAACACAAACTTTTATGTCATAAAAATGTCAAACACTAACGATATCGACCATCATTACCATTTTACCGCTTGTTGTGGCTTCGGTGAATTGCTTAATAAGTGTATTATTACAAAGACATATTTACACAAGATTCATACAATAAATAATGAAGAAAAATTTAAAGACAGGTTTTTTAACCAAGAGTTAAAAATGGAGCCTAAAATGGTGTTATGCCATTCGATTTTAAGCGTTATGAATAACATGTCAAAGGCGATATGGTTTTAGCGAGTAGAATAAATAAAGGCTCTGGTATGATAGAGAGGCTTCACTGAACGTCGTTTAAAGGTTGTATGAATGTGAAAGTTCAGCACGTGTTTGTCACGTGTGGATCATCCCGGATCGATCCAGAGATACAGAAAGGTTTCACGAAGTTTCGTTGATATGTTGCGTTAGAATAACAGAATGGAAACTGAACGTGAAATACATACATACATACATACCTTCACGCCTTCATTCCCAGAGTGGGGTAGGCAGAGCTACAGAATTACCAACAACTCTAAAAACATGTTGATAACTCTGTAACCACAATTTGCACAATCGGGCTAAGATGTTTAACAGCGTATATTAGTGACAGGTGGCAAGCCCATCGACTAACAGTACTACTGGCCTTTATTCCCTAACTTCCGGTTCCTATATTCAATCCGCGGACAGATAGGCTTACTTCGGATTAAAATTTGACACATTTTGTATGGGCAAATGTCAAATTTTTACCCGAGGTAAGCCTTATCTATCCTCGGATTGAATATAGGAACCCGACATTAGTCGCCTCTTACGATTTCCACGGGAAGACATGGAGTGGCACAATTCTAAGCCGGCAACCACACGGCATGTGAAATACATATCGACAAACAAACACAAATATTGACAGAAGGATTTTTGGAAATAGTTTTCTAAAAAAAATCTGATAAAGGTTTATCTCAAAAGCGTAAGTAATATTTTTTTATTTAGAAAAATAAACTTTTATCAGTGTTTGCTACGCTCGCTTTGGAATAGTGGTCGGAATAAAGTAATTTTATTTGTAACCGCGTTACAAACGTTGTGACATAGAGAAGACCATGTGGCTTTTAAGACTGCGCCGAGCGTACGCCGGATGTACAGTGGCGCCCTCATTACTATTATTGAGATTTCTAATAAACTAAAGTATTTTCTTGAATTCGGACGATGCATTTTTGTACTACAAATAAAAACTCAACTTATACGATAAATCCCATAGTTTACTAACAATTGACGTTCGAGTTATCAACTTAACGGAAAAAAGTGGCCACCTTTTCCCGTTAAGCTGACTACTCAAAGGGTAACTATTACTTATCAAAGTTTTTTACGTATCCCATAAATTGTGTTTTTACTTGCGCTACAAAAAAGCATCGTCCAATTCCATGTAAATTCTTTCGTTTATCAGAAAACACAATAATAGTATTGAGGGCGCCACTGGACGCTCGACGTTTGCTCGGTGCAGTCTTAAGCTTTTCAGCCAAAAACATAAAATTAATAAAAAAAATAGTATGCTTTTGAGTCCAAACCTGTATAAACATGTTGTTTTCAGAGAACCTTTAAAAAAGGTCCCTTTGTCAATTGACCTGCGGTTATTGTGACATAGCTGCGCAGTTCAGTCTATGCTGAGAGAAAAGGACAGAGCTATACACCGTGTTTTTTTTAAATTTACGATAACTTTATGGGAACGTTGTCAGTGTCCACACCTTAGGGTATTTTACCCTAAATTTAGGGTATTTTTACGGGTTCAGGGTAATTTTTAGGGTAGAAAATTATTTAGGGTATTTTTCAGGGTAAAATATTTTCTAGATAATATTTGAAAATCTTTACAAGTTTTGGTGATTGATTTGAATTTTAATGCGTGGACCGGAACGTACCCAACTTGCCGATGTACCTTTCTCCTCCGCTAGCAACAGATGCAATGTTGAAAAAGTTTTCGAATGAAATGTACGATTTTAAAAAGAAAATAACTGCAGATGACGTAGAGGCTCAGACGATGGATGCATTCCAAGAATGTTTGGAACGGTGAATTAATAAAGATTTATACGTAAATTAATTTGTTGTTATTTAAAAAAACATTTAGGGTAAAAAATAAATAAAAGTGCCTAATTTAGGGTAATTTCGCCGAGCGTTAGGGTAAAATGGAAAAACTGAGGTGGCAACACTGAACGTTGTTTAGGTCAAATAAAGTAAATTTTCCGGAGACAGCCAATTGATAACTCTTACGGTTTTAAAGATATTTAATTTTTAAATTTAATCAGTTAATCACGTTGAAACGGTGTAAAAGGCTTTTAATTGTGTGTGTATGTCACGCCAACATTGACGTATTTGACATCGACTATTAGTTAACTCTAAAGGCTCTTTTAGAATTACCAAATATACAACATTTAAATACTTTGTTCTGAACAGTTTTTTTTGCAATATTTAAAAATCTAATGTACCACTTAGTTTCTATTGATGTGCCTAGTAACATGCCGAAGTTGTCGTAAATAAAAAAAAACACGGTGTATAACTGTCGTCGCTCGCGCGCGCATGTGTGCGAACCTGCTTATTAGCGAGCGGTCTGTGCGCACCGATTGCGCTGGTGTGCAATGGCTTCGAATATTGTTATATCATATCACCGATGACCTTAAAGACCATAAAGATATCGAGCGCGAGCGTAGGGCACTGGCGGTCAGGTGTAATATGCTGGTGCGAAGGTTTGGGCGTTGTAGTGAACAAGTTAAAATGTCATTGTTCAAAGCGTACTGCCAGGTTTTCTACACGTGTAGCCTTTGGTTCAATTTTACACTTAAGACCCTCAGTGCCCTGCGAGTGCAATATAATAATGGCTTTAGGATGCTGCTGGGGCTGCCGCCACGCTGCAGCGCGTCGGGCGTGTTCGCACAAGCTCGCACTGACGACTTTTATGCAATTATGCGAAAAAGTTCTGCCTCACTTCTTTGCAGACTGCGTGGTAGCTCCAACCCCATCCTAAAGACCATTGTAGGTTCATACGACTCCTCCGTCGTGCGGCATTTCAATCGTCTTATGACCGAAATACGGAGCCTTATGTAGGCTTTTCTTTTGTGTGTTGTGAAAGTACTAATATTGTTTATGTAAGCTATCTTACTAACAATTTTTTTTGGGCCATTATGTTGTTGGATTTTTAATAATAAATAAATAAATAAATAAATAAATAACTGCTATAGCTCTGCCCTTTACGCTCGCCGTAAAATGAACTGCATAGTTACGACATAATACCTAATACCCTGCACTAGGTCTAGGCTTGTATTACTAATGTAACCTTTTTAATTATGTTCTCCGGATACCAAATGGTCCATCCCATATTATAAATGTGAAAGTTTGTTACCTCTTCACGCTGTAACGGGATTATCCCAAAACGTGACAAACAAACACGTGCTGAACTTTCACATTGATCCAACCTTACTCGTATATATATTTAAAAAATGACTGACTGCCGAGTTTCTTGCGGCGTTTCTCAGCAGTGGTCTCCTCTAGTGAAGCGCTGGTAGATTCTTGACATGTAAAACTGCCCGTGCGGCCTATTTACTGAATAAATGTTTTTTTCTTTATCTTTATCTTTATAGGTACTAGAAAACGATAAACATACTTAAATAGACGAATAAATCTTCATACAGATAGAAAATACACAAGACTCAGAAACCAAAATTTCGCGCTGATCACAGTGATCACACAAATATTCAAGAGCGAGCAAAATTAATCGTTATTTCGAGCAGGAACGGTTTAATTTTGACAAATTCTGTTTGAGGGGAATACCGTTTCTGACGAGCTGGTTAAAAAAAAAACAGATTTTAGAGCCCAGAGGGGTTATTATGACATAGCAGTTATATAGCACTGTCCATTTACAAGCCTAAACCTTAGTTTGGGACTAGGTTAATTTGTGTGACATTGTTCCCTGATTTATTTCTCTCATAATAACCACTCTGATCAAACAGAATACCTGTAAGATGACGATTGATTGTTTCACATATGGAATAAAAACGTTATTTTCGCAGACTTCGCTGACTGCCTAATGTAAAAAAATAGAATGTCTATTTTCAATATGAAATGACCATATTAAGAAGTTGCACAAACTGACCATGCGAAGCAGATTTTCAATGTCTATTATTTTTCCAAAAAACCACAAACAAAAATTATTTTTTCCGTCAACTTATGTCAAACACTAATGATAACGACGCGCTGGCCTAGTTGGTAGTGACCCTGCCTACGAAGCTAGCGGTCCTGGGTTCAAATCCCGGTAAAGCGGATATTTGTGTGATGAGTGTGAATATTTGTTTCTGAGTCATGGATATTTTCTAAGTATTAAAGTATATATTTATCTATATAAGTATTTATATCGTTGTCTAGTACCCATAAGTACAAGCCTAGAGCTTAGTTTGGGACTAGGTGTGGTGTCCCCTGATATTTATTTATATCGACCATCATCGCCATTTTTTCCACAAATTATGGCTTTGTAAAATTTTATGAAGTTTACCAAAAAAGTTTTTAAGGTGTGCAACCTCTAAATATCAACGAATTTTATTACAACTTTGAATACTGGCCTTATTGATAAGTAGGACCAATAATTCGAGTTCCAGTTTTCGCCTACAAACTGACTGTTCAGTTAGGTGAAGAATCAAGTCAGTTTTATTTGAATAAATGATTTATTATTATTATTAAGACCTTACCTCATTCGGTCCGATACTCTTGGCTATGTTTTTTTTTTAATATGGCAAACGAGCACTCATGGCACCTGATGGTAAGTACTCATAGATAATTGAAATCTCAAGACTACAATCGCAAAACTGCAATCCGAAAGACTCCAAATGCGTCGCCAACTCTGAGGACCAAAATGGAATGCCTCTATGCTAGTAATTTCACCAGTTGTCTTATCCCTACACACACACAGCAATGTAAACACTGTTGCTTGGCAGTGGGTTGATGGATAAGATGGTGGTTACCACCACTAAAAAGCTTCAGTAAGTAAGTAAGCTTCAGTAAAATCTACAAACGGCGATAAATGCGTCAACCAAATGATATAAATTCGGCCCTCCTTCGGAGAAAAGGCGTATCTACTATATGAATCACATTGAACATCCAACCTTATTATAACCTTTGAGAGTTTAATTCGCTTCTATGAATTAATTGCACTTTGGGCAGAATTGTACTTTACAACAATCGTCGCCGTTAAGTCTAGACCATCTCACTGCAACATTTATAGAATTTTGAACTCATTAGCACTAAAGAAATAAATTAACGTAGAAAGTTTTGGTTCAAGAAAGAACAACAAAGGACACGAATGCCATTAAATTGATATTTTTCACGAACGAAGCTATTTATTGTGTAAACGAGCAGCGATTTATTGTAAAATGATAAACGAATATTTTTCATAGGACGCAATGTTACTTCAAAAATATTTTTTGTAGAAAATTTTGTTATTGAGGTAAGTTTTTGTTGTTTTTCGTAGTTTTTTGCAGACAATTACTGCTGACGAGTAATGCAATCAACGGGTTTTCTATTGCTAGTCCGAAATTTTGATTCCCAACTTTTTCATCAAATTCATACGTTAGGAATCGTCGTTTTTAACGTCTATGAGAGACCCAGAGCCTCTATTCAACATGGAAAAAACCCATATCGATGACCTCTATGGTGTTGTTTGTAACTCGGTCGCCATTACTGTCAAGTAGATAAGAGCTATCAAAACGTGGACAATAGTTTAGTTTAGTTTAGTTTATTTATTCATCAATGTAATATTACAATATAAATTGCATTGCATGTCAAAAAATACGAAATTACATTGGGATCGTCAAACATAAATACTAATAATCAAAGAATACAAGAATAAATAATAATAATTATAACAACAACAATTAAATATCGAATAATGGTCACTCGTCCGAAGTCAATATATACAATTATTAATAAATTACAACACGATACTAAATTTACATTTCCAGCTCCATATATTCATCAACGGAGTATAATGACTATGTCAAAGACGATATAATTTTCCCGCGTAGAATCTCGACCTTGTTGGTTAGATAAGTTACATCGATAACAATCTAGGAAAGCTAAAGGTTTCAAGAAAGATTTTATAACTTATGAAAAATCGTACAAACGCAGCATTTGGTAACTGAAATACAACCTTGTGATAAATAACCCAATCAACGATATTAAACTCCATTTTTATGACTTATTTACATTGCCCAATGCTCTAACAGGAAAAGAAAATCATCGTGAAAAACCTGCACATTTAAACAGCTGTGTGTGTAAGTGGGTAATTGCACAAAAGATCCTAAAGGAGTCGAATTGTATCCGAAAGGGCCCATCGATAAGAAAGCGGAGATGCTGTAACCAGCTTCCGTCTTCATCGTCTAACTCACAAACGTGAAATTAATCTAAACCTTGTAACAAACGCAAATGTACTTAATTGCCGTAGCAACTTCGCAAAATTCTGAAAAGAAATAACTGAATTGGGCGAAAATTATATTTCAGACGGCAATTTCAATAGGTTCTGGTTGTTCAATTATTCTCAGGCTAGCATCGGATCGTAATGCACCGGGCGCCAGCCTAGACATAATTGGAATCACCACGTCTCGCAGCTAGCAATTTACACGTTGAAATATTCCCAAAACTTTGGAAATCATCTCAAGAAATTACAACCTTGAAAGCATTAAAAGCATTAACAATATTTAAATAATAATAACAGATGCAGCCAGTCTCATAGGGACGATGCCGCAAGCGGACCTGCTAGAGGGGGTGTTCTTTTTATAGTGGTGATTATTATTTACATCTTTAATATTTGAGTACCTAGCTTAGTTTTATTTTAATTTAAATAAGTTTAGTTTTAACTTTAAATTGTAGTACCTATATAAGGTGCTAACAAATTAGTTACGGATATTTTAATCATCTCGATAACGTGACTAATTTGTTAGCACCTTATATAACAATGGTAAATATGCGCACATTTTAACGTAAATAAAAGCAGCGGGGTATTTTCCACTTCTTGTAAAATAACGTTAATTTAGTCGGGAATGAAATGCAGACAACAATGGCGGCAAAAAAAAACAAACATACATTCACACAGTTGAAAAATATAACCTTTTAACGCAGGGTAAATTCAACCTGACATTATTCAAATCGTTAAGTCTTCCAATAAAAAGGCATAAACCAATCAGGTTACGAAATCCCGTTATCGCAGAAGCGAGAGATCCTCATGCATTATTGATCGTGTTTGGATTCAATCGCGGAGTTGAATATTTCTCTTCCACTGAATGTTATGAGGGTTAACTAGATCGGGGATTGGTTGTCTTATTCTCCATTATTTTAGTTTTTTTTTTACTTTAGTGGTGGTGAACAGGCTCCGTCCTGCCGCTACCGGCTACCGCTGAAATTATTAGCCTAGAGGCATTTCATCTTACTCCTCAGGGTTGGCAACGCAATTGCTGTCTTCAGGCTTGGTCATATTTAAATATTGATGGCGTATGGGAGGTTGGGGACCATTTGGCTGTCAGGAGGTTCGGGCACTACCTTATAACTTCATCATCATCGTCATATCAGCCGAAAGACGTCCACTGCTGGATATACGTGTCCCCCAAGGCTCTCCACTCAGACCGGTCTTGTGCTTCTCGCATCCACCGCGTTCCCGCAATCCTTACAAGTTCGTCACTCCATCTTGTTGGAGGCCTTATAACTTATATGTATACTATAGTCATCGATTTCGATGCCGGCAAGCCTGACTATTTTTTTTCAAAAGTGTATAGCAATTTATTTTCTGGCGTGATTTCTAATGTTGCTCGCTAGACCGGACTTTGCTTTTAATATTCCATCGCAAGGTATGCAATAGAGCTGACCCTGCTAGTTGTAAGTGTAGGTATAAGAAGGCTTGGGTTTATCTTTTTGAGTTCGACGTTTCAGGTCAGGTGACTCTGTCGTTTTAACTTATAAAGTAGTGCCTGAACCTCCCGACTGCCGAACGGTCCCCTATCTCCCTTACTTTTAATACCAAAAACTTAATACTTATTATATTAAATATCTCAGCTCCTATAAAATTCAACGGGGTTTTAACTCGTATTTTTTGTCGCTGAAAATACAATGACGATAACATTCATACAAACTTACCCAATTCCATTTTATGAAAAAAAAACAAGTTCATTTAAACTATAGCGGCCTGTACGCGTAAAGTTCGGACCGCGGGAAACGCCACGCGTCGTTCCAATCTTTGTACTCAACTGTAATAGTAAAAAAGTTTAAAAATTACGGTTCGGAACGAATATTGGAACAGCGCGTGGCGTTTCCCGCGGTCTGAACTTGACTTGTAAAGCCCGCTTATATTAAACAAATACTTCATTTTAACATCGGATTCGAAATCATAATAACCATAATGCGCAAACCTCACAACTTATACAAAAATCATTACATAATGTTAATCCAAAAATACCTACTCGTTAAATCTCTAATAGTTTAAACCGATTATTCATTAAAATTACTCGAAAGCTGAAACTGAGGAATTAACATAATTATTTTCCTCGTTAAAAATCGTATCTACCATAAAATTCCCATTGCATAAGCGACCTTACTGTTAACTGGATAGGGTTGAATCTCTTAAAGCTTAAAGTGGCATAAATTGACTTTTAACTCGAGAATAAATTTTCTACAATTGATTGATAAGCTACTAATTGGGTTTATTTCGTATGGAATTTAGAAGTTCGGCACCGAATGTGGTCGTTGAATAGTTTGGTTGTTCGGGGTTTGTGTAAACAATCTGTCATTCAAATCGGATGATATTTGAATCTCTATTATCTCAGTTATATTAGTAATCGTACAATTTACATTTATTATAGGAATTCAAAAGTTTGTCATATTCAGATTCAGATTCAGATTTTATTACTCAATATAACACAGTAATAAAATATAATATATTGAGTAATAAAATCTCTTTTTCGTTGGAAATACAGTGGATTGATTATATATAACACAGTATAAATTACATGGCATGTCAAATTATATGCAGTTACATTGAGGTCGTCAGAAATATAATTAAATGATAAATACTCGTACATACATACCTTCACGCCTTCATTCCCAGAGTGGGGTGGGCAGAGCTACAGAATTACCAACAACTCCAAAAACTTGTTGATAACTCTGTAACCACAATTTGCACAATTAGGCTAAGATTTTTAACAGTGTATATTAGTGACAGGTAGCAAGCCCATCGCCTAACAGTACTACAAGCCTTTATTCCCTTAGTCGCCTCTTACGACTTCCACGGGAAGACATGGAGTGGCACAATTCTAAGCCGGCAACCCCACGGCACCATTAAATGATAATAGTAGAAAGTCAACACAAATACAGAGTACATTAAAAAAAAAAAAAATGTTTGTTACTCAATTAATACATAATATACCATCCAGATACTATACACGGTAATTGTTAGCGTTCTGTACAAAAAATTAAAAACGGAACCCTTATAGGATGACTCGTGCGTCTGTCTGTCTGTCCGTCCGTCTGTCACAGTCAATTTGCTCCGAATGTACTGGACCAAATCAGGTGAAATTTGGTAAGATGGTGTAATCCTATGACCCAAACATAGATGCGCAAAGTTTTTTTTAATCATGATTATTTACAAAATATATTTCATTGCTTGTAGATTACAGGAAAAATTATAAGAATTTAAAAAAAAAAACTTATTTACGGAACCCTCTCCACGCGAGTTCAACTCGTACTTGGCCGGGTTTTTAGGGTTTTACTGTTTACTGTTTTAACGTATTATATTAACCATACAAAATCACATGTTAAATTTGTGCACTGACATAAAAATTACCCTGTATTCTATCTATACGTTTATTCGACCTCCACAACCTATGACAAGCGTTGTATCATTGAAATACGTATTTAAAAATCATCTTTAAGTCTAATAATTTTTCATTTTGAATGATCATTTAGGATTTATAATGATTTAAAGTTAGACAGCAAAAGTCAGGCGTTTTGTAAGACTTGTGTATTATTTAAAGAAGGAGCTCACTGTATTTTGTAAAGACCTTTCAAAGCGTCTGGTCGACGCAACTCGTGACCAAAGTCGCCTGACTTGGCACAAAGATTAACCATTGCCATTCATCGCGGCAATGCTGCCAGAATTATGGGAACAATGCCCACTAATAGCGGTTTTTTAAAATAGGTTAGTGTAATATATGTAATTTTGTAAGTTCGTTCGTTTGTTCTTATTTTAAGTAGGATGTGTCTATCTATCGTGTTAATTTTTCCTTTCTCCCTCTATATCTCTCGTAAGATTTTGGTGTGTTTTCCTTCGGAAACTACGCAGGTTATTTGATATTTTTTATAGATTTATATAATGCTAGACTAAGTGGTACCATTGTAATATTAAATATATTTAAAAAAATGACTGACTGCTGAGTTTCTTGCGGCGTTTCTTCTCAGCAGTGGTCTCCTCTTGTGAAGCGCTGGTAGATTCTTGACATGTAAAAGTGCCCGTGCGACCTACTTACTGAATCTTTATCATTAAATCTAAGTAATTTTAATAAATCATACCGTAAACCGTTTTATATGTTCATTTTGTAATTGTATTTGGTCTTTAGACATTTTTTTTTGTAATTATGTAAAGAAGTAGGATAAATGCTCAAATAGAAACCAGGGGCCCTAGACAAGATGCATTACGCCGAGTCGCTTTTCTATTCGTTTCGTTTTTAAACCAATCGCGTCACTGCTAGATCACGTAATACGAAAAGTCACGTGATCTAGCAGTGACGCGATTGGTTTAAAAACGAAACGAATAGAAAAGCGACTCGGCGTAATGCATCTTGTCTAGGGCCCCAGGAATACTCACGAGAGTAAGAGAAGGGTAGACCGTCGGACCATCGGAACTCTCCCTCGTGCACGGTATCAGTAGCGCCGATCCAGTAAACGTCGTCGACGCCGGCCCCCGGTCTGAAAGAAAAAGGGGTGGTGAATGGAATAGTCTCTGAACGAATGACATGGCATATAACCTAGCCGGAGCAACACTAACTACATAGAATGTTTTGCTTCGCCGAATTTCCTTTTCATCGATAGGCATACGTGTAGGAGTTATAATTTTTAGATGTGCACAGCTCTAACTTTACCTAATATACGTAACTTATGCTTAAGATAACGACTCGAGCACGAGG
Source organism: Acleris emargana (assembly GCA_927399475.2). Classification (NCBI taxonomy): domain Eukaryota; kingdom Metazoa; phylum Arthropoda; class Insecta; order Lepidoptera; family Tortricidae; genus Acleris; species Acleris emargana. The sequence goes on from OV656846.1 coordinate 2,594,538, forward strand.
ATTACGTACCATTAACTATAAAAAATCACGTTTGTTGTATGGAAGCCCTCCTTAAATACATACATACATACATCAAATCACGCCTGTTTCCCAGAGGGGTAGGCAGAGACCACTTCTTTCCACTTGCTACGATCCTGACAAACTTCTTTCGCTTCTTCAATATTCATCCTCCTTGAAATACATCATCTGTGAAAATTTCAACTGTCTAGCTATCACGGTCCGTGAGTTACAGCCCGATGATAGGCAGACGGACAGACAAACAGAGGAGTCTTAGGAGTCCTAGCCTTTGGGTATGGAGCCCTAACAATAAGGTTCCAGCAGAAAATAGCTTGCGATGAAATGATTCCAGGGGACCCCGTCAAAACGAGCTTCCATCACATTTTGTTCGCGTAATTCTGAAAACGCTGTGTTTTTTACTTTAAGTTATTACTTAGACTTCATAATTAATGTTTCGAATAACTCATAAAGTTGTCGTTTTTGTTCAGTTTGAGTAATCGGCTTAATTTGGAAAAGATTAGATTGTTAAGTTTGCAAATATTGGGTTTCTTAACTCCAGCCAAGTTTGTAGTTACTTTCTTGATTAACTTAGTTTTTGCGTTGTGAAGAGATTGTGTACCTATATCAATATTTTACAAACATAATTAGTTAAGTGAACATTGTAAATAATTTTGTAGGCAGCCCTCCAACAAGATGGAGTGACGACCTTGTAAGGATCGCGGGAACGCGGTGGATGCAAAAAGCCCAAGACCGGTCTGAGTGGAGAGCCTTGGGGGAGGCCTATGTCCAGCAGTGGACGTCTTTCGGCTGACATGATGATGATGATGACGAGGCTTGATAGGAATCGGTTGGGTTGTTTAAGAGATATGAGCTTTGAAAGTGGGGGTCACAATGATATGTCTTTTAATACTTATGTTCGATATTAAAGTAAATTTGACGGCTTGCATGCAATTCTTGCATGTTTTAAAAGAAAGTCAATATAATTGAAACCATCGCTAGATTTCTTTATGAGGAACGTTTGGCTTCAATTTCCATACACATATTTTAGCTGTTTTGGCACAAAACAATGATGACAATTTATTATTAAGTTTCTTAGTTGATCATGTTATTTATTACCTTGGGACTAAAGCCCGATTTACACTGGTTAAGGACAGTGGACCGAGTATGGTGACAGTTGAGTTCAGTTGACAATACAGTAGTTTGTTTAAACCAATCGGACAGTAGAGTCCAGTTGCCTTGCCAGTGGATCTAAACATAATTGCTTTCTATTTTTTCACTCCACTGTCCTCGGCACTGTCCTTGATCAATGTTAATCATAATCATAAAACACTGTTGCAATAAGCCAATTATAAATTTTGAGGTATTTTTACTTTCGTGACTTCACGCTATCATTTTGCAAAGATTCTGAAATGGCTCAATATTTAAAGTTCTTGTGTGCACTTACGCGTGTATGAGTAGTTGATCCAGAACGTGCTGTTGCCTCTCATTCATGACGCTCGCGAGATGCCCTCCCAGCCGCACGCACTCCGCCTCCGCCTGGCGCCAGGCCCTCTTTCCGTCCCTGACCGCCGTGACGCAGAAGTCCTCCGAGGCCACCCAGCCGTACTCACACTGCCCCGTCACTTCCTCCACTGGTTTATCCATCCACCATACGCTCAACCACATCGCCGAAGAATTCCTCTTAGCTATAATGCTTATGTTAAGCCTCACAGAGTTCTCTTCAGAGATAATCTGCACACTGCGTAAAGGGTCCCCAGGTTGTGAGCAGTGCTTCCATCTTGAATTGCCATCTTCTAAGGTCAGTTCCATTCCTTTGCAGTAGGCGTGGTAGTCTTCTTGGATGATGTTGGATAGCTCGTGCTTGGTCGCCATTGGTCCCGTGCCCATTTGGAGGCGAAGAGCGACTCGGTTTCCGTAGGGGAGGTGGATTCGATAGGAGCAGAAGAGTTTGGTAGCTGGACCGACTTGGAACGAGCCGTTCCTAGCCGTCAGTAGGACATCATGGCAGTGATCCACTTGACGGTAGGCGACGGCGAACGTAGGTCGGCCATGGAGTTCCACGGCGGGGTTTTTCGATGTTGAGGAGTAGATGAACTTTCGGTTTTGGGGGGGGATTTGTTCCAGTTTGCCGCAGAGCGAGCCTGTGTTGGGAGCGAAGCGGATGAAGCCGCTGGAGCAGGGCACGTTGAGCTTGTGTAGCTCGAGAAGGTAGGCGCGGTGGGGTGGCGGGGGAGGGGGGAAGAGGCGACACCCGTGCGTGCGAGGGAGCTGCCCCGAGTGCACGCGCCCGTGCGGCGCGCGCAGGTGCAACGCGCAATCTGGAACAATAGAGACATTTTAAACTTTAATTGCATTTTTTTGAGTTAATTATTATTTTTTTGATATCGAGGAGTTTCAAAAGTGTCATCACTCGGTGCCACTACTTAAGTATTACGAGAGCTGCAACAAGATACTATAAGTATGTACAGCCACCTCTGAATTCGACCGTTCCTACTCATCAGTTGCATAACTAAGGAACCTTCAGTGCGCGACTCCGACAAGTAAATGTCTGGTTTTTTAACACAACGTTCTATTTAACGATTGACAAAGTACTCCTTTTTACCAGGTGGTAATTTAATGGCGTCCAGCTATTATAAAAGCCGGCGGGTGACAATCGATACGCCATTAGCTGACTAGACGCGCCTTAACTCGCTATTATGTTCTTAGTTAATAATTACAGCACTCCAACCGATGTGTCGATGGTTATCGTGTCTTTTAACCTACCACCAAGCTATAGTTTTCGCATTGTTGTGTTCCCGTGTTGTAAAAAGGGGTGCGCCAAAGTTGACCTAATTATTTTTAGTCCGAATATTTTTTACTGCAATCGTTATTATTTCAGGATTTTTAAAGTAACTGGTAGATAAGATTAGGTTAGGTTAGGTTTGTTTTAAAAAAACCGTGAAATTAAAACCGCTTCAGTAAAAAACACTTTAGAAGTTGCGATGAATAGGAATAAAATTAAATTCGGTCAATTTTTTTTTAGGTGTGCCAATATGGATCCGTAGCGCATAGCATATACAGGGGGAGTCCAGAGCGTAAATATTAGTACCTAGCCAAAAGACCAGAATATAATTTTAACTTTGCATTATGTATGTTAATTTTAACTTTGTATTAGTAAGGTTTTAATGATACTGTATTATAGCCTATTTTTGCAAAATGTGGTTACAGAATTATTGCAAGTTTTTAAAGTTGTAGGTAATTCTGTAGCTCTGCCTCCCCCACTCTGGGATTAGAGGCGGTACTGTTAAAAAACGATACATTGTGGTAAGTACACCTTTGGCTCCCTTGGATAAAAATTGCTATAATTTGTAATTCAAAAACTTGATATCTAATCCTTAATAAAGAAGCAATGTATTGAACTACACCATTTCCAAAATATTAACGCATTTTAAATAAATCCATACTTTCCAAGGCTCTCCAGAATTCTTCGATTTCGTTCAACTACCTTGATTCTTTGTACACTCGAGTTCCTAAATATGTATACTCTTTAGTACCTTGTCTATTTAATGACATTCCTGAAGCTATCCCTTTTCATTCTTGTGTGAGCGAGGCAGTATATGTGGCCATTTAACTAGAGTTGTTCTTAGCTAGGCTTGCTTTAGCTAGGCCTTATAATAGTTATGTTCGATATTTAAGTAAATTTGACGGCTTGTATTCATGCATGTTTTAAAAGAAAGTCAATATAATTTAATCCATCGCTAGATTTCTTTAAATAAGAAACGTTTGGCATCAATTTCCATACAAATATTTTTAGTTGTTTTGGCATGTACAAAACAATGATGAGGATTTATTATTAAGTTACTTAGTTGATCATGTTATTTATTACCTTGGGACTAAAGCCCAATTTACACTGGTTAAGGACAGTGGACCGAGTATGGTGACAGTGGACAGTACAGTAGTTAGACTAGTTAGTTTAAGCCGATCGGACAGTAGCGAGTCCAGGTGCCTTGCCAGTGGATCTAAATAGAATTGCTTTCTATTTTTTCACTCCACTGTTCCTAAATATGTGTACTCTTTAGTACCTTGTCTATTTAATGACATGGTTAAGCTGCCATACATGAATTGTCACAGCGGTTGAAGTGATAAGGTACTAAAGTGTACACATATTTAAGAACTTGACTGTACTGAAAACAATTCGCTGCTAGACTAAGTTGGCATCTTGTCTCAAAAGTTGGGGCACTTAAATTTTACAACAAGTATACTACTTAATTATGTCTGTGCAAAATTTTAGTTACACCTACTTTCCTTTCAAGAAACCTTTTAAACTTCGCACCCATTCTAAAATGCAGTTTGTAGGGTTCCGTAGTCAAACTAGGAACCCTTATAGTTTTGGCATGTCCGTCCGTCCGTCCGCAGCTCAGAGACTCTTAGTACTAGAAAGCTGTAATTTGGCATGAATATAAAGCCTACTCTCAATCAACAACGCGACTCACTGCGTCCTACAACGAGTACTTCACGAGCAGGTACACGACTCACTGTGTACTCCACTCACACTCCTCTTCTCCTGCTACGCTCGCCAACGCGGCTCTGAGCATTATTGGAGACATCCAATTCGACGCATAGACTGCACGTCATCACATCACCATCAACCTCCGGTCTCAAAGGAGGGCTGATGTGGCGACCTAGCGACATCTAACGGAAACTTATCAACCAACTCGCTAGCGTCAACAGCGGAACTAAGGGTGCGGCTCCACTGAGGCGGAGACGAGAGGAGCGGAGCGGAGCTGTGCCAATATTAACCAATGGAATCTAAACTACCGTGCGCAAGGCGCGCTCGACGTGACCGCATGCGCCTTTTATTGGTTAATATTGGCACAGCTCCGCTCCGCTTCTCTCGTCTCCGCCTCAGTGGAGCCGCACCCTAAGGATCCTACAACGCGCTAACGAAGTTTCTAAAGTCGATTGACATATATACCACTTCCAACTTCATCCTAATGGACTTCGGTCCCCAGGCATAACACCCGCCTGGAGAGAGATCTCTCTATTATCCTCTCTTCCTACAAAGCTAGTTTTTAAGCTATTGCATAGCTTCTATCGCGGGCCTTGAGCGCGGGGACCGAATCCAGAAATTCCGTAACGAAAAAACCTCACGCTCCCCACTCCGACGGGCAAGGAGGTGTGGCTTGAAGGCCGTGCATCGTCTAACGTCGTTTCAGTTCGGCAGTCTTCGACACGGCGTTGTGTGCGTTTGTACGACATGCAATAGCTTTACCGCGGCAGTCCCCGAGTGCCACACGTCTTTTTTTTTTAGTGTACCTCCCCTACACATTACGTGTGTATGTATATTTTTCTCGTCTACCCCATAGTGTGGGTGTCGTTGGAGAGGTCTTTCGAAATGGGCTTTAAAGCGCTCATTTAAAAAAAGAGTCAATTGCTCCCCCCTCCCCCCCCCACCTACAGCCATAACTACAAATACTACAAATCTGAAATATATACTGAATTTAATAGGAAAGCTATCACTACTAAGTAGACTTCAGTGGTTCTTGAGTTACAAACGGTTTAAAAAATTTACCTATCGAAAACTTATTTGATGTGTTGGTTATCTGGCCGCGACCTATGTCGATGTATGGGGATAACAGTTTTCCAACGGCAAAGTTAAGTTTGTCACGAGGTCTAATTTGTTTGTAGTAACGGTTTCGGAACCCTACACTGAGCATGGTCTGACACGCTCTATGCCCGGTTTTATTAGACAGTTGCCAACATGCAAACGCTACTAACGTTTTTATTTTCAATCACCCAAAATGTATGGAATGACAGTTGACCACGTGGTTTATCGCAACGCACGAGAATATCATCCCATACATTTTGAGTGATAGAAAAGAAAAACCTTAGTTACGTTTACATTTAGGCTAGGGCCTAATGTCTCACACTCACTAAATCACTAATTAAAGGGTTTAAAAGCAAGCTCTCCAAAAAGATTCTACATGTCAAAAGAGAAAAGTCTTGCGCAGTGGAGGATCCTAACTGGCCACTGCAAACTGAACAGACATCTGTTTCTAATGGGTATGCCTAGTTGGTAGTGACCCTGCCTATGAAGCTAGCGGTCCTGGGTTCAAATCCCGGTAAGGGCAGATATTTGTGTGATGAGCGCGAATATTTGTTCCTGAGTCATGGATGTTTACTATGTATTTAAGTATATATTTCTCTATATAAGTATTTATATCGTTGTCTAGTACCCATAGTACAAGCCTAGAGCTTAGTTTGGGACTAGGTCAATTGGTGTGACATTGTCCCCTGATATTTATTTATTTATTTTATAAGACGCGACATGCAGGTTCTGTCAATAGACAGAGGAGACAGCAATGCACATCCTCTGTTCCTGCGGACCACTAATGCGCAACAGAAATATCTACCTAGGGCGACATATAATGGACCCACGAGAGATACAACTCCTCACTGCCCAAAGCATCTGGAAATTCCTGGACGCAACGGGCCTTTACGATGAGCTCTAAAACAAAGGGCTGCTACAGTAGATCAGCAATCGTAGACGTGGCTAACAAGGCCCATCTCTACCCCCCAATAATAATAGGGCCTAAGATGCCGAAACGGCTTTACATCGCTATCACATTAGTTATAGAAGGTAGAATAATATAGCCACACTGCTGCACCGTTTGTATACTTATGATGACTCAACGAGTCAGTGTTGGCTCGTGCCAAAGCGGATATTTCCGCTTTTAAAAACTTATTATGACACGTGTTTGCTTTTTGTTGTACGAGGGAAAACCGGCCAGTCATTCTGGAACGAGTAAAACAACAACCAAATATTTTTATCGCGCAAAATACCGCTATTTTGATATCGTAGTCGGTATCATAATAGTTAGACACCGATATCACTATGGTTACATGGGTGGTTAGTAATTGACATCCCAATTATTATTATTTTGTTAAAACTGTTTGAGAAACCACTGGCATATGTCAAAATAAAATTTCAATTATTTTCAAAATAAATTCAACGAATTCAGCTTCGGAGGAGCGTAGTTATTTAACCAGACTACTGACGCGAAGAGTTTGATTTTTGAATGAATATGACAAAGAGAGTAGAGATAGTTAAGTACCCGAAATACTCTAAGTATTTCACGACGGTACAATGTAATACTTTGTAAGGATTGAGGCAACTTTCAATTTCATTATGAATAACCATGAATTTGTATCATGATTTATGAGACTTCGAAGGAAAACCTTGGAAAATCCTAAGGACAATATATATTACGACCGTTCTAAATCCATCTCGAATGGTAGTGGCTGATTTAAATCATCATTGTAACGGGAAAACCAATATATAAAAACCATGCTTTGCAATAGTAGTGTGTGTGATGTGAAACTGATTGATAGAGTTAGAAATGAAAAAATCAGAGAGAAGTGTGGAATAAAAGAAGATGTAGTGACTAAGATTGAAAAGGGCATGCTTCGATGGTCCGCTCATTTGGAAAGGATGGATGAGGGAAGATTGACGAAAGAGATATACAGATCGAAAGTGTGTGGAAGGGTCGGAAGGGGCCGCCCTAGGCGTACTTTTTCGAATCAAATCGGAGAAATACTGGAAAAGGGCTGAATCTTAAGTACTTACCCGAAACCGACGTGCGTGCATGACTCGATGTATGAATGTTGAAGAAGCGAAGGAAATTTGTCAGGATCGTAGCAAGTGGAAAGAAGTGGTCTCTGCCTACCCCTCTGGGAAACAGGCGTGACTTAATGTATGTATGTATGCTTTGCAAAGGAGTCTCATTCTATTCCACATGTTCCTCCAAGTAGTATACAGTAGTTTTACCTTTAGTAGCTTAATCGATGGGAGATTTTCTATGAAAAAAACCTTTCAAGAGCCAAGCAAGCCAAGAATATGTTCATTTTTAAACAAGTTCCATAAAATATGAATATGATTTGCCAAAATAACCACATACATATGGCGATCATCGCCATAGTAAAAATACATCATGTTGCCAAGATGTATAAACTGGGACATTTTTCATGTCTGTTGGTGAGTGGGGACAGTTTTGCCCATCGTCCTTTATTTAGAACTGTATTTGTTTTTGACAAGTATATAATTGCGAGAGTGACGGATGTTTCATTCACGTTTAGTCACGCGACGAGCACGGCCATAATAAGGCCTCTGAAATAAAGACAAAACCTACAGATAGGTTTTAATTAACATAAAAATGTATGTCTTTTAGGAGCAAAAATACGGAGACATTACAAATGTCATCTTCGCGACAAGATAGAGTTATAATTTCGTATATGATGCGATGGGCTTGCCATCTGTCACTAATACACTGGGAAACATCTTAGCCTACTTGTGCAAAATGTGGTTACAGAATTATCAAGAAGTTTTAATTTTTTAGCTCTGCCTACCCCACTCTGGGAATGAAGGCGTGAGTTTATGTATGTATGTATGTATGTATATGATGCAACTAAGAAGGTCGCTACTTCAGGCATGACTAGTTAAATAGTTTGCATGTCACGTCAAGAACATAAATAGTTGCTTTCGATGTTTTTTATATTGTTTTTAGGGACGAGCAATGGTCGCCAAAGTTTTAGTCTCTTTATTTTTTATGCTTACCACACCCACTTTCGCTCTCACGCACACATTGACACGTATACAGATATGTGTACCACCAGTAAAGCCCACTTGCCATCTATATATATAATTTATACCTTAACAGTAGACACCAGATGGGTTATTATGACTTAGCAATGCAGTTCAATGTACGCTGAAAGAAAGGGACAGAGCTATATAACTGCTATAGCTCTGTCCCTTTCTCTCAGCGTTAACTGAACTGCATTGCTATGTCATAATAACCCCCTGGGGCCGTAACATAGCTGCGTTTATCGCGTGACAAAGTTTGGATAAGGCATCCATCACCTTCTAACACGTTTAGGGTTGCCAGGCCATAAAATGCAAAGGCCGGACTGCACCCTATTTAAGGCCGGACATTTTGCCCTAAAAGCCGGACATGTTTTTTTTATTGCCAAACATAATGTTTTTACAGCTGGGTTATTGAAAAAAGTATTTATATAGGTGATGTAAAGTAAGGATGAGATCGAAGATGGAGTGTACCAGTATATGCATATTCGATATTTATTTAAAGATGGACATAATATTTATAATAAAAACCGTACGAATCGCTATAAAAAGCCTGACAAAAGCCGGACAGGCCGAACACGTACATATTTCGCCGGACGCGACCGCAAAAAGCCAAACATGTCCGGCTAAAGCCGGACACCTGGCAAGCCTAAACACGTTATCCACAATGGTGGTTTCCGCGCATCAGTTTTTTCACTAGATGGCGCCTCTGGGAAGTAAGGTCTTTTTGAGAGTTGATAATACGTAAAAAATATAAATTGAAACAATTTTGTACCTAAATATTTGAATTGTGTATATATCAAGTGAAAAAGTAAATTGTCACTAGTTTGGTCTTCTTCTAGGCATATATTTTAACATCAACTGTCAAAAAGACCTCACTTCACAGGCGCCATCTAGTGAAAAAACTGATGCGCGGAAACCCCCATTAAGACGCGATATAGACGCAGCCACTCTAGGCCCATAGAGCTTTATAAAATTATACATAAAAATACATACATATATTAAATCACGCCTGTTTCCCAGAGGGGTAGGCAGAGACCACTTCTTTCCACTTGCTACGATCTTGACAAATTTCTTTCGCTTCTTCAACATTCATACATCGAGTCATGCACGCACGTCGGTAAAAATATTCCATTATTATTCATCATAAGGCAGCGATTAGTCTTCATCTCATAACCCGATACTCGTGTTTCGCTGGAGTGGGCGAATGCGGCTTAAGGTACTCAAGCCACGGGGAACAGACTATTGGTAAAGATGTTTAAACGCCCAAGATAAATAAATAAATATCAGGGGACAATGTCACACCAATTGATCCAGCCCCAAACTAAGCTCTAGGCTTGTACTATGGGTACTAGACAACGATCTAAATACTTATATAGAGAAATATATACTTAAATACATTGTAAACATCCATGACTCAGGAACAAATATTCGCGCTCATCACACAAATATCTGCCCTTACCGGGATTTGAACCCTTGCCAAATTTCAGGAAGCAAAAGGGACATGCCTATGACTGCTATAAAGTAAGTTGACAAAACACAAGTTTTTTCAGTGAGTTTGTTCTACGTTTTATACATTATAACAACGACGAGTCTTAGGTAGATAAACTGCAGTCATTTGAAAAAGTTAAAATTGGTTAATGAACTAGTATAATAACTAACATTGGTAACTCTAAGATAAACTCGATATTTGGACTGTCATTAGCTTCTTCGCGGGTGTTTTTTTTAAATCGCATCACTTTATTGAATATTATATGATTAATAAGTTATTAAAGTGATTCTTAAATAGAATAAATAATAATAAATATCAGAGGTCAATGTCACACTAATTGACCTAGTCCCAAACAAAGCTCCAGGCTTGTATTATGGGTACTAGATAACGATTTATGTACTTGTATAGAGACATATAAACTTAAATATATAGAAAACATCCATGACTCAGGAACAAATATTCGCCCCCATAACAAAGCCATTACCGGGATTTGAACCCAGGAGCGCTAGCTTCGTAGATCACTACCAATTGGGATAGAACAAAAAAAAAACGCACGGTTTTTACATTCAAATTCGAAAGAATAGGTGATTTTAAGAGACCAATTTCATTAATTTGGTAATTGACCCAATAGTTTTATTTTAATATCTTTATTTATTTAGCAGACATTTTATAAATGACATGATTATTTTAAATTTGGGTTGGCATTTTCTAATAAATTTCCACAGTTACTTTAATGATATCTAATGATAAAAAGTGATTGTAATATTGTATTAAAACACTGTTTCAAGCGGTTTTCACCTAACCCGTAAGATACACCGAGGAGGAAAGTCAAACAACTTTCGTCGAAATATCCGAAATAGATAAATATTTCAAAAACTTAATAATGAAGAACGGCTTTAAAATCATATTCCTCGAAATGATTTTAGAGTAAGTGTAATTGTAAAAATATGAACAGTCCCGATTATTTAATAATGATGAATATTTGTGGCGCTTGATCAGCTGCTCTGCCCTACTAAGCTAAATGGCGATAACTTAGAAAAAACACGTGAAGAAATTGCAACTTAGTTACAAACAGAACAAGTTGAATCTTCTTTGGTTATTGCAAATCATGCAAGTCGTCAAAAAAAATGGGTTAAAATAAATGGGTTCTTCTAACTTCATAGCTAACTTTAACGTTTATTTTCCTATTGAACAAGCTCTCCTCCCGCTGGCTTCAGCCGCTGTGCGCTTCTTATTTGAATTATTCATACAAGTTGAAATTGCAAGGAATTTGTTCTACCGGTAATTCATAATCTCACTGGATACAAGCGATTTTGGTTCAGGGAATTTGTCGGAACAAGAACAAAGTCATATATATGTGTTTCTAGTGAATAAGGGTGTGAGTCTTCTAAAGTTTGAGTGAAAAAAGTTGGTCTAGTAACCTAGTATAATGATTTATCGAAACACAAGGACGGAAAGTGGCTCATTTTTCTCCTAGGAGTAAATAAAACATATGAAAAACTTTCCATGCATGTCCATTTTGTTTTTTAAAAGTGCTCTCTATTGCGTATAAAATCGAAAGGAAATGTATGTACCTATATACGAAATTTATGTATATACACCGTGTTTTTTTTGATTTACGATAACTTCGGCACATTACTAGGAACATCCGTAGAAACGAAGTGGTAGATTAGATTTTTAAATATTGCAAAAAAAAAATGTTTTCTCTTTAGAACAAAGTAATTAAATTTTGTATATTTGGTCATTCTAAAAGAGCCTTTGGAGTTAACTAATAGACAGTCAGTGTCAAATACGTCAATGTTGGCGTGACATACTCGTACACACACAATTAAGAGCCTTTTACACCAGTTCAACGTGATTAACTGATTGAATTTTAAAATGAATTATCTTTAAAACCGTAAGAGTTATCATTTGTCTGTCTTCGGGAAATTAACTTTATTTGACCTAAAGAACGTTCCCTTAAAGTTATCGTAAATCAATAAAAACACGGTGTATAATATATTTACGAAAGGTATATAAAAAACATCTACTATAGATTTTTTATTTAATGATACCACAATGGTCATAGTTAGTCGACTTTTTTTTTTTACCATGTGGCGTCTGATTGCCGCCATAGTGAATTTTCATTCCTGTCATGTCTTTACTGAGTCTCATAAGATTAAGACAATTTGATTGACATAAGAATAAACAAAATCGGTTCTCGTGTTTTGTTTTTAGAGAGTCACGATAGAACAAACATACAGTATACAATAAGTACGAGAGTGACGGATGCTATATCCACATTTTGTCACGCGATAAACGCAGCCATATAACTTAGGCCCGCAGCGGGCCTATGACGGTCGTGTTTATCGATGTGGTTAAGGCTGATAAACACATAACCTTTCTCCATCGGTTGTCGGGTAAAAAAGACCAAGATAGAAAACATTTATGCTAGTCATTCCAACACCATTTTTTTATTTAACTTCTTAACTTACTCATCCTCTGCGTGCCGATAAAAAGCATCGGCTAACTTATTGTTGTGCCTAAGAAGGCGGCTAACTGCATAGTAAGAGTTTAAGCATTTCAAATTTAATGTGTTTACTAATAGAGTATAAAATGGTTCATCGACTACATTGCAGTTACCGCCTTCTTTGGTGTTACGACCGAATACTTACCATTTACACATTTCCCATGCCCAGTAAGCCGGAAATTGAATCCGCGACCCCACACTCGAGCCCACCATCCGGCGCTCGTGAAAATATTTCAAAAAATACAACGTCTTTTGTAGGAAAAATACACGGAGTCTTTAATATTTTTCTAACCGGAAAACGTTTTAGAAACGTTTTAGTTAGTCGATGTTATTCAATGTATTTACAATGGGACATTTATGTATGGAATTCTGTGTGCAGGACGCTGAATGACTGCCATACACTATTCTAATACTACTGAATAAAATTCAAGTAAAGTAAAGTTGCCGTGTGGTTGCCGGCTTAGAATTGTGCCACTCCATGTCTTCCCGTGGAAGTCGTAAGAGGCGACTAAGGGAATAAAGGCTTGTAGTTAGTACTGTTAGGCGATGGGCTTGCTACCTGTCACTAATATACACTGTTAAACATCTTAGGCTACTTGTGCAAATTGTGGTTACAGAGTTATCAACAAGTTTTTGGAGTTGTTGGTAATTCTGTAGCTCTGCCTACCCCACTCTGGGAATGAAGGCGTGAAGGTATGTATGTATGTAAAAGTCAAATTGAATTCTATTTTATCTTACACTAAATATTTTGCTCGATCGTGACACAATCTACTATTTAAACCCTATCGGTCTTCCAGGTATTCACCTATATAATGTAGCATAATGAACATGTCAGTATGTCAGTTTAGGCCAACTCTTGCAAGTTAATTTTGAACCAGTTCCCGTCATCGGAATGGGCTGAAATTTGGACCACATATTATGTAAATACGTTGACAATGCAATATTATGGTATCTAAGAGCTGATCTTGTAATGAAGTCCGAAGGTAGACATGTGGCGACAGACATCTTAGCAAAAAAAGTACTATCAGCAACAAAGGGAGATCCCAAAACTGTTTTTTTTTACAGAAACTTAGGAAAGATATTGTCTAAACTACATCAGAAAATTGTTTGTTGCAGTGTCTGTTTATCAAATAATTTAATGATGAGGAGTTTCTACGTATAGAAGATAGTCTGCTATTCCATTTGTAATAAAACTATTCTAGCTTCGTCCTCATAAGATTACACATCAATGCCACCGTAATGCCAAAAAGTTGGCTATGTGTAATAATATAGTCAAAGGATTTTGTACTCTATTGCTAACCAAATTAAATTTAAAATGCTTATACTAGTACGATGCAGGTATCCTTCTTTGATATTACCGGCAGAATGGTAACGTTACTTAGTTGCCTTTGAGTTTTGGATCCGGCGGGAATGTTTCAAGTTTCAGAGAACTGAAATATTTTGCGATCTGATTCATCTCTATCTGGTCTGTTGGTGCGAATAATTTGATTAAATCTTGGTTATTTTAAGTAATTAAGTTGCGAACTTGGTAAATTCGTTAAAGTAATTATTTACGGAAGTTTTGGTAGCGTTCTTCGACATCGTTCGGGTAGTGTAGACTGGTCCTTCCAAGGGCGAGGAAGCGATAAGCTATCAACTATTTTCTCGCTCAGCTCTTACTTGTGGGAGGACCTTGTGCAGGGTCCGTCCGGGTTGGTACCACCATCTTATCCATTAACCTACCGCCAAGCAGCAGTGTTCGCATTGTTGTGTTCTGGTTTGGGGATAAGACAGCCGGTGAAATGACTAGCATAGAGGCATTCCATCTTCGTCCTCAGGGTTGGCAACGCATTTGCAGTCTTAGGATTGCGGTCTTGTGAATGCGAATGTCTATGGGTCACAGTTTCCACTTACCATCAGGTGGCCTGTGTGCTCGTTTGCCTTCCTACGAGTATGATATAAAAAAAATAAAAAAATCTTGACAGTAATGGCTGCTGAGTTAAAGACAATGCCATAACAGATCAAACACAATATGCTTTATACCATCTAGAATAGAGGCCATGGGGTGCTATTGTGACATAGCAATGCAGTTCCGTTTACGCTGAGAGAAAAGGACAGAGCTATATAACTGCTATAGCTCGCCGTAAAATGAACTAAATACATACACATACACACTTTCACGCCTGTAATCCCAGAGTGGGGTAGGCAGAGCTACAGAATTATCAACAACTTTAAAACTTGTTGATAAGTCAGTAACCACATTTTGCACAACTAGGCTAAAATGTTTACCACCGTATTAGTGACAGGTTGCAAGCCCATCGCCTAACAGTACTACAAGCCTTTATTCCCTTAGTCGCCTCTTACGACATCCACGGGAAGACATGGAGTGGCACTATTCTAACCCGGCAACCACACGGTAATAGTTACGTCATAAATAACCCCCCTGATGTGTAGGTATTCAACGTTATGTATACACCGTAGTTCTGAATCTCTTTTGTCGTATTATGGCACAAGCCCCGGATATTTATTTATTATCTATACGGAGCCAATAGATGAACATCAACTCGTCCGCGAATCTTCGCCACGAAGTTTGTTATAGTTCCGATCTTTGTTTGGTACGAATAAAGTTATTATTGTCTTAGGGAAGCGAGAAGACGTATGGGGTGTGGCTGCATACGCAGGAAACAATTGATGAAAGATATTAAAGTGAAAAACAAAATAATATTTGAAATAGGTACATTAAAATACCGTCAAATAACTGGATCTATCATATTTCCTATAAAATTATGGGTCATAAATTGATTAGATGCTATAAATTAATTTCCTATAATATCACTTGCTATAATTGCCAATTTTTTTTCACGTCTTTACTATAATTTTATAATGACTAATGTTCATCATGCATAACATTTAAAATCTATATAATAGGCAGATTAAACTAAAAAACCTCGAAGGCCCAACCTAACCTTAACTATACGAGTCGGTTCTGCCCTGATTCGTCTTGCTCGTTGCATTTTTTGGATATTAATGTTATGGAATTTGAAATTATAGCAAATAATTTTAAGGCATCTAAAATGTATATAGATTATAGCAATGAACTGTTATACAGTAAGTCGACCTATTCCCCTCTAGGGGTTATGGGGGAGATCATTTGCAATCATTATGGTCCCATAATACCCTACGCAAAAGTTAGTAAACTTTTCTGTTTTTGTGTCATTTAAACTGATTCAAAAAAATGTTGTTTTGCCTAAGAGGGGAATAGGTCGACTTACCAATATCCCTGTATATAGCATTTGAATGAATAGCATGTAATTGATGAAAGGAAATGAATTTAGAGAAAGGGCACTTATATCCATTGGTTTTGAAGTAGTAATATTAAATTTATATAGGCATCCTATAATATAAAGGAAACCCCTAGTTTTAAACGTAATAAACAACATTTAAAGTCTGTTTAGGATTCCAAAGTCCAAAGGCTTCCTAGCTTTATACTTTCGCCACGGCCGCGTCCGTCTTCTGACTATCTCTGACACAATAATTTTTTCACAGAAACTATGAAAGTTGCAAGACTGAAAATTTATATACATGAGTATATGGAACTTGACTTATAAATAAGATTGACTTTTAATATTTTAATGTACTCTGTATTTGTGTTGACTTCTACTATTATCATTTAATTCTATTTCTGACGACCTCAATGTAACTGCATATCATTTGACATGCCATGTAATTTATACTGTGTTATATTGAGTAATATAATCTGAATCTGAATCTGATATTTATTCCGCGTACTAAAATCAATGATGGAATAAGTAAAAAATAGGAGATAACTTGAGTCTCAGGATAGAACATGAGCGGTAAACGTCTTATACGCAGACGGAGCCACAGGCAATAGCTAGTCCCTATATTTATAATCCCGATGACAGGGCATCATTATGGGGTCTAAGAGCTGGTCTGTACCCTTACCATGAGTTACAATTAACGTACTCGCTATCGAGCCGCATGCTCTGTCCCTTGCAGACCTCGCAGTCGTCTTATAGAGTGCCAGGGACAGAGCATTCGACTCACTAGCGAGTACGGTAATTGTAACTCATGATAAGGGTACTGGTGACGGAGGTGGAAGGTGGCGACAATGATCTTCGCTGTACTTAAATAGTACATTACTACAGAGGCCGGGAAGTGGGGGGTTGCCGGCCGAGCGAAGCGAGGCCGGATAGTTACGAGGCTGGCAACCCCTTTTCACGGCGAGGTATGTATAGTGCTTTTCTCAAACATATGCAATGAAATAAAAAAAAACTTGTCTTTGTGTGTAATAGGCATTAGCGCGGATATTTTTGGTCCGATAACCATAAAGCCACTGAAAAAAAAATAGCTATTAGGCTGTTCATAAACACACCCGCCATGTCAACATAAAAATTAAAAAAAAAAAAAACCCGGCCTAGGCCTTCAATATTGTATGATATTCCTTTACAGCTCCCTCGAGTTGCTCCGCCGGGACGTGATACATTGAAGCCTAAAATAACAAACATAACGCCAACATTTCATTGACGTTTAAGAAAAATTCATTAAATATAGGGTGGCGTTAATAAAAGTTGTCACCCTATTTATACCTACTTTAATATTATAATACAACCCCGAGTGGTTGCCGGGTTGGAATAGTGCTACTCCATGTCTTCCCGTGGATGTCGTAAGAGGCGACTAAGGGAATAAAGGCTTGTAGTACTGTTAGGCGATAGGCTTGCAACCTGTCACTAATATGCTGGTAAACATCTTAGCCTATTTTTATGCAAATTGTGGTTACAGAATTATCAACAAGGTTTTAGAGTTGCTGATAATTCCGTAGCTCTGCCTACCCCACTTTGGGAAGGAAGGCGTGAGTTTATGTATGTATGTATGTAATATTATAATGTAAAACTACATATATACTCAAACATATTGCTCAAACATAAATCATAAAAAAAATCGCCACAATACCATGAATAATCTCATTTCGTTGTTTCCAATAAAAGAGATGCGGAGGTAAACTAAAAATGTATATTAAAGACCGAAGATCAACTCCAACTCGATCCATTATAATGATAATAATGATAGACTGGGTGGAACTTCGATGAGATTTTGATAATGATATAAAGTTTGTATTTCAACTTATAATTGTGTTATGTTGTTGATTCTATTTAAACTCTTAGAGGGTTTTATAATTACACACACACATAAACTCACGCCTTCATTCCCAAAGTGGGATAGGCAGAGCTACAGAATAACCAGCAACTCTAAAACCTTGTTGATAATTCTATATACCATAACCTATACCATATATACCATACCCTATACGTAACCAATACCATAACCACATTTTGCATAATTAGGCTAAGGGCCGAGTTCACCAACCAATTTAATAGAAGGTTAAGTCTTAATCAGCTGTTAGTCAATACATTTGACAACCGTTAAACCGCTAACCATCCGTTTAATTGTTGGTGAACACTGCACTAAGGGTTTTAACAGCGTATTAGTGATAAATTGCAAGCCCATCGCCTAACGGTACTACAAGCCCTTATTCCCTTAGTCGCCTCGTACGACATCCACGGGAAGACATGGAGTGGCACTATTTCTACCCCGGCAACCATACGAGGGGTTTTATAATTATAGGACATTTTATTTTTTACTCTTCCCCTAAAGTTGCATTAGTAGGAATACAATTAAAAAATATATCAGCGGATGATCTCACACAGTTAACCGAATCCCGAACTAAGCTCTAAGCTTGTACTATTGGAGTTTCTTGCGGCGCTTCTTCTCCGCAATGATGGTCTCGTCCGAAGCGCTAGTAGATTCACTCCATATTACCGACGTGTAAAAGAGCCCTCATGTGGCCAATTTACTGAATAAATATTTCGAATTTTGTTTTTTTTTAAATATGTGTATTAGGCAACTAAAATGTCCGTGTGGTTGCCGTGTCCGTGTGGTTGCCGGGTTAGAATAGTGCCACTCCATGTCTTCCCGTGGATGTCGTAAGAGGCGACTAAGGGAATATAGGCTTGTAGTACTGTTAGGCGATGGGCTGGCAACCTGTCACTAATACACTGGGAAACATCTTAGCCTATTTTTGCAAATATTTACCCTAACCGGGGATCTTCCCCGGGACAGCTAGATTCAGATCTGAAATTAATACTTTTTTCTATAACTTTTTTCTTAATCGCCCTAATACTCGAAACTCGTTTCGTTTTTTTTATTTTATGGCATGGCAAGGCAAACAAGCACACAGGCCACCTGTTGGTAAGTGGAAACTGTGACCCATAGACATTCGCATTTGCGATTCGCATTCGCAAGACTGCAAATGCGTTGCCAACCCTGAGGAATAAGATGGAATGCCTCTATGCTAGTCATTTCACCGGCTGTCTTATCCCCAAACCGGAACACAACAATGCGAACACTGCTGTTAGGCGGTAGGTTAATGGATAAGATGGTGGTACCAACCCGGACGGACCCTGCACAAGGTCCTCCCACAAGTAAAAATCGTTGTTTCGATAAAAGATATACCAAGTAACAAACTTCCATGTTGTCCACACCCGCGTATATGACAATGTATTTTAGAGACGGAAGTTATGTATCAACCCCAATTTTATCCACGATACCGGGTGGAACTTCGATGAGATTTTGATATGAAGAAAAGTTTGTATTTCAAGTAATGATTGTGTTTAGACTTGTTTAGTTTCTTTAAAACAAGACCCCCTTGAGAGGGTTATAATGGAAAGAAATATTCTGACTTCGCCAAAACGAGAATAACTTTATCACTATATGGTTATGAATGTTACCCTTTTTCACCCTAGAATTTAAGACCGTGTGTAATTTGAATTAAGAAGTGTCCATTACTGGTGCCTGTCAGTTAAAAGTGTCCATTATTGGTACAGTCACCCTACATAGGTATGGTTAGGTTTTATTAATGAGCGATATCAAAAGATACAGTCTTCTATAAAAACATTGCGTAGGTACGTATGGATTTCGATCAATCCTGAATTATAACTCTTTGGAATTATGTAGTCTACCATTTTTTTTAGAGTGAAATATTGTTGTTCCATTATTGCAGTGCACTCACCCGGCCATGCCGTTTAAAAATTAAACCTAAGCTGCTTTTCGATCGAACGTGAGCTGAGCGGCTCACTGGTGACTTTTGACGATGAATAATTTACTGTGCTGGTAGTAGAGAAGTCGCAGGAAAAATAAACAAAACTTAAACATAGCTTTGTAGTTTTTGGCCAGTACTGCGTCCGCGTTAAAGATACTTATCGCTATTCTTGGATTTTCCGGGATAAAGGGTATCATAATCATCATGTCATGTCATAACAACCTATTTAAGGTAGTTGCCGTCCATGTGGCAATCGTTTATTCCACCCTGTAGCGGTTCAAAGGATAACGCTGTTTTTTTTTATGGCATAGGAAGGCTAACGAACACACTGGCCACCTGACGGTAAGTGGAAACTGTGACCCATAGACATTCGCATTCACAAGACCGCAATCCTAAGACTGCAAATGCACTGCCAACCTGAGGACTAAGATGGAATGCTTCTATGCTAGTCATTTCACCGGGTGTCTTATCCCCAAACCGGAACACAACAATGCGAACACTGCTGTTTGGCGGTAGCTTAATGGATAAGATGGTGGTACCAACCCGGACGGACCCTGCACAAGGTCCTCCCACCCGCCATTTAAAGTTTAAAGTTAGAGGGCATAGGCATAGGGTAAAGTCACCAGTGGTCAGCCAGAGACCTGTAGACGGCCTCTGCCTATACTTTGTATGAGTGGGAAAAGTACGCTAGATATATTTTCCACTCTTCGCACACATTTAAGGTCGACTACTGGTCTGTGGCTGACCACTGGGGACTTTACCCTATTAATAGGGTCCCATTAGGCACCCATCGGGTACGGAACCCTTAAAAAGAAGATGATATAATATAAAAAGGTCTTCATACAAATAAGTTTTGTTACGAATCTGCTGGACCAAAGCATCTAATACTAAACAAATTAACTGCGAACGTGATACTTTCTGCCGCCGACATGTGATACTTTGTGTTACCAAATGGAAGCCGAAATTAAATTAAGGGAATACATACGAGTAGGTTACGTAAGTATATGGGCGCCATTGTTTTTCTTTTTTTGGTCATACATTGTTTCGCCAGACATGAATTGGTAACAGACAGAAAATAATGATTTTTTCAAACGATAATTTCTACACATACATACATAAACTCACGCCTTCACTCCCAGAGTGGGGCAGGCAGTGCTAAAGAATTACCAACAAGTCTTAAAACTTCTTGATAATTCTGTAACCTCATTTTGCACAAGTAGGCCAAGACGCCTCCCAGTGTATTAGTGACAGGTGGCAAGCCCATCGCCTAACAGTACTGCAAGCCTTTATTCCCTTAGTCGCGTCTTACGGCATCCACGAGAAGACATGGAGTGGCACTATTCTAACCCGGCAGCCACACGGGTAACACGGGTGGGATAATTTATATTATTTATAAATAAAACTCCAGGAATTTTGTGGCCAACTCAAGTATAAATTGTTTGTCTAAAACCGAGCTTGACGTTGATATCTCCAAATTTAGATCACAGAGTTTTTAAATTACGAGTAGATTTAAAGAGAAAGACTCATTACTGGAGTTAGGACTTTTGGTGGATAATCGTGGTTCTAGAATCCATGGAGTTGCTATATCCTATTTATTATAATACATACCACTTTGATTTTGACCACGATATGTCACCAAAATCCTAACCCTACTCATTACATTGCCCTCATTTTGTTTTAAAATTGAAGTTGAGTGAAATGTGATAGTAATAATTCAATACAAAAGTTTTGTATTTCAAGTCGATTCTACACTCAGGGACAAAAAAAACGGGTCAGAGTGCGTTTTTCATACTAAAGAGGCTATTTCGAAACCTTGGTTCCTTGCCAGGGGTGGTTTTGAGTGAGGTTTAATGGTGGATACTCCGAGGTTCAATAGAGGAGGTCAAATGTTCATAAGATACCTAACTTATCGCACAATCAGTTAACACCACAGCAAGAGAGTTAGGGTCAGCATTTGGATTTCCTTACATTATATTGCTATTTTAGATGTTTTTCTGAACATGATCAATTCCGGCGTTAGCCGCAGATTCAATCAGTTGGATATCCTACTTAGGCACTCTGAAAGTCCTGTATCGATGCTCGGTGTATCCATCATCAGATTTCACTAAAAGCATCCCCTAGCGAGGAACCAAGGCTTCGAAATAGCCTCTTTAGTATGAAAAACGCACTCTGACCCGTTTTTTTTGTCCCTGAGTGTATTCCCAGCTCAGGTAAAAAGAGAACTGAATACAGACATTCTCAATTAAAAAATTGTAAAAAAGTTTTCTATGAGTATAATCAATAATCATCTATCTAATCTAGAGCATTAAAGTTATTTATTTATTTAAAAAAAATTACAACGCTAGTTAAATAGTACATAATGTATTACAGGCATCGGAATTTGGAGGATAGGTAGGTGGATAAATTGGGGTCCGTTCATTTGACCGAAATACGTTTGGCCGAATGAGTCGTTTGGCAACTGTTTCATTTCCCAACCCGCATATATTTCTGTAACTGTGAATATTTCAGGATTTATTTTTGTACCATTGTGTAGACTATAGGTTAGGTTAGGTTAGCGTTTTTTTAAAAAATCTGAAATATTTACAGTTACAGCAATATAAGCGGGTTAGGAAATGAAACAGTTGCCAAACGACTCATTCGGCCAAACGTATTTCGGTGAAACATTAGTGAACCGGATAAATTGGTAGGTATACACACTAAAATTACATTGGTTTATTATGAGATTTCAAGGTATCTTTTAAATATTCATCGCGGTTATATGACTTCTTTATATGAAGACGTTCTCGACTTAATTTTTTTATTTATTTCATTTTCCTTGTTTATTACTTCAGTGCCCGTATTATGGCCATCTATCGCGGTGGATAAAGCATGCGTTACTTTCGCACTTACATACTGGTCTGAAAGTGACAGATGCTTTATCCACGTATACCCACATCGAGAAACACGTCCATAATAGACGCAGGTAAATTTATTTCCTCTCCACAACCCGTTATTTTTATCCACCTATATTACCGTCGGTGGTACTGGAAAACCGCGTAACTAACAAATTAATGATAGAGCAAAATAAACCTTACAAACTTATTAAAAAGGTACATTTTGCTCCTTATTTAAAATGTTACTTACGCGGTTTTGCAGTTTCACCGACGTTATGTATTCTTTAAAATCACCACAAAATTGTCGTTAGAGATAATACACGGCCAACAATACAAAAGTTTTGTTCTTAAATACAGCTTCACAATTCCAGAGCCAGAGCGGTTTACGCGGGACGGTATAAAACATTCAGTCGACGGTTTTTATGTTTAAGGTCTTTTTGGTATGAATTGAGCGTCTAGACGCAGCGCACAGTTGCTAGCGATGTTACTCTGTAAAATGCTACTTAGTAAAATGGAAATGAAAAATGGAGGTAAATTTCATGTAACTTTGTTAAAAGGACGTCACTCCGTCACCCGTTAGCTAATTTACAAAATAAGGCACCAGTGTTGGACACTTTTAATTTACATGTACCAATAATAGACAG
Source organism: Acleris emargana (assembly GCA_927399475.2). Lineage (NCBI taxonomy): Eukaryota > Metazoa > Arthropoda > Insecta > Lepidoptera > Tortricidae > Acleris > Acleris emargana. The sequence goes on from OV656846.1 coordinate 2,617,766, forward strand.
TGCAATAATTACGAGTTAGTCTTTCAATTTGATGATTTAAGATTTTAAATTTGATCTGTTTTTAGATCTTTGCGATGGTCTTGCAACCTGTCACTAATTCACTGGTATACATCTTATTCTAATTGCAAAAAATGTGGCTATAGAATTATTAACAAGTTTTTAGAGTTGTAGGTAGGTTATCTTTATTAAAATTAGAATCAAGTGTCCAACATAAGTCCTTGTTCATAGCAAAGTAACGAAGATATGAATACATACATACAGAAAGGCAGAAACGGAGTGATATAGAAAAACTATAAATATTTTTGGATTAACTACGAAACCTTAGATCACCCCCAACCCCAGCTTGACCTAAGCGCGGGTATTTTTTGGCTAAAAAAAAAACCAACTTAAGCGATAAGTCAGGAAAAACGTTATTATGGACCGCGAATGATACCCTAAATACAGCATCATATTCCGAGGACCAGAGCGGTTTACGCGGGATGGATGAAACGTTGAAACTGTCGGGTTTCATTTTTAAAGCGTTTTTCTTGCGAATTGAGCGTCAAGTCTACAGTTTCTAGCAATGTTTTTCAGTAAAGATGAAAATGATGGTACATTCTGTGTAAAATGTATGTAAAAAATACACCTTTTTATAGGAAGAAGAAGGTACGAGCACAAAGGCCACCAGTGCCGAGATTCTACACTGTAAAACTTTTCTGCTTTTGACGTGTTTTCGTATTGGCAACGTTTTATTAGCTCTTATTTACTTTATACACTAACGACATTACGATGACACGTCAATAGCAATATTGTTGTTTTATTGGTACACTCTCAAGACAAATACCTTACCAACCCAATGCTTGTAATTTCACCGGTTGTCTTATCCCCACACCAGAATATAATAATGCGAACACTGTTGCTTGACGTTTGGTTGAAAGTTTGTCGGACAATACACAAGGTACCTCGAAAACTACCACCTTGGCTCATTTACAAGTAAGGTACCAATGTCAGACACTTTTCGCAGGTACCAATAATGGACACTTAACTCTTACTCGCATTTCAATCATACGGTTGTAAATTGATTGCAGCAAAATAATTAAAAAAACCTTAGCTTCTTTAACATAAAAATCAAGTAGTTGCTGTCTGAAAACATTTTAAACTTATCTACTTACTTTTCTTTAATCATTGTTTTTTATGATTAAAACTAGCTTCTACCCGCGACTTTGTTCGAATATATTTTGATTATATTAATCCTTCGGGAAATTTAAATTACCCGGGATAAAAAGTAGCTTATGCGTTAATCCAGGGTATAAGCTATCTCCATTCTAAATTTTAACCAAATCCGTACAGCCGTTGCTGCGTGAAGGAGTAACAAACTAACACACACGAAAAACATTCGCATTTATGATATTACTAGCTGACCCGGCAAACGTTGTTTTGCCATGTATGTAAAATGTAGGGGTGGACCCCCCTTAACATTTAGGGGGATGAAAAATAGATAGTAGCCGATTCTCAGATCTACTGAATATGCATATAAAATTTCATAAGAATCGGTCAAGCCGTTTCGGAGGAGTACGGTAACTAACATTGTGACATGGAAATTTTGATATATTAGAATATAGTTGGTACGAAAGATAAAGATACATACATACATACATACATTAAATCACGCCTGTTTCCCAGAGGGGTAGGCAGAGACCACTTCTTTCCACTTGCTACGGTCTTTCGCTTCTTCAACATTCATACATCGAGTCATGCCCGCACGTCGGTTTCGGGTACCGTCAACTGGGGTTACTTTAAACATTGGGGTAACATTGACAACCCCAAAAATCATCTTAAAAATTTAATTATTCCTTTAAATGTTCCATCAGAAACAACCTATTTATATTGTTCTCAATACTCAATACTCAATCATTTATTGCATTCCACAATATTAACTTACAGGATAGGTATTAGGTTAACTTAAGTTTTAGTTGTTATATATAATAAAACTTAATTGTGGACCCTGATGGGCACCGCAAAATTGGTGAGGAGAGGACGACTTGAATACGTATATTTTGAACAGCAATATTTCTTAAATTCTTAAAATTTGCATGCATTATAACAATTTATAACATTTTATATAAACATCTATTCAGTTTAGATTATTTACCTACTGATGAATTGCACATATAGTGTTTTTGTTCGTTTTAAAAAGGAACTTATCTTGTTCTTAAATTATTTACCACTAAAATAGTCATAGTTTTAAGCGTGGTCAATGTTACCCCAATGTTTAAAGTAACCCCAGTTTACCGGTACTTAAGATTCGGCTCTAGAAGATAAAGATATAATTGTAATATGAATAAACACTTACCTAGTCTTAAATATTTAGTAAAGAACACTTGGTATATGGTGGCACTCGTTATTTTCCTATAGCGTAACCTGAAACAAAAGAAAATTGACATTAATATTTATAAGGAGCCATTATAATTAGGGTATTTTATCATTTTAATAGTTATTCCCACAGTTCTGATAAGCCAGTTGTTGGTGATAGGTAGTAAAATGAGAAAAGGCGACGTATTTAGCAATTCTGAATCTATGAGTGGTCTATAAAAAACACGTATGGTCGCTTTGGTGTATGAAAAAGAACTAAGTAGGGACGGCGCGCACACATGTATGTTACCGCTCACACATAGACACAACTGTTTATTGATTATAAAGTAAATTAACGTTATATGACAACAGATGGCGTTATAGGTAATTTCTAGTTGTTAATCGAATGTTAGCTATAGTATAATATTAAGATATATTGTAAGATTTTAGGTTAGTTTTCTTAGACTAAGTTTATTTTTCAGGTAAGACCGCGGCGACGACATTTAGCGTCAACACCAGTAGTCGATAGTCGACATGCGGGCCTATTATAGTCGTGTTTATCGATGTGGATAAACGTAGATAAAACATCTGTCACTTTCTGACCAATGCGTGAGTGCGAGAGTGACGGATACTTTATAGATGCTAAACGTAGATAAAATATCTATCACTTTCTGACCGGTATGTAAGTGTGACAGTGACGGAATGCTTTAACCACTGCGATAAAGGCGTCTATAATAAAGGCCCTGTACGTTTGCTGGTTACTTAAAGGGTTAAGTAAATTATGGATTTATCTACGGACATTTCATAAGTCTTCTAAAATGCGTTCAAAACCCTTTGTCCAGCATGACAACAATTTTTACGTAATTTTTTAAATATCTTTCAAATCCTACGCAATTTAAAAAGGGCCCTATTCAGTTGAAATAAAAAATCAGTCAATACGAAACGTCGGCTCGGTATGTTTTAAAGCATATCACTCGTATTTTAAGGCCTCTCATTATGTAACAGTTACATAATTGTCTAATTATCGCATCCATTATGAAGGGCGATAGAGACACTTTTATAGTACTCGTGTATAAAAAGAGGAATACAATTTTTTTATTTTGTCTTTATAGTTTTATCTTAACTATATAAAAATATAGTAGAAATGAGATTTTGGGCATAAGGGTTGGTTTGAAATAAGCACAATCAATCCATTCTCGACAACTTTATGCTACTGGCTTTTAACAAGTACGATTGTGATTTAAGCATAAGAATAAAAATAGATACAATAAGAAAAAAAATGATTATATATTATTAGCATAGAAGGTACTATCTTGTGGACCTCAAGCGAGTAATCCAAATTCCAAGGTAAATTTGGCAACACTAGTGGCCTCACATATCCCCATAAAAAGTAAACCGAAAAAACTAATCCGAATATTCCCAATATTGCGTGGATAGACGATTTTGTCGACCGTAAAATTAACGTTGCGGACGTTATGTATGTATGTATGTATGTTAAATACTTTATTGTATAAACAAGAAAATAACAAGCAATAAAAAAGACCAAACAAGGGCGTACCTACTGCCGTCCTACCAAAGAAGGTGGGTAACTGCAATGTATTTAGTAGTCGAACCATTTTAAACTCTATTGGTGACCACATTAAATTTAAAATGCTAATACCACTACTGTGCACTTAGCCGCCTTCTTTGGTAGGACGGCAGCCTAGCTTCTAACCCAGGGGGGGGGGAGGGGTCAGAAACTTAAGCCGGAACCCCGCGCTTGTTTTGCTCTCGACATACAAAGTTACACGCACACAAAATCCGTTTCGTCCACTTTCATAACTAAGATTTCATAACTGGTTATTAATAAGGATTTTTATTCACTGTTTCATAACCAGTTATTACACAAGACTTTTTTTCCATTTTCATAACCAGAACCTAGATACCACTCTTATTTCAAATCAATTGGACAGTATCGACGGAGATCCGCTCACGCGGAGCTCCTATTTCTGGGTGGCTTGGCCCTCCGGGCCTGCTGCAAAGCTAACATAACCTAAACCTACCTATTTTCTGATTATGAAAATGGAAAAAAAAGTCTTGTTTAATAACTGGTTATGAAACAGTGAATAAAAATCCTTATTCATAACCAGTTATGAAATCTTAGTTGTGAAAGTGGACTCAACTACAAAATCCAGGGGAGAGCAGCTGCCCGCCCTGGATTTTGTATGCATGTAGTTTTGTTTGTATGCCCCCACTGGTTACGCGTTTGGACCCCGAACCATTATTCCCAAAATATTTCCATTTCCATGATAAAATGGCAAAACTGACCACCATTAACTAACTGGCAAAATTGCCGTTACTAGAAACAGTAATCTCAATTTTTTTAAAAGACGAAGCGAACGGGGTTTGAGTCCCGTTATGGGAAAATATTTGTGTCATGAGCGTGGGTATATTTGCTCTATACCTATATAACTAATTCATTACTTGTGCAAAATGTGGCTTCAGAATTATCAAGAAGTTTTAAGACTTGTTGGTAATTCTGTAGCTCTGTCTACCCCACTCTGGGAATGAAGGCGTGAGTTTATGTATGTATGTATTGCTCATTAAGTACAATCATAGAGCTTAAATCGAGACTAGGTCAATGTGTGTGACATTGTCTCTTCGATATTTACTTATTTTAATATTAAAGTAACGACATGAAGCGTGTTATAAAATATACTTACATCCGTCGACGCGTCCGTGTTTGTAAGCGATAGATTGGATAATGTAACCTTTTATAAACGCGTTAGCAAGAGACACGCGACCGAATGGAAACACGTGGTGAATCAAAATTTAACTAATTTTCCATACAAATGTGACACTTTTTAAAAAGAAAGGAAGGATGAATTCGGTCTGCTGTATCTTTTCGATTTTTTTATGTACCTGTTATGTTTTTTTCTTGTTTGGAAATTATTCATTACTGTTGTTAAAATAGCTCGCAGTTTCAAGTTCTAGGCTCAACCAAAAAAAAAGTTTTTATTTACCAGCGGCATCGGCCGCGAAAATGTATATAATGTCATTATGTCCCGCATTTTTTTTATTTATACCCATGTTCGGCTACCGAACCTACATCTTTATAATAACTACAACATATTCAAAAATCGTGGAAATCGGACTTGATTTAGGGGCTGTGAAACGTAATCGCCCGGAGCTAAATTTGCATAGACTTTTTTGACAGCTACGTGATTTTAACGTCGCTTCACAACCCTCATAAGAGTTTTTTTTATGGCATAGGTAGGCAAACGAGCACACAGCCACCTGATGGTAGGTGGAAACTGTGATCCATAGACATTCGCATTCACAAGACTGCAAATGCGTTGCCAACCCTGAGGACTAAGATGGAATGCCTCTATGCTAGTCATTTCACCGGCTGTCTTATCCCCAAACCGGTACACAACAATGCGAATACTGCTGCTTGGCGGTAGGTTAATGGTGGTACCACCCGGACGGACCCTCAAGGTCCTCCCACAAGTTATATCGTCGTGTACCTCACGGTAACCGCCTCGGCTTTAATCAAGGTGCTGTCTGCTTGCGTTTGTTCATTAGGGGTTTCCCTGTCGAGTGATTTACAGCGGGTGATGGATGGAGGCGAATCGACTTTGGCAAACGTGACCTTAATGCTGCGTTTGGTTACGGCAAGCTAGTGGAAGGACAAGGGCCTCTATTCGACACGGTAAAATAGTACATTACTGCAGAGGCCGTGATGTCAGGGATTTAAGGACGAGTTCAGGCTGAGGATTGTACCTATATGCTTTTCTGAAGCAATGTGAGGAAATATTAAAAGTACATTACAGCAATGTTACGATGGCAATCTCAACACTGTGCAATGCAATATTCAGATTGCAACTAAACCTACAATCTTACGATCGCAATCTCAAGACTGCAATCTTACGATGGTAATCTCAACACTGTAATATAACAAAAGCAATCTTAAGACTGTGCCACTTACGATGGCAATTTTAAGAGTTTAATCTTACGATGGCAATCACAAGACTGTGCAATCTGTCGAAGGCAATCTCAGGACTGCAAATCTACGACAGAAAACTGAAAACTGCACATAAATATAGTACCATTGGTTTTTTTTATTTTTTTTTATTTCGCAAAATGTGGTTACAGTGTCTAGTGGTGGTTGGCAGCATGTAATTTTTCCTTTGTCAGTTTAATGTTAGTATGCAAATTTAAAAAGTTAGAGCATCGGCCAATGTTTTCTTAGGGTTTTCATACATTACTTCTTGGCCTAGGCCAAGAAGTTACTGTAGGGAGCCATAAACAAGAAACTTCACGTCTTCATTTCGGAACATTAACGCATACATTTCTGAGCATGTTTTAGAAAACCATATAATGTTTGAGCTATTATCGTACTGTCACCGTTTTGATAGCTCTTATTTATTTGACAGTAATGGCTACTGACGTCATAACAATACTGAAGTATAGGGAAGCAGGCAGGAATCAAACACCGATCTGGTTCTAAGATTATATTCATCTGCGTCACAAGCTCAATGCCCGAGTTCGAACTACCCTACATTTGATAGCCACAACAAAAGGCATACCCTACACTACACACCTCCACCCTTATTCTAATGTTATATACATTAACATTATACATATATCAACACGCTTATAACTATTACAATTTGGTATGCTAACAAGTTAGGTAGGTACAGTCGAAGGCATTACAAATACATGTACCTATGTATGCATAGACCTTACATTAGTGCATAAGGCGTATAAATAGATATCTTTGACATCTGGGGAACATGTATAAATTTATGACCTTTACTGCACATTAACTTAGGTCTAAGTATACTAACAACTAAACATTGAATGTACAATTTAATCAAGCATGGCCGTAAATATAATAATTATAGTAACAAACTGGTGTGATCAATGATCATTATTCGTAATTACAGTTTGTAACGTGCTGGATTATCAATACGACACTTCCGTATCGGCCTAACCTGTGACGGCAAAGAACGTGACGGAGTCGACGCCTGCGGGGTCAGGCCGGCCGCCCCCGGGTCCTCGTCCCCGCTATCCCCTACGCTCGGGCCGTCGCCCGACGCGACCGCGGGGCTAGTACCTATGTTGACTGCTACCGGAGGCGTAGATCTTGCTGGACTCTCAGGATGGATGACTCGCGACTCCCTCACGGAACCTTCTGAAAGGTTTCGATCTGACTGATTGGTTGGGCAAATTAAAGAACTTCTAGGCCGCTGCCTTAGCTGGTCAATATTCCTATGTGAGGTCTGTCCTAAATTACCCACAACTGTGTAGTTCCTACTACCTAACCGCTGCGTAATTTGCCCCGGCAACCACTTGTGGCCCCCGTGATACTGGCGCACCCACACTTCCTCTCCTGATTTTAAAATCGACTCAGAATGCCTGCTACTGCCCGCTTGTACTCTCTGCGCGTCGTGCACTTTGTTTGTACAATCGGGTCGAAGAACGTCTAACCTAGTACGTATTTTCCTGCCTAGCATTAACGACGCTGGGCTCTCCCCCGTAGTACAGGGTTCGGTGCTGCGGTAATAAAGCAAAAATGTAGATATGCACAGCCCTATTTTCTTATTTTGTCTAACCGCTTTTTTTATTACCCGTTTAATCGTGCGCACCGCATTTTCCGCATCGCCATTGGACGCGGGATGATATGGGGCTGCAAATGTATGTTCTATTCCTAATTTTGACAAAAATGCCGAAAATTCGGCACTAGTAAAAGGCGGGCCGTTATCCGAAACTAGTTGCCTGGGCAAACCCCACCTAGCGAACGTCTCACTTAACCTAACTATTGAATGAGGCGCGGCCGTGCTAGGCACTTCAAACACTTCCATCCATTTCGTTCTAGCGTCGACAATTATTAAATAAATTTTACCAAACATTGGTCCCAAAAAATCTACGTGTATCCGCGACCACGGTTTGGCCGGCCAAGGCCACGAGCACGGCGCATGGCGCGCCGACGCGTCCGCCTCGGCGGCGCACACGGAACAGGCACGGCAGTGGGCCTCCAGTGCCTCGTCAAGGCCCGGCCACCACACGTAACTCCGAGCCATTGCCTTTGTTTTTACAATGCCCATATGGCACCCGTGCAGCTCTTCTAAAACTTTGTCCTGACAACCCTCAGGTACAACTACCCTATGACCCCACATTACGCATCCTAACTCCTCATACAATTCGTTTTTGCGCGTAAAATATGGTTGTAATGTTTTAATATCATTTTCCGCTGGCCATCCGTCCCGCAAGTAAGCTAGAATTCTACTTATAATTGGGTCACGCGCAGTAAGTTTTTTAATCGTACCAAAATCTAACGACATAGCATCCTGAGCGAAATGCAAATATGTCTGTTCCGGCACCGCCGGAGTTCGCGCCGAGCCCGGCAGCGGCAGGCGCGACAGCCCGTCAGCCCCGTTGAGCTTCGTGTTCACGCACTCGATGTCGTACGAATACGCGGACATTTTTATAGCCCATCGCTGCAGACGGCTGGCCGCCATCGCCGGGACCCCGTGCTTTGGACCGAATATACTTACAAGCGGCTTGTGATCAGTACGCAAAGTGAATCGTCTACCGTATAAATATTGATGTAATTTTTCCAAGCAAAAAATTATCGCTAGGGCCTCTTTATCTATTTGCGAGTAATTCTTTTCTGCCTCCGTAAGCGACCGCGACACGTATGCAACCGGGCGCTCCTCGCCCCCCGGCCCCGGCTGGCTGAGCACCCCCGCCACGCCCCGTGACGACGCGTCCGACGTGAGGGTCAACTTTTTACTTGGATCGTAATGGACTAACACATCCGCGCTAACTAAAATACATTTAATGGTTTTAAAGGATTCTTCGCAACTCGAATTCCAATTCCAAGTCGTACTTTTCTTTAACAACTGGTATAATGGTGCTAAAACTGTACTAATATTCCTAATGAATTTTGCATAAAAATTCACTAAGCCCAAAAATGATCTTAGTTCGTTAACGTTAGTAGGACGTGGAATGTTAACTATTGCTTCTACTTTTGCGGGATCAACTTTTAAGCCCTCCTTAGAAATAATATGGCCTAAGTACTTAACCTCGTCTACTAAGAACGAGCACTTGCTCCTTCTCAGCTTGAGCCCGTGTCTTTGCAAGCGACTAAATACTTTTTCCAAGGTTGTTATATGCTCAGTTATGCCACTAGTAGCAACTATAACGTCATCCAGAAAGACTTCGACATTAGGAATGTCACTGAGAATGTTTGACATTATTCGCTGGAAAATACCAGGACTTGACGCAAGACCAAATACTAGCCGATTGTATTTGAACAAACCCCTGTGAGTATTTATAACCGTGAACTCTTTCGAGTCGTCTAATTCGATCTGATTGTAGGCTTGAGACAGGTCTATCTTTGAGAATACTTGAGCCCCGTTTAGTCCTACCAACAAATCCTCTATTCTAGGCAGCGGGTACCTATCGACCAGCAAGGCAGGGTTTAAGGTAATTTTATAATCAGCGCAGATACGAAGACCTCCATCCGACTTCCTTACCGGTACTAATGGCGTTGCCCAGTCCGACTTCTCCACCGGTTCGATGACCCCCTCGCGCAGCATGTCATCCAGCTGAGAGTCCACCTGATCCTTGATCGAGTAGGGCAGCGGCCGCGCCCGAACGAAAACCGGGACCGCGCCCTCCCGCACCCGTAACGTCGCTTTGCCGCCCGTAAACCGACCCAGACCTCCACTAAAAAGCTCCTTATACCTGTCAATCAACACAGATAAATCGTTACAGTTTATTTTAAAATTATCAGACTCTAAATTTGGTTTCGGTACTTCCAGCACGTTAATACCCAACTCTGAGAGCCAGTGGCGTCCTAGTAAGGAGGTCGAACCTCCCTTGATTACAAATAACTCTAATTGTTTTTCATTATTTTTAAATGATACTATTGGTTGTATAAAACCTAATGGCTTAATTTTAGTGCCATCATAAAAATTTAAAACCACTTCACAGTTCTCAATCTGTCTATGAGAAAAATATTTTAAATATGTAGCTTGGCTAATACAAGAGACCGATGATCCAGTATCCACTTCCATCTTCAAGTGAACCTGATCTACCGACAACGACATGCTCACCGGTCTGTAGTCCCTCAGGCACAGCTGATGCAGCTCCTCCTCCAGCTCAGAGTCGCTTGATGCAGCGTCCTCCGCCTGCTGCGCCGCCGCCGCGGCTTCCACGTGGTGGATGTTCTGGGCCCCCTTGTTTCTAGCCGCGTAACCCGCGCGCTCCGAGCACACCCGTTTGAGATGCCCCTTGTTGCCGCATAGCCGACACACAAAGTTTTTGAACCTACAGGCTCCGCCGACGTGATCATGTGCCCCACACACTAAACATGGTGCCGCAGCCGCTGCCGAGGGCGCCGCTGCTGGGCGGCCCCACGCGCCCCTCGGGCACGGCCGGGCCGCGCGCGCCGGCCGCGCCTGCAGCACGTGCAGGGTCTCCGCGCCGCCCACGCCGCTGCTCCCGACCGCGTGCTGCACTGCCGCCGCATCCCGCTCAGCGGCTTCCAGTGCGCTCGCGAGTTTGATCGCACCTTCATAACTTAAATCATCCTCCGCGAACAACCGTTGCCGTATAACCTCACTTCTTATGCCGCACACAAATTGGTCCCGCAAATTAATTTCCAATGTTGCCGCAAACTCGCAGTATTTAGACATTTGCTTAAGTCCCGTTATGTATCGCGAGATATTCTCTTCCACGCCTTGCCATCTTTGACGGAAACGATATCGCTCCGCCATTACCGACCGCTTCGGTTGTAAGTGCTTACGTAACACCTCAACCACATCTTTGTATTTTAAGTCCGCTGGCTTCTTTGGACTCGTTAAATTACTTAGCAATTCATAAGTCTCCTCGCCGACGACGGCAATTAATGTCGGTAACCACATTTCCTCCTCGATACTGTTCACTTTAAAGTACATTTCCAGTCGTTCGACGTATAACGACCAATTCCCGTCTGACACACAAAATTCCTTTATCTTCCCGATGGACATTGTTCCGCACACTCCGACGTATCACACGCGCTAACTATATCCCAAATCCTCGTTCGCCACTGAAGTATAGGGAAGCAGGCAGGAATCAAACACCGATCTGGTTCTAAGATTATATTCATCTGCGTCACAAGCTCAATGCCCGAGTTCGAACTACCCTACATTTGATAGCCACAACAAAAGGCATACCCTACACTACAAATACCATAACAGATTAACTACGATATTGTTTTTACCGGCCAAGGTTAGCTTAGTTAGCAATTTTTGCCGTGTCATTGTGAATTTCAAACTAAACATGAAGCGACAAGGATTTAGTATTTAGTTAATGGCATTTATAATGACGACGCTGTTGTACCTTGGGTTAGCTGGTAGATAAAGTAAACGAAGGATTGAACAAACTTATTTTAATTGTTAAATGTATAACATTTATTGCATCTTAACCACTCGGTGGTTGATCGCAGAAGAGCGCGAATACAGGCGCGGATTGCCGTAGTCATAGACTATCGACGACATAGACTAATTAAGGGCTACGTTCACATTTCGGTAGTGTTGGGTTTCCAACAGACGCTTTTATCCTGGGTCCCTATTCAATACGGTAATAGTACATTATTGACTAGGCAATTGCCGTTCCTGCCGAGGCATATATAGTGCTTTTCTCAAAAATCGCAAGATACAAATCCCATATAAACAGAAACTTCACGTGAAATAACATCACTCTTTACCGCCTTTATGTTTATGACAAGGAAAACGTAAGCTTTTTTAGAAAAAAAAAACTCAAGCTATTCCAGACACAGATACAAAAGATACGTTTCGAATAAAATATGGATGTATTAGACTTGTGCCCTCATTTTATTATGGCCGTTTTCACTTTTAAAAATGTTACAAACTAGATAACAATGAAATTTGTATGCAACATTGCGGGCTTGTGTAGAGAGCACGCAATGCTTTTTTTTTAATTTGGGAACTGTCTGTAAACTATGTATTTCGCGTCTCAGTATGGAGTTAGTAATGTCAACTTTTCCGGTCATGTTTGAGAAAAACAATATTTCTTTTGACGTGATCATATTGTTAAACTCGGCCGTCATTAGGGTGCCTCTCCACCATGAATGTGCTACGCTACGTTGCTAGCATACGTAATACTTGAACTAAATTGGTTTAATATGAATAAGGTGGTATCGTCCTCAATTGTTTGTATTTAGTGAATACTAAATTAAGTGTATGCTTATCTTCTAATTCATAAAGGTACGATACCTTAAGTTAGCTTAAAGTATCCTTTGGCCGTATCTTTCAAAGTGTTTTATGGCATGGGAAGGCAAACGAGCACACAGGCCACCTGATGGTAAGTGGAAACTGTGACTGTGACCCATAGACATTCGCATTCACAAGACTGCAATGCAATCCTAAGACTGCAAATGCACTGCCAACCCTGAGGACTAAGATGGAATGCCTCTATGCTAGTCATTTCACCGGCTGTTTTATCCCCAAACCGGAACACAACAATGCAAACACTACTGCTTGGCTGTAGGTTAATGGATAATATGGTGGTACCGACCCGGACGTACCCTGCACCTAAAATTATATTAAATTTGGCAGAAAATGTCAGAGAATACTTTAACTAAATAAATAGGTTGCTAACTATCTAGGGTAAGTAGCTAGCAGGCAAGTTGTCCAAACAAGTCATACGATACGTAACATATAGTTTATTGATATCAGTGGCGTGCGACATATAACATAACGCGTAAATAAATAATCAGGAATACATTAAGGCCGCTCGCTTCTGTTTTATGACAAAATAATTGTATACACTTAACTTGAAGGTTTATAGCACGTGAACTATTCGTTCTACTTTTTTAGTTAGAGTAAGCGATAATGCGTTTCCCATTTATAATTCAATGCTTAGCTATCAATAAATAAGCTTAGCGTTATGTTTTATGGGTTTCCTACGGGACCCTATGTATTTGTCTGTACGTCCGTCTGTCGCCGTCTGTCCTAACTTTGAAAAGCTCACATGCAACTCAGATTTAACTTAGCTTATGAGTTCGTTTGATAGTGTTTTTTCTTCAACTATGACAATTGTATGTGCGTGATAAAGCAACAAATAAAGATAAGATAAAGATAAAGATATTTATTCAGTAAGTAGGCCGCACGGGAACTTTTACACGTCAAGAATCCACCAGCGCTTTACAAGAGGAGAGCACTGCTGAGAAGAAACGCCGCAAAAAACTCAGCAATAAGTCATTTTTTTAAATATATTTAATATTACAATGGTACTACTTAGGCTAGCAATAAACGTTTAATCTATCTATTTAATAAGTTAATAAATTTCTTTTTTGCCCCGAGGGAAAAAACTACAAGGTTATTTCATAATATTACTTTACTATTTCCATACTCACCAAGAATTACTGCTTGGAAAATCGGTTGTTTACATGCAAATAACTTTGAATAAAGTAAACATTTTCGTATAACTTATTATACAAATCTTGTTATATTACTAAGCCAAAAAATCAAACCAATGGCTTACACAAAACAGCCTCCATTACCCGATGTATCTCATAAACCTCTAGAAATATGTTTAGCTACACAAAACAACCGTAAATGAACAGCTTTTACTGTACGTTGCAAACTAAATCTCAGCCTTATCACTCATTCCTAAGACTCAAATTCAAAATACGTCGATACACAAAGATAAGTTTGCGTTTCGTGAAATGATGTACTGGTATTGAAATGTGTTATTTATGAGCAAGTTAGATGAAAGAACGGTTTCTGGCCCGCAAATGTGTTGGCAAAGTTTATCTTTCGGTCGAGACGTAAGTTGTAGTAAATATATTCAGAAAGTATAGTTGTAAGGGATGTACATCGGTTAGTCTAAAAAATTGTTTGGCCTATTTTTGTTCGTTGTCGAATGATTTAAATGTCGAAAATCGTTTGGTCGAAAAATTTAAATAACACTTGTATGGAATAACTTTATTTTTTCAAATGGTTTTTTGGTAAATGTTGTTATTCGGAATGTTTTACTCACTTAATTAGTATTAATTTTTAATTTTCGATTACCAGTCATGTTAAATAATAATTACCTAACTACATTATACAGATGTTGTTCGGAAAGCAAATATTCATATAGAATGAATTTATGCTAAAAAAGAAGTATGCCATTCAACATTATACCAAACATTTTCGACCATAAAAATTTAGCACTTTCAATTTTAGACCAAGCGAAGGGCACCCTATACGATGAAGTTCCATAGGTACTATTTCTGCTCGTGATTTTTCTCGCGTCTTTCACGGGGTTTATAGGGTTTCCCAAAACATATTGGTGTTGGATTTTTGTCATAAACATTGACATGCTTCAAATCAAAATCAAAAAATCAAATCAAAAAAAAATATTTGCTGAATACAGTATCTTAAGTGGTAGTAAACATTATAAACGTCCAGTGTATTCAGCCTGCATGCAGGCGTGCAAATATTAATAAAATGTCAAGTTAAGGTCTAAGATATAAATGTAAAGTTGAAAAATAATAAAAATATAATAAAATTATAATCTAATGTCAACAATTAAAATAAAATTACAAATTAACATTAATATTAACCCTTCAAGTGGCAAGCAGCCGTGTAACGGCTGCTGTCAAAAAACAATTAATACTTTATGACATTAACTCAAAATTCAAATTAAAACTAACTTTATTTTTCTTGCCAACTGAAGGGTTAATATTACGCTCGAGAAAATCCTTAACATTGTAGTAGCACTTATCAAATAGCCAGTTTGTCAACTTATTTCTAAACATATTTCCCTGGAGCAACCGTATGTCCTCAGGTAAGGCATTATAGATGTTAATGCACATGTTAAATACATTTTTGGAGTAGATGGCTTTAAAGCAACGAGGTTTATACAACCGGTTCATAACGTCCACTCTCGTCCGACGTTGCATGACTTCGCCCCGAGTTTTAAAGAAAATTGGTTTGGACTTAACAAATATACATATTTCCCTTATATATAAGCACGGTAATGGCAGAATGTTAAGTTGTTTAAATAATGGGTCACAGCTTTCGTCAAACCAAGCCCCGCAAATGACCCTTACACATTTCTTCTGAATTTTAAATACCCTGTCCACGTCCACAGAATTTCCCCACATGATAAGACCATAACGAAGCACGGATGACACATAAGCTTAAGACTACAATCTGAAAACTGCCAAATAATCATATATTTATTTCAAAATGTAATTACATAACAGTTAAGTATAAACGTAATACACTGTAAAACTACATGAATAAAACAATGTATGACATCCCTAGGTCTAAGATGGAATGCCTCTATGCCGGTAATTTCACCGGTTGTTTTATCCCGCTTGTAAAAAAATGCAAATGCTGCTTAACTGTAGGTTAAAGGATAAGACGGTGGTAGCATAGCAATACGACCCTGCGCAAGTTACTCCCATCACTAAACCACTTTCGGCACACATCACACACACACACACGCACATCATCCTCATTGCACTTTTTTAATTTAACGGTGTCGCTTGTTAGGGGATAAGAAGTGATTGTATTACGTTATTGTGTCTGTTCTATGATGTACAGTCAGCGTCAAAAGTAACTGGTCACTTCAAGCTACTTTTGTACTTTATCGCATTAACACATTACACAATATTATTTGACATTGTTTATGTGACAGTAAAGCGACAACGTATTTAAGTGATCTGTTTCTTTTGACGCTGACTGTACCCCTTTGTTGATTTGTTTGTTGAATAAACGTTTTTCTATTCTATTGCATTCTACTTTGTAGCTTTAGTTCTATATTTGCCACTGACTGGAACATGACAGGTATTCTCAGGTTATAATGCTGCCTTATAGCATAAATATGACAAGTTACATACATACCTTCACGCCTTCATTCCCAGAGTGGGGTAGGCAGAGCTACAGAATTACCAACAACTCTAAAAACTTGTTGATAACTTTGTAACCACAATTTGCACAATTAGGCTAAGATGTTTAACAGCGCATTAGTGACAGGTTGCAAGCCCATCGCCTAACAGTACTATCCCTTATTCCCTTAGTCGCCTCGTACGACATCCACGGGAAGACATGGAGTGGCACTATTCTACCCCGGCAACCATACGGGTCAGTAGTCACGGGTAAATATGACAAGTTAAGTAGTCTTAATAACGGTCCAGAATAACTAACTTCTCAATGTGTCAATTAGTTGAGGAAATATTAGAATTAACGGAAGCTCAGATTATAGCCAAGGGAGGCAATGCTCTACCTTAGCGTAGCGGTATACCGATCATCAATCTTAATAACGGGCAAACTAATGAATATATTGATATAAAATGTATACAATAACAGACAAATAAAAAGCCAAACTTATCGCCTTAAGGGATCTCTTCTAGTTAACCTTTGTGCGATTGAGAGAACGCTAAACGCACAATAATTAATGAGAAAGAGAACAATGATAAATTAATACGAACAAATATATACAATACATATATTAATTAGGGTACACAAACGAATATATACTATGTAGTATAATTATATTTAAATACATTATTAATTGCTGATGCTGCGCATTTTTTTCAAGAAAAATATTTTAATCGGGTTGGGTCCTTAGCTAAGTATCTGATTGACTAAAACGGCTTGTCAGATTTTTAAAGGAAACGCATTGTTACTATAGGAATTAATTTTAAAAAGTAGGTATATGTTCCATGTTGGATGTACAGTCGATATAAATATGCATACAGTTTAGTACCTTGTCTATTTCAAATCATGTTCAAACTGCCATATGCGAATTGTCATAGCGATTAAAGTGACAAGGTACTAAAGTATATACATATTTATGAACTCGACTATAGTTAAACAAAGATGTTTAAAAAATGCGTTGTCGCCGCGACGTATCAAATTATTGCAATATGAACAAAGTTATTACTTCATAAAATGATTGTTTTTTTTTTTTTTTTTGCATGGGAAGGCATACGAGCACACAGGCCACCAGATGGTAAGTGGAAACTATGACCCATAGACATAATGTATGTATGTATGTATGTAAAGTCTTCATTGCACATAACATAAAAAATAACAAAACATTAATCATTTTATATTCAATTAAAGTTGCTAAACATAGAGTAGCCATGAATGGGCACAACCTTCTTACTTCATATTGTTTCGAGTAAATTATGCCTAAGTAATGTTCTTCTATAGAAGCTTTGTGATACACGGCCCTCGCGTTCGAGAGGCGAGGACTAAACTCTACAACAACTATTAAATAAAATAAAAAACCGATACCAGCCAAATGCTCGGTCTGTGTGGACGTGCCACGGGGTCGAGCCGTCGGCTATCGGTAATTGCGACATGCTCAAAGGTGCCTCAATGTGCACCGTTCGTTTGGTGTGGACGGAATTTAAATAACTATGAATTGCCTCGGATTTCTGATGGCTCGGTCTGCCTCGCGAGGCTCGTGTCAGTGTCTCCGGGCTAATCGCGAAGCTTCGCCGAGGCTGACGCGCGAGCGCTTGTGCTCGGTGGATACGCTTACGATGATTTTTAGTAGGTAAATATAAATATTACAGTCACCACTAATCAAACCACATAATCAAGTTTACTTAGTCATCATAGTTTTCCTTTTGAATTCGTGATAAACATATCCTTTCATGTAAGATATTTTTTGACGGCAGATCGGGCGATGCAACTGTAAAAAATCAATATTTCCTTCGTCAAGGTTAAGAATGAGTAGTTTATTCACCTACCAATCAGCAGCAGCAGTTTTTTTTGCCACTAGTTCCTTCACAAGGCATGAAGGACGTACTGACGTTGCTGAAGGAACAATAGAGACCTTTTTTCGAATTAGTTCCTTTAATAAATATACAAATAAAATAACTAAAGGAAAGGTTGCTCGTTCAGCTCTTGTTAAGGAACAAAAGTGAAGGAAAGGTTGCCTTACGTCCTTTATCTCTTCTGAAGGAACTACTGCGAAAAAAACGCAATAGGTCCTTCAAAGGGACATCCAAAGGAACTACTGCGAATAATCCCACAGTTGAGTGGTAGCTAAAATCATACAGAATATTAAAAAACCGTAAAGTCGTGAGTGTTAAACGGGCTACTTACATTTCCTAGCATTTCTTCAGTTGATAAACAATCTTTGTTGCTACCTAATTTTAGCGCGTCGTCCGCCACGCCCGTATGTAACACGGTGACGCAACAGTAATTCGTCTCCGTCAAAGGTTTTATAAGTAAGGGTGAATTCGCACGGGAGTAATGACGCGTCCACGGTGTGGACGGGCTTTATAGATTAATGGACGGGTTAAATTTAAAATTAGACGACTTATTTAACCCTATCTTTGACATAATTTAAATAAAAAATGCTGAGGATTACTTATATAAAAAAAAAATGGACACTCACATAGATTGACAAAGTCCTGAACTAAGCTCAGGGCTTGTACAGTCTCCAGGACTAAAAAATCTCAAAAATATCTGACACGCTCTTATGCCTCTAGTTATAGACGTGTCAGATATATTTGACACCCAATGTTGGATAACATATTGCAATTGTAAAACACACAGGAAAAAAACTCGCTTTCATCACACAAATAAATATTTTCCTTTACTGCCGGGAAGCGATACCGGGACGGCTAGCTTCGCAGGCAAGGCACTAACAATTTAACGGGGCCGTCAATTGGTTGATGTTTTGAAAAACTAGATAGATTTAAATGTTTTGAAAAACTAGATAGATTTAAATGTTTTGAAAAACTAGATAGATTTAAATGTTTTGAAAAACTAGATAGATTTAAATGATTTGAAAAACTAGATAGATTTAAATGTTTTGAAAAACTAGATAGATTTAAATGATTTGAAAAACTAGATAGATTTAAATGATTTGAAAAACTAGATAGATTTAAATGTTTTGAAAAACTAGATAGATTTAAATGTTTAAAAAAAAACCTTATATAAATAAGGACCCCCTATTTTCAAGGATATCACTTAAACGACGCTACCAATTTTCATGAAACGAAAAACCATTTAAAACCACGTCAGAATCAGTCCATCCGTTTGGACGCTACCATACACAGATACGCAGACGCAGAGAATTTTATGTTAGTGCCTAAAATAGAATTAAAGATAAAATATCAATATTACTCCATCCATCCATCTAGCAGTCTCATGTTGATTCGATGGAATTATTGTGACATAACTACTCGTATGCAGCTCAGTTTACTTTGAGAGAAAAAGACAGAGGTATATCCTCCTAAAGCACAACGAACAATTCAGCGTGTAGTCACCACGGCCCGTAGTCCTACCAGTAGTACTATTGTTGTATACTCATTCAGACCCAAGTACTTAAAAGACAAAATGGCGGGTTTTTTACAGTCCTACTGGTAGGACCGTGGTACGCTATGACTACACAACTGTCGAAGGAGCTGGGTCTGAATGACAAACTTAATAAGAACTTACAACTAAAGCCTGGCCTCAATAACCGCCCAGGTCTCTCATTTTATTATAAAGTTGACCACTAGTTTTGTTATTTTCCATTTAAAAATACATGGGCTCAAATTACTACTGCGTTACCGTCCCCGCGTCTCCTTACAACAGTGTCCGTCCACTGCGTTACCATAAAAGCTGATGCTATGAACAATTTTACATACTTAATATGTTCCAAATCATAATTTGAATAATGTCGCCCGGAATCGAATTGTGTTTTTCTAAGACTATCCAGTTTTGTATCAAAATTATAGGCCTCTACCCTTACCATGAGATACAATTACCATAATCGCTAGCGAGTGGCATGCTCTATTCCTTGTAGGCCTCGCAGTAGTCTTCGAGAGGACGAGGGACAGATGAATATAATAAAATATATGAGAGGGATGTATGAATATACATCGAGTCATGCACACACGTCGGTTTCAGGTACTTAAGATTCGGTCCTTTTCCAGTATTTCTCTGATTTGATTCGAAAAACTACGCCTATGGCGGACTCTTCCTACACTTCTACTCACTTTCGCTCTGTAGTCTTTCATCCATCCTTTCCAAATGATTAACATTCTAATTAAGAAATACTCCAAGTTTATTAAATATCAGCAAACATAGCTACTCCCCTCATTTTTCATCTGTGGCAGCAGATTATGGATAATAAATAATGGATAACTCCAGCCCCAAGCATAATAGCATTAAGGCTATAACTCACCGGATATCCCTAAGAGTTTGTTTTTCATGAGTAATTATTGTTTCTCCTTTTTTGTGTTTATATTTCTTAATTAGCTTTACGACTTGGTAAAGTTAAGTTTGACGAATTACTTAGTTTCATATCTACGAATTCTGTTTTTTTTTTACGATCACATGGTTTTACAAGTTAAAACCATATCGCCTTTGACGTCCTATCGTATTATCAACATTACGTTACCTATTTACTTGACAGTATTTATTAATTGTTTTACCGATATCTTCTATTCTGAAACCATGGACTTTTCTATTTATAAACCCATGGACTTTTCTATTTATAAACCCATGGACTTTTCTATTTATAAACCCATGGACTTTTCTATTTTTAAACCCATGGACTTTTCTATTTATAAACCCATGGACTTTTCTATTTGTAAACCCATGGACTTTTCTATTTTTAAACCCATGGACTTTTCGTTTTTGAAACCCAGGGACTGCAATCACATCCTGGGAACGAAGATTGAATGTTTTTTGTAGAGTGTGATTCTGGAAATTAACAAATTGGGATAGACCAAAAAAAATAAGTCACGGTTTTCACATTCTAATTCGAAAGAATAGGTAATCTTAAGAGACCAATTTCATTTATTTTGTATTTGACCCAATAGTTTTGTTTTAATATTTATTTAGCAGACATTTTATGGATGACATGATTATTTTAAATTTGGGTTGACATTTTCTAATAAATTACAACAATTTAATGATATGTAATGATACAAAATGTTTGTTATAGTGTAATAAAACATACTATTTCAAGCGGTTTTCGCCTAACCCGTAAGATACACCCAGGAGGGCTTCAAGCCAAAAACGAAAGTCAAACAAAGGTCAAATATACTTTTGTCGAAATGTCCAAAATAGATAAATATTTCAAAAATGTCGAAATGGTTTTCAAACCCAGGTAATTTATAAAATATGAACAATCAAAACTCGCAAAACTTTGAACTATTAAGTATGTCGTCTAAATATAATACCTACTAGCTGATGCCCGCGAATTCGGCCGAGTTGAGCAGCCCACGGAAATAGGGAGTTATTTTTATCCGGAATAAAACACACACACAGACATAAACTCACGCCTTCATTCCCAGAGTGGGGTAGGCAGAGCTAAATAATTGCCAACAAGTCCTAAAACTTCTTGATAATTCTGTAACCAAATTTTGCAAAAGTAGGCTAAGATGTTTCCCAGTGTATTAGTGACAGGTGGCAAGCCCATCGCCTAACAGTACTGCAAGCCTTTATTCCCTTAGTCGCCTCTTACGACACCCACGGGAAGACATGGAGTGGTACTATTCTAACCCGGCAACCACACGGTAAAAGGTAGTCAGTAATAGTGTCAGCTAGCTGTCAAGCTATCCCCAATCTAAATATCATCCAAATGCGTTCAGTTTCAATGTAAGGACCATAGTTACATACTGTAATATTTATTTTGACATAACTTTATTTTTTTCAGCGTTATGTCTATTATCTTCGTATTCTGCTCTGAAGTAGTCATCTGTTATTGAAGCGGCAAATGCAGACAACATGCGGTTTTTAGAGCTGCGTTTGCAAAGAAAAACCATTATCTATCTGTCTGTATATCACACTATTTCTTTTTTCGATGTTCTGAAATTCGCCGACGAATTTACGGGGGTGTTATTTGAGACATACTGAAATATGTAACTATTTGGAAATGAAACATTCTTTTTTCTGAATAAATCAACAGGCAACTTAAAAGTCCATTTCTTCTAAATTATACCCGTAGCAGAAATCGTCAACCTAAAACTCTTCCATTTCTCTTAAATCAGGCGTCGTCAACCTTTTTGTTGAATGTATAAAGGGAACAATCATGTAAGTACTCGGCACTCAGTACAAGAAAATGAAATAAATAATAAATAGGTAAAAACCCCAGATAAAATCGTGACCCCTTTTTCAGAGCTAATACGAACTACCGCTAGAAAACTTGCTTTCAAATAATTAAAAACCGCATCCATATCAATTCAACCGTTTGAGAGTGACGGTGCCACAGATAGACACAGAGACAAATTACAACTCCACTCTATTGGCGTCAGGGGTTAAAAACCAGTGCAATGAAAGTAATTCAGAAATCGTCAACCCGTACCAGCATCATAGTTATACTTCTAGCAGAAATAGTCAACCTAAAACACTTCCTTTTATCTCGAATCAGGCGTCGTCAACTTTTTTGTCGGATGTATAAGAGTGAAAATGATGTACTCGGCACAAGCAGGGCTGTAGCACTCTCGGCTCGCCGTTTAAAAGCCATCATCGGTTTGAGACTCTTGTACGTAGAGTGGGATTTGAAATTGTACTACGTTCATTAAATCTTCCATATCATACGATTTGCATTTTCTAGAATACTGCTGAACTTATATTGTGTTAGATTATGTAATAGTTCTAAAACAGAAACGTGCAGACTTAGTTCTTTATAGCTAATGAGTGGACGATGGATGCAAATTACGTCAAAATAATGTCCAACGATATCCGTAATATGGATACGACTACAATTGATAACAAGTACAAAGTTTAAAAAAATCGTAGATATCGGACTTGATTTTGGGCGTTTAGGGTTTGTATGGTTTTTTTGACAGCCAGCATTTATGTATTGAGTGCGAGCATTTTGTACCTAAATTTGGATGTTTCCCATGTATTTACGGATAAGTAAATTTTACTCTATGTAAAAAAGTTTGTCGTTGTCTAGTATCCATAGAACGAGGTTGAGAAAAAAATGGGTAAAAATGGAACCTTTTTTTTTTTTTTATGGCATATAGAAGACAAACGAGCCCACAGGCCACCTGATGGTAAGTGGAAACTGTGACCCATAGACATTCGCATTCACAAGACTGCAATGCAATCCTAAGACTGCAATTGCCAACCCTGAGGACTGAGATGGAATGCCTCTATGCTAATCATTTATCCCCAAACCGGAACACAACAATGCGAACACTGTGGTTTGGCTGTAGGTTAATGGATAAGATGGTGGTAGCGATCCGGACGGACCCTGCACAAGGTCCTACCACCCGCAATATCCGCCTATTGCTAAGACTAGGCGGTCTGTCTATCCGTCTGTCTCTCACCAGGTTGTATCTCACGAACCGTGATAGCTAGACAGTTGAAATTTTCACAGATGATGTATTTCTGTTGAGGATATAACAAAAAATACTAAAAGCAGAAAAGAAAAAAACATTTTTTTTTCTCCATACAAAGTGATTTTTTAAAGATAATGGTACGGAACCCTTCGTGCGTTAATCCGACGCGCACTTGGCCGCTTTTTTATCTCTACATGTAGATTAGTATTTATTACAATCACAGTATAAATAAAACATCCTTCACGCCTTCATTCCCAGAGTGGGGTAGGCAGAGCTACAGAATTACCAACAACTCTACAAACTTGTTGATAACTCTGCAACCACAATTTGCACAATTAGGCTAAGATGTTTAACAGTGTATATTAGTGACAGGTAGCAAGCCCATCGCCTAACAGTACTACAAGCCTTTATTCCCTTAGTCGCCTTTTAAGACTTCCACGGGAAGACATGGAGTGGCACAATTCTAAGCCGGCAACCACACGGAAAATTATGTATTTATGTAAGTATTTACATTTATTTTAATATATTGGTATGTAGGTGTATATTATTACGTTTAAGCAACATATATGTTAGACCCTATGTTGCACCGCCACCACAATCTCTGCTTTTCCCAAAGGTTAACTGGTAGAGAATGCCTTACGGCATTAAGTTCGCCTTTTGTATATGTAGTGTATTCTTTTGTGCAATAAAGATGAAATAAATAAAACAAATAATAAAACTATATTAACAATGAGGATACTACATAACAATAAATAAATAGGAAAAAAAATCAGTGTGAAATATGGCAACCCTGCCAAAATAAACTCGCGTCTCTACTGAGAGGCTGCGAGGGACCAATAAATATGGGAATTTTATGAAGCATCCCATACATGGGAGTAAATTGAAAGGAATACGTTCAATTTACTTTAACTTGATTTTATTCCGAAGGTCGCGAGTCCCCATGTGCTGGTAATGGAAAAAACAATTTTAAAATCTTTTTACGGTATGGAAAAGGCAAACGAACTCACAGGATATTTGGTAAGGACCTGTGACCCATAGACATTTGAAATCTCAAGACTACGATCTTATTGTATACTAGCGGCCCGCCAGCGGCCCGCCAGCGGCTTCGCCCCGCTGCAAATTCCTGACTTTCCCGGTGGAGTTTTCAATTATTTTCTTTCATACAAACCTTTTACTGACAATGACGAACACAACAAAAAAGAAATCAGCCAAATCGGTTCAGCCGTTCTCGAGTTTTGCGCTTATCAACACATTTAGCGATTCATTTGTATTATACTACTAGCGGCCCGCCAGCGGCTTCGCCCCGCTGCAAATTTCTGACTTTTCCGGTGGATTTTTCAATTATTTTCTGTCATAAAAACCTTGTCCTGACATTGGCAAACACAACAAAAAAGAAATCAGCCAAATCGGTTCAGCCGTTCTCGAGTTTTGCGCTTATCAACACATTTAGCAATTCATTTGTATTATACTACTAGCGGCCCGCCAGCGGCTTCGCCCCGCTGCAAATTTCTGACTTTTCCGGTGGATTTTTCAATTATTTTCTGTCATAAAAACTTTGTCCTGACATTGGCAAACACAACAAAAAAGAAATCAGCCAAATCGGTTCAGCCGTTCTCGAGTTTTGCGCTTAGCAACACATTTAGGGATTCATTTTTATTATATAGATTGTCTAGGGGACACGGTTTCTGTAGGAGAATGTATCGAAACTTTTTATGCACGTTGTCTTGCACCGTCACAGGTAAGTATAACTTGTAATTATTATTTAATTTTTTATTACTATTACTTATTATTTTTTGTGACAATTCTGAGTTTTGACACATTTTCCTGCTCAACTACGCATGAATATTTATATTTTTTGTTTTATGTGAGATTCATTGTTGTATATAATGCTAGGTTAAGTTTATTATTATATAAACAATATTTAAAAAACGACTGACTGTTGAGTTTCTTGCGGCGTTTCTTCCCAGCAGTGGTCTCTTGCGAAGCGCTGGTAGATTTTTGACGTGTAAAAGTGCCCGTGCGGCTTATTTATTTATTTATTTATTTTATTTGGGACATCAACAGCGATACATTAAATCAGATACCAAGATATGGATACATTTGAGTAAGCCAATAACAGATGACCACAAGAAATACAAAAATAGAAATGGAGTAAGTAAATAAGGTATGAGTAGGTACATTTTATGAAGCCAGCACAATATTATCCTTATGAATAAATTTAATAATACATATGAAAACTATATTTTTTTTAAGTTATTACATTTACTTAAGTGGGTGTGTGTGTGAATCTGTGTATGTGTGTTTGTGTGTGTGTTTGTGTGTATGGGTGTGTGTGTGTATGTGTGTGAGTATAGGTGTGATGCGGCTCAAGATTAACAACATTACTAGGGGTTCACAAGTAGTTGACGGACACGGTTTACAAAAACAGACCTACTACAGTTGAAAATATCTACGCTATGAAAACGCGTGTTATACTCTCTGAGGAGGCGTACAAGTGGCGAGTTTTAAACGTACTTAGTGTGTGTACGCGGGATACCGAATAAAGAGCGTTCAGCGTGACGGGTTCTAATAGCCGGAACAAAAAAATTTATCTGGGACAGAAGCGAAGGGCAATCCGTACGACCGGACAAAAAGTCGTGGAGCACAGACATGTCGAGTAGCAATCGACGATCTTCAAGGGATAGCATGCCGTGCCGTCTGCAGCTGAGTTCGTAACGGGATTCAATTTTTTTACTGCGATAGTTCAGATGGCGCAAGAAGGACCGTTGTATTTTTTCAATACGTTCCTTATAAATTACGTATTGCGGGGACCAAATACAGCTGCAGTACTCCAAGACGCTTCTGACATATGCATAGTAAACGACCTTACAGCAGTTTAGGTCGCGGAATTGGCTGCAAACCCGCATGACAAAGCCCAAATTCTTATAAGCCCGGTTCACTATGTCGTCGACATGCTGCTCAAAAGTCATCTTAACATCTAGGGTTACACCAAGGTCCCGTATAATATTCACACGCTGAATAGGCTGCCCACTGATGAGATAATTACGCAAAATAGGGGATGGACTGCGGGTGAAAGAGATAAGGGCGCACTTGGTGACATTAACACTTATACGGTTTCTTCTATAGTAATCAGATAACCGATCCAGATCAGCCTGGAGCACGTCGCAATCGCCGGGACTACCTATATCTTTATAGATTTTTTTATCGTCTGCGTACATTAAAAAGTTGCAGTCCTTGATTACAGTATAAATATCGTAAAGGTATACATTATAGAGTAAAGGTCCCAAATGAGACCCCTGGGGTACTCCTGATGAAATATTTACGAAGTCAGATCTACAACCACCAAGGACAACAGCCTGCCGTCTGTTAGACACGTATGACGACACCCACCTGAAGACATCACCACGAAGGCCCAACCAGAGCAATTTACGGAGCAGGATGACATGATCCACACGATCGAAAGCCTTCTCGAAATCCGTATAAACTACATCTACCTGCTTCTTATTTTCCATCTTACGAAGGACAAAGTTGGTAAAATCAGCAAGATTTGAGACTGTTGACCGCCCTCTCAAAAAACCATGTTGTTGCGGCGGAATTCCTTTTATTAAAGTAGGGTAAATATAAGATAGAATCATTTTTTCAAAAACCTTTCCAAATTGATTTAAAATAGAGATAGGGCGATAATTAATTATGTTGGTTTTTGGACCTTTCTTATGAATGGGTACAATTAAAGCCTCTTTCCACTTGGAAGGAAACATGCCTTCAAGAAGAGACTACTTACTGAATAAATCTTTTATCTTGTTTATCTTTACTTTAAGATTGGAATCCTAAGACTGCAGACCTAGGTCTAAAATGGGATGCCTGTACGCTACTAGGTAATTTCACCGTAGCGGATAATAATGCGAAGACTGCTGTTAGCTCTATTAGTGTAGTAATTTGATTCCAAGAAAAACCGGCCAAGTGCGAATCGGACTCGGGGACTCGGGGGGGGGGGGGGGGGGGTCCAGTTATTAGCAGGGCTCGGATTTTTCATCGCACGGTAAGATGAAAGACAACTATGGAGTCGATATTAAAATAAAAACTTTATTCATATTCATACTCATACTCATTCACATTCACACTGTAACTAATTAAACTTAATTATACAGACTATATTGTTGCGATAGACGTTTATCAAACTGGCCGCTTTATCAAATTTAATCGTGTGCGTCATGTGTCATGTCAATCATTAACGACTTTGACATGTCATTTATTTATATTTGCAATCGGTGCACACGGCGTGAATTATTAAGTGAACATTTTAACCATTTTACAATTGTGATTTTGAAATGGACAATACACACAATACTAATTCCTGTATCTACATGCTCTATGGATATTCCTAACTAGGACCTTACTTAATGTTCATATTATTTTTATTATTTGGCCCATAATGTAATAAACATGACGTGGCATTAACATTTTTATTTATAATTTAATCTTTTAGTGCTATTTAAATGAATGAGTATGAGTATGAATATGACTTAAGATTTTATTTTAATATCGACTCCATAGTTATCTTTCATCTTACCGTGCGATGAAAAATCCGAGCCCTGGTTATTAGTTGTATTATACTGTGGATGTAAAAAATACTAATTCACATGTAGAGATAAAAAACCGGCCAAGTGTGAGTCGGACTCACGCAGGAAGGGCTCCGTACCATTATCTATAAAAAATCACGTTTGTTGTATGAGTTTTTTTTTTTCTTATTCTGTTTTTAGTATTTATTGTTATAGCGGCAACAGAAATAGGTGAAAATTTCAACTGTCTAGCTATCACGGCTCGTGAGATACAGCCTGGTTACAGACAGACAGACGGACGAACGGACAGAGGGACAGCGGAGTCTTAGTAATAGAGTCCCGTTTTTACCCTTTGGGTACGGAACCCTAAAAAGAAGGTAACCTGGAAATATATTCGGGAGTTTTGAAAATTGTTGATGGATTTCGAATTGATCTTTTTGAGTTATCATTTTGCCTGCTTCTGCTATATATTTAACTATATAAGAATCTTTATTTCTTTATTTATGTAAGTGTATCGTCGTCTAGTACCCATAGTTCAAGCCTAGAGCTTATTTTGGGACTTATTGCCTAACGCCCTCGCCATCGCAATCGTTTTGATTTTGAAAATCGACGGCTTGTCTGTATACAAAATGAAAACAATTGGGATAGACCAAAAAAACATACTCACGGTATTTATATTCAAATTAAAAAAATAGGTAATTTTCAGAGACCTATTTCATTAATTTTGTATTCGACCCAATAGTTTTGTTTCAATATATTTAGCAGACATTTTATGGATGACATGATTATTTAAAATTTGGGATAGCATTTTCTAATAAATTACAACAATTACCCGTGTGGTTGCCGGGTTAGAATAGTGCCACTCCATGTCTTCCCGTGGATGTCGTAAGAGGTGACTAAGGGAATAAAGGCTTGTAGTACTGTTAGGCGATGGGCTTGCAACCTGTCACTAATACGCTGGTAAACATCTTAGCCTAATTGTGCAAAATGTGGTTACAAAATTATCAACAAGTTTTTAGAGTTGTTGGTAATTCTGTAGCTCTGCCTACCCCACTCTGGGAATGAAGGCGTGAAGGTATGTATGTATGTATGTACAACAATTAATTGATATCTAATGATAAAAAGTGACTGTAATTATTTAGGTATTAAAACATTATATTTCAAGCGGTTTTCGCCTAACCCGTAAGATACACCTAGGCCGGCTTCAACCCAAAAACGAAAGTCAAACAAAGGTTAAATATACTCTTGTCAAAATATACGAAATTGATAAATATTTCAAAAACTTAATAATGCAGAACGGCTTTAAAACCGTATTCCTGGAAATGGTTTTCTAATAAGAGTAATTGTAAAAATACGAACAACCCCAATTATTCCGCTTTGAAGCCGATTGCGATTGCAAGTGCTTTAAGCAATATTCCCTTTGGTCCCAAACTAAGGTCAATTTGTGTGAGATGGTCCCCTGATATTTATTCATTTTATTTCTTGTAAAGGTATTACAACCATAAATTTTATTATTATATTCGACGACGCGCTGGCCTAGGTGGTAGTGACCCTGCCTACGAAGCTAGCGGTCCTGGGTTCAAATCCCGGTAAGGGCAGCTATTTGTCTGATGAGCGCGAATATTTGATCCTGAGTCATGGATGTTTGCTATGTATTTAAGTATGTATTTCTCTATATAAGTATTTATATCGTTGTCTAGTACCCATAGTACAAGCGTAGAGCTTAGTTTGGGGCTAGGTCAATTGGTGTGAGATTGTCCCCTGATATTTATTTATTTATTTATTTATATTTATTTGTTTTCAGTATTGCATATTTTTATTCAGCGCACAATCGCGTTGCGGTGTTTAGGGAGTACAAAGTTCTAACCTAACCTAACCTACTTTTCTGGCTCAGTTTTGTTTCTCCTAGTGTCGCAGGTCTAACCTAACCTACTCGTAACCTACTTTTCCGGCAACAGCTCGTTTATGTAGTGTTTACAGTTTTAGCGTTACCTTACCTTCTTTTCTGGCATAGTTTTGTTGCTGGAGTCGCAGTTCTAACCTAACCTAACCAACTTTACTGATAGAAGAGAAAAATCACTAGAAGTTTGTTGTAGAATTGTTATGGTATACAAAATTATGTTAAACCAAGGTCGGAAAAAGTAATCTTCTGCTAAATAATATGTACGATAAATTGTATGGCAGCATGAGCATGTCATGCTCACTTAAAGGAACGTTGGTTGTGAAATGAAAATTTGCCAATTAATTGTTGATAAAATGATAGGATACCGGGAGGCGATGGCTGAGATACGCGTCATACTCGTGAACGGGTGCTGTCTGTGGGGTCCGGTCTGTTCTCGCTTGCAAGGACCTGTTTTTCAATTTAGTTATTTCAATTATCGTCCCTGATGTAGAGTGTTCTCTTAGACAATATTTTTAATTTTATATTTTTGTCCTGACATTTGAAATTAATAAATGATTTATTTGTGTTAGATTTAAAATAATTATTTATTACTTTATTACCTTGTAATGTTACTAACTTTTAAGTATTATTGTATTTATTAATTGAAAAAAATCCGCAATGATAGTCTTGTCCGAAGCGCTAGTAAATTCACTCTAAATTACCGACGTGTACCGTCTTATGTGGTCAATTTACTGAATTAATATTTTGAATTTGAATTTCGAATTCGAGTTTATTATAACTTAACTAAAAGGTATCTGCGATTTTCATGCGAAGTGTATTAAAAACAATTAATCTTATGCCAGATAAGAGTAAACCTAAAAAATACAACTTATAGATAGCAGAAAGATAACCACAAAGATTTTAGTGGTTACCTAGAGAACCTAACAAATGGGACATAGACCGACAATTTTATAACGGAGACTAACTGGTGCCACAAACAACCAGCTACATGTTGTTCATGACAGAGAGGGCGCTATAGGAGCAGGTGGACCGACTCTAGGTACACTAATTTAATTTGTTTCGAAACACAATTATGTTTAAAAATGCCATCTTTAAAAAACCCAACTGTTCCCTGTACCTGTTTCGAATGTAAATAAAATGATGAGTAATTTTGATGATGATGGAGACATTATTCTTTTTTTTCAAGGAGATTTGGGACTGTGTTAATTTTTGACTTGGGATATATTTTCTCGCATTGTTGGAGAAAAGCACTATACAAGTCTTAGCCGGGAAGGGTGATTGCAAAACTCGTATTTAGCGTGGCCAGGACACAGTCAGCCATTCTCCCGGTCTCTGCAGGTAAGGTCGTTAATAGAACTTGTGAACGATGTAAACAAATAAGTACTGATTGACACATAACCTCAAATATTCAGCAAGCGATTTACTGTCATTAGGAACAAATGGAAAATCGTCCACTTGAAATTATTCGTCCAATTAGAAAAATGACAATTTGAAATACATCCTTAAGGAGAATTGTCTAACCAGAATAATGTTGAAAATAGAATTACGTCCCATAGTAAAATTGACAAATAAGATATAGGTCCAAAAATATTATGTCCATTTGTATTTACGTACACTCAGAAAAAAAATCAATTGTAAATATGTCCCATTGAATCATCAACCCCCCTGAATTATATCAGTACAATAATTTATATTTTGGCCTTAATTCATATAAGACTACATTCACTTGGGGCATATTTAACTTAGCTCAAAAAATATAATGGACAAAATTCCATTCGGGCTTAATAAATTTACAACGAAAATAAATTTGGTAATATATATTTTTCAGCATAATTACATTTTGACTAAATTATCTTTGGACACTATTACTTTTGGCCCAACTTCAGAATGGTTATTTCACGTGGACGATTTTCCATTTGTACCTAATGACAGTAAATCCACCAAGCGTGTTTTTATTAAAATTAGCGTAACATGAATAAATATTTCGTCTTAAACTTAATATTAAAATAACGGTCTAGTGTATAAATCATTGCAAAACCCTCACTTGATCTTTAAAAGTACGTGATTATCGAGTAATCATGGTGAATTGGTTCGTTTGGTTTTGTTTACATCTTTTGCACAAGTATGTTTAAGTAAAACTATTTGACACACTTTTAAACAGGCTATAAACGACGTTCGTAAAAGTTAACCTTTTTAGTCTTTGACATTTTAAAAAGTAAAATAAACATAACAGAAGTTTGAATGTACGAGTGTTTGAAGATAATTATGCTAGTCCAAACATGGTTTTAAAAAGTAAAAAAACCTAGTACATAATGAAATTTCATAAATTTTCGCGGTCGCTGCCTTTGGTAAATAATTACTTTTTAGGTTTACATTTTGAAGCATGATAGTAAAAAGTACTTGGCCCGCTTCATGGATTTTTATGGGTCATGTTAGAGCATCAGGAATGAAAACATCTTTACTCATGTAATATCGTATTCAATAATCAATTCTGTTGTTAATGCGACAAGGTACATAATGCAATCACTTGTGTCGGCACCTGTGCAATACTAACTTGAGCTTAATTGGATGCCGCTCCGTGCAACTATACAATCGGATTACTTAGCGAGGTTAACCGCTTTTGAGAGCGACGTTACCATTGTGTTTCATGCAGTTTCATTATCAACCGTGGTACTTAGTGAATGAAGTTCATTTTTTCATAATTTTTTTAAGGAATATTAAATGCTACATGAAACAAGTAATTATTATACTGGTAAACCATACCCGGGATGACTCGGGGCAAGTTCTAGGGATTTGATATCGATAAAAAAGATGTCGATATAATTAAATTAATACATGTGCACATTGCACATTCTCGATTACTGTAAAGAGGTTCGATGTCATATCTGATATCGAGCCTCTTAAGAAAGTATGCGGATGTCATTTCAATCAAAATGACAATATACTGTCAGTACCAATCATATTCGTACGTTTAGCAGTTTAAAGTAGATATTTTCAACTAGACGGCAATCATTAATACCGACGAATATGGAAAAAATATTGATTGTATAATATGAAAACTGTTGTAAAATAAACAAATAAATATACGTGTTAATTTGTTTATTTTTCATCTAAAAATGAGGAGAAAATAAGTAATATTTATTTATGTCGAATAACATTTAGATGTTGGCAGTAACATCGATATATTTTATAATATTTTGCTACATCACTTTCGTACAGATGCCCCGAGTTATCCCAGGTATGCTGGTAACCTACGAACAATATTCATGACTTTTTCACAGTTTCAATAAAAGTTGATCTATGACACAAATACATATAAGCTAACAAAGATTTGTTAATAGTTCCTATCTCGTTCTAGCACAACAGAATTTAAAATTGAGTTTAGATGGCCGACCTGCCCGACATGACGTCACAGTGCATATCAGATCTATCTATCAAATAGCTGTCTATACAGGGTGTTTGGTAGCTAGGTGCAAAACTTTAAGGGGGTGATAGAGCAGCTCATAAGCTATCGATTTAACGCCCATGTATTTTCAGCAATTGTTATTAGTTTCCGAGATATTGATCATTTTAATCGGAAATTTTGTCATTTTGTATAAAAAAACTTGTCATGTAAGTACTTTTAAAAACTTCCTTAGTTCATAGTGATTCTAATAATGCAAAAAAACAGGTTTATTTTTATTTTTATTAATAATATATATATATATATTATTATTATTATTATAATTGCTTTTCGTAACAAGGACATTCAAAATTCAGATTAAAATGATCAATATCTCGGAAACTAATAACAATTACTGAACATACATGGGGGGTTAAATCGATAGCTTATGAGCTGCTCTATCACCCCCTTAAAGAGCGTTGCACCTAGCCACCAAACACCCTGTATAATTAGCAGTTTAAAATGAAATGCTTGTATTCGTATCATCCGTATGGTTTGGCCGATTTTAATTATAATTTAACTTTTTTGTAATCATTCATAAGGTATTTTCATATCATTTGAAAAATCCATGAATATTCCCTAGTCGCACATAATAATTTAAAAAAAACCATAACTACTGATAACAACCTTTCTACTTACTGGCCTTTAAAATACCAGTTACTGGCACCTAGTGATTGTTGAATTCTCGTCTTTATTACAGTATGTATTTTGAACGAACTTATATGACTTTTCAGAGCTGGGACTTTCTATCCTGCTGTCTTAAAATGCACCTTAAGAATTAATGAGGGTTTCCGCGCATCAGTTTTTTCACTAGATGGCGCTTCTGTTCTGCGACAGTTAATAACACGTAAAAAATATAAATGCACCTAAATATTTGAAATGTGTATTTAACATCAACTGTCAAAATACCTCACTTCCCAGAAGCGCCATCTAGTGAAAAAACTGATGCGCGGAAACCCTCAATGGAGTTACTGCTGAATAATTATACTATCTACACATATATCTCACCCCATCAAATAAACGAGTAAAAAAATATCCTCGTTTTACGTGGAACGTACCAGATTTTTTAAATATTTTTTTACAACTTTATCGGCGTAACTAATATTATGTAGAGTCTGAGTTAAGCCGCAGACTGACGGACAGACGGACGTGGCGAAACTACTACTATTGCGTCTGTCCGTCTGTCTGCAATTTAACTCAAAGACTCTTGGAAGAATGTTTAACTGTGGGGTGGTATAACTTCTGCCTGCAGTTATTTAAACGTCCGGAGGGAGTGAGGTGATAAGAGACAAGATAAACCACTTTGTTGAGATACTATTTTATCTCTTTTTCAGAAATAGTGAGGAGATTTGAGGAAAATTTTCAATCACATTATCCAATAGCCTTAGTTACACTTACTTACTTGTGGGAGGACCTTGTGCAGGGTCCGTCCGGGTTGGTACCACCATCTTATCTATTAATCTACCACCAAGCAGCAGTGTTCGCATTGTTGTGTTCCGGTTTGGGGATAACACAGCCGGTGAAATGACTAGCATAGAGGCATTCCATCTTAGTCCTCAGGGTTGGCAGTGCATTTGCAGTCTTGTGAATGCGAATGTGTATGTATATGTGGCCTGTGTGCTCGATTGCCTTCCTATACCATAAAATAAATGCATGAATAATAAATATTATTAATAATAAAAAAATTACTCACCTAAAAACAACACTAGCATCGTCACTCTCTAAATGCGTCCCCTCGCTGATAGACCACTGAAGCACCACCCCCCCTCTGTCCCCCAGCGGCCCACTCACAACCCTGCCCGGCTCGAACCTCCTCCTATACCTCCCGACCCTCAGCGCCCTCCCGAACCTCGGCCTAAAGTAATACTCATCACTGGCTGTCCTGAACTCATCACTTTCAAAACTCCACCGCTTCTTGTGCTTGGAGCGTTCTGGGCGGTGTTTTTGTATGAAGTAAGGAGCTGGGTCCTCGTGGCAGGGCTGTTCTGCAGGGGAGGTGGGTGTGAAGTTGCCGCGGATGAAGTTGCTGATGAGGGAGTAGACTACGTAGTCGCGGAGGTGGTCGCCGAAGTGGAGGTGCACTGGAAAGAGACAGGAGTGTTAGTTTAACTACTTTCATACTAGTTAACTAGTGGAATTGGTGTTGTTCATATTTTTTAAATTACTCTAATTTGAAAACCATTTCGAGGAATAGGGGTTTAAAGCCGTTCTGAATTATTACGTTTTTGAAATATTTATCAATTTGAGACATTACGACTGTTCCGTACTGGAACAGATAATTTTAGGATATAATAAGGTATTTAGAAGGTATTACATACAAGGCAACACAAATTTGAATATAGGAATTTTGTCCTACTATTTTTATCTTTATTCTGATTGGGTCTGCGATACGCTGTGAAAATCTGAACGCACCAATCCCACGGGAGCGCGCGACAGCAGCGCCACAAAACTTCATGCGGCCGCCGTCGCGAAAGCGTCAAAACTTTCCACCTGCCGTTAAAACTCCAAAAACATTATCTCTTTCATCCTGGAATTAGTAGTTTCGAACTAGTGACACCTGTGGACTTGTGTTGTGGTATATTTGCTGGACTTTACTTGTGACCTGTGCCGACTTGCACGCTGGTCTGCCGCCAAGGCCGTGGAACACGCGGTTGCCGGAGGATCGTAGCGGTAGGTAAGTCGCGAGACCCAGCTTAATACCTAACAACGACAAAAGTATTATTAACCTTTGTTTGACTATTGTTTTTGGCTTGAAGCCCTCCTAGGTGTATATTACGGGTTAGGCGAAAACCGCTTGAAATAATTAATAACT
The DNA here is from genome assembly GCA_927399475.2 of Acleris emargana. Classification (NCBI taxonomy): domain Eukaryota; kingdom Metazoa; phylum Arthropoda; class Insecta; order Lepidoptera; family Tortricidae; genus Acleris; species Acleris emargana. The sequence continues at coordinate 2,654,108 of OV656846.1, forward strand.
ATGGTAGCTTTAATAGTGGAAAAATTAAACACACCAGATTTGCACATTAAATCCAACAGTGACACTGAATTACAGAAGAATAACTACTATTTCTATAGTAAAACAAGGGTGGTGGCACCAGTTTTGGAGACTTTTAGCTGACATGCACCAGTAATGGACACCCAAATCCAAATTTCATTCACGACGCGCTGGTCTAGTTGGTAGTGACCCTAGCTAGAGGTCCTGGGTTCAAATCCCGGTAAGGGCAGATATTTGTCTGATGACCGCGAATATTTGTTCCTGAGTCATGGATATTGTCTATGTATTTTAAGTATATATTTCTCTATATAAGTATTTATATCGTTGTCTAGTACCCATAGTACAAGCCTAGAGCTTAATTTGGAACTAGGTCAATTGGTGTGACATTGTACCCTGATATTTATTATTATTATTTAGATATTTATTTAATTTTCTACAAATTAGGTTTTTTATAATAAGTATATATAAAAGTAAAATAACAATACCCATACAAAAATATAAACATTATAAAAAACCTAACCTACGGGTGCCGCCGGCAGCGGGGCAGGGCTCAAGCTACCGCTGGTTACGGCTGCAGAGAGAGGAACCTCCTCACAATGCGTGCCGTGTGGAGGAGTACTGCCTTCTGTATCTGGCCCTTGATCCAGCCATCTAGCGAGAGTCTCTTGAGGTGTTGGTCGAGACTCTTCGCTATAAGACCGTTTGCCGAAACAACTATCGGGACAATGATCGTCGAGTCAACATCCCACATGGTGGTCACCTCGTGAGCCAAGTCAAGGTACTTGCTGAGCTTATCCTTCTCGGCCTTCACGAGGTTCTCACCATGCGGGATGGTGACGTCGACGAGCACTGCCCGGCGTTGAGATCGATCTGTCAACACGATGCCAGGTTTATTGGCGACAATAGTACTGTCTGTGATAACAGATCGATCCCAATAGAGCGTAGCACGACCATTTTCGAGAACTGGCGCCGGTGTGTACTTATAGTACGGCACTTCAGACTCAACAAGACCGTATTGAAGAGCAAGCTGCTGATGAATGATCCTGGCTACGAGGTTATGTCTGTGCAAGTACTCGCCGTTGGCCAAATGCGAACAACCGGAAATTATATGTCTGAGGGATTATTATTATTATTATTTATTTAGTTTTTAGAGTTGTAGGTAATTCTGTAGCTCTGCCTACCCCTCTCTGGGAACGAAGGCGTGAGTTTATGTATGTATGTATTTATTCGGTCCTAAATTCATTGCTGCTAAACATATGAATAACCCTTATCTTCTGTAAAATAAGAATGTCCATCTTTGGTCCTTGTCCATTACAGGTACAGTCAACAGCATAAATAAGTGATCATTTATGTACCTTGTCACTTTAACGTTGTGTTTGAAATGCTATACAAAAAAGTGAAACAATTGAAAGCGACAAGGTACATAAATGATCACTTATTTATGCTGTTGACTGTACCGTCACTATAGCTTCCTATAGCATTATAAATAATTAACGTTTGTACGAGTTCCTTTTTTACATAGTGTCACTGTAGGATTTAACGTGCGCTTTAGTGAATTGAGTTTAGTTCTTTTTCTCAACCAATCAGGGTCGAAAAGCTATCTGTCATCGACACATCCACCGGGGACGGGGCCATCGCGCCCCGGAAGCGTAGGCGTGCCCCAAAAATGTCTGCCACGGGCCAATTTCCCGCTAGATAAGAAACGAGTAATTTTCGAAATACTAAATAAATATACTTGAGCGTATTTAAGATCTCGTTGTGAGTATTGGGATATTGGGAAAAATGAGTTTGATGTGGCAGGTACAGTTACAATAATCTCAAGGAGCAACTAAAATTTGGTTCATGTTACCAATTTTATTCAGAACAGTGCCCTGATTTTTTCCAAATTACTTTTTGCTAACCATCATTCATAATTAGATACCTGTAAGTATACAATTCGCAAGCATGGAGGCAATATCTATGAATAATACTTCACTTTCGTAACTGATAAAGTCTGTCGATTGCAGAAAAATTGGAAAAGTTAGGGATAGATTAATTTCTTTATTAGTTTAGAAGAGATTACACACACTGCTCGAATACACGAGAATGTCTCGTTATAATATCTCATCTCTTTTTGCAACGGGGGTTAAAAAATTGGATCATGTTGCCAATTTTACTTCGAACAGCCCCTTATTGGCCGAACCCATTTTGTGCTATGACAGCTGTATTTTTAATGGTGGCACTTCACTTGGCTAGTATTTGTCAAATATTTTGACTGCGTCTCTTTCATTCGACATGTCAAATAACATTTGACAGAACCGCCTTAACACTCTTAAAAATAATGGTGCAAACAAATGAACATAATACCCGTTACTTAAACAGAGTAAAAATACCAAGTACTTTTGCGTATCTCGAAAGCTGAAGTGCCTGAAGATGACAATGGATTATTCGCCCGGATCCGGTATCAGGTCAGCTTTTACGGGTATTGTGTAAGGGAAATGCTCGATGTTAATGCCTCAGGCATATTGCTGTAATGGCATTTACAACGTGCCTTTTGGTGACGAAATTCCTTTGGCATTTTTTGTGAGATAATGCCGTGCAGAGAATACGCTGCAGAGTAGTTATATTTATTAGTTGTCATATAGAATATGATAGCGATCACATCTTTTAGATTAGATAATATTTAAAAACCATTGAAAAAGTGTTTAAACGAAAAAACATGAAAATTCAGTGCTTTGCACCACAGTAAGTATAATTACAAACATACATACATACATACCTTCACGCCTTCATTCCCAGAGTGGAATAGGCAGAGCTACAGAATTACCAACAACTCCAAAAACTTGTTGATAACTCTGTAACCACAATTTGCACAATTAGGCTAAGATGTTTAACAGTGTATATTAGTGACAGGTAGCAAGCCCATCGCCTAACAGCACTACAAGCCTTTATTCCCTTAGTCGCCTCTTACGACTTCCACTGAAAGACATGGAGTGGCACAATTCTAAGCCAGCAACCACACGGCAAGTATAATTAATGAGCTTTAATTCAAATTCAAATTACAATTATTCAATGCCTTATTTTCGTAGCTATATAAGGTCTAACGATTGATCCAGTTATACAGGATGACTGCCGGGTCATGTAAGCTCAAAGTAAACTTGAACTCACGACACCGCGTAATATTTTTAAAACACTTTTTCATTTTTAATTTAAACTAGCGACCCGCCCGCGGCTTCGCCCGCGTGGAATGTATTATACATATAAACCTTCCTTAAGAATCACTCTATCTATTAAAAAAAACCGCATCAAAATCCGTTGCGTAGTTTTAAAGATTTAAGCATACATAGGGACAGACAGCGCAAGCGACTTTGTTTTATACTATGTAGTGATAAACATTGAATGAATTCATTTTATTCGGAATCATGACCATGGCCACCCTACACACTCAATTTCTCACTCGTCTGATTGTTCGATTTTCAAATAGGCTTTGAGTTTTTAACAAGAAATCGTTAGGTGACCATAATTTTTGTAATAATTAGAGAAACATAATAATATCATACATACATACACATAATACCTATATTAGTCCGTGTGGTTGCCGGGTTAGAAGTCCATATGGTTGCCGGGTTAGAATAGTGCCACTCCATGTCTTCCCGTGGATGTCGTAAGAGGCGACTAAGGGAATAAAGGCTTGCAGTACTGTAAGGCGATGGGCTTGCCACCTGTCACTAATACACTGGGAAACATCTTAGCCTACTTGTGCAAAATGTGTTTACAGAATTATCAAGAAGTTTTAAGACTTGTTGGTAATTCTTTAGCTCTGCCTACCCCACTCTGGGAATGAAGGCGTGAGTTTATGTAAAATTCAAAACTTTAACTGTTTCCAAAACCACTTTACTAATAGAATCTCAACCATTTACTGTGTTGGGAAAATTCAGTTAGGATCACGACCCCGCAGTTAACCTGTATAAATATATTTGTTGTCAATTGATATTATGATGGCGACCTCATTTTTCAGAGCTGATTACCTGTGATCGGATTTCACGGTGCAACACGGGGTGAATGACCTCAAACATTATGCTAATATGGATATGTCCTAGGATTCCGCTACTGATGTTGTTGAAAGAGGGTAATATTTCAAATTTTGTCATATGATAATTTCCTTAACATTTTAACGTTTGGGTTTGGACTAAATATTTTCACTGTACGTTTTTAAATTACTCTGTTTAAAATTGCTCTACCAATTATAAATACAATATTTATAATACGGTACGCATAATCAGTTTACCACGCACACATATATTATATTTTATTAGTTTGTATATTCAATGGATTTCTTTACACTTCTAAAATCCTATCCTAATGCCTATTTATAAATATCCTAAAAATTGCATTTTCTTTTCGAACCAGATTCCGGGATTTCGGTCGTATCCATATTAAGATTTCTACTCTATATTCCGCAGTGTTGCACCGTGAACTCTGATCACTGCTGAAATCCTTCTGAAAAAAAAACAGTATGTTTGACTGAAAAAGCATAAATATATATATATATTATAGGTTGTGAAACACAATATCCTCCACTGTCATACACACCTAATTGAAAAACTTCCCCCTTTTTTCCTCCTTCGGGTTTAAAAAAATCCTGCCCATTGTCAACGTTACGGCCGAGTTAAATATAATACATTATTATGTATAATATGGTTTTACTGAGTAGAAGAATACCTGTGTATTTCTTTAGTAAAATAATATGGAGTCATGCTCTAGGTAGTAACAGACACTCAAAGTTAAAAAATAAAAAGAAAAGTTTGTCAGAGTTTGTGTAACAATTTAAAACTTTTCACTTTTATATTTCGAAAAGAACAAAAGAAGTTTAACGTTTACTAATACTTTATTGTTATCAGTAGAATTAGGACTTTTGCTGGAAAGTCGTGGTTCTAGAATCCATGGAGTCACATTTTTCTATTTATTATAATATAATATACCACTTTGATTTTGACCTTTGGTATTTTAATATTTCAAAATTAATTTACTCATTAAGCCACTAAACCAAATTCCATGAATTTTGGTATGGAGGAGACCTTTGCTGTGAAAGCGATACAAACAAGCAAATATTAGTAGGTAGGAATGGAATACCCGCACTAAAATTGTATTTAATTTATTTTGACATATGACCATACTGAAGGTCAAAATCAAAGTGTCATGTATTATAATAATTAGGAAATAGCGACTCCATGGATTCTAGAACTACATTAAGGCATGAAAATCCTAACCCTAGTTATCAGTTTATATATATTCAAGTTTTAATAATAAAACCTCGTCCACGGCAAATGTACTAGTTGTATAAAAAACTAGTGTTGAAAATGGTAGTAGTCGCGTTAGTGAAATAAAATAATAGTTAGGTGTTTTTTCATGGTTTTGGAAACCTAAAACGATTATCAGAATCTAGCCTTAAGTCTATGTTATATATAGTCTATGACTTTTATATGGCGATACGCGGCTATGTTCGCTCTCTTTCGCGATGTACCACCTTGTCGCTAACATCTAATTACGTCATGCTCCCAGTCCTCCGTGTTTACTTTATTAAATAACCAGCCAACCATAAGTTAGCACAATTGTATTTTCTCGCTTGTCGCTCAGTGCGTCTCTATCGTTACTGACTAGACAGAAAGGGAGATCCGAGCGATAACCAAGTCGCGGGCAACTTGTGCTAGCCGTGCTCCGCTATAACACATGCCAAAGACAACAAACGAGCACACAGGGCAGCTATATTCTACAGGGTAAAATAATATTGCCTTTGACGTGATTTGGTAGTTTTCAACGGCTGCCATTACTAACAAGTAAATAAGAGCTATTGTGGGCTGCATTTGCAACGTTAAAAGATGGCGGACGTGTAATTTGTTTTAGACTTTAATTTTTGGGTAATTAGGTGTTCAGTTCTTTTCTGATAGTGATTTGTACTTTTTATGCCTTTGTGTCGCACAGTGATTGAAGACTTGGACTTATTTCGTGTATCTGGCATCTTTCTTCTCGTTTCAAGTGGACTCGCAGTGGTGCAGAGGTTAAAACTATCTTGACCTCTGACCTACAAATCACCGTACAACGTTGCCCCCAATCTTCCTAGAGAAGATTGGATTGTTTTATTGCTATATTGATATATACTCATATATACTTGACACTGGCGAAATCACTTAACGTGGAAACGCCATATCCCCGCGGTAGTAGCTGTTCAAGTCGCCGCGGGGGCAAAAGAAGAAGAAGAGCTATTGTAACGTTAACAATGCAGTCAAATTGTGTTGAATAGAGGCTCAGCTCCCAAGGGGCCTATTATGGTTGCGTTTATCGCGTGATAAAATGTGGATATAGCATCCATCACTTTCTGACACGTCGTTATATACGAGAGTTAGGGCCGCTGATGGTTAGTGGGATTTGCATTCTCAAGACTGCGATCTCAGCAGCAGCATAATTAGTAAACTGTCTTGGCCAAATTGCCGGTCTCACATGAAGACATGTTCAAAATGAAAATAAATTATTTATTTTATGGCATAGGAAGGCAATCGAGCACACAGGCCACCTGATGGTAAGTGGAAACTGTGACCCATAGACATTCGCATTCACAAGACTGCAAATGCACTGCCAACCCTGAGGACTAAGATGGAATGCCTCTATGCTAGTCATTTCACCGGCTGTCTTATCCCCAAACCGGAACACAACAATGAGAACACTGCTGTTTGGCGGTAGGTTAATGGATAAGATGGTGGTACCAAACCGGACGGACCCTGCACAAGGTCCTCCCACAACATAAATACTAGGAAACAGTCAAAAAAATTGACCTCTAGTCCCAAACTGAGCTCTAAGCTTATACTATGAGTACTAGACAACGATAAACTTCTAGGCTAACGTGTCACCAAAGCCCTAGGACATCAATCTTAAGACTGCAAATACGTAATCAGAAGGAACTGGCTGTTTATCTCCACGCTGGAAGATAACAAAGAAGACTGCAGCTTTGCGGTAGGGTAGGATAAGATGGTGGTAGCGACCAGGAAGGACCCTGCACAAGGTCCTACCATAAAAATAATACATTCATACATACATACATTAAGTCACACCCGGTTCCCAGAGGGCAGGTAAACTTCTTTCCACCTGCAACAAATCTCTTTCGAGTCTTCCACATTCATACATCGAGTCATGCACTTACATACACAGGTTGCTTCCACTATTTCTCCGATTTGATTCGAAAAAAACACGCCTAGGGCGGCCCCTTCCGTTCCTCCAATTTACTTTCGCTCTCTATATCTCTTCGTCAATCTTCTTTCATCCATCCTTTCCAAACGACCGAACCATCGAAGCACTCTATTTATCCGTTTCACACCACATACAAAAAAAAAAAATTAATGCTTATTTTTATTTACATGCATCTTTCGAATATCTGTCCCGATTATGCGTACGTGCTTAAAGTGCTCAGTTAAACGCCTCAGCCGAAAAGATGTCCGTCATATTTCACCAGACTTAACAAAGATACAGTCAACCCTATGCACCAAGACTTAAGATTTAAAATCGCTTCCGATTCCCCCAATGAATAATTGAACAATGCTCCTCGTTTTTTAGTTAATCTACATAAAAGTAAAACGGATTGCTTTTTCAGAGGCGGAAAAGGCTTTATAAAAAGTGGCCGAGTAAAGAAATATGTTTTTGTCATATGGGGTTAAATAAAAGACGTAGTGATTGAATCGTTTCGTCCACTTTCATAACTAATATTTCATAACTGGTTATGAATAAGGATTTTTATTCACTGTTTCATAACCAGTTATTAAACAAGACTTTTTTTCCATTTTCATAACCAGAACCTAGATACCACTCTTATTTCAATTCAATTGGACAGTGTCGACGGAGCTCCGCTCACGCTGAGCTCCTATTTCTGGGTGGCTTGGCCCTCTGCAAAACTAACATAACCTAAACCTACCTAGTTTCTGATTATGAAAATGGAAAAAAAAGTCTTGTTTAATAACTGGTTAGTTGTGAAAGTGGACTCAACCGACTGAACTGCGATTATTTCTGGGTTCCGTGCCCAAAGGGTACTAACGGGACCCAAATACTAAGCCTCCGCTGTCCGTCCGTTTGAGTCTGGGCTATATCACGTGAACAGTAATAGAAAGACATGTGAAATCACATACATATATACAGGGTGTACGGGACGGCTCACCGAAAACTGAAACCATAGCTTCAGACCATTGTACTGAACTGAAATCCAGTTGAAATTGTCCCGGGAAAACGAAAATTTTCTCGTTTTTTTTCCATGTTTTTGCATATAAACCGATCTCGGACAACATATTATGACATACTAAAGCTCATTATGTAAAAAAAACTGAAAACGGCATTTTCACGTAAAAAACGAGAAAATTTTCGTTTTCCCGGGAAAATTTCCACTTGATTTCAGTTGAGTACAATGGTCTGAAGCTATGGTTTCAGTTTTCGGTGAGCCGTCCCTTACACCCTGTATATATACCTATACTCACCGAAAACTGAAGCCAACGAGATTTTTTTTGTTTTCCCGGGAAAATTTCCACTGGATTTCAGTTCAGAACAATGGTCTGAAGCTATGGTTTCAGTTTTCGGTGAGCCGTCCCTTACACCCTGTATAATTTATGACGTTAAATAATATCGGAACGGAGATATTAAAGATTTAACTATTCAGTTTTTGTTACTAAAAGTACGCCCCGGTATGAATATTTAAATATCTCGGCTCCGATGCACTTAAGAGTACGTAACAAAATATGTTTATTATGGTTTTTTTTTTACGAGTTTTTTTTTTGTTTATTTCATTGGAAGGCAAACGAACACACAGGACACCTGATGGTAAGTGGAAACTGTGACCCATAGACATACGCATTCACAAGACTGCAAATGCACTGCCAACCCTGAGGACTAAGATGGAATGCCTCTATGCTAGTCATTTCACCGGCGGTCTTATCCCCAAACCGGAACACAACGATGCGAACACTGCTGCTTGGCGGTAGGTTAATGGATAAGATGGTGGTACCAACCCGGACGGACTCTGCACAAGGTGCTCCCACAAGTAAAAAGTATTTATTTTATAAATGCTAAGTCATGGGCCACTGCAAAATGTAAAAGTGGCAAAAAAAGAAATGCTCATGTACGTATCAGACTTGCTCATTTCTAGCTATAACCGGTATTACATCTCTAATCCAGGATACGCCGGGGGTCCCAAAGACGATCGATGACCCACAAACCCGCCCCGCCACACAGCCTGAGTAATCATTCCTTTCTAGAACAAGAGCTAATGGTACACAACAGTTATTAAATGTTATTGTACACGACCATATTCTTAGAATTTACAGATTTTGGTCGGGTTTTATAAGGTAAGCTTTAGAAGTGAGAACAGTTAGACGTTAAATGAGTATTATTGTGGATAGTGTTTTGGTGTCTGCTGTCGCGTTTACTATTATTAATTGATGACCTTGTTTTTTTTATCCACTGAAGCCAAATGTAATAAAATCAACAAATTAGACGTAATATCTGCATTATAATCAGTCGATTCCTTTTTGCCTTAAAATCCGCTGAAGCTGCATTAACCGCATACCATGGTTATTTATCATCTATACTTTTATATGGGTTGGTTCTATGGGGTAATGCAGTGTATATGGAGAGTGTGTCCAAAATTCAGAAAAAATGTGTCGGGGTCCTTTGTGATGCATGGTGGGACGACAGCTGCGTTCCTCTTTTTAAACGCTTAAATATTCTCCCATTGTATGTAAGAGAAATCTGTCTTTTTGTCGTCTCTCACCCAGCATATTTTAAGAAGCAAAGTGAAACCTTGCATAGACAGACTAGGGAAAAGATTATGAGCCTTTTATATAAACCAAAACACAAGTGCATTTATAAAAGAAATGTTTTTAATATTGCCGTGTGGTTGCCGGCTTAGAATTGTGCCACTCCATGTCTTCCCGTGGATGTCGTAAGAGGCGACTAAGGGAATAAAGGCTTGTAGTACTGTTAGGCGATGGGCTTGCTACCTGTCACTAATATACACTGTTATACATCTTAATTGACAACATTAAAAAAAAAAAAGCATTATTGTTTTTTCGCGTTTATAATAGCTGGTTAAAAATTAGACTACACGTATTTCTTGGTTTTTCTTTATTGAACTTAAATTCATCGTTAATAATTAATTAAAGAAATAGTCATTAAAAATACCGTATATACAAAGTTAGGAATACTGATGTCGTGATCTTAGCCTGATATAGAATAAAAAAAGTAACTTTAAACAGTAACAGAACTGACTGTCATGCCATGTCACTCACTTGTCAATCATTCGCTGCCGTTCGTTCACACATTTGTTATTTTGCGTAATTTAATTAATTACATAATTTGTAGACGTCATTTAAATAAATAAACTATTTTGCGCAGAATCGAAAGCGTGTCGTTAGAATCAAGTAATCCGTCAGACAGATAAAAAATGACAGTTGTATATTTTTTTCAATTCCTTTGCTTTGGTAATAAATGGACTAAGGGCGGATCACCTTTGTTTTATCAAATTATGTTTGACATATTATCACTTCCCAATATTTTTTTCGTAAGATTTCATTTGCCAAATAATTGTTTGTCAAATTAACTATTCACTAATAACAGTTACGCAAACCTAATGATTGGCACATGAATGTTTAGTCATTGACTCGCTTACCAACTGGACGTTTGACTAAATTTCATTTAGTCAAATGTTTTAGTTGGCATAACATATTTTACGCAAAACAAAATAAGGCAAATGATTTGTATGGTATAAAAATGGTGAATTTATTTTGGGGGTCGTTCTAACCTAAGTTTAAAAAAAAAAAAAAAAAATTTGAAAAAGGGGGCAGACGAGCAAGCGAGCCACCTGATGGTAAGTGATCATCGCGACCCATAAACACCCGCAACACCATAAGAATCGCAGGTGCGCTGCCGGCCTTTGAGAAAAGAGTAGGCTCGTTTTTTAAAGGCTCCCAAGTCGTATTGGGTCGGAAATACAGACGCCGAAAGCTGATTCCACATAGATAAGGTGCGTGGCAGGAAGGCCCTTGAAAAACGCGCGGTAGTGGATTTCCAACTATCAAGATGGTGTTGATGAAATGATAGTTTGGTACGAGTTGTACGATGGTGGAATCCAGCGGCTGGTATCAAAGCGAATAATTCCTCAGAGCACTCTCCGTGATAAATGTGGTAAAAGACACAGAGGGAAGCAACATCCCTCCGCAGGGCCAGTGGATCCAGATTTTTGAGAAGCCCCCGGTTGTTGACACATCGAGCAGCTCTGTTCAGAATTTGGTCAAGAGGAAGAAGTTGATATTGGGGTGCTCCGGCCCAAATATGGGAGCAATATTACATGTGAGGCCGTATTTGTGCCTTGTAAAGTTGAAGGCGATGAGCCGGCGTGAAATACCGCCCCGTTCTCCAGAACACACCAAGCTTCTTTGAGGCTAACTAAGCTTTACCTTCCAGATGACATCGGAACTGAACATTGCTCGATATATCAACACCAAGAATCCCAATACTGGACGCTGCATTAAGGGGAGTACCCTCAAAACGAGGAGATAGGCTAAAACGTTGTTTTTTAGCGGTAAAGGGGTTAAATTGGACCAAGTTAAGGTGACCCCAGTTCGAGACTTGCTCCAATAAGGTCCCGACTTCAGACACAAGTGCATTTCGACTCTCATTGACCTGCTCCCGAGAAATGTTTGCACGACCGTTACAAAGTGCATCCCCCGTACTGTCGTCCGCATAACAATGAAGGTTGCTATTCTGCAACAAATCATTGATGTGCAGAAGAAACAAAGTGGGGGATAGAGCACAGCCTTGTGGGACACCAGCATTCACAGGTTTAGAGTCAGAGCGGACACCGTCGACCACGGCAGTTATGCTCCGCTCGGCCAGGAAGCTAGTAACCCATTTGCACAAATTCCCAGGAAGCCCGTATGAATCGAGCTTTGAAAGAAGCGCCCTGTGCCAAACCCGATCGAAGGCTTTCGCTATATCCAGACCCACTGCCAGGGCCTCTCCCTTGCTCTCAATTGCCTGACCCCACCGATGAGTTAGGAAAACAAGAAGATGACCAGCCGAACGACCTCGACGAAAGTACTGTCAGTCACTAAGTAGCTGGTGTTCCTCAAGATACCCCAATAGCTGGCTGTTGATAATGAACTACATTATCTTGGAGAGTAGGGAGGTAATAGCGATCGGCCTGTAGTTGGACGGGTCAGTGCCTCTTGCGTCTTCCACAAGCCTGGCACCAAGCCTGAAGAGTACGAGAGCCGAAAAAGGCGCGTAAGAATCGGTGCCAATTCCGGAGCGCACGTGCGAAGTACTACTGGAGGAATTCCATCGGGCCCACACGACTTGTGAATGTCAAGGGAAAGAAGCAATTTACGTACAGAATTTTGCCGGAATTTGATATCCGGCATAGAGTTTGTGCACCGCGAGATGGTCGGCGGTGAGTATCCCCTGTCATCCAGAGTCGAGTTGGATGCAAAAAGAGCACTTAGAAGCTCAGCTTTCTCCTTTGCACTGTGGGCCAAAGAGCCATCCTTCATGTGCAATGGAAAAAGGATGGTCGACAGAAGTTTCCTAGGACAGCTTTGGCGAGAGACCAGAATGCCCTAGTGCCCGAAGGCAGACGTACTAGCTTCTCGCCAATTCTGCCTATGTGCTCAGACTTTGCTAAGGCGATATTCTTCTTCAAGGATCTGGAGGCATGGTTTAATTTTTTTTCTGATTGCTGGTGTTGGAGTCCTTCGACAACCCCGCAATAGCCCAGGCTCGGTAACACTTCTGCTTCTGGCGAGACGCCATTTTGCAAGAGCGACCGAACCAAGGTTTTGACTTGCCACCGATGGGTACAACAGAGTTTGGAACGAAAAGTTCTAATCCCTGGAGTATAACATCAGCGACAGAGTTTGCACATGTGTCAGGATCGTCCACTGAGAAACAAACCTGCCTCCAAGGGTAGAATGAAAAGAAAGTCCACATCCCGTCCCAATCTGCTGATTTGTAGTGCCAGACACGACGGCAGTTCACCGTTCGCTGACGCAGTGGTCTCAACAGAGGCACAGTGCTCCGGACCAGGCAATGGTCAGACGATCCAAGAGGGGCGCCAACTGAGACTTCATATGCGTCTGGGTGAGAGGTCAGCAAAAGATCCAATAAAGATGGAGTGTGGTCCTCCACATCTGGAACTCGCGTAGGTGAGGTGACCAGCTGTGAAAGACAATAGGCCAAGGCAAAGTCGTGGATGGATCTCCCCGTATGGTCAGTTGTACGAGACCCTAACCAATCGCTGTGGTGGGCGTTAAAATCGCCCAAAACCACGATTTCTGCGGTTGGTGTCCGTTGGAGTACAGAGTCTGTTGCCACTTGAACACTCAAGAAGTCGGTCCGACTCTGCATTCCCGCTATGGGACCTGTAAAGGCACGCATAGACGCGAGGGTGGTCGCCGCAATCTACGCGAAGCCAAAGGGTGGAAAAGTCCTTACCTTCAAGTTCGTGGAGACGGCGGACGCACATATCCTCCCTGATATATACACACACACCAGCACGCGGCACAAAGGTGTGCTCGATAGTATAGCTTGGATACCTTAAGTATGAAATATCAAGTGGGGAGGATATCTGCGTCTCTGTAAGAAAGAGCAAGGCCGGCTTCTCAGTCTCGAGATGGTAGTGGACGGCATTGACGTTAGAGTTTATACCTCTGATGTTGCAGAAGTCCACACGGAGCAAGAGTGGGGATGTTCCGGGACTCTGCTTCCTGTTGCCTCTTGCGGGTATAACGAGCGGAATGTTGCCCACCCCAGAATACGCAGGGCAGCCTGAGCAAGAGTGCTCAGGAAGGTATTCTCCTACACGAAGAGTGTTGGTACCCCCCTGGGGTATTATATTTTGAAAAACCGCTGTCATAATTGATTAAGTTAAGGGGTGGGAAAGGGGAAGGGGGATTTGGGAAAGGCGAGAGGGGGAATTGGGCCACCGGCACTCTCACTTGACCAGACGAAACGCAGCAGAGGTACTGCTACTTCACGCCGGTATTCTGTGGAAGGGTGGTACTACCCCGGTCGAGCCGGCCCATTCATACTGTACTCAACCTAACAGTTCTAACCGGTCTTAACCTACTTACCTGGTAGCAATTCGGTAATAAATTCTTACTGTTGTTCAAAATGATAACTTAAACATTAAACTTTTTTCAGACAAATTCAAGCAAATAAACTTACAAAAAACGCTAATGAGCATTGCAACAAACTTAAAGTTGTAAGTTACAAATAAAGTTGTAATACACAAATAAATATATTTGTGAAAATAGCAGTGATCGTAGCATTTTACCAAACAAACTCCGATTTTTGTCTTTATATGTTTTGTCATATCAATTCATTTGCCTAAATGTTTATTGATGTAAGTTTTTTGCCTTAATAAAGCATTTGCTTAAAGACCAAATGCCTAAATGTCTAAAGTAGCTGTAAATCGAACGTGCTTTATTCGCACTTTTCCATTTTTTTTATATAAGCCGTGCATCCAACCTACGAGTTTGCATGTTAAAATAAAGTACCAGGAGCGCAGAGGTAATTAGGAGGCAGCACGGTGCGGCCCGACACAGCGCGGATGACTGTAGGTTAACTAGGTACTTCTAATGTTTATGCACTCCTAGTATTTGACGTTATAACTTTTGTTTTAATCATTTTATTAAAATTTAAGTAATTTTGGAGAGTTTGTGTGCACACGTTAGGCTCACTTCAGAGGTCCGCGGGGAAGAGGACAGATACACAGATACCGATATACACATTTTTTCGTAAATGTATTAAAAAACGTCGTTTGGCAGACGTGCGGAACTGTCCGCAGTTGTATCAAAATGTACTATTTCATAATTGACCTTTAAGGATTAAGGGAGTTTATTTTAAACCTTCTTAGTTCTTAAGAAAATATTACTCTCAATTATATTTTTCAAATTGCCCATACTGCCCATTTAATTTAGACTGATAACTCAGTATTTTTGTGCTGCACGCGTAAAAAATGGAAAACCCTAATAGTCACCGACATCTCGCTCGAAACAACCGCAACGAGCCCGTAGTAACGCTGTTTCGTTTTAAGATCTCCCGCGGGTATAATGGTTCAAATGAACAGCGGAATAATTCACCCGCTAATGGTGGGATTAAATTAAAGCATTGAGTGCGGCGATGCCGAAACACATTTATTTCGGCCTAATTCCACCAACTTTACGGGTAATCTAACAACACCTCGTTTATTGAAACCGGGTCATTCATTTAGACTTTACAAGAGAACCAATTGACGTAGTCCCAAACTAAGCTCACATGATTGCTAGGCTTGTACTAAAACTTGTTACTATCAGCTTTGGTATATAACTAATATCTTCACCATTTTATTCATTTCTTGTCAACTAACAGAAATATCTCTTAGTTGGCTCTAATTTTTTTCAGTGTATTTTGCAATCAGGCTAAGATTTTTTTACCAGTTTAAATTAGTGACAGGTTGCAAGCCCATCGCATACTGGCTGATTTAGACTGGTTCATCAAAAGCATGCCAGTAATAATACATTGACGAGTTGGTTTTCACGTTTGAGGCGAGATCTATTGTCATGACGCAGTGTACTTCTACTGTCATGCTTTTACTGGACTAATGTAAATCAGCCACAATAATACTACAAGTCTTCATTCCATAATTCAAAATTCAAATCGTTTTTCTGTAAGTAGGTCCTGTAGGCACTTTTACAAGTCTGAATCTACCATCTACCAGCGCTTCAAGAGACCATTGTTGAGAAGAAGCGCCGCAAGAAACTCAACAGTAAGCCATTTTTTTAAATTAATAACTTATTACAATACTAAACTTAAGCTATCTAATTTAAATGTCACAGGGATGTACAGGTCCCAGTAGTAATAATAATTAAATTAATAAAAATGTCAGGTTAAAATAATAATACAATTCCGGAGATGTAAAGTCTCCAAATGTCAAATTAAAATTAAATATAGGTAAGTAGGTAATTAAACAAAAAAACAAAAAAAAAACAAAAAAAAACAATAAAAACACGGGAGATGTAGAAAGTCTCCACGGTCAATTTTGGAGATGTAAAGAGTCTCCAGATGTCAAATTAAAATAATAAGCATACAAGGAGATGTATATAGTCTCCACGGTCATTAATAATTGTAATACAATTAATTCAGTCCCAAGCATTGTCATCATTCATATAATCTTTAATACTATAATACGCTTTAGAAATTAGTTGACGTTTAACGTAACTCTTAAATTTATTTACTGATAAATGAGTAACACTACTTGGGAGCTTATTATAGAACCTTATAAAATTACCCATGAAAGAGTTTTTTATTTTGTGAAGCCGTGTAAAGGGCACTGCGAGCTTATGTTTATTTCTGGTATTAACATTATGTATGTCACAGTTCTTTCTAAAACTACCGATGTGTTTATGAACATGCATAATATTTTCATAAATATATTGACTGTATACGGTTAATATATTCGTTTCTTTGAACTGAACTACATATCAACTATAGGGCCTCTGTTCTAACAGGTAGAACCATTATCGCCCTTGACATATTATGCTATTGTTTTTACTTGGCCGCTATTATTGTCAAGTAAATAAGAGCTTTATAGCGTTGGCAATACGATCACATGCCCAGAGCTGAGATTCTACATGATAAAACCTAATTCCTTTCGGTGTGTTTTCGTACTGTCAACGTTTTGATAGCAATACAAATAGAATAGAATAGAAATCGTTTATTCGGTGAAATACGATAGCAGCAGCTAGAGGCTCGAAAAAAAACCAAAGAATGATATAAACTAATACATACATACATATATACGTTCATGCCTTCATTCCCAGAGTGGGGTAGGCAGAGCTACAGAATTACCAACAACTTTAAAAACTTGTTGATAACTCTGTAACCACAATTTGCACAATTAGGCTTAGTTGTTTAACAGTGTTTATTAGTGACAGGTGGCAAGCCCATCGCCTAACAGTACTACAAGCCTTTATTCCCTTAGTCGCCTCTTACGACTTCCACGGGAAGACATGGAGTGGCACGATTCTAAGCCGGCAAACACACGGCCACTAATAAACTAATTTAATTCGAAATTACAAATTAAAGTTACAAGTTAATTCTAAGATAGGTGACTATCGGCCGAAGTAAGTAACGAAAGTGATTCACATATAAAATAATGCTGTTGAGGTAAAGCGACACGTGCGCTGACGCAGCGGCACGCGGCGGCGCAGTTGTTGTAGCTTCGCTGCTGAATGCGCGTTGACTCGGCGATCTACCTTGTGGAGCTGTACCTAACTCCTCCATCCGCAGATCAGCAATTATTTTCTAACGTTAAGTGATAAAATTGTTGGAAGTCCGTCTCTAGATTGCGGCATCTTTGCATCCTCCGAGTTCTTATTGGGTTTTCGGTTAAACATAAGTTGTATTTTTTTCTTAAGACAATGACGACAGCGAGTGCGCATGCACTGGTCATTACTAGGTACAGGGGTAGCGTCGTGTGATACAGGATGCTTATCCGGCTGTTGGGATGCAGAGGCGTTTCGATAAGAAGTTGGCTTTGGATGCTGTGCAGCTGTATAAGGTTGATGGATTTTAAGTTAACATGGGTGAGGACAGCAGTCTCCCTGATGACGTCATCTGGAATCTCGGCGAGTTTTAAAGGGTGGCCTTGCACTTCATTGTTATCGTTCGTAATGGTGAACTCCGAGGTCCGCATAAAACATTTGTGTGGTGTCGTGACCAAGTAACTTCCTTCTAGCAGGTGCCTAACTGGTGCTAAAACAAAATTAGGTTCACTAATGTTTCACCGAAATACGTTTGGCCGAATGAGTCGTTTGGCAACTGTTTCATTTCCCAACCCGCATATATTTCTGTAACTGTAAATATTTCAGATTTTTTTAAAAATAGCTAACCTAACCTAACCTATAGTCTACACAATGGTACAAAAATAAATCCTGAAATATTCACAGTTACAGAAATATATGCGGGTTGGGAAATGAAACAGTTGCCAAACGACTCATTCGGCCAAACGTATTTCGGTCAAATGAACGGACCCCACAAAATTAACATAAACAACAACAAAAAAAATTAAAAAGTTGATTAATCTTAGAGTAAGTTCATCTAAAATTAACACCGAAAAGGTTGCCACTCAGCATGGTGTCAGGCTTCCTAGCCTTGACGCTGGTTTTCAGGACCGGATTGAAGAGAGAGGAGAACGCTCCCAATTCATCTCACTGTTATTTATTAAGAGTAATTAAACTAAATTATCGACAATTATTTTTTATTGCGTGTGTGTGTGTGTTTGTGTGCTTGCGCGCGTGTGAGTGTGTATGATTACATTTTTTTAAATAGTACACAGATAATTTGCATGACAAAGAAGAAAAACAAAAGCAAATGTTATGAATACAGGACGTCTGCTGTGTTGGCCAATTGGATATTTAGTAAATATTGTTTCATTTTATGTTTTAAGTTTGTAACGTTTAAATAAATCGATATACCTACTCTGATTAATGTAGGATGATGCTTGTGACAGGCCACACAAATGCGCATTGCACTTGTTTCTTTAACTTTACATAATACGGCATTGGTACAAACCTAGCAACGCCGTTCATGAATGTAAATAATTGACCGACTATTTTAAAATATCTCGCTTGTATTTATACTAGTAGTAAGTGATAGAAATTACGAAATACGGCTGTCACAGGGGTCATCCTAGATTAAACAGAGTATATACATCCGTACTTGGCTGACATATTATTGCCGGTGACTGTAGCTGTACAATACACCTTAAAATAAAATAAATAAATAAATAAATATCAGGGAACAATGTCACACCAATTGGACCTAGTCCCAAACTAAGCTCTGGGCTTGTGCTATGGGTACTAGACAACGATACAAATACTTATATAGAGAAATATATACTTAAATACACAGAAAACAACCATGACTCAGAACCAAATATTCGCGCTCATCACACAAATATCTGCCCTTACCGGGATTTGAACCCAGGACCGCTAGCTTCGTAGGCAGGCTCACTACCAACTAGGCCAGCGCGTTGCCTCTATTGTTCATACATAACTAAAGAAAAGGCCCTTTCTTCAGAAACACCAACTTTTGTTGACGACGGTAAAAGCCTTGTAACTACGAGCCCGTGCCGCAAACCCGACCTTATCTCTTTGGCTTAAGCATAGAAGTGGAGCGAGATGAATAACAGGTGGAAATGTCAAGGGTGACGCGTGGGCGGAGCCACAGATAAGTAATAACAGTATCTCAACTACGAACTTTTACCTTCTATCGAGCAAATAATGCTTCTATTCTACTGGATAAAAACCATATCACCTTTGACGTGTATAATATGGTTTATCTACTCTCATATCGTAAAGTTCGAATTATAAACTTCAAAACGAATTTATATTGGCATATTTACTTTATAAACTTGTACCTATCGAAATAAAATAAAAAACCACTTTATAACATTATTTCCCTAACAAAATAATGTTATAAAGTAATTTTTTTACCATTACGATACAAGTTAATCCAAAAAGTTAATGTCACCAACGAGGTTCCATATCAAATATTTTTATATAATGGAACGCACATGCGATTTGCGTCATCTTTACAGCATTACAAAAAGTTTTCATTCCAATTTTTACTTGTCTGTGACAGCGCCCAGTTTAACGCATGCGCGGTGATGTGCTAGGTTTTGGCGCCATTCATTGAATACGTTTTGTTGTAGTTACTGAATTTAACTTTGATCTTTTATTTAGTAGGTTGAATCGCAATGTATGAGAGTAGATAAAGTAGTGTATGAAACTGCACATAACTAGGTATTAAAACACTCATGTGACACTATTAAAAACCTCGCCTGGCGGCTCGGTTCTTAAACACACACTCGTGTTTTAATACCCCTCATTATGCAACTATTTCATAAACTACAATTTCACACCACATGCTCGAAAATGCCCAATTATATATCATGCAAACCGCACCTAAAGTTCGTATAGCCATCGGCTAACCAGCGGGTTATAATACGGTACTGAATCTCATTATAACTCGCTGGTTAATAATGTTAATGAGACGAATTCCTGAGCAAGATCCCATGGTCTCCACTGCAAGCGCCACAAATACGTAATTATTGCGTAATAATGATGAATATTTGCGGCACTTGATGGTTGGGGCCTGATCAGCTGCTGCACCGGCCCGATTGCGGGTTGACTGGACTTAGGAAAGGGCGAATGTGTCAACACATGTCGCGTCCCACACCAGTGCCCTACCCAGTTTCCACGGCACCAATGTAGCTCCGTCTGGTCGCTTGCCATCGTCTCTATGCAAACCTGCCGGTTCTAGGACAGGTGGAACAGAGGCAGTGGCAAGCGAACGACGGATCAGATCAAGAATTGTGCCGTGGCGGTTCAAACGGCCGGCACTTCTAAAGCATGATCATTTATTCATTTGTCGAACATATACGAGTAAGTAAAGGTAATTTGAAAACGCGATGTATGATTGGAATGTTTGCGCTCAGGCTACAAGTAAAAGCTCAGCACCGAGCAACAGTAGAATAATAGCAGTAAGAAAGTGTAATCTTTCTACCAGACGATAACGGTACAGACCATAAATAATAAACAAGTTTCCATGACGCAGGGACCGGAAAACCCCTTTATTTGACTAAGTCTATCGATCGGGTAACTACATCATATGCTCTGCCAAATGTTAGCGTATCCCTATAGATAGGCTTACCCTAATGAATGATTAACCATTAAGGTTGACAGTTTCGTAAGGGTTTTTTAGCATTACGTTAGTGTTACTCTATCGATTCTCCCTCTCCGTTGACTCTGTTTGGCAGATTCGTGTGATTGGTTGGTTTCAAGCCTGTGTGTGTGGATAGCCAATCAATTGCCAAGTAGTGCAAAAATATTTTGTATGGACTGTGCGTAAGGATTAAAATATCTTAAAGCCGTTCTATAAACACTTCATAGGGTAAGCCTAACGAAGGCTGTAAGGAATTGTATGGTATGGGATAGCGTTTCATTGGGGTAAGTCGAAGATATGCTTATCGCATCGTTAGGGTTTGTAAAGACCAGTCAATTATATACCCTAACGAAAACCCTTTAAAGGGTAAGCGGTTCCGGTCCCTGCCAAGACGTCAGATATATTTATCTAAAAAAGGTAAAAGATGTTTGTTCAGTAGGTAGGTCGCCTGGGATTTGACGAGTAAAAGTAACACGTCAAAAATCTACCAGCGCTTCCCATATGTCCCCATATGCTGAGAAGAAAAGCCGCCAGAAACTCAACAGTTACTCATTTTCACATACATACGAGTATTGCTTATGACAGTGATAATAACCTTACCTAACCTAACCTAGCGTTATATAAAAATATAATATTATATCATGCATAGTTAAGCAGGGAAATGTGTCAAAAATCAAAAGAGTCGAAACTCAGAATTATCACAAAAATGTGTACAGTTGAGTTCATAAATATGTGTACACTTTTGTACCTTGTCACTTTAATATAAGTATAGTTTAAAGATGACATTAAATAAAAAAGGTAAGTACTAAAGCTGAGCTGGTGCTTACCTCTCGCAAAGGATTGGGCTAGCTATCCAGAGAATTTATTATGAGCGTAAAAGCGATAGGTATATCCGAGGACATTTTTTTTTTTTTTGGCATAGAGAAGACAAACGAGCACACAGGCCACCTGATAGTAAGTGGAAACTGTAACCCATAGACATTGGCATTCACAAGAATACAATGCAATCCTAAGACTGCCAATGCGTTGCCAACCCTGAGGACTAAGATGGAATGCCTCTATGCTAGTCATTTCACCGGCTGTTTTATCCCCAAACTGGAACACAACAATGCAAACACTGCTGTTTGGCGGTAGGTTAATGGATAAGATGGTGGTAGCGATCCGGACGGACCCTGCACAAGGTCCTACCACCCGCTCTGGTTCTTGTATATAAACACTATAACGAAAACCTTTCCAACCAGTATATCAAGAGTAATTACATTAAAAAAATCGTGATCGGTAAAATTCAGGTAAAAAACAAGATAATTAATTCAGGAAAAATTACATGAAGTTCTACTACGTCGAAATAACGATTTTGGGTAATTGCTTTACTATCCTATCCCATTATGACGACGCGCTGGCCTAGTTGGTAGTGACCCTGCCTACGAAGCTTGTGGTCCTGGGTTCAAATCCCGGTAAGGGTAGATATTGGTACCCATAGTACAAGCCTAGAGCTTAATTTGGGACTAGGTCAATTTGTGCGAGATTGTTTCCTGATATTTATTTAGTTATTTAGTATGTCATTCGCATCAAGCTAAAATGCGATCAGTGTACGCATGATATTTTATACTTAATGTTGCATGTAGATTTTTTTAACTTAATTAATGATTTAATGTACCTTATGTTTTCTTCTAATATATTTTGTATACCTATGACTACTTAAAGGCGAAATAACGAACTGAATTAACTAATTTTTAAGTTCCCTGTAACATTATTTCGAGCCATAAATTGATTTGATTTGATTTGATTTATACATGTCAAGAGCATTATAACTTATTATTAGTTTAACATCTTAGCCTAATTGTGCAAATTGTGGTTACAGATTCAGATTCAGATTCAGATATTTATTCATAAAATTTAGTATTTTACATGTCATTTTACAATCAATCCTTAAAATAGGAACATTTGTTAATTAATAATTTAGATAAACACACACACACACACACACATCAACTCAATCAATTTAGAGTTGTTGGTAATTCTGTAGCTCTGCCTACCCCACTCTGGGAATGAAGGCGTGAAGGTACGTATGTATGTATGTAAGAGCATTATGATTTTACCGTAAATCCATGAGATTTTGTCACTAATAATTTCCCACAATATACGACGTATAGCAAAAGCTTTTAAAAATAAAAGCGTTAATGGGGTCGCATTTCAGATTCATTGGCACGAAAACCACAATTGAACGAACCACTTATTTCGGAAACACCTGAAGTCACTGTGGATTTTATGCACACTCTGCTTGTTTTCGCAATGAGCGATTAATTTGTTCGGCTTTATTAAAACGTATTAATTGATTGATATTAAATCTGTACTTGTTTTGAATCGGTTTTTTTTTTTTTTTATATCATAGGAAGGCAAACGAGCACACAGGCCACCTGATGGTAAGTGGAAACTGTGACCCATAGACATTCGCATTCACAAGACCGCAATCCTAAGACTGCAAATGCGTTGCCAACCCTGAGGCCGAAGATGGAATGCCTCTATGCTAGTCATTTCACCGGCTGTTTTATCCCCAAACCGGAACACAACAATGCGAACACTGCTGCTTGGCGGTAGGTTAATGGATAAGATGGTGGTACCAACCCGGACGGACCCTGCACAAGGTCCTCCCACCTCCAAAATTTGTTTGTACACGGTTTGTCGCGTGAGTCACAATACCTACACAATTATTGGAATACGCAGTGCAGCAGCTATAGCGCATAACTGAGTAGGTAGACATTTATTCAGTAAGTAGGCTGCACGGCCACTTTTACACGTCAATAATCTACCAGCGCTTCACAAGAGGAGACCACTGCTGAAAAGAAACGCCGCAAGAAACTCGGCAGTCAGTCATTTTTTTAAATATATTTAATATTACCATGGTACTACTTAGTCTATCTAGCATTATATAAATCTATAAATAGTAAATTAAAAAATATTTATAATAACCTGCGTAGTTTCCGCAGAAAACACACAATCTTAGAGTGATATAGAGAGAGAAACGGATAAAAAAAAAAATTAAAGAATTTTAATCAGGAAGTAGGCCGCACGGGCACTTTTACACGTCAAAAATCTACCAGCGCTTCGCAAGAGACCACTGCTGAGTAGAAACGCCGCAAGAAACTCAACCTGCGGTAGTAGAGCGGGGTCGGAGGGGATACACAACTACATCAAGAGGTCACTCACTTAAGTTTTTTCACATTAGGCATATTGTTATGTATCGGAATACCCATCGACCGCCCGCCTAGAGGCGTTCCCATCATCATTACCAAGTTTGTCTTAGTTGGTAACGCATTTGCAGTCTAAGGATCGCTGTCTTGAGATTGTAGTCAAGAAAATATAAATGCTTTAGGTATCAGATCCCACTTATTGAGTATCAGGTGTATGCTCGTTTTACTTCTACTTATATAAAAACCGGGCAAGAGCATGTCGGACCATGCTCAGTGTAGTGTTCCGAAGCCGTTACTACAAACAACTTTGACCTCGCCACAAACTTAACTTTGCCGTTGGAAAACTGTTATCCCCATACACCGACATAGGTCGCGGTCAGTTTACCAACACCGCAAATAAGTTTTCGGTAGGTATAAACATTTAAACCGTTTGTAACTCAAGAACCACTGAAGTCTTCTTAGTAGTGATAGTTATTCTATTCAATTAATTATATGTGCTTTCATTTAAGATATTTTTCAGATTTTTAGCTTTTGTAGTTTTGGCTGTAGGGGGGGAACACTTGACTCTAACAAAAATTACCGCTTTAAAGCTTATTATTTCATAAAATCGTAAATTTGTTTTGACAAACTCGCAATATTTTTGAAAGACCTATGCAACGACGCCCCACACCATGGGGTAGACGAGAAAAAAAATACATCCCTAAGTTATCGGTTTTTATATTATTTTTCAAATTGCCCATCGCCCTTTCACTTATTACTAAACCGCGATTAGAATACACTTCGGAAGTAACGTCAGCACGCTGTCATTGCATATAAATGACAATTACTAATGGCGGATATAATATGCAATGACAGCGTGCTGACGTTACTTCCGAAGTGTATTCTAATCGCGGTTTAGTAATACACGTGAGTTCAATTGCAATACATTTATCTGACTGCAAGCATTACTATCTAAAACATTCATTTCTCTTTTATATAAAACAGTTTTCACATAATATTAAAAATTGTTCACAAAGTCCCATTTCATAATCTGAAAACCTAACCAACTGAGGCACATTTCAGAAACTAGTGCAAATTGTAACTCGGTTTCGCTAAAACTACAGAGTTAAAAGTATTACGAAACCCACAATGTAGGTAATACAGTTAATTTAAAATTCACCGGGGTTTGCGTTCTCTATAAAAGTTTTGAAACGAACGCGAAATTCAGGCCGTAGTTGAAATAGTTGGTGACATTTTTATTATTCCATTATCGCGTACTAGCCAGTTTTCCGGCCCATCTACTGGGGAAAACAATATTAGTTTTGACGTGTTATGGTATTTTTAACTCAGCTGCAGTTATTGTTAGGTAAATAGGAGCTATCATACATATACCGTCTTATATACACATACGTAGGAGTTCTTTTTTCCTTTTCTCTCTTTCTGTCTTAAGATTTTGGTGTGTTTTCCTGCGGAAACTACGCAGGATATTTGAAATATTTTTTAATTTGTTATTTATAGATTTATATAATGCTAGACTAAGTAGTACCATTGTAGTATTAAATATATTTAAAAAAATGACTGACTGCTGAGTTTCTTGCGGCGCTTCTTCTCAGCAGTGGTCTCCTCTTGTGAAGCGCTGGTAGATTCTTGACGTGTAAAAGTGCCGGTGCGGCCTACTTACTGAATAAATGTCTTTATCTTTATCTTTATCTTTATCTATAAGTTGGCTGCGGCACGGCTACTCTGCCCTGCTAAGCCAATAGGCAGTATCTCGGATAAAACTCCTGTAGCAATATCAACCTCATTCTTAACGGAATAGAATTCAAACTGCATTGGTTATTAAATTTGAGGTACTGCTTTGGCTCAGGAGGGCAGTACTAAAGCTTGTCCCAGAAAAAAATGTCGCTCATTATAAGATGGGGTTGTATATCAGGATGAAATCTAAAGAGGTTTGAAAACTATGTTTCCCGTTAGGATGCTTTATAATGTATAAATAAAAAATAAAAATAAAGTTGTCAGTACTAGATGTTCAACGATGTCGTCGGTGCAAGAAAAGTTACACGATTTTTTTTTGTACAAATATGTTCAATATAAAGGCATCTCTGCGAAGAAAGTGGCATCGGAGCTGAAAACGTCTACAAGAACCGTTCAAAGGGTTTTAAAACGGTTCAGGGAGACAGGTGGTATACGGCGATGGCCTGGAAGTGGACGTACACCAGGGTTTGTAAACCAGAATATCGAGAAGAAGATTATAACAGCTTTACAGAAAAACCTACCCTCTCTGTACGAGACTTGGCCAAGAAGTTTAAAACCTCGAAATCTACAGTGCAACGAGTGAAGGAAAATTGTTCTATAACAACGTTTTAACAAACTAAAGTGCCCAACAGAAATGCAAAACGGTCAAAAGAGTCTAAAACGAGATCTAGAAAGCTTTATTCAAAAATTACTAAGAAAAAATATTGTACAGTTATGGATGACGAAACTTACTGCAAACTTGAATTCAAATGACTTCTAGGACACCACTATTATTCTGGGAGCGACAGAAAAGTAGTAAGTGAAGAGTATAAGGTTATCAGAATTGATAAATTTGGAAAGAAAGTTCTCGTATGGCAGGCGATCTGTTCATGTGGCCAACGCAGTACACCATATTTTGCTAATGGAACCATACATAGTGATATATACCCGAATGACTGCCTCATAAAACGATTGTTGCCATTCATTAAGAAGCATACTTCACCTGCCCTGTTCTGGCCTGATTTGGCCACGTGTCACTACACGAAGGAAGCAATAGAGTGGTACAAAGCAAATAATGACGATTTTGTTGAAAAAACTCTCAATCCTCCCAACTGCCCGGAGTTACGACCCATTGAAAAATATTGGGCTCGTGTGAAACAGAAGCTTTTAAAACATAAAAGTAATGCCACTTCAGTTCAAGACTTCAAGCGGAAGTGGAATAAAGCTACCAAACAAGCGTACAAACTTTGATGGCAGGGGTCAAGGGAAAATTAAGAAGTTTCTGGATGAACTAATCCTAAACTGGTCTTTATGCGTAAATAATAATATTATAAGGAATATCAAATAAAACGGTATCAGAAAATTTGGTGAATTTTAATATTTAATAAGGATTTTTTAAAAGTTTATAAGCGACATTTTTTCTTGGGACAAGCTTTATTTTCCCGTATTCGACTTTCGCTGCGTGCGGCGGTCAAAAATATTTCGGCTGCCGTTGTTGCTAAGTAAATAAGAGCTATCATGCCGTTAACAATCAAATACAAAATTGTTTTTTGCTGTACGAATAGGTTAGATGTCCTGGCCCTCTGGAAAATTAAGCTCTAAGCTTTTAACATGGGTACTATGCAACAATTGACTTTTAATATTGATATAATGCTCGTAGAACTGATGGCCATTGGGACGGAAAAGTTTAAGACTGGCGACCGCGGAATGAATGACACATACATACACACATACCTAAACTTACGCCTTCATTCCCAGAGTGGGGTAGGCAGAGCTAAAGAATTATCAACAAGTCTTAAAATCACATTTTGCACAAGTAGGCTAAGATGTTTCCCAGTGTATTAGTGACAGGTAGCAAGCCCGTCGCCTAACAGTACTACAAGCCTTTATTCCCTTAGTCGCCTCTTACGACATCCACAGGAAGACATGGAGTGGCACTTTGTTATAATCTGTTTTATCTGGGGCGTCATGCTTGAACATGTTTTGAAATGTTAATTTTACACACTTACTTTTGACGTTGACTGTACATAGAAAACAACTACAAAACTTACGAACAAATACTCGCGCTCGTCACACAAATATTCTGCCCACCTAAGCTAATACGCAGTAAGTCAGATAAATCTCCTATAGCAATATGAACCTTATTACTCAGAGAAGAGAACTAAAACTGCTTTGGTTATTGATCTTGGGATGCTGTTTACTTGCTTAGAGGGCAGTTCCATTGCCAGGTCCATTAACTAGGGTTCTTGAGTGGCGTCCGCGGACCGGGACACGAGCTGTGGGTAGGCCTCCAACAAGAGAGTGACGACCTTGTAAGGATCGCGGGAACGCGGTGGATGCGAAAAGCACAAGACCGGTCTGAGTGGAGAGCCTTGGGGGAGGCCTATGTCCAGCAGTGGACGTCTTTCGGCTGACATGATGATGATGATGATGATTAACTAGGCACAGTGCCAACCAGGTTCGGCCAGCCAGGTTACTTCCCCAACTCCCCATCTAGTCCATTAGCAAGCTACAAGCTACTCCTTTTATACGTCGTTGAGAATAATAGATCCCTCGTTAATAATAGCTCGGGACCCTATTTTGGCAGCGATGACAAATCGCAGTTGCGGGTGACGTAGGTTAGACAGCCGTGTGTTAGATTTTTCCCTTTATTTGCAAAACTTTGTTGCTTCATGGGTGAACTTTTAAAAAAGAAATCATCGCTACAATTTCATTTTTTTCTGATATTACTTTGTTCCTTTACTTTCTCAACCTCATATCTGATTGAGTAGTTAGATAGGAAAGTATTTTTCAGTGTCTAGGGAACATGAGTGTTTTTCCTATCTAACTATTCGATCAGATACGAGGTTGAGGAAGTAAAGTAAAGGTGTTTTAAAATTGACGTGTTCTGGGTATCCGTGTCATTATAGCTCCAAAACAAATTTAGAAAAACAGTTTTAGAAAGAAAGTTGGTTAAACCAGGATGATTTTTTGGTAGATTTTATGAAAGTCGGTCGTCTCGTTTAACACGTTCGGCCTAGCAACGTCTTATAACGTTATTTTCATAAAATTATAATGAACACAACGTCTAATGACGTCTTAAGAAAATTTGGTTTTATTTGCACTTCGTCGTATAACGCCACGAGCCCATATTATATTCCTAATAGCACATCCCTGCGCCGTAACACTTTAAAATGTTAAATGTCTAGAGCCGCATCGTATCAAGTTTTGGCGGTATTTTGTGAACGTCTTTTACTCACGCACACATACGTACATGCACAAACACAACGTTTGTATTTCATGCAAAAATGCTAACCACATATGGCACAACGTTATTTAACGTTGACGTCTTTCGACGTTTGTGTCGCATTTAAAATCATTCTAGGATAAATAGAGTTTAACCATCCAGCGAGGAAATGCTGCCAGCATCTTTGGTACAATGCCGCAGGGGCCATTCTTAGATTTAATGTTTTAGTTAATTTATATATTTAGAGTTAGTCTTATTTAATTTTAGTCTTATTTAGTTATGGTTTTATTATTTTATGTCGTTTTACAATAAAGTATTATTAACATCGGTAGTAGAACGTGTATAAACGGACCTACAATTTGTATGGGCAAATATTGTGTCATATAGTGAGCACCTGTTTAGAGCGGTGGTGGGCCGAACGTGTTAAAAGATATCAGCTCTGAAAGAAGGCTTTGGCATGATATTTATTTATTTATTTATTACGGACATCAATAGCACAACACTGCCCTGCTACGGAAAAAAGGCACATCTACTATATGAATTGTATTGCACTGCCAACCTTATTATAACCAGTGAGAGTTTAATATGCTTCTATGAATTATTTGCACTTATGCCTTTTCTCCGTAGAAGGGCAGAACACATAACCTGATTATGTTTTCATCTAGTTAATAACTTAATAGGTTTAATAGATTAAATATATTTTAGCTTAATGTAATGAAAATAATTTAAAAAATATGAAAATACCGTAAAAGAGAACAACATAAATGAAATTAAAAGTCCTTAGACAGCGATTAGTAGACCGTTATGTATACATCGTTATCGCGGGAGCAAAATCGATTTGACAGAAGTGAAAGATTATGACAAATAGGCAATAACAGAAGCGACAGTCGTATCGAGATACGTTTATACCTACGAGTTCAAAGTCTTCATATATCTTACCTCCATACTTGACTTGATCAGTCGTACATATTTAAAGAGATTAGCTATGCAATCGTAACGTCAACCTCTAAGTACAGTCACTTTTCCTGCTACTTTAGACATATGTCATTCTTCTTTGATTTGATATGTACAAAAGCATACAAAAATATATCTAAATTAGATGAGTACAAATGGAAAACATTTCTATTTAAAAAGTTAAAACTATTTTCGGACAAAAATACTGGATTTGACTTTTTTTTATAATAAATTTGACACATTGACTTATAGAAGCGATTACTCAGTGTAAAATAAGTTTGATTGACCGTTTCCAGCGAAAAAATCGTGCTAGGTATGAAGACCTTTTCAGAGGCTTAGAGAGTTTAGGCAGAATATTCAATTTATACTAAACATACATTCTGTTATATGTGTTCTTCAATAGATTTGTTTTTGCTCCCGCGATAACGATGTATGGATCGGAGCTAAATTTGTATGGGTTTTTGGATATCTTGGTACTCAATTTACTCGTTCCTTCACAGTCCCCAAGAAAACCATTTATTTACTGTTTCTAGAAGGCCTTATGCCTTATTTTTGGATTGAAATAAACACCGCAAAATAAATATAAAATACAGTTAGATACTTTCCCTCTTGAATTCTAAAGTATTTTTATACTTTTCACTAAATTCCAATGATACTGAAGGCAAAGGTCGGAACTTGAAATTGGATACGATTTAAAAACTTATAATTTATGTGAGAACTCGAGATTTATCGAAGATATCTTAAATTTCAAGTTACAGGTTCGTATCGTTATAAAATTTTACTGATTTAAAACTAGTTATCGGTATCTTGGGCCCTCGCTTCGCTCCGCGCAGACATCTATTGGGAATGAGTGTAAAAAGAAGTTAGTATTATTTTAAACTACGCGATCTATTCCCGTTTAATTACAAACATCTATTATAGGTACTACAATTAAAAGTTAAAACTAAATTTAATTACAGTAAAATAAAACTAAGCTACTCAAATTAAAATCAAACTAACAATAAGCTACTGAAATATTAAAGATGTAAATAATAATCACCACTATAAAAAGAACACCCCCTCTAGCAGGTCCGCTCGCGGCATGGTCCCTATGATACTGGCTGCATTACCTCTCTGGATAGCTAGCCCAATCCTTTGGGAGAGGTAAGCACCAGCTCTATGATCTCCGGAGGTGTCTATGAGCCGGGATGACAGAGCCTTAATGCTTTTCATATCGAATATATATATATATATATAATATATAATATCTACTTATGTTGTGATCATTTGTTTCCGTCATTAAGACGATATTATGTTCAATAATGTCAATATGTTACGCAATAGTAATAGATACAAGACGTCAATGATGTTCTCGTAAATATAGTTGTTTGTTAAGAGCAAATGAAGGGTCCACGGAAAGAACATGTCTAGTCACATTAGTAACTTTTCGAGATATCGCGATTTAAAAGTTAGGAACCATGTCATTTTGTACGTAATTCTCGTGTAGAGGTTTTTTTAGGAGTGAAAAGATACAAGTTATATGAAGATTTATATCTGAATATGAGTGGTAGTTATAGTTCATTTCGTCCTCTACATGTTGAGATTCAAAACTCATTTTCAAAAAAAAGTGACTAGACATGTTCTTTCCGTGGACCCTTCAAATAGTACTCCAATATGAGACGTTAAATCCTAGCATATTGAAAGATACACAATATACTCGTACAGTTCGACACGAAGGAGTATAATATAAACGAGGGCGCCACTTAAAATGCTTAAACATGGCAACAATTTAGTATGGATTTTTATTATTTCGAATACATGTAGCGACGGCAGTGTTAGAATATCAATTTCCTTGAAGAATTCCCTCGACCCCAAGTTATAAATAGCTCTGATAGCCCTTTTTTCAAAACTGTATCGATATTCGCTGCCGATTCCCCACAAAATAAGGCCGTATTTAATAATACTGATAAGCGAAGTAATAAATAATAATAATAATAATAACAGGCGAAGCAAGGCGAAATTCATGTATGGCAGTTTAAATACCAATTTCAACAAACGATGTTAAATTTAATCAATTAAAATCGACTGTAAGTTCATCATTTTGACGGCTGTTAACTCTCTAATCGTAACATTGGTACTAACCATGTTTTTTTTTATGGCATAGGAAAGCAAACAAGCACGCAGGCCACCTGATGGTAAGTGGAAACTGTGACCCATAGACATTCGCATTCACAAGACCGCAATCCTAAGACTGCTAATGCGTTGCCAACCCTGAGGACTAAGATGGAATGCCTCTATGCTAGTCATTTCACCGGCTGTCTTATCCCAAAACCGGAACACAACAATGCGAACACTGCTGCCTGGCGGTAGGTTAATGGATAAGATGGTGGTACCAACCCGGACGGACCCTGCACAAGGTCCTCCCACAAGTTAAAATGTAATAGTATGTACAAGTATTTAATAGACGGACCTTGTACAGGATCCAACCGGATCGTTACCACCATCTTAACCTTCAACCTGCCGCCAAGCAGCAGTGTTCGTATTGTTGTGCTCCAGTGCGGGGGTAAGATAACCGGTGAAATGACAAGCATAGAAACATACTAACTTAGTCCTCAGGGTTGGCACCGCATTTTGCAGTCTTAAGATTATCATCGTGAGATTGCAATCTTAGGACTGTAAATATCTATGGGCTCCAGGGTCCGCTTACCATCAGGTGTGCTCGTTGGTCTGTTCCCACTAGTTATATTGACAGTTCCATTGATGGAACTAGTGGGATTTTTTATTTCGGTTACGGTACTCTATGGTTTTAAACTAGTCTAAACCAAGTTTCATGTCGACGGATAATTCGAGCACGTTTCCTTAAAAGCTCTGGTTTAAAAGATCTATTTCAAAAAGCTTTCAGGCTAGCTTCCTTTACATTTTAGCTACGGGTATCCTATTTTAAAATGCCTAGCATCTAAGTGCAGTGAAATAACGCTGTGCTTTCAGTATTCTGTATATGAATAAGCTTGCATTCAGCAATATTAGTTTAGTATTTAATATAAGAGCTTCGGGACCATATTGGCCGCAAGTTACCTAAGTGGCAAGCGCCGAATTTAATATACTCGTAGGTAAATTATGCTAGTTACATAATTATATAGTGCAGGTATACCTGTGACGAGTATTTTATACTTGTTGGACGTTCTGGTATTTCTCGTTACGTATATGTTTTCACTGCATGACGACACAAAATGACGTTATTGTACTGTCGAACTTTTAAATAACTGTACATTTAAGTACCTTATCGCAATAACGTATTAAACTGAGAGTGGTTTGAATTCAGCATATAAATAACTGCGGCAAGGTACTAAAATGAACAGTTACTTAAGTATGAATAAAAAAAAAAGATTTAAAACAACCGACCTTGTGCAGATCCCGTCTAAAATGTTGGGATCCTTGTGAAAAAGGTTTTCAGTCAACTTAAGTCAAACTAAAATAGAATAAAACATAAACGGAATATACTACACTTACCCTTTTTCACTGGGATCCCAGCATTTATTTCATACCTACCACCAAGCAGTAGCGTTGTCATGACATTAGACCACCAGTCAAATTACTAGCTTAGGCTAGTTTTCAGGGTCGACAACGCGTTTGCAATCTTAGAATTGCAATCTTGTGATTGTACTTAGTCATAAAAATGCAAGTGTATGAAAATGTGCTAAATAATTCAGTTTGACGAATTTCATGATGCTATAAATGGTGAAATAGTAGTAAATAGTATACGAGTCATTTGTTGCGTACCTATATTAATAGAAGCACAATTATTGAACACACTAAAAAAAACAACAGAAACACAAAAGGTATGTACAAAGATGAACTTATCCCTTTAAGGGATCTCTTTAAGAGAGAGAGAGAGAGAGATGACAAATAACAATACAAAAAAGTTACCTACATTTTAAATTTTCCCATTATCATGGTAAACATAATTTAAATTAACACTTAAGTTAATTTCCATTTTAATTACTCACGAAAATTAATGATCAAATACAGTTAGGTTTAGTTTTTAATCATTACCAAAATTATATTATGTTGAGAATCGATATTATTATCTAAACGTGCATTATCATCTCGAAAATACCAGTTACCAGTAAGTACTAGTTACTCTGTTTCACGAGTATTTAAGCCCCCGGCACACTGCCCTGAAACTTATCTTTGGAAACCGTCCAACAGGGGCCGGAGTACGCTTTTGCGACGTCCCCCATAAAACAAAGCTTTCCGAATAGAATACGTGCTCTGCTTTTTATGGTTTGCGGTATACATAGAATTGATGTGCCAGTTTAGTTCACTAGTCAAATTAGAAATATTCATAAAAAACTAAGCATGAAATTTTATTTTTTAACCAGTACCTATACTTCATTTAATTTAGAATGAGAAACCACAACAACATTATATTGCGGCTCGTGAACTGTAATCTCTTTACAATTTGTACTAGAGTAACAAATTGACGACACGCAAATAAAGTGACATTAAAACAATTTTATTTTGCGGCTCCCAGACTATTGTACTGTACTGTTGGCTGGGTAATAAATAGTTGACCAAACGCAGTATAATGTTATTGTGGTTTCTCATCCTAAAATAAATGAACTGTAACGTTATCCAGTAAACGTGTATGGCTATTGATATCAGCGCCCTCTAGTGCGTATTTAGTACTTAAATTTGAGAGCAAACTGACATTGACTTTCGTGCCGTCGTTCAGCAGTAAAATACGTCAAGCTAAGGTGCAAATAAACATCTTAGCCTAATTGTGGAAATTGTGGTTACAGAGTTATCAACAAGTTTTTGGAGTTGTTGGTAATTCTGTAGCTCTACCTACCCCACTCTGGGAATAAAGGCGAGAAGGTATGTATGTAAGGTGCAAATTTTGCTAACGATTCTGTTTTCTATGGACTCGAAATGTATGGAATTTACAGCGGTCGACACGATCTCTCTACAGCATCCGCTATGCATTCTGGCTATTTTCGATAATCGCCAACCGTTATGCATCTTCTAATTCTAATTTTAATGAGTGGCTTTCACTCCTGTTAAGGTGTATTTCGCCAATGTCAATTATTTATAGACAATCCCATGGACTTATTAGAGCAATAAGTCCATGGATATCACACGCGAGGACAATAATTGTTCGGTAAAAGTCTATTTCTCAAAAATGACCGGAAATGTTGACATTACTAACTCCATACTGAGACTCGAAGTACATAGTTTAGAGACAGTAAAGTTCCCAAATTAAAAAAAAAAACATTGCGTGCTCGCTACACAAGCTCGCAATGTTGCATACAAATTTCATTGTTATCTAGTTTGTAACTTTTTAAAAAGAGAAAACGGCCATAATAAAATGAGGGCCCAAGTCTTATACATCCACATTTTATTCGAAACGTAACTTTTTTATCGGTGTCTGGAATAGCTTGAGTTTTTTTTTCTAAAAATTGCTTGCGTTTCTTCTTCATAAAAATAAAGGCGGTAGAGAGTGATGTTATTTCACGTGAAGTCTCTGTTTATATGGGATTTGTATGTTTCGATTTATGAGAAAAGCAAGCTCGTCCGTTTAAGGCGACGGGGCGGGCAATTGACCTTGCTCATTCGGCCAGACGAGTAAAGTTTTAATTCGCGCGCCATCTAACAAGTAAGCTCTGCGATCGACCGCATAATGTTGTTTGTCAAACAGTCAGGCATGCATTTACCGTTAGATGGCGCTTGATTAGATCGACCAATATGATACACTTGTGTTTTTCTAAATACTATCTCAAATTCAGTAACGAATGTCAAAAATAGCTTTTAAACAAATAAGTAAATACATAAATAGTTAATTATTTAACACGTAAAGGTTTTTTCATGGATAGCTGGCACGAATAGATCAATGAAAACTTTGGTATACTTACTAGCATTCTGTGAGTGCTATCAGTTACAGTTTATATTTCGAACCAAAAATTGATTGAGGCTGAAGGTTTTCTGCCCCTCTTATTCCCCATTTTTGGGGTGTTGTGTAACCGTATCTCATCGCATAAAACACAAAGTTCAATATCAATTACAATAACAGATATAATAACAAAACAAATAATTAACACAACAGAAACAAAACAACAACGCCAATGCCAAATTATAAAACCACTGCTGGGCCCTATTTCACGAAAGGTACTAGTCTAGTAATACCCGTCCATGGACTAATATTTTGTACAAGTTTACAATTGTGGGTTTCAACAAGCTACAATTGTAAGTTACTAGTTACTTCTTTGTAAAATTGTAAATACTAGGATTACTAGTGTACGTTTCTCGAATCTACAAATATACGGCTTTACTTGTTAGTAGTAACTAGTTAATATGTACAAGTCTTGGTAAATCACGTTTCATTACTTTTTTTACAAGACTTGTAACTAGTAGCGGTGCACAGACTAAAAATACTAGTTACCGAATGGCTGTTTACGCTATTATCAAGGCTGAATTAGGTACCTAAATTTTTTATTCAAAGAATCAGTCAAGTGAGAGTCGAGCACACATTATTTTGAGGTGCCGGATCTAATTACTAATTAGGTTAATTAATTATTGTTTAGTATCGTATTAATTATTAAGCGTGTAAAAACTTGTTGCGATTTTAATGGTAATCGACACAAGACTTGGCAGTATGTCTTAAACCATTTGCCTATCTGGGCCCTATTTCACGAATCTACAAGTCTACGGATTTACTTGTTACCAGTCACCAGTGTTACAATTACAAGTTCTAGTAAATCCTGTTTCACTATTACCTCTTATTAGACTTGTGGAATCCTGTTTCTCAAAAGCTATCAGACTAGTATTACTATTCTATGGACTATTATTTTTCACTAGCTTGTAAGATTACGTTTCACAAATTACAATATTAATCTACCAGTTACTAGTCGCCAACTAGTAAATACTGGCTAATTCCACCATGGTAAACTGCTTTTTGTTTCACGAAAGTTAAAAATAATAAATACACTTGTTAATTACAAGCCTAAACCTACCAAGGTCGGAAGCTTTGTAAAAATTACAAGTTGAATTTACTCTTGTCAAAAATATCGATTTTAAAGTGAAAATTGTTGTATCTTGTCGATTTTAAGTGTATTGTGAAGTTTTTAAAGCAATGTGGACTGATTCCGACAGCAGCGATGAAGAAATCGTTATTATCCGTCGGCGTCGAGTATTTCTTACAAGAAATCAGTTTAGTTTACCATTAAAATCGCAACAAGTTTTTACACGCTTCATAATTAATACGATACTAAACAATAATTAATTAACCTAATTAGATCCGGCACCTCACAATAATGTGTGCTCGACTCTCACTTGACTGATTCTTTGAATAAAAAATTTAGGTACCTAATTCAGCCTCGATAATAGCGTAAACATCCATTCGGTAACTAGTATTTTTAGTCTGTGCACCGCTACTAGCTACAAGTCTTGTAAAAAAAGTAATGAAACGGGATTTACCGAGACTTGTACATATTAACTAGTTACTACTAACTAGTAAAGCCGTATATTTGTAGATTCGAGAAACGTACACTAATAATCCTAGTATTTACAATTTTACAAAGAAGTAACTAGTAACTTACAATTGTAGCTTGTTGAAACCCACAATTGTAAACTTCTACAAAATATTAGTCCATGGACGGGTATTACTAGACTAGTACCTTTCGTGAAATAGGGCCCTGTAGGATGAATGTAACAAACATCAAAAACGGCCCGCGATTTTTTGATTAGCTTCATTCGTGTCGTGTCCTAATAAATTGAACAATAATAACTAATAACAATGGAATTTAAACTTACAGTTTTAAGAATAATATTAGAGAATAAAGGTGTTTTATTTTGGCCGTGTGGTGCCGGTAGAGTAGAATAGCACCACCCCTTATCCTCCCGTGGGTATCGTAGAAGGCGATTATGGGATTAAGGGATTATTTTATTGGTAAAATCTCCTCCGGCGGGATAGGCGTCGTTTAGCATTGGGCTGCTACCTATCTAGGAGAAGGAAAACTCCGATTTCAAACCCGGCGGGATAGGCGTCGTCAGCATTGGGCTGCTACCTATCTAGGAGAAGGAAAACTCCGAATTCAAACCCGACCCTGCATAACAGACCATGCGAGCACTGTTTAAAAGGTTTATACCCCAGGAGGGTACTGGCAATGCCAGAGAATCCCTCCCCAGGCCTAGCCTGGGCAGCCCTTCGTACTCTGGGGGGGGCAAAATAGTGCGCGTATGTTCGGATCCCTCCGGGGATCGGAACGGCGGCGATGCCGTTTGCCACGCGTCACGCTGTGTTCGCAGGGGGGTTGGCAAAAAGCGGGCCGCTGAAAGCCGCCTTGCTACGATGAATGTTTGTGGAGGGATGGAACATAAATTAGATGAAGTATGTATGATGATGAAAGAGAGAAAGCTGAATGTTCTTTGTGTGACTGAGACGAAGAAAAAAGGGGTGAGTACGTCCACACACGGAACCTTGACGGCTTTGTGGTCCGGAGTTCCGGTTTCCGAGCACGGTCGTCAGGGAGTTGGTATTGTACTCACAGAGCGAATGGCTGAATGTATGCAAGAGCATGAATGTGTGAGCCCAAGACTTCTCTGGGTGAGACTCAAGGTAGGTCTCACTCGTTTATTCGTAATTGGGGCTTATGCCCCAGATATGAATAAACCAAAAAAAGAAAGGGAGGAGTTTTGGGAAAGTTTGCATGAGGTTTCAACAAAATGCAAGGAGAATGAAAGGATTATTTTGCTAGGCGATTTTAATGGTTGGACAGGTGTGCAAAGGGATGGTTATGAATCGGTGCTGGGTAAGTATGGTGATGAGCGAGTGAACGAGAATGGCAAATGTCTTCTCAATGTATGTTTGGCCAAGAATCTCTGCGTGACAAACACTTTGTTTGATCACAAAGAGATTCATCAGTATACGTGGAGACGGCAGAATGAGAAGTCTATGATAGACTTGATGATTGTGGATGAACGGTTGCGTAGCAAAGTTGTAGATACCAGAGCATTTCGAGGAGTTAGCGTAGGTTCAGATCACTACTTAGTGGTAACACGAGTAAGGGGTCTGTTCACACGTTGGCGCCATCGTGTTCCTGTACCTACCACTGCGTTAGAGAGGATAAAAGTAGAGAAACTGAATGACGAAGTTATACAAGATGAGTACGTAAGAAAGCTAAAAGACTGTTTTGAATGTGTTAATAAGATGAATGACAGTGAAATTAAAAATAATGTAAATAATGTATGGGAGATTATGAAGAATGGTATGGTCAAATCGGCCACTGAAGTATGCGGTGTAGTCAAAAGAAGAAAAAGCAAGACTGAACGTCCGGAATGGTGGGATAGAGAGGTAGATGATGTAGTGAAAGAGAAGAAAAAGTGCTGGTTGGATTTTGTAGCTGTAGATCCAGGACAAGATCTAAGCGACAGAAAGAAAAAAGAGTATAATAGATCAAAGAAAAGAGTGAAAGAAGTTGTGGCTAGAAAGAAAGATTTACTGAATGAAAAGTATGATAGGAGTTTCTCTGACAACTTCCGATCGAATATTAAACTCTTTTGGAGCTTGATTAAATCGGCTCGGGGGAAATCAGAGAAAACTAAATTAAGCGCGGTGAGGGATGAGTCTGGAGACTTAATATGTGAGGAAGAAAAAATGCTTGATAGATGGAAAACTTATTTTGAAAGCTTGTTTGAATGCGAAGATGTTTGTCTTGAGCCAGAAAGCATGAGTAAAGATGCAAGTAGCGAAGATGAAAGTGTGATTAGTATGAGTGAAATCATGAAAGCTTTAAAAAGTATGAAAGCGGGAAAGTCAGCAGGTTGTGATAGAGTGTCGATAGAAATGCTGAGGAGAGGAGATGGCCTGGTGGGTAGTCTGTTGTACCGTCTTTTCAATGCATGTTGGAGTAGCGGCCGAGTCCCGGATGATTGGGTCAAGGCCGTTATCGTCCCTCTGTATAAAGGAAAGGGGTCACAGCAAGACTGCAAAAACTACCGCGGTATCAGCCTCCTTAGTGTTGTCGGCAAAGTATATGCGAAGATTTTAATTGAAAGGGTATTGAATGTTACGAATGACAAAATCTGGGATGTACAAGCGGGATTTCGAAAGGGAATGGGATGTACAGATCAGGTCTTTTCATTACGGTCCATCACAGAAAAGTTCTTGGCTGTCAACCAAAAGGTTTTCTGTGCTTTTGTGGACCTGGAAAAGGCCTATGATAGAGTTAATAGAAAGGAGTTGTGGACGGTGCTGTCTATGTATGGAGTGAGCAGCAACCTGGTGCAGGCTTTGAGGTCCCTTTATGAGGGCTCCAGAGCCTGTGTCAGGATAAATGGGGCATACTCAGCCTGGTTTAATATCTCTAAAGGTGTTAGACAGGGCTGTGTTGCCTCACCATGGCTGTTCAATCTATTCATGGACAGTTGTATGCGGGTATTG
This sequence comes from Acleris emargana, assembly GCA_927399475.2. Taxonomy (NCBI): domain Eukaryota; kingdom Metazoa; phylum Arthropoda; class Insecta; order Lepidoptera; family Tortricidae; genus Acleris; species Acleris emargana. The sequence continues at coordinate 2,694,402 of OV656846.1, forward strand.
AGAGAGTATGATAAGGGTTTGCGTATGCAAGAGTTGCTAATCAAATGCCTCTTATATGCCGATGATCAAGTTATACTTGCCCCATCGGTACTTGAGTTGCAGGAGATGGTGACAGTAATGAATGAGGGATTTAAGCAAAAGGGGATGAAAGTAAATGTTGCCAAGACCAAGGTCATGGTGATAGAGAAGGATAAGGAGATGACTGAGTGTGTGATAAATATAAATGGTGAATTAGTAGAACAAGTGAGCGAATTTGTGTACCTGGGAAGTATGTTTACAAGAGACGGTAAGTGTGAGAAGGATATCGAGAGGAGGGTGAATGCGGGCAACCAAATTAATGGGGCCCTGCACTCCTTTGTGAGCAGACAGGGCGTTTCACAAAAAGCCCGGCTGGCTGTTCACAATGGAGTGCTGGCCCCTACCCTGATGTATGGTAGTGAATGTTGGGTGTGGCAGAACAAGCATGTAAGTCGTGTAAATGCAGTAGAAATGCGCTCTTTGCGTAGTATGTGTGGTGTGAAACTGATTGATAGAGTAAGAAATGAAAAAATCAGAGAGAAATGTGGAATTAAAGAAGATGTAGTGACTAAGATTGACAAGGGCATGCTTCGATGGTTCGGTCATTTGGAAAGGATGGATGAAAGAAGATTGACGAAAGAGATATATAGATCGAAAGTGAGTGGAAGGGTCGGAAGGGGCCGCCCTAGGCGTACTTTTTCGAATCAAATCGGAGAAATACTGGAAAAGGGCCGTATCTTAAGTACCCGAAACCGACGTGCGTGCATGACTCGATGTATGAATGTTGAGGAAGCGAAAGAAGTTTGTCGGGATCGTAGCAAGTGGAAAGAAGTGGTCTCTGCCTACCCCTCTGGGAAACAGGCGTGATTTAATGTATGTTATTTGGGGGATTCTCTAGTATATTAACAAAACGTCGGAATCAGTCCAAATTGCTTTAAAAACTTCACAATACACTTAAAATCGTCAAGACAGAACAATAAAATCGATATTTTTGATAAGAGTAATTTCAACTTGTAATTTTTACAAAGCTTCCGACCTTGGTATGTTTAGGCTTGTAATTAACAAGTGTATTTATTATTTTTAACTTTCGTGAAACAAAAAGCAGTTTACCATGGTGAAATTAGCCAGTATTTACTAGTTGGCGACTAGTAACTGGTAGACTAATATTGTAATTTGTGAAACGTAATCTTACAAGCTAGTGAAAAATAATAGTCCATAGAATAGTAATACTAGTCTGATAGCTTTTGAGAAACAGGATTCCACAAGTCTAATAAGAGGTAATAGTGAAACAGGATTTACTAGAACTTGTAATTGTAACACTGGTGACTGGTAACAAGTAAATCCGTAGACTTGTAGATTTGTGAAATAGGGCCTAGTAACTGGTAGATTAATATTGTAATTTGTGAAACGTAATCTTACAAGCTAGTGAAAAATAATAGTCCATAGAATAGTAATACTAGTAGCAAATGTCATAACGCTCCTGCCCGTAAGGCAACCGATTCGTTCAATGAATATAAGAACCGGGCATTACTGAATAAACATCTTTTATTTATTTTTTATCTTTAAAATCTCCCATTTAAGCCTCCTGATGTCCCCTAGTGGAAAAATGAAAGTGCTTTCATCATAGCAAATTTAGATATTTATACCTGTGCGTACTTTCAGTAAGTACCAAAAACTTAATACTTAAATCTTTAATATCTCCGCTCCAATATTATATATTTAACGAATTAAATTTTATACATTTATGTGTTTAGAGGTTCTCCTAACCATTATAAGAAAATTGTCTGGTCAGAGAAGAGTAGCAAGAGCTATACGCTCGAAGGGTGGATGTGTTGCATAAGTGGCGAGTGGGCACCTTATGGTCGTTTAAAGTCCAGAAGCACCTCTCCACCCTTGGCCCCCGGGAACTGTTGCCTCCCTGCTGCTATATATATATATGCGGCTTTTTCGGGCGGCCTATTCCATTGACTTGGCGAGTCACCGACTGCCATTTCAACCCACGAATTAGCATCGGCCAGGCAGGCGCCGTAGTTTCATCAAAATAAAAAAAAAAACAAATCAAAAAATATTTATTTGCTGAACACAGGTGGTTATACAGTTGGTGTACACAATAAACAATGGATCTTTCCATGTTCTGCCGTTAGGCGTGCAAACTTGGGGGTTTTTACTATTTATATTTCTTTACGTTTTTTTTCTTATAATAACAATTTATAATATTAATATATTTCCTTAATAATAACTTAGTATTACTTAGTCCTTATTTTCTAACATAAATTCATTGATTGCATAGTAGGCTTTATTGATCAGAAAACTCTTCAAAGCTCTTTTGAATTCGGTAATACTGTCCTTTTCAGCGATGCATTTTGGTAGCTTATTATAAATTTTAGGGGCCATTCCCAGTATGCTTTTAGAGAACAGAGCCGTGTTTGACGACCAGGGACGTATTTTACTTCGCATTCGTACACTGACGAACTTATTAAATAAGCTACTGTTAATCCGGACAAAACCGGCCATTTCATAAATGTACAAGCTTGGAAGTGTCAGTATGTTTAGCTTTATGAAATGCGGTTTACATGAGTCAGCGCGTCGTAAGTTACATATTGCTCTGATACATTTCTTCTGCGCCAAGAATGCCTGCTCCCTATCTGGGGAATTACCCCAAAACACTATGCCATACCTGAGTGCTGATGAAGCATAAGCGTGATAGGCTGTGAGAACAGTTGACTGGTTAGCAACTTTTCTTAGCTTGTACAGCGCGTATGAGAATTGGTTTAATTTTTTTATATATTTACAATTTGATCTCTCCATGTCATTTTACAATCTAATACTAGTCCTAAAAATGTTGTTTTATTACTATTCATTATTGGTTGTTCTTTGTACTTTACATTAATTTTGGATGAAGCATTATTTCTTTGTTGAAACGTCATTACATTAGTTTTGTCAATATTAACTTTAAGGTTGTTGTGGTTAAGCCATTCAATAATTAAGTTCAATGTTCGGTTAATTTCATTTTCATACGTATTACTATGTCTATTTGTAAATATAACAGTGCTGTCATCTGCATAAAGAATCATAGGATGGTCTATTGCTCGTGGGAGATCATTTATGTAGACTAAGAATAGCAAAGGACCTAAAATGCTACCCTGAGGCACACCATAATTAACTTCTCTTAGTTCCGACGAGTACACAACTTCAGTTTTAGTTTTGTTACATAATCGGGTGATTTAAGTCAATTGCTTTCTGTTGTTGAGATATGACCTAACCAGTTTCAGGACATTTCCTCTGACGCCATAGGTTTCTAGCTTATCTAAGAGAACCGCATGGTCGACATAGTCAAACGCCTTAGACATGTCCATGTACAAGGCACGTACAGGCCGTCTTCTATCCATGCCAGTAATTACTTTTTCTATAAGGTTATAAATAGCCACTTCTATAGATTTGCCTTTTCGAAAGCCTTTTTGCTCCATAGCAAACAAATGATTAATCTCAAAGTAGCTGTATAGACTTTTATATATAACTTTTTCAAATACTTTAGAAAACACTGGAATTAACGCTATTGGCCTATAGTTATTAATACATTCCTTATCACTTTTTTTATACAGAGGTTTAATAACTGAAGTTTTCAGTTATTCTGGAAATATACCCTGCTCAATGCATAGGTTTACAGTGAAACTTATAACTGGAGCAATAATATGAGCGACTTGTTTTATTACTGAAGTAGCAATATCATCGTAGCCCGTACTATTTGTGTTGTTTAATGATTTTATAATTTCAATAATGTCCTGAGGTATAGTTGGCATCATAAATAGAGAACAAGAAGTTGTGTTTGTTAAGTATTGTTTATAATTGTGGCTGTGACTAGATATGTTATTATGTTGAATTAAGTCAATAAAGTAATTATTAAATTCCTCTGCTATCATTTTTGGGTCTGTTTTGCGTTTTTTTTTTTTTTAATAGATAGTCCTTTGGATATGTAGCCTTTGAATTGCGTATAATGTTCCACGTCGCTTTAGTTCTGTTATGAGACTGCTTAATAAAATCGTCGTTTTGTGCTTTTTGAGTAAGTTTTATTATCGATTTTAGTCGCGTTGCGTATAATTTAAAGGTTACTTTATCGGAGTTTTTATCTGACCGCCTATATTTCCAAAGTATCAATAGCCTAGTTCACTAATCCATATCAGTTAATTCATAGAGCCTATTATTAATGTTCCCAACCTTCATAAATAGTCCTACACTAACCGTTGGTTGTGGGTGTGTAATGATCGGTATAAAAATAATTAATATAATTTTATTTGATATAATAACATTTGATATAATTTTAAAGGATATAATCACTCATTTTATATAATAAACGATTGGTATATTATCAAAATATCTATTTTTATTGACTATAATTATCATTTGGTATAACATTTATTTAAAAGCATCAACCTGGAATGTATATTATATAGAATTAAGATTTTTTACGATGTATTATCTGTTGGTAATCCTTAATATATAAATAAATAAATAAATAAATTATAAACATCATTTGGTATATGTAATCATCATTTTGTATAAAAATCATATTGTATAACTATCATGTGGTATATTATTTTTTATTGCCACATATTTAAAATATTCTTCTCTTCTGGTAGTTGTTAAGTACCTATATTTGTTTGGTAATGCTGATGCAGAAACGTGCCGTACGTACGATGGTCGGGGCGAAGCCAAGACATAGTTGTCGGGGCATTTTCACAACGCACCGCATAATGACGCACTATTCACTTTACATATTCGAAATTGTTATGTTTGTCCGATCAAATATTTCTTCGTTTGCAACAGTAAACGTCGTCGGCAAACAACTCCGCCACACAGGGCGTTTGAGAACGGTTCCTCGTCGCATGGCGCTTGCAGGTAAGAACCCGCGCGTCATCGGTCCCACCTACTACGAGCGTCTACCCGCCGAACTCAAACGCGAACCATCTGACGAAATGTTTAGGCGCCGGCTTAAGAATCTTTTGTTGGATAACCCAGTCTATTCTGTGAATGAGTATATGGAACTTGACTTATAAATAAGATTGACTTTTAAATTATTATTTTTTACTTTATTCTGTATTTGTGTTGACTTTTAATATTATCATTTAATTTTATTTCTGACGACCTCAATGTAACTGCATATAATTTGACATGCCATGTAATTTATACTGTGTTATATTGAGTAATAAAATCTGAATCTGAATCTGAAAAACTTTTTTTGTCGAATGATTTTTTGGTACAACGCTGACCGTGAGGCAAAGCTAATCTAACCTATATATCAGTTGAGACCTAGGAGTTACCGCTCTGTAGGATTAAATGAACGAATGAACATAAATTTGTTGAATAGTCAATTGATCGTCTCTTAAAATGGTGCAATGTCGCCTGTAGGTTTAAAGTGGGTGCGTAACGATCGATATAAAAATATTTTCTATATTAGCCGATATAACGCTCATTTGATATAATTATTGAACTGAAATTATTGAATAACTACGCGGAATAGGAGCTCCGCAAAGCGGAGCTCCGTCGACTTTGCCTCACGGTCAGCGTTGTACCAAAAAATCATTCGACAAAAAAAGTTATTCCAAACAAATATACTTAACAACTACCAGGAAAGTAGTTTGGGTTAGGTAAATAAAACGCGTTACAATTATTTTTAATATGTGGCAATAAAACGTAATATAAGTACCACATGATAGTTATACAATATGATTATTATACAAAATGATGATTATACCAAATGATGTTCATAATAAATAGGTAAATGATATACCAAATGATAATTAAAGTAAATAAAAATATATATTTTGATAATATACCAATCGTTTATTATATAAAATGAGTGATTATATCCTTTAAAATTATATCAAATGTTATTATATCAAAAAAAAAATATATATATATACCGGTCATTACACACCCGTTTAAACTACTACCTGGTTAGATATTATATCTTCGGATGGACCGACTCATAAAGTAATGATCGAACTTCGCTTGAGAAGTTCGTTTGATCCTCTATTATATCTGTCCTTATTTCTCGTACGCAATAATATGTTAAGTTGGTCAATGACGGCTGTCGTTTCGTTCCAACATTAGGGCCGCCATTTTGTTAAGTTCATTCCTGTTTGGATTGCATTCGAAGTGACACGAGTTTTGAACGTTTGTTTACATCCGTTATCTCATCTCGTTGGCCTTACTTAAGTAAGATATATAGCCAGGTATTTATTATCTTCCTTCGCCTTCTGTCTCTCTGTATATACGCTTAGATATTTCAAACTACGTAGCTGGTTTTCTATATTCGAAATAGTCATTAGAAAGGTTTTTTATTTATTATACATTCTGGATAAACCTAAGCAAGGCCGGGCGGCTAGTACAGATTAAAAAACAATAAGAGAAACCAAACGTCAGTTGCGACCGGAAAAAACAACCCAACAAAGGCCCAACAAATGTTTTTCATCTATGTACATTTATTGTTCGTTGGCAACCCGCCAAACGAGAGACGTCGCGGCGTATCGCAATTCAAACAGCTATCTCTGTTACGCTTACTTCGTACCGTTTCTAAATTTCATACGCTTGCACAGACTCCGTTAGGTTGGTAATTGAGTTGGCTTTTGTCAATCATGGTTTTCCACCAACTGGTAAAAGGAAACCCGTATATTGTTTACAATTTCTGTATTTAATTTACCTTCAGTCCATTGCGTTGCTATTATGTAACTCACATGCGCCCCAGCACGCATGACACACAGTATAGGTATGTAGTATAGGTGGTTTATGCAACTGATGCACAATGAGAGGCCTTCAAATACGAGCGTGGTTTTCTCTCGCTGTCGCTCGTTTCATAATAGAATCACAGGAGCGTTTTAAGGCCTAATTATGTACAGTTGCATACACTACTTTGTCTACACACATATCATAAGTTAAGACTTATTCTACTTCCGTAACAGCAAAAATCAACAAACAAATGACACCTTACAGAAATCGATACTGTAATATAATAACATTACAGAGGCTTTTCTTTGAAAATCGAAGTTCAAAGTTACGTTAGCTCCATCTCTGTCACTCGTCATTCGAGACTCAATCAAGAGAAAGGGGATAGTTACGAGGCTGGCAACCCCTTTTCACGGCGAGGTATGTATGTATAGTGCTTTTCTCAAACATATGCAATCAAATAAAAAATAGATCATTCAAAAAACATGTGTGTAGGCATTATTAATAGGCATTAACGCGGATATTTTTGACCCGATAACCATTCAGCCACTAAGAAAAAAAAGTATTAATTTAGCTATTTAGCCTGTTCATAAACACAGTCGCCAGGTTTACATAAAAATAAAAAAAAAACCCTTCATGCCACATAGTCTTAGGACGCCCTGTATAGGCATGAGTTTTAATTGTGGCATGAGTGTGACCAGACCATACAGTGAAAAAAATAATGTTGTATATTTTTTCGTAATCTTTATTTTTTTTAGTTTTTCCTTCTTTTCTCACCTTCAATCTCAATGTACTATTGTATTCATTTTTAAACTTGCTTCTGCGAATTCTTTAACACGTTGTCTTTCCAAAACATTTATAAAATTAATCAAGTCTTTAATTTCCAAGTCTAGTCTGATGACCTTCTCAAACAGCTGCAAATGCTCCATCACGTGCTCATAGGCCATGTAGTTGGTGTCCATCATAGAGTACAAAACATATTGTTTGGTTTTTAAAATTCTTAATAATGCAAAAGCATATCCTATTTTGTATCTTATCCTAGGTATGTACTCCTCTCTCATCTTTTGCGCGTACGGCATCTTGTATCTTGTTTGGTACAGAAAGTGTTGCATACATAAGAAAGTCAAATATTTAGCGTTTCTGATAATACCGCCGTCGTCTAACCAATGGTATATTTCTCTGAGAATGGGCTTGTTTAGCTTATTTTTCGCAGCCTCAAGAACTGCGTCGAAACGGCGGCTTAGGTTTTGTATTTCGTCGACCTCAAAATTGGGTTTACCACTTATTTCATCGTTAAGAATAAATTCTACGTCTATTTTTTTTTTCAATCGTGGCTCTTCGGAGTAATTTTGGAAAATGCTGTATGGAGTTACGGCGGGATGGGTAGTTCTGGTGAAATTATTGGCTTCGAAAAGATTGCTGGGCGTCGTGTGGCCAGTGCGCCGCACTTCGTACACTGGCCCTATCATGGTGCTGAAGAGCTCGTCTACATTGAATACGAATAAGTCATCGATCACGCAGTTAGCATACGGAACTGTGGAAAAAACGCTATAAAATTATTTTATGGATTTCATGTTATAACGTCTAAGTAAATATATGCAAAAACCATTCCCAAGACATCCTTGGGCTATTTGAGCGAGTATTAAGCATAGTTTCAAAATTTAATTCATCATCATCATCATCATGTCAGCCGAAAGACGTCCACTGCTGGACATAGGCCTCCCCCAAGGCTTTTCCACTCAGACCGGTCTTGTGCTTTTCGCATCCACCGCGTTCCCGCGATCCTTGGGTATAATTATATATATTTATAATTAACTAGCGGCCCACCAGCGGCTTCGCCCCGCTGCAAATTCCTGACTTTCCCGGTGGATTTTTCAATTATTTTCTTTCATAAAAACCTTGTCGTGACATTGACGAACACAACAAAAAAGAAATCAACCAAATCGGTTCAGCCGTTCTCGAGTTTTGCGCTTAGCAGCACATTTGGCGATTCATTTTTATTATAAAGATAATAGGTATAATTATATATTTTTTTCTTTAATTTTTGGCTGCTGCAATAATTATGAGTTAACTAAAATGCGATTAATATCAAAAAATAGTTCGTCGTAAAATTTAGTAGGTACTCACACAGTATTAACGAAAATATTAAATAAAACATATTTAAGCGATGTTCGTGTTAAACTGAATCATTAACAAGTTTATTACAAAGGTAAATGGTTTTACCAATAAGAAAGTAATAATATAGTAAAATGCGATAAAAGAAGCACTTATAATGAATAAACAGTAAGTATAATTGCTTTTGTCCTCGTGTATTTAGGATTTTACGGTATTTGTGACGTAGCACCACGTGATTTATGGAAGATATACATAGTAGGTAAAGGATGTCTTAGGGTTCCCTAACCAAAATAGTAAAGAGGAAACCCTTATTGCTTCGTCATGTCCGTCCGTCCGTCCGTATGTCACAGGCATTTTACTCGGAAACTACAAGAGGTATAGGTAGAGTCATGTGGGGCAAGTGTGCGCACTTTTTTTTCAAGCTAGTATCAAAATCAAATTATAAGCATGAAAGAAAAATGAAAATATGTATCTAGCACAGTATTTATTAAGGTAATGATTTAATCAAGAAATTATCAATAAAACTTTGCCACGTCGAAGAAAAATCACCTTAATTCAACCAGCTCAAAATGCGCACACTTACCCCATACTGCGGGTAAGTGTGCGCAGTCAAGAGAACTTTATGCGCTTGCAACCTGTCACTAATACGCTGGTAAACATCTTTAGCCTATTTGTGCAAAATGTGGTTACAGAATTATCAACAAGTTTTTAAAGTTGTAGGTAATTCTGTAGCTCTGCCTACCCCACTCTGGAATAACAGGCGTGAAGGTATGTATGTACGTGTATGTAATTAAATTGGTTGACTGTATCTTTACCGAGCTAAGGTAACAGCACCTATTACCGTGGGAGTTAAGGTAGTTTTCAAATCAGTGCCAAAAATTAAGGGAATCAAGACAACCTAACGACCAAAAGGATTTTTTTTATAAAAGTGTGTTGATTGAACTTTTTAATTACCACCTTTATGACCTCATTTTAGGTGATTATTTGGGATAAAATAAATATTAAACCCAAAAAGTCGGATTCTCCTATTACCGTGGTATTGGACGGGCTTTGACCCTATTACCGCGGATGAGGCTCCTATTACCGTGGGTAGAGGATTTATGTATTTTTGGTTCCGTACATTTAATATTTAACATTTTGTTTTTTTTTTTGTTAATCTACTTAAATACAACATTTAAAAGTTGATAAAGTCTATTTTTAAATAAAACTGAGTACTAAATCAACATTTTTTTTTTTTTTTTTAATATTTAGTCTTCGTTTGAACAAAAATCAAATAAATAACATAGATTTGCCCTTTGTAATGTAATTGGAAGAGTAAACATTACTTACCTTTCTTTAAAAATAAATGATTATACAAAAATATAATTGCATGATGATGATGCAATAATCAACATTATGTTTTACCCTAAACTTGCTAACCAACTGGGTTGTTGTGTAAAAAATAACCATTTTACTGTTTGATTCTTAAAAAGAAAAGTCACATTAGTAATTTCACCGAAATATTTGAAATACAAAATAAACATACGCTTAGTACTATTATTCCAGTTTTCGACAGACTAATAAAAAAATCCAGTCTGCCAAATAAGCGTTGTACCATCAGTTAATACAACACTTTCCAAGAGGGTAAGCTTTACTATCAAAAACATCTTAATTTTATTAAGGAATCCGGACTACGGTACCCTAAAATTGATATTTCATTTACTGTCACACGGTAATAGGAGATAGTATGGGATCCTAACTCCGACCCATAAAAAATCTAAATACCTCGGAACTAGGTTCCCATACATCCTATTACCGAGGGTTATCTTTTCTTACCCTCGGTAATAGGATAAATTCACGGTACTATAAAACCTTATTCCGACCCATAAAAAAATTAAGCTATCGTGACGTTGGTTCAACAAATAAAAACTTAACATTTTAACCATCTAATAAAACAAAACTCATAGAACTAACAAGAATATCTTTAAATATATCTTTATATTTAAACGACTCAAACATATTAAGGGTTTCTATGAAAACAAGTAATATAGTGCACAAGTTTATAGTAAAAAATAAGGCCTTTATTAGTATTTTTCATACCACGGAAATTGCTCTTAAACTGCTTAGATAGATAAAGTTTTTTATAGCACTAAAAAAATAAATAACCAACAGCAGATATAAAAAATAAAGGCCATATAAACTAAAGTACCATTTTAGCTATTACCGTGGTATACCTCGGATTAAGGAGCCATAGCAAAAAACGAAACCGATTACCGCGGTATTTAATATTCTAATTTTAACGTATTTCCATACAAAAACACACAAAAATAGTACTTGGAAGTCGCAAAGAAAACAATAAGCAATAATTTAAAAATCTTAGCATTAGGATAGTCATTACAACTATTACGCAAATCACTAAATAAAATGTGGGTTTACTTACGTGTGGCGTCTCGCGTTTGTATGGCACAAGCTGCTCCTGCGCCGGCGTCGCGGATACTGGCGGTTTGCGAGTTGTTTATTTGATGCATAAACACTAGCGCTAAAAAAACCGGTAGTCTACAAACTACGCTTTGCTCGTGTAAAATAAGTTTCTTAGTGAGAAAATCGACTTGTTCATAAAACGCATTTTTTAAAATACCGCGTTAATTGGTGTCGATTTTGGGGGGAGCGGTAATAGGTGCCCTTACCTTATTCATTCATATTAGGATGTCAAGGGAGCTTAATTATAGAACTTGACAGAAGCGCGTGGAGCTACCCCGTAGTGTTACTGTTTAGTCCAGTATGGGGTTTCTAAACGGGCCATGTTTTGCTGCAATTTGTGGCCGGTAACTAGTACTGTCTTACTCTTACTTCGTATGTTAGAGCAAGATGCGTATAGTTGCCGGCCCCACATTGCCGTGAAAATGTTGCTCGTTTACAAGCCCCCTTAGAGAAACTTCTATTTTACCGAGCAATTGTCTTCGTGATATCCATGGACTTATTGCTCTAATAACTCCATGGGAATGTCTATAAATAACTTGACATACCCCTTAACAGGAGTAAAAGCCTTTGATTCAAATTTGAATTAGAGAGCTGAATCATAATCTCATTCAATTAAATTAATAATAATAATAATTGGGCCGAGAAGGATAAGCTCAGCAAGTACCTTTATTTGCCTCACGAGGTGACCACCATGTGGGATGTTGACTCGACGAATCATTGTCCCGATAGTTGTTTCGGCAAACGGTCTTATAGCGAAGAGTCTCGACCAACACCTCATGAGACTCTCGCTAGATGGCTGGATCAAGGGCCAGATACAGAAGGCAGCACTCCTCGACACGGCACGCATTGTGAGGAGGTTCCTCTCTCTGCGGCCCTAACCACCGGTAGCTTGAGCCCTGCCCCGCTGCCGGCGGCACCCGTAGGTTAGGTTTTTTATAATGTTCATTTTTTTGTATGGGTATTGTTATTTTACTTTTATATACAGGGTGTCCCAGAAACCGACGTCAACCCGCCTAGGGCTGATAGAGCAGCTCATAAGCTATCGATTTAACCCCCAATCCCCATGTATGTTCAGCAATTGTTATTAGTTTCCGAGATATTGATAATTTTAATCGGAATTTTTGTAATTTTTCCTTATGTCCGTGCTACGGAAAATCCCTAAATTCATGTATTAATTCTCTTTTTGTTCAGTGTTTTCTTGCATGATTAGAATCACTGTAAAATAAGGAAGTTTTTAAAGCTACATGCCAATTTCTTTTTTTTTGCAAATGTTTGAGTAAACGCACAGAGTTACTTTCTCCATACTAAGAGAACCCCGCTTTTGTTTTTCACCTAGTATGGAAAAACAAACTTTGTGTGTTTTCTCAAAAAGTTGCTGATCATATATGGGGGTTAAATCGATAGCTTATGAGCTGTTCTATCAGCTCTAGGCGGGTTGTATTACCACTCATATTCAGATATAAATCTTTATAATTATAACTTGTATCTTTTCACTCTTAAAAAAACCTCTACACGAAAATTACGTACAAAATGACATGGTTCCTAACTTTCAAATCGCGATATCTCAAAAAGTTACTAATGTGACTAGACGTCATGTTCTTTCCGTAGACCCTTCATATAATAGACGGTCAAAGTCAGTCTTCTTGTTATTTTTTAATTAGTTTCCGAATCTCTGACACTCCTTAATGCAGTCGTTAACGGTACTACCCGGACGACCACCTCTTCATTTACAGCCGCGCGTGCCGGGCCTGCCAAGCGTCCCGATTGGCATAGTCACCTATGCGGTTCAAATAACACACTAAAAAGATAAAAATCCTCGAAATAATAGCGATTCCTATTTTCCCCTCCGTCCACTAGGATCCATTAGGATCCATTAAAGGGGTCAAGTGGTCTTTTTGTACATTCAAATCCATTAATGGAGTAGAGTGGGCTTTAATGTACACTTAAATCCGTTTGGAGTGGTTTACACTTTTTAAGACATTTAATGTACGATCAATGGATACTAGCGGGTTATTCACAGCTGATGTTTCTTAAAATTTCTAATCATTAACCAAGAAACCTGGCTAAGGACTATACCGATGCAACTAGCTTTCGGTAGAAAAAAGCGCTTTCAAAGCATTACCTACTTCCCAAACAATTTAATAGTACCATATCTTAATTTCGGCTAGTGATCATTTAGCAAAAAAAAACATTTAAAACTTTAAGTTTTCGCAACTTAATGTTTATGGCAAACTGTTGTTTGATAAATTACTTGTGATTTTTCAATGTGCCATTTATCTTTTCGTCAAAAATCTAAAATCTAAATGCGTTTATTTGCTGGAATACAGTCATAAAGGTGTTACATGTTTTGGGTATCACTGTACCCAGCCAGCTGCAGGCGTGCAAAATGTTTATAATAATTAATAACAGATGAATTTATAAAGTCAAAAATTAAACAATAAATAGATTCCTCAATGTAACTGCATATAATTTGACATGCCATGTAATTTATACTGTGTTATATTGAGTAATCAAATCTGAATCTGAATCTGAATCTGATTTAAAAACTAATTATAAAATTAAAATAAAGTTTCAACTTAATTCCTATCGTGTCGAGGTACCTACATCTTAACACTATTAAAACCTTTGTCCAGAAACCATTTTGTGTGCGAGCGCTTAAAATCTATAGTTTTCATGTTTATGGGTAGTTTGGTGTACTGCCTTTTTGCCGAATTATGTTTCGTCAAATTTCATTTAGCAATCAACTTTGCGCCGAAGTTTTATTTGGCAAATCAATCCTTGGCATAATTTTACATAGTAATTTTTTAATTTCGCTTCATTTTTATATTGCAATATTTTATTACGTCAAATTTTACGTGGTAAATAATTGTGTAGCAAATGATTTGCTAGGGCAAATAACATATTGTCAAATTTTATGTGGTAAATAATTGTGTTGTCTGAAACAAATATAAATTGGATTAAAAACGAAACTGCTCCCAGAAATAGGTAGGTTAGGGTATTTTTTTTATGACCCTAAAAATGAAACTGCTCCCAGAGATAGGTAGGTTAGGGTTATTTTTTTTTATGAATCCAAGAACGAAACTGCTCTCAGATATAGATAGGTTATGGTTAATTTTTATGCCAATCAATACAATTGACGAAAACATAATTGACATCTTAAAAGAATCCCAGGTAATAATTTGTCTAACAATAATTTATCAAATCATTCGTTGGGAAATGATATCAGTGCGAAACGTTGAATTGGGAAATGAAAATTTGACCAAATGAAAATATGGGATACGTAGTTTGGGGAGTTAAGAATTTGCTAAATAATTTTCGGCGAAACAAGGGTAAACCGGGTAGTTTGTTAAATATGACAATGCACATATTAAAAACATACATACATACATATCTTCACGCCTTCATTCCCAGAGTGGGGTAGGCAGAGCTACAGAATTACCAACAACTCTAAAATCTTGTTGATAACTCTGTAACCACAATTTGCACAATTGACAACAATTCATTATGTGCTAAGGTAGTAAAATAAAATACCGTTTCTAGATTTTACACTGCTAATTACAGTAAAAATATCGTTGGATTTTTTTATGCAGTAGTTTTTTTTTATATTTAGGAAAAACAGTAAAAAAAGTTGGATTGTGAATGTTAGGAATACACTCATAGTGCCCTTAGGGGATCCTGCCGTTTTGCCAAAATTATTTTGGTAAAATTTCATTACCCAAACAAATTTTCGCAACTGTATTTTTGCCAATGCTATCTTTGGCATAACTATAATACGCTAATTTTCATTTCGTCAAATTTTCATTAAGCAGAATTTAACTTCGGATACAGACATTTAGGCATTTGGTCTTTTAGCAAATGCTTTATTGAGGCAAAAAATATTACATAATAAACATTTAGGCAAATGAATTAATATGACAAAACATATAAAGATAAAATCGGAGTTTGTTTGAGTAATATAATATTGGTCAAACGGCACGATCCCATAAATACAAAATGCACTGCTATTTTCACAAATACTGCCAGGTAAGTAGGTTAGGATAGGTTAGAACTTTGACCCCCAAGAAAACGAACTGCTACAAGAACAGTAGGTTAGGTTAGGTTACAACTGCGACCATAATAGCGCGCGACACGAGCGAGCAAAGCGAGCGTGCCGCGGCAGCGGCCGGCGAAGCGCCAGAACGCAACTGCTGCCAGGTAAGTAG
Source organism: Acleris emargana (assembly GCA_927399475.2). Taxonomy (NCBI): domain Eukaryota; kingdom Metazoa; phylum Arthropoda; class Insecta; order Lepidoptera; family Tortricidae; genus Acleris; species Acleris emargana. The sequence continues at coordinate 2,709,920 of OV656846.1, forward strand.
GTTGTAGATTACAAATACTACAGGTAAACTAGGTTAAGTTAGGTTAGAACGACCCCCAAAATAAATTCACAATTTTATCTGTTTAGAATTTGCCCCAAGTGGAAAAAACACCCTTGCAATACAACGCCTTCAAAGCTTGATCTTATGCTAGCAATAGCTGCAATGAACAGCCGACTAAATAGAAATGGTAAATTGAATATTGGCGATACAAATTATTTGCCTTATTTTGTTTTGCGTAAAATATGCTGTGCCAACTAAAACATTTGACTAAATGAAATTTAGTCAAACGTCCAGTTGGTAAGCGAGTCAATGACTAAACTTTCATGTGCCAATCATTAGGTTTGCGTAACTATTATTTGTGAATAGTTAATTTGGCAAACAATTATTTGGCAAATGAATTTTTACCGAAAAAAATATTGGGAAGTGATAATTTGTCAAACATAATTTGATAAGACAAAGGTGACCCACGAAAAGTACCACTTTTGGTGCAACTGTATAAAAAATAGTTTTAAAAAGCTTGTAAAATAACAATGCTTATAAATAAAAATACATTAAGTATAAAAAAACATTTCAGATTTTTACCTATAAGTACTAGAAGTTCAAGACGGTATTACTTGCCATATTTCATAGTTTCAGGTAAATGATAAATACCCTATAAATTGCGATTACCTTTAGAATGTCGAAATATACGTCTTTTACGGCCGTATCTTTTTATTACATTAACTTAGAAGTTTGTTTCTTTCACAGCTTCAAGGGACTGTAGATTTGAGTATATGATTTTAATTTCAACTTGAAACCACGCGTTACGGAGATAAAGGGCCTTGATAAACAAACAGACAGACGGACGGACAAACGGACAACAAAGTGATCCTATAAGGGTTAATTTTTTTCCAACAAGCGTGCAGTCTCCACGATAATACGATTGCGACTTGGTCACATTTGCTCCCCTTCCTTTTTAGCTCAGATCCGTGTCCGCGATCATTCATTATGCGAGTGCGGTCTAGAAGATGGTACGCCAGATCATATATTTTTTAATTGTCCTCGAAATCCGGTTTCCTTGTACGACATCCTCCCCAAGTGTATTCCCCGTCCAGTTAATGTTAGCTTTCTTCTAACCTGTGTTAACTCGTGTTTTGTGTATGTCCTTGTCAAATTCATTACAGATTGTCATATAAAATTATAAATAATATTATCCTTCCTCTCAGTTGTAGTCACCCTTTTGTAAGTGTTTGGTCATAATGTTTAGTTTTAGAAGTAGATAATTAACATTGTACCGTGTCGTAGTTTCAGATAAACCAGCAGAGATCAGAATCCAGAACTCGCGGGAACTAATACACCGATCACGTGCACCTTCCAACTTTGACACTGGCAAGTTGTCCAATAGGACAGAAGCCATTAAAAAAAAAAAAAAAAAGGGACGGGCAAAATCTAGTTATTCATATCTATATTTAAATATGTTCTAGTCGGAAGTCTAAAGGTTTGTTGATAGATAGTTCCTCATGGTAGCTACGTTACACCGATCCCTAATTACTTTTCAAGCCATCACCGTAATTCGTTACACGCACAAAGTAATTTCCAGTAATTCCATTAAGCCCATTCTCATTAGTGCAATTAAGAATTAAAACAACATACGTGCAGCTCTTAAATCAACCTGCGGAAGCAGAGTTCACATTGTTGTGTTCCGTTGTAGGGATTTATAAGACAACCGGGGAAATATCTACCATAGAGTTATTCCGGGTCACCTTCGTTGTATCAAATTATGTTTGGCAAATTATCACTTTTTCGCCAAATAATCGTTTGCCATATTAGCAATTCACAAATAGTTGTTACGCAATCCTAATGTTTGGCACATCAATGTTTAGGCATTGGCTTGCTTACCAACTGGTAGTTTGACCAAATTTCATTTAGTCAAATATTTTAGTTGAAATAACATATTTTACTCGCTCGCCCGCTATTATTGTCGCGGTTCTAACCTAACCTAACTTACTGTTCTAGTAGTAGTTCGTTTTTATTTATGGAGTCTAGTCGTGCCGTTTTTTCAAAATTATTTTGGTCAAATTTTATTACTCAATTAAACTACGATTTTTGTCATATCAATTTATTTGACAAAATGTTTATCTAATGTTTTTCTGCCTAAAAGGCCAAATGCCTAAATGTCAGTTTCCGTAGCAAAACTCTGCTAAATGAAAATGTTACCAAATGAAAATTTGCGTAAGTAATATAATTATGCCAAAGATTGCATTGGCAAAAAATCAGTTGCTAAATTTTGTTTGGGTAATGAAATTTGACCGGATCCCAGTTATTCCGTCTTATTCTTATTATAATGGTATCTGGCAGCGCTTTGTTAAGAGCTCAACGTAACGCTGCATTCAGGAATTTCCAGATGCTTTGGGCAGTTAGGAGATCTATCTCTTGTGGGTTCATGATAGGTCGCCCTAGGTAGCTCTTAATAAGATCGTATGAGAGCGAGTGAGAGAGAAGTAGTAAACCGAAGCCTCTTCTAAGTGCTCACAGACTATACTTCTATAAGTGTTGCACATTAATCCGCTTGAGCAGAGGATGTGCATTGCTTTCCTCCATGCCCTAACAGAACCTTCATGTCGCATCTTGTTTCATACTCATTAGAGTCAGATGTTTGTTCAGTATGCAGTTCGTCGGTGATACCGCTAAACCTTTAGTGGGTACCTACAAAAAGTTGATTAAAAATACCGATAGTGAAAAAAACTGCGTATAGATTTTGTACCGATTCAGTTGGAAGAAAGCCCGGAATACATCTTAAATTAATGAACCCATATCTCACATGATTGTTTCAATTTAAATACGGCTCATTGTATTTTTTAAATTCACTCGTAACAATATCATAGAACTAGATTCAAGCTAGAGTCCTCGAAATCCTGATTGCTCGATAGCAAAATCGAAACGTGAAGGTAGGCCATGGACGGGCTAATAGGCAGACAGCCGAACTGATAGGAAGCGGTCACCGCCCCCCACCCATACCCACACATCACAGTTCCCTCAAGGACTGCCTAACTTTCCAGGATAAATATCAACCTAAACTCCTTGTAAAAATGTCAGTACCAAATTTCACGTCGAAAGATTTAGACATCTAACAGACAAACAAACAAACACATGTTCCCATTAATGATATTAGTAAGTATGATTGATGAATCCCCTAACCTACTTGCTCAGTTAATTGAAAACGCAATACGAGTACAACTGCCTCACCGCATCCGAAAGATGTCTCTCACCAAGTGTTGCCAGTTTATTTATTATCACATTAATCACTGCTTTACATAAATTTACGTCTTTCTGCCTCATCGGGGACGTCTCGGTTATACGTATAGCTTAATTTAAATCTCGTCAGGAACCTTCGCGATCTCGTTGTTTTAGGAGTTACGTAAAATGAAATACATTATGGCCGTCAACAGACAAGAATAATAGACCCAGGTAGATTTTTGAAATGATGAATCGTGGTGAACATCTTAGCCTTTTGCGCAAATCGTGTTACAGAATTATCAACAAGTTTTTAAAGTTGTTGGTAATTCTGTAGCTCTGCCTACCCCACTCTGGGATTACAGGCGTGAAGGTGAATGTGTGTGTTATGTGAATCGTTTTTTTTAGCATAAAATTAAGTAGTGTTAAAGTATTTATAATGAATTTAATTTAATTTATCCCGTCCGGTTGCCAGGATAAAATAGTGCCACTCCATATCGTCACGTGGATGTCGTAAGAAAGGCTTGTAGTACTGTTAGGCGATGGGCTTGCAACCTGTCACTAATACACTAGTAAACGTCTTAGAGTGATTGTGCAAAACGTGGTTCCAGATTTATCAACCAGTTAGAGTTGCTTGTAATTCTGTAGCTCTGCTGGAGTATGCTTGTGGGAGGACCTTGTGCAGGGTCCGTCTGGGTTGGTACCACCATCTTATCCATTAACCTACCGCCAAGCAGCAGTGTTCGCATTGTTGTGTTCCGGTTTGGGGATAAGACAGCCGGTGAAATGACTAGCATAGAGGCATTCCATCTTAGTCCTCAGGGTTGGCAACGCATTTGCAGTCTTGTGAATGCGAATGTCTACGGGTCACAGTTTCCACTTACCATCAGGTGGCCTGTGTGCTCGTTTGCCTACCCATGCAATAAAAAAAAAGCTGTGGGAATACGTGAGTTTATATATGTGTGTGTATGTTTGAAATGATTTTATTAGAATTCTAATTGCTACGAATCATTGCATTGCATTACAAATATTTGTATGCACCGGGTGCCCTAGTCAATATCCAAACGTTGACGTTGTTTTCTTTTCAATAACTCAAAATGTATGGGAAGACATTTCTCGTGCGTACTAAAAAAAAGAAGCGAATCAGTGACGCCATGTTCTTCTTACTCTGGCTTTACTTAAGGTATCGGCAAATAATATATCAACTTTGTACTTCCATCTACAAATCTCGTAAATTTTGTATGAACGCGTCGGCAATAGTTTTTATATGTACAAACATTTATTATATACCATTTTGAACCTTATTTAATCAGCTAACGAATTGAATAATAGCAAAACAATTGGTCAAATAGTTCTTGATTGGTTGTCAATTTTGGTGAATCACATTTGTAGGTAATCGTATGAGATGTAAGTACAAAGATGATATATTATGTGCCGGTATATCCAAATTATTCCACTGGAACTAATTACGACGCATTTGAATTAGACCAGATGCACAAAGCTAACAGGGTGTTAGGAGTATGGTTGGACTATCACATGAATATTCGAGAAAATTAGTGTTATAGATGAGCATCTATATCGTTGTCCAGTACCCATAGTATAAGCCGATCTCTTGTCATATTGTAATGCATATAGTTATCCTTCGTAAGTCACAGTACGCTGTCCCAAACAGCCCGCCTGGCTCCCCTGAAAACCAGCCCGGTTGTCATCCCCATGCCAACCATTTTGCTGAGTGGAGACCATTTCGGCACACATCAACCTCATTGTACTTTTTAATTTAATGGTGTCGCTTTTTAGGGAATAAGAAGTGATTGTATTAAGTTATTGTATTTTTTCTTTGATGTACCTTTGTGTTGATGTACATATACATACATACATTAAATCACGCCTGTTTCCCAGAGGGGTAGGCAGAGACCACTTCTTTCCACTTGCTACGATCTTGACAAATTTCTTTCGCTTCTTCAACATTCATACATCGAGTCATGCACGCACGTCGGTTTCGGGTACTTAAGAGTAAGAAATGAAAAAATCAGAGAGAAATGTGGAATAAAAGAATATGTAGTGACTAAGATTGAAAAGGCCATGCTTCGATGCATGGTTCGGTCATTCGGAAAGGATGGATGAAAGAAATTTGACGAAAGAGATGTACAGATCGAAAGTGAGTGGAAGGGTCGGAAGGGGCCGCCCTAGGCGTACTTTTTCGAATCAAATCGGAGATAAATACTGTGTTGATGTGTTTGTTGAATAAACGTTTTTCTTTTCTATTCTATTCAATATAGAGCTTAGTTTGGGGCTAGGTCAACTGGCGTGACATTGTCCCCTGTCATATTTAAGGTCAACCGGGGTAATTGCGTCAATGGGGTAAATGCATCTTTCAAAGAATAAATCGAAATACGAAATGTTTTAAGCGGTGCTGCCCTCTCATAGAGTAGTTTAGTACTATTGCCCACAACTAATCAATAGATGTCGCCTCTATCTACGTATTTTTCGTTGTATATCGCCATCTTGTTTTTGTCACTTTTTTGGGTCTCTTCACATGTGACAGGGGGTCTGCCAAATCCGAGAAAATCATCGAAAACACCTTCTCTTTCGATGTGTTTTAATGGTGAGTATTAAGTTTTTGAATTGATCAATCTATTGTATTGTTTATTTTGTTTTTAAATAGTTTATTTTCGCCAGAATTTAACAATGAAAAAAGTAAGGTTATTTTTTATTTTTGGTGTAAATGCGTACCACAGAGTGGGGTTATTGCGTCTGATGTGACGCTATTAACCCGAAATCAGTGATTGTAAACATTTTTTGTATGATTTGTTTTTTAAACGAATTCTAAAGACATAAAAGTTATAAATACGGTATTTGACTAAAGTCATATCGACTTCTTTTTATGAAACATTAAAAACGCTCCGTTACTATGGAATTTATAGGATTACTAACTTTTGACGTCACAATCAAACAACGTCCTTATTGTTGGATTTTATGAATTTAAAAATCTTAAAATAGCAAATATAAATGAAAGATTGATATTTTCCTAGTATTTTCGTTGTTTATCTTTTTTTTTTAAATGATAATACATTTTATATTCACTGTTGTCAAATACCCTATTGTATTTTAAACTGGTATCCTAGGAATATAACTAATACTTTAAGTGAAATGGCGACGCGAAAGTTGCTGAACTATTGTTTTCTTTTTTCAGACCACGTTTCGATATGGCTCGTACTTATAAAAGAAAAACTTGTCCGAAATATGACGAAGACACTTTAAGAAAAGCTTTCGCAGAAATTAAATGTGGTGTCTTAAACGTCTACAAAGCTTCAAAAAAGTATAATATACCTCGTACCACACTTGTGGACAGAATCGAATTAAGAAGAGGTACTGTAAAGGAGTCTCGAGGGCGGCCCACTGTAATAGATAGTGTAAATGAGGAAAAACTAGCACATGGTTTACGTACTTCGGGAAAATATGGTTTTGGGCTGACTAGCAAGGAAACTATATTTAAAATATTTTGATATCTCTACTATGAATTTAACTTACCCTAAGTTGCCGACCTCTGCATTCTTTAACGGGGTAAATGCGTTAGTCTTAAATTCAATAAAATTAACGCAATTCCCCCAGCCTTTAGTTTAATAGATTTTATAGACCAACCAAATACCATATTTTTATGTCTAGTACACAATAGAAATCGGTACTTCTCATTCAACATGTTAAAATTAAATAACGTTAATGTTAACGTATCTGATTGAGATTTTATTAACAAAAACGCATTTACCCCACTGACATAAATTTCGTCGTGATTTCTCGAATTTCAGAAATTTTAAAATTTTGTTCGGAAATCAATCAAATTTTAATATTTTGTAATGTGAATAAAAAATGTTATAAAATTTTCCATAGTATGGCAAAAGTTTTGAGGTAATTTATTAATAACTAAATGAGCAATAATTAAATAACGCATTCAAAAGAATCATGTCGCAATTGCCCCAGTTGACTTATATGTATTTATTTATATTTAGAGATATTTATTATAATGTTAATATTAAATGATTATTATCAATGGTATAGATTATAATTTCAAGAGATGTGATAGTTCCAGCAAATGAAATTAGAGATTTGGAAATTATGACATCAAAAGCAATAATGGTTTTACGGTGTTGTATCGGCCCTGGGCCGAGATGCTAGACGGTAAAAATAAAAACAATATCGTCTTTGACCTGGGGGGTTATTATGACGTGGATTTGCAGTTCAGTTTACGCTGAGAGAAAAGGACAGAGCTATATAGCTACTATAAGCTTTGTCCTTTACGCTCGCCGTAAAATGAACTGCTAGGTCATAATAACCCTCCTGTCATCGTATTGTTATTTAAATAGCTCTTATTTACTCGACAATAATGGTGGCCGAATTAGAAAAAATACCATGTCAGGTCAACGATGGTAGGGTTTTTTTACACCTAGAAAAGAGGCTCAGGTCAAACAAAACCTCTTTCTACGGCAGTCGGCTAAAAATTGGCTGGTTGTCTCATGTTTTTGGCAACTCCACAGTTCCTGAAGTAGTCTAGATGCTAGAGCTATCTCAGTGTGCCCGTGTAATTGGCACAGTCATTACAGTACAGTATTTGGAGTGTTGCCAGCCCAGTGCTGTTTAATAACAAGCTTAATAAGGCCTGAGACAGGATATGTTAGTCTAATATAATAATAATTTTATTTTTGCTAGTTTTAAGAATTTATTGTTTATTACTTTATTACCTTATTATTACTTAATGTAACTTACTTTTAAGTATACCTAATTAAGTTTTTATGATTGAAAAAATGACCTTCTGCTGGAGTTTCTTGCGACGCTTCTTCTCCGCAATGATGGTCTTGTCCGAAGCGCTGGTAGATTCACTGTACATTACCGACGTGTAAAAGATCCCGCATGTGGCCAATTTACTGAATAAATATTTTGAATTTTGAATTTTTTGAATTTTGAATTAAGCCTATACGAATAACAAATTACTCATGTATAACTTAGCGACCTGCCCTTGCTTCGCTTCAGTTTATATGTTTCGTATACTCGTACATAAACGAGAATTTATTATACATAACCCCCTTAAAAAAAAACTTACTTTATTAATAATTTTACATCAGCTTCATTATACAAGGCCCATAATCCGATCAAAATAATAAAAACACATTTATTAAAAAACAGGTTTATATTAAAATGCTTTTTAAAATATACCACTTTGTGAAAATCCAACAAAAAAAACACCCAGCATCCGACGACCGAATCCTTTCATAGACTTAATTCATCTTTCTCTTTCACACCAGCATAGTTAGAAAGGGGAAGCGAGCCCTTTCAGCTGCCTTTGAAATCGGCTAAAAAACCTTTGCAATTAATTAGCTTAATTGCCTACTCCATTAGCATTAGAGGTAAGGGATTAGGGACAAATTTTAGTATTATTGGGAATATTAAGAGAAAATTGGCAATTAATAGAAATTATAATGGATACAAAGTAGGACTTTTAGTTCTATGAAATATAGATGTTGCCGTGACTAGAAGTCTTATTTTGCCTCGGGAAGTGATATATTGGACCCGATTCTTCAGTGGCCTCTAAACTTCCTAATTTTATTTAGGTGTCGCTAAATCATTTTGCTATTCTATGAGCAGCTGTCATAATCAAATGACAGCGCCATGACAGCGCTAATTTGAATCTGACGCTTCTCATTTTAGACGGTCTTATACATAGTAAGCTTGACATTTTGGAATAGCACTGTTTAAATCTGCCGTCTAAACTATGTCTTAAAATTAGACAATTTAGTTTAAGTCTATTTACGCGATGTGCACGTAGAATCGGGTCCATTGTCTGCTATTAAAAGTATGCTTAGTTCTTTCCGGGGACGACTCAAGCAATCTGCAATCTAAATTGCATTGAAATCAGTTCAGCAGTTTAACTGTGAAAGTGTAACAAACAGACAGAAAATAAGAGATGCTTTTACATTTATAAATTTTGAATGGATAAAATAATCCTATCCTACTATCCTACTAATATAATATAATACATATGAAAGTTTGTGTGTGTTTGTTTGTTACTCCTTCACGCCACAACGGCTGGACAGAATCAAATCGTCTTTACTTTAAAAAAACCTCATATCTCATATTTCGTGACGTACAATTTTAAACTTAAACGTAAAGATAATGTGTGTGTGCCGTGTGGTTGCCGGGTTAGAATTGTACCACTCCATGTCTTCCCGTGGAAGTCGTAAGAGGCGACTAAGGGAATAAAGGCTTGTAGTACTGTTAGGCGATGGGCTTGCTACCTGTCACTAATATACACTGTTAAACATCTTAGCCTAATTGTGCAAATTGTGGTTACAGAGTTATCAACAAGTTTTTAGAGTTGTTGGTAATTCTGTAGCTTTGCCTACCCCACTCTGGGACTGAAGGCATGAAGGTATGTATGTATGTAGGTATGTACATACATACATACATACTTTCACGCCTTCATTAATATAATATTAATTATTATTGTTGTTATTATTAATATGTTGGTATGTATGTAAAGATAATAAAGTTCTAACACATGCATCTCGAAATATCAGATACGAGTTTTTTCTAAAGTACTAGATAACGAAATGTAAAATTTGAATCTGTCTCAAGCACAAAATAACATGAAAAATATAATAATTATTATGGTTCAGTCTATAAAACATAATTTAACGTTTATGTACATTACTAATTAGATAACCCGTTCAGGGATAATTGAATCAACTTAAATGATTGATATCATTGTTTTTCCATGTAATTATACCAATATTTTGGCCTGCAGCTCTTTGTATAAGCTGGCTTTGAACATTTTTACTTTTTAATTAATTAACAGTTCTCATAAAGCTGCATACCAATGTTTTCCAGTGCTCTCCGGTGTTCAAACAACTGGCAACATCAATATTTCAGCAACAGAGCTTTTATTTAATTAAGTATATCTGTGGTTAATGCAACGGATAAGGGATTTTACCTATACTGGACCCGATTCTACGTGCACATCGCTTAAATAGCCTAAAACTAACTAAAACTAGATTGTTTAATTTTAAGACAGTTTAGACGGCAGATTTAACCAGTGCTATTCCAGAATGTCAAGCTGACAATGTATAAGACCGCCTAAAATAAGAAGCGTCAGATTCAAATTAGCGCTGTCATGGCGCTGTCATTTGATTATGACAGCTGCTCATGGAATAGCAAAGTGTTTTAGCGACACCTAAATAAAATTAGGAAGTTTAGAGGCCACTGTACAAGTAGAATCGGGTCCACACAATAACATCGACATAGGCAAGAACTTGAGTAAGGTGTCATAATCTTCATCACATATTGTTTTCGTATATATTTGAGTAGGTATTATATGCATGTTTTATATGAACATATTATTGTTTATGTATTTTATACATAACTAGAGACCCGCCCGCGGCTTCGCCCGCGTGGAATGTTTTATACATATAAACCTTCCTTAAGAATCACTCTATCTATTAAAAAAAACCGCATCAAAATCCGTTGCGTAGTTTTAAAGATTTAAGCATACATAGGGACAGACAGCGCAAGCGACTTTGTTTTATACTTTGTAGTGATATTAAGTAGGTATTTAATTCATTTTCAACACTGTTTGCACCATGTATTCTCTGTTAACCATGATATTGGCTGGTAGAGAATGCCTTTAGGCATTAAGTCCGCCATTTGTACTTTTTTACATATGTATTGTGCAATAAAGTTTAAATAATTAAATAAATAACAACTAAGCTACTAGCGTCAACATATTTGGTCCTTACCTATGAAATTGGCGTTTTTTTTACGTGTTTTATTTCGTACGGAATTTATTTATTTCAATTTTAACTTCCAAAATATTTTTAAATTTCATTAATACACTATGCAACAAAGGTTTTAGATACAAATAATATGGTTCAATTTCTTACTTAATGTTTAAAATTAAAGTGTGAACTTAACTCTTTTTAAGTGCTGCAAGTTCAAGTGTTTCAATTACGCAGTTTTATGAAGCGAACTAGTTTTAAGTAACTAAGATAATTATGTATATAGCTTAGAAGTGTCCAATATTCCTGACAGAATTTTGCTTGGTTCGCATTTGACGTTACTAAATAATCCGCAAAATTAAATGTATGAAAACCACCGTTTTCATAAAATTCTCCATATAAAACGCCAATTTCATAGGTAAGGACCTAATATTTCCAGCATAAGTTCGAACTTGTCTCGCATACAAGGCGATGTTTTGTTTTACCGGTTTATTCATGCGCTGAATCTCTTTCGCGGCTAATACAATATTCATAAATGGCGAGTTTCGTTCCCCACTCTGTGGTGTTATTACTGACTGGCCACGTCGAATTAGGTCTCGATTTAGGTGGAAAACTCGGCCTCTATTCTAATTCTTCATTGAGCTGTTATGTTATTGTTTTAAGCGCAGCTGACATTGCTATTAAGGAAATAACCCTCTTACCTTCTTAATAAGTTAAGTTTTAGAGTACCTCGCCCCAAGTCTCGGCATACTGATAATCTGTTTTATGTCCCGGTTATACGTACCTACTAATTATGTTAAAAAATATTTTGTTAATAGAGTTTACAAGTATAATTCTAGTTTTTTTGAAGTTTATATATTTAACACATGTCTTCAAGAGTTCACCGAGGCCCTAGTTAGAGAGAAAAATGATACTTAGTTATGAAATTTCGCTTAACGCATCTTTATCTTTATTTTTATTACATACATACATACACTCACGCCTTCATTCCCAGAGTGGGTTAGGCAGAGCTACAGGATTACCAACAACTCTTAAAGGCTTGTTGCTAATTCTGTAACTACATTTTGCACAATCAGGCTAAGATGTTTACTACGTGTATTAGTGACAGGCTGCAAGCCTATCGCCTAACAGTACTTCAAGCCTTTATTCCCTTAGTCGCCTCTTACGACATCCTCGGGAAGACATGGAGTGGCACTATTCTAAGCCGGCAACCACTCGGCTCCTCCCATCTTTATTTTTGTTTTTCTGCCTTCAAAGGTATCTTTAGTCTTTTTTAAACTTATGTCACATATTCAAGTAATTAATATTATATTGCTCGGTTAGTATATGTAATATTTAACTGTGGTAACTTTACTGGTTGATGTATAATTTAAGATTTTTATTGTATTAGCCATATTGTACCGTTTGTACCCTAATAAACATTAAAACATAAGAGCTACATGTGCAAAATGTGGTTACAGAGTTATCAAGAAGTTTTCAGACTTGTTGGTAATTCTTTAGCTGTGCCTACCCCACTCTGGGAATGAAGGCGTGAGTTTATGTATGTATGTACATAAGAGCTATCTAAACGTTGACAATTACTGGACGATATGGGTTTAACCGCCTAGAATACCGCCCTGGTTTTTGCGAGTTAAGCGATCAGTTACTGTATTTTTGCCTCTCTGTCTTGTCTTGTGTGTTTTAACTCTAGGTACTCTTTTGTTGGTTTTTCTTTGTGTGTAGGTAAAATAAATAATAAATCGAATAACTAAACTTAGGTTACCACACGCGGGGATAATCATTCGGTTAAAGAGTATTTACTCTGCACTGGTAGACTAATCAGAAGCACATACTTCGAAAATTGAAATTCAAAGTTACGTTGATTCCATCCCTGTCACTCTTTCGAGACTAAATCGAGAGAAAGAGATGGAGCTAACTTCGAACTCCGATTTTCAGAGTAGGGTCTTTCGGGTTAGCCCTACTAGCTCTACTAGCGTCAGCTCTGTTCTTTTATTTTTGAAATAGTTTCCGTCACAATGATAAAGTATATTGATTGAGTTGAGTTTTTGAGTACAGCTGTCAAAAAATTGGTGAATTTGAGTTTGAGTTTAAGTGAAAGAAGAGAGCAGAAATTTGTTCAGCAATGGGACATGAAAAAATTAATTTTAGAATTTATTATCGACTGTGCTGTACTGTGTATTGTTAGGCGATGGTATTGCAACCTGTCACTAATACACTGGTAAACATCTTAGCCTAATTGTGGTTACAGAATTATCAAAAAAAAATATAGGTTTTTTTTATGGCATAGGAAGGCAAACGAGCACACAGGCCACCTGATGGTAAGTGGAAACTGTGACCCATAGACATTCGCATTCACAAGACTGCAAATGCACTGCCAACCCTGAGGACTAAGATGGAATGCCTCTATGCTAGTCATTTCACCGGCTGTCTTATCCCCAAACCGGAACACAACAATGCGAACACTGCTGCTTGGCGGTAGGTTAATGGATAAGATGGTGATACCAACCCGGACGGACCCTGCACAAGGTCCTCCCACAAGTAGAAGTTTGTTCTGTAACTAACCCACTCTGGGAATGAAGGCGTGAGTTTATGTATGTATGTGTATGTATTATCTACTTTAGACCGGGTACAGAATACCACCATGTAAGGCAAATGACGTGGAACCGGATCAGTTTGTGACAGACTGTTTTGTGTTGGGTTTAATCTAAATGAAATTATGGACAGATTTGATAAGCCTTGGATGAAAATGAAAATGAAACAGCGTTTGTAAATTTTTGATTATCATTATATCTACACTTCTATTATAAAAAGGAGATATTAATATTTTTTTGTTTTTTGTATATTTGTAACGAATAGACTCAAAAACTACTGAACCGATTTCCAAAATTCTGCCACCATTAAAATGCTACATTATCCCTGAGTAACATACGCTATGTTTTATTTTTCTGGCAACAGCTATAACTACATATAAATATCAGAAGGCTAGACAAGATGCAAATGTTGGAGGACGTAAGTTCGGGGCCGATTTCTGACTTTCGAGCGCTCGAAAGTTTCTCTCGGAAGTAAGAAAAATCTGTGAAATCGTTTTTTGAAATTACGAGCGATAGAAAATTTAAAGACGGGCGGTATGCATCATTCGTTTCAATGATTTCACAGATTTTTCTCACTTTCGAGTAAAACTTTAGAGCGCACGAAAGTCAAAAATCGGCCCCGAACTCACGTCAAACATATAAGTTTTGTCAATATACGAAAATCGTTCACTTAGCTCTATGTTGTTAAAAATTTAGATTCTTTCACAAAAAATTCTGATGTACATAATTTCAATACTAGAAATAAAAATAAAATCGCTATTCGAAAATTCCGCGTCCGTAAAGTATTTAAATCATTTGTTGGTCAATGCATTCATTTCTATAATAAATTACCTGACATAGCTTTAAAGCTACCCTTTCCAGCACTTAAAAATTACTTGAAAAAGTCGTTAATGTCTAAAGCGTATTATAGGATCGAGGACTATCTAATAGACAAAAATGCTTGGCCTAAACCCGAAACTTAATATTTTTTATTTTTTTTTCAAATTCAGTAGCTTTATCTTGTCTAGGGGACACCGTTGATGTAGGAAAACATATCAATCTTATGTGGTCGTCTTGCGCCGTCTTATATACTTACACCTAGGTAGGTGTTCCTTTTTTTTTTTTTTCTCCCTCTATCTCTTTCGCAAGATTTTGGTGTGTTTTCCTGCTGAAACTACGCAGCTTATTTAATATATTTTTTAATTTAATATTTATAGATTTATATAATGCTAGACTAAGTATACCATTGTAACATTAAATATATTAAAAAAATTACTGACTGCCGAGTTTCTTGCGGCGTTTCTTCTCAGCAGTGGTCTCCTCTTGTGAAGCGCTGGTTGATTCTTGACGTGTAAAAGTGCCCGTGTGGCCTACTTACTGAATAAATGTCTTTTATCTTTTATCTTTTTATACATTGACCAGGCCCCAAGGGGACAACCTCTTACCTAGTAATTGACCTAGACGACGAGATTAGTCTACGTCTAGTAGTTCAGTGGTTCCCAACCAACAAGTTTATGTTGTTAGCGGTTAATATTCAAGACTTAAGGTCTAATACTCGCAAATATTTGTCACTAAGAGAAAACGAACCCAAGTGCGAGTTGGACTCGCGCACGAAGGGTTCCGCAACATAAGACTAGACTAGACTATACCAGTTGCCGTTATTAATATAGAGCAAAAATCACGTTTGTTGTATGGGAGCCCCACTTAAATATTTATTTTATTCGGTTTTTAGTATTTGTTTTTATAGTGGCAACAGAAATACATTATCTGTGAAAATTTCAACTGTGTAGTAATCACCGTTCATGAATTACAGCCTGGTAACAGACAGACGGAAAGTGGAATCTTAGTAATAGGGTCCCGTTTTTATCCTTTGCTCAAGAAGGCTCAAAATGAGCCAATCACTCAAAAAAATGTGAGTCAACAGAGAGAGATTTTCTCTTACATGGCAAAAAATAAATACAATAACTATGATATACCTACCTATCAACCAAAGATCAACAACAGTTCTTTAGTGATTCAATTAACCTCTTAGTTCATGCATCTAACGTCTTTTTAGGCTCGTACGGAATCAAAACGCTTATGCACAACAATCACTTCATAGAAGCGACCATTTTAATTTGTGAAACTTCCTAAAGAGTATCACTACCAACAAGGCTAACTACGTCGTCAAATTCTGCATCTAAATCGCAACAAAGAGCACTGTAGAAACTTGTTTTCTTTGCATGTCAATAATATTGCAAAACACCAATATTCATTCATATGCAGACGACATCACTCGGGAATGCACATTACTTCGGACGTGCACATATTTCTGTGAAAAACTATATCGAGAATCGGAATAAACTTGTAACAGACATCGAGAGCATGGCAAATCGAGTGGTTTCTTTTTACGGCATGTTCCCTGAGAAGTGGCCAGCAAGATCACCAGACACTTGCATTCTCAAAGCTAACAATTGATTGCAATCCTAAGTCCAAGAATGCGTTGCTAAGGGCCTGTAGTTTGGTAAGTAGTTAAAATAATTGTTAAATATCGTAACTAATGGTTTAATCTCAAGGAAATGTGTCTTTTCAATTCGTTTTTCGAATTTTAACAATTAATTGAGTTAACTACTGATAAATGGCCCTAACCCAAGAATTTAGATGGAATACCTGTATGCAAGTAATTTCACCGATCATCTTATCCCCACACTTTGGCGGTAGGTAAAAGGAAAGGTGTACCGATCGGACCCTGCACAAGGTCATACAACCAATTGTATACGCACCTTAATGCATTGCCAATACTCAGGATGACGATAGAAGGCCCATAATTTAACTCATTTTGCCTCATCTCGACTCGGAATGTATGATTAACATAGGCGGACGACGCGATCTGTCTCCATCAGCTTACGTCAATTCTCTATATTGTGACGATTTTTGAAAGTCTGGATATTGTATAAAACCCAATGCAGCGGAAATTACACAACAGTGTAAACATGCGACTCAACTTGAAAAGTTACGCTCGCTCGGCATCACCCTAAGGCACCGGTCCCACCGAGGGCGAGGAAGCGACTATTTTCTCGCTCAAGAGACGAACAAAAGATATAGGATAGGCATCGTAGTTCTCAAACGGATGAACGGATTTTGACGCAGGTTTATTTTTAATAAAGCTACATTAATCGGAATGGTTCTTAGCAAGATTTTATGAAAATTGGTTAAGCCGTTTAAGAGATATCAGCTCTGAAAGTTAAATATCTTAAACATTGCTGAATCGATTTTGATATAATATTTCTTAAAACCAACGCTAAAAAACCTGCTTTCAAATAAAAAAACTGCATTCAAATCGGTTCATCCGTTTCAGAGCTACGGTGCCATAAACACACACACACACACACACACACACACACACAAACACACATAAACTTACACGTCAAACTTATGACACCCCTCTTTTTTGTGTCGGGGTTTAAAAATAAAATAAAACATCAAATCTAAGAAAAGTCTGGATCGTAGCAAGTGAAAGAAAGAGGTCTCTACCTACTCCTACGGGAAAAAAAGGCGTGATTGTATGTAATTTTTTATTTATATTTAGAACCAATCCAATCACATCATTCGACTCCATGCATCCCTTTCCAGATACAATCTATTTTTTATTAGTATACACTTAACGGGTCTAATTCCGACGAAGTGGATCCACTTAACTCCAAGTGCAGTTTAGCTGCATCCGAAATAACGAAGCAGACTGCATCGCATAATTGGAATTATTTTACAAGTGACCGGCTATTCTCTGTCGCACCTAACAAGGCATAGTCGACAAGCTTTACGTTATTCCAATGTTTTAAATATTCATTGAATTGACAACATTTCAAAAAAAAAAGCATTATTGTTTTTTCGCGTTTATAACAGCTGGTTAAAAATTAGACCACCCGTATTTCTCGGTTTTTCTTTATTTAACTTAAATTCGTCGTTAATAATTTATTAAAGAAATAGTCATTAAAAAGACCGTAGGTATATACAAAGTTAGGAATACTGATGTCGTGATCTTAGCATGATATAAAATAAAAAAGTAACTTTAAACAGAAACAGAACTGACTGTCATGCCATGTCACTCACTTGTCAATCATTCGCTGCCGTTCGTCCACAAATTTGTTATTTTGCGTAATTAAATAATTTGTAGACGCCATTAAAATAAATAAACTATTTAGCGTTTACTGCTTTGCATCTGCTTTGAGTTTTTTTCGTCAGACAGATAAAAAATAAACATGACAGTTGTATATTTTTTTCAATTCCTTTGGTAATAAATGGACTAAGGGCACTGTAAGTGTATTCCTAACATTCACAATCCAACTTTTTTTACTGTTTTTCCTACATACATACATACATACACTCACGCCTTCATTCCCAGAGTGGGGTAGACAGAGCTACGGAATTACCAAGCACTCTTAAATAAGTTGTTGATAATTCCGTAACCACGTTTTGCACAATCAGGCTAAGATGTTTACCAGTGTATTAGTGACAGGTGGCAAGCTCATCGCCTAACAGTACTACAAGCCTATATTCCCTTAGTCGCCTCTTACGACATCCACGGGAAGACATGGAGTGGCACTATTCTAACCCGGCAACCACAAGCAAAATATACCTTTTTAATAAAACCGTGGTTGCCGGGATAGAATAGTGCCACTCCATGTCATCCCGTGGATGTCGTAAGAGGCGACTAAGTAAGGGAATAAAGGCTTGTAGTACTTTTAGGCGATGGGCTTGCAACCTGTCACTAATACGCTAGTAAACATCTTAGCCTTTTTGTGCAGAATTTGGTTACAGAATTATCAACAAGTTTTTAAAGTTGTAGGTAATTCTGTAGCTCTGCCTACCCCCACTCTGGGATTACAGGCGTGAAGGTATGTATGTATAAAACAGTAAGGTTTATTTTGCTCTATCATTAACTTGTTAATTAACGGGCTTGCAGTATCACCGACGATATGGTTTTACCATGTTTCATATATGTAAGCCCATGTTTCATATATGTAAGCCCATGTTTCATATATGTAAGCCCATGTTTCATATATGTAAGCCCATGTTTCATATATGTAAGCCCATGTTTCATATATGTAAGCCCATGTTTCATATATGTAAGCCCATGTTTCATATATGTAAGCCCATGTTTCATATTATGTAAGCCCATGTTTCATATATGTAAGCCCATGTTTCATATATGTAAGCCCATGTTTCATATATGTAAGCCCATGTTTCATATATGTAAGCCCATGTTTCATATATGTAAGCCCATGTTTCATATATGTAAGCCCATGTTTCATATATGTAAGCCCATGTTTCATATATGTAAGCCCATGTTTCCATCCAATGTTGGATGAGGGCTTTGCCTTAAAAGGATTGTGAAACTAAAAATTTCCATACAAAATACGAAAACGTATCTCTACCCTTAACCCTAGTCCGAGTTTTACGATTTTTGAATATCTTGTAGATATCATGTTACCTGTGTGGTCACCGGGTTAGAATAGAATAGTGCCACTCCATGTCTTCTCGTGGATGTCGTAAGAGGCGACTAAGGGAATAATAAAGGCTTCCAGTACTCTTAGGCGATGGGCTTGCAACCTGTCACTAATACACTGGTAATATATGCGCCTGATTCGTGCAAAACGTGGTTACAGAATTATCAACAACTTATTTAAGAGTGCTTGGTAATTCTGTAGCTCTGCCTCTCTGGGAATTAAGGCGTGAGTTTATGTATGTATGTGTATGTATGTATCATGAAAACTACTTCTGTACGTTTTCCTTTCCGCGAAAATACTTCTTAGGATGAAATATTAAATAAAAACAAGAAACAAAAACGTAAAGACCTAGTTCTTTGTAATAAACTACAACATATTAAAAAATCGCGGAAATCGGACGATTTAGGGGGTGAGAAACGTTAACCACCGGAACTAAATTTGCATGGATTTTTGACAGCTTCGCGATTTTAATGGCGCTTCACAATTCTCTTAAAGAGAGTCCATGTAGAGCTCTGCCCTCCTTAGCTAATACGCAGTAAGTCAGATAAAACTCCTGTAGAAATATCAACCTTATTACTAAAGACAAGAGAACTAAAATTGCTTTGGTTATTGATTTTGAGATACTGCTTATTTGCTTAGGAGGGCAGAGCTATGTGCCCCGTCGAAAACTTGTCCATCCTGACCTGACATTGCTCAACCATGTAGTCTCTGAATATTGATAAACGTTGACTGCAGAAAAACAATGCTAAACTTATTTGTTGCGTGTGAAGGAGTGCAGTGCAGCGCTTCACAATTCTCTTAATGATGAAACTCTCTTCGGTCTTGTACTAAATTCATTCATGTCCTCCAACCTTTTTAACCCCCACGTACAAAAGGGGCGTTATAGGATTACCATGTGTAGCTGATACGGAGGCGATCTTTCAAAAGAAAACCGGTTTAATCTGGATGTTTTTAGCTAGGTTTTATGAAAGGTCGTTTAAGTGATACATACATACATAAACTCACGCCTTCATTCCCAGAGTGGGGTAGGCAGAGCTACAGAATTACCAACAACTCCAAAAACTTGTTGATAATTCTGTAAACACATTTTGCAAAATCAGGCTAAGATGTTTACCAGCGTATTAGTGACAGGTTGCAAGCCCATCGCCTAACATTACTACAAGCCTATATTCTCTTAGTCGCCTCTTACGACATCCACGGGAAGAAATGGAGTGGCACTATTCTATCCCGGTAACCACAAGTGATATCAACCCTTAAATTAGAAGTCACTATTATTTTGGAGGTTTTAATCTACCACAAACACAGATACAAGGACATACATGGGTCATACACACACCCAAAAACAATAATTTTCTCTGCTGTGGTCAATAGTTAAAGGCTTGTATGCATATAAGTTATGTTTTTATTTGCTAGGAATAAAGTGTAAAGTGACGGCGTTTATGAAGATGTGGCTTCAGCCAGAAAATTAGGGCTTGATAACGTTAACTTCGGGTATGTCCACAGGAAAGACGGTAACCTAAATCTGTGTATGACACATACTAGTCTAGCGGTCATCACACAACACACTTTCTTAATCTATTCCAAATAACATTAGATTTTACCGCTAATTTAAAATTATTTGGAACAAAACGATAACAAAATGTGGTAAAACATGTTTAATACATCCATCTTCAATTAATTTGTAGCGGAAGCTATAGATAAACTACTTACTTCATCGATTGCTTATCATTATATCGAATGCTATTTTCTGCTGCAACTATTGCTATTTTTTTACCCATTCATTACGTCAACACAGAATAATTAATGCGTCGGTTAGGTTAGATTTGACTTGAAACTTGCAAAAAAAACTCATTGCAAGAAATGCCTTTCGACGAAATTAAAGTTATGCAGGCCTACGTCCAGCAGTGGACGTCTTTCGGCTGACATGATGATGATGATGAATGAATACATTGCCCGTGTGGTTGCTGGGTCACTCCATGTCTTCCCGTGGGTGTCGTAAGAGGCTACTAAGGGAATATACGCTTGTACTGTTAGGCGATGGGCTTGCAACCTGTCACTAATACACTGATAAACATCTTAGCCTGATTGTGCAAAATGTGGTTACAGAATTATTAACAAGTTTTTTGAACTGGTTGGTAAGTCTGTAGACTTGCTTACCCCACTCTGGGAATGAAGGCGTGAGTTTATGTATGTATGTACGTATGTACATTCCTTAAAAGGTTTTTCGACAAAGTCATAGTGATGTCGTCGATATACTACGAAACATAATGAATTCGACCGTTTCTACATATATACATTACAACATACATACCTTCACGCCTGTAATCCCAGATTGGGCTAGGAAGAGCTACAGAATTAGAACTTTAAAAAGTTGCTGATAATTCAGTAACCACAATTTGCACAAATAGGGTATGAATTCGACCGTTTCTAGTGTAATGTTATTTGTAATAGAGAGGTTTATCGCGTTGCCAAGTAACAGAGGTTTGGTTAGGGAATGGTGCGGTACCGTCAGGAATACCCCTAACACGAATGAAAAACTCCTGATTTTGAATAAGGACTTTAATTTCCAAGCTGGGCACTTTGTTTAAGAATTCGTTTATCATTTGTCTCAGGACCATCCATTTTTCTGTGAAATACAATCCTTGTCGGTATGATATTGCATTGGTTAATTTGATTTCAATGGAGTTAATGCATAAATAAAACACTTTTTTTTGCTCGCGTACTACAAACCCCTAATATTGGTATCGTTAACGGTTTCAAAATATCCGAAGCGTGAAAACAAATCTTTAATGAACGTTTCCATGGTAATAACAGTTCTATAATAATTATTATAGCATTGTTATTACCCTCTAGAGCGTTTATATATAACGTTAGTTAACATTTTCAAAAGGTGTTCAGAAATAAAATGCTTATAGAGGTATATCTCAAAAGCATATTTTTTTATTATTGTTAACTGACTGAGACTTCGTTATCAAACGGTCTGTCTGTATGTCATAGAAGTTTTTTATGAAACTATGGAAGCTATCATCTTGAAATTTGGCATAGTTGTTTAACTTGCTTGCCCGCATTGTTTTTAGTAAAAATAATATGTTTTTGTCTTGCTAAATATTTGAAATGGGATCTAAAATGGGGGGTTGACAAATGAAAGTGATTCGATTACAGCAAACAGGGCACAATAAGAAAGGGCTCAAAAAACCTTTTTTTAACGGCTCGTGAAAATGTACCTTATTGATTAAAAAATAAATTCATAACAAAATAAATATTTTCACCTGCCTTTTTTTAAATCATAATATCTTAAATACGGAATCCTCGGCTCGCGAGTCCGAGTCGATCTTGACCGGTGTTATTTTTTTATATTGCTCTTCACCGGCTCCGTCCATCTTTCCTTCGGACTCATATAAGTATAACACTAAATGAAACGTTTGCCAGAGAAGCGCGGACGCTTAGCGTGTCGGCACTACTTAAAGCCGCCATAACGGAAACTTATTTAAGGACCGAGTTCATTTCAGAGTCCGTAACCGCTTGACCTTTTGCCTCTCGCTCTTACATCCCTCTCACTCCCGCTCCTGTGACGTCATCGCTTAATGTGCGGACCGTTACTTGATAATGTACGTTTTAACTGAAAATACGATGTTCACTTTTCTTTTTTTATATGTTACTTGTAATGCACATTGTTGTGTTCAAACCGTAGGGTTGAAATTAAAGTCTCTGACTGTTTTTACTATTCCTGGGGGGTTATGACGTTTTTATGCAGTTAAATTTACGCTGAGAGAAAAGGACAGAGCTATATAATTGCTATAGCTCTGTCCTTTTCGCTCACCGTAAAATGAACTGCAGAGCTAGGTCATAATAACCCATCAGACCTTTATTAACACTGGTCAAGGTCAAAATCTATTACGAAAGTCACTTTTAAGGCCACCCGTAGCTTAAGTACAAACTTTTTAATCATTCGTCACGTTTACATTCACTTAAGTTTATATAACTTTGAGTACTGGTTTATTCGCTTAATATTTATTTATTTATAAGTATTATCATCTGTTTTTGATATTTTTTGTGCAAACTTGTATGTGTCCAACCCTATGCATTGTCCTGACTCATCTTCTTCAGGGTTAGCTGGAAGAGATCCCATTTAGGAGTAAGTTTGTACATTAGTTCAATATTTATATTTTTGTGCAATAAAGAGTTTACATACATACGTTTTCGATATCGTGGACTAAAAAGTGGGTATTATATTATACTAGCGACCCGCCCGCGGCTTCGCCCGCGTGGAATGTATTATACATATAAACCTTCCTTAAGAATCACTCTATCTATTAAAAAAAACCGCATCAAAATCCGTTGCGTAGTTTTAAAGATTTAAGCATACATAGGGACAGACAGCGCCAGCGACTTTGTTTTATACTATGTAGTGATATCAATTTGAATTTGATTTTTAATTGAATCAGCGCGACCCCAACTCACACTTGACCACTTTTTAGTATTTTTTTGTTGTGTTTCTTCTACAATAATCATAGCATGACGCTTAAAAATGTTTATGTATGGAGATCCCCTTTAGTATATTATTAAAACATAATTGGTTAGTAAATCCGCCGTAATAAAATGCATTCTAAAAAAAACGCTATCTATTACGGTTCGAAAGTTACAGCTGTGTTACTTTAAGACGGATGGACGGACGGACAGCGTAGGCATATTAATATGGTTCCGTCGGGTACCTTATAAGACCCAATTTACTCGACTAAATTACTAAAGTGATCTGTACAAGCCTTACGAGTAAGCAGCCAATCAAAATCGTTTTTCAAACTTTGACTTATCAGTGCTCTGTTTCTATTGGCTGAGAAATATATCACGTGGTTTTTTGTTTCGTTTACATTTAGTTGAATGCCTCAACAAATTGAGTATAACAGTTTACTTATTTTTTTGTAAAATACGTACATATCCAAACCCATACTATATTGTACTATACTAAACTATACTATATACTATACTATAACGTATTATTATAAATGTGAAAGTGTGTATGTTTGTCCCTCTTTCACGCTCCAACCACTGAACGGATCGAGATGAAACTTGGCACACATATTGATTAGATCCTGGAATAGGACATAGGATAGTTTTTATCCCGGAAAATTGGAGAGTTCCCGAGGGAGCATCGATAATCGAATTTAATGTGGACGGAGTCACGGGTTAAAGCTAGTATTAAACATATTACAAAATCTTGGATGGTTAATTTAATACGATCCAACTACAAAAAAAACATTTCTTTATCTTGAGACTTTCGTCCTAATAAATAAAGTAAACGTTTGCAAAAACATTTTCGGGGTGACTGCACTCAATTTAAGTCGCGACCTGATAGTAAAAACTTGATTTTAAATTTTACGTGCAAATAAAATGCGAAAATATTTGCGAATGTTGTGTTGAACTTTGAGCACCAACTTCAGTTAAGTTGGGGACGAGCTTTATTTAAGAAATTTTAAATAACTTATGTGCATTTTAGCTTTTACATAATTGCTGATTCAAAAACAACACGTATCATAAACCCTCTATGATGTGTTCAAAAATTGCAAATTACGACCAGCGTAAATATAAATTGTTTTGGTAGGGTAAAGTCACCAGTGGTCAGCCGGAGACCTGTATTCGGCCTCTGCCTATACTTTGTATGAGTGGGAACAGTACGAAAGACATACTTCCCATTCTTCGCACTCATATAAAGTCGACTACTGGTCTCTGGCTGGCCACTGGTGACTTTACCCTATAGCAAATTTCGTGTCCGTGAAAATGTTATTATTGCCTAATAATAATATCAAATTAGATTTTATTATTACATTAAAATTTCGAACATCTCTGAAAAATAAAGAAATTTTATTTGAGCTCAATTCTTATATCTGTTGAGAAGACATTTTATTCGAAATGAAATGTCAATTGCATACAATTTTGACGATGATGATTGATATCGAACGATGTGATAAAAAAAAACTACGGTTGCGTGTCATCATGACATGCGTGAGAAAAGTTTTTATTAATCGCCATTTTTTATGTTATTTTTGTCTTGTCGCAAAAAATAGTTTGTTTTGTTGTTTATAAATTATAAATGAGCGATAAAGAAAGTGATCCAGATATTTCAGAGACGCCACCTGATATTCGCAACAGAGCAACGAGTGTTATAAATGACTTGTTGCCAGCAAAGTCAATGAAGTAGAACGAAACGACAAACGTATATGTATTTGTGTAGATAAAACAGTGTATGTAACTGTACATAATTCGGCATTAAAACACTCGTGTGATGTTATTATGAAACACATACTCGTATTTTAATACCGTTTATTATGTAACTGTCACATAAACTACTATTAAACTATGTAACGGATTTTAATGCAGTTTTCAGTCATAGATAGCACCCTATCTATTGCTAAATTCAATTTTTCAACGTTGCATTTGTAATTTTTACGGATTTGATTTTACTAAATATTCTTTCAGTCGATCTACAGACATTAAAAAACTTACCCTTTAAATAGTTTGATTATTTTGCTAATAAAAGCAAGAGCGATTGCCAAAAAATCTGTGACAAACAAACAATTTTGAAACTGTTATTCTTAGTTACAACTTTGCCACTTTTTGCGAGATATGAAAGCTTTTCAAGTTAAATGTAATAACTCGAACTTTTTTAACTTTGAAAATATACTTATCGTTGAAAGAAAAGGAAAGACGTATCTGAGAATTGAAAGAAAAGTGTTTATCAACATCTAATTATGATACCTTCCCTACAATATATTCAGAAATGATAAGCAAATAGCCTTTATTAAGAGACATGTATCTGTGGTTGTATTTTAATGTTAACATTAAAGTATTGCATGTCATTAAAGTATCGGTTATGGATATGGTTGCATCATAATGTAAACATTAAGATACAGAGCAACCACAGATATAGGTTTTTCACATATTGTAGAAAACTTATTACATGCATGTACATAGAGTTATGTATGCGTCTGTAGAAATTATTAGGCATTAAAACACTCGTGTGATTTTATTATGAAATGTACACTCCCGCCTCCCATTATGCTACAGTCACATAAAGTATTCATATTTGAACTCTTTTGTAAAGAATAAGGGCTTGAAATACCTCACGGTTTTTACATTCTAATTTGAAAGAATAGGTAATTTTAAGAGACTAATTTCATTAATTTTGTATTTGACCCAATAGTTTTGTTTTAATATTTTTATTTATTTACCGGTTTTTTATGGATGACATGATTATTTTAAATTTAGGTTGGCATTTTCTAATAAATAACAACAATTAAATGATATCTAATGATAAAAAGTGATTGTAATAGTGTTAATAAAACATACTACTTCAAGCGGTTTTCGCCTAACCCGTAAGATACACCCAGGAGGGCTTCAAGCCAATAACGAAAGTCAAACAAAGGTCAAATATACTTTTGTCAAAATGTCCGAAAAAGATAGGTATTTCATAAACTTAATAATGCAGAACGGCTTTAAAACCCCATTCCTCGAAATGGTTTTCTAATTAGGGTAATTTAAAAAATACAAACAATCCCAAATGTGCGAAATGTGATAAGCAGTATTTAAAAAACGACTGACTGTTGAGTTTCTTTGAGCGTTTCTTCTCAGCAGTGGTCTCTTGCGAAGCGCTGGTAGATTTTTGACGTGTTAAAGTACCCGTGCGGCCTACTTACTGAAAAAACATATTTTATCTTTTTTTGGCCCTGTGTGGTTGCCGGGATAGAATAGTGCCACTCCATGTCTTCCCGTGGATGTCGTAAGAGGCGACTAAGGGAATATAGGCTTGCAGTACTGTTAGGCGATGGGCTTGCCACCTGTCACTAATACACTGGGAAACATCTTAGCCTAATTGTGCAAAATGTGGTTACAGAGTTATCAACAATTTTTTAGAGTTGTCGGTAATTCTGTAGCTCTGCCTACTCCACTCTGGGAATGAAGGCGTGAGTTTATGTATGAATGAATGAATGGATCTTTTTTTTATCTTATCTTGTGGTTACAGAATTATCACCAAATTTTTTGAGTTGTTTGTAATTCTGTAGCTTTGCCTACCCCACTCTGGCAATGAAGGCATGAGTTTATGTATGTTGTAGAGAAGAAGGGGTGTATTTTACCTTCACTTCTTTCCCTATTGTTAGCGCATGTCTTGTCGACGTTGTGGCAGCTTATTAACTTGTCAGTAAAGGCGTCCGACTTTAAAAGAATACAATAACAACGCGGACTTAACAGAAGCGCGTGGAGCTAACCCCATATGTATTTCTACTTAGTAAATACTTATTAAAATGCGTTCGAAAACCGTAGGAAATTACCAGCATTATTATTTGGTAGTATTTACGTAAAATCTGTAGTGTAATGTTATTACAGTATTGATTTCTATAAGGTTATAAAACAGTTATCGATACGTACCTAAGATCAATTCAGTATGTTTTTTAATATAAACCGCACGACATTTGATCTTGAGTGGCTTGAGAATTCTTTAGTCAATGGTCTCATGATAACGGTATTTTATTAAATTCTAAAAAAACTAAGCTTCTTATAGTACATTCGCCATATCTGAGAGTAGACGATCAGGCACCCCCGTTATTTACACACAGCTATCAATGCTTCCATGATGCCCTCGTCAACTGTCAGTGTATACCAATTGAAAAAGTAAATTGCGTAACTTATTTAGGTGTCAAAATTGATGTTAGTTTTTCATGGGCTCATCATATAGATTATATTTGTGTTAAGTTAAGAACGTTATTGGGAAAATTTTATCATTTAAGTTATAGAGTTCCTATTAGTACCTTAAAGTGTTTATATTTCTCGTTAGTAGATTCCATATTGGGCTATGCTCTTGATAGTTATGGTCTCACGTTTAAAACCCATTTAGATAAATTAGAATCTTTGCAGATAAGGTTTTTAAAATTACTCGTTAATAATAAAACTAGAGAGAGCTGTAATAAAGATTATCGGAAATTGTTTAAAATTTGTAAAATTCTTCCAGTTAGTGTAAAACATAAATACCTTTTAGCTATAAATAACCGTGATAGTCAAGAGCATAACCTATCTCAGATAAGTCATAGTTATGGCACTAGGTCGGTGTCTGCGGGTAAATTTGAGGTACCTAGAGTGAATAATTATTTTGGTGATAGAACATTAAAGAAACGTGTGCCATATGTGTTGAATAGTCTGCCCGAGGATATCCGGCAGGAGCCAAACATTCGTAGATTTAAGAGGCTAGTCAAAAATTATTTATTAGAGTCACTTCCATACTAGACATATTGTAAGACATACTGTAAGCTATATTAAATACATAAAGCAGATTTATTCACGGACACATTCCTGCAGTCAAACTGTTGTAACAGTTTTGCAGGGCGTATAATATTATTGTACTGTGTGGTTTGTTTTTAATAAATAAATAAATAAATAAATAAATAATAATAAATTGACAACTGACACAGCACAAATTTGATTTGCCGCCATTTTTGTGGTGAAGTCGTCGGCTTCTAAACCCATCTGAGAGTACTTATGATATGTGTGTAGATAAAGTAGTTTATGCAACTGTACATAATTAGGCCTTAAAACACTTGAGTGATCCTATTATGAAACTCACTGGCGCTCGTTTCATAAAACGACACTCGTTTTCTAAGGCCTCTCATAATGCATCAGTTGCATAAACTACTACTTATTAACCGAACAGTATTGTCTTCGTGGTGCGATAGTCGAAGAATTCTATACAATTACTCTAAATATTGGTGATCAAAATAAATTTAAATTACTTATATTAATAATATATTATATGCAGTAAGCCACCTTGTTTTGTGTTACGACAATTTTGTACTCAAATTTGTATATAAAAGATAAAATTAATACATAAATATAAGTACAGAATGTAAATGCGATCAACACTGAACTTTCCACTTAGCACTCAACCTTATACAACTATTTAGTCTTACCGCTTCATTTTATAAGAGTAAGTCGCACATTTTTTAGTCTTATAGCGCTCAGACTTCAAAGAGGTCATGAGCGAGGCGGGACTTAAGCGTCGATTGGATATGCAGATCCTCTGGAGTAGCGTGCTAGGAAGGTAATTAAAAATTAATAAGAGTTCCTTATAAAATGTATTGGTATTTACTAGCACTATGCAATGATTTGAATTCGATTTTGTAAGGTTACTTTAAAGGTTGTTTTTTTTTTTTTTTATATCATAGGAAGGCAAACGAGCACACAGGCCACCTGCTGGTTTATTTGGTAAGTGGAAACTGTGACCCATAGACATTCGCATTCACAAGACCGCAATCCTAAGACTGCAAATGCGTTGCGAACCCTGAGGACGAAGATGGAATGCCTCTATGCTAGTAATTTCACCGGCTGTCTTATCCCCAAACCGGAACATAAAAATGCGAACACTGCTGCTTGGCGGTAGGTTAATGGATAAGATAGTGGTACCAACCCGGACGGACCCTGCACAAGGTCCTCCCACAAGTTGTTGATCGTATGGAGAGGACAAACGGGCACACAGCCTCCTGATGGTGAGTGGAATCTGTGACCCATAGACGTGATATGCAATCTCAAGACTACAACCCTAAGATTACAATTGCAAACAGAAACGTGTTTTTAAAATTATGTAAGAGTGTTTTATAAGAGGATTGAGGAACGCAGCTACAATCGCGTAGCTGTCAAAAAAAAACATTCAAATTTAGCTCCGGCCGTTAACGTTTCTCACCCCCTAAATCCAGTCCGATTTCCACGATTTTTGAATATGTTGTAGTTATTATAAAGAACTAGGTCTGTACGTTTCTACTTTTTGTTTTTTAAATTTGTTTCTTTCTAAGAAGTATTTTCTTGGAAAGGAAAACGTACAGACATAGTTTTTCACGATATCTATATACAAGATATTCATAAAATCGTAAAATCGGATTAGGTTTAAGGCGAGAGAAGAGAAACGTTCTCGCATTATCTATGGACACTTTTAACTTAACAATCCATAAAAAAAAAAAAAACAAACCAACTTTTTTATGACTGTTGTGTGTATGTGTGTGTGTGTGTGTGTGTGTGTGTGTGTGTGTGTGTGTGTGTGTGTGTGTGTGTGTGTGTGTGTGTGTGTGTGTGTGTGTGTGTGTGTGTGTGTGTCCGTATATTAACAATTCCCCTATATACTTAACAGAGCTTTGTATCACAACCCTTTAGTACCGTTTGGTAACCAAAACTTCATAACCACCTACAAAATTAAATTAAATTTAAAGCTGGTAACGAAATTTTGGTTCAATTTAATGTTTTTCTCAAACATGCTCGGAAAAAACGGTATTCCGATTGAAAGACAAGGACGGAAAGAGCGTCATTTTACTCCTAGGAGTAAAAAAACTATATGAAAACACTTTCCGTCCATGTCCATATATTTCTTAAAAATGCTGTCAATTTGCATACAAAATCAAAAGGACCAAGACAAAAATTCCAAACAGCCAAGGTAACTGCTCGCTTTTTTAGCACAGTGCGTGTGTTTCTTTTTGAATTTGCATTCCAATTTCTATGGTTAGTATTTAAAAACAATTGACAGTCGGTAAAATTCGTTCATTCTGCATAATATAATTGTGAAACCGAATATTAAACTATTTGTTGTGTGAAATACTTACTATAAAAAATGAGCTCAAGCGACGAAAGCAACGAAATAGGTACCACACCGCCTATATTAAAATCTGAAGCTGCCTCGGTTAGGCAAAACCTGCTTCCCGCTAAATCTAAGTAAAAATATCCGAACTTATGACCAATTTATGCTGTAGAGGGCAAACAAAAATGAAAATTAAATTACTTGCTTTTTAGAAATGTAGTTGTATTATTTCCTCACATGTTTGAGAAAAGCATTATGTATGCCTCGGCGGAAACGAGGATTTCCTGACTCGTATTTTAGCAGGACTCGCTGTTGCTCGGCCTGCTAACCACCTCGTCAGGAAAACCCTTACTTTCCCCGCCTAGGCAACAATGTACTATTATTGAACACTTAATAAGACGCTTTGCCGTGTTATATGAGCATCAATTTTATGCGTAATGTGCTAATGTGTTATGAAAATCGAAATTATGACAATAGTTGTTATGCGACCAGACGGCCAGCCGATTCGACCCGATTTTACCGCCTTAAAGGGTCTTAAATATTACCACTAGCAGAATTTACAGGCAAAATCTAAAGCAGTATAACCAAGTTTACTTACCGCTTAAGTTTCCAGTCTATCAAGCTTTACGAAGCCGAAGTTAACGTAGAAATTGCTTTTAGAGCGGTTCAATACGATAGTTAAATGGCTCTAACTCATAGAGCTCTGTGATAGTTACGTCATTTTTTATGAAATAATTTTACATACATACATACATACATTAAATCACGCCTGTTTCCCAGAGGGGTAGGCAGAGACCACTTCTTTCCACTTGCTACGATCTTGGCACTTAAATAATTTTAATGGCATCATTAACGCTAAGCAAGTTGGTTAACTTAATGCAAACGTAAACGATGTTCGAAAACTATCATAATGTGTGAATTGACGTGACACACTCGCTCTGGACTCCCAGGATACAGGGCTCAGCTTTAATAATAGTATCAAAACACAGTCGGGTTTTAGTGTTAGTCTTGTTGTTAATTATTCATACAATTAGTTACAATTATTGTTGACTTATCGCATAAACTTCAAGTGTCATTAAAAAAACAGAATACAAACACTCAAAACGAGATTTTTACAGCACAATAAACCGCAAGACATTAACTTGGCCAGCTTTTTACATAAAATCCACCCTGAATGCGTAGTAAAGTGTAATTGTTACATAAAAACGTAAAATGAAACTTATTCGTTTTATGAGTGTAAGAATTGGCCCGGTCCAGACAAAACAACGCGCTAGAGTGGTAAGCACAGGGAACAGTTATAAAACAGTATTTAGAGCTAGACAAATGTTGACCATTTTTTTGAAGTCCATAGTCTCCGCATATCCCACTGGGAGACAGGCGTGAAGGTATGTTTATACAAGAGCGTCAGTGGCCTAGTGGCTTAGGGGTTCGACTCGTGATCGTAAGGTACCGAGTTCGAACCCCCGCGGTCGCCATGTACCAATGAGCTTTCATAACTTAAGTGCATTACCCGATGCTCTATCGGGGAAGAAAAAAAATCGTGAGGAAACCCACACGATTCGAACAGCTCTGAGTGTGTAAGAGGCTAATTGGACAAAAGACCCTAAAGGGTCGAAGTGTATCCGTAAGGGCCCAGCTATAAGATAAGATAAGATGTATACAGGGTGTAAGGGACGGCTCACCGAAAACTGAAACCATAGCTTCAGACCATTGTTCTGAACTGAAATCCAGTGGAAACTTTCCGGGAAAACGAAAATTTTCTCGTTGGTTTCAGTTTTCGGTGAGCCGTCCCTTACACCTTGTATAGGTATATATACAGGGTGTAAGGGACGGCTCACCGAAAACTGAAACCATAGCTTCAGACCATTGTACTGAACTGAAATCAAGTGGAAATTTTCCCGGGAAAACGAAAATTTTCTCGTTTTTTACGTGAAAATGCCGTTTTCACAGTTTTTTTTACGTAATGAGCTTCAGTATGTCATAATATGTTGTCCTAGATCGGTTTATATGCAAAAACATGGAAAAAAAACGAGAAAATTTTCGTTTTCCCGGGAAAATTTCCACTGGATTTCAGTTCAGTACAAATGGTCTGAAGCTATGGTTTCAGTTTTCGGTGAGCCGTCCCTTACACCCTGTATACACAATAATACCAGCCGTAGCCCACGACTATAGGAAATGCCTCGGAAACTGTCCAATTTTAAACAACACTCACAGAATATTCTCATTTGGCACCTGCTACTCACTTGGCTCTAACAAAAAATAGCGCTCTACAGCTTAATATTTGATAAACGGATACCTTAAATGAAAAATTGTAATCACAAAACCGCAATATTTTTGAAATACCGATCCAGCGACAACCCACACTGTGGGGTTGACGAGAAAAAAAAGGATTCTAATATCTTGCACAAAATTTATTCGCACATTTTCGTTTCGCATAGCAACCATTGGCACAATCATCATTTCGCACAATTGCTTTTTGCCTAAATTTCTTGGCACACTATCATTTCGCACAATTTTCTTTGGCAGAATAATACATTGGCATAACGTTGATTAGAATAATAGTCCTATGGTAGAATAATTGTTTCGCCGAATTTTGTATGGCATACTATGTAGTTGGCATAAAGTTATAAAGCAGAATAATAAATCAATAAAATTGCATTTATGTGTTCTGTCTTTATTTTTTGTGTATTTCGGACAATCTATATTATGCAAGATGAAGGGAACCCCTTATTTATCCCACTGCTCCAATTGCAATGCGGTCATGCTGTTATTGTAGAACTTCTAACCTAACCCAACCTATTTTACTGGTAGCAGTTCGTTACTAATTATTATGCTATGGTACAATTATGCCATAATAAATTCGGCGGAAGATATATTCTGCTACATAAAATTCTGCGAAATGAAAGTCGGCGATATTAGTATTCTGCTATTCAAAATTCTGCCAAATGATTGTTATACGTTATGACAGTTATGCTAAGTATACTATTATGCTAAAGTATCATTCGGCTAAAAATGTTTCTGCGATAACTGTTATGCGAAATGTATTTCGGACAATCGGTGTTATGCCAGATGAAGGGAACCCGAAAAAAAACCATCCCAACGTAACGCTACGTCCATTTTTATCAAGACTTTATTACTTATACCACTTTTTTGGCGTGACTAATATGTATATTTATGCCAAATTACAGCTTTCTAGTACTAAAAGTCTGTGAGCTAGGTTGCGGACGCACAGACGGACAGACATGGCCAAACTATAGTTTGACTACTGAACCCTAAAAAGGAAGGTAACTGACGTTAATTGCCCGACTTGCCACTTAATTTTGCGGATAGTATCGCAAAAGTGGTGAAAAGATATCTCGATTAAGATAGTTGAGAGACTATAACATAGACTATTCATTGTTTAAATATAACTAAAACTTTCCCGCGGCGTTACTTGCGGTGAACTTGAAATGTCTACAAGCTTCATATCAACAAAGAAGTGGGAGTACATAACAGCTTATTATGATCACTAAAAAGTATAAAATAAAATAAAGGTTTTGTTTCTAAAACATTCCAAGTATCTTTAATTTTCGGCTGGCTATTGCTATCTCGCTTGCACTTGCAACTGACAGTATCTTGTCACTAGTTTTGTCTCGTCATAGAAAAACGAAGATTGTCGATTGTTATTTTTAAAAATATGGTAGCACTGCTTACTTTACGTCATTGACTTACTGCTGCTAGATAAAATGTTACTATTCATTCTTGGATATGGTCCAGACATAAGAATTGGCCAACGTTTCATATGTAACTCCAATGTCTAAATGGATATCGTATATCTCTCGAAGACGAAGAATAATGGAGTTTGTACAAAGGATATGAGTTTGTATTGAACAATGGTTGATAAATTACGTTGTTTTTGAAGTGGAAAATTATGTTATTATCAGTGACCGTACTTTTTCTAGCATTTTTGGTGCATTTTTAGTTGTCAGTAGTTCCAATATTAAATTGTTTGAACCAAGAATGAAATATAATCAAAAATAAAAATAATATAGCGTATTAAACAAATCGTAAATACAGCAAAAAAATGTCAAGCCTAACCCAATATGAATAATGAAATGAAGGGTTACTTTACTACGAGTATATGAGAAAATGTAACACAGTTGCAGTAAATCATATTTATGATTATTAATTGATATACTAACAGTGACAGTATAATGCGTTGGTAATGGCAGTGCATAGATATAGAAGTCATTTTGTTTTTGAAGTTATTTGAGGAATTTTGGGTTACAGTAATATATGTTATACCCAATTATAATAACTGATTGGGTAAAAAAAATAGTGTTTCATTTTCAATAACAACATAATATTACATAATTTTAAACGTCAATCATATTACACACGTCGACAACCCTAGGTCGCTGTTGTGTGTCATTTGACCTCGTCGCACCAAGAGTGCTGGAAAAAGTACGATCATTGGTTATTGTAATCTGACATCTAACGTTATCTTGTTAGGGTCCTAGTGGTGGCATAGTCATCAGCCCAGGGTGCGCCCGTTAACAGTCCTTTGGAGGTTAACACTGGTGTGGTTTTAGGCGGTAGGCTGCTCCCTCTACTCTCGTGAGAGAGTGGATGGGACGAGAGAGTCCGTCATACCCCCCCCCCCCCCCCCCCCCCCCCTATTGCATGGCCAACCCTAGGCCGGGGGATAATGCGTAACGTATTTACACTCCAAAAAAAAAAAAGGGTCCCTTACCAATTCCAACCCTTGGTACATACGAGTAAATGCAACTTGCCAACTTGCACTTGACTGGTATCTTTTACGAGGTATAAAGCATCCCCAAGGTCAGAGGCAAAACTAACTAAATGAGGATTACTTTTTTGTACATTATATATAATCCTTGAAAAAACGACTAATACCCTTACCCATTGGTTTAATTATTTAATTTAAAAAAAAACGCTATTACTCAAAAGAACAATTTTATCAATTAATTGAAACGCTCTTCTTCTTTTAAAACGCTACAACTCAACAGAACAATTCTCCTCTTGCTTCTGTTCCTCTACTTCCGTTTCATTCGCTAGCACTAGCGGTGTGTTCGTCGGGACATCCCTCAATTTCACCACTCCATGGATCCCTGGTTGAAACTCCATCACCATCGGTATCCCGTTGGCCGTGAACAAAATACTCTTCACCTCGATCACTTTGATCACCTTCATGGTACTCTGGGCGCAGAACACCAACAGCATCACCGTGATGACCCGCATTATTGCTTTCTGACTTGATCCTCGATAGAGATGTCGACGTGGACTGCAGTGAGTCGATCCCTGTTGAAACTATTTACCAATTACAGTTTTCCTATATCGTCGGTGAGACTGCAAACCCGCGTAACTAACAAATTTATGATAGACCAAAATAAACCTTACTGTGTTATTTAAAAGGTGCATTTTGCTCCTTCTTTAAAATCTTACTTACGCGGTTTTGCAGATTCACTGACGATATAGTCCTGCGTAGTTAACCAGTCAGATTCGATTAAAGCAATTCTGCACACGTTAGGAAAACTGTTATTAGTAAAAAGTTTCAGCGGGGATCCGTAATCATACTTTGATTTTTATGATCATTGGCGAAGTTATTTCAGTACAATACAAGTAGCAATTGTTATAGACCAAAAAAAGTAAAGTACCTTTTTTACATTCTAATTAAAAATAATACGTAATTTTAAGAGACAAATTTCTTTAGTTTTGTATTTGACCGAATGGTATTGTTTTAATTTATTTAGCCGACATTTTAAGGATGACATGTTTATTTTGAATTTGGGTCGGCATTTTATAATAAATTACAAAAATTAAATGATATCTAGTAACAAAAAGTAATTTTTATAGTGTATTAAAACATATTATTTCAAGCCATTTTCGCCTAACCCGTAAGATACACCTAGAAGGGCTTCAAGCCGAAAGCGAAAGTCAAACGAAGGTCAAATATACTTTTGTCGAAATGTCCGAAAAAGATAAATATTTCAAAAACTTAATCATGCAGATCAGCTTTAAAACTCTATTCCTTGAAATGATTTTCAAATTAGAGTAATTTAAAAAATATGAACGATCCCAATTGTTCTGGCTAGACCTAGGAATATGCGGGGCAACATTAAATGACAGCTAGGGATTGCTTATATCGATAAACTCAACTATCGATGCTATTCCCATATTACTAGTGATCACTCCAAGTATTGTTTGTAAAAATATTTATTGAAAATCTGAAAATATAACAAAATAGCAACGTAAATTTTAAAAGGATTTTTAAACCTTCACTCAAAATCATCAATTTTTTTTTCCCCATTGTGTATTTCAGAATTACTGTCCCATTTACTATTGTTAAAGTAAACGATCAGAATTTGTTCCAAATTTTCGGGCGTTTATTATCTCCGTCTCGAATGATGAATGCATTTCAAGTGGCTAAAAGACAATCAATTTCAGTGGAAGTGGTAGGGGGCAAGTTAAAAAAATACACACTTACAAACAATGCTGGGGGCGATCACTAATATATGGGAAAATCATCGATAATTGAGTTTATCGATGTAGGCAATCCCTAGCTGTCATTTAATTTTGCCCCGTATATTCCTAGGTCTGGTTCTGGCCCTCTGTTCTACTCAGTAAAACCGTA
Organism: Acleris emargana; assembly: GCA_927399475.2. Classification (NCBI taxonomy): domain Eukaryota; kingdom Metazoa; phylum Arthropoda; class Insecta; order Lepidoptera; family Tortricidae; genus Acleris; species Acleris emargana. The sequence goes on from OV656846.1 coordinate 2,747,191, forward strand.
TTGTCTGTGACATAATTTATTTATTTGTTATAAACAGTTAAAAAACATTAAAACAAAATGTAACATAAACCTATCTAGTTCCTTGTTTTCGTCACAGCACTCATTGTCAGAAGGTTGCTCTCCTTGAAGCCCTAACCACCGGTAGCACCCTAAGCACTGCTTGCAGCTTGAGTCCTTCCCGGATGCCGCCGCGCCGCCGGGAACCAATACATATCTTTTTGTTTTTTAACACAAACTAAAGGGGGTGTTTTTTTACATCACAAGTAAAAAAAGTTTTTTCGTGTGGTTGCCGGGTTAGAATTGTACCACTCCATGTCTTCCCGTGGATGTCGTAAGAGGCGACTAAGGGAATAAAGGCTTGCAGTAACTGTTAGGCGATGGGCTTGCCACCTGTCACTAATGCACTGGGAAACATCTTAGCCTAGTACTTTATGCAAAATGTGGTTACAGAATTATCAAGAAGTTTTAAGTCTTGTTGGTAATTCTTTAGCTCTGCCTACCCCACTCTGGGAATGAAGGCGTGAGTTTATGTATGTACGAGGGGTGTTCAATAAATTCTCGGTATGAGAAGGAAAACAAAAGCATACGATTAGTGTTTTATTTTTATTTTTCTATATATTCCCCCCCTATGCTTATACACTTATAAGATCTGTCAATTCGTTTTTTTAACCCTTCATAAAAATGTTTTTTGTCTTTGGTGTCAAAATGCTCCACCACCGCTGCCTTCAACGCTTCATCATTAGAAAATCGATGTCCACGAAGATCCTTTTTAAGGTTGGGAAACAAAAAGTAGTCGCTGGGGGCCAAGTCTGGACTGTACCGAACAAGCAACACGCGTATGCTTCTGAAACGGTGTCAACATTCGTGGTACCTATCTCGCACTAACTTTGGACATGTTAAGATGATCGTGGATAATATTATCATGTATTGTACCAATAGAAATATTGGTTTTTTGTGCTATAGACCTAACCTTAATTCGACCATCTTCCAGTATAATTTTCTACACTTTTTGAATGTTTTCTGGTGAAGTAGCTTCAACAGGCCGACCAGGTCTAGGGTCATCTTCTATGCTCTCCCTCCCACGCTTAAATTCATTTGACCACTTTTGGACAGTAGATAATGAAGGAGCGGACTCACGGTAAACTAAATCCATTTCTTCTTTAATACACTTTTAATTTTTACCCTGTTTAGTCAAGAATTTTATCACGGCTCGATGCTCCAATTTAATTATCATTGTAAAATCGCTCATGGTGGTCACGTTTGTTCAGCAGTAGCAGAAAAACAAAAGAACGTGTGGGCTTCAAATTTACTTTTTTTTACTGTCCATGAATGACTCTTAGCGGCCAGTATTAAGAAGTTTACTAAAAAGGTTTGCGAGATACCAATACCGAGAATTTATTGAACGCCCCTCGTATGTTAGTAAAAAAACCTGTGGTAGAATGTGCAAATACGTACTTACAGCCCATACCACAATCCAGGAGATACCTTTAAGCCAGGTGATTTAAACTAGTAACCTAAATTTCAAGTTAGTAGTTGCTTATATTGTGTTGTGACACACATATGAAAGGCTCTTTTTACTTTTACGGAACCCTAAAAATATGTAGTAAAATGCAAATTCAGTATTATGTCAAATTTAATTTTAATTAACATTAATTTTGCTACAATCGCATAGCATCTCGGCTTCTCTACATAAACGTTCAAACTTATATAGCAAGCTTAAACTTAGCGGAGAAAATAACAAGTCTTTCCAAGCACTGAATTTTAGAACTAAGCTCATCTTTAGTTAAACTAAACTTGTTTGAACTCCAGTTAAGAGTGCATGCATAATGACCGGGAGATGCAGTTTGCATGTGCAATGAGACTGTTAGATAAACGTTTGACCAAACTAACGCGTTGTAGACGTTGTAGTGTCCGAGTTCATTCACATTTGGTCAAAATGATGCTAATATCTTATCTTATCTTATCTTATCTTACATTACACACAGGAAGATATTTTTTGTAAGCGATGAATCTAAAATCATGACCAATAAGTTTACTCAAAGGGCAATGTAGAGGGCTATGATCCGAATTTCTTTGCGCGATTGAGTCTGACATGAGGAGATCCGTGCGAGAACCAAAGTCACCGACATACCCCTAAGAGTTCCTACTTTGACTAAGAAACCCTAAAAAAGGGTTTCTTGAATGGGAACCCCCCTTTATTATTTATCTTTTTTGTTAGTAACTCCGCCGTAAGTACAGATGAATTGAGACCCTCCTCTTTTCATGTTGGTTACAAAGAATGAATCGACTCAAAGTTATTCCAATTGGATGTTTATTGGATCCCATGGCCATGGAAACTTGATTGAGACCTCTCCAGCGGGCCTGGTATGGTTGCATTTATCTTGTGACATAATGTAGATAAAGAGAGAAAGAGAAAGAAAGAATATAATTTTATTAAGGATCGCTCACTCTCGTACTTACACAGGGTTATTGGTAAGTCGACTTATTCCCCTCTAGGGGTTATGAGGGAGATCATTTGCAATCATTTTGTCCCAGTTACAATTACCGTACTCGCTAGCGAGTCGAATGCTCTGTCCCTCGCAGACCTCGCAGTATTCTTATAGAGTGCAACGGACAGAGCATTCAACTCGCTAGTGAGTACGGTAATTGTAATTCATAGTAAGGGTACTGATCTAAACAAAATCACCGCGCTATATATTACAGGGCGAACGCTATGAAGTGTTACCAAATTCACAAAATCGAGCCTGGTGTCAAAGTAAATGCGGCTTACTATAGGAAAAATGTTTTGGAAGCTGCTTTGGAGCCTTGGGCACGCAGTTTTTTTTTTTAAGGCATAGAGATGACAAACTAGCACACAGGCCACCTGATGGTAAGTGGAAACTGTGACCCATAGACATTCGCATTCACAATACTGCAATGCAATCCTAAGACTGGAAATGCGTTGTCAACCCTGAGGAATAAGATGGAATGCCTCTATGCTAGTCATTTCACCGGCTGTCTTATCCCCAAACCGGAACACAACAATGCGAACATTGCTGTTTGGCGGTAGGTTAATGGATAAGATGGTGGTAGCGATCCGGACGGACCCTGCACAAGGTCTTACCACCCGCAAACTACATTTTGGTAGGTAGACCGTGGACAATTGTGCAAAGTGTGGTTATAGAATTATCAACAAGCTTTAAAAGTTGTTGGTAATTCTTTAACTCTGCCTACCCCACTTTGTATGTATGTATGTATGTAAACTCTTTATTGCACAAAAATATAAATATTACAATATAAATATTAAAGTAATGTACAAAGGCGAACTTATCCCTAAATGGGATCTCTTCCAGCTAACCCTGAAGTTAATGAGTAAGGACAATGCATAGGGTTGGACACATACAAGTTTGCACAAAAAATATCAAAAACAGATGATAATACTAATAATTAGAAGAAAAAAAAAACTAAACGAATAAACGACTCAGGTACTCAAGGTAGGTAAGTAACATAAACTTAGGTACCCACATATAAAATACACATATAATATTATATATATATATATATATATATATATATATATATATATATATATGAATATATATAACTATAATCATTATAGGAACTCGGCTTCACGACTCATTCAGCCACAACGTTTTTAAATTTCGCTTTAGAGCGACTACAGTAGGTGATTGTCTTAAGGACAACGGAAGCTCATTCCAAAGTTGGACACCACGGACTGCGAAGGATTTGGCATAGAAATGTGTTTTATTAGACGGAACCGCAAGGGAAAGATTGGCACTGGAACGCAGGCGATGACCGCTGCCGCAGGCTAAATAGCTAAATCTTTCAGAAAGATAGGGAGGAGAAGAAGAATGGAAGAGGACATTGAAAAGAAGTGAAAGTACATGTAAATCTCTACGGCGGCGGATAGGAAGCCATTTCAGCTGCGCACGAAACATCGACACATGATCGAACTTCCTCAGGCCAAAAACGTATCGGATGCAAACGTTCTGCAGACGCTCCAGTCTGTCAAGTAGTTCTTCCTTCAGGTCCAAGAACGCTATATCGCCGTAATCTAGAAGCGGGAGTAACAAGGAACGAGCAAGAGTTAATTTTGTCTGGAAGGGTAGAAAATTCTGCAGACGCCTCAGGGAGTGGAGTGACGCAAAGAGCTTACGACTTACAGCGTTGATGTGAGCTGACCAGGACAATGTCTGATCCATAGTAATACCTAAGTTTTTGACTGTAGAGGAGAAGGGAATAGGAACCCCATCATAGAAAACATTAGGTACCACGGTCTCAGACAGTCTCGTGATAAAGTGAGGGCTACCAAGAACAATAGCCTGCGACTTCTTGGCATTCACTTGTAGACCGAATCTCTCAGCCCAGCAACGTATCGATTCAAGATCGCTGTTAATTTGTCCCACCAAGGAAGGGAAATCATCAAAACCGGCAGAAGAATATATTTGCAAATCATCAGCATACAAATGATAGGAAGAACGAAGTGACTGCGAAATACCGTTAATAAATATTGAAAAAAGAAGAGGAGAAAGCACCCCGCCCTGGGGAACACCAGCGGAGAGTTCACACCTAGTACTTGTCATCCACCCAGATAGGTAGGCCTGAAACCACGAAAGAGTTGAAGGTGAAAAGTTAAGGGTATTAAGAATTCCAAGAAGAATATCGAAATCAACGGTGTTAAAAGCGCTGCTGAAATCCAGTAAGACAAGAACTGTCAGTTTTTTGTTCTCAATACTCAGACGAATGTCATCGGTGACCTTAACCAAGGCAGTGACAGTGCTATGCCCGGGACGGAAGCCTGATTGGAGAGGGTTAAGGAGGTTATGCCTATTGAGGTGGGATAGAAGACGGCGATTCACGAAATGCTCGATAACTTTCGAAAGAACTGGAAGAATGGAGATAGGACGGTACTGAGCATACGAAGATGGGTTAGTGGATTTAGGCAGTGGAATCACATGGGCATATTTCCACGTGGAGGGAAAAGTACCGGATGAGAGAGATAGGTTGATGATGCTGGATAGGATGGGAGTGATATGATCCGCCGCGAGCATGAGCATGTCCACGCTAAGCCCATCTTCACCAACAGCTTTCGTCTTAATGGATCTGAGAATAGCAAGTGCTTCTTGTGGGGAAATATTACCAAGCTTAAAGGTAGAGGAGTCTTTGGGAATGAAGGCGTGAGTTTATGTATGTAGGTAATGGCTTTTGAATTCCCCAGACGCGAACTCGATGGAGTTTTCTATCTAGTCCATTTTGGAGAGCAAGGTGAGAAGAAATCATGTCAATATGGATACACTGAAGAAAGCGATTGTACGTAATTGGCATTGCATATTGCAGGGCCGCATTCCGCCAGCGTGCAAATCATTTTACTAATTTATCATTTTATTAATGTATCATTTATTAATTCTTTGTAACCAACATGAAAAGAGGAAAGTCTCAATTCATCTGTATTTTTAAACATTGTTTATAGGTGCCCTAGTTTACCTTCTGGCTTATGTTTACTTTTAATTAAGGGTGCTGCAGACCTGATTCTGAAATCAGCAAGCTTGCTTTCGCTTTGTTTTTGAAACGAGTGCCTAAATTATTTCATTAAACTGTTTTTTTTAATGTTATAAACAATAATAGAAAAATAGTAGGAGTTTAAGCTTCATGGTGTTCCAAAAGTGTGAAACAGGTGTGATTTAATGTATGTATGTATGTTTATAATAATAATAAATATCAGGGCACATATCTCACACAAATTGACCTAGACTCAAACTAAACTCTAGGCTTGTACTATGGGTACTAGACAACGATATACTTACTTAAACAGAGAAATACATACTAAAATTAATAAGTAGAAAACATATAAGACTCAGAAACAAACACTCGCACAAATATCTACCCTTGCCGGGAATTGAACCCGGGACAGATAGCTTCGTAGACAGAACCACTATTAACTATGCCAATGCGTCGTCAAATGAATATCAAAAATACTATAATGTTAAAAAAATATCATAAATAGCTAAGCCTCCTAAGGTCCACCATACAACGAAATTCGTCAATGGAATATGAATCTATTGTACATGAGGTAAAGTAAATTTTCTAATTTGACCATTTGTCATAAAAACCAAAGAAATTCCACTTTACTTCGTTTGCACTAGATCTTTATTTCAATGACCGTATTATGTTCTATTTTTAGTACAAGGAACCTCAGGAGGTTATACTGTTGATTACCTGTTTTGTAGTTTCATAAAGCTTTAGTTAAAATTTAGAGTGGCCAAAAACGGTGCAAAAGATGGCCAAAACCGGTATTGCTACCCTACTAAAAATCTTTACAATAAGACCCGTTATTTTTGCTACCCAGTGTACAGTGCAGATAAGCTCTTTAGCTCTCAACGGGATACTTGGGTCCATTTACTTCACGAACTCTCCAACCCTCGACTCAAGACCTTGTTACCCCAAACGTTCAAGAATCGATGCCCTTACTCACCTAGAAAAGACCGTAAGCGTATTTGAGAGGAATGCACGTGTGACCTTTTTGATCTGTGCTGGAAACTGTTTTACATGCCAAATTGAGATTGGCTGTTCTGATTTTAAGGGTTACGAATTGACGTTTCTTTTCTACAGGGGGTTCTTCTATTAAACACGTTATTTAATTATTTGTACAAAATTATTTTTAAGTAAGCTGCAGATTTCACGTTAAAATGAACATACGTTACGTTATTGCAATACCTAAGCCGTGGTAGCTCTTTAAGTTTAGTCTTAACAAGAAAATAAATACAATATAAAACATTTACTCAACGCTTACATAACACAAATACAAATGACAACCAAAACAAAAAAACTATTAAAACATGGCGTTAAACACAAACAAAATAGGTTTTTTGTGAAATTGAACTACCTACTTTTATATACAGGGGGTTATATATACAGTGGTGGGCACAAAATTATCAACGCTTCCGGGTTTCCTTAAGAAAATATTAAATTGACATGTTGGCAACATAATATATCATACATACTTATTTAGAAAGTCAAGTTAATTTGACCAATGAATGAATATTACTCAAGACACTGACGGGTTCGCTAGTAATAAATGTAGCAAATAAAAAAGGGTGTTTGTTTCCAATAAAGGACACGCCAAAGGGACATAGTATGCTTTTTAGCTCAGGAAGTAACATTGTCATAATACTTAAGAGTTTGAATTTGAATATTGACCTAAAATCTTTAAAGTTTATTAAGTATTTGACAACCACTAAACTAATTACCAATTTTTTAATTGTGTGGTTTCCGGGTTACAATAGTGCCACTCCAAAAGTTCCCGTGGATGTCGAAAGAGGTGACTAAGGGAATAAAGGCTTGTAGTACTGTTACGCGATGGGCTTGCAACCTGTCACTAATACACTGGGAAACATCTTAGCCTACTTGTGCAAAATGTGGTTACAGAATTATCAAGAAGTTTTAAGACTTGTTGGTGATTCTTTAGCTCTGCCTATCCCACTCTGGGAATGAGGGCGTGAGTTTATGTATGTATCTATTATAAGTATCACTCCAAAATTGCTACCTATTATTAGATTTATACCGATTTACCCTTTGCGTTTTCAATACAAGTGCAATAATAATATCAGAAGACCATGTATTTAACTGTATGCTGACCAATAACTTATTCGCATTTGAATTCTAAGAATGTTTTCTGAGCGAAAGATACAAAAGCGGTACACACGTACGCAGTCAGGGAGAAAAACTAGTATTCAATAAACATTCCGCACTAAAATTGAAAAAATACTCGTACTTGCAATTTATGCCATAGCTTTGAAGTTTCACATACGATACTTTTCAAGACTATACAGGATGTTACCTATTTAATAGTACATTATTGCCTAGGCAGTGAAGCAGGCAATTGCGGGCTGAGTATTGGTTTAAACGGACGAGCTTGCGAGTCCGTTTAAAAATACGAGGCCCGCAATTGCCGTTCCTGCCGAGGCATATATAGTGCTTTTCTCAAAAATCGCAAGATACAAATCGCATATAAACCGAAACTTCACGTGAAATAACATGACTCTTTACCGCCTTTATGTTTATGACAAGGTGAAACGCAAGCTTTTTTTAGAAAAAAAAACTCAATCTATTCCAGACACAGATAAAAAAGTTATGTTTCGAATAAAATATGGATGTATAAGACTTGTGCCCTTATTTTATTATGGCCGTTTTCACTTTTTAAAAGTTACAAACTACATAACAATGAAATTTGTATGCAACATTGCGGGCTTGTGTAGCGAGTACGCAATGTATTTTTTTTTTAATTTAGGAACTGTCTGTAAACTATGTACTTCGCGTCTTAGTATGGAGTTAGAATGTCAACTGTTCCGGTCATTTTTGAGAAAAAATATATTAAAACACAGCTGGAGACTTCACTTGACTCTCATTTGCCTAATAAACTCGCTACACAGCCGTCCTTTCATATGTCCTTCGTAAAAACCTGGCAGGCGGCCAATATGTATCGATTTTCCGTTTATGTAACATCTCTCAGTAAGGGTGCTTACTTTTTTTACATCCCAATGTATCTTAAGTAATGGATTACTTTTTTTGTATTAATATATTCAAGAATTGGTCAAAATAAATATAAGCCTATAATTATACTATACTAATATTATAAATTTGTCAGTACTAAACTCTGTTATGCTTTCGCGGATAAACCGCTATTCCAATTTATTTATATTTGAAGTCCCGGGGAAGGATATCGAATACTTTTTATTGCGGTAATTAGGCAGGTTTCAAGGGGAGTACAATTAACGAACTCCACGCGGGCGAAGTCACGGGCAAAATAGCTATTCTATCATTCTTTTATTTAACATAAGCTAAAAAATATTGTGCTTGGTTTTAAGATAATTGTTAAGAGCCACTAAAATCGCGTAGCTGTCAAAAAAATCCATACAAATTTAGCTCCGGCCGTTAACGTCTCTCATCCCCTAAATTAAGTCCGATTTCCACGATTTTTGAATATGTTATAAGTAGTTATTATAAAGAACTAGGTCTGTACGTTTCTGTTTTTTGTTTTTTTAAATTGGTTATAGGGTAAAGTCACCAGTGGTCAGCCAGAGACCAGTAGTCGACCTTATATGAGTGCGAAGAGTGGGAAAATAATCTTTCGTACTCTTCCCACTCATACAAAGTATAGGCAGAGGCCGACTACAGGTCTCTGGCTGACCACTGGTGACTTTACCCTATTCTATGGCGTATTTTCGTGGAAGGAAAACATGATATCTACAACATATTCAAAAATCGGAACAATCTGACTAGTGTTAAGGGTAGAGATAATTTCATTAAATTTGTGATATTTCTTAATTAGGAAGTCATTCCAGTAAAAAAAATATCTCAATCGGATTTTTTCTCTGCATTGCCTATCGTCGGTGAAACTGCAAAACCGCGTAAGTAACATTTTAAATAAGGAGGAAAATGCACCTTTTTAATTAGACAGTAAGGTTCATTTTGCTCTATCATAAATTTGTTAGTTACGAGGTTTTGCAGTAACACCGACGCTATATCAGTAGTATTTCTGTCTCCATGCATTTAGCTTGACCAGTGTCTTGACCCGCAAAGCCACTAATTGACAACAATTCATTTTGTGCTAAGGTAGTAAAATAAAATACCGTTTCTAGATTTTACACTGCTGATTACAGTAAAAATATCTTTGGATTTTTTTATGCAGTAATTTTTTTTATATTTAGGAAAAACAGTAAAAAAAGTTGGATTGTGAATGTTAGGAATATACTTATAGTGCCCTTAGTCCATTTATTACCAAAAGAATTCAAAAAAATATACAACTGTCATGTTGTCTGACGGATTACTTGATTCTAACGACACGCTTTCGATTCTACGCAAAACAGTTTATTTATTTTAATGGCGTCTACAAATTACGTAATTAATTAAATTACGCAAAATAACAAATTTGTGAACGAACGGCAGCTAAGGATTGACAAGTGAGTGGCATGACATGACAGTCAGTTCTGTTTATGTTTAAAGTTACTTTATTTTTATTTTATATCAGGCTAAGATCACGACATCAGTATTCCTAACTTTGTATATACGGTCTTTTTAATGACTATTTCTTTAATAAATTATTAACGACGAATTTAAGTTAAATAAAGAAAAACCAAGAAATACGGGTAGTCTAATTTTTAACCAGCTATTATAAACGCGAAAAAACAATAATGCTTTTTTTTTTGAAATGTTGTCAATTACTGCAGCCTAGCCTCAGGCCAAGTTAGAGAAGTAGTTAATAAGGTTTATCATCATTTCGTCAGTGAAACTGCAAAACCGCGTAAGTGACATTTTAAATGCAGAGCAAAATGCACCTTTTTAATAAGACGATAAGGTTAATTTTGATCTATCATAAATTTGTTAGTTACGCTGTTTTGCAGTATTACCGACGATTTGCTAAAAACGCATTTTATGTCCGAAACTGTAAATATTACAGGGTGTTCATAAAATTTACCTACAGGGTTCTAAAATATGGTAGTATAAAGTACATATACATAAAGAAAATTACTTAATAAGTACATACTAAATACACGCTAAATACATATTATTATACATCTATACAATCCCTGGGGGAAATCATTTGCAATCATTTTGGTCCTACGCAAAACTTAGTAAAATTTTCTGGTTATGTGTCATTTATGTTGGATAAATTGATAAAAAACATATTTTTTTTTTACTTTTTGGTCTCGCATTCTTAAACGTATACCTACAGATAATTGTACTATTAATATTGCATAAGAAAAGTAATTTTACCTTGTACAAAAGCTATTAAAAAGAAATTTATTGACTATGCTTTCCTGACTTTTTTTTAGCAATAAACTTAAATTTAAATTATCTCAGAAATGGGTCACTTTTGCATAGGGTATTATGGGACCAAAATGATTGCAAATGACCTCTCCCATAACCCCTAGAGGGGAATAGGTCGACTTACCAATAACCCTGTATAATATATACACACATAAACAAACATCTAAACAAACAAACATAAACAAACAAACAAACATCTTAGCCTGTTTATGCTAAATTTGGTTACAGAATTATCAACAAGTTTTTAGAGTTGTTGGTAATTCTGTAGCTCTGCCTACCCCACTCTGGAAATGAAGGCGTGAGTTTATGTATGTATGTATGTACATAAATATGATTTGTTTGTGAAATGAATCGGTTTGTGTATAGTTATTTAGAAAACGATTGCATATCGTTTGTAAGATCGTCGTCGAGCTCTGAACGGTCGTGTTTAAAAATAACAACACGCTTATATAATCAGAACCCTCGTTCCAAATAGTTTTGGCACCGAGGGGGTAAAATTGGGTCAAATATTCTGCCCTTCTAAGCCAATTGTATCTCAACTTCAATGACCAAAGCATTTTTAATTCTCTGCCGTTAGTAATAAGGTTGATATTGGTACGGGAGTTTCATTTGAGATACTGCCTTTTGGCTCAGGAGGGCAGTATGACTTGCAGTGTTTATTTATATAACATCGAGCATGGATTAAATATACCGTTAGAAAACATGGAAATAATGTTTAGACTAGAATTTAGCTGTGTTGAAGCAATTTATAATAATATGAAATTTGTAAATGGTTGTTATATGCAAGTTAAACTAAAAACTGTGTGAAATTTAACAATATCTGTAGGTACTTAGTGTTAGATTAGTCCGTAAGAGCGCAACAAAAAAACAAACAAAGATTCAAATTCAAATAATTTATTTGCTATACATAGGTAAAACAGATGTTAAATTTTAATATTGTGTACCACTGCATCCTGTTCAGAGGCATGCAAATATCTCACTCACGTGTTTGACATGCATCATGCATCGAACTTAATTTGTCAATTTGTTTCGCGCAAGTAGTATTTATTCCTTATCAGCTTAAAAATTAAAAAGTGGTTTCCTAAAATCATTATACAATCACTCATTAATTTTAGGTGCCATTCCAAAAACGCTTTTAGCGACTAATGCTGCTTTAGGAGGATCGTTAAGCTAAACATTTCCATATAAAATGCGATAACGTTTCTCTCTCCTTAAACACTAGGTTTTTACTTTTTTTTATAATTTGTAGATATTGTCTAAAACTACGTACGTTTCCTTTTTTTTATTATCCCTATATTAGGTATATTTGCCCTAATCTGAGATCGTACCTGTGACCGTTAGCTTCGTAGGCAGAGTCACTACACCTATTACCAACTAGGCTAGCGTCGATTTCAAGTAACCTGAGGCTGTATTCTACTTTAAAAAACCATATAGCAATTGAAATGTTATCGTGTTTTCAAAACTTTAGTCTTATTTACTTGACGGTAAAGACGTCCGAGTGAAAAATAATAAATACAATACGATAACACGTCAAAAGTAATAAATCTTTACCTAGTAGAACATAGCCCCTGACATTATGCACTAAAGGAACACGAAGAAATAATTGTCTGCATTGCTACGCCGTGTCACCGCAGTGTCCAAGTGAAGCGCGTTGCACATACAAAATAATATTTTGAAAGAAATTAATATCTTAACTGTCTTGACTGTAGTGTATCCTTAAATTGAGACATACTATAATATTCTCACAAATAAATTATATATTTATGAGAATATTATTTAAGTATGTTTTTAAATAAACTATAAGTTTTAAATATATGTACAATTTATCCGACTTCAAGTGGGATCAATTTATTCGACTTCAAGTGGGATCAATTTATTCGACTTCAAGTGGGATCAATTTATTCGACTTGGAAACGAATTGTATGGCCTAAAGTTGTAAAACTGCATCGACGCGTCTGCACTTTAGCGTCCTTTACACGTAAATTACATAGCGCGGGAAACGCCACGCGCCGTTCCAATCTTCGTTCCAAACCGTATTTTTTTTACTATTTTACTATAACAGTTGCATTTAAGATTGAAACAGCGCTTGGCGTTTCCCGCGGTCCGAACAGTAAAAGATAAAGATAAAGATAAAGATAAAGAGACATTTATTCGCAACAATACAAAACCACAGGTACATAGATACAAAAAGAACAAGACAGAGAAACAGTTGCGAAACGGTCCCAACTCAGCATTCGCTAGCCGTAAAGCCAGCAGCCAGTGAACGTTACTTTAGTTTTTGAATCCCTACAAAATATAAGGTCTGTAGTTAATACTAGTTTACTATACATCAACTTAAACGTTATGTAATGATCTAAAGGAAATTGTAATTGGACGCTGTAACGCAAAAATGTGTCATCCCACAATTATTTTGCAATAAAATGACAACCCACAACGGTAGATACTGAGGGTTGACACTTTATTGCTAAATACTTGTCTATTGACACATTATTGCGTAACAGCGTCCAATTAGCAATAAAATTGGTCAATAACTTTTGATTTGGGGGTCAAAATACAGAAGTCATACTTGTAGTTTTTGTGTAGGAAAAACACAAGCGTCCATAATTTTGTGAACACCACCGTATATTGGTACAACAACCTTACATTGTTTATGGCAAATATAAAGGTGCTAATGCATCTGCACAACACGGTGTAAAAACCCGCGAAATACCCTCATTTTTGGGCATTCTGACAAAAAGAATAGCGTCTCATTTTCAGGCTTTTATAGAGAATGATATCGCGCTAATGCTCGTCCGTAGGCCTCGAAGTAGAAAGGTGAATGACCGAACGTCTATACGGTTCAACGACCTGAGCTAGCACTAGGTGAACAGGCGATCTGTTTAATGACCTAATAATACTTCTGAAGCCAATATAAGAGGGGAGCTTGTTGGTTTGAGATATTTTTGACGTTTATGTTCCATAAAAATCTTGTTTTTTTGTTTGTTTGTTCCAGGTTGCCAGTTCAACGTCAGAAGAGGTAGTTATGAAAATAAACCGCACGGAAACTACGGAAAATTTATGTGAAGGTTGTTGAAATACGTTTAATTGCAATGTATTTGTTCGCTCTTTATTAGATAAAGGTAGTTACAGCGTAGCGTAATGTTCCCTTGTAACGCTGAAATGTAGCCGAGAGCTAGGTGCAGGCTGAAAACCAGCGCTGAGCAGCTGACCCAGCTCGCAGCATATGCTGAGACCTGAGCCTGTTGTCACAAAAATGTATGTAAAGTGCTGACATTGAATCTGTGTTAATGTTTTCTTATTTGTGACGATAAATCATTGTTTATTTTATTTTATTTATTTTATTTAAATAAAAAGTACAGCCTGTAGGTATATTCAAACTTTACTTTGAAACGTCAAAATAATCCCAACTTTGTTTAGTTAAATATAGGCAAAGTTCTAGTCAGATTCGCACTTACACTTCCATACTATTTTTGAATGCCCCCCTGCGTGCGCGTCATAATTTTGAAGCAATTTGAATTTTTGATTTTTATCGCAGCTTCAGTAGAAGTACACACTTTGTAACAAAATCAACTTACTACCTTTATTTAATATAATATAGATACTACAATTAAAAGATAAAACTAAACTTATTTCAATGAAAATAAAACTAAGCTACTCAAATATTAAAGATGTAAATAATAATCACCACTATAAAAAGAATACCTCCTCTAGCTCGGTAGCTCTAGCCGCTCGCGGCATGGTCCCTATGACACGGGCTGCATTACCTCTCTGGATAGCTAGCCCAATCCTTTGGGAGAGGTAAGCACCAGCTCTAGGATCTCCGGAAGTGACTACGAGCCGGGATGACAGCCTTAATAAAGCTTTTCATATCGGCTGACCAAGAACCCATGGTCTCCACTGCAAGCCTCACAAATTCGTTATTATTTAATTATGATGAATATTATATTTGCGTGATAGAATCAGAAATGATGATATCCGCAGTAGAAGTAAGGTTACTGACATAGCCCAGAGAATAGCTAAACTGAAGTGGCAGTGGGCGGGGCACATCGCACGCAGGACTGATGGCCGATGGGGTCAGAAGGTTCTTGAGTGGCGTCCGCGGAACGGGAGACGAGCTGTAGGTAAGCCTCCAACTAGATGGAGTGACGACCTTGTCAGGATCACGGGAACGCGGTGAATGCGAAAAGTACAAGACTGGTCTGAGTGGAGAGCCTTGGGGGAGGCCCACGTCCAGCAGTGGACGTCTTTCGGCTGATGATGATGATGATGATGATGAATATTTGCGGCGCTTGATCAGCTGCTGCACTGTCTAGCTATTACGTTTCATGAAATACAACCAGCTGACAGACAAACCGATAGACAACGGAGGCTTACTGAATCCCATTGACACGCCTTGTAGGTTGTGACAGTCATCCTATTTGCTTCAAGCCCCAACCAAAACCTACTTGCATTCCATTCCTTGAAACTGCAATAGACAATACGACAATGACGTCACTACAAAGGTGTCATTCCGAGCCTTAAGTCCTTCCTCGCAGCCATAATTACGACCTTTATCGCTTTGTCTCAAACAACCTTTGAGTAATTACGAGCAAAGCCAAAGGCGTTCATGCAGCGTCAGATTATTAAGGCATTTTTGTGGCCAAAAGTGTAAAATGTAGACTGAGGAAGTCTTTGAGAATGCAATCGAGAACTGTGCAAAAGGATATCCGGTCATGGTCTGTGTAGGGTTCCAACTCAAACTGAAGAAGTTATAGTAAACTAAAAGTACGAGCAAAGGATCATGGATATTTTTGTATGAAAATTGGGTGTGGCACCAACAGAATTGAAACCATCATATTTAAAATGAACTTAGTGAAAACATCATTTCTTATTATGGCCGCAAATACCTAGCTCATCGGATAACAAAAGTATGATCACTTGAAAACAAGACAGTCCATATAAACTTTAGGTAATATACATTAACAAACTGAAGTATTTTCTTGAGATCGAGAGTTTATTTGTAATACAGATAAATTATACCATCAATAAGATACATTAAATACCTACATAAAAAAATAATTCGTGTAACTTTTTTCAATTAAGTAACTTAATCGAAGGTTATGTTGATGATAGAGTTCTACGAGAATATTAAGAAATGATGCTTTAACTTAAACCTTTTTAATGATATAGGTTTCAATTCTGTTGGTGGCACACCCAATTTGCCCATGATCCTTTTCTATTTAGTTAGGTATGTCTTGTCGGTATAACATTTTAGTTTATGTAACCATTTACTTATGATAGTTATGTTTTTATTTAAATTGACATACACAACACACACACACACACACTTTGTACAGTACGATTAAGATAATTTAACCAATCGGCAATCTTCGATTATTGTCGGTATCTCTCGTCTTTCACATAGAGTATTCAAATTATAGATATGACCTTTAAATAACCAACCAACAAAACCTCCTCATAGTTCTAAAGTAACACAACCTTTGTATTGAAATAAGAAAAATATAAAATAAATGTGTTTTTTTTAATTAATTCTCAAATCAAACTTTCCTTATATTTCGACGTAATATCGTACTGTTACCTTACGTAAAACGGTAACTACTGATTAATAAAGAATCATGAATATTTTTTTCATGTTATAAGTACCCAATAAATAATGCATGTCTATATCGCTTCTTACGTCTACTGGTAAGTAATGGCAGGTGATATACATTGCGTTTAAGGTACTTTAAGTTGAGTGCTACCTAAAATAAATTGCAGCAATGTACTTTATGTTATTTTATCCCCGGGTTGAACCGATATTATCAGAGAAAACTCGAATGGTTGACTGATTTTAATCTATTGTAACAATTTCAACATTAAAAAAAGTATACATTGAACAATTATCTGCTTCACCAAAGGTTAACTGGTAGATAATGCCTTGGCATCAAGTTCGCCTTTTGTATATTAAGGTTTAAACTTGTGGGAGGACCTTGTGCAGGGTCCGTCCGGGTTGGTACCACCATCTTATCCATTAACCTACCGCCAAGCAGCAGTGTTGTTCGCATTGTTGTGTTCCGGTTTGGGGATACGACAGCCCGTGAAATGACTAGCATAGAGGCATTCCATGTTAGTCCTCAGGGTTGGCAGTGCATTTGCAGTCTTGTGAATGCGAATGTCTATGGGTCACAGTTTCCACTTACCATCAGGTGGCCTGTGTGCTCGGTTGCCTTCCTACGCCATAAAAAAAAAAAAAAGGTATATTCTTGTGTGAAATAAAGATTAAACAAATAAAAATAATATATTAGCCGTACCCCGTAAGAGTTGCAATGCCATCTAAAGTAAAACTACGGAACCCTAAAAAGTACTTAGATGTAGAGACCCCTATTAAGGTTTCATCACATACTAATCAAATGGTGCAGGAACGTATAGAGGACAAACATACAAAGATGTTTTTTTGTAAAGATTACACGAATATGTGGGACACTTATTCAAGCAAGCTCAGAAATCATGGACTAAAATTAAATTTATACCTTTTTCATGTCAACAATACATTTATCTTATCATACCTTATTTAAGGTATTTTCCTGATTTTTGTTATTGGCAGTTTAATCTCTAATTAACGCTTGCTTTACGTCAAAAACACTATTGTTACCTCTACGTCCATTCTAAGAGCTCCATCTCTTGTCAACGGACATAAAGCTACAAACTTACAACTTCCCGATGTCACTACTGACCAGTCTAACCATTTCCACACTCCCTAATCCAATTAAGATGACTTAATTCGCTTAGTACACAGATGGCCGTGTAAAGGCTTTGATCTTACCCGTTATATAACTTGTAGCTGTATAGGGAGATTAGCCTTGTGAATTATTAAGGTTGGTTAAACATTCATTATGGAGGCAACCTTGCACGATGTTACCGCGTATTTCATATTTCTAGATTTTTCTGGTTATGTACCCAACAGATGCTTGGATGCTTATTACTAACCCTATGTGTCCGTCCGTTCGTCCGTCCGTCTATCTGTCCAACCTTTCAAGAAGTTATATTTTAAACCATAACACTCGTAGATTGCCGGTGGATTTTCTAAGAAATTATAAAAAAAACAGTAACCAGTGCGGTTGCCGGGTTAGAATAGTGCCATTCCATGTCTCCCCGTGGATGTTGTAGAGGAAAATAAGGGAATAAAGTCTTGTAGTACTGTTAGGCGATGGGCTTGCAACCCGTCACTAATACGCTGGTAAAAAGTACTTAATTATAGCAGATGATATAGACCCGAGCAAATAACTAGGATTAAGTAGGTGAGAATATTATTTCACTTCCAGGAAGTCAAGACAGCTTGGAGAGTAGTATTGCGTCCATGTACAGCCATAATTATCTATCTTTGAAGACGCAGTTGCAGCTAGCATTGCATTCCTAAAGCCGCAAATGCACCGAGAGCGGAGGCGGCGCGGTTCTGCCCGTCCCCATACTCGAACAGTCGAGTTCATAAATATGTACACATTAGTACTTTGTCTATTTAATGACATGTTTACACTGCAATAATATTAATTGGAATAGACCAAAAAAAAAACTCACTGTTTTTTATGTTTTAATTTGAAAGAATAGGTAATTTTAAAGAGACCATTTTCATTAATTTGTATTTGACCCAAAGGTTTTGTTTTAATATCTTTATTTATTTAGTAGACATTTCATGGACGACACGATTATTTTTACTTTGGGATGGCATTTTCTAGTAAATTACAACAATTTAATGATATCTAATAAAAAAAATGCTGCTGTGTGGTTGCCGGCCGCCTAGAATAGTGCCACTCCATGTCTTCCTGTGGAAGTCGTAAGAGGCGACTAAGGGATTAAAGGCTGTGGTATTGTTAGGCGATGGGCTTGCAACCTGTCACTAATATACACATCGTAAACCTATTAGCCTGTTTTTGCAAAATGTGGTTATAGAATTAACAACAAATTGTTAGAGTCGTTGGTAATTCTGTAGCTCTGCCTACCCCACTCCGGGATGAAGGCGTGATTGTATGTATGTATGTATGTGTAATAAAAAAAATGCATTTTCTAGTAAATTACAACAATTTAATGATATCTAATAAAAAAGTGATTGTAATAGTGTATTAAAACATACCATTTCAAGCGGTTTACACCTAACATGAAAGATACATCTAGGAAGGCATCAAGCCGAAAATGAAAGTCAAAGAAAGGTTAAATATACTTTTGTCGAAATATCCGAATTAGATAAATATTTCAAAAACTTAATAATACAGAACGGCTTTAAAACCCTGATCCTCGAAATGGTTTTCGAATTAAAGTGATTGTAAAAATATCAACAATTCCAATTGTTACAGCGATGTACAGGTACTACAATGTACTCATATTTATGAACTCAACTGTAATAAACTAGTCTGAGGTTCTATTTTACTCGGCAAAACCAAATTGCTCTTGACATGATTATTATGAATAAGGTATTGTTTTTTACAGTTACAAAAAAAAATTAGGAAAAGAAAACAAAAATTCAAAATATTTATTCAGTAAATTGGCCACATGAGGGCTCTTTTACACGTCGGTAACATGGAGTGAATCTACTAGCGCTTTGGACAAGACCATCATTGCGGAGAAGAAGCGCCGCAAGAAACTCCAGCAGAGGGTCATTTTTTTTCAATTATTAAATACAATAATACTTAAAAGTATCTAAATTACATTACAAGGTAATAAAGTAATAAATAATTATTTTTAAAACCAACACAAATAAAATCATTACAAATGTAAGGTCAATAAAAAAAATAAAAAAATAAAGTGACAAGGTACTAAAGTGTACTCATATTTATGAACTCAACTGTAATAAACTAGTCTGAGGCTCTATTTCACTCAGTAAAACCAAATTGCTCTTGACATGATTAAGGTATTGTTTTTTACCCAACCGCCCTTAATGTTACTTAAATAAGAACTATTGTAACGATTAAAATACAATAACATTTCAAAAGATATATACTTATACCGAACAGAATAGAGACCCAGTAATGTTTCACATTTCAAAATGTAATCGTAGTTGGATGATGTGAGATTGACAAAACAGATTTCTTCTCAGCAGTGGTCTCTTGCGAAGCGCTGGTAGAGTTTTGACGTGTAAAAGTGCCCGTGCGGCCTATTTACTGAATAAACATCTTTAATTTTTATCTTTTACATACACACATACCTTCACGCCTTCATTCCCAGAGTGGGGTAGGCAGAGCTACAGAATTACCAACAACTCCAAAAACTTGTTGATAACTCTCTCTGTAACCACAATTTGCACAACTAAGCTAAGATGTTTAACAGTGTATATTAGTGACAGGGTGCAAGCCCATCGCCTAACAGTAAAACAAGCCTTTATTCCCTTAGTCGCCTCTTACGACATCCACGGCAATCTTTATCTTTTATCTTTAGATATATGAGGCAAGAGTAAATGGGAATGTTGGAAGAGGGCGGCCAAACATATATAGGCTGATAAACACATAACTCTCCTATGCGTCTCGCATTTGGGTAAAAAGCGTGCCCTGAGCGTGACGGAGGCGGTTCTAGAATGGAAACGCGCCAGGCCACCTCTGCTCTCAGTGTGTTTCCAGCTTAAGCCAAAGAAAATGCATTTAATGTAAGCTGGATGCTGGAGCACTCATGTGTAATTATAAATTACCACGACTCTTAGCTAAGATTGCAATAAGATCTGCAGTTAGTAAATTCAAGTGCGAGACAAATTGTTAGTTTAAATTACTTTGCTATTGTATTTAGTTTAAATAAATATATACAGAGTGTAAGGGACGGCTCACCGAAAACTGAAACCATAGCTTCAGACCATTGTACTGAACTGAAATCAAGTGGATTTTTTCCCGGGAAAACGAAAATTTTCTCGTTTTTTACGTGAAAATGCCGTTTTCACAGTTTTTTTTACATAATGAGCTTCAGTATGTCATAATATGTTGTCCTAGATCGGTTTATATGCAAAAACATGGAAAAAAAAACGAGAAAATCTTCGTTTTCCCGGGAAAATTTCCACTGGATTTCAGTTCAGTACAATGGTCTGAAGCTATGGTTTCAGTTTTCTGTGAGCCGTCCCTTACACCCTGTATATTAGCAAAGTGTCTTACACCAATTAACCTCTAATTATTAAGCATTTTATGATATTGTTGTTAATTCGGCCGTCATTAATGGTAAGCATGGTCTAATAAAACAAGGTATTCTCTTTCGAAAGGGACACTTTCTACGTCATCACAATGTTGCCACTTGATTAACCACTAATCAAAAATAGGGACAAATTTGAGTGAACGATTTAATTTCAAAAATAATTATATATCACGGAAAATATAAGACACGAGCATAATTTACAAATTAACTTTATATTCATGGTTAAGACACTTTGTACGTCATCAAAAAGTTGCCACTTAATTAACCACTAATCAAAAATAGGGACAAAGAGTGAACGATTTAATTTAAAAATAATTATATATCACGAAAAATATAAGACACGAGCATAATTTACAAATTAACTTTAAATTCATGGTTAAGACACTTTGTACGTCATCAAAAAGTTACCATTTGATTAACCACTAATCAAAAATAGGGACAAATTTGAGTGAACGATTTAATTTCAAAAATAATTATATATCACGAAAAATATAAAAAATAGGGACAAATTTGAGTGAACGAAACAAAAATAATTATATGTATGTTCTCGTTTGTAACTTATTGCGTCTCTATCGCTTGTTACTAGTTAGAAAGGGAGAAAAAAACGCCAGTCATGTCACGGATAATTCTTACTAGCCGTCTTGCTCGCGTAACCCCGCGGGTGATAGCTTATACCCCGGTTGTTATACGCGACAGTTGCGTTGCGTTGCAATTTTCTCCGTCAGCGTCGAAGTCGTTTATCGATATCACCTTAGGACCCCTGTCCAAATTTCCAGGATAAAGGGTGGGCTGTGCGCTATTCCAGTTGCTGAGATAACTTGCTGTGACATACAGACAGACAACGAAGTCCCACCATAAGGGTTGCTTTTTTACCATTTTGGTACGGAGCCCTAAAAACTGTCAAAATAATAAAATAATAATAATGTACTGACATAATTTCATTTCATTTCATTTATTTATTCCATTTAACAAATACATTTTGTGTCGGAAATACATTTACATTTTTACAACTTTACAACAAAATAACTTAAGCATCATGGGCAAATTGGGTGTGCCTCCAACAGAATTGAAACCTATATCATTAAAAAGGTTTTAGTTAAAGCATCATTTCTTAATATTGCCGCAAATATCTAGCTCACCGGAGAACAAAAATATGGGCACTTGAAAACAAGATATATCGTCCGTAGAAACTTAGGCTAATTAATGTATAATTGTTACTGTATAGGGTATTTGATGTACAAAAATATGTAAACTGTAGTGTTCGTGCTTCTCCAGAACTTGTCTAAAAAAGTATATTTAAAAATATTCGTAACAACACGTTACCCGCAAGATTACAAAGTAGGTATCTCGTAGAACTCTATCATCAACATAACCTTCGATTAAGTTACTTAACTGAAAAAAAATATACGAATTATTTTTTTATGTAGGTTTTTAATGTATCTTATAAATGGTGTACGACAAATAAACTCTCGATTTCACGAAAATACTTCAGTTTATTAATGTATTACCTAAAGTTTATATGGACTGTCTTGTTTTCAAGTGATCATATTTTTGTTCCCCGGTGAGCTAGGTATTTGAGGCCATAATAAGAAATGACGTTTTCACTAAGTTCATTTTAAATATAAAGGTTTCAATTCTGTTGGTGCCACACCCAATTTCCATACAAAAATGCCCATGATCCTTTATATTTGATACCTAATACTTATAAAATAAACCCTAATTAACTACATTAACTTGAGTATAAGTACTAATTAACAAACTCGTCTACATCATAGAAGCATTTCTCTAGCAAATAATTCCTTAGGCGGATTTTAAAAACAGAAGGACTAAATAGATATGCTTTTTAAGTCACTAGGCAGGCTATTAAAACATTCATAAGCATTCGACGCGACCGTCTGGCAACTCGCGTCAATCCATTTTCGATATGGATTACATTCGCTGAATGTATCATGTTTAAGGCCTCAGCACTACACTACCTTGCCTAACGGCTTCGTTAAATTGCATCGAACTAAAGCATCATTTTTGTATTACGTCTAGTCGTGACTGCACAAGGGGCGGATCCGGTGTCGGTAAGAGGGTCGTTGCCCTGCACCCTGGCACAACTGCAAAATGTTGCACGATACTTAGTGCACAGGTGACCAACAGTACGTCAGCGCTTCATTCTACTTCAACTGATTTTAAAATAAAAATACCCGGATTCGAAGCGTACATACAGCTTTATACTTTGCTTCAAATCCGGTAGTTCTAATTATTTTGCAGACTTGTTTATAGAATAAAATAGAATAGAAATCATTTATTCGGTGCTAAAATAAAATTAACATAAACAACAACAAATACACTTTAAAAAGTAGAGTTATACAAACTTAGAGAGAGTAGGTACTTAATCTAAAATTAACACCGAAAAGGTTGCCACTCAGCATGGTGTCAGGCTTACTAGCCTCAACGCTGGTTTTCAGGGCCACCGGATTGAAGAGAGAGGAGAGCGCTCCCAATCCATCTCACTACTATTTATTAAGAGTAATGCTTAAACTAAAATATTGTAAATGTTTCTGAACAAGAGAATTCTGAATTATTACGTGTGTGTGTATGTGTGTTTGTGTGCTTGTGGGTGTGTATATTTACATTATTTTTAAATAGTATATACATAATTTGTATGACAATGAAGAAAAAAAACGGAAAAGTTATGAATACAGGACGTCTGCTAAGTGTTGGCTAATTGGATATTTAGTAGAGTTAATAATGTTGGTCCAAGTAACAATACAAGTTTGTGACAATTAGACGCAAACACATGTGGACTAAAGTCACTATATTTTAATTTGTTTAAATGAAAGCAAAGAATCCTATAGAAAATCTTTGATTCCTGCAGTTCGCGTAACTTCTTCGACTAAAACTAAACATGTCAGAAGTACAACAAGCGCCGCTTTAACAAATACTAAAAACAGAATAAAATAAATATTTAAGGAGGGTTTATCCCATACAACAAACGGGATTTTTTATAGAGGCGTAAACCGCTTGAAATAGTATGTTTTAATACACTATTACAATCACTTTTTGTCATTAGATATCATTGAATTGTTGTAATTTATTAGAAACAAAACAAAGTCAAATTTAGCAGACATTTTATGGATGACATGATTATGTCATTTATAAAATGTCTGCTAAATAAATAAAGATATTTAACCAAAATGGAAATGGATCTCTTAAAATTACGTATTCTTTCGAATCAGAATGTAAAAAAGGTGTTACTTTTTTTGGTCTATCCCTATTACGAATTTGTGGCGCTTGCAGTGGAGACCAGGGCCTTGGTCAGCCGATATGAAAAGCTTTATCAAGGCCCTGTCATCCCGGCTCATAGACACCTCCGGAGATCCTAGAGCTGGTGCTTACCTCTCTCAAAAGATTGGCCTAGCTTTCCAGAGAGGTAACAGTGTGTTAATTCTATTGAATTAGAATGTAAAAACATGAATTATTTTGTCTGGTCTATCCCAATTCGGAGTCGCTGAATCGTATTTCATACATATATTTTTAAAGTGTTTTATTTTAGTGCAGTACTGGAGATCGTTCTTATACTGCGGCGTGTATCTGATAACGCTGACACATGTAGCGAGTGTGGCGACTGGATTTTACACACCACCTATTTGTATTTATGGACATGCCAAGCATCTGTTCACACATAAAACTGAAGTCTGCGTTTATATATAGGGATTTATTCTCAGCGCTTAGTCAGGCTTTGTTGGCATTTTAATTTGATTCGTAAGACTGAGTATGACTTTAAGTTTAAGACCTACAGTGGTCAAATTTTACGAGAGTAGTTTGCCGTGTGGTTGCCGGCTTAGAATTGTGCCACTCCATGTCTTCCCATGGATGTCGTAAGAGGCGATTAAGGGAATATAGGCTTGTAGTACTGTTAAGCGATGGGCTTGCAACCTGTCACTAATACGCTGGTGAACATCTTAGCCTATTTGTGCAAATTGTGGTTATTGAATCATCAACAACTTTTAAAAGTTGTAATTCTGAAGCTCTGCGTAGCCCACTCTGGGACTATAGGCGTGAAGGTATGTATGTATTTGTTGTTATAGCGGCAACAGAAATACATCATCTGTGAATTTTTCCACTGTCTAGCTATTACGGTTCGTATGATACAGGCTGGTGACAGACAGACGGACATACTATACATACTATTTACTTGTGGGAGGACCTTGTGCGGGGTCGTCCGGGTTGGTACCACCATCTTATCCATTAACCTACCGCCAAACAGCAGTGTTCGCATTGTTGTGTTCCGGTTTGGGGATAAGACACCCGGTGAAATGACTAGCATAGAGGCATTCCATCTTGGTCCTCAGGGATGGCAACGCATTTGCAGTCTTGTGAATGCGAATGTCTATGGGTCACGGTTTCCACTTACCATCAGGTGGCCTGTGTGCTCGTTTGCCTTCCTATGCAATAAAAAAAATACGGACAGTGGAGTCTTAGTAAAGGGGTCTCGTTATTACCAGACCTAGGAATATAGGGGGCAAAATTAAATGACAGCTAAGGATTGCCTATATCGATAAACTCAATTATCGATGCTTTCACCATATCTAGTGATCGCTCCAAGTTTTGTTTGTAATAATACATTTTTATTGAAAATATGAAAATAAAACATAATTCTGCTTATTGTTTATTTTAAAAGGATTTTTGAACCTTCACTCATAATCGTCATATTTTTAATTGTGTATTTCAGAATTACTGTCCGATTTACTGTTAAAATTGTAATAATAATAATATACATTTATTATTGAAGTAAACGATAAGTTTATTATCTCCGTCTCCACTGATGAATCCATTTTAGATGGCTAAAAAATTTTAATTCCTGTGGTAGGGTAAAACAAAATAAAAAAAACACATACTTACAAAAATGGTGGGGGTGATCACTAGTACCTATATGGGAAAAACATCGATAATTGAGTTTATCGATAAAGGCAATCCCTAGCTGTCATTTAATTTTGCCCCGAATAATCCTAGGTCTGGTTATTACCCTTTGGTTACGGAACCTTAAAAAAACAATGTAAACGTTTAATTTCATAACAGTTGCGGCTAAGCTGCGTCTTTAATAAATAAATATACTTTGCTAAAAGAAACACTAAACGCCCCTTTTGAACGGTGCAGACACGACAAAAACCCTCGTTCCGGAAAAAAAACGTCAACTCTCAGAAACCAGATTAAGGCTGCGTTTCCACCAGAGCTGTGCTAGATAGCTAAGGAACAATCGACCAATAGGAGAGTGAGGCTAGTAAAACAAAATAATCATATTGGTTGAATTTTCCTCGCAACACCACTTAGCCGCTTCGCACATCTCTGGTGGAAACGCAGCCTAATTCGACTTTGTACTGAATACGCTCTCGAAACAATGACACTCGTGTCTCGCTCTAACACAACCGTTCACTTTTTCTATCTCTTCTCGCTAATTAAAAACGTTTTTACCGTGCACGGTTTGGACGTTTCAATTAGCTGGATCTCGTGCAAAGGGCCAATTTAGAGCTAACGCGCTCGTTTAGTTCAGGTTATTTTAGTTGCTGGTTTTTAGGTTAGAATTGGTTGACCCAATAAAATTCTAAACTTACATACATACATACATACCTTCACGTCTTCATTCCCAGAGTGGGGTGATAGAGCTACAGAATTACCAACAACTCTAAAAACTTGTTGATAACTCTGTAACCACAATTTGCACAATTAGGCTAAGATGTTTAACAGTGTATATTAGTGACAGGTTGCAAACCCATCGCCTAACAGTAGTACAAGCCTTTATTCCTTTAGTCACCTCTTACGACTTCCACGGGAAGACATGGAGTGGCACGATTCTAAGCCGGCAACCACACAGCAATTGGATTTATTGCATTGCTTATGTTATGTATTTTTACTCAATACTCAAATGTTTATTGCATTCCACAATGTGTTGGCAGTTGAAAGGCCAACTTAAGCTATTGCAGTAAGAATATAATATACTACTCAAAACAAAATAGGGGCCACGGTTTATTTTGCATACAAAAGAACTGTTTTCGGAGAAGGATTATTAAAACAAAAAATTAACCTGTAAGTTTTGAATTTAGTATCATTCATGTTTATTGCATTCCACAACGTGTTGGCAGTTGAAAAGCTAACTTAAGCTTTTACAGTAAGTGATTAATGGGTCAATTTCAACATTTCTGATTTTTGTCTCATTTCGGTGCAATTTTTAAGTTTTGTGTATTTTTGAACGTTTTTCATTTTAAACTATGCATTATTATATATTGTAGACGTGGTGTTAAGGGTCACTCAAAATCATAAATAGTTTATGAGATATACGAGATAGAATATTTGATAAAACGATGGAATGATAAATACACACCGAAATGATAAAAAGTATCCACCGAAGTGATAAATACCCACTGGAATGATAGAAACGACCCCACGTAAATGAAATCTTATCCACTGGAATGAAAATAAATGAAAAAAGTCAATAATTATCATAATTATCACTGTTTATTTGACTAAAAATTACATTAATGTTATTATTAACTAACATAATTAGAAGTCTTTATTTGAGTAAAAATTAGATTAATGTTATTAATAATTATCATAATTATAAGTCTTTGTTTGAGTAAAAATGACATTTCTATCAATGTTTTGAAACAATTCGCTTATAAATAAAAAAAACATATATTTTAATTTTAAAAAAATACTTTACATTTTTTTTATAATGTACCGGACTGATTTATTACTTATTTCTTTAATATGGTTTTCAAAAATATTCTAAATATTGTGATTTATTTATGATAATAAACTAGTTATAAATTAAAAAAACAACAATCTTCTATGTAAATCTAATAGGAACAGTTCGATGACCAAGCAAAATATAACTCAATAATTCTAATATTACAAATATCCCAGTGGCAATTATATCATTTATCACTGACTTTAGATCACTTATGCTTAATAATTAGTGCGTCATACATAAGGACGGCCTCAAAAATATAATATGAAATACCTAAAAAACTCAGTCAAAAATGTAACATAATGAAATTATGATAACATAGTCCTGCAAGACTAGATGTGAATTTACATATCCCAGATCTTAAAAAAAAAGTAATAATTTAAATTAAATAAATTTTAAGTAAATACTGTAACAGTTAAAATGCAGTCGCTAAGTGTACTTGCACATTTTTCAGTCTTAATGTGTAGAGATCAAGGAGCATATAAAAAAATCAAAAACATCCTAAAACTAATTTAAATTAAAACCTTTTAGAGATTTTAAACTGAATATCACGTCCAATTTTAACACTTGGCATTGCCCTTTATAATTATAATTAAGTAAATTGAGAAATATATCTGTAACAAATCTTTTTTTTTCATCGGTGAGAACGTTCTTCATTATAATATAATATTATATAATAAATTGTTAGCGTTATTGGTAATAGCTCTGCCTACCCCACTCTGGGATGAAGGCGTGACGCTATGTAGTATGTATGCATATTATATGCTTAGTAGTACAAAATAACTGATATTTGGTTATCGTTAAACGCTTAATTATTTACGTTTAAACGCTTATAATATTTATTCATTTGCTTTGACTTCATAGAATTTAAATAATTAAATTTGATAATTATTTGGATAACTAAGTGAAGCTACTTTTGTATCATGCCGTGTGTTGCTTATCATTTCTGTGGGTATTTCATACACCGGAAACATCGGAATGAGAACCACGGAATGATAAAACCAGTATAAAAATATTTTAAAAAAAACAACGGAGTCTGGTTTCTTTAAACTAACGTTACTCCAGAATTAAGAAATATGACGTACGTGTTATACATAAATCTCAAACTAAACACACAAAAAGTACAAAAAATAAATCAACCGTCGGAATGAGGATTTTTTTGTCCCCACCCCACCTGAAGCAAGAACTTTCCTTTATATTTTACCGCCAGAAACGCGCACAACACAACCGCTAGCACCAAACTCTTGCGCGTGACTAACTCTACGAGTGCGCGGGAGGTGGGGGGCGTACATATTGAAGCTTAGCAGATATAAGGCACAGAATATTTGACGGTGATAATGATAACGTTTCTCCGGACAAACGTATTTCCTCGTACCGGACGGTATGTGTAATAGTTAAAAAAAAAGTCAGGGCTTCTTTTTGTACACTAACTATCTAGTATTTAAAAAAAGGTAAATGTTTTTCATAATCATTAATAGTTTTTGATTTATTCCACGTTTTGCAATCAAAACTGGGTTGCGGACAGCCCACTGTGATGAGAAATGAGGTCTTAATTATTTTTTTTAAATTATTATTTCCATTAATATTCTAATTCTACTTATTGCCCAAAATAGGCAACTGCGTGAAGTATTCAGAAAAAAATAACAGTTTAATTTTTAACCATAGTTCACCCCGGTTTTCAGCGCCGCCAGCTTAAAAAATTGCTTGGGAAATTGACCCTAATATATATCTTAATTATGGACCCTGTTGGGTAAGGCAACATTAAGGGCTTCAGCTCAAATATCTTACATTGTACTGACTTACTACTTATATTGCACATAAGGTGTGTAATTTAAATAAGGTCAAATTTTATTTTAATATAATTCAAGTTGATAAAATTATAAAATTATAATATTTTATGATACTGTTACTTAATGCAAGCGATGTGACGATTCGGTTCAAAACAAAGCGTTCTAATTTTAAAATCAGTTTTTTTTTGGACAATGTTTATGTGAAAGAAGGAATTCAGTCAGACACGAGCAGTTTATTTAAAATTAAATACGGTAACGCCTAATAACAGTAACATACATTATATTTACATTGTAGGTATTATACATACAGTACAGACAATAAAGTGCACATTTTGTCGATTCTCTCTCTGCTAACTTTATATTAGCCAAGAGCCAATTGATAAAAAATCTGTACTCCCTTTCCTTAACTTGAAATTCCTCACTTAACATATTTTATTTTATCAAAAATACTGGATTACTACGTTCTACAGACACAAAAACAAAGTTAAAGTAACCTTAATACTCACGAACCTTTTTGTGTCTTAGAATAGAAAGCACCCTTTTCTGTCTATTTAATTCTCAATACACCTCTAATGGACTGCCATCGATATACTACACCTTAAGGAGCTTGCTTGATGCTATTCTCTTTCGTGGACAAAAACCGCGCAGCCGGGTCATTATTTGGGCGTTTCAACCGCCTCACTACTCTCGTGGTCACATTTTTGTAGAAGTGACTTCAGATTTCGATTTTGTTTCGGGTTAGGTATCTAAGTTTACCGGACATCTATCAAATATCCAAAAACGCTATCAAAATATACGCCCAATTCTTCAAAAACATGTCCACGAAAGTGAGGCGGTTGAAACGCTCGAATAATGACCCAGCCGTAGCGTATTTTAGTTTTTCTACATTATTTAAGTGAAATTAATTGACACTCGTGGAAGGGAAGGTTTTACTTGTGGGAGGACCTTGTGCAGGGTCCATCCGGGTAGGTACCACCATCTTTATCCATTAACCTACCGCCAAGCAGCAGTGTTCGCATTGTTGTGTTCCGGTTTGGGGATAAGACAGCCGGTGAAATGACTAGCATTCCATCTTAGTCCTCAGGGTTGGCGACGCATTTGCAGGCTTGTGAATGCGAATGTCTATGGGTCACAGTTTCCACTTACCATCAGGTGGCCTGTGTGCTCGTTTGCCTTACCATGCAATAAAAAAAAAAACTCTTGAATATAATGCGTACATTTTGATTACTTTATTCAGTAGCTACCTTATAATTTTTAATACGTTTATCATCATCTCCTTGCCCTTATCCCAATTTGGGGTTGGCACAGCATGTCTTTTTCTAAGTACCCTTTCATTTGTCTCAAAAACTTTTCCCAAAGCAATTCATTTCCCAAAAATATCATAAGGGCAAACGCTTTTTTTCCGAAACTTTAAACATTTCAGGATTTATTTGAGGACCATCTTCTAGAACGCTATAAAATCCTGAAATATTTACAGGGGGGTTATTATGACATAGCTATGCAGTTCATTTTACGTCGAGCGTGAAGGACGGAGCTATATCAGTTATATGCCTCTGTCTTTTTCTCTCTGCGTAAACTGAAATTTTAATAACCCCACTATTTCGGAAAAAAAGCGTTTTCCCATCTGATAAATTTGGGAAATAAATTAGTTCGTGAAACGTTTTTATGCCAATCAAGTTTAGTGTAAACCCTTCTTTTCTTCTCTTTTCTATTAGCCGTCATTTTAGCGTTCACATCCTTCTTTCTCATAATAATATAACTCTTCACACAATCCATCCATCTCTCTTTAGACTTCCCTTTAACATGACTTTCATGCCTGCTCATGAAATCATGAATCATTTTTAATACGAGTACAAAAACTATTTAAATGGAGGGTACCTAATTTTTTTACTACTGTACTAAGCGTATCGTATTTTATCTTGCTCAGATGGCCACTTTACAATACATATCGACCCTTTTAGGACCCTGTTACACGTTTAGCCATTCGAATGTGCAGGTTACCTCACAATGTTTATCGTTTAACGACAGAGCATCAGGTTATGCTATATTTAAATTAGATAAACTCATTTGTACATGGTGACCGAGAGAGTTTGATCTTCTTACGATCACGAGTAGAAATGAAGCTACAAGGTCACTTCAGTAGGTATTTAGTTTTTAATTGTTAATATTATCGAATTATCTTCATTGCTTCTCAAATGTTTGTGAGAGAATCACACCGTATCACCTTAAGGACGTGCCACGACGTGACGTGACGTGACATAAGAGGCGAGCGACGTGACGTAATTGTAGGCCGATGACCGACTGTACTGTTCAAATCAATACTAAAGCAAAATGTATGGTATGTATTTTTTTACGGACGAAGTTAGTAATTTTTTTGGGTTCTATACCCAATGGGTAAAAACGTGACCCTAAAACTCCACTGTCAATCTGTCTGCCTGTCACCAGGATGTATCTCATGGACCGTGATAGCTAGACAGTTGAAATTTTCACAGATGATGTATTTCTGTTGCCACTATTATAACAGATAATAAAAACAAAATAAAATAAAAATTTAAGTAGGGCGTGATTTCTTGCCGTTTTTTGCTCGAAAATTGTACGGGACGCGAGTCTGACTAGCAATTAATCGTTTTTTTAGTAGCATAGAGAAGGCAAACGGGGCCACGGGGGGGGTGTCATTTGAGTCCCACAAACAATACAAGCACAATAAAAATACTCTTAATTGAATACCACAACAAAGGAACATTAAATACTACACACAGGTACAACGGGCGATCGTTCTACTAAATGGGTGAGGGCCAAAAAGTTGGACCATAGTTAATAGTTAAGCGTAGTTAACAAACAACGGAGTTGAAATAATAGTCACCAAAAGCTAGCTTTAAAAAACCTGTTGCTAAACAACTTTAAATTGTTATAAATCCTAAATAATAATTAAAAATTAAAAATTATGAAAGAAATCTAGAAATTATTTTTAAATACCTGCTATTTTATGATTTCCCGTATGTCATCATTCGTCGACATTTATTTTTTATTTACAATATGGCGTCTGGGCCCTATTTCACGAAAGGTACTAGTCTAGTAATACCCGTCCATGGACTAATATTTTGTACAAGTTTACAATTGTGGGTTTCAACAAGCTACAATTGTAAGTTACTAGTTACTTCTTTGTAAAATTGTAAATACTAGGATTACTAGTGTACGTTTCTCGAATCTACAAATATACGGCTTTACTAGTTAGTAGTAACTAGTTAATATGTACAAGTCTTGGTAAATCACGTTTCATTACTTTTTTTACAAGACTTGTAGCTAGTAGCGGTGCACAGACTAAAAATACTAGTTACCGAATGGCTGTTTACGCTATTATCAAGGCTGAATTAGGTACCTAAATTTTTTATTCAAAGAATCAGTCAAGTGAGAGTCGAGCACACATTATTTTGAGGTGCCGGATCTAATTAGTTTAATTAATTATTGTTTAGTATCGTATTAATTATTAAGCGTGTAAAAACTTGTTGCGATTTTAATGGTAAACTAAACTGATTTCTTGGAAGAAATACTTGACGCCGACGGATAATAACGATTTCTTCATCGCTGATGTCGGAATCAGTCCACATTGCTTTAAAAACTTCACAATACACTTAAAATCGACAAGACACAACAATTTTCACAATAAAATCGATATTTTTGACAAGAGTAAATTCAACTTGTAATTTTTACAAAGCTTCCGACCTTGGTAGGTTTAGGCTTGTAATTAACAAGTGTATTTATTATTTTTAACTTTCGTGAAACAAAAAGCAGTTTACCATGGTGAAATTAGCCAGTATTTACTAGTTGGCGACTAGTAACTGGTAGATTAATATTGTAATTTGTGAAACGTAATCTTACAAGCTAGTGAAAAATAATAGTCCATAGAATAGTAATACTAGTCTGATAGCTTTTGAGAAACAGGATTCTACAAGTCTAATAAGAGGTAATAGTGAAACAGGATTTACTAGAACTTGTAATTGTAACACTGGTGACTGGTAACAAGTAAATCCGTAGACTTGTAGATTCGTGAAATAGGGCCCTGGTTACTGCCATATTTTTTATTACTGTCATGTCTTTAGTGATACTCACAAGATTAAGACAAATTGATTGACTAAGAATCATCAAAATCAGTCGTCGCGTTTAGTTTCTAGAATGCCACAAAGGAACAAACATACATGTAGGTATAGGCTGTTAAACACAATACCCTCCTCGGTCAGCAGTCAGGTAAAAATACGTTACCAACCCAGAGGACTGTATATAATATGGTTTGTTAGGTTACTTTCTCTCAAAGATTTTCTAGTTGTAACATTCTAATGTTAAGATTTCAGAAAATGAACTTCTTGTTGCGACGCATGTTCTGCCTTACTACAGAAAAAAGGCACAAGTGCAATTAATTCAAAGAAGCATATTGAACTCTCACGGGTTATAATAAGGTTGGAAGTGCAATACAATTATTATAGTAGATGTGCCTTTTTTCCGTAGGAGGGCAGTGTTGCACTATAGAGGATGTGCTGCACTTGCTCATGGAGTCTAGCCGGAATGTAGCACAAAGGAAGTCGTTAGCGGGGACGAATCGAGCCCATACTGATATATCATTTGCGTTGACTCGCGTACCTCACGTCAGATTCTAGTCAAGAGATTAACTTACTTTGTAAGAAACCCGTTGTTATGGGTGTAAATGTAAGTCATCATCATTATGTCAGCCGAAAGACGTCCACTGCTGGACATAGGCTTCCCCAAGTTAATGTAAGTACTTATGCTTTGTTTTTATTTTGACAAAGTGTACTGTCGTATAAAATCTTCGTCCCCTTTAAAATAACTAGGCTAGGAAAAATAACAGCGATGTAGAAAACGATTGGAAACTATTACACAGCAGGCCAAAGACGATATGGTTTTTATCTCCTAGAATCTCGGCCCTGATATGTTGAATAGCAATATTGAATTTAAGCCCAGGCGAGCCATCACTATTACTCGGTAAGAGAATAATACCGCAGGACCTTAAGGACGTGCCACGACGTGACGTGACAAGGGGCTAGCGATGTGACGTTATTATGGACCAGTGACTAACAGTACCGTTAGAATCAATAGAACGGTTGAGCTAAACGCCTGAAAGTATTCTAGGTATTTTTCACGCATCTTGACAGACTCCAGCTGAGTTCACCTTGTCTATTTAATATAATTTTTAAACTGCCATAAGTACATATGTGGATTTTCACAACGATTAAAGTGATAATGTACAGTCTATAGGATAAATAGGAGTTTATTTTTGATATCTCTACGAGTACTTATTGTTCAACAAATGAAATATATTACCAAAATATACATATTTTATTATAAGAGCAACTTAAATTACTTTCATTATTCATTCCGTGCATACATTTGATGATGGCTGTATAGATATTAATGCCCTTGACTGTGTAGATATTTTGAGCTAGGGTTTTGTCTCATATATGTGATAGTTGCGTGTTCTTGTAGTTGTATAGAGGCAATACATATCTATGGCCTCCTATTTGCGTGCATATATTTGACTGACATTGTACATTTATTTATGACCGTGCTCACATATTTCTGACCGAATTATCGTACAGATATTTTTGGCTCCTCAACTGTACAGATATTTTTGCCCTTGACTGTACTAAAATTTACACATATTTATGAACTCGACTGGCTCTATGCTACTTGGTAAAACCATATTGCTTTAGAC
Organism: Acleris emargana; assembly: GCA_927399475.2. Lineage (NCBI taxonomy): Eukaryota > Metazoa > Arthropoda > Insecta > Lepidoptera > Tortricidae > Acleris > Acleris emargana. The sequence goes on from OV656846.1 coordinate 2,782,409, forward strand.
ATTTAATCGTATGATCAACGTTTTGATAGCTCTTATTTAAAATCTTTAGAATGAAGTGGCCTATACTCATGCTAATTTCAATGTAACTTGAAACATGAGTGTCGTTTGTTATTAAACAACGATAGATGGCGTTAGCATACCTCCGAGTAAGAAAAACCAAGCGATTACTAATTTCGTGGATCTTAAGTAGGGTCTTGGTGGCATCAGATGCCCGGCAATAGGCTGGGGCGGCTGTGGGGCATCCAGTGGTGGCGTAGTCATCAGCCCACGGTGCCTCCGTTAACAGCCCCTTGGAGGTTAACACCGGGGAGGTTTTAGACGGTATGCTTCCACCTCAGCTCTCGCAGGAGATTGAGGTGGTCGAGAGTCCGTCATACCCCCCTCCATTGGCTGACCTGGCCGGGGGGACGATGCGTAATGACATTTCCTCTCCGTAAAAAATGGTCTTGGTGGCATAAGTGGTAATGCGCCTGCGTCGGCCCGGAGAGCCAGAGGAGATGTAGGTTCGATAGGAGAGACCAACGAAATTGTTTACTTTCATTTAGCTCTTATTTTGCTGACAGTAATGGTGACCAAGTTAAAAACAGTAAGATAACATGTTGAAACATGACATCATTTTGACATGATGAAGTTATTGATCTGCCTACGAATCTAGCGTTCCCAGGTTCGATTGTTACGGTAAATATATATGAGATGATTGATAACTATGCACGGTCATGAAAACGTTTTATTTATCAATATTTTTACTGTAAGTTATGGCTTCATCGAGACTGTCAATGAATCCGTCAACCCAGTGTTAACAATGGCGCAAGAAACAAAAAATAATCAAAAACAAAAGACACACGAAAACGTTAATGTTAATGTTAACGTTAGAGATGTCAAGTCATTTGTAACTTGTAGGAAACCCAACCGTACTGTTGTAGAATGTCAGATTGACTTTAGACCTTAGGTGCTTGACTGTATAGGTACCTATGTTTCCGTACCGTTTTTATCGCATGCCCTCCGCACCGCTGCTTCAAATACGCTTGCGATAAAAACAGTGCGGATACAATGCGTCACTGCAATTCCGTAGCGTCTCCGTATTTTAAGCAGCCTTGAGGTCGCACCTTTAATCGCTTATCGATATTCCCTAGGAAACTAAGACAGCCGGTGACATGACTAGTCCTCAGGGTTGGCAGTGTATTTGCAGTCTTAGGACCGTATTAATAAACCGATCTCAACTGTAATGCTCGTCTCAAGATGTGTCAAAGATGACAGCTTTCTATGGCTTGACGTTAACTTTAACGTATCTTGTGACGGGCATCTCAGCCAAGATGAGTTTAATATGGCCTTTAGTATTGCGGTCTTGTGAATGCGAATGCGTACGGGTGTGCTTGTTTACCTTTTCTATGCCATAAAAAAAACTATACAATAGCATGTAATATGGCTTTACCTAGTGGGATAATATCCAAGTTAATGTCACCCTTGTAAATAATCCGTAAAAATACGAAGCGTACCCTTTTATATGGAGAGTTATCTGAGGTGACCAATTGTCGTGATCTCGCCCATTACGAGTCCTTTGCCCGAGCGATAAGGGACCGTGGAACCCTAATTTATCTAAGTTAATGATCATTTTGGTTAACTGTTTTATGGTGAACTTTTGCGGAGCGCGCATTGAAATAATTATACTTGTTTTAGCTTTCCTGATTGCTATTGGGAGTTCATGTTTATTTTATTTTATGTCGTGAATCTTCACTTTTTCTTTTTAGGGTTAAGTAGTCAAACTGGGAACCCTTATAGTTTCACCATGTCCGTCCGTCCATCCGCAGCCTAGCTCAAAGACTTAAGTAGTACTAGAAAACTGTAATTTGGCATAAATATACATATTAGTCACGTCAACAAAACGTTAAAATAAAACTTGTACACTTACTTCCCCTACACGTAACGTGGGGTGTCATTGGATAGGTCTTTCAAAATATTGTTCAAGTTGTCCCCCCTCCCCCACAGCCCCGCAGCTAAACAAAACTCTTCTTCAATTTTGTCTCCGTCGTGTCAAACGTATTCGAAACTACACAATTCTCAAAGTAAAAACACTACAAATTCTACATGTAGATGCAAATTAAGGCAACGATTACCTCAGTCATAAGCACATCATATTAAGGTCATCAGATTATTTTGCAACTATATACCTATTTGGTAACGCTATAGTCGTGCAAAATTGCCAAGTAAATTTGCCATCGCTTCCGAACTATAGCCCTATTGTTTTGGCGCATCCAGGGCAGTGCAGGGGAGACCAAATCAATTTCAAGGTCCATTGTGCCCTCAAAAGGCTATTGTTCGCTTGATGGATAACGTTCAGCATAGTACTCAGTAAATTCTAGGGTTTTAGGTTAATATTATTACATACATACATACATATCCTCACGCCTGTAATCCCAGTGTGGGGTAGGCAGAGTTACAGAATTACCTACAACTTCAAAAACTTGTTGATAATTCTGTGACCACATTCTGCAAAATGATTACCAGCGTATTAGTGACAGGTTGCAAGCCCATCGCCTAATAGTACTACAAGCCTTTATTCCCATAAACCTTTATTACATATAATAAATATTTATTCAATAGATAATACTTAATAATAAAATAATAATGATATAATAGATATAAATACTACCCATTGGCTGCCACGCGATGGACATCGTAGCAGAGGTAGACCCAGAAGGAGATAGAGAGATGACCTAGATCCGCTTGCGGGGGATTGGCAGGAATGCGCTCTGGATAGGGACGAGTAGCGAAAGAGTGGGGCCTTTTCCCAGCAGTGGGACACCAAAACAGGCTAGTTAAAAAAAAGATATATGCTTCGATGTAATGGCGGCCACTAATTTTAGAGTTAATAGACATCCCAAGTCTAGGACAAACAAGCTTTCTATTACAAAAAACCGCTTTCGAATTTTTTCAAGCGTTTGGGATCTTCAATGTTACAAACAAACATACAGGTACACGTTAAATTTATATTAAAAAGAAATATTTCTGGGACAAGCTTTTGTTGTCGACAGAAGGCGACCAAGGGAATTATACCAGAGGACGGGCAGCAGCGTCCTTCTGAAAATTATAACACTAAACTACGATCACTAACCCGCCAGCCAAGCGTGGCGACTGGCGACTATGGAAATTTCTCCCTAAGGGGAAAAACAAGAATGAAAGTACAACCGGCGATCTGATAAAGGTCGCGGGAAACCGCTGGATGACAGCAGCAGAGGACCGGTCGTTGTGGAAAACCTTGGGGAAGGCCTTTGTCCAGCAGGGGACGTCTTGCGCCTGTTTTTTTTTTTGCAAAGTCTATCTGCTTATCAAGACAACTAATTCGAACAACCATATTTCTGCCAAAAGGCAGAGAACCCTTTGATGTCGTCATGCTCCCATAGTTTTCTTTCATCATTTATTGTTAATGACCCTACACCCTTCACATTTGTGATAAAAAAAATGCGCAAGATTTAATAATATTTTTTATTACTTCCTTATTGTATTTGATTGAATGAATTTTCTTCTGCTAAAGTTTCTTGCGGCGCTTCTTCTCTGCAATGACGGTCTTGTCCGAAGCGCTATTACATTCGTTCCATATTACCGACGTGTATAAGAGCACTCATGGTCAATTTACTGTTTTTTTTTAGGGTTCCGTAGCCAAATGGCAAAAAACGGAACCCTTATAGATTCGTCATGTCTGTCCGTCTGTCCGTCCGTATGTCACAGCCACTTTATTCCGTAACTATAAGAGCTATACTGTGGAAACTTGGTAAGTAGATGTATTCGGTGAACCGCATTAAGATTTTCATACAAAAATAGAAAAAAAAACAATAAATTTTTGGGGTTCCCCATACTTAGAACTGAAACTCAAAAATTTTTTTTTCATCAAACTCATACGTGTGGGGTATCTATGGATAGGTATTCAAAAATGATATTGAGGTTTCTATTATAATTTTTTTCTAAACTGAATAGTTTGCGCGAGAGACGCTTCCAAAGTGGAAAAATGTGTGTCCCCCCCCCCGTAACTTCTAAAATAAGGGAATGATAAATGTAAAAATAATATATGATGTACATTACCATGCAAACTTCCACCGAAAATTGGTTTGAACGAGATCTAATAATTAGTTTTTTTTTAATACGTTATAAATCGTAAACCGCATTTTACCTTTCATTCAATCAACTCAAATATAATATTTATTGTCAAACTGGAATATATATTAGCTTGTTTAGCTATCACAAGCCTATATGGGCTCGCATATAGTACCTAATTATAATGTTTACTTATCAATATCTTATTTTAAAAAAAAACACTATTATTAAAACATCGATCAAAGTTACAACGAGGTACAAGAACTTTTATATTATGTATTTTTAATATCTACGTTACAAATCCTAAACCGCATTTTACCTTTCATTCAATCAACTCCAATATAATAAAGAATTAAGAAAAACATTTATTTAGATGTATAGTTGTACGGAACCCTACGTGCGCGAGTCCGACTCGCACTTGGCCGGTTTTTTATTGATTTCTATTATTAGGAAAATATTTAATGTACCACAATTGAACTACTTTGGGTAAGACAATATTTAAAAATGAAAACTAAATAGCTATGTTTAGAAAAGGTCGCTACAGCAATATCCCGAAGATGCTAGCCGCATTTGCTAGCTGGATAGTTGTACTTCTGATTCAGACACATGTTTACCAAGCCTCTAATTTATTCTTACTGTTCCCAAATGCTTTGCTATGGCAACAGGACAAGCTAACAATGAGGAAATTAATGTGCGATTTTTGCAAGTCTCAGACAATATGGCGACGGTAGACCGTTAATGTGCTTGCCGCAAATTTCAATTTTCTCGACGTAATATCCATTTTTGTGAAGGCGTTGATGAATTGAGGATTTTAGGAGGAGAATTGTGTTCATGTGGTTTAATTTATGATGTGGAAGATCTTTTGTGGGGATTTTTGATGGTAAATATATTCCTCGTAGGTAGAGTAGTGGTTGTTTTGAATAAAAATGGAATAAATACCGTTAGAAATACAGTCAGTGGTTTTTCATTCAACGATTTTGTGGAATTCTGAGGTAAAACACTTTAAATATTTTTATGAAATAAATTTAAGACGAACATAATAATGTATCTAATGATTTATTTATACAACTAGACAACGAAGTACGAAACAGCAGCGCCTTCTCTAAGATTTCTTATAAACTACGTTGCAATAGTGACTTGCTAGTGATAATTATTTTTTTGTACATTTACGAGTAGAAAATATCTTATTTTTACGACACTTTAACGGGAGACAGGTATAAAATAGACAGTTTCAGTGTTAAGAAGTTATACAAATCAGTTTTGTTTTTGCAATAAACACTAGCAACTAAAGATACAAACTAGGTACTTTCATACAAAACCAACGAAATATGAAAACTCGATATTCAAAAAAATCTCTGCCAGTTCAATAAATTCACTTTCGATCCGTGCAATAAAAATAGAACTCGTAAAATTTCTTTTAAACTCGAATGCCGTGCAAACGTGGAAAAAGAAATAACCCAAAATAGTTGATTGGCAATTTTACACTGCTTTGACCGCTTTGGGAAGTTTTTTTTGCAAACACCGAATTTTAACGAGTCAGTGAAATTCAATCGAAATACTAAAAAAATACAGCGGTAGATAAAATGGTTCTAATGCTACTCACGGACACAAATTCGAAGGATCGTATAAATAAACGGCTTTCCTTTATTCTGACATTTGTCAAAATGACAATGCAATAAATAAGAATTATTGTTATAGTAAATCAAAATGTCGGAGCATCCGTTTCCGGTAAGGCCGCGCTTTACCTAAAGCGATTAGTTAATATTGTATTTTTAACTTTATTTTTCAGTTTTGAATCGTTGATTTTGTGCAATGTCTGAGTTATTATTTAGCTCTTTCGCGACATTACTTTGAGATGTGTCATATGGGAGCGCAAAATATGAATAATTGAAGTATTTTCAGACAAATTTGATTTAAAAACTTTGTAACAAAAAACCACTATTTTTTGACATGCATCAGGGGTGACTTTGATATTGTGATATAAACACAGGGATAATCAAAGTAGCCCCATTTTAAGAAACAAGATTTTAGGCTGCGTAATGTTTTATTCTGCTAAGCCGTCCACCGTAGTCGGCCACTGTATAATGTTTTTAATAATATATTTTATGATTAAATGCAGGAGTTACAGATTTATTTATAAAATTAATAAAACCAACCTCATTTTACTCAAATGACGCGTATAGTGACAAACAAACCTGTGCGTCTGAATATCTACCATGTCTCCAAACGACTGCATCTCTACGTATAAAAAATAAGGTCCACATAAAGAGAAAATATTACCATAATGTTATTATACTTCGAATAATAGACTACGTTGCGTTGTTTTCGACCTAGTACAAAAAATACCGACGTTTATCTGTTTATTTTATCGCAAATGCGATAGCAAAAATTGAGTGAACGAAGGTACAGGAAATACTAACATCGAATCATAAATATCTTACAATTTTGGGCGCTTATAAAGAATCGTTTAAAAACGCTTTTATTTTCGATATTTAAGTCAATACAACGGGTTTTTCACAGGTTGCACTACCTTCGAAATATCGGAAAGTTGCCAATATACTTGATGGCATAGGCAACGTGAATGACGAAGCCTGATCATATGAGGGATCTGTGACCCATAGACATCTGTATTTTCTAGACTACAATCTCAAGACTGCAATCCTTAGACCGGAAATGCGTTGCCAACCCCGCGGACTAAGATAGAATAGTTGTCTTACACAATAATAATGCGGACACAGCTGTTTGGCGGTAGGTTAAATGATAAGATAGATGGTCGTAGCGACCTGGACAGACCTTCCAAAAGGTCCTACCACCACTTAACTTGCCAAATATTCTAACCGCAGTAAGAAACCGTATTTAACTGATTTCAAAAGGAGGAGGTTCACAGTTTGCCAGAAACTTACAAAAATAATCATGAATAATTACCGCTGTATTTAAAAGTCCCCGTGTGGTTGCTGCGTTAGAATAGTGCCACTCCATATCTTCCCTTGGATGTCGTAAGAGGTGACTAAGGGAATATAGGCTTGTAGTACTGTTAGGCGATGGGCTTGCAACCTGTCACTAATACGCTGGTAATCATTTTAGCCTATTTGTGCAAAATGTGGTTACAGAATTAGTAATTCTGTAGGTCTGCCTACCCCACTCTGGGATTACAGGCGTAAAGGTATGTATGCAATTGTATGTATGTATGTATATTAAAAGTCCTTTTATACCGCCCTGCACGGCTAGTACATGTTGTCCGCGAATTATTGGTCGCTTGGATCTCCCTTTCTATTTAGTCTGTAACGATAGAGACACACTGAGCGACAAGCGAGAAAATACAACTACCCGTGCTGGACCTGGACTCTCTCTCGCACCTCGCATCGGTAAACACAATCATAAATCCGCTGGCTACACAATATCTATTAAACCATTTAAATAAAGGTTGAATAACAGAGGATCAACGTTGTTCAAACTAAACACAGCCTTAGTTTAGTAAGTTTCATTAATACCGCCTCGGATATCGACAAGGCTATCGAGAAGAACCGACACCCAGAAGCTGTATTATGAGGTGTAGAACCTGCCAAGTCCTAGCCAGTGAACGGACGGAGAAACGTAACTGCTATCTGCTATAAATATAAACTTTATTCTTATTGCAAACTAGCTTCTGCCTGCGACTTCGACCGCGTAGACTTTGACTATCGGAACAACCTAGGGGAATTAATCTAGGCAATAATCTATCTCCATTTTAAATTAGATCGGAATCTGTCCAGCCGTGGCAGCGGGAAGGAGCATCAAACATACTAGGTTTTTACGTAAGAACTTGAATTGTATCCCTTGTATTTATTCCTTTATTGGAAAAAGGTGCATGGCATGTGTTATAGAAGTGCAGGCAATATTATTATTTAGTGCGACGCGTCTAACATAGGAGTAGGGGTATTTCTTTTTCAAGTCGTCAACATTACTTGAAAAATAACTGCACCCAATCCTATGTTCGAAGCGTCACACTAAAGTAAAAAGTACAGTAAATTTTTGGTAAGCAATATAAAAATGCTAGCTCTTATATACCCTTTCTCCTTTAACTTTTTTATGCCTTCGGAAAGCAATCTAGTGCACATTACAAATACCATCTGATGGTAAGTTTTGCAAACATATGCAATCTCTCGGCAGCCCCGGAAAATAAAATGGAATGCCTTAATCCTAGTCACTTAACCGGTAATAATCGGTATTACTGAAGTGATGGCAGTTATTTCATAGATGTGAAACTATTATATGCCACTAGCTTCCCAGCAACTTCTTCCGCGTAGGATTCGTAATTTAGTCATCCCATGGAAACGGATTTTCCGGGACAAAAAGTAGCCCTTCATCCAGATTCCATCAGCCGTTCTGGCGTGATTTAGTTACAAACATTCACTTGTGGGAGGACCTTGTTCAGGGTCCGTCTGGGTTGGTACCACCATCTTATCCATTAACCTACCGCCAAACAGCAGTGTTCGCATTGTTGTGTTCCGGTTTGGGGATAAGACAGCCGGTGAAATGACTAGCATAGAGGCATTCCATCTTAGTCCTCAGGGTTGGCAGTGCATTTGCAGTCTTGTGAATGCGAATGTCTATGGGTCACAGTTTCCACTTACCATCAGGTGGCCTGTGTGCTCGATTGCCTTCCTATGCCATAAAAAATAAAAAAAAAACATCCAAACTTTCACATTTTTAATATTAGTAAGATGTCGGTGGAAAAAAACTTTAATTTATAAAGGCCATCCAATCCACTTAGACGTTCATTCATTTCGAATAAAGCCGAATCACAATCATTTATCTCCCAAAATTCACAAACAAATGGCGCAAGCACAATAAAATAGCCAAGAGCTACTGAATAACCAAAATTGCCCCATAAACATGTTCCATAATGCGAGAGCGAAAAAATTACAGCCTTCTAAGTAGTTAAGTGTAACTTTCTTTGTTAAGTTACTCCGATTCAGCTTGGCAGGTCGCGTGCGACGAAGAAATCGATGGGGAAACTTGGGCCATGAAGTTTTCCAGAGATATTTTTATTTGGCTTCATTGTTTGGGAAAGTTCTGGAAAGTTTCGTGGCGTAAAATGCAGAACGGTTACAAAAGTGGCTGATCAAGCAGAAATTGTTGCCGTCAAGCGTTTCTTTGTTCATTCATTGGTACATAATTGCAATTATAAACGTGTCGTTCTGTCAGCAACAGCAACTAGAAAAAGAATACCAGCAGAAAAATAAGAAAAAGGAGAGAAACGTTTTTATTGGATTAAATATAATTTAATCACGCCAAAAGGCAACGTAAATGTCAAACTAAAAAGCGGAGATAAACCTAATTTAGTGTTGAACAAATTGTAGCAGAAAAATCATTTGCGATATTCTTACGTCAATGTCAATTACAGCCCTAGGTCAACTCTAAAAACTTGTTGTTTATTTTATATACCACATTTTGCACAATCATGCTTAGATGTTTACCATGTGTATATCAGTTCATCGACAGGTTATTTTTGTAATGGTCACAAATCTAACCTAAGCTAAGTAAGGAATGCTTAAGCATTCTTAAGATAACCTGAAAACTATAAGGTTTCAGCAGAAATTAGCTAACGATTAAATGAAATTCGGTGAAATCAAATCAAATCAAATCAAAAATTATTTATTTCGGACAAGGTCCATAACGTGTTAGTAACAGTATTACTTAAATCTAGGTTTAGTTTTAGATTAACATAGGTTACTTTTAAATAAGGTTTTTACACAAGGGGGCATGTAGCTGCACCCAGTGCTTAAGCCACGGTGAGTCCCACCGGTCGGCCAGCGTGCACAGGATGGTATTCGAGCTGGCGCGCCACCGCCTCAACAGCGAGCTACATCGCTTCCTGATGATCGCGTGGAAGCCGTCCCGAGCACCACCCTGTATGCGTTGTTGTACTGTACTCGCAGAGCACTGTATGCCCGTTGCGTGTAGCTGATCCATAGACCGCACGTGTAGAAAGACTGGCAATATGCTTTAAAGAGCGTAGCCTTCACCTGATCGGTACATCGTGCAAACCTACGAGCCAGCATGTTACAACGCACAGCCAGTGCTCTGCGTTCCCTCTCAATGTCCATGTTGTCACACATGTCGTCAGTGACCCAGTGACCCAAATATTTAAAATGCTTCACTTGTGCTAAGGGAGTACCACAAAGAATAACAGGTGGAACACTGTAGGTTTTATTACCTGCTTTAAATAGCATAATCTCGCTTTTATTAGCATTATATTTGAGCCCGTGGGCCTCCGCATACGACTCACATTTGCGCAACAAACTAATTAAACCACCCACTGAGGGGCTCAGCAGCACCATGTCGTCCGCGTAGCTTATGTTATTAACGCGCACTCCATCGATGGAACATCCTACACTGGCACTGCTGAGCTCCTCCAGCAGTCGGTTCATGTACAAGTTGAAAAGGCGGGGTGAACTTAACCCCCCCCTGCCTCACCCCACACTCCAACCTATACACTTCCGAATACGCTCCAGCCCACTTGACACAATTTTCTTGGTTGCCGTACCAGTACTTGAGTAACGAGGTAACTTCATACGGCAAATCAGTCTCAGATTGTAACTTATGCCACAGCATGTCATAAGATACTAGGTCGAATGCTTTTGACAGGTCCAAGTAACAGGCATAAACAGGCGTTTTTCTAGCCGTGTAGTACTGGACAGTCTGCTTTAGACTTAGGATGGCAGACTCGGTGGATAAGCCAGGTCTAAAGCCGAACTGAGTGTCGTGCAGACGGATATGCTTTGCCAGGTGTTTGTCAAGCAGACTGTCCAGAACCTTGGCAATGACATTAGCCAACGAGATTGGCCTGTAGTTGGACATATCAGAAACGTTACCAGTATTGTTCTTAACAATTGGGACAACTACTGTGCGCATAAGTTCATCTGGCAGGTAACAATGACACAAACAAAGGTTAAAAAACAATGCAAGAACTCTTGGTAGGTGTAGACCCGCGTGCTTCAGATGCTCAATGCTGAGGCTATCTTTTCCAGGAGACTTCCCTCGCACCATTTTATTAATGATTGAAGCTACCTGTTTAGCAGAGAATCTCACAATATTGGTCTTAGGATACCGCACAGCATCGCACAGAAGAGACGAGGAGGGCGCTAGTGGTGATTCCACCTTAAAGTGGCGCTGAAACGCATTGGCTATATCACTCGACTCATGCAACCCAGCTACGCTCACAGGCAAAGCCGACTTTGGGTTTAATTTATTCGTCGATTTCCAAAATTTACCAAACTTCTTACTAGAATGTAGTTGAGCAATAATATCCATTCGGATTTGATCTTGATTATTTTGACATAATTTTAATTTAGTTTTGAATACTCTTTTAGACTCGTACATTTTAAAGTAAACGTCTCCCGAAACCGGTTTACCGCACGATAACCACATTAGATAACAAAGTCGAGCCTCCCTGTGAGCACAGCTGACGTGCTTATTCCAGCCAGGTACGTACTTATGTTTCCTACATTTTGGTGCATTATGACTGATTGTCGCGCCCTCCGTAAGTATACATGTTATATTTGAGTACATGGTATCCAATAGTGATCTATGATGTTGATCAACACACAACTTGTCTGCGCAATCGGTAAACATGGAAGGAAAATGAATGTCTCTAAATTTTGAATTGCAATAGTCATGATATCGTTCTATCTGTTTACTATCCCTTTCACCCCACATCACTTTGTTATATGCTACATGAGAAGTCATAATTTTGGGAACGATGTTTGTAATATTACATTCAACTAACAGTGGTAGGTGATCAGACCAATAAACATCCTCATTTAAAACATAGGTATTTACAACCGCCTGCCGCGCCGCGCTAGTCACTATGCAGTGATCTAGCCAGCGCCGGCAGCCATGCGCCTCGCTTACAAAAGTGTAGGTACTGGCCGGCAACAAATCCATGTCCACGCACGACCAAGTCTGCTCGCAACTGAAGTTCATTAGTTCAGAATAAAACTGCTCACCTGGGTGCGAGTTAAAATCCCCGAGGACAAAAACGGTCTCAACGGCACTATTCTCAATTATCGCACTAATTTCACTGAGACACTCAATAAACTCTGTCAAGTTATCGGCCGAGGCAGTAGGCATGTACACCGATATTATTAACATCGCGCGATCACTAAGCACGACTTTGATCGCCGCGAGGCGCACACTACTACATACTATTACCGAAACACACGGGAACACACTTTTCCTCCACAGCAGGGCCACTCCGCCATAAGGCCTGCCCCTCAGAACCCCGGTCGACGTGTCGACTGCCGAAACGCCGGTGTATCCAAAGTCAGAGTCAATACTTCCCAAGTATGGTATATCATGCGGCAGGAGCCATGTTTCCTGCAGCGCAATAATATCTGCCTTGCAACAGAGGTTTCTTACACATTCAACTGATCGAATAACATTTTTGCAGTTGAAACTAATTAGCTTTGTGATACTAGCCATAATCATTATTACTTTTATTTAACCACTGCGGCCGTTTGGCTCTCTTTAAAATCAAAAACATGCCGAAACAATATGTCTTCGGGCCAGAAATCATCCCTCATAAACATTTCCAGTTTATGTTTTGGCACAAATATTTTGAATGCATTATAACCTTTTGCTTTTTTCATATTAACTTTTATTACAGTTACATCTAACTTTGACTTCTTTTTCACGTAGTCTGAAACTTCACTTTCCGACACATCTTTCGAAACTTGATAAATGTAGATAGGTCTCTTTATGTCAGCCGCTTTGAACTTATCATTTACGCCCACAACTGCATTCCCCCTTTTTCCAATAAAACGATTTCTTAGCCTTCGTTTTTGTACCAATGTCCATTCCTCATCCTCAGCCTGCGATTTCCATTCAGCTCCACTAGCAACCGTGGCAAACGATGACGTTTGTTTTGACTCGGTACGGCCGGGCGCAGGCGTAGCTATCGGCTCAAGTGGCTCAACGGCCGGCGTTTTAAACTCCGGCGTATGAGTCATCGCCGCGTCACCGGGCGACTTTTCTCTAACCACCGTCTCAATCTTGTTATTCACAGCTGATATGCGCGACAAATTATTATGCTCGTCAGCTAACACTTGTTTACATGAGTTTTGTAGTTCAGAAAACATACCAGTCTGCCTGATGTCTCGATAGGTGGCTGTGTTTTTAGTGAAACTAGGTATGGTACCCGTTAAGTAAGATTGCTCAGGCTCGCAACATGTAGGTGGCAATCCCATTGGGCCACTGTTACACTCCAAGCTGCTAGAAAATGCGCCCCGTCTTATATTAACGTTACGATAAGAGTCATTAATATCAGGTATAGGACTTTTAATTGCATCTAGCTTTGATTTCAACGAGTCGACCTGCTCAACTGTGGCGTATTCCTCCTTAATTTGCTGCACATCATGTTGTAATTTTAAGATGTCCTTTAAAAGCCTTGTGCAGTCTACGTGGTCCCATAAAATTGGGGGTAGCTTATGTAGTTCACGAGCGACGAAAACAGGCACTTCGTCCGGATGGGCCTCCTTTATGGTACGGACGATATCATCTATGTTGCGCAATGTCTTCCCAGATCCTTTTCGAATTTTCGTCCGCACTGAAGACGGCATTGCATCAAATAACAAGTTTTTCGCAGTTTCTATGTCACTTTCCGAGAACGCGCTGATGCATATGCGGCTTATGCTATCGTCGTTCATCACATTTATCTTATTACTCACGAATGCAAGTACCTCGTTAATCACAATGTTGCACTTCGTACATTTAACCACATCAGGCGGCATTTTACCTCTCAGCGAAAACAAGTTACGCACACGCACGACACGAACGATCCTGAGCACGATCGCGCGACGAAATGACACATTCGATGAAATGTTTTTCGATATTTCAAGGGAATTTGCCAACGACCCGATATCGGGTTTACTGTTCGTAGCAAATATTCGCTACATACTCGTAGCGGGAAAATGTTGCTACAGGCTGCGTAGCACTCGTAGCAGTGGTTGGCGGTGGAAGTGTTTGCGTTTGTATATCTCTCTTATTCGCTTTTATATACTCTGATGCAAGCTAACTTAATAAATATTAAGTCTTCCTTGCACTTTAAATACATTAAATAAAATGCATCTCAAGTCTATAAAGAGCTTTAAATGCGAAGCCTAATCGAAAAACATTATCGAATAAAGCTAAACTTTTCGCTACGTGTTGTGTTTGGTAAAATTAAATTATTCTATCACTCAGACAGCGATGTCACTGTTGGCTTAGTCACAGATACAAAGTCAGATGAATCACTAAGATGTATAATAAAATTAAAAGACCTCATGAAAATCTTACACAAAAGGCAAAGGGTAAGTTTGTATGAATATTATTGCCTTTATTTATCAGCAGCCGCGGATGATAATCTTATAATGGTTTAGAATTAATGCGTGATCGGTACGCCCAGGTATAAATAATATTATTTAAATATCCCGGCTCCGATGCACTTAAGAGTATTACATTATGTAACAAAATATGTTTATTTTTAATAGATCTGTCATAATTTATCACTTTTACGAATGGCCGCTCACCTTAAAAATGCATGACTTTTTCAAATACCAACACTTTTACCCAAACCGTTCCCCTATTCCTAAAGCTCTAGGCTTATAAGCGTTACATGTACGCAGAACATATTAAAGTGAGAGTAGTTTGAATTTAGTACATCAAAGACTGCGACAGGTACTAAACTAAAATGTGAAACTACTTCAGAGTTCGACGATCTAGACTACTATACAGGGTGTCTCATTTAAATCGGTCAGTATGGGAACAAAAAAAAAACTGCATTCATACATATAAAAAAAAACCTGTACTGTTGTTTTGAAAAAAAAAACTTATACTATTTTTATTTAGATATCGATTGTGTAGGTCTTAACCAGTAAATGGCTCTTCGAAACATGATGTCTAAAATGAATGTAATGCATTGAATGCAGTTTTTCTTCTTATTAAAATCGATGACATGGTTCCTAAGAACAGATCTCCGTATGTCTTATAGTTTCAGACTTTCCCATACTG
This sequence comes from Acleris emargana, assembly GCA_927399475.2. Lineage (NCBI taxonomy): Eukaryota > Metazoa > Arthropoda > Insecta > Lepidoptera > Tortricidae > Acleris > Acleris emargana. The sequence continues at coordinate 2,797,529 of OV656846.1, forward strand.
ACCGATTTAAATGAGACACCCTGTATAACAAACCTATGAAGAGAAATGCATACTGGCTTAAATACATAAAATATAAAACATACAAGAATAAGGAACAAATATTCGCGCTTAGTATCTCTAAGTTTTAAACAAATACTTTATATTTTTATAAAGAGAAGTTTTTTTATACTGAAGCATCTGTTTCGTCAAGTCTGTGCCCCTCTTGCTCTTGGTTTAACTCAATCCGTTTACTTTACTGGATGGAGGGACGAAAATGCCTCCTTTTCACCCCGGTCACGCGCCTGGCCTGTTTCTCTGCATTTAAATCATTTGTTAGGAAAGAATATATTTATCGGATAGATATTGATTTTATAATTGACTTGTCTCGGGATATCAGTGCTAGCTGGTGCCTGAGTTAATTCATTATCCTGCAATAAGCTAGAAGCTAATTGATAATTATGTATTATTAAAATAAATAGGTAAGTAAGCGGTTTTTACCCTATAAAGCAATAGTTAATAAACTATCTACAAGCTGTTACGATTAAGGAGCAGAAAGCGAACAAAAAAGGATATATTATAAACTATTGTTTTATTAATTATTTTATTCAAAGGTCAACTTGCATTTATTTATTCAATATGATAAACAAGTTCAGTTTAGTGCCCGACAAGTATTAAAGCTTTAATCTATTAATTATTACTACATGACATCACATTTAACAATTTACAGGTAACATTTTTGTGTTTTGTTTTAATAGTGAATACAATAATCAATTGATCATAAATATATTGAACACATACACACATATTTAATTGCATTTCACAATTTGATACTTTAACCGGTTTGATAATTTATCTGTAATTGAGACATTTGCATCTGACAGAAAGTGACAAAGCATGGCATAAACTATTCCAAGTTTATTCCACGTTTATAAGTAAGGGGGTTTGTGTCTATCCTGCAGGAGCAGTGTTTCTTACGGGATAAAAGGTAGATAATGTGTTGTCGACGCGTGGCGTTGGCCTAGTTGGTAGTAACTCTGCCTACGAAGTTAGCGAACCTGGGTTGGATACCCGGTATACGCATTTGTAGAGATATGTAGTTTAAATGAATAAAATTGAACAGTTTCCAAGGTTTTAGTATTAAATGACTTTTATGAAGACGGAGTCACGGGGTATTATAGCTAGTCCTTTAGCTACTTAGCAAGAGTCTCTTTGTAAATAAGATTGATTTTGTACGTAGTATAAAATGTATTTGCTTGACACAATATTTAAAGAACTCGAAAATATCGTAAGTGCCCGTTTTCTTTTTATACGTATTCATATTTCTCATCTTGTAACACTTGATATCTTTTTCATTTTCCTGCCGTCAGTTGGTTTTGCAATTTAGATTTTATGCTATCAGAATATGCTTCAGTTTCCATCATCAGCGCTTAACCATAGATTAACGGACGCCGCTCCAATGAGGTTTCTAATTATGAATGATAAACAAAAGAATAATTATTCAAATCCATTGAAAAAGAAACATTATTGTAATTTCTTTTAATTAATTTTGATCTTAATTAATTAAATCTGTTAGAAGGTTTTTAATTTGACGCAATAATTCTTATCTCGTATTTAGATCATAAAATTGTGCTTAGGTGCAAATATTTTAGTTTCATTCATTTTTTAATTAATATTAAATTATTTCGTACCTCGTAAAATGTTACTTAAGTAATAAATAATGATTATAGTGGGGGTTACTTTGATTAACGGTCTGAATTTGATAACAACTACCTTACCACTCTACAAAAATGTGTATTTTTCTAAGGACTTGGAAATTATCTTCTTCTGTTCTCGTTATTCCGACTTATGTTAAAGAAAAGCTTGTGTATGTCTTTTTTCGTAAAAAAAAAATAATCGTGGGTGTGTTTTTTTTAAATTAATTAGGTAAAAAAACTTTCCACGTATAGTTCAAGAAATATGAATTGGCCATCTGTAATATTCACTAAGAACATTTTGTTAATATCATACATACACTGCATTAAAAATCACGCATGTTTCCCAGAGAGGTAGGCAGAAAGCAATTTTTGCCACCTGCTACGATCCTAACAAATCATACATCGAGTCATGCATGCGCGTCAGTTTCAGGGACATAAGATTTGGCCCTTTCCTAGTATTTCTCCGATCTGATTAGAAATAGTACAACTAGGATGGCCCCTGTTAATATCAAACCAAATGTAATTGTAAAACTGCCCTCATTCATCAAAAAGGGCAGTGGATATAGTACTATAAATATAAGACTATTATTGTAGTATAGATAAGATAGCCTGACCCCATGTCTGGTAAGTTACCGCAGAAAAAAAGAACGTAAAGTAGACAACAGACGGCCAAATCATGTTAAGCAAAAATGTAGGTATGTAATTGTAAAGTGTCTTATGTTAAGCAGATCTGATTGGTGATAGGTTTAGTGACACCATTCCTGTCCCTATTCTTAGTTTCACTTTGATCGCAGTGTTTTTATTTTATTATTGGAAACTACAGGACAAATTATTAGACAACGATATAAATACTTATATACATAGAAAACATCCAAGACACAGAATCCCACCAATGGGATAGAAGCTTTCCGCCTACATCTCGATATGGCTAGGTAGCTGATACGACCAGATCGCTTTGTGACTACATCTCGATCTGACTACATCGCTGTGTGCCTAGATCGCAATACGACCAGATCGCTTTGCGACTACATCTCTAAAAAACCGAGTCGCTAAATGACCACATTGTTTTTTTCACCTTATGTCTGTCTTAGCAATATTGACGGAGCCCCGCATGGCGGGGCTCCTATTCCTGGGTTATTTTCCCTTTGGGCATTTGAAGTTACCTAACGAACCTAACCTACCTAGTAACGCAAAAGTAGTCATTTTGCAACTCGGACTTTTAGAGATGTAGTCGCAAAGCGATCTGGTCGTATTGCGATCTAGGCACAAAGCGATGTAGTCAGATCGAGATGTAGTCACAAAGCGATCTGGTCGTATCAGCTACCTAGCCATATCGAGATGTAGGCGGAAAGCTTCTATCCGAAACCATTATTTTACAAATATTTGCCCATACCTATGGGATTCGAACCCAGGACCGCTAGCTTCATAGGCAGGGTCACTACCAACTAGGTTATCACGTCGCCTAATTTGATCAAAGATCAAAGGTTTACGAAGAGTAAATTCAGAATATTAATTACCCAGTCGTCTTGCGCCGGCAAACTCTGGCATCTGTCAGTATAAAGATTTGTAATTTAACAGTAACGTCTGTTACGAAATTCTAAACGTCAAGCGAATTATTACTAAACTACAATAGCTGGCGTACGCATACCGCATACCCTCTGAGTGAAAAAGCAACCGGTCACTAATTTCGTGGACCTTACGTAGGGTTTTGGTAGCATAAGTGGTAATGCGCCTGCATCGGCCCGGATAGCCAGAGGATATATAGGTTCGAATCCAAGATAAGACCGGCGATTTTATTTCACTTTAATTTAATATGTCAGTATCTCAGTACCCCTACCATGAGTTACAATTACCGTACTCGCTAGCGAGTCGAATGCTCTGTCCCTCGCACCACTCCATAAGAATACTGCGAGGCCTGCGAGGGACAGAGCATTCGACTCGCTAGCGAGTACGGTACTTGTAACCAATGGTAGGGGTACAGATCAGTATATTTGTCATGCCACAGAGTGTAAATGCAATTGACAACTGAATACTAGTAATAAATTGAAAGAAACAGCGCTGCGCCGACTCCATTTTATTAGGATTGGGAAAAAACCTTCCAAAAGTAAGGCACTGTAGCATTAGAAATTGACATAAATATCAATGACCTATTTTGAAATAGGTCAGTTGAAGACTAAAGAGTCACTGGTTTAGGCACAGCTTAAAATGTAAAAATGGCAACCAGTTTTAAGTCAGACCGAACCGCATAAATAAAAATGACAGAATGACTCCCAAAGGATATCGGTCACTTTAAGATTTAAATCCATTCATAATTGAGTAAGCAAAAGAAAATGCTGCTGTAAGTCATTTAACGTATTTAACTCGATTTAATGAAATTTCGAATGCAGTCACTTTCGTTCTCACCATGCGATTTTCGAAATTATAGAAATCGGACTTTATTAAGGGGGTGAGAAACGTTACAGGATTTTGTATGAAATTTTTCAGCAACACAGTTATCTTAAGAAAAACATACTGGGACGTCTAGCACAGCTGTTGTAAGAGGTAGGCCTGTTAGGTTATGTTAAGTTATGTTTACAAAGTCAAAACAAACGTTGTAAAATTAAGCTGTGGATCCCTCAAACGCGGTGTTTGGGTCAGAAATGTGGAGAATGCTCCGGTCATACGAGGACAAACGTTTACAACTTCAACTGTGTTGAATAAGGGCTTAATAATTTAATTATAATATACTCTTGACGACCTTGTAAGGATCACGGGAACGCGGTGGATGCGAAAAGCATAGGACCGGTCTGAGTGGAGAGCCTTGGGGGAGGCCTATGTCCAGCAGTGGACGTCTTTCGGCTGACATGATGATGATTCAAATTCAAATTCAAATTCAAATTCGTTTATTGCAAGTCATATTACAGGTATATAGATGGAATTACATGGAAGGTATACATATGACACCCTGCAAGGGCGTAGCAACTTAGCCACTTGTGTGCTCGTGCTAATTTGATCGACCTTATTTATAAGCAAATAAGGGCTATCACTCGCAACTCTGGTTGTACAAAGCACGTGAGCGGTTAGGACAGTAGGGCTAGGACCTAATTATTACAATAAAATAAAAGCTACGAATATTGCACACATATCAATAATTCTTACATATCTTATTTTTAATTATGTATAGTTTTATATATATATATTTCCCATATATTTTTAATTATATTACTTATACATTATAAAGAATTCTACTTGTGTTCATTTAACTCTAAATTCGGTATTTAAAAATTCACTTAGACTAAAAGCAGTTATCACTTAAAAATATTTTTAACTTGCTTATAAATAAAGGGTATTTTTTTTCACATTTGATGGAATTTGGTACATGGTTGTATATTTTAATCATCATATGGTGTGGACTGGACGCAACTAATTTTAATTTGGTAAACGGTAGTTTAAGTTTATTAAGATTTCTATTATTTCTCTTTGTTTCTGTGAGAGTCTGGAATAAGTCTGAATGCTTTCTGATGAATTTACAAGATTCTAAAATATACATGGATGTAAGTGTCAGTATTTTAAACATTTTAAAGTGGGAGCGGCAGGAGTACGTAGGATCAATATTTGCCAGTATCCTGACACACTTTTTTGCAGGATAAATACAGCATCTACCTCACAACAATTTCCCCACAATATAAGCCCATACAGCATTCGGGAATAAGCGTACGCATAGTACGCCGAGAGGGCCGTCTGGAAGTCGGTGACGCGCTTAAGGTGCTGGAGGGCGTATATGAAGGAGGATAATTGTTTTGATAGTTTTTGTATATGAATTTTCCACGTTAAATGAGTATCCAGGTGTATGCCTAATAAGGTCGTAGAGCTAGCTGTTTCTATTTTTATGTTATTATGACAATATGAAATGGGTAGTGCCTGCTTTTGGTAAGGTTTAAATTGGATTATTTTAGTTTTATTGAGATTCAGTTTTAAATTATGTGACTCTAACCAGTGGGTAATTGTGTTTAGATTAGTATTTAATTTATTTACAGCTTCGCTAACAGATTTACAGGAGAAAAGGATGGAAATATCGTCTGCGAAGAGCACACAGTTGTCAGTTACTACTTTTGGTAGGTCGTTTATGTATATCAGAAAGAGGATGCAGCCTAATACGCTACCCTGAGGAATGGAGCCAGCGATATCGACTCTATCTGATCGTACATACTGTATTTTGCCAGTCTCGAAGTGTGTATTTTTAATTTCAACATATTGTGCGCGATTTTTTAGATACGATTTGAACCAATCGTGAGTTGGACCCCTGATTCCCGAAGCATACAATTTGTCTAACAGAGTACCGTAGCAAACCCTGTCATATGCCTTGCTCATATCGAGTAGGAGCCCTACCGCGTATCTTTTATTGTCGATGTCATTTATTATGTGTTGTATATACTTATAAACTGCTAATGATGTAGATCGTTGTTTTCTAAAGCCATTCTGAGCATCGTCAAGAATATTAAATGTTTCAAAGAAAGAGTATAAACGTGTGATCATTGCAGTTTCTAGTATTTTAGCGGAGGTAGGTAGTAATGCTATTGGCCGATAATTATTTATGTCTGAGGAATCTCCCTTTTTAAAAACAGGTTTTATTATTGCAATTTTAAGGGCATCTGGGAATATGGCTTCAGAAAATGATTGGTTAATTAGTAGAGTATACGGTATGGTTAGGATTTTAGCACATGTTTTAATTAGAACGGGAGGGATTTCATCTATGCCAAATGATGTCTTATTTTTTAGGTTACTTAATATCTTGTATACTTCATCTGGTTCTATTGGCTTAAGAAAAAAGGTTTTATTGACTTGGTTAGCTGAAGGTATATTTACAGGATGTGATTTCATGTTTCCCACGGATGAGAAGAAAACATTAAATAAATCAGATATTTGTTTTGGATCTTTTATTGTCTGTTTGACTGTGGTTTTAATTGTGATGTTAGTATTAAATTTGGACCTAGGTTTTTTCATCTCTTTATTTATAATTTGCCACATAGATTTAACTTTATTACCACTCTTTTCATATATTTTTTTATTACAGAGTTTTTTTAACTGATTTATTGCTTTTTTTAGCACTTTACAATATTGTTTACAGTGGTTGCTTAGGATTTTATCTTTTGTTTGACACTGAATAGATTTCAGTCTTTTATTTCGGCAAGATATTTTTAGTCCTGGAGTTAAGTGGTTTGTTTTTGGATTTTGGTTAATTTTTATATTTTTCTTAGGAATATTTTTATTTAGGGCTTCTTGTAAAGTATTATTAAATAAATTGTAGTTCTCCTTGACTGTGAGGTTCGGAGATAATATATCGTGCCAATTTACTTTACCGAGTTCATTTTTAAACTTACCTACATTTATTTATTTGCTAATGATTTGCAGTAGGTAGAGAGACTTTAATACCTCTGTGATCCGAGAAACCGTGCTCACGAACTTCCAGCTGTGAACTATCTATTTTAAAGTTTGTAAATATTAGGTCAATACAAGAGGAGGTAGTCTGAGTGACCCGTGTCGGATTATATATTTTTTGATGGAAGTTATATGATGACAGTAAGTTGGATAACCTGGACTTTTCACAACTGTCTATAATAAAATCAACATTAAAGTCACCTCCCAATATCATGTTTTTATGTTTATCTTTAAGGGAAATTAGTTTTAATATTTCCATTAGGCGCGAATAAAACAGTTCTATTTCTCTCCTATTGTTGGGCCAATAAATATTAATAATTAAAAAGTTCAAATCTGGCAGCTCTACAGCACTAATTTCCAGAACCATTTCTAACGATAAAGATGTTATATCCAGACGCTCACGGTATTGGATCGTATCCCTTATCAAAATGAGTACTCCTCCTCCATCATGATGATCACGACAATATGCCGAGGCTGCGTTGAACTTAGGTATATTTAATAAATGTAACTTTTCATTATATAGCCACGACTCCGTAATACAAAATATGATGATACTCTTCAGTAAAATTTACGGAATTACTTGTCGGTGTATATTAAATGGTGGTTTCATACAACGCCTTTCATACGAAATTTATGCAGGTTTTTCTTTGTTTTTTAGCGTCAAAAACATATTTTTTTCACAGATAGGTAAGATTTATTTTTGTTGACTAAATAAGGTATATATTACTTAAAACCAAAACCATTACGTTGATGCACTAATAAAAGACATACTAAATAGATACGTAAAGGAAATAAAATGGCCCTACCCGTCACTTCAAGTAGAAGATCGCTCCGAACCGAGACATTATGATTCCTCCCTAACTCCGTAACTCCTTGAACGATCATGCACTCGACCTCATTGACACTAGACCTTGCTTAGATTTACAATCAAACGTTTCCAGTATTCATATATAAATAATAAATCCTTAAGGAAAATTGCTAGAGCTGAAGGCCGATCAGAAGAAAGTTTAAATAATCTCGAGTTTTTTCACGGCCCTTTACTCAGCAGAATCCTACCGACTCGCCAATTAGTTTATAATGCTTATCAGACCTAGGAATACACGGGGCAAAATTAAATGACAGCTAAGGATTGCCTATATCGATAAACTCGATTATCGATGCTTTTCCCATATACCGCTCCAAGCTTTGATTGAAAAATAAAAATTTATTGAAAGTATGCAAATGAAACTAAATAACGACATAATTCTGGTTATTCTTTATTTTAAAATATTTTTTTAACCTTCAATCATCATCATCATCATTTTTTTTTACTCCTAACAAATTCTGATCGTTTATTTTAACAATAGAACCTAAATGGGACAGGAACTCTGAAATACACAAAAAATAAGGAAAAAATATGATAATGATGAATGGAGGTTAAAAAATCCTTTTAAAATAAAGAATAACCAGAATTATATTGCTATTTTGTTTCATTTGCATACTGTCAATATTTTTTTATTTTCACAAGCAAAACTTGTAGCGATCACTAGTATATGGGAAAAGCATCGATAGTTGAGTTTATCGATATAGGCAATCCCTAGCTGTCATTTAATTTTGCCCCGCATATTCCTAGGTCTGATGCTTATAGTAGGTCTTGCCTCGTAAGCCACATTGAGTGATTTGGGCCTCGTAATTATCTATTTTGATAACTTACTATATTATTGATAATAGTTGCAACACGAATAATGCCACAACTTGCTAACGTATTTGGTAATAATAACAAAACCCGGCAAAATTAATGATTCCTAAGATTGTACGAAGTTCGGCGCCTGTTGGTTTTACCTGGGCAAAGGATCTGCCTGCCGCGTCGGGCGCAGTCTTAATTAAAAGGCGCCGTTCAATAAAATATCAGATTGAGGGCTTATGATAGAATAATTAATTATATCAGATTCTTCGGGAATTATTTAAATAACAATTTTACAGTTGTTGTAATCTGTACGAATAACATTAACATTTATACAAAAAGATAATAAAACTACTCCGTAGTTAATAGTAAAACTGCACGTGGAATTCTAAGATTATATGCTTAATGTATGTTTAATGAAAACGTAAGAAGTGTATGTAAAATAAACACTTTACAAACGTTTTATCTTGTTAAAGGCTTACGTCGCTATCAAGACAATGACTATAATATTTACTTACAGGGTCTATCTTTATTATAACACGTGACAACATTAGGTCGGAAATACAACAGTAAATATAAATAGTCAATTTTTATCAATCATCAAACAATCTACGCGCATTTTATAGATTGTTTGACAGTAGACAAATCCTTGTATGTAACTCTCTTCAAAATTGCGACTCATTTTAAAACAATAATCACAAATCATGTTAACCTGTTAGGTAGGTAGGTACTCAATCACTAATAATTCAACTTACCATCATAGACGACTCCCCTCACCAGCTGATCAGTCTCAAACACGGCGTGACTGACGGTCAGATTCACATCACTAGTAACGTCACTTAATGTCACCACTTCGTTGCTCTCACTGGGAATACGCGCAAAGGCACAAGCATCACTACCCGTCTCACTGTCGACGTCACTGATCGTTGTTACGTCATCGTCCGTCGTTGTTTCAAACCCGCTTGTCATTTCATTTGTATCAGTAGGTTCGGTATCGGGTGGGCCCGGCGACCGACCCGGTGCCGGGTCGCCGGTCGGTAAACTCAAGGTTGTGGTGTAAGGCAGCGAAGCTAATATAACGATGGCTAATAAATTCACCGAGAGGTTCATCCTTGTTTTGGTCTTCATTCGGCATTCTGAGTTACATGGTGACACTTTGTTTGGAGCCATGTTCATGTTGTCGTTGGGAAGTTCATCATGGAGTCATTTAGATCTGAAAAGAAATGGAACGTAAGTGAAAGTATATAGACAGACAAACGAGCACACAGACAGACCACTTGATGGTTTGTGGGATCTCATAACAACTCATAGTAATTTTCAATCGCAAGTCTACAATCGCAAGACTGCAATCGTAAGTCTACAATCGCAGGCCTACAATCGCAAGACTACAATCGTAAGTCTACAATCGCAGGCCTACAATCGCAAGTCTACAATCGCAAGTCTTCAATTGCAATTATACAATTGCAAGTCTACAATCACAAGACTACAGATTAATGCTACAGATGCGTTGGTTGCTGGAATCTGGCCAAAGTATCGTTTAAGTATGCATTTTTTTTAACTTCAGCTATTTAGAAACCATTATTTTGGTCTCCAAAATAAGGCTGTAAATTTCTGTTTTCCTTTTTGTAATGTTTTTGTTCTATTAGGCTTTTTTTCAATTACCTATGGAAGTTTGTTAATAAATAACTGTTTTATAAGCCGTTTTATTTGTATTTTTCCCAATTTTTGATTTGCCGAACAAACATTCATGGAATTTATTATTTTACCGAATTGAATTTTAGACCGTAGTCAGACCATTCAATGTAGTACTGATAACATTCGAAAGCATTGTGAATATTCTCTTTCCATGCAAAAATTACTAATTGATACGCCGGTCTTGTATTTATACGAGTATCTAATTTTGTAAAGAGTCATACATTCCCGTAGAATCATTCAATCATCCAAAACCAATTTCCATTAACAGAATTCTAGCAAAAACATCTTCTCACAAACATGTTTTTAACTTGTTGAAAAAATATTTTCGCTCAACCTAATATATTATCTTCGTCCGCCCCACAAACCTAATTCCGAGTTGAAGCATTACGACTTTAAGATCTAACGTTTTTGCAATGTGGTTGAATTTCGTAGTGATGTAAGTTGTTATGGTGTTGGGTGTATAAGGGTATATTTGGTTTGAATCCTTATCCACACTAATTTAATCAATGTGAATGTATGTATTTTTGTTTGTTCCTTCAATTTAAGTAAAATTTGTTGCTGGGATACTTAAATTATGCTCAAAGATAGATAGAGCTAAGTATAAGAAGGATATAGGTTATATCCTGAAAAATCGACGGTCGCGCGCATTCTTACTTGTTAGTAATACATCTACTGCATCTCAACTTGTAGGAGGTGTTGGCAGAGTTGTGTTTTTTGACAAGATACGTGAATTAAGTCTATGTTAAATAGGAAAATTGGCCTGTAAAGTTTTAATAGGGCATAGTACTATGGCAAATCAGCTATTTGACACCTGTAGTGGGTAGCTCAGTTATCTATAGACAACTGACATTCGCGACACATGGCAACAAATATGCAGTCTTAGGATTGTAGTTTACCCACAACGTTCCGATCATGGTCGGTAGAGACATTTAAAAATTGACACCTTAAAAATTAATGATTTAATAAGAAGAAAAACTGCATTCGTACATTTAAAAAAAATCTATACTCAAAATCGATGACATGTTTCCTAAAAACAGATCTTCGTATGTCTTACAGTTTCAGACTTTCCCATACTGATCGATTTAAATGAGACGTACACCCTGTATATCATAAGTCAGATAGCAATTGAATTGAGGAGTTACGTCAAAAGTTTCGAACCGTGTTTGCCCCAGGTCTAGGTACTTGTACAAAAAAATGACATTTAAACTATTAGATAAGAAAGCCATCCTCGTCGCCAATAATATTTTAGAGATTTTGTATGTAGGAAGAAGGTAAGAAAAGGCTTGGACAACGCTGCCCTCCTAAGCTAATACGCAGTAAGTCAGATAAAATTCATGTAGCAATATCAACCTTATTACTAAGAGAAGAGAACTAAAACTGCTTTGATTATTGATTTTGGGATACTGCTTATTGGCTTAGGAGGGCAGAACGACTCAACTGATTTATTAAAAACTACCCGCTTGTTGGTATTTACAAGAATACCGTAAGTACTAATAGCTATATACGATAATCTACAATAACTTTCCTAAGCCGTTATGATTTAGCGACAAATTCCCGGTATTTGGGGTCCCATCCCCTTTAAGGTGAAGGTGACTGGGTAAACTGCTCTAATGGTGCAAAAGGGCATCGTTAGGAAAAGTCCATTAATAACTTGTGTACAGTTTGCAGTTCGAGTGCGCGAAGGTACAAAACACGACGATTTTTGAATCTCACTCATTTATTGCTCCCATGATATCACCCCTTTAGAACAATAGTGACCTAATTCAAAATTTCTGCTTATAAACTTCACGTCATAAATTTATTATAATAGTGACCTAATTCAAAATTTTAAATTTCTGAATTAGGTCACTATTGTTCTGAAGGTGTATTATATGTATATGGTCGGTGATGCTGCAAAACCGCGTAACTAACAAATTTATGATAGAGCAAAATAGACCTTACAGTTTCATTAAAAAGGTGCATTATGCTCCTTATTTAAAATGTTACTTACGCGGTTTTGCAGTTTCACCGACGATATGCAGATAGTTGCACGCGCTTTGATGGCAGCGCCAAATTCAAATAATTGCTGTTTACTTTAAAACTATAACATTTATTCAAAAAAACTGTACACCAGTTTTAAGAAGGTATAAGTAATCAACTATTGGTTAAAAAATCATGTAGGTAGGCTTTTGAAGATTCATCTAAAAATACGCTAAAATTTAAAAAAAAAGCCAGTCTCAAGAAAAACTGATCAAGTTTAATATACCGTCGGTGAAACTGCAAAACCGCGTAAGTAACATTTTAAATAAGGAGCAAAATTGCACCTTTTTAATAAGGCGGTAAGGTTTATTTTGCTCTAACTTAAATTTGTTAGTTACGCGGATTTGCGGGTTAGCTGACGTTATCCAAAGAACAGATACAAAGGCGTTATGGTTGTTGAAATCTCGGAACGGAACACTTTATCATTAGTGGCCTTTTAAAATGTAATGTTAGTATTGTCTAGTTTTCTTATCAACTTGTATACATGCAGGATGTCCTTTAATTAGAGGGCAACCTGTAAATAGACGAGACTTCGCACTATCTTAACTGCTTAAGTCCTTTGACAGTTCATGAAAGAACACCAGATCGCAGCCACATCCTCTCAACATAAAATGGCTGTGACAATCATACTTGACGTAATTTTAAGGGTTCTGTTTTTACTCGCCTGCAGCAAAGCCCAAAAGGAGGGTTTATTTAAATTATTACAGTGTGTGATAAGTAGTGCTGCGAAAATGGTATCCACTCAGCTATATGTCGTACCACTTATTGGAAGTGCGACGCTGCTGGTTTTCTGTAGACCCACGGACTGGTTTTGCTAAACATCATCCATTGCAGTCGCTTCTCCCCCCGAGTTACAATAGGGAAAGTCCTTGTATATAAATGAACACAGTACCTCCACAATAAGTGCTTATATCAAATCAGTTCTGTTTTAACAAAATAATTAACTTAACCTACCAATATGTTCATACTAAACTTTAAACTTGGATAGTAAATGCGCTTTTAAAAGTCGCTCGAAGGAAAATCAACCCAACATCATCATCATCATTGTCTGACTCAATGTCCACTCGTAACTACCAAACGGCTCTAATGATTTTAATATGTTTATATGTGGTGAGTCTCGTATTAACCACTACTATCATAGGTTATATTAAAATTATTTAAATGTGAAATTGGCAAAATAAAAATAAAAAAACATTTTATAAAGCTTGCTTTTCGTTAGACTTGTTACCATTTGCTTACGGAATGCTAAACATTGGTAGCAGCACTTTTTGCCATCTAGCTTTTGCCCTTGCCCTGGATAAATAACGTCTATTTATATTTTGACGTAAACTTACGCGGTTAACAAATAATACTAAAAGGTAACATAAAAAATCCATACCCCTTTGATTTCGTAGTTTGGTGATAAGGATAACACGTGCACTTTATTATCGTCGTGTCATAAAGAAACGTCATAAAAATAGACAAAAAAACAACCCTGTTTGTTGACTCGATAGAAGCTCGTGAAGCTAACCCCTGTACTTTTATTTAGTCGACAAGGGAAAATACTTTCACCGATCAATTTGTCCTCGCGTGTGATGTCAATGGACTTATTTCTCTAATAAGTCCATGGAAGTGGCTATAACTTAACAGGAGTGAAAGCCATTATTTAAAATTACAATTAGGAATGACCCGTGTGGTTGCCGGGTTAGTATAGTGCCACTCCATGTCTTCCCGTGGATGTCGTAAGAGGGGACTAAGGGAATCAAATCTTGTAGTACTTACTGTTAGGCGATGGGCTTGCAACCTGTCACTAATACGCTGGTAAACATGATTATGCAAAATGTGGTTACAGAATTATCAACAAGTTTTTACAGTTGTTGGTAATTCTGTAGCTCTGCCTACCCCACTCTGGGAACGAAGGCGTGAGTTTATGTATGTATGTATGTACAATTAGGAATATAATCAGTTTACTTCAATAGATAGTTTTATAAATTGTTACAGTAAGGTTATATATACTATAGGTACGCATTGTATTGTATTTCAAAAACTTCGAATCTAAAGCTTGTCACGCCCGCCTTAGTACCCCATAATAAATCATTAGCGTTTAATTTATATAATTATTACTCATTTAAGTATTTAAACCTTATTGCACGACTAGCTTTTGCCCGCTACTTCGTTCGCGTAAATTTCGTTTATTGCTATTCAGTCGGGAACTTTTAATGATTTTTATGAAACAAAATTACTCAAAATTAATTTAGATAGGTATTAATGGGCCTCATAAGGAAGCTCAGTCACTCAGAGGGCTATGGAGGGGGCTATGCTCGGGGTATCTCTGCTTGATAGAATCAGAAATGATGATATCCGCAGTAGAACTAAGATTACCGACGTAGCCCGAAGAATAGCTAAACTTAAGTGGCAGTGGGCGGGGCACATCGCTCGCAGGACTGATGGCCGATGGGGTCAGAAGGTTCTTGAGTGGCATACGCGGACCTGGAGACGAGCTGTAGGTAGGCCTCCAACAAGATGGAGTGACGAACTTGTGAAGATCGCGGGAACGCGGTGGATGCGAAAAGCACAAGACCGGTCTGAGTGGAGAGCCTTGGGGGAGGCCTATGTCCAGCAGTGGACGTCTTTCGGCTGACATGATGAGGCATTAAGTGTAACCTGATGGTAAGTCAAGCCAAGTCTACTAAGTATGTCTTCTTTTCACTTTATATGTATGTATGTATGTATGTAAACACCCCAACAAGCAAAATCAGTACTTATAGTGTTTTCAAGCCTATTTTTTATTGTACTTATAAGATACTTGTAGTTTGCTACAAACACGGAAATGGGCGCAGTTATAGGAGCATCGCTTTCTTATAACCATCTTATAATCAACTAGCAGAAAGTCACTAGGCCCTATAATACACTTACAGAAGTTCAATCAGAGTACAATTGCTCCTATAACGTTCTGAGACTACCCATTTATAAGTTTTATAACTCTTATAAGTATCTCGCATGAGCATCATACTAAAGCAATCTTACTTATAACGCACTACTAATATACTTAGTTATTAGTTATAAGTACATTTTATAAACATCTTTCCGTTGTTTCGGCCGGTTGGTGTGGTGTGTTTGTGGGAAATAAATACTAAAAAACAAACGTAAGTACCTATTTTTCTTATTAATCTAACTAATATAATTTGTAATAGTGTAGAGCATATGTAAGTATTGTAAAATACTGTATGTATAGTGTGTGAATTTACCAGGGAAGTCATTTTTATTGTAAATGTCAACCATAATTTGTTTAATTTTACAATGCCCATGGAAAAAGTGTACATATCATATATGTTGTTAAAATAATATTACCACATTTATTATGAACATCCGCCATTTTCTAAAAATTCTCTGCATTGAGTACGTTATAGGACAATTATAAGTAAATTTGCACTTATAGCAGTTTTAATCCAGATAACCTGCCGCCATATTAAAACGTATTAGGGTTCCTCACGAAATATTCTTACTATCTATGAATCCTAAGAAAGTTAATTTAAGTTAAAAATAATGTTTCGGTTTCCGCCATGGTTACAAATTTAAATAAAACTACTTAAACGGATTATATCGCGTACCATTTCTTAAATTCATCCCGTATCAAATACACTAGATTACAGATTATAATCATCAATGAGACAATTTTAGTTTACCTGTCATGCTTTTTTTAAATAAATGATTGTTGTCTTTTCAGTTCTTTTCGAAATGGTGGTATATTTAGACGTTGACTGCTTTTTAAGTAAAGATGACCTTATGAAACTCAACGAATGTGAATGGCCATGGTCAATAACACATTTTACCCTATCTGAAAAGTGTTATGGATGTGGATGATTCACTGATTCAAGAATGAATCCCCACTTTATTGTTAACGTAATCAATATTAAGAAACTACTTAATATAAAACAATTGTGGTGTCAAGGCTGCCAATATATGCTCGTGTACAATCATTACATGGAAGATGAGTGTTACTACTGCTATTAAAAAAAAACACAATCAGTATCAACCAAGTTTTAGAACATCATAATATTATTATTTAGATTGCATACAGAATACTGTAACGTCACTCTTTTCATCGTTGTAGTCTATGTTACTTTATTAGTGTGTAATAAGGTCCGTGCATCTCTTGGTAAAACGTTACTTAATCTTTTGTTAACAACAGTAGATAGTTCATTTAAGGCTTGGTGAGGTATATTAAATTTTATAGCCCATGTTCTTATATCTTCAACCAAATCACAATTTTTTTCATACTCGGTGGTTTTTTCTAGGTCAAAGTCGTATTCATCTTGTTCGCTATCCGAGTCTAAAACACAGTCCACCGCGGAACCCTTATTTACTTCACTTGTATTTGCACTTGACGCACCAGGTTCACTTTCTAATACAGATGAACTTGTTCTCGTTAAATTGGGCTTCACTAATTCTGTATTCCATTTTGTCACTTTTCTTCTAAAATTACCGCTCCTTTTAAATCGTTTCCATTCGCTTAAATCCATTTTAAACGACTTTCCCAATACGAATTCGAACAATTGATTCACCAAAAAATACCAAACGTTTACTAGTAAGGTGTTTGATCTAGTAACTTATAAGATTATTTCACCTAATAAGGCTCTTACCAAGTACAATTTCATTTATAAGAACATTGGACAAGACTAATAGCGATGTAGACTTGTAATAACCTCAGCTTAGTATCTTATAATATCTTGTTCTCTTACAAAATGCTACTATAAGATCAAATATTATTCAGGCCTATTTGATCTTTCTGAAAACTGTTATAGGAGACTTAAACCTATAACTGTCTTATAAGACGATCTTGTAGGTAACTAGAAGTCTGTAAAATAAAACCAAATGATCTTAAGACTATCTACGCTGGTGAAATGTTACTATAAGTATAAGTATCCTGTAACTGTTCTGTGCTACAATCTTGTAGCAAACTATAAGGCTAAAATATAAACATGAATGCTCTTGAGTATGTTACCGCTTATCGTATGCTATTATAAGTATATGGCTCTACGTCAATGCCTCTATAGGAACGTTATTAGTAAAAATGTACTTATAGTCTTTATTTATAGGAATACTTTGCTTGTTGGGACTTTATTGTACAAAAGAACAAACAGAACAATACAATTAATATAAAAATATGTACAAAGGCGAACTTATCCCTTTAAGGGATCTCTTCCAGCTAACCATATAAGCATATTATTAAGCAGCTAAGCATATTATTTCTAATGTATTTTTGTGTGCGTAGAATAAATATTTTCAATTCTATTCTATTATATTCTCTTCTAAGTGGAAACTGTGACCCATAGACATTCGCATTCACAAGACTGCAATGCAATCCTAAGACTGCAAATGCGTTGCCAACCCTGAGGACTAAGGAATGCCTCTATACTAGTCATTTCACTGGCTGTCTTATCCCCAAACCGGAACACAACAATGCGAATACTGCTGTAGCTGCTTTTTGTGTGTTACTTTCACTCCTTTTAATCATAAAAAGTTTTATAACCGTTTACTATTTTTTGAAATGTAATGTAAAATAACTAAAAACGCCATTTTATATTGTACAGTCAGCCGCAGAGAAAAGGATACCCCTCCTCCTGGTAAGGATTGTTTTTTTTTCGAAAACCTGTGATTAGATTTAAATGATTTTGAGTTTATGTGTAGACAATAGTAAAATCTTCAATTCACCGAAAAATCATATAAATTTAACTACAGGTTTAAAAAAAAACGAACCTTACCAGGAGGGGGGCGGGTATCCTTTTCTCTGCAGCTGACTGTACCTTAGATCCACTTCGCTTCGCTAAGCCAGCGAATCTTATTACTCGGTATCACCTGGAAAATTCCCTCCCCAGAGAAAGCCTTCCATTATCAGACATAAACCCGATAAGCCACTTTTTCATCTCGTTATTAACAATAATCTGATGAGATGAACGGTCACGGAATGTGGCATTGTTGTATAAATGGGGTAAGTTGAGAAGGGTCAATAAGATATCTACGGAAGCCTTGCCGCCTCACAAATAAAGGCGCTACAAGTACCTTTTGGTTTTATGAGACTATTCCTTTTTTTTTAAGTTAAGAAAACTGTTCGTGGAATTAGTTATTAGGGTACTTATTTTATCATATGTTTTTCAAGGATAACTAGAAAAACAATCTCTTTAAGGGATAAGTTCGCATTTTTTTCTTTTTTTTTATGGTTTACGAAGGCAAACTAGCACACAGGCCACCTGATGGTAAGTGGAAAGTGTGACCCATACACATTCGAATTCACAAGACTGCAATCCTAAGACTGCACATGCACTGCCAACCCTAAGGACTAAGATGGAATGCCGCTATGCTACTCATTTCACCGGCTGATTGGCGGTAGGTTAATGAATAAGATGGTGGTACCAACCCGGACGGCCCTGCACAAGGTCCTCCCACCCGATTCTGTGTCAATTGCAATTGCCAAATACACATGCACTATTAACGAATAAATTAATAGTTATTTACTCTTAAACTTAATGTGAAAGTAAAGATCCGGTGTATAAATCATTGCTTAGGCCTCACTTGATCTTTAAAAGCACGTGATTATCGAGGAATAAAGGTAAATTTGGTGGTATGGTTGTGTTTACATCTCTACCAATATCTATTGGCACAGACTATATCGCACCTTTGCGACGAAACTGTGACATCTGGGCAAATCACAACTTTGGAGATGTCACAGTTTTGTCGCAAAGGTGCGATATATATATATAAATTCAAATTCAAACTCTAGAACAGTACATAAAACTACTATAAGTACGTAATTGCCCCACTGACGTAGCCATTGGCAGAAATTTGTTTATTATCTCAGCAAATACCCGAATATCTGAAAAATCATACCTGTTTCTTACAAACAAGAAGAACTTAAAAAAAAATGTTCTTGTAATTGTTTCGGTAAAAGAGTATCTCTTGTGGACTAAACAGAAGTACATGGGGTTAGCTCCACGCGCTTCTATCAAGTCCCTGAGTTTGAGGTTACAATTTATACTCAACTGACAGATGTCAAGATTGACTTCTCGTCTGCCTAGTACTATAGCTCTATAAATACTAGAGAATACAATTTAACCGGTTATTAACAGGTTTTGTATGAAAATAACCGGTTAAAACCGCTATTAACCGGTTATTAACGGGTTTTGTATGAAAATAACCGGTTAAAACCGCTATTAACCGGTTATTTGTATTATCTAAGAAATACATATTCCTTCACGTCACGATATTCTTGGAATAGCGCCGCAGGTGTCAAGGTATCGAATAACGGAGTTCAGTGGGAGGCTTTTATCGGGTCAGATTCCAAGACTGCTGTCCATGACAAAAGGTAACATGAACTGGGCCTTTGTAAACTTATAGGGCCTTTCTGTTCTAGACCTAACTAACGTGATAATTTGCTATTTGTTTTACTAGGGGCATGAAGATATAGAAGACTTATATAGTGGTAAAACGATTAAATTGGTAAAATCCCCTATGTAATGGCGACGCTTTCTTTCATAGGTGATTATCAGATCAACCGATTTTCATGAAACTCAGCTTAAAACCATGCCAATTAAAAATGTCTAAATTGGTCCATCCATTTGAGATCCTTATATTGTCGTCGGGGGTTAAAAATGATGACCAGACTAAGTGAGCAGACTAGCGTCTTACTCGTAGGAATGTAAACGTGTAACAAATTTAAGTCCATTGAAATAACAGGTTTTAGTACAAAATTGACTTGCAAGATTTAAAAACAATTAAAATGAAATAAAAACAAACATATGAGCATACCTGGGATAACTCGGGGCATCTGTATGAAAGTGATGTAGCAAAATATTTTATCGACATAAAATATATCGATGTTACTGCCAACATCTAAATGTTAGTCGACATAAATAAATATTAATCATTTTCTCCTCATTTTCAGATAAAAAATAAACCAATTAACACGTATATTTATATGTTTATTTTACAACAGTTTTCATAATATATAATCAATATTTTTTCTATATTCGTCGTTATTAATGATTGCCGTCTAGATGAAATTATCCACTTTAAACTGCTAAACGTACGAATATGAATGGTACAGTAAATTGTCATTTTGATTGAAATGACATCCGCATAACTTTATTATATTAAGAGGTTCGATATCAGATATGACATCGAACCTCTTTACAGTAATCGAGAATGTTCAATGTGCACATGTATTAATTTAATTATATCGACGACTTTTTTATCAATATCAAATCCCTAGAACTTGCCCCGAGTTATCCCAGGTATGCATATGAGTATAAAAATCGGTCAAGTGCGAGTCGGACTCGCGCACCGAGAGTTCCGTACCACCGCAAAGTAGGTATAGTCTTTACTATTTGAACTGAGCTGATCTTCTACACAAAGGCCATTGTTTGTAAACAATACCATTGTCTTTCTTTGTGTCCGTAACCGCAAGCCGATTACATACAAAAAAGTTAGAACTACATTGAATGTACATTGAATTATCAACCCTACCCTGTTAGTCAGTAGGTTTAAAATGTAAAGTGTCAGGATACAGATATAAGTGATAAAATAACACGATGCAATATTATGGTATCTAAGAGCTGATCTGATATCTGGGCTGGTCTGAGTTAGAACGTGACGACAGGGTCACCGCTATTCTTACCGTACATCGACCGTGTTAGGACTCGATAGTTTGGTCTTGATAAGCAGATAAAGATTTTTCTCAAACATGCAATGAAATGTTGGCGTTATGTTAGTTATTTTAGGCTTCAAAGTATCACGTTCCGAGCGGAGCAACTCGAGAGAGCTGTAAAGGAATATCATACAAAATTGAAGGCCTAGGCCGGGAAGTAATTTTTTTTAATTTTTATTTTGACATGGCAGCTGTGTTTATAAACAGCCTAATAGCTCAATTTTTTTATTTTTTTTAGTGGCTTTATGGTTATCGGACCAAAAATATCCGCCCTAATGCCTATTACACACATGTTTTTTTTATGTCATTGCATATGTTTGAGAAAAGCACTATACCTACATACCTCGCCGTGAATAGGGGTTGCCAGCCTCGTAACTATCCGGCCTCGCTTCGCTCGACCGTCCATATAACTCGGCCGGCAACCCCCTACTTCCCGGCCTCTGTAGTAATGTACTATTGCAAAAATAAAGTACAGGCGGCAACAGCGTGTCCCAAAAATGATTTTTCACTTCTCATGCTCGTAAAGTCCTTCTTTATGCTGGGTATAGGCTGCATAAAATCGCATTTTATGCTCTAGTGCATAAAGTAATTTCTTCTTTTAAGACTTAAGCAATAAGGCCTTACAGCCACATACACAATACACCTTCATTTAATTGATATATTTTTATGAGATTTAGGTTATATCTTATTTTAATTACGACATATGTAATACTATCTAAATACTTTAAAATTAATACGGGCGTGCATTTACGTAAAAAAATAATAATAACTTGGCATTAAGGCTCAAACCTAGTGTCCATAGTCAAACGTCACATAGTTGAAAATTAAAAAAAAACTTAAGAAAAATTGTGTAGCGGGAAGCTAATTATTCGTCAAACAAAATTAAAAACTAACTAAATTTGTTGTGTTGCGGTTGAAAATTCAATAAATTATTCGTAAGTAATTGAACAATGTCTTCAAGTAGGTGCCTAGTGATAGTGACGATCAAAAAATGATTTCGCCTGAGACTTTAATGTACAGAAGTGCGAAAAATGTAATTGAGCAGATATTGCCGCCTAAATCGAAGAAAATCTATCTCAGCACATACGAAAGTTTTATGATTTGGAGGAACCAAAAAAGCGTAAAAACGTTTGCGGAGTGTGTTTTTATAAGCTAATTTGACGAACTGTCGATGAAATTACATTTTATGCGTGATAGAACATATTAATTACATTATAAAAAATAATTATTTTTTCTTGTACCTATATGCTTAATCGTTGTTTTATTTCCTTGCGATCGAAGTGAAAAGCAGAGTGTAAAACTCGAGCATAAAACCCATTTTACCCTCGACGTGACCATCCACCTGGCTATATGCACGTCTCGGGTGAAATGGTACGTTTTATGTACAATCTACTATTTTTGGTAGAAACTTATTTGTAACCATACTGGATTTTTAAATGGTCATAATATGCCTTTGTACATATTTCTTATTAATTATATTGTTCTTGCTTTCTTTTGTACAATAAAATGTGAACATACATACAAACATACATACAAACATACATACATACTATTACTATCCAGTTAGTTTCTTTGGTATCACGGTAGAGGTACTCAAGCGATGACGGTCTCGAAGCAAGCAATTTAAACGGGAAAATCTTAACAGGAAGTTCAAAAATGTTCTAGATAACCGCAAAGTAGGTAGATAAGCGCTAAGACTCAAGGAAAAAAAAAACTCTTTTTACCTACTAAAGCAGAATGTAATTTCAAGGAATTGTAATGTTTAGCCATTTGACACCCTATGTAATTTTACCGGGTTATACATTTTCCACGTGTCATTAGTCGTGTCACGTTGGGAAATGTATAACTCGGCTAATTTGCGTACCATGTTAAACTGGTAGACATTTAAATTCTTTGATAGTACAGTTATCTTGGTTCATAGTATATACGCTTTAGTATATTGTTCATTGATAGTTAAAGTATAAATAATAAAGGAGTTACTATCCTAGTGTTTATTGTGCATCCAGGCTCAACTAATAATTCCTTTGCGGTTTAAGGTCAAAAGTAAAGAGTCGTATACATATGATAACTTTCTACCCACGCCTTCGCCTGCGAAGAGCCAGAAAGAAAGAGATAAAAACATTTATTCGTGACAAAAAATAACAAAGAACAGAGAAATAAGCACTAGGAGAATATGTCACAAAATAGTCACTCAGCGTAATGTAATTTAAGTCAGCGGGTCTTCCGTTGGAACCATCAGGTGAATCAACGTAAGGTTGTATTTTATTTTCTAAGCGGGCTGGTTTCCGCAACTCGACGACTTGCGCCTATTTTGCGTGTGGATCAACGAAAGATTACACACACATAATAATTTGAACACAAAAATAAACAACAACAAATGATAGCTAAGAAATAAAAGAGAAAAGGTAATTATATAGTTAACATCACCGAATAAACATAATTATACGGTGAAATGCCAAAACAAATCACCCCATAATCCAACCGACAATGTCAACCCGCAATGATGGATAATACCTACCAAACGCTAAGCCATTTTTGATATAAAACCGGGCAAGAGCATGTGGGACCATGCCCACTATGGTCAGTGTAGGGTTTCGAAGCCGATACTACAAACAAATTAGACCTCGCGACAAACTTAACTTTGCCGTTAGAAAACTGTTATCCCCATACATCGATACAGGTCTCGGTCAGTTTACCAACACCGCAAATATGTTTTCGGTATAGGTATAACCATTTAAACCGATTGTAACTCAAAAACCACTGACGTCTAATGAATTGTGGTAGACGAGAAAAAGAAATACATCCCCACGTTACGTGTAGGGGAGGTACGCAAAAAATAATGTATTCAAGATTTTATTTTACCACTTTGTTAGCGTGACTAATATGTATATTCATGCCAAATTACAGCTTTCTAGTACTAAGAGTCTATGGATTAGAATAATAACGGCCAGAAATGTATAAAACGGTACATAATTTTCTTAAAAGTTTCTCGTGTCTATTATCACTTGTACTACTATTAATTCTGTGCTATCAATGGGACACTGGATTTCCCCTTCGAAATCGAATGTTAAAAGTGCAAGTCTTAAAAGGTTTATTATTGGGACAGTCTTTCAAAACAAAGTCAGATGCAACTCGGAAAAATGCTTGTAGAATACAGTTTGTGTACCTACTGCGATAGGTCGAGAGAATAGGGAGGTAATAGCACTAAGTTGTTATGCCTCATATTAAATAATTACCCATGTAGATAGATATATGTATGTAGGTAAAAAACAAGATAGCATCAAAATGAACATCCACGTAGGTTGCCCATTGTATTATGTACTGTGTGACGTAGTAATAACATACAATTTCTTACATCGCCACTTTAGATGACGGTACAAAAATAAAATTGTATAAAGGTGTGTGCATCACAATATATCTTCCATGCACAGCTAAGATAAAATAGAATACAAATGTAAATAAACGTTTTTGAAACAAACTTTGTAAAAAAAAACTTGAATACAGGAACTGTGGAGAACCTCTAACAGTGACAGTATTTGTATTTAGAGGTCCTCTAAATAACTATACCAAAATCACCAATGTCAATTTTCTTCATACAAACTTACCCAATGCCCTTTGAAATAAATTTCATTAGAATTTCGTACAAAACCCCAGATTAGTGCTCGGAATCATGCGCTTTTATTAGTGTCTATAGAACTAAAACTAAAAAAACTTATTTATTATACCTTCTTATCAGCTTTTAATATACCAACTGATAAAATAAGTAACGTTTTTGTCTACTGTGTGAATTTGCCTTTACACTTGCCTGTCCTTATATAACCAGGACAATCAACAGTTCTCGATCAAATCTACTATCAGCTTCCGTTCTTTCATCTTTTACACCATTTCAACCATGGAGAAACTGGAAAAATGCTGTGAAAGCCAGTTTAAGGTTCTATCAAACGAAGACTATAAACTGCCGTCGCTGTTGCAAGAATCCATCGACAGAATCGTCAAAAAAGAAGGATATATCACCCACAAAAGTTTCAACAGATCCATTTCAACGAATGGAGGAAATTATTTGGCTGAATTATACGAAGTGGACATTAAAGGCCAAACAGCTAATGGTGACAAGGAAACAAACATTTTCATTAAAAGCAAATTGGAAGATGCTGTAAGCGTCATTGACATGGGAGAGGCTTACAACAGTGAAACATTTTTCTACGAGGATCTGACAAAGTTGTACGATAATCTTCAAAATAAAGCCAAAATTCCTTTGAAAGAGAGGTATAATATGGCCAAAAGTTTTGATGCGTTGAATCCTAACGCAATTATTCTTGAGAATCTATCGAAAAAGGGTTTCACTACTTTCCATCGAATGGAAGTAGTGCCTCTTAAATTTGCGGAGTTATCCATTCAGCAACTTGCAAGGTTCCACGGATTGTCTTGGGTTTTGCAGAAACAATATCCAGTTTTTTTTGCAAAGCATATCAAACCATTAAGAACCCCAGTAAAATTTAACGATGAGTATCAATCCTTCTTCAACACTATGGCAGATCATGCTAAAAAGTATGTTAAGGAAGAAAAAGAGAATCGTTTCACTAAGTTTGTGGAAGATTCTTCAGGCAGGTTGAGGGACATCTTTGGAGAAAATTCTAAGAGTGGGGAGATTAGCTGCTTGTGTCATGGGGACTTCAGGGCTAACAACATTCTGGCAAAGATAGTAAGTACCTATTTCATACATTCTTTGAAATGTGGTTTGAAGAGATAAAACTAAAATATTGATTTTAAATGTTTTTATTATGATCACTTGAACCAAAAGACATTACAGACGATTTTTTTATCTGAGATCTTTTTGTTAATCATGATTTTTATTGACCAATGGACCAGTGGTGCTATACTAGATTTTTAACCAAGGGAAGAAAGTGATCAATTGCCTGCAATGAGCGCTAGCAAGTAAAACTTTGGTTATTTCGGAATGGTGTCTGTGCGACCAATCATTTCCTCATAATCACTTTTGCACCCTATGTATTGAAATGCCGTTTCTTTCTTTCTTGAGATATGAAAAACTTTACTTTCTGTATAGTAGGCCTAGTGTTGATGCATCGCACGATGCATTTCGAGTCGACAGAAAACAGAAACATTTGCCGTGTGTACATATTATGATTATATTTTGTAACTCATGAATTTGCGAACATATTTATTTAACAGTTGGGAAACAAAACTTGTGAATTGGATACTGAAGGAATCTGAATCAAAAAAAGATTAATTGCCATTAATAACACAGTAGATTTACATATCAATATGATATCAATCCTTAAGATACACATATTAAAAAACTACAGTCTCAACAATGCATACAATATTAAGGTAAAAGGTTCAGAACTCAGCATTTATGCTGGTAGACTGAGGTCTACACAGTGTTGTTCTTCAGCCGGTACCTCCTATCATATTCCTTGCTTTTACTGTCTGGACTTAGATTTTGAAAAACCTCATTGTTGCTCAGATATTTAAAGGGTTTTTCATTTGTTTACTGACTAGTAATTTTCCACAGGAAAATGGGGACGTGACGGAGGTTATCCCCGTGGATTTCCAGCTTCTACACTACGGCTGCCCGGTGACGGATCTCGTGTACTTCATCTTCCCGTGCACCGATCGAGAATTCAGAACAAAGCACCTTGAGAATCTTAAAAACTTGTACTTCCATTCATTGGCCAAATTTCTGGACTATTTTGACATAGACGTTGAGTCAGTCTTTCCTAAGAAAGCGTTCGAAACTCTATACAAAGAGAGGTTAGAATATGCTCTTACAATAAGTATGTTAATCACTCCAATACTTTTTACTGATGATAATGATGTACCGGATTTTACTAAGGATTTTGGCACAGTTACTGTGACACCAGATGTCAAGATGGAGGATAGGTTGAAAGAGCTCATAGAGGATTTCCAATCATGGGGTGTGTTGTAATTAACATGTTGTTATATCATCGGCATTTACATATTGCTGGCTTGGTATTTTGAACTTTATGTGATGTTACAAATTGGACGTATTAAATCAAACGAATATTAAAAGTGGGTACAGTCGGCAGCAGAAACAGGTACACAGTCAAAGAGCTCAAAATTATCTATACATGATTCTATTGTCAAAAGAATAAGAACGTGTGCAGATAATTTTGAGCTCTTTGACTGTCCATCTATTTTCCCTGCTGCAAGCTGACTGTCGGTTACATATATGATTTTTTATCTAAGTTAAGTTGTATTGTATAATCAAAGTAAATTTGTTAATTAAATCGAATATAAAACGCGTTATTTAATTCTAAACCTTATAAACATCCGTCAACGTTGCAACGAATACGCCAAGGTCTTTGTGCGATCTAAGAATAAATTATTAAATATTTATTAAGTAATCAAGATAAAAAAACAGCGCTGTGTCTTTGCAAATATACTTACATTATTTATGTTTTACTCTAAATCACATTTTATTTCGGCAGTAAAAACTGGCAGAAAGATAACAAGAACAGAGAACTAAGATGAAAGTGTTCTATATTTTAATCTCATGACTACAAAGTTCAAGGCACCCAGCCCTTCGCTTGGTCTAAAAATGTATGTGCTTTTTTTTTGGCCGTAAACGATTGGTTTAATATTTAATGGCATGGTACTTCTCTTTTAGCATAAAGATTTTTTTGCATAAATATTTTTTGTTCTAAAGCATTTTTGTTCTAAATTTAAAATCTTAATTACTAAAAGGTTAAATCCATAATATTGTTTGGTTGAATTGTTATTTAGCCCGACAATCAATGTCTTTGCTCCGACTTTTATACTAGGCGTTAAATTCATCAGCATGAAGTAGGAAATATTTTTAGTCCTAAAAAAGTTTGAGTTTGATAGGCGGAACAGTAACGCGGCTCGGCTGGAGGCCCAATATACAACACCTAGGTCACATGATTACTCAACTAATATATAGTTTAGGTTAGGTTAGGTTAGCTTAGAATTGTGTCAAGGCGCGAAGCGGCACAACTATGCAGAATAGGAGCTCCGCAAAGCGGAGCTCCGTCGACTTCACCTCAGGGTCAGGGTTCATTCCATATAAATGTAGGTAATTGACGTGACTGGTAAAAAAACTCTGGTGGTACAATGTTATAATAAACAATTTTTCGACCAAACAAAATTATGGAAACCGCTTCTTTTTTAATTTTTGACATTTATATAACTCGACGAAACGTTGGTATGCAAAAAAATATGTAGCGAAAGAAAAATAGGCAGAACAATTTTATTTTAGACCAACCGATATACACCCCAGAGTTATTTTACGAATAACAATTTAAACATTGAAACAATGGGTACGGTACGTCAATAGTCACTATTTCAGCTTTTCATTCAATTACTTTATTAAAAAAACGGGCCAGAGCATGTCGGGTCATCCTCAGTGTAGGGTTGCTTTTACTACAAATTCAAAAGACTTTCTAAAAGAACAGCTAGTGTCAACGAATTTTCTATTTAAAAGTATTGTGAGTCTAAAAAAATCATACAAAATGTGATAACGTTTCTCTCCGTTTAAATTTATCCCCGATTTTAAATATATTTTAATAAAAAAAAATATGGTCTACTTTTTCCGATTTACTTTCATGAAATTTGGTATAGAGATAGTTTGTGGCCCATGGAAGATGATAGGGCAGTCTTTATCCGGGAAATCATCATTCCCTATAAAATTTAAAAAAAAAATGGTCTGGAGATATTTTGAATCCGCAATGCCGTTTTCATCCCTTATAAGAAGTTTTTAAGATGGCATCAACATGTGAAATATGTACCCCCTTATTCATAAATTTCCATCAAACCTACGAGGGTAATATTTATTAAAGCTGGTTACTGCTACACATAAGAGCATTTTTACTTATGTTTTTTTACCCTATACTTTCGTTAAAGTCAGCTTTTCGATTCCTACGAGTAAAATGATCATTGATGAGCATTCGCGATGACAATAAATAAGGCACAAGGACAAACACTGAAAGATTCAGGTGTACATTTAGTTCAAAACTGTTTTTCCCATTGACAACTATATGTGGCGTGCTCACGAGTCTCAAGTCCACAAAATCTTCATGTGTTAGCAACGGACGGGAAAACAAAAAACGTGGTTTACAGAAACGTGTTAAACTAAATAATATGTCGCAGTTACTAATCATTTCTTTATCTGATTAATTAATTCTGGTTGCACGCATTATTGATGGTTACAAATCAAAACCATCATTTTCTTTTATTATTTAAAAGTAGGCAATGATAAAAAAATTGCTACCCAAATTACTCATTCTACGCAGACGAAGTCGCGGGCAAAAGCTAGTAATATATATATATGTTAGTAAAACAAATATATCAATGACTCTCTTTAGCCTTTACTCATCACAACCGTGATGTGTCAAATTCAGAATTTTCCACGTACTATTACTAATGTAAACAATCGTGCATTTGTCCTACGAGATACGACAAATAAAGGTTGAATATATACAAACAAGCAAACATTAAGACGCAGCTTCTATAATATAAATATAGTTTATGACATCCACACGTTTACCAGGGCTCCGTGTAACTGCAAAACCGCGTAAGTAACATTTAAAATAAGGAGCAAAATGCACCTTTTTAATGAAATGAAATGAAATATTTAATGTGTGATAGATTCAGGTTAGTTACATTGATTGCTGTTATTTTTGCTTAATAAATAGTTTAGTCCCACTAAATCCTACCTTAATAGGTGTACACACTTTTTATCCTAAATTAATATAACGTGAGAAAGTAAAATGTTTGCCAAATCCATAATTATTTTATGTACAATAAGAACTACCTATTAGGAAGCCTCATTCAAAAAGTAGTCATTTAATGTATAAAAACCTTTTTCTGATAACCATTGTTTTGTGACAGTTTTAAATTTGATAAGGTTATGTTCTTTAAACGAATCAGGTAACTTGTTAAAGATCTCAATACACATCATATGAGTATTTTTAGTAGAAAGTTTTAACTTAGCCAACGGTTTGTACATTTTATGCCTGTATTGTGATCTGACCTTGCGAGGAACAGTGTCCTGTTTTAGTGTAAATAGGTATTTATGTTTGTACACAAATACACAAACTTCTAATATATACAAACATGTCATTGTCAAAATACAGTGCCTCTTAAAATATGGACGACATGAATCTGTTCGGCGTAGAGAGAAAATTGCTCTAATACAGCGTTTTTGGATTAAAAATAGCTTATCTTTATCCACAGAGTTGCCCCATATTATGATACCGTATCGAAGAGTAGATGCAACATAACCATTATATGCAATTAAAGCTGCTTGTACTGATACTACTCGGCTAACTCTCCTTAAAGCAAATACAAACTTGTTAACTTTAGTGCATACAGAATTTAGATATTCTTTCCAAGTGCAACATTTGTCTATATTTATGCCTAGGAAGTTAGTTAATAAGACGGTAAGGTTTATTTTACTCTATCATAAATTTGTTAGTTACGCGGTTTTGTAGTATCACCGACGAAATGACAAAATCTTTATTCGACACATCATGAATTGAAATACGGTTGCGCTGTCCGCCCGTTTCTCACAGGGCTGCATCTTTTGAACCGTATTAGGCTAATAGCACTTGAAATTTTATTACTCTTGCCGCTATAACAATAAAAAATATAAAATACTTTATTGTACAGACGGTAAAATAGCAAATAACAAAATAGAAACACAAAAAGTATATACAACGGCGAACTGATGCCTTTAAGGAATCTCATCCAGGCGGTAGCTGGTTCCAAATCTTTCTCGGTGCATTCTGTTGGTTTACCAAAATTATGAAATAGTTGACCAACTGATATGAATCTCAATTTGTTGCTTCACTTAAATCTAGGCCGAATCGGTAGAATCTTGAATGTTGTTATAATATATGTCTTTTTTTTTAAATGTCAGATAGATGGCACACGCGCATACAGGCCACCTGATGGTAAGCATTCGCATTCACAAGACCGCAATCCTAATACTCCAAATTCACTCCCAACCCTGAGGACTAAGATAGAATGCGTCTATTAGATGCTGGTCATTTCACCGGCTGTCTTATCCCCAAACCGGAACACAACAATGCGACCATTGCTGTTTGGCGGTACGTTAATGGATAAGATGGTGGTAGCGATCCATACGGACCCTGCACAAGGTCCTACCACCCGCAACTGTACGTCCTTTCTACTTTTCATAGTTATACAATATTGTTTTATTTATTTATTTAGTAATTTATTTAATTATCTAGACACGCGGGAGCGTGTCAAGCCAAGTTCAAGAAACAGAACTGGCGAGGCGCACCGTGTGTAATATTACACGAACCATTTGGAGCCACTTTTGACCCCCTCATAAATCAAAAACTATTTTACATAAACGTATCAAATTTTGCTCATATATTGAGACTTGCGAGATACATATGTGTTCTAAATTTCATAAGCTTATCTCAAACGGTTATTTAGATATTAATGTCCAAAATTCCTCATTTTTATCATTGACTGACCTATAGACCAAAACTCTAACCCAGTTCCAGATGACCTAGAGAGTTAAAATTTGGTATGCAGATAGGTAATTAGATGAATACAAAGGAATAAATAAAAAACTGTCAATTTTTAAATAATTAGATTCTATTATGAACGCTTAACATAAATACCTAATATTACTTAGGGTACCTACGTTATTAACTGGGATTAATTATTATTTTTATATTTAGCGCACATCAATAGTGTAAAATCATTACCTACTCATAAATAATGATAAAATAATAGGCATTTAGATTTTCGGTATATACACGACGCGCGCGCGCCGAGTGACGCCGGAGCGGCGCGGGCGCTGCTGTGACGATCGAATCGAACCGTTGACGCGAACGTGGCCGAGCGAGCGGCAGCCGCGCTCACAAGCGCGAGCGCCGGCTTGCTGTCCGTCCGGTTGTCTCTCGATATCTGACCTATAAGGTTGCAATTTATGCTGCGAAATTGCTAAGTTTTCTTAAGGAAAACTTATAATTTGTAGTAATATTATTATTACAATTTCTTTAATAAGTTGGTACCTACGTACGTATAGTATTATAGTATAGGCTATAGTTTAAATAAATAATAATTTTATAGTTATAAGTAGGGAGGTGTATATACTTATTATTATTACAATTCCTATAATAAGTGGGTACGTAGGTTTAGTATAGTATAGGCAATAGTTTAAATAAATAATAATTGTATTTTTTAGTAAGTAGGTAAGTTAAGTATAGTTAAAAGTAAGTAGGTGTATATACCTACTTAACTCTGAGTTTGAGAACTTGTTGATAGTAGCAAATAGTTTTATCTTTTTATTACGTAGGTAGGTACCCACCAAAAACATAAATGTAAAAAAGGAGAGCCAAGTTCAATACAAAAATTATTCTCTGCTGTGGGCTTGGCAATGCAATTGTTTTATATTTATAAAGTCTACTTTTAGTTTTGAATTTGTCCTTTTAAAAGGACCCACGGCGTTACGAGGATATGTACTTACCTACAAAAAGTAATGATATCCCACCAAAAACATAAATGTAAAAAAGGAGAGCCAAGTTCAATACAAAAATTATTCTCTGCTGTGGGCTTCGCCGCAAAAAGAATGGAGATCTGAGATTGAGTGCCAAGTTCTATGCAAAATCCAAATATGTAGTCTAAGGGCTCACTTGGCTGGTTTTCCCATACTAATTATATAGCCTTCGCATGTTCTAAACCTGTTACCTTTCGGTTCTTATTTTATTATTCCGAAAATTTGGCTTGCTGGTAGAAACTACCCATCGAACATAAGGCTCTTCCATGACTGTGTAAAAGTAGGTACTTAATAATAATTCGTATGGGAAAACCAGCCAAGTGAGCCCTTAGACTACATATTTGGATTTTGCATAGAACTTGGCACTCAATCTCAGATCTCCATTCTTTTTGCGGCGAAGCCCACAGCAGAGAATAATTTTTGTATTGAACTTGGCTCTCCTTTTTTACATTTATGTTTTTGGTGGGATAAACATCATGGGGATATCAAAGGGTACAATCTCACATCAATTGAACTAAATAGTCCCAAACTAAGCTCTAGGGTTGTTCTATGGAGTACTGGACGACGAAATAAATACTTATATGGAGAAATACATAGTTATACACCAAGAAAACAACCAAAACTCTAACCCCCTTACTTATAAACGTGGAATAAGCTTGGAATAGTTTATGCCATGCTTTGTCACTTTCTGTCAGATGCAAATGTCTCAAATTACAGATAAAGACAAAGCATGGTATAAACTATTCCAAGCTTATTCCATGTTTATAAGTAAGGGGCTACCAATATTTTGCCATTCCGGGAATCAAACCCAGGACCGCTAGCGCAGGTGGAGTCCCACAGGCTAATTACATAAAACGCAAAACGTGTTTTTCGCGTTATATTTTTTTAAATAGGCATAGATTATCTTCAAGCACGTTTCGTTCTTAATATACAATCAGCATCATTTAACTAAGTATATAGTTCCATGACGTGGACATTACTGAGACATTTAGCTTCTTTAAATACAAGTATTTATGTTATAACTTACCTGCAATGTCATCAAAACAACTACGTCTATATGATGCGGGTTCCGTAACGAA
Organism: Acleris emargana; assembly: GCA_927399475.2. Lineage (NCBI taxonomy): Eukaryota > Metazoa > Arthropoda > Insecta > Lepidoptera > Tortricidae > Acleris > Acleris emargana. Next base: position 2,831,295 of record OV656846.1, read on the forward strand.
ATAGTAAAATCCGGGCAAGAGCATGTCTGACTAGCTGACTAAGGCGGAAGCGAAGCGTAGCGAAGCTCCCGCCTTAGTCTCTGAGGTTTTTTTTTTGCATCCCTTAAAAAACATATTGAACTTATTTAGATCTTATAACACATTATATCACTAATACTTATATCATACGTTAATTATATTAGGTAATTATTATATTATTAAATATCAATTATACATATTGAACATTATACAACATGAAAATATCTCCTTTGTTGTTATATCAAAAGTTTTTTATATCCCTTGAGTGATTATATTCCATGAATATATCAAAAGTTGTTATATCTAGTGAAAGTATATCAAAAATACGTATATCGATCATTACACACCCGGGTTTACTATATACTCACGATAAATGCAATTTCAACCATTACTAACGTTTTTGGCAGATTGTTTCATTTGATTGTTTCGACAAGTTATTTTAATTAATGCCTGTCACCCCTGTTAAGGTATATTTCGCCAATGTCAAGTTATTTATAGACACTCCCATGGACTTATTAGAGCCATAAGTCCATGGATATCACACGCGAGGACAAACACATGGGGTTAGCTCCTCGCGCTTCTGTCAAGTCCTTTCGACAAGTTATTAAAGTATTATATTTGTCGCTTTCTGTCGAATTCTATGTCACATTGAAAGATAAGGACACAGCATACTATAATCACACTTCAGTTGTTTTGAGTTTATAAATTAGAAGGTAGGTACTTAAATGTTTTGCGATGAAACATACTTTTAAGTGGATTGACATAGGTTAGTATAACAAAATCAGTATTTTATTAATGTAAATTACTGTTAAACATTTACAAAGATTAAAAAAAATCATGATTTAACTGAATGGAAAAAATAAAGGAAATAAGTTGTGTTGAGGAAAGTCAAGAAAAACAAAAAATTACTAACGTTTATTAACGCTAAATACGTATGTATGTATGTAGATACTTTATTGTACACAATAAAAACAAAAACAATACAATGATGATTAAAAAATATATATTTACAAAGACTTATCCCTTTAAGTGATCTAATCCAGCTTACCCTTGAGAGATAAAGAAAAGTGAAATTTTGTGCATCGCGTAGGTAAAGAGTATAAAAAATAAACTAACTCACAAAACACCCCATCGCATAAAATCGTCAATGATCCATCTAGCTCTCTCTTTCATCCTTTTATCAGTTTTGATGACAACATCAGACAAATTATCCTTATCCAACTCGGAGACGGCATCATCGTCCGTGAAAATGAATGGCATTATTTGGATAAAACACGTAAGGCCATAATCTAGCACACTCTCATACAATTCATCAAATTCTTTTCTTGGAAATACTGTTTTGACATCAATGTCGAAATGTTTCAACATGTTTGTTACAGAGTCAAAGTATAAGTCTTTCAGGTCTTCTAAATGTTCCCTCCTGAAGTTCTGATCAGACCCTAAGAATGTGAACCAGAGGAAGTCCAAGATAGGGCATCCGTAGCAGAGCAGCTGGTAATCTACTGGAACAACGTTGACAACTTCACCGACCTGGAGAATTAAAAAAAAGATATTTAACTTACATTGACTTACTGCCAGCGTTGAAAAAGACTTGTTAAATAAAAGTACGAGCTCTAGGTAGGCCTCCAACAAGATGGAGTGACGACCTTGTGAAGATCGCGGGAACGCGGTGGATGCGAAAAGCAGAAGACCGGTCTGAGTGGATAGCCTTGCGGGAGGCCTATGTCCAGCAGTGGACGTCTTTCGGCTGACATGATGATGATGATGAAATAAAAGTTATCTTTCAAACGTCCCTGGATTTTTCAATAAAATACTAACGACATTAATTTGTAGAATATGTATGGTTAATACTTTATTGTATACAAACGGGAATAATACACTTAAAATAAAAATTATAACATCAAATACTAGGAGTGCATAAACACTAAAAGTAACCTACAGTGCTGCGTCATCGCTTGCGATCTAAATTGCGCTACGCACCCCTTAATTACCGCTGCGATCCTGGTACTTCATTTAATCTCTTCGGTTGGACAAACGGCTTAGATACCTTTAATTTTATAGCAAAGATACAAAGTTTCGAAAAAAATAAAATGTATCTTTCTCAATTTGCGTCCCTACTTCCTGCCCATACCGTAAGCAACCGACTTCACACAGGGCGACTGGTTAAAAACGGAATCTGAAACCCCCTTAAGACTACAGTTTTAAGACTGCAATTCTAAGACAGCAAATGCATTGCAAACATTGTGATGGAACCAGAGTTGGACATTTTAAGCTGACAGGCACCACTAATGGACACAAAACTCTTAATTAAAATTTCATACGGTTCTAAATTGATTGTTGCAAAACAAATGAATAATCCTTATTTTCTGTAAAATTAGAATCAAGTGTTCATAATGGAAGGGTCCACGGAAAGAACATATCTAGTCACTTTTTTTTGAAAATGAGTTTTGAATCTCAAAATGTAGAGGACGAAATGAACTATCACTCAGATTCAGATATAAATCTTCATATAACTTGTGTCTTTTAACTCTTAAAAAAACCTCTTCACGAAAATTACGTACAAAATGGCATGGTTCCTAACTTTCAAATCGCGATATCTCAAAAAGTTGGTGTCCCCTTGTTTTACAGACTGAAAAATTACAGAATTTTGTTTCACAGAAAATGTTTCATATACTATTTGGTCCTTGTATTTTTGCTTCGTATATTATTATTTTTTAACTATTTACTTGAAAGAAACAAATTCAACAGAAAATCAATTCAATGAATTTTGTAATTTTATTTTTTCATTACACAAACTTATCAAACAATATAATTATTTTTCAACGAATATTGTTTGGTCAGTGTATTTTTTCATACTCACTCAAAACTCATTAGAAACTCATTAACGTACAACCTATAAATATGAGTGAGCGAGCAAGACCTCTCTGGGCAGAACCGACTTGAATAGGTTAGGTTAGAAGGCTATGGCGGGAGCAAAGCGAAGCAAGCTCCCGCCTTAGCCTTCGAGGTTATTTTTTTTATAATTATATTCCTTGAATAAGCTATGCGATATAATTTGATTGTAAATCAAATAATATGAGAACAAAGAATATTTAATTTGCTATTCTATGATATGAAAAAAGAAACATTGAATTTTATTTGAAATAAATAACGATGATGTAAATGTCTTCAAAGTAATTATTCTACATATTGATTATTCTATGAAATGATAATACGAGAAATTTTTTCTATGAAATGAAATTCTAAACAACTTCAGTCTGTAAAATAACGTACAAACCAAAAAGTTACTAATGTGACTAGATATGTTGTTTCCGTGGACCCTTCTTGGTCCTTGTCCATTACTGGTTCCGTTACCCTACTTTATCTTATCTAGTTTTTTTACTGTCTGTTGTGTTGCAGTGTGTTTTTGAATAAATGTTATGATTTTGAGTTTCAACTTAAATCATGAGGGCTAAGATCGATTGCATCTATGCCGGTATATACACTTTCACCGGTTAATATCCCTACACCGAAACCTAACTATGCGAATACTCCTGCTTGCCGGAAGCTCTATTCCAAGTTACCGTTGTACGTTTAGATTTTGATCCTCCTACATACATAAGTACATACATCCTCACTCCTGTCTCCTGCTAGGGTAGGCAAAGACTACGGGACGCCGGGTGGACCGGCCTAAACATATAACTCGCTTTTTCTTCATTGTATACCACGACATGATATTGTTTTTCTATTCTAAGAAATAGGGAGATAATTATTTAAGTCAGTTGCAATAACCAGATAGTTGCAGTTACAAGACTCCACCTTACATGAAAAATAATACGCTCGATCAAAAAGAACGCTTCTCATAAGCAATGGCTAATGTAAACGATCGGTGAGCTCGACTCACGAAACGTGATGTGACGGAATATTTTAAAATTATTTATAACTAGTTTCTTTCACCAATATATTATTTGCTCTATAATCACCATGAGTAATGGTTTTCTTGTATTGATTATCAGATTGATATCGCTGGGTATTTTCCGTTAATCTAGGCAAACAATCTGCTAGTCTTCTCTTAGCATCATTATCTAGACATTCACCGATTGCCTTTGATGAATTATTCAAAAGCCCTTTGAAGTCATCATTAAAATTAAAGGGACAAGAAATAATTTTAATTTTTCTTTCGAAATAATCTGGACGTTTTTTTTCTAAAGCGAACGACAAACCGTGCAGCCTCCCCAGTTGTTGTATTGCCATTTGAGAAAATTTTAGTGTAATTGGATCCATTCTGAACAGAGTCTTGTAGCCCTTTCTGGTTAGATTTTCAAGAATTATTGCTTCTGGAAAACTTTCTTGGTAACTTGTCACTTGGGATACCAGCTTCGTCTTGTAATTCTTTAAATACTAGAGATAATTCATTGTAAACAAATAACTCCGTTTTAAACATGTCTGGGAGCGATAATTCAGTGAAATGGACATTTGGTACAATTCCTTTGACAAACAAATTCGTGATTTTCTCTCCGTCTTCTGTTTTACCTGTAACATCCACTTCGTAAAGAGATCCAAAGTAGTTGCCACCAGTAGTAGATATAGCCTTTGTTACCACTTTATAATCTTTATATCCTTCTCTTTTTATTATTTTCTCAACCGCATTTTGAACTCTTTCTGGGACTTTATCTAAATTTACTTCTTTTTCGTTTGTTTCATGCAGATCTCCCATTTTGATCTGATGATCCAGTGATGATCCAAGGAATATAAGATAGCAAATGATAACCTTTAATGTTACGAAGCGTTTATATACTTGTCTTGAATAAACATCCGGTATTTGAGTATTCATTAGTGTACGCACATTTGAATCAACAAATTTTTGCTCATTTGAATCAACTATGGAACATGTGTTAAAATTAGCTTGTCATAGCCAGAAGCATATTATAGTTTGTGGACATTTTAATATTAACTTACTCGAAATGTCAAATAATACCACTAGGTTACTAAGTTTATTTAAATCTTTTAATTTAGGTAATCTGTTCTTTGAACCCACACGGATAGGTGTTAATGTAGTGCAACCTGCATGGGTAACAGCCGATATTATCGCTGAAGAGCGATCCAGAAAACATTTGCGTGGGGAGGTGAAATTCTAAATTGACATACTTAATATGCAATTACATTTAGATTTAGATTTATTTATTTCATAATATAAGTCACAGTTAGGGGAAGATGGGGTGGATTCGTACACTTTTTACTCAATGCCGTTTAAAAAAAAAACTAACCGCTATTTCAATATGAGATGAATGCTACTTCATCATCCACTTATTTGGCTATAATGATTTTGTATTTCAGTTTTGATACAAAGCAACTTTGCCAAGATATAATGGTTTTCCCAAAAAATGGGAATTGTACACTATTCGTTTTTTCCCAGGATTCATTGGATTTTCAGCTATTTCACCTGTTTTAGTAATTTTTTAGGCATATCTTACTGACGTGGTTTTGTAATTACAATTATTCTTGATATACAATTTTTTTACTTATATGGGGTGCATTCGTACGGTATAAAATTACATACATTTTGACTGTACGAAGGTACCCCAACCAAAACGATCAGAAAAATAATCGAAATAGAAAATAACAGTTAAAGTAATCGCAAAACCATTGTTCACATATTAATCTCAAACATCTAATTACCAACTGTATACAAAGATTTTTTCTAATTCAAGTAAAACTTATAAGAGACAGACGCATTCAAAAGAGTACCAAAAATTACTTTCGGGTCGCGGAAACACATATTAATTATTTCTGGCGAAATCTGCTGCTGCATTGCCATCACTTTTGGAGTGTAGCCTATGCATATGAGCGGCAGTCACGCATATAAATATGAACACTTCAGCATGATGGATAGTCGAGATATGACCACTGTACGAATGCTCCCTTTGTACGAAGCCACCCCATCTTCCCCTATATTGTACACATGTCAATTATACGGAATTCATACTATGATCGTCAAAGAAGCAAAAACAAAAAAAGGAATGTAGGTTTACTAACAGTCTATTTTAAAGTTTAACATCGATATACACGTGTCCCAAAAATAGCACCTCACAGTGACACTGGAGATTCCTCAGCCTTAGACGAACCAAACCAGCCTAACATGACCTCAGTAAAAGTTGCACCGTTTTCGAGTTATACCAATTTAAAGAACGAAGTAACGAAGAGGAACTACTGCGACGTGTCTTCAATGCAGCCCGAGACATATCGGACACCAGTTTACGAAAATTAAACCGACATTTTATCCGAAGATGCCATTTGTGCCAAATTCGAACATTTATTGTAAAAACTAATGAACATTAAACCTGTTTTTTATTATCTTTGAACCAAGGTCAACCAAAAATTGATCATATTCTTCAAAGGAGCACAAACAAATGAAATATCGTAGAGTACAAGATAATTTTATAGATGATTAGCATTGGTTTCTGAGGATCCATATTGGCAAATGTGATACGAATTCCTACTTTAATGCATTAAGATATCATGTGTCATACAATTTTAAAATAGGCATAAAATACGCATGTTTAATATATATTTGCTCATTTCGTTTCTAGTAAAAAAAAACTTATGGCAGGTGTTCAAAGTTTAAATTACTATGTTGATGATAAATTTAAGTCAAGTTCATTACAGTCTTTTTCCAACTTTTACATTAGTTATTGACATAATAATGCTTCTATCATCTTAATCATTTATTCATAAACGCGCACAAATAAAAAAAACTAAATTCTAAAGCTATCCCAGTAAATGCGAGCACTTACAATGTCAAAAGAGGTGAAAAATTGGAAAAATCTTTAAATTGGTATAACTCGATAACGGTGCAACTTTTACTGAGATCATGTTAGGCTGGTTTGGTTCGTCTGAGGCTGGGGAATCTCCAGTGTCACTGTGACGTGCTATTTTTGGGACACCCTGTATACCTAATTGAAAGTCAATAAATGAGAAGTCCCTGTGACAGCTCAAAAATGCCACGAAAATTCCAGCCTCTGCATATTACAAACTACAATCGAGTTATTTATAGACACTCCCATGGAGTTATTAGACAAATAAGTCCATGGATATCACAAGCGAGGACAATTGACTACAGGTTTTTTTTTACAAGGTGTTCTGAAAAAAATATGCATAAGGTCAAGCGGAGCTATTACGTCAATGGGGCAATTACGTCAATGGAGCAATTACGTTGAGTGGCTTTATCTCCCGTTTTAAAGTTCGTATGGAAAAGCTACATCAATTGAAAAGCAGTTTTTTTTGTTTTTTTACCCTATACTTTCGTTAAAGTCAGCTTTTCGATTCCTACGAGTAAAATGATCATTGATGAGCATTCGCGATGACAATAAATAAGGCACAAGGACAAACACTGAAAGATTCAGGTGTACATTTAGTTAAAAACTGTTTTTCCCATTGACAACTATATGTGGCGTGCTCACGAGTCTCAAGTCCACAAAATCTTCATGTGTTAGCAACGGACGGGAAAACAAAAAACGTGGTTTACAGAAACGTGTTAAACTAAATAATATGTCGCAGTTACTAATCATTTCTTTATCTGTTTAATTAATTCTGGCTGCACGCATTATTGATGGTTACAAATCAAAACCATCCTTTTCTTTTATTATTTAAAAGTAGGCAATGATAAAAAAATAGCTACCCAAATTACTCATTCTACGCAGACGAAATTACAGCTTTCTAGTACTAAGAGTCTATGGATTAGAATAATAACGGCCAGAAATGTATAAAACGGTACATAATTTTCTTTAACGATTCTCGTGCCTATTATCACTTGCACTACTATTAATAGTGTGCTATCAATGGGGCACTTGATTTCACCTTCGAAATCGAATGTTAAAAGTGCAAGTCCTAAAAGGTTTATTATTGGGAAAGTCTTTCAAAACAAAGTCAGATGCAACTTGGAAAAATGCTTGTAGAATACAGTTTGTGTACGTACTGCGATAGGTCGAGAGAATAGGGAGGTAATAGCACTAAGTTGTTATGCCTCATATTAAATAATTACCTGTGCAATGTTTCCATTAAACGTCGGTAAATTTCTACAATATTTTAAAAAAATCTACTAAGACACATTCTCGGTCATGTATGCTACCAACCTTGAATTTGTGTGAACAAATACCACACCGAATTAAGATACAACAATTGTCATAACTGCCAACTGAATCAACATTTTAACTTATAACATACAATTTCTAAAATCGCCACTTTAGATGACGATACAAAAATTAAATTGTGTAAAGGTGTGTGCATCACAATAAATCATCCATGCACAGTTAAGATAAAATAGAATACAAATGTTTTGAAAAAAACTTTGTAACGAAAACTTGAATACAGGAACTGTGGAGGACCTCCAACAGTGACGCGGCCATTTATCTTTTAAAGGGGTTTGGGTAAAAGTCTTGTAATTTGTAAAAGTCATACATTTTCAAGATGTATGGTAAATTATGATAGAATTATTCAAAATAAACATATTTTGTTATTTAATGTAGTACGCTTAAGTGCATCGGAGCCGAGATATTTAAATATTCACACCTGGGTATACTTTTAGTATCAAACCTGAATGCTTAAATCTTTAATATCTCCGCGCCGATATTATTTAATTCCAAATATTACCTATATATATATATGTATGTGTATTTAGAGGTCCTCTAAATAACTATGCCAAAATCACGCGTGGCCGCTAAAAAAAAGAAAATTTTCTTCATACAAACTTACCCGCCATGCCCTTTGAAATAAATATTTATTTGAATTCCGTTCAAAACCCCAGATTAGTTCCCGGAATCATCCGCTTTTATTAGTGTATACAAAGCTAAAAGTAAAAAAACTTATTAATTATACCTTCTTAACAGCTTTAAATATACCACTGATAAAATAAGTAACGTTTTTGTATACTGTGTGAATTTGCCTTTACACTTGCCTGTCCTTATATAACCAGGACAATCAACAGTTCTCGATCAAATCTACTATCAGTTTCCGTTCTTTCATCTTTTACACCATTTCAACCATGGAGAAACAGGAAAAATGCTGTGAAAGCCAGTTTAAGGTTCTATCAAACGAAGACTATAAACTGCCGTCGCTGTTGCAAGAATCCATCGACAGAATCGTCAAAAAAGAAGGATATATCACCCACAAAAGTTTCAACAGATCCATTTCAACAAATGGAGGAAATTATTTTGCTGAATTATATGAAGTGGACATTAAAGGCCAAACAGCTAATGGTGACAAGGAAACAAACATTTTCATTAAAAGCAAATTGGAAGATGCTGTAAGCGTCATTGACATGGGAGAGGCTTACAACATTGAAACATTTTTCTACGAAGATCTGACAAAGTTGTACGATAATGTTCAAAATAAAGCCAAAATTCCTTTGAAAGAGAGGCTTAATATGGCCAAAAGTTTTGATGCGTTGAATCCTAACGCAATTATTCTTGAGAATCTATCGAAAAAGGGTTTCACTACTTTCCATCGAATGGAAGTAGTGCCTCTTAAATTTGCGGAGTTATCCATTCAGCAACTTGCAAGGTTCCACGGATTGTCTTGGGTTTTGCAGAAACAATATCCAGTTTTTTTTGCAAAGCATATCAAACCATTAAAAAATCTAGTAAAATTTAACGATGAGTATCAATCCTTCTTCAACACTATGGCAGATCATGCTAAAAAGTATGTTAAGGAAGAAAAAGAGAATCGTTTCACTAAGTTTGTGGAAGATTCTTCAGGCAGGTTGAGGGACCTCTTTGGAGAAAATTCTAAGAGTGGGGAGATTAGCTGCTTGTGTCATGGGGACTTCAGGGCTAACAACATTCTTGCAAAGATAGTAAGTACCTATTTCTTACATTATTTGAAATGTGATTTGAAGAGATAAAACTAACATATTGATTTTAAATGTTTTTATTATGATCACTTGAACCAAAAGACATTACAGACGATTTTTTTATCTGAGATCTTTTTGTTGATCATGATTTTTATTGACCAATGGACCAGTGGTGCTATACTAGATTTTTAACCAAGGGAAGAAAGTGATCAATTGCCTGCAATGAGCACTATCAAGTAAAACTTTGGTTATTTCGGAATGGTGTCTGTGCGACCAATAATTTCCTCATAATCACTTTTGCACCCTATGTATTGAAATGTCGTTTCTTTCTTTCTTGAGATATGAAAAACTTTATTTTCTGTATAGTAGGCCTAGTGTTGATGCATCGCACGATGCATTTCGAGTCGACAGAAAACAGAAACATTTGCCGTGTGTACATATTATGATTATATTTTGTAACTCATGAATTTGCGAACATATTTATGAAACAGTTGGGAAACAAAACTTGTGAATTGGATACTGAAGGAATCTGAATCAAAAAAAGATTAATTGCCATTAATAACACAGTAGATTTACATATCAATATGATATCAATCCTTAAATACACATAGTAAAAAACTACAGTCTCAACAATGCATACAATATTAAGGTAAAAGGTTCAGAACTCAGCATTTATGCTGGTAGACTGAGGTCTACACAGTGTTGTTCTTCAGCCGGTACCTCCTATCATATTCCTTGCTTTTACTGTCTGGACTTAGATTTTGAAAAACCTCATTGTTGCCGCACCCATGGTTTCCGGCAGAATATCAGCGCTGCAGCAGCAATGCTGCAGCACATGCTGAGCCGGCGCCCTTTCACGGATATGCCGTGGCATTGAATTATTGTTAATTATTTATATTAAGTACTTAAGAACTTTCACAATATTATTTTACATTGTTTTAAATTTTGTTTCGTATTTTTTGTAATTCTATGGTATTTGCATGTCCATGGCATACTTATTAAGGTGAATAAAGTTTTTTCTATTCTATTCTATTCTATTCTATATATTTAAAGGGTTTTTCATTTGTTTACTGACTAGTAATTTTCCACAGGAAAATGGGGACGTGACGGAGGTTATCCCCGTGGATTTCCAGCTTCTACACTACGGCTGCCCGGTGACGGATCTCGTGTACTTCATCTTCCCGTGCACCGATCGAGAATTCAGAACAAAGCACCTTGAGAATCTTAAAAACTTGTACTTCCATTCATTGGCCAAATTTCTGGACTATTTTGACATAGACGTTGAGTCAGTCTTTCCTAAGAAAGCGTTCGAAACTCTATACAAAGAGAGGTTAGAATATGCTCTTACAATAAGTATGTTGATCACTCCAATACTTTTTACTGATGATAATGATGTACCGGATTTTACTAAGGATTTTGGCACAGTTACTGTGACACCAGATGTCAAGATGGAGGATAGGTTGAAAGAGCTCATAGAGGATTTCCAATCATGGGGTGTGTTGTAATTAACATGTTGTTATATCATCGGCATTTACATATTGCTGGCTTGGTATTTTGAACTTTATGTGATGTTACAAATTGGACGTATTAAATCAAACGAATATTAAAAGTGGGTACAGTCGGCAGCAGAAACAGGTACACAGTCAAAGAGCTCAAAATTATCTATACATGATTCTATTGTCAAAAGAATAAGAACGTGTGCAGATAATTTTGAGCTCTTTGACTGTCCATCTATTTTCCCTGCTGCAAGCTGACTGTCGGTTACATATATGATTTTTTATCTAAGTTAAGTTGTATTGTATAATCAAAGTAAATTTGTTAATTAAATCGAATATAAAACGCGTTATTTAATTCTAAACCTTATAAACATCCGTCAACGTTGCAACGAATACGCCAAGGTCTTTGTGCGATCTAAGAATAAATTATTAAATATTTATTAAGTAATCAAGATAAAAAAACAGCGCTGTGTCTTTGCAAATATACTTACATTATTTATGTTTTACTCTAAATCACATTTTATTTCGGCAGTAAAAACTGGCAGAAAGATAACAAGAACAGAGAACTAAGATGAAAGTGTTCTATATTTTAATCTCGGGCCATTCCATGTGATTTCAACAAATCGAGTGTGCCGCATGATTTTTGATTTGAATAAAAAAAATTGAGGATATACTTTATGGTGAGAGAAGTGCTGAACCACCACCAATTTTTTTTTTAATAGTTTTATTTCCGAGTTTTACCCATTCGAAGTAAATAGTGGGGTCAAATTCCTGCTTGTATATAATACGCTCTCACTTTTTTTTTGAAAAGATAACGAAATAATTGTTGCTGTGTTTGATTAGGTAAGAAATGTGGATGTCATACTGTATGATAAAAGTTATCTAAATTAACTACAAAAAAAATGGTGTCCATTTGAAATGTTCAAGTAACTGGTAATTTTTTGCAATTTTAATTCATTTTTGTGCAAACCCTAATGCATATTAGGGATAACTTTTTTCAGAAATATAAAGTACTAGTTTTGTTCATTCTGTAAAATAAATATTATCGTTTTAGAATTATAATTCTAACAGAAAAATAGTAGTGAAAATTGAGAATTTTGAAAAATGCTTATGTTTGACCCCCAAAAAACCCACGTGGAAGAATAATTAAAAATTTGAATTTATTCAGAAAATATAGTCCATATCTTTGTTAATTAGATTCAGTTTAAAAAGTTTCGTTATTTTCCCTATTTTTGGATATATGATTTTTTTAAACTGCTTATCTTGTGAATTTTCTCTCATTGTTTTTATATATTATGCATATTAAAATATTTTTGACTATAACTTTTAAATGTATGGTAATCAATTACCATACATTTAAAAGTATAATGTATTTTGGTGAAAAATCAATAAATAAAAGCCAGACGGTTCAAATTTACTAAATATATTTAATAATACTTATATATAAAACGAAAAAAAACATTACTTGCAAACCTTTGCTACTTCGAAATTTTCTGAAGTAGAGTAACGTCGCACTACTAATTCATTTTGAGAAATGGGAACGAAACTATGATAAGAACGTGTATTTTTTATGGTTCTCATATTTTTAAATCGCTCTGATAAGTACAACTCAGCTACATCGACTTCTGATTTTGAGACGAAAAAGAACTTGATTCCAAGAATTTTGTTTACACAAAACTCGTACATAGCTTCAGGGGATAAAATGTTATCACTACCTGTCTGTGGTGCGTTGCAGACTAGCCTTTCTTACCAACCGCTTAAGACTGCGCCGAGCGTACGCCGGATGTACAGTGGCGCCCTCATTACTATTATTGAGATTTCTAATAAACTAAAGTATTTTCTTGAATTCGGACGATGCATTTTTGTACTACAAATAAAAACACAACTTATACGATAAATCCCATAGTTTACAAACAATTGACCTTCGAGTTATCAACTTAACGGAAAAAAGTGGCCACCTTTTCCCGTTAAGCTGACTACTCAAAGGGTAACTATTATCAAAGTTTTTTACGTATCCCATAAATTGTGTTTTTACTTGCGCTACAAAAAAGCATCGTCCAATTCCATGGAAATTATTTCGTTTATCAGAAAACACAATAATAGTATTGAGGGCGCCACTGGACGCTCGACGTTTGCTCGGTGCAGTCTTAATCGTGCCGCCAGCACCATCACAGGGGGATTTGCCGTGAGAGGTGGCAAAGAAGTTCCACTTCTTATCAACCAGTGGTATATAACGAACAATAACTATACATGAAAACAGGTTAAATAACACAAGCACTTCCTACAAAGAGTTTGCACCGCTTCATTAGCTCCTAAGTACGGTCTCCTATATACAGGGTGCCTCTGACCTTGGGGCTTTAATTGCATAGATCATTTCTACTCCTGAAACTAAACTTCTTTTGTTTTGTAAGTTGTTAAAAATATGTTCAGTTTAAATTTATTTTTTATCATACAAGTTAAATCTAATTTTCAATGTACGCGATCCAATTCTCCATTTTCCTTTAGTCCTCGTACCAAGGTAATGTCGCCCCCGTACCATGAGATAGTGCTTACATGGCCAGTATGTAATACACTGATTTTACAATTAGACTTTAACATCAATTAGTTATCTAAATTTAAGTTATTTTTTCATGTTGCAGAACAAAAGTAGTTCAGTTTAGCGAGTAGAATCGATCGTTGAATTTAAAGCCCCAAGGTCGGAGACACACTGTATAACTTCGATAAGGACTATAGACAGTAGCACCTAAAAAAAAATTATTCATAAACGAGCAAAAATAACAAAACTTTTTGAACTGAACCTTATTAACAAAGACATGGACTATATTTTCTGAATAAATTCAAATTTTTAATTATTCTTCCACATGGGTTTTTTGGGGGTTTCGGGGAAAATTTCGAAGTAGCAAAGGTTTGCAAGTAATGTTTTTTTTCGTTTTATATATAAGTATTATTAAATATATTTAGTAAATTTGAACCGTCTGGCTTTTATTTAATGATTTTTCAGTGTATGGTAATTGATTACCATACATTTAAAAGTTATAGTCAACAATATTTTAATATGCATATATAAAAACAATGAGAGAAAATTCACGAGATAAGCAGTTTAAAAAAAATCATATATCCAAAAATAGGGAAAATAACGAAACTTTTTAAACTGAATCTAATTAACAAATACATGGACTATATGTTCTGAATAAATTCAAATTTTTAATTATTCTTCCACATGGGTTTTTTGGGGGTCAAACATAAGCATTTTTCGAAATTCTCAATTTTCACTACTATTTTTCTGTTAGAATTATAATTCTAAATCGATAATATTTATTTTACAGAATGAACAAAACTAGTACTTTATATTTCTGAAAAAAGTTATCCCTAATATGCATCAGGGTTTGCACAAAATGAATTAAAATTGCAAAAAATTACCAGTTACTTGAACATTTCAAATGGACACCATTTTTTTTTGTAGTTAATTTAGATAACTTTTATCATACAGTATGACATCCACATTTCTTACCTAATCAAACACAGCAACAATTATTTCGTTATTTAAAAAAAAAAAAAGTTAGAGTGTATTATATACAAGCAGGAATTTGACCCCACTATTTACTTCGAATGGGTAAAACTCGGAAAAAAAAATATTTAAAAAAAAAATGGTGGTGGTTCAGCACTTCTCTCACCATAAAGTATATCCTCAATTTTTTTTATTCAAATCAAAAGTCATGCGGCACACTTTTTAATTCAAATTTGTTGAAATCATAAAATATGGAATGGCCCTCTCATGACTACAAAGTTCAAGGCACCCAGCCCTTCGCTTGGTCTAAAAATGTATGTGCTTTTTTTTTGGCCGTAAATGATTGGTTTAATATTGAATGGCATGGTACTTCTCTTTTAGCATAAAGATTTTTTTGCATAAATATTTTTTGTTCTAAAGCATTTTTGTTTTAAAATTAAAATCTTAATTACTAAAAGGTTAAAACCATAATATTGTTTGGTCGAATTGTTATTTAGCCCCACATTCAATGTCTTTGCTCCGAATTTTATACTAGGAAACATTTTTAGTCCTACAAAAGTTTGTGGAGATAGATGAACGAATGTTGGATACACGAATAGGTGGAACAGTGACGCGGCTCAGATCTCCAATATACAACACCTAGGTCACATGATTACTCCGTTGCGTTGCCTCCGTTACTCCGTTGACTTCGCCTCAGGGTCAGGGTTAATTCCATATAAATATTAGCTTTTCAAACACAACATCTGTAAAATGTAGGTAATTAACGTGACTGGGAAAAAAATCTCTAATGGTAAAATTATTCGCAACAACAACGTTATACCAAAAAACCATTCGACATTATAACGTTATTACATATAAATGTTATAAACAATTTTTCGACCAAACAATACTATGCAAAACCACTCCTATCAAACCATTTTCCAATTTAAATCATACGACGAAACGTTGGTATGCAAAAAAATATGTAGCGAAAGAAAAATAGGCTGAACAATTTTATTTTAGACCAACCGATATACACCCCAGAGTTATTTTACGAATAGCAAACATTGAAACAATGGGTACGGTACGTCAAAAGTCACTATTTCAGTTTTTCATTCAATTACTTTATTAAAAAAACGGGCCAGAGCATGTCGGGTCATCCTCAGTGTAGGGTTGCTGTTACTACAAATTCAAAAGACTTTCTAAAATAACAGCGTGTACACAAATTTTCTATTTAAAAGTATTGTGAATCTAAAAAAATCTTACAAAATGTGATAACGTTTCTCTCCGTTTAAATTTATTCCCGATTTTAAATATATTTTAATTGAAAAAAATATGGTCTACTTTTTCCGATTTACTTTCATGAAATTTGGTATAGAGATAGTTTGTGGCCCATGGAAGATTATAGGGCAGTCTTTATCCGGGAAATCATCATTCCCTATAAAATTCAAAAACAAATTGATCTGGAGATATTTTGAATCCGCAATGCCGTTTTCATCCCTTATAAGAAGTTTTTAAGATGGCATCAACATGTTAAATATGTACCCCCTTATTCATAAATTTCCCTCAAACCTACGAGGGTAATATTTATTAAAGCTGGTTACTGCTACACAGAAGAGGATTTTTACTTATGTTTTTTTACCCTATACTTTCGATAAAGTCAGCTTTTCGATTCCTACGAGTAAAATGATCATTGATGAGCATTCGCGATGACAATAAATAAGGCACAAGGACAAACACTGAAAGATTCAGGTGTACATTTAGTTCAAAACTGTTTTTCCCATTGACAACTATATGTGGCGTGCTCACGAGTCTCTAGTCCACAAAATCTTCATGTGTTAGCAACGGACGGGGAAACAAAAAACGTAGTTTACAGAAACATGTTAAACTAAATAATATGTCGCAGTTACTAATCATTTCTTTTTCTGTTTAATTAATTCTGGTTGCACGCATTATTGATGGTTACAAATCAAAACCATCATTTTCTTTTATTATTTAAAAGTAGGCAATGATAAAAAATTTGCTACCCAAATTACTCATTCTACGCAGACGAAGTCGCGGGCAAAAGCTAGTAATATATATATGTTAGTAAAACAAATATATCAATGACTCTCTTTAGCCTTTACTCATCACAAGCGTGACGTGTCAAATTCAGAATTTTCCACGTATTACTAATGTCAACAATCGTTTGTTTGTCCTACGAGATACGACAATAAAGGTAGAATATATACAAACAAGCAAACATTAAGACGCAGCTTCTATAATATAAATATAGCTTATGACATCCACACGTTTACAAGAGCTCCGTACGGTGCAAGCAGACAGTATTACAAATGACAA
The DNA here is from genome assembly GCA_927399475.2 of Acleris emargana. Taxonomy (NCBI): domain Eukaryota; kingdom Metazoa; phylum Arthropoda; class Insecta; order Lepidoptera; family Tortricidae; genus Acleris; species Acleris emargana. Next base: position 2,848,462 of record OV656846.1, read on the forward strand.
ATTACAAAATCTTTATTCGACATCACAAATTGAAATACAGTTGCGCTGTCCGTCATCATTTAACTAAGTATATAGTTTTGCATCCATTCCATGACGTGGACATTACTGAGACATTTAGCTTCTTTAAATACAAGTATTTATGTTATAACCTACTCGTATTAATTTGTGTGATAACTGCAATGTCATCAAAACAACTACGTCTATATGATGCGGGTTCCGTAACGAAATAGTAAAATCCGGGCAAGAGCATGTCTGACCATGCTCAGTGTAGGGTTCCGAAGACTTTACTCTCATATATGAACTTCATATTTGAATGTACAAAAAGACCACTTGACCCCTTTAATGGATTCTAATGGATCCTAGTGGACGGAGGGGAAAATAGGAATCGCTATTATTTCGAGGATTTTTATATTTTTAGTGTGTTATTTGAACCACATCGGTGACTATGCCAATCGGGACGCTTGGCAGGCCCGGCACGCGCGGCTGTAAATCAAGAGGTGGTCGTCCGGGTAGTACCGTTAACGACTGCATTAAGGAGTGTCAGAGATTCGGAAACTAATTAAAAAAGAACAAGAAGACTGACTTTGACCGTCTATTAAATGAAGGGTCCACGGAAAGAACATGTCTAGTCACATTAGTAACTTTTTGAAATATCGCGATTTGAAAGTTAGGAACACGTCATTTTGTACGTAATTTTCGTGTAGAGGCTTTTTTAAGAGTGAAAAGATACAAGTTATATGAAGATTTATAATCTGAATCTGAGTGGAAGGTAATATTTCGTTTATTTCAAAAATTTTTGAGATTCAAAACTCTTTTTTTTTTTAAAGTGACTAGGCATGTTCTTTCCGTGGACCCTTCATATATCATATAATAACAGCAAGTATGTACTTATTGGACCCGATTCTACGTGCACATCGCTTAAATAGCCTAAAACGAGCTAAAACTAAATTGTCTAATTTTAAGACATAGTTTAGACGGCAGATTAAACCAGAGCTATTCCAGAATGTCAAGCTGACAATGTATAAGACCGCCTAAAATAAGAAGCGTCAGATTCAAATTAGCGCTGTCATGGCGCTGTAATTTGATTGTGACATCTGCTCATAGAATAGCAAAGTGTTTTAGCGACACCTAAATAAAATTAGGAAGTTTAGAGGCCACTGTAGAATCGGGTCCATTGTCTATTTAAAGTTATTTTTCACAACACTGCTCGGAAATATGGCCATAGATGCTCTTGTTTGGGGTCACAAAACGTCAGTTATAAGGACAGACCAAGAATGTTTTTGTCGGCATTTGCTGATTGGTCGAGAACATTGTTGTCCAACTTTTATAACCAATGAAAATCAATCAATCAATTTTTGTGTCATAGCTCCTTAAAATGAAAAATTGGAATCAACCAATCATAACACACCATTTTGTGTCGTAAAATATTAGGTGTATTTTTGCTAAAAGATATACAGACTAAAAACTATGTCACTGCTTTTTTTTATGTAATTCAAACTTGGCCCCTAATCTCGAACCACTAGAGATAAAATTACATGGGAGATAAGGCGAAACAAATACAATTTTATATGGAGTTGACATCTTCATCTCGAATGTTAGTTTATTAATCTCGAAAGCCACGAGAATAGGGGTCCAGATTTAAAAAAAAGTTTTATTTGGTAAAATTGGCGATAATACATACAATTTTATTTTATTTCCTCTCAGTAGTTGTGAAAAGCACTATGTCTGCCTCGGTAGAAAGTGCAATTTATGGACTCGTACACTAGAGGGCCTCAACTACGTTTCGGCCCTCTATATGACTCGTCCAAAAATCTCGTACTTTCTATCCTCTGCAACAATGTACTATGGTGCTGTCTTAAGCCATAGTCGTCTGTATCTCAGGAATCAATCAAGCCTTCTTAGTATAGTAGTGGTAGTTTTCGTCATGTGCGCTTTCGTTGAAGATATTTTTCAGATTTTTAGTATTTGTAGTTTTGGATGTAGGGGTCCACTTGACTCTAACAAAAATTTGCCCTTTAAATCTTATTATTTCATATTTCATTGTTTCAACAAACCTTATTTTACCACTTTGTTGGCGTGACTAATATGTATATTCATGCCAAATAACAGTTTTCTGGTACTACGAATCTCTGAGTGGTTGCGGACGGACGGACGGACATGGCGAAACTATAAGTGTTTCTAGTTTGACTACTTATTTGACACCTCCTACGACTTCAATCATAACGTCACTGTCATAATCAACCATAATAAACCAAAATCATAATGAACTTATAATATACCAACTATTTATCGAACAGCCATATAGTATAACGTACATGTGATATATCATATAAACTGTGTTCGATTCGATATAACGTTCAGTGGGTATAATGTAGTAGTGGTATAATCTGGAATGCAAAATTCAAATGAATTGATATGATAAAAAGTATGAAGACAAAAATAGGAACTTTGGGAATAATAACATGTTGTGGCGAGCGAGCGAAGCGAGCGAGCAAAATGGGTCACGGCAGAAGCGACTCGGATAGGTTAGGTTAGAAGGCTAAGGCGGAAGCGAAGCGTAGCGAAGCTCCCGCCTTAGTCTCTGAGGTTTTTTTTTTGCATCCCTTAAAAAACATATTGAACTTATTTAGATCTTATAACACATTATATCACTAATACTTATATCATACGTTAATTATATTAGGTAATTATTATATTATTAAATATCAATTATACATTATACAACATGAAAATATCTCCTTTGTTGTTATATCAAAAGTTTTTTATATCCCTTGAGTGATTATATTCCATGAATATATCAAAAGTTGTTATATCTAGTGAAAGTATATCAAAAATACGTATATCGATCATTACACACCCGGGTTTACTATATACTCACGATAAATGCAATTTCAACCATTACTAACGTTTTTGGCAGATTGTTTCATTTGATTGTTTCGACAAGTTATTTTAATTAATGCCTGTCACCCCTGTTAAGGTATATTTCGCCAATGTCAAGTTATTTATAGACACTCCCATGGACTTATTAGAGCCATAAGTCCATGGATATCACACGCGAGGACAAACACATGGGGTTAGCTCCTCGCGCTTCTGTCAAGTCCTTTCGACAAGTTATTAAAGTATTATATTTGTCGCTTTCTGTCGAATTCTATGTCACATTGAAAGATAAGGACACAGCATACTATAATCACACTTCAGTTGTTTTGAGTTTATAAATTAGAAGGTAGGTACTTAAATATTTTGCGATGAAACATACTTTTAAGTGGATTGACATAGGTTAGTATAACAAAATCAGTATTTTATTAATGTAAATTACTGTAAAACATTTACAAAGATTAAAAAAAATCATGATTTAACTGAATGGAAAAAATAAAGGAAATAAGTTGTGTTGAGGAAAGTCAAGAAAAACAAAAAATTACTAACGTTTATTAACGCTAAATACGTATGTATGTAAGTAGATACTTTATTGTACACAATAAAAACAAAAACAATACAATGATGATTAAAAAATATATATTTACAAAGACTTATCCCTTTAAGGGATCTCTTCCAGCTTACCCTTGATAGATAGAGAAAAGTGAAATTTTGTGCATCGCGTAGGTAAAGAGTATAAAAAATAAACTAACTTCACAAAACACCCCATCGCATAAAATCGTCAACGATCCCTCTAGCTCGCTCTTTCACCCTTTTATCAGTTTTAATGACAACATCAGATAAATTATCCTTATCCAACTCGGGGACGGCATCATCGTCCGTGAAAATGAATGGCATTATTTGGATAAAACACGTAAGACCATAATCTAACACACGCTCATACAATTCATCAAATTCTTTTCTTGGAAATACTGATTCGACATCAATGTCAAAATGTTTCAACATTTCTGTTACAGACTCAAAGTATAAGTCTTTCAGGTCTTCTAAATGTTCCCTCCTGAACTTCTGATCAGACCCTAAGAATATGAACCAGAGGAAGTCCAAGATAGGGCATCCGTAGCAGAGCAGCTGATAATCTACTGGAACAACGTTGACAACTTCACCGTCCTGGAGAATTAAAAAAAAAGATATTTAACTTACATTGACTTACTGCCAGCGTTGAAAAAGACTTGTTAAATAAAAGTACGAGCTCTAGGTAGGCCTCCAACAAGATGGGGTGTAACGACCTTGTGAAGATCGCGGGAACGCGGTGGATGTGAAAAGCACAAGACCGGTCTAAGTGGAGAGCCTTGCGGGAGGCCTATGTCCAGCAGTGGACGTCTTTCGGCTGACATGATGATGATGATGATGAAATAAAAGTATCATTTAAACGTCCCTGGATTTTTCCAATAAAATACTAAGGACATTAATTTGTAGAATATGTGTATGTAAATACTTTATTGTATACAAACGGGAATAATACACATAAAACAAAAATTATAACGTCAAATACTAGGAGTGCATAAACACTAAAAGTAACCTACAGTGCTGCGACGGTGCGCCGCACCGTGCTACGTCATCGCTTGCGATCTAAGTTGCGCTACGCACCCCTTAATTACCGCTGCGATCCTGGTACTTTATTTAATCTCTTCGGTTGGACAAACGGCTTAGATACCTTTAATTTTATAGCAAAGATACAAAGTTTCGAAAAAAACAAAATGTATCTTTCTCAATTTGCGTCCCTACTTCCTGCCCATACCGTAAGCAACCGACTTCACACAGGGCGACTGGTGGAAAACGGAATCTGAAACCCCCTTATGACTACAGTTTTAAGACTGCGATTCTAAGACAGTAAATGAATTGCCCTAAATATTGTGATGGAACCAGTGTTGAACACTTTTAGCTGACAGGCACCAGTAATGGACACCAAACTATTAATTCAATTTCATACGGTTCTTAATTGATTGTTGCAAAACAAATGAATAACCCCTATTTTCTGCTAAATTAGAATCAAGTGATCATAATTGAAGGGTCCACGGAAATAATAAAATATGTCTAGTCACTTTATTTTGAAAATGAGTTTTCAATCTCAAAATGTAGAGGACGAAATGAACTATTACCTACCACTCAGAATCAGATGTAAATCTTCATATAACTTGTATCTTTTCACTCTTAAAAAAACCTCTACACGAAAATTACGTACAAAATGACATGGTTCCTAACTTTTAAAACGCGATATCTCAAAAAGTTACTAATGTGACTAGACATGTTCTTTCCGTGGACCCTTCTTGGTCCTTGTCCTTTACTGGTTCCGTTACCCTACTTTATCTTATATAGTTTTTTTTACTGTCTGTTGTGTTGCAGTGTGTTTTGAATAAATGTTATGATTTTGAGTTTAAACTTAAATCTTGAGCATCTATGCTTATACTTTCACCGGTTAATATCCCTACACCGAAACCTAACTATGCGAATACTCCTGCTTGGCGGAAGCTCTATTCCAATTTACCGTTGTAAGTTTAGATTCTGATCCTCCTACATACATAAGTACATACATCCTCACACCTGTCTCCTACTATGGAAGGCAGAGACTACGGAACGCCAGGTGGACCGGTCTAAACATATAACTCGCTTTTTCTTCATTGTAAACAACGACGTGATATTGTTTTTCTATACTAAGAAATAGGGAGATAATTATTTAAGTCAGTTGCAATAACCAGATAGTTGCAGTTACAACACTCCACCTTACATTAAAAATATGACGCTCGATCAAAAAGAACGCTTCTCATAAGCAATGGCTAATGTAAACGATCGGTGAGCTCGACTCACGAAACGTGATGTGACGGAATATTTTAAAATTATTTATAACTAGTTGTATACTTACAATTTCTTTCACCAATATATTATTTGCTCTATAATCACCATGAGTAATGGTTTTCTTGTATTGATCATCACACTGATATCGCTGGGTATTTTCCGTTAATCTAGGCAAACAATTCGCTAGTCTTCTCTTAGCATCATTATCTAGACATTCACCGATTGCCTTTGATGAATTATTCAAAAGCCCTTTGAAATCATCATTAAAATTAAAGGGACAAGAAATACTTTTTATTTTTCTTTCGAAATAATTTGGACGTTTTTTTTCTAAAGCGAACGACAAACCGTGCAGCCTCCCCAGTTGTTGTATTGCCATTTGAGAAAATTTTAGTGTAATTGGATCCATTCTGAACAGAGTCTTGTAGCCCTTTCTGGTTAGATTTTCAAGAATTATTGCTTCTGGAAAACTTTCTTGGTAACTTGTCACCATGTTGTATCGTTCACATTCAGGGATACCAGCTTCGTCTTGTAATTCTTTAAATACTAGAGATAATTCATTGTAAACAAATAACTCCGTTTTAAACATGTCTGGGACCGATATTACAGTGAAATGGTCATTTGGTACAATTCCTTTGACAAACAAATTCGTGATTTTCTCTCCGTCTTCTGTTTTACCTGTAACGTCCACTTCGTAAAGAGATCCAAAGTAGTTGCCACCAGTAGTAGATATAGCCTTTGTTACCACTTTATAATCTTTATATCCTTCTTTTTTTATTATTTTCTCAACCGCATTTTGAACTCTTTCTGGGACTTTATCTAAATTTACTTCTTTTTCGTTTGTTTCATGCTGATCTCCCATTTTGATCTGATGATCCAGTGATGATCCAAGGAATATAAGATAGCAAATGATAACCTTTAATGTTACGAAGCGTTTATATACTTGTCTTGAATAAACATCCGGTATTTGAGTATTCATTAGTGTACGTAAAGACACAGATTTACTTCGTAGGCAGTCTATGGCCATAATTTTCCCACAATTGTTTTTGATTTTGATTATTAACGAAGGAAACTTTTTTTTTATGCCTTGTACCTTGTCGGTTTAAAGTCATGTAAGCAATGTCAAACAAGATTATCAAATGTGTTAATACGATAAGGGTTCAAAATAAAAAAATTACGAGAAGATAGAATTATGTGACCACATTTAGTACTTTTAGAGTTGTAGGTTTTTTTTTTTTTTTATAGCTTGGGAAGGCAAACGAGCACACAGGCCACCTGATGGTAAGTGGAAACTGTGACCCATAGACATTCGCATTCACAAGACTGCAAATGCGTTGCCAACCCTGAGGACTAAGATGGAATGCCTCTATGCTAGTCATTTCACCGGCTGTCTTATCCCCAAACCGGAACACAACGATGCGAACACTGCTGCTTGGCGGTAGATTAATGGATAAGATGGTGGTACCAACCTGGACGGACCCTGCACAAGGTCCTCCCACAAGTGAGTAATTCTGTAGCTCTGCCTACCCCACTCTAAAATTGCATTCGTGAAGGCATGTATGTATACATATTATAATGATGGCTTATCTTCTTATCTTATCTTCTTACACATTATAAAACGAAGTCCCCTGCCGCGTCTGTCTGTCTAATGTTCGCGATAATCTCAAAGACGACTGAACGGATTTTGATACGGTTCACCAACAGTTCGATATTTTTTCACAGAAGATTTTTAAGTATAATAAATTCTGGTTTATATACGGGTGTTAAACAAACCTCACACAAACCGAGACCAGGCGAGGGCTGGTCATTAGTAGTTACTATTTGTTCTCACGGTGACTTTGTATTTTACTTCTACGTCGCCAGTTTGTTTTTGATAAGAAAGGCTCTTCTCGTGTTTAAATAAGAGATATCTTTGTTCAAATTATCTCATTACATATTTACAGTGATAATTATTACGTATTTAATCATGTCATCGCCATTTCACTACAACAACAACTCTTAGTTAAGAAACGTCTTCATCATCATCATCATGTCAGCCGAAAGACGTCCACTGCTGGACATAGGCCTCCCCCAAGGCTCTCCACTCAGACCGGTCTTGTGCTTTTCGCATCCACCGCTTTCCCGCGATCCTTACAATGTAATATTATAATTACTGGGTAGGTAAACGTCAGCCTAGAATTTTTAATTTTGTCACGCCTCTCAACTCTTGGTTAAGAAACCTATCACAAAAACTTACTGGTATCGTAGTTTTAGGGTTCCGTAGACAAATGGCAAAACACGGAACCCTTATGGATTCGTCATGTCTGTCTGTCTGGCCGTCCGTATGTCACAGCCACTTTTTTCCGAAACTATAAGACTGATACTCAGGGATAATTATGCATTCTAATGGTGAATGAAGTTTTGAAATCTGTCATATCGTTTTTGAGTCTATTCGTAACAAACATACAAAAATACAAATCTTTCCTCTTTATAATATTTCTAGCTGACCCGGAAAACGTTGTTTTGCCATGTATTTAAAATTTTGGGGTGGACCACCCTTAACATTTAGGGGGATGAAAAATAGATGTTGTCCGATGTCCGAGCCATTTCGAAGGAGTTTAAATTTACAAACACCGTGACACGAGAATTTTATATATTAGAAGAAGAAGAAGAGATTATAATTAAGTTTAGTTAAGTATATTATTTTGGATGTTTATTTGATTTTCTCTAAATTAGGTTTTTTACTATGAAATAAACATTATAAAAAACCTAACGGGTGCCGCCGGCAGCGGGGCAGGGCTCAAGCTACCGGTGGTTAGGGCTGCAGAGAGAGGAAACAGTGCGTGCCCTGTCGAGGAGTACTGCCTTCTGTACGAGGATCTGGCCATTATTGTTAGTGTAGATTATTTAACTTTTTATTTTTACGTTTAATGTATGTTGTGTTTTGTCAAATAAATGTTGTTAGTTGTGCAAATTGTGGTTACAGAGTTGTCAACAAGTTTTTAGAGTAGTTGGTAATTCTGTAGCTCTGCCTACCTCACTCTGGGAATGAAGGCGTGAAGGTATGTATGTATGTATGTATGTTGTTAGTTTGAGTTACCTACTTCTAATATTGCAGACAACGGAGCATCTTTTAAAAGTTCTGTTAATACGGTTTTCCTTGTAATTTTGTTATTAGCGATGATTAAAGGTGGTTATGAACGTGACTAGCAATACGATTGTTAAGCAAACGTATTATTATATGATAATATGATTCTTAAGCGAGTGATCTTGAGTGTGATTTTTAAAAACCTGGACAAGTGCAAGTTAAACTCGCTTGGCGGGGATCCGTTACTTAAAATACTACAGACTTCTAGGTTTTCTTCTTATAGGTTTTCTTGTTTGCTAAGGGTCAGTAATTATTTTATAATTTAAAATAATAGGCCCTTAATTAGTAGTTCCGGAGATAAGGTGGGTGGTCTGGAGATTCAATTTTTCTAAATTATGTTCAAAACTGGCTTCTCCAATTACGTGTCCATAATCTTAAGTTTTTCGGGTGATTACTTTGTCAACAAACCTTAAAAATAAGTAGTATAATAAATAACACCCCACATAACACCCCTACGGTCCGAGCCACCGTCACATCTTGCCGTTCCACTGTTAATAAACAAGATGGAAGCTTATCCGGGTTAGATCTGATAATGGAACGACTTTTGGTGGCGACGGGTCGATGCTGAGTACCTCGCTGGCTTAGCGGCCGCGAGTGGATCTGTAGCTTAGATGCAATTTATGTGTAGTTGGTAGTGACCCTGCCTAAGAAGATAGCGGTCCCGGGTTGAAATCCCTGTAAGGACACATATTTATGTTATGGATATTTATATTTGTTCCTGAGTCTTGGATTTTTTATAAGGATATTTTTGGAAATTCGTCTGCCTTAACCGGGAATCGAACTGATTGAATATGACAAATTAATAAATAAGGTTTTTTTACGGTCATTTTTCAATTTAAAAGTGTGTGATGTACTTATAGGGTGCGTCCCACGAGATATAACTACATAATAACTATTTTCATGTTACTAACGTTTACGAGATATAATGAACGTTAGCTATAATAACAAAATCAATATTTTTATAAGGAATAACGGTCAAGTCATATAATATTCATTTTATATAATATTTTTTAATATAACACTCACAATGACTAATTTCAGTTCGTATAACATACATGACATATAGCGATCATAATACATATTATCTTTTAGTATAAGTGTTACAATATATAATATCGTATGATATACATGTGAGCGAGCGAAGCGAGCGAGCAAGACTTCTCTGGGCAGAACCGACTCGGTTAGGTTAGGTTAGAAGGCCTAGGCGGGAGCAAAGCTCCCGCCTAGTCCTTCGAGGTTATTTTTTTTAATACTGAAAATAGAATTTAATTTCAAATAACATATGCATGTATTTATATTATACGTGTATTATGTTTTTTGATGTTAGATAATTTACTACATATTTATTATATTTATATTTATTGAGAACATATGCATAATATCATAAATGTTTAATGTTTTTTTAAACTCAAATTTGAGGCTATCGCTCTAAGAAATTCGAAATTCGAAAGAAGTCGTTCTAGGCGTTTTTATATAATACGTGTATTATGTTTTTTGATGTTAGATAATTTGATTGATATATCTTTTAAATCTTAGGTGTTATGAACGTTAAACGTTTTAATAGTTATATAAATTGATATTATATATTAATAACGTTATACTTTATGGAAATAGATATTTTGAAATTATATCTTCCGTTCATTATATCCAGTGAACGTTATACTAAACGTGTTTATACAAAGCGAGCGTATATATTATGAGTGTTATATTATCAGTTGTTATATCTCGTATTACTTACCCGTACTTATATCTACAAATGATCACTATCAATAACGCTTTCGATTTGTATCATAAAACAGGAGTATTGTGTTGTCATATTCAACCAGTTCGATTCCCGGTTGAGGAAGATAAAAAAAGATAAAAAATGTTTATTTAGTAAGTAGGCCGCACGGGAACTTTTACACGTAAAAAATCTACCAGCGCTTTACAAGAGACCACTGCTGAGAAGAAACGCCACAAGAAACTCAACAGTCAGTCGTTTTTCAAATATTGCTCATATAATAATAAACTAAACCTAACATTATAAGACAATGGTTTTTACGGTATTTTTAATTTAAAAGTGTGTGTTGTAGATTTAATTGATCACTATCAATAACGCTTTTGATTTGTATCATAAAACAGGAGTATTGTGTTGTCATATTCAACCAGTTCGATTCCCGGTTTAGGAAGTGTTTTATTTGCTATTTCAAATATTAAAGATAGTTACCGTCCGTGTGTCGTTCGATTTGGGCACGGCTATACAGGGTGTCCCAAAAATAGCACGTCACAGTGACACTGGAGATTCCCCAGCCTCAGACGAACCAAACCAGCCTAACATGACCTCAGTAAAAGTTGCACCGTTTTCGAGTTATACCAATTTAAAGATTTTCCCAAATTTTCACCTCATTTGACATTGTAAGTGCTCGCATTTACTGGGATAGCTTTAGAATTTAGTTTTTTTTATTTGTGCGCGTTTATGAATAGTTGATTAAGATGATAGAAGCATTATTATGTCAATAACTAACGTAAAAGTTGGAAAAATACTGTAATGAACTTGACTTAAAATATCATCACAACATAGTAATTTAAACTTTGAACACCTGCCCTAACTTTTTTTTACTACAAACGAAATGAGCAAATAACTTTAAAAACATGCGTATTTTATGCCAATTCTAAAATGGTATGACACATGATATCTTAATGCATTCAAGTAGGAATTCGTATGACATTTGCCAATATGGATCCTCGGAAATCAATGCTAATCATCTAAAAAATTATCTTGTACTCTACGATATCTCATTTATTTGTGCTCCTTTGAAGAATATGATTGATTTTTGGTTGACCTTGGTTCAAAGATAATAAAAAACGGGTTTAATTTTCATTAGTTTTTACAGTAAATGTTCGAATTGTTTCCCTCCGACTCGAAGGCACAAATGGCATCTTCGAATAAAATTTCGGTTTAATTTTCGTAAACTGGTTTCCGATATGTCTCGGGCTGCATTGAAGACACGTCGCCGTAGTTCCTCTTCGTTAATTATTGGTTTTGAATAAATATTGTCTTTCAAACATCACCAAAAATAAAAACATCTTACAAAGCGAAATCAACTTCCGTTAAGAGTGCCGAGTAGTCGTTTCAGATCCACAAACAAAATCAGAGTGACACATGATATCTTAATGCAAAAAAGTAGGAATTCGTATCACATTTGCCAATAAGTATCCCGGCAACTAAACTAACAAATGAAACGCGATTAGCCGCTTTGCAAGTTAATAATGTAAAGAATTGTAGGATAGTTATTAATTTATTGCAGTTGTAGCCCTGTGACCCAAACTACTCATAGTTCGTTACCTTGCGTTTCGTGACTCTGATTTTGTTTGTGGAACTGAAATGACTACTCGGCACTCTTAACGGAAGTTGATTTCGCTTTGTAAAATGTTTTTTTTTTGGTGATGTTTGAAAGACAATATTTATTCAAAACCAATAATTAACGAAGAGGAACTACTGCGACGTGTCTTCAATGCAGCCCGAGACATATCGGAAACCAGTTTACGAAAATTAAACCGAAATTTTATTCGATTTGTGCCTTAGAGTCGGAGGGAAACAATTCGAACATTTACTGTAAAAACTAATGAAAATTAAACCCGTTTTTCATTATCTTTGAACCAAGGTCAACCAAAATTAATCATATTCTTCAAAGGAGCACAAACAAATGAGATATCGTAGAGTACAAGAGAATTTTTTAGATGATTAGCATTGATTTCCGAGGATCCATATTGGCAAATGTCATACGAATTCCTACTTTTATGCATTAAGATATCATGTGTCATACCATTTTAGAATTGGCATAAAATACGCATGTTTTTAAAGTTATTTGCTCATTTCGTTTATAGTAAAAAAAAGTTATGGCAGGTGTTCAAAGTTTAAATTACTATGTTGATGATAATTTAAGTCAAGTTCATTACAGTATTTTTCCAACTTTTACATTAGTTATTGACGTAATAATGCTTCTATCATCTTAATCAACTATTCATAAACGCGCACAAATAAAAAACACTAAATTCTAAAGCTATCCCAGTAAATGCGAGCACTTACAATGTCAAAAGAGGTGAAAATTTGGAAAAATCTTTAAATTGGTATAACTCGAAAACGGTGCAACTTTTACTGAGGTCATGTTAGGCTGGTTTGGTTCATCTGAGGCTAGGGAATCTCCAGTGTCACTGTGACGTGCTATTTCTGGGACACCCTGTATATTACTCGGTAAAACCATATCGCTGTTGAGATACTGATGCCCCTGTGGGATAGCTCTGCCGAATATCAGCTGGACGCATTTAACTCGGTGGACTGGCCAGCTAGGGGACTCATCGGTGACCAAGCCAATTTACTGAATTAATATTTTGAATTTTGAATTTTGACGACCCTCTTGGCAAAACCAAGCTTCAGAGTATGGAGCTTCGGCGGAAAGTCGCTTGTCTCTCGACATTGTACAAGGTTATTTTTTTTTATGGTATAGGGAGGCAAATGAGCACAAAGGCCACCTGATGGTAAATGGAAACCGTGACCCATAGACATTCGCATTCACAAGACCGCAAATGCACTGCCAACCCTGAGGACTAGGATGGCCTCTGTGCTAGTCATTTCACCGGCTGTCTTATCCCCAAACCGGAACACAACAATGCAAACACTGCTGCTTGGCGGTAGGTTAATGGATAAGATGGTGGTGATGGAAATTATGGCGAGTGTACCCTGTGGTCCTTGTATGGCTGCATATATTTCTTCGTTTGCAATACTAAACGTCGTCGGCAAACAACTCCGCCACACAGGGCGTTTGAGAACTGTTCCTCGTCGCATGCCACTTGCAGGTAAGAACCCGCGCGTCATCGGCCCCACCTACTACGAGCGTCTGCCCGCCGAACTCAAACGCGAACCATCTAACGAAACGTTTAGGCGCCGGCTTAGGAATCTTTTGTTGGATAACCCAGTCTATTCGGGAATGAGTATATCATCACCATGTCAGCCGAAAGACGTCCACTGCTGGACATAGGCCTCCCCCAAGGCTCTCCACTCAGACCGGTCTGGTGCTTTCCGCATCCACCGCTTTCTCGCGATGTACTTATAGGGTGCGTCCCACGAGATATAACTACATAATAACTATTTTCATGTTACTAACGTTTACGAGATATAATGAACGTTAGCTATAATAACAAAATCAATATTTTTATAAGGAATAACGGTCAAGTCATATAATATTCATTTTATATAATATTTTTTAATATAACACTCACAATGACTAATTTCAGTTCGTATAACATACATGACATATAGCGATCATAATACATATTATCTTTTAGTATAAGTGTTACAATATATAATATCGTATGATATACATGTGAGCGAGCGAAGCGAGCGAGCAAGACTTCTCTGGGCAGAACCGACTCGGTTAGGTTAGGTTAGAAGGCCTAGGCGGGAGCAAAGCTCCCGCCTAGTCCTTCGAGGTTATTTTTTTTAATACTGAAAATAGAATTTAATTTCAAATAACATATGCATGTATTTATATTATACGTGTATTATGTTTTTTGATGTTAGATAATTTACTACATATTTATTATATTTATATTTATTGAGAACATATGCATAATATCATAAATGTTTAATGTTTTTTTAAACTCAAATTTGAGGCTATCGCTCTAAGAAATTCGAAATTCGAAAGAAGTCGTTCTAGGCGTTTTTATATAATACGTGTATTATGTTTTTTGATGTTAGATAATTTGATTGATATATCTTTTAAATCTTAGGTGTTATGAACGTTAAACGTTTTAATAGTTATATAAATTGATATTATATATTAATAACGTTATACTTTATGGAAATAGATATTTTGAAATTATATCTTCCGTTCATTATATCCAGTGAACGTTATACTAAACGTGTTTATACAAAGCGAGCGTATATATTATGAGTGTTATATTATCAGTTGTTATATCTCGTATTACTTACCCGTACTTATATCTACAAATGATCACTATCAATAACGCTTTCGATTTGTATCATAAAACAGGAGTATTGTGTTGTCATATTCAACCAGTTCGATTCCCGGTTGAGGAAGATAAAAAAAGATAAAAAATGTTTATTTAGTAAGTAGGCCGCACGGGAACTTTTACACGTAAAAAATCTACCAGCGCTTTACAAGAGACCACTGCTGAGAAGAAACGCCACAAGAAACTCAACAGTCAGTCGTTTTTCAAATATTGCTCATATAATAATAAACTAAACCTAACATTATAAGACAATGGTTTTTACGGTATTTTTAATTTAAAAGTGTGTGTTGTAGATTTAATTGATCACTATCAATAACGCTTTTGATTTGTATCATAAAACAGGAGTATTGTGTTGTCATATTCAACCAGTTCGATTCCCGGTTTAGGAAGTGTTTTATTTGCTATTTCAAATATTAAAGATAGTTACCGTCCGTGTGTCGTTCGATTTGGGCACGGCTATACAGGGTGTCCCAAAAATAGCACGTCACAGTGACACTGGAGATTCCCCAGCCTCAGACGAACCAAACCAGCCTAACATGACCTCAGTAAAAGTTGCACCGTTTTCGAGTTATACCAATTTAAAGATTTTCCCAAATTTTCACCTCATTTGACATTGTAAGTGCTCGCATTTACTGGGATAGCTTTAGAATTTAGTTTTTTTTATTTGTGCGCGTTTATGAATAGTTGATTAAGATGATAGAAGCATTATTATGTCAATAACTAACGTAAAAGTTGGAAAAATACTGTAATGAACTTGACTTAAAATATCATCACAACATAGTAATTTAAACTTTGAACACCTGCCCTAACTTTTTTTTACTACAAACGAAATGAGCAAATAACTTTAAAAACATGCGTATTTTATGCCAATTCTAAAATGGTATGACACATGATATCTTAATGCATTCAAGTAGGAATTCGTATGACATTTGCCAATATGGATCCTCGGAAATCAATGCTAATCATCTAAAAAATTATCTTGTACTCTACGATATCTCATTTATTTGTGCTCCTTTGAAGAATATGATTGATTTTTGGTTGACCTTGGTTCAAAGATAATAAAAAACGGGTTTAATTTTCATTAGTTTTTACAGTAAATGTTCGAATTGTTTCCCTCCGACTCGAAGGCACAAATGGCATCTTCGAATAAAATTTCGGTTTAATTTTCGTAAACTGGTTTCCGATATGTCTCGGGCTGCATTGAAGACACGTCGCCGTAGTTCCTCTTCGTTAATTATTGGTTTTGAATAAATATTGTCTTTCAAACATCACCAAAAATAAAAACATCTTACAAAGCGAAATCAACTTCCGTTAAGAGTGCCGAGTAGTCGTTTCAGATCCACAAACAAAATCAGAGTGACACATGATATCTTAATGCAAAAAAGTAGGAATTCGTATCACATTTGCCAATAAGTATCCCGGCAACTAAACTAACAAATGAAACGCGATTAGCCGCTTTGCAAGTTAATAATGTAAAGAATTGTAGGATAGTTATTAATTTATTGCAGTTGTAGCCCTGTGACCCAAACTACTCATAGTTCGTTACCTTGCGTTTCGTGACTCTGATTTTGTTTGTGGAACTGAAATGACTACTCGGCACTCTTAACGGAAGTTGATTTCGCTTTGTAAAATGTTTTTTTTTTGGTGATGTTTGAAAGACAATATTTATTCAAAACCAATAATTAACGAAGAGGAACTACTGCGACGTGTCTTCAATGCAGCCCGAGACATATCGGAAACCAGTTTACGAAAATTAAACCGAAATTTTATTCGATTTGTGCCTTAGAGTCGGAGGGAAACAATTCGAACATTTACTGTAAAAACTAATGAAAATTAAACCCGTTTTTCATTATCTTTGAACCAAGGTCAACCAAAATTAATCATATTCTTCAAAGGAGCACAAACAAATGAGATATCGTAGAGTACAAGAGAATTTTTTAGATGATTAGCATTGATTTCCGAGGATCCATATTGGCAAATGTCATACGAATTCCTACTTTTATGCATTAAGATATCATGTGTCATACCATTTTAGAATTGGCATAAAATACGCATGTTTTTAAAGTTATTTGCTCATTTCGTTTATAGTAAAAAAAAGTTATGGCAGGTGTTCAAAGTTTAAATTACTATGTTGATGATAATTTAAGTCAAGTTCATTACAGTATTTTTCCAACTTTTACATTAGTTATTGACGTAATAATGCTTCTATCATCTTAATCAACTATTCATAAACGCGCACAAATAAAAAACACTAAATTCTAAAGCTATCCCAGTAAATGCGAGCACTTACAATGTCAAAAGAGGTGAAAATTTGGAAAAATCTTTAAATTGGTATAACTCGAAAACGGTGCAACTTTTACTGAGGTCATGTTAGGCTGGTTTGGTTCATCTGAGGCTAGGGAATCTCCAGTGTCACTGTGACGTGCTATTTCTGGGACACCCTGTATATTACTCGGTAAAACCATATCGCTGTTGAGATACTGATGCCCCTGTGGGATAGCTCTGCCGAATATCAGCTGGACGCATTTAACTCGGTGGACTGGCCAGCTAGGGGACTCATCGGTGACCAAGCCAATTTACTGAATTAATATTTTGAATTTTGAATTTTGACGACCCTCTTGGCAAAACCAAGCTTCAGAGTATGGAGCTTCGGCGGAAAGTCGCTTGTCTCTCGACATTGTACAAGGTTATTTTTTTTTATGGTATAGGGAGGCAAATGAGCACAAAGGCCACCTGATGGTAAATGGAAACCGTGACCCATAGACATTCGCATTCACAAGACCGCAAATGCACTGCCAACCCTGAGGACTAGGATGGCCTCTGTGCTAGTCATTTCACCGGCTGTCTTATCCCCAAACCGGAACACAACAATGCAAACACTGCTGCTTGGCGGTAGGTTAATGGATAAGATGGTGGTGATGGAAATTATGGCGAGTGTACCCTGTGGTCCTTGTATGGCTGCATATATTTCTTCGTTTGCAATACTAAACGTCGTCGGCAAACAACTCCGCCACACAGGGCGTTTGAGAACTGTTCCTCGTCGCATGCCACTTGCAGGTAAGAACCCGCGCGTCATCGGCCCCACCTACTACGAGCGTCTGCCCGCCGAACTCAAACGCGAACCATCTAACGAAACGTTTAGGCGCCGGCTTAGGAATCTTTTGTTGGATAACCCAGTCTATTCGGGAATGAGTATATCATCACCATGTCAGCCGAAAGACGTCCACTGCTGGACATAGGCCTCCCCCAAGGCTCTCCACTCAGACCGGTCTGGTGCTTTCCGCATCCACCGCTTTCTCGCGATGTACTTATAGGGTGCGTCCCACGAGATATAACTACATAATAACTATTTTCATGTTACTAACGTTTACGAGATATAATGAACGTTAGCTATAATAACAAAATCAATATTTTTATAAGGAATAACGGTCAAGTCATATAATATTCATTTTATATAATATTTTTTAATATAACACTCACAATGACTAATTTCAGTTCGTATAACATACATGACATATAGCGATCATAATACATATTATCTTTTAGTATAAGTGTTACAATATATAATATCGTATGATATACATGTGAGCGAGCGAAGCGAGCGAGCAAGACTTCTCTGGGCAGAACCGACTCGGTTAGGTTAGGTTAGAAGGCCTAGGCGGGAGCAAAGCTCCCGCCTAGTCCTTCGAGGTTATTTTTTTTAATACTGAAAATAGAATTTAATTTCAAATAACATATGCATGTATTTATATTATACGTGTATTATGTTTTTTGATGTTAGATAATTTACTACATATTTATTATATTTATATTTATTGAGAACATATGCATAATATCATAAATGTTTAATGTTTTTTTAAACTCAAATTTGAGGCTATCGCTCTAAGAAATTCGAAATTCGAAAGAAGTCGTTCTAGGCGTTTTTATATAATACGTGTATTATGTTTTTTGATGTTAGATAATTTGATTGATATATCTTTTAAATCTTAGGTGTTATGAACGTTAAACGTTTTAATAGTTATATAAATTGATATTATATATTAATAACGTTATACTTTATGGAAATAGATATTTTGAAATTATATCTTCCGTTCATTATATCCAGTGAACGTTATACTAAACGTGTTTATACAAAGCGAGCGTATATATTATGAGTGTTATATTATCAGTTGTTATATCTCGTATTACTTACCCGTACTTATATCTACAAATGATCACTATCAATAACGCTTTCGATTTGTATCATAAAACAGGAGTATTGTGTTGTCATATTCAACCAGTTCGATTCCCGGTTGAGGAAGATAAAAAAAGATAAAAAATGTTTATTTAGTAAGTAGGCCGCACGGGAACTTTTACACGTAAAAAATCTACCAGCGCTTTACAAGAGACCACTGCTGAGAAGAAACGCCACAAGAAACTCAACAGTCAGTCGTTTTTCAAATATTGCTCATATAATAATAAACTAAACCTAACATTATAAGACAATGGTTTTTACGGTATTTTTAATTTAAAAGTGTGTGTTGTAGATTTAATTGATCACTATCAATAACGCTTTTGATTTGTATCATAAAACAGGAGTATTGTGTTGTCATATTCAACCAGTTCGATTCCCGGTTTAGGAAGTGTTTTATTTGCTATTTCAAATATTAAAGATAGTTACCGTCCGTGTGTCGTTCGATTTGGGCACGGCTATACAGGGTGTCCCAAAAATAGCACGTCACAGTGACACTGGAGATTCCCCAGCCTCAGACGAACCAAACCAGCCTAACATGACCTCAGTAAAAGTTGCACCGTTTTCGAGTTATACCAATTTAAAGATTTTCCCAAATTTTCACCTCATTTGACATTGTAAGTGCTCGCATTTACTGGGATAGCTTTAGAATTTAGTTTTTTTTATTTGTGCGCGTTTATGAATAGTTGATTAAGATGATAGAAGCATTATTATGTCAATAACTAACGTAAAAGTTGGAAAAATACTGTAATGAACTTGACTTAAAATATCATCACAACATAGTAATTTAAACTTTGAACACCTGCCCTAACTTTTTTTTACTACAAACGAAATGAGCAAATAACTTTAAAAACATGCGTATTTTATGCCAATTCTAAAATGGTATGACACATGATATCTTAATGCATTCAAGTAGGAATTCGTATGACATTTGCCAATATGGACCCTCGGAAATCAATGCTAATCATCTAAAAAATTATCTTGTACTCTACGATATCTCATTTATTTGTGCTCCTTTGAAGAATATGATTGATTTTTGGTTGACCTTGGTTCAAAGATAATAAAAAACGGGTTTAATTTTCATTAGTTTTTACAGTAAATGTTCGAATTGTTTCCCTCCGACTCTAAGGCACAAATGGCATCTTCGAATAAAATTTCGGTTTAATTTTCGTAAACTGGTTTCCGATATGTCTCGGGCTGCATTGAAGACACGTCGCCGTAGTTCCTCTTCGTTAATTATTGGTTTTGAATAAATATTGTCTTTCAAACATCACCAAAAATAAAAACATCTTACAAAGCGAAATCAACTTCCGTTAAGAGTGCCGAGTAGTCGTTTCAGATCCACAAACAAAATCAGAGTGACACATGATATCTTAATGCAAAAAAGTAGGAATTCGTATCACATTTGCCAATAAGTATCCCGGCAACTAAACTAACAAATGAAACGCGATTAGCCGCTTTGCAAGTTAATAATGTAAAGAATTGTAGGATAGTTATTAATTTATTGCAGTTGTAGCCCTGTGACCCAAACTACTCATAGTTCGTTACCTTGCGTTTCGTGACTCTGATTTTGTTTGTGGAACTGAAATGACTACTCGGCACTCTTAACGGAAGTTGATTTCGCTTTGTAAAATGTTTTTTTTTTGGTGATGTTTGAAAGACAATATTTATTCAAAACCAATAATTAACGAAGAGGAACTACGGCGACGTGTCTTCAATGCAGCCCGAGACATATCGGAAACCAGTTTACGAAAATTAAACCGAAATTTTATTCGAAGATGCCATTTGTGCCTTCGAGTCGGAGGGAAACAATTCGAACATTTACTGTAAAAACTAATGAAAATTAAACCCGTTTTTTATTATCTTTGAACCAAGGTCAACCAAAAATCAATCATATTCTTCAAAGGAGCACAAATAAATGAGATATCGTAGAGTACAAGATAATTTTTTAGATGATTAGCATTGATTTCCGAGGATCCATATTGGCAAATGTCATACGAATTCCTACTTTTATGCATTAAGATATCATGTGTCATACCATTTTAGAATTGGCATAAAATACGCATGTTTTTAAAGTTATTTGCTCATTTCGTTTATAGTAAAAAAAAGTTATGGCAGGTGTTCAAAGTTTAAATTACTATGTTGATGATAATTTAAGTCAAGTTCATTACAGTATTTTTCCAACTTTTACATTAGTTATTGACGTAATAATGCTTCTATCATCTTAATCAACTATTCATAAACGCGCACAAATAAAAAACACTAAATTCTAAAGCTATCCCAGTAAATGCGAGCACTTACAATGTCAAAAGAGGTGAAAATTTGGAAAAATCTTTAAATTGGTATAACTCGAAAACGGTGCAACTTTTACTGAGGTCATGTTAAGCTGGTTTGGTTCATCTGAGGCTAGGGAATCTCCAGTGTCACTGTGACGTGCTATTTCTGGGACACCCTGTATATTACTCGGTAAAACCATATCGCTGTTGAGATACTGATGCCCCTGTGGGATAGCTCTGCCGAATATCAGCTGGACGCATTTAACTCGGTGGACTGGCCAGCTAGGGGACTCATCGGTGACCAAGCCAATTTACTGAATTAATATTTTGAATTTTGAATTTTGACGACCCTCTTGGCAAAACCAAGCTTCAGAGTATGGAGCTTCGGCGGAAAGTCGCTTGTCTCTCGACATTGTACAAGGTTATTTTTTTTTATGGTATAGGGAGGCAAATGAGCACAAAGGCCACCTGATGGTAAATGGAAACCGTGACCCATAGACATTCGCATTCACAAGACCGCAAATGCACTGCCAACCCTGAGGACTAGGATGGCCTCTGTGCTAGTCATTTCACCGGCTGTCTTATCCCCAAACCGGAACACAACAATGCAAACACTGCTGCTTGGCGGTAGGTTAATGGATAAGATGGTGGTGATGGAAATTATGGCGAGTGTACCCTGTGGTCCTTGTATGGCTGCATATATTTCTTCGTTTGCAATACTAAACGTCGTCGGCAAACAACTCCGCCACACAGGGCGTTTGAGAACTGTTCCTCGTCGCATGCCACTTGCAGGTAAGAACCCGCGCGTCATCGGCCCCACCTACTACGAGCGTCTGCCCGCCGAACTCAAACGCGAACCATCTAACGAAACGTTTAGGCGCCGGCTTAGGAATCTTTTGTTGGATAACCCAGTCTATTCGGGAATGAGTATATCATCACCATGTCAGCCGAAAGACGTCCACTGCTGGACATAGGCCTCCCCCAAGGCTCTCCACTCAGACCGGTCTGGTGCTTTCCGCATCCACCGCTTTCTCGCGATCTAAGGATCGCGGGAAAGAAAGGTCGTCACTCCATCTTGTTGGAGGGAATGAGTATATGGAACTTGACTTATAAATAAGATTGACTTTAAAAAAAAAAACTACTCTGTATTTGTGTTGACTTTTACTATTATTATTTAATTTTATTTCTGACTATATCGCGTGCCAAATGTGGATGAAGCATCTATCACTCTCGCACTTATTTACGTGTCAGAAGGTGACGGATGCCTTCTCTAAACTTTGTCACGCGACAAACGCAGCCATTTTAGGGCCTCAGGAACTGCATGACCTCATCCCGCCCTCCATCGCATCGTTCTTCTAGACCCCGCGAAGGTTCCATCCACATTTGGTAGAATACCCAATGGTTTGCTGCGTCGTTTCTTATTAGCACTGTCAAGGGGTGGAACGCTCTCCCTGGGTCTGTATTCCCGGAATCATATAACCTTGGTGTTTTCAAGGCAAGAGTGTAATTTAACCGGTTATTAACAGTTTTTGTACGAAAATAACCGGTTAAAACCTGTTATAATCGGTTATTTGCATTCCCTAGTGAATAGGCATTTTCTGGGTTAGCGTGTACCACCTTCGACCTCGTCGTCACTTAACATCAGGTGAGACTGAGGTCAAACGCAAACCCATTACTGAATAAAAGGTGTATTGTTTTCAACTTGGCCACCATTACTGTCTAGTAAATAAGAGTTGTAACATGTCAAAAGCAATGTATTAATATTTTAACTATTAATATATATTTCTGTATCTATTTATGTATGTATTTGAATGTAGTTTTATTTTAATTACATACATACATACATTAAATCACGCCTGTTTCCCAGAGGGGTAGGCAGAGACCACTTCTTTCCACTTGCTACGATCTTGACAAATTTCTTTCGCTTCTTCAACATTCATACATCGAGTCATGCACGCACGTCGGTCTCGGGTACTTAAGATTCGGCCCTTTTCCAGTATTTCTCCTATTTGATTCGAAAAAGTACGCCTAGGGTGGCCCCTTCCGACCCTTCCACTTACTTTTATTTTAATTTTATTTATATAAGTTTTATTGGTTACTTAATGTGTTATATTCTTCTTCTTGTACACTTGTTTACTCGTTGCATAACCTTTCACTCTTCTCAATCTCTCAAGGGTTAGCTGGAAGAGATCCCTTAAAGGGATATGTTCGCCTTTGTACATATTTTTATATTAATTGTATTGTTCTGTTTTTTCTTTTGTACAATAAAGTGTTTACATACATACATACATACATATTTTTACCGAGCAGAATTCCGTAGTTGGTCTAATTCCCCATGGTTCCCCATCGACCGAGCCGCCGAGCCAAGGTCGCCGCACCTACTGAATTATGTTACACAATGAACGAGCAAATAATTCACAGGAAAATTGAATCGAATAATAACAGTATCAAAACTCAATTTGGTTCTACGAAAACTATGACTTACGACGTTTTGTCAAAGGTGCGTACTTATGCTTGCACCGTGATCAATTACCTGAAAACTGACGCGTCGACTTTAGTGTTATGTGTTAGGGTTCAAATTTGAAGTTCCTGAGGAAATAGGTTTTATTGATCATGTAGAATCGATAAGGCGTTAGTTCGCTTCGGAAGTTTCGTTCAGGGTCTCTATTCCACTTTACTTTGGCCTTTGGGCTTATTTATGGTAATTATAGGATATTTTTGACGTTTTGGTATATTTAAGTGGTGGTATTAAGACCTTGTGCAGTAGGGTGGTCCTTATCTGGTTGAAAAATATTTTTTTTGTTTTTTTTTACGGGACACCCTGTCATTATGTTCTACTAGGTTAAAAACGTTTATTGTTTTTTTTTTTTAACTTTCAAACAACTTTTAGGGGTCGCTACCACCAATCAAAAAACTCCAGGTAAAAAAAAATATAACGCAGTTTGTATTTTTAGTATCCATTTTTTATTTCTTAATTTTAGTAGTAAACATGTATTGTACCTTATGCTTATTTAAAAATATAACGAGTTTTGATATTTATTTAGACAATAAAGTGGATTTTTTCATGTTAAGAAACCTTTTCCTATAGTCTTTAAACCAATAAGAGTAGATATTGTTTTTGTTCTTCATCATTTGTATGTAACTTGTTATATTCTTCCATAAGTGCCACTCCTCGCTCTGCAATGTCATTTACAACTCTCATGCTGTGAACCATTTCCTTATTCCTTTTATAACTTTCATCATAATCCCATGTCTCTACATCAATCTTCAAAAAATCGGGCGTCATTCCAGTTATCTGAAATAATCTATGAGTGTTGCTTGTTACAAAATCTTCAAGGTTTTTTGTCAAAATTAAATTGCTTTCTAATACTATTCGTTTAGGACAGTACTCTAAACCTTCATTTTCTAAAGCTTTTACCATATTTTTTTTTATGTCCAAGCTAACTTTGTCGTCAAAGAAAGCTAAACCCACAAGTTCCTCCGACAAATACCATAACTGGCCAATCATTTTCTTCAAAGCTACTTTAGATATTTGGGGATTTATTTCTTCATACAGCTTGAGATCCTTTAATAGCTGAAGGTTATTGGCAGGTGCAGATGGTGCAGATTGGGCTTCATACCAATACTTCGCATAAATTCCCACTGTAAATAGGCAAATGTTTCGAATGCCTTTTTCGTCTTTCTTTGACATCTTAAATTGCTCTTTGAATAAGATTTTTTTTAACGAATATATCGCTTTTGCCATCCATCTAGCTCTATGTAAAACCGCAGGTGCTCTGAAGGACGTTGAATTTCCAACAGTACCTCCCAAAAATATGATAACTAGCTGTAACAGTTCTTTATAATCATCTCTCGGCTGGTAAAATGCAAACCATTCTTTTGCAAAAGTAATAACTGCTCTTGAAATAGCTTCACAATCTTTGTTCATCGATGTATCTGAAGAAACGCCCTTGAAGTCATGTTTATTAATGTTTGCCCAATTATTTTTAAATCGTTTAAATGTGCAATTTCAGGTCCACTTGAAGGGCCTAACGCCAAAAGTACTACGGCTTCGAACATTATTTCAAATATATGATGCCGGCAGGCCAGCCAGAGCAAATCTTTTTCTAATTTTTGTTCTAAAAGGATGCAAGCTCCATTTCTCTGACCGGTGTTAGACGCAGTAGTATCAAAACTCATACATTTAATGTAATCGCTTAAATTGCAACTCATTATAGTTTCAAACACGGCTGCGGCAGTTGCCTCTCCTATTCCTCGACTTAACTTCGGGATACCAAGAAGTTGGTCAACGCCCTGACCTGACACTAAAATAGGTAATCTGTCTACTATCTCGTGGCCGCAAATGTCTTCACAAATTTTGCCATCCCAGTGAACGCTGAGAGGAACTTCTGACTTAAACTCTGACTTTAAACATTGTGCTAACTTCTGTTTTTGTTCTATTCTCTGACGACGAACTGAAGATCTGTTGATGTTGTATTTTGATGGATCACAATTGGCACTTTTTAGTGCCGACGTCAAAACAATCGTAGCTTTTCGATCGCTCAATTTGGCAACGTCTAAGCTAACAGCTAAGCGGTCATCGATATTTTTTTTTGCCTCGTTTTGCTGGTGGTTCTTCAGAGCTTGAAGGACCTGGCTGGGGTGAAACGACCAGCCGCTCGTCGTCGCTGCTGCCTATTACAGATGGTGAAGACGATGAAAGAGGCAGAACACATTTTTCAGTAAATTTTTTAATACTTTCTTCTTCTCGCTGTTTCAAGTTTTGCAATCGCACGGCTTTCAATTGCTTGTTCGAAGGTAATTTCGGCACTAAAGAGCGTTCTCGGGAATGGCGAACGGTAGGCAGGGGAGGGGAGAGGGGACCGATTTTGAGTGAGTCGTCGTCTGAAGTGTTTTTAAAGTTACTCTTGTGATTATTATGTTTTATATTTTGTTTTAATGTGTATCAGTCTGATTATGTAAAAATAGGAAAAAAAAGTATTTTCAATATTCGGTAGCGACCCCTAAACAACATTAAAAAAAAATGAAAAAAAATAGAGGTTGGTTTTACACCTCATAGAACACTATGAAAGGGTGTCCTGTTGAAATTTCAAACTTTCGATTCTAAGGACCACCCTATTGTGCAGGGTCAGTCCGGGTCGCTACCATCATCCCCACCCTTTAACCTGCCGCTAAACAGCAGTGTTTGTACTGTTGTGTTCCAGTGCGGGATTAAGACTAACCGGTGAAATGACTAGCATGGAGGCTTTCTAAGTCCTTAGGGTTGGCATCGCATTTGCAGGCTTGAGATTGTTATCATGAGATTGCAATAATTAAATGTGTGAGAGATTGTTTATTAGGAATACCAGCCAAAGGAACTTATTTCATATAGAATTAGAGTAAATTAACAACACACTTATAAGAATGTGACACATACTTACATACATAAACTCACGCCGTCCTTCCCAAAGTGGGGTAGGCAGAGCTAAACAATTACCAACAACTTTTAAAACTTGTTGATAATTAACCACACTTTGCACAATTAGGCTAAGATGTTTACAAGTGTATTAGTGACAGGTGGCAAGCCCATCGCCTAGCAGTACTACAAGCTTTTTTTCCCTTAGTCGCCTCTTACGACATCCACGGGAAGAAATGGAGTGGTACCTACTATTGTAACCCGGCACCCACACGGAGGGGGGGCGGCGGAGGAATGTGAAGAATCCCTTAAAATAATACAAGAGGAAAACATATACACACTTATGAGTTCTTAAAACATAACAATAAAAATACATTTGCACTTTTTACTTGACTACCCAAAAGGACGGAAATATTTTCTAGTGTTCAATGCATGCATTTTGGGACCTCCTGTAGGTTAAACGCTTTGAGGGGTTTTAAAATGCGGGGTAGGTGTAGTTGAATTGATATTCACTTAAGTAGTGCCATAGGCTACAATAGTGCCTAAATAGTCCGGGTCTTATCTTCTACAGATATAAAATTCAATTAAACTTAAATAAATGATTACGCTATTATAGATTTATTAAACATCGTCTTCAATGCTTAGGACTGAGTCATTCATTTTTCATGGTTTCAGATACAGTACTGTATAAAAGTATTTTTTGATTATGTTTCGTAAATGTACAGGGTGTTTTTTTCTCACCTTTGGCTGTTTGTAAAATTACGTTAGGTCTCCTTCGCGTCAAACTATCTTTCTTGAATAGTTAAAGATTTTACGCCCTGTATAATTACTAACTTAAAAAGCATAAACCACTAAAACGCTCCCAAACTCCGAGCGTAAACAATTACCATTTTATACACCGACTTATTTATTGCAACAATTCCACCCAACATCGTTCTGTCCTTGTTATAGGGGTCGTTTTCCCCAAAATATATCCCCAAGGGTGGCACAAGGGCGAAGCATAAATTCACGCGAAAACGTTATATAATGCTATTTTGGATACATTAATCAGATCCCGATCAACTTTCTGGCTAATTAATTAAGAAATAAAAGACGGTGTCTCCGATTTTAATTAGGGAAAGTTGAAAATTTAATTTTGTGGGAGATACGGCGTAAAATGGTGTCTTGTTTAAAAGTGTCTCGTTTTTAAGGTTCCATAGTCGCACTAGGAACCATTGTTATTAGGCTGTGTCCATCTGTGCCCATATGTGGTCATCTTGCACCGTCTTATATACACATAAGTAGGTGTTCTTTTTTCCTTTTCTCTCTTTATCTCTCTCTTGTTTTTGGTGTGATTTCCTGCGGAAACTACTACGCAGGATATTTGAAATATTTTTTAATTTGCTATTTATAGATTTATATAATGCTAGACTAAGTAGTACCATTGTAATATTAAATATATTTAAAAAAAATACTGACTGCTGAGTTTCTTGCGGCGTTTCTTCTCAGCAGTGGTCTCCTCTTGTGAAGCGCTGGTAGATTCTTGACGTGCAAAAGTGCCCGTGCGGCCTACTTACTGAATAAATGTCTTTATCTTTATCTTTGACTTCATCCGTCGTTTATCATAGTTGCTTTTGAAAGACCAGCGCTGACTTTATTGCCAGCAACGCTGAGTTGGGACCATTTAGTAGCTACTTTCTTCTTGTATTTGTTAATCTGTTCTTTACTATGTACGTCACGAATAAATGTTTTTCTTTCGTTTTCTTGTTATTCTTTGATAACATCGTGTGATGTGTTGTGGGTTTAACAACATCGTGTATAACCAAACTATTATGTGTATTACACTATCATCATCATCATGTCAGCTGAAAGACGTCCACTGCTGGACATAGGCTTCCCCCAAGCTCCACTCAGACCGGTCTGGTGCTTTTCGCATCTACCGCGTATTTCAGTATAGTTTTATTATATTTGGGGGACCATTTAGGATCTGATATTGAGCTCTAAAAATGCCATTTTCACTAGAGTTTTCTGTCAAATGCCGAAACTATAAATAATAAAAATCAGGCAAATATGACGAAGTGGAGTTGATTGATTTCTGAAATACAGACTAACGTTAACTTTTATTGATTTATTATTAACTTACTTTTAAAAAGAAAATTCGTGCATACTTGATGTTTTGCAAGATATTTTGTTGTGTTTGTAGTGACGCCATCAGAACCCTACACTGAGCATGGTCCGACATGTTCTTGTCCAGTTTTTCTAAGAAACAATAGAAGTCGTAAAAATCCAATTCAGTACAGTGCGACAGCTTTTAAAACGTCTGAATCGGGAAACGTTGGTTGGACTAGCATAATTGCTAATTAACATTGGTACAGCAAAAGCATACCAGTAGAAATACATTGACGAGTCGTTTTTCACGTTTGAGGCGAGAGCTATTGCAACGACGCCATGTACTTTTACTGGCATGCTTTTGCTGTACCAATGTTAATCAGCCTTCAGACCATTGACACCTATGCAAATAGTACAGTCGGCGTTATGAGTAGCTGAACACTTTAGAACCTTGTCGCTTTTTTATGGCATAGGAAGGCAAACGAGCACACAGGCCACCTGGTGGTAAGTGGAAACTGTGACCCATAGACATTCGCATTCACAACACTGCAAATGCACTGCCAACCCTGAGGACTAAGATGTAATGCCTCTATGCTAGTCATTTCACCGGCTGTCTTATCCCCAAACCAGAATACAACCGTGCAAACACTGCTGCTTGGCGGTAGGTTAATGGATAAGATGGTGGTACCAACCCGGACGGACCCTGCACAAGGTCATCCCACAAGTACAAGTCCCACAAGTCGCTTTGACGTGTTTGAGACATTACTGCAGTAGTTAAAATATGACTGTAAAGTGACATAGCGCTACTAACTTACTGTCATATACATACAGGCTGATGCATAGATGCATGTTATGTCGCCTTAATTCGCGTGCTGTCACTTTGTACCTACCTTGGCGAATAAGTAAGTAACAGGTGTCCTAATAGGACATTGGTACTTAGAACCGTTTGGGCAATTACGCGTA
The DNA here is from genome assembly GCA_927399475.2 of Acleris emargana. Taxonomy (NCBI): domain Eukaryota; kingdom Metazoa; phylum Arthropoda; class Insecta; order Lepidoptera; family Tortricidae; genus Acleris; species Acleris emargana. The sequence continues at coordinate 2,878,278 of OV656846.1, forward strand.
AAACATAAAACCAAAAATGAAATGGAATTGTAGAAATGTATTTTTCGAGTATAAATTGCTTTAGTAACGCCCGGGGCGATATCTGAAGGGAGCTCCTAAATGTTGAAAGTTCCCAAAGTTGGCATTGTTTCTAGCCGTATTTTTCGGGACTTAAACATTCGGCGTTGTTGAATTATACTAAAGGCTTTTGAATGAGTTACCTGGCTTGTTATTACAAGTTTTGGTGCCTGAGTGGAAGGTGAACTTGTTACCAGAAATTATTTTACAAAGTAAATACCTATGAAATCTGTGACTTCTAAAAAAGTAAAGGTTATGTAAACTTTGTAATGTACGTAAATTTGTCACAACAAATGATTTGATTTGATAATAATATGCCCCCAGCAAAAACACCTTTTATCTACGTAACATTTCAAGTGACTTGAGAATAGGGACTTCATTCGTTTCCCTATGATTTATAAAAAAAATATTCGTTTTGACGGAGGATCGGATTGCCGCCATTATTATTGTCATTTGTTTGTTGTTACGGAAGTAGGATAATTTTAAACTTATGATTTTATGATATGTGTGTAGATAAAATAGTGTATGCAACTGTACATTATTAGGCCTTAAAACACTCGTGTGATCCTTATATGAAAGTCACTGATGCTCGTTTCATAAAAGCACAATCGTAATTTAAGGCCTCTCATTATGCATCAGTTGCATAAAATACTATTAAAACACACGTTCAAAAGCCAAAATTAATACGTAACTCTTAACGGATCAAGTTTGAAATATTTTAAGGTTTAGGTACACAAAGTCAAGCACTGCTTAATTTTTCCCTTCAAAATGCTTTAGTTGAGATGTAATCGGTCACAATATCTTCTTGGCCACTGGGAGCTTATTTACACGGAACGATCAAGAAAACTGATCACTGAGCACGTAGAATGGTAGACTTCTGACCCATTTTTAATTCTCTTGGGTATAAATCAACCCCCAAAAAGGTTCAATAATAAACTCTTTAAAACAACAAAAAAGTTAGCTTAAGGAAATGTTATAAAATCGGTCAAAAGTATTTCGGGCCACGCAGTGTAAGGTTCCGTAGACATTAAAATAAATAAATAAAGTGATTTTATGAAGAAACTTAATTAGTCGTGATAGTATCCATTTAAATTTTCTTACAGTCTGGTAATTTAAAGATAATTGAAATTGAAATTATTTTATTGTATAAATTGATAGAGTTAGTTACATGAGTTTTTCTACAATACAATACAATACTTTTGCGATATTCAAGTTTAATTGTTTAAGGAGCTTTCCGCCGTAATACCAAATCAGGCGACTATGTCCAATTTAGTAGTTAAATCATTATGTACTCTACTGTAATGATAACTAAGTACATTATTAAATACTTACACTATTATTGTGCAGGTAGCCGCCTTCGTTCGTACATAACGGCAGCCGAGCTGTGCAATGATACCTAATTAAATTATGTAAGATAAGAAACCACGCTTATTTAAATCCATTAACTACTTGCGGAATCCTGAGAAGAAAAAAAAATCAATCGAATCGGACAAACCTCGGGGGTCAATTCTAGAATTAATTGAAACGGCAAGCGAGTCCGAAATTCGTAAATTCCTTCCGGAATCCGAACAAAGGGAAAAAACGGATGATTACGTTCGGCCCGTTGTTCACGGGCTCCTGATAGGTATTTTGATGAATGCGAGCTTATTTTACATCCAATACGTAAAAACGTTTTTGTAACGCCTTTGTTTTTCCTTATATCCTCTGTTTTAACAGAACAGAACAATGAGTGGGGTAGACATCTAAATTGCGATGTGCGATGACTTACGTTACGTACCAAGGTTAATTCTCCTATTCAAGGATATAATGTTTTATCAAGCACTTGACAGAAGCGCGTGGAGCTAACCCCATGTGCTTCTGTTTGGTCCATTAGAGAAAATACTCTCTTACCGAACAATAGGGAATATGCATGTTTTTTTTTTACAGCTTCTATTGAAGCTGATTCATGTAACAAACAGATCACAAAAATCATTTTTTGAATAACTATAAAAATAACCAAGATATAAGCCAACAAAGATTTGTTCCTATCTCTTTCTAGAAAAACGGAATTTTACATGGAGTTTATATGGCCGCAGTGCACAATGACGTCACGGTGCACATCGGATCTCTCTGTCTAATTAGAAGTTTGAAATGCTTATAACTTCCGTATTTCTTGACCGAATTTAATTTTAATTTCCGTTTTGGTGATCTCTTTTACGGTATTTTCATATTTTGATGAGAAATGCGATTTTTAAATCCATGTATATTCCCTATTGTCTTTACATATCCATGGACTTATTTCTTTGACATTGAAAAATACTCCTAAACAGGAGAGAAAGCCATTAATTAAAATTTGGATTACAATGTTTATCAACAAAATATTTTTCAAATGTATTTCTACAAACACAAATTTACCATCAAGTACCCATCCTAGTCAGTTTTTTTTATTACATCAAGATGACAAACGGACACATACTCGTACTCCATTCTACAGTGTAACATTAAATGGTAGTGAATATCTTAATGTCCCATGATGGGTTTTGAAATGGGGCAGCCTATATTAAAGAATTAGCCAATGATTTCCACTCTTTCCTCACTTTACCTACTTACCAATCTACTATGTTTTACTGTTTTTCATCCAACGCTCTCTAGAATTCTCAGGCAGAAATGTCCGATAGCCGCAACGGAGAATCGTTGCATTTTTAAACGTAAAAAGACGTTTATAAACCTACTAGTTTTTTCCCGCGACTTCGTCTGCGTGGAATTAGTAATTTCCCCCCCTTTCCCGCTCCTCCTATCACTCACCAGTAAGGGGATGATACTTATTCGGAATAAAAAATATCGTATGCCCCTCCTCGGAACTACATATAAATATCCGTATACATATCAAATTTCATCTAAATCGGCTCAGCGGTTTAAGTATCTCCATTTTTACCCTCTATTTCCCCATTTTAGGGAATAAATTTCGGGAAAAAGCTATCCTATGTCCTTTCTCAGGATTCAAACTATCTTTGCACCAAATTTTACCTAAATCGGTTCAGCGGTTTAAGCGTGAAGAGGTAACAGACAGACAGACACACTTTCGCATTTATAATATTATAAGTATGGATATTAGTATGGATTCAAGAGATATACAGAACGAAAGTGAATGGAAGGGTCGGAAGGAGCCTATTACATTTTCGAATCGGAGAAATACTGGAAAAGGACCGAATCTTAAGTACCCGAAACCGAGGTGCATGCATGACTTGATGTATTTATATGGAAGAAGCGAAAGAGGAGGAAAGAAGTGGTCTCTGCCTACCCCTCTGGGAAAAAGGCGTGATTTAATTGATGTAAACCTATTCAGAGTCCCGAGCTTTTAATCAGTAAAGCTGCCATTTTGTATAGGAATTGAAGTTATTAGGAATGTACTATTAATACATACTTACATACATACATAGCTTCACGCCTTCATTCCCAGAGTGGGGTAGGCAGAGCTACAGAATTGCCAACAACTCTAAAAACTTGTTGATAACTCTGTAACCACAATTTGCACAATTAGGCTAAGTTGTTTAACAGTGTATGTGACAGGTAGCAAGCCCATCGCCTAACAGTACTACAAGCCTTTATTCCCTTAGCAAAATAATTAGTACTATTAATAAAAGTAAACTTTAAGGATCATACTGTACCAATTTTTATAAAGCCCCTTCTCACACTTGCGATTTGCGGGCGAGTTGAAAGCGAGGCGAGCGCGAAGCGAGTTCGAGTGGATAGGCTATGCGCTAGTTATTTATGCAACTGTTACATAATCAAGAATTATTATTATTTACATATTTAATATTTGAGTAGCTTAGTTTAATTTTAATTTAAATAAGTTTAGTTTTAACTTTTAATTGTTTAATAAGTTTAGTTTTAACTTATGTGTAGTGCCTATATTATACTAAATAAATACCAATTATTGGTTAATATACAGTATCAAGAATCGTGTGACAAGAGTGGCTAACAATAGATACAAGAGTTAATAATGTACATGCATCTTTTCACGAACTATAACGGTCCAATTAATGCATTTGCTCTTATTCTTCCACCCGCTGCGCTCTAGTTCTCAGGCGGAAATGCCCGATAGCCGCATCGGAGAATCTATTGCATTTTTAAACGTAAAAGGACTTTCATAAACCTATTCAGAGCCCGGAGCTTGATAATGGTGCAATTTATATGGGAATTGAAGTGATTAAGAATGCATTGTTATGCTCTGTGTAAAACATAACATTAAATCACGCCTGTTTTCCTCATTCATACATCGAGTCATTCACGCACGTCGGTTTCGAGTATTTAAAATTCGGCCCTTTTCCAGTATTTCTCCGATTTCATTCGAAAAAGTACACCTTTCGTCAATCTTTGCTCTGTGTATAATATCATAATACGATTTTAAGAGCATTACATACATACATACATACATACCTTCACGCATGTAATCCCAGAATGGGGTAGGCAGAGCTACAGAATTACAACTTCAAAAAGTTGTTGACAATTCAGTAACCACAATCTGCACAAATAGGCTAAGATGTTTACCAGCGTATTAGTGACAGGTTGCAAGCCCATCGCCTAACAGTACTACAAGCCTATATTCCCTTAGTCGCCTCTTACGACATCCACGAGAAGACATGGAGTGGCACTATTCTAACCCGGCAACCACACGGGGTTTAGGAGCATTAATGTACCAGTTTTTAGAAGAGCAGGGCGGGTGGTTAGGCTGAGGTTCCACTGAGGCACAGATGAGCGGAGTGGAGCGCAGCTGTGCCAATATTAACCAATAGAACCTAAACTAACGTGCGTAAGGCGCGTTCGGCGTGACCGCATGCGCCTTCTATTGGTTAATATTGGCACAGCTCCGCTCCACTCCGCTCATCTCCGCCTCAGTGGAGCCACAGCCTTAGGCAGTAAAACCCATATCGCCTTTGACCTGTCATTGTATTGTCAACGTTTTGACAGCTCTTATTTACTTGACAGTGAACCTGACATTGGTGAAATCATAGTGGCAACACAAATGACATATGCCACAAAACAAAGATCAAAATCAAAAATCAAAATCAAATCATTTATTCTGTAAGTAGGCCCTGTAGGCACTTTTACAAGTCTAAATCTACCATCTACCAGCGCTTCAAGAGACCATTGTTGAGAAGAAGCGCCGCAAGAAACTCAACAGTAAGCCATTTTTTTAAATAAATAACTTAGTACAATACTAAACTTAAGCTATCTAATTTAAATGTCACAGGGATGTACAGGTCCCAGTAGTAATAATAATTAAATTAATAAAAATGTCAGGTTAAAATAATAATACAATTCCGGAGATGTAAAGAGTCTCCAAATGTCAAATTAAAATTAAATATAGGTAAATAGGTAATTAAACAAAAATACAAAAAAAAAAAAGGGAGATGTAGAAAGTCTCCACGGTCAATTTTGGAGATGTAAAGAGTCTCCAGATGTCAAATTAAAATAATAAGCATACAAGGAGATGTATATATTCTCCACGGTCATTAATAATTGTAATACAAATAATTCAGTCCCAAGCATTGTCATCATTCATATAATCTTTAATACTATAATACTCTTTAGAAATTAGTTGACGTTTAACGTAACTCTTAAATTTATTTACTGATAAATGAGTAACACTACTTGGGAGCTTATTATAGAACCTTATACAATTATATGAAAGAGTTTTTTATTTTGTGAAGCCGTGTAAAGGGCACTGCGAGCTTATGTTTATTTCTGGTATTAACATTATGTATGTCACAGTTCTTTCTAAAACTACCGATGTGTTTATGAACATGCATAATATTTTCATAAATATATTGACTGTATACGGTTAATATATTCGTTTCTTTGAACTTATCTCTAAGCGAGTCTCTATGACCCATCTTGTAAACCGCACGAATAGCCCTCTTCTGTAGAACAAAGATGCTGTTTACGTCAGCACCACTACCCCATAGTAAAATACCATATGACATAATACTATGGAAGTAACTAAAATAAACTAATCGAGCGGTTTTCAAGTCTATTATATTCCGAATTTTATTAACTGCAAAAACTGCCTACTCTATCTCTCTACCTAATGACGGCCAAGTTAAATACCATAACAGTAAGTAAATCAGTAAGGTACATTTTGCAACTTATCGAATTTGTTAGTTACGCGTTTTTGCAGTGTCACCGACGATTTGCTCTTTCATTATTTTTTACTAAGTTATTGCACACTTAACATGTTATAATTATAAATCTATGCTATTAAAGGCCATTTGCAAAATCTCAGATGGCCATTTAGTGTTCTAAAGATAAAATATAAAAGATGTTTATTCAGTAAGTAGGCCGCACGGGCACTTTTACACGTCAAAAATCTACCAGCGCTTTGCAAGAGACCATTGCTGAGAAGAAACGCCGCAAGAAACTCAACAGTAAGTCGTTTTTTAAATATTGCTAATGATATTAAACAATAATAAACTTAACCTAGCATTATATAAAACAATGAATCGGGTGGCGGTCTGGTCGCATAACAACTATTGTCATAATATCGATTGTCATAACACTTTACGCATAAAGTTGATGCTCATAAAATTTTTTTGTCATAAATTATACTAGGCATAATTGTTCCTTGTCATAATTGTACGGAGTCATAATTGGTTTAATCATAATGTAGAAAGGCATACATTTATTAAGTCAAAATATTAATATAATATAAAGTTAGTGCCAAAACCGACTCGGATCGCGGATAGGTTAGGGTTATTTTTTTATAAAAGAGCGGAAAAAGTTTATTTATAAAGCCATACCATTATAAAGTATGGTTAAATAATTTTATGCGCATCAAATTTATGCGCGTTACACAATATGTTCTTAAACATTATGATTAAAAACTTTATGCGCATAAATGTATGACTATTTACAGTTATGCGCAATGATGAGTATGACGAATCCTTGTATACCCATCAAAAATATGACTTTAAACTTTATGCAACCCGACCCCTACCCCATTGAATCTCATGTAAAACCAAAAATTAATATATTCATGCGTAGTTGAGCAGGAAAATGTGTCAAAAATCAGAATTGTCACAAAACTAATAAGCAACAGTAATAAAAAAATTGAAAGTATACAAGTTATACTTACCTGTGACGGTGCAAGACAACCTGCATAAAAGTTTCGATACATTCTCCTACAGAAACCGTGTCCCCTAGACGATATACAATGTTTACATATTTTTATGACTAAGTTATTATTAAATTAGTTAGGTGTAGGCCAAGCATTTTTATCTGTTCATTTTAAATAATCTGTATAATCACACACAATAATTAAAATGTAAACAGACATGTTCAAACTTGTAAACCGAACCATTTATTTACCCATTTTCCCTGATATCTGAACCCAGATGACTAAATTATTAATTTCACTGACTCTCTCCGACATGAACATTTATCGTATTTTATTTTTGTGGCAAGGGTAAGGCCATATCACGTAAAAACCATATCGTATTTGAGCTGTTATCGTCTTGTCACCGTTTTGATAGCTCTTATTTACTGGACAGTAATGGCGGGTGACGTCATAACAATACCATAACAGGTTAACTACGATATCGTTGTTACCGCCTAGAATACCAGCCTAGATGTTAAGTAGAATATGTGAACCATATTTATTTGCACTCTCAAGACTGCAATCTGAAGACTGCAACAACGGAACTCAACAATGCACTTCTGCTTGACTGTAGGTTCGCGTGTTCGCGGTGTAGGTAGCGATCCGGCCGGACCGACCTTACTAATTTAATTGGGATTGACCAAAAAAAATAACTCACGGTTTTTACATTCGAATTCGAAAGAATAGGTAATTTTAGGAAACCAATTTCATTAATTTTGTATTGGACTCAATAGGTTTGTTTAAATAACTTTATTTATTTAGGCGACATTTTATGGATGACATGATTATTTTCAATTTGGCATGGCATTTTCTAATAAATTTCAACAATTAAATGATATCTAATGTTAAAAAGTGATTGTAATAGTGTAATAAAACATACTGTTTCAAGCGGTTTTCGCCTAACCCGTAAGATACACCTAGGAGGGCGTCAAGCCAAAAACGAAAGTCAAACAAAAGTCAAATATACTTTTATTGAAATGTCCGAAATAGATAAATATTTAAAATATTAATAATGCAGAACGGCTTTAAAACCCTATTCCTCGAAAAAGTTTTCAAATAAGAGTAATTTTAAAAACATGAACAACCCCAATTGGATCGATAATATCGATACATCATAACTATTTATCATCAATATCATCATAGATAGGCGCTGCCATAGATAAAATAGGTCATGTCGGTTTTCTCTGCTTGCTCCATGTCTTGTAAGTAAGGCTAAGGGACTGTTGCCCTTCCCGCCATTTAAGGACGGGCTTGAAAAAAACATTGCGAAACTCAGAACTTAGCGTTTTTTTTTCTCGTTTTATTACTCATGTTTTGTGTACAAATAAAAATGTGGGTGTATACTTCTGTGGTTTCACCTGATAGTGGTGGTTTTTTTTTTTTGTTAATCTTTTCTTTGTTATGCATGTCATGAATAAATGTTTTTCATTCTTACTTTATTTTTTTAATCAAATATTAATCTTAGGGCCTGTTATTTGATCAGTAGTTAACTCAACTAATTAACATTAGCATTATTAACATTTACTTGTGGGAGGATCTTGTGCAGGGTCCATCCGGGTTGGTACCACCATCTTATCCATTAACCTACCGCCAAGCAGCAGTGTTCGCATTGTTGTGTTCCGGTTTGGGGATAAGACAGCCGGTGAAATGACTAGCATAGAGAGAGGCATTCCATCTTGGTCCTCAGAGTTAGCAACGCATTTGCAGTCTTGTGTATGCGAATGTCTATGGGTCACAGTTTCCACTTACCATCAGGTGGCCTGCATGCTCGTTTACCTTCCCAAGCAAAAAAAAAAAGTTATGATTTTTAACTATTAGTTGAGTTAAAGTAGTGATCAAGCAACCGGGCCGACGAATAATTTAAAGCATCGTTGCTACTGTCACTAGGGGTTTGAAATGAGGCGTGACTGGAAACCATTTTGATGGCATCGGTGACTGCCCGGGACGGCGTTTGATCGACCTTGGTTCGATGCCAGTTTAGATTTCGTTCGCATTATCGTCAAATTACCCTAAAATCTCGCTTTTAAATTCTCTTAAAGGTTGCACTTATGAATGGTTCTGAGTTAAACAATGTGGGAGATTAAGAAGATTCTGAAAGGACGCCCAAATCGCGGCTGAAAATATCATCTTCTTAAACATGCTCGGAAACAAAAAAAAAACAAAAAAATTACACCATCAGGTGGCCATGTCTATATTGAGTTTTAAGAACTGAAAATTGAATTGAAAATTGAAATGACCAGGAAAAAAAACCCGTACACCCAACTTGTGGGTGTGTGGTGCTGCGGCGGCTCGTCGTGCGTGGAACTATCTTAACTAATACTCGTCGTTTTTAAACAAACATTCTCTCCGAATTTGTCAAAGGTTTTTAAAAATATTTATAATCATGTATTTGTTTCATTTCCTCGCATTGTTTGAGAAAAGCATTATATATGCCTCGGCGGAAACGAGGATTTCCTGACTCGTATTTTAGCAGGCCTCGCTATTGCTCGGCCTTCTTACCATCTCGTCAGGAAATCCTTTACTTTCCACGCCTAGGCAATAATGTACTTTAGCTCCGGGCGCTATCATTTCTCACTCACAAATCAAGTCTGATTTCCACGAATTTTCAATACATTGTAGTTTCTATGAATAAGTATATGACAAAAAAATAGGACAAGATTTTGTTATCGACTGTAATATATTAATAGGTTAAGACATCCGTTGAAATTACTAACATAGAGGCGATCCATCTTAGTCCTCAGGTTTGGCAGTGCATTAGTTTTAGACTAGTGCAATTGACAACAATTCATTATGAGCTAAGGTAGTAAAATAAAATACCGTTTCTAGATTTTACAGTAAAAATATCTTTGGATTTTTTTATGCAGTAGTTTTTTTTATATTTAGGAAAAACACTAAAAAAGTTGGATTGTGAATGTTAGGAATACACTTATAGTGCCCTTAGTCCATTTATTACCAAAGGAATTGAAAAAAATATACAACGGTCATGTTAATTTTTTATCTGTCTGACGGATTAGGTACTTGATTCTAACGAAGTAACGACCCGCTTTCGATTCTACGCAAAATAGTTTATTTATTTTAATGGCGTCTACAAATTATGTAATTAATTAAAGTACGCAAAATAACAAATTTGTGAACGAACGGCAGCGAATGATTGACAAGTGAGTGACATGACATGACGTCAGTTCTGTTTATGTTTAAAGTTACTTTTTTTATTTTATATCATGCTAAGATCACGACATCAGTATTCCTAACTTTGTATATACGTCTTATTAATGACTATTTCTTTAAAACATTATTAACGACGAATTTAAGTTGAATAAAGAAAAACCAAGAAATACGGGTAGTCTAATTTTTAACCAGCTATTATAAACGCGAAAAAACAATAATGCTTTTTTTTTTTGAAATGTTGTCAATTATGATATTGTCCCATGACATTTATTTTTATTTATTCATACTTTGGCTTCGGAACCCTAAATAACATCTAAGCCCCGGGAATGAATACTTGTAACTATTATTATACTCTCTCCTGAGACTCTATTGTGACTACTACTCAAGATCGCTTCTTTTGAAACGTTGTATTTCACAGATTGAAAAATGTTTGAATCGCAAAGGCAATAGAGACAACAAGGTCGTATTTATTTGTGGACTGTATTTCACGACGATGGCTTTGTTTCTTTTGTGACGGGGAATCATGCGATGAGATTGTCTCTGGATTGTTTTCCAGGCTGAAAGAGTCGCGTGATTTGGGTACTTGTACTTGTAGTATACAGGGTGACTGAATATATATATATATATACACTAGCGGACCCGACAGACGTTGTCCTGCATGATATCTGCCATGATATATACAGGGTGTAAGGGACGGCTCACCGAAAACTGAAACCATAGCTTTAGCTTTAGCTGAAATCCAGTGGAATTTTTTCCGGGAAAACGAAAATTTTCTCGTTTTTTACGTGAAAATGCCGTATTCACAGTTTTTTTTACATAATGAGCTTCAGTATGTCATAATATGTTGCGCTAGATCGGTTTTTATGCAAAAACATGGAAAAAAAAACGAGAAAATTTTCGTTCGTTCGAAAGGTAAGAGAACCCCGCTTTTGTATTTCACCAAGTATGGAAAAACAAACTTTGTGCGTTTACTCAAAAACTTATAATGAAAAAAAATTGGCATATGCCTTTAAAAACTTCCTTATTTCAGTGATTCTAATCATTCAAGAAAACACTGAAAAAAATATGAATTAATACATGAATTTAGGTGTTTTTCGTATCACGGATATAAGGAAAAATGGCCAAAATTCCGATTTAAATGATCAATATCCCGGAAACTAATAACAATTTGCTGAACAAACATGGGGGTTAAATCGATAGCTTATGAGCTGCTCTATCAGCCCTAGGCGGGTTGACGTCGGTTTCTGGGACACCCTGTATATCAATAGTTACACATATTGCTCTTCACACATTCCATCCATCTCTTAGATCTCCAACTTCCACTATATCCATGCACATTCATACTTAACACTTCTCGTCACATGTTTTTCATTCCTCCTCATTGCATGTCCATGCCATTTTTACCTTACCCTACAGCGTCAGAAGGATGGTTATTTTTATCGAGTATATCTTCTATCAGCCCATTGGAACCCTGAACGGTGTCATAGTGAGATTCTAAAACAATTTGTTTGAAATTTCTTACGACTTGAATCATAACGTCACTGTGACACAGTTCTATGGTGGATCAGGGTTCCAATGGGCTGATAATACGTATGTATGTACAGTCTGTGAGCACTTAGAAGAGTCTTCGGTTTAGTACTTCTCTCTCACTCGCTCTTAATAAGATGGTATGAGAGCGAGTGAGAGAGAAGTACTGAACCGAAGCCTCATCTAAGTTCTCAAAGACTGTATGTATGTTACTGCGGCATGCTCTGCAGCCTAAACGGCTTGACATATTTTAACATATGAGGAGTCGTTAGGTTCTTTGGTGGGATAGTCCCATTAATATTATAAATGCGGAAACGACGCAGGATATGTGTTTTTTTATTTTGTATTTGCTATTTTAGATTTATATAATGCTAGTAATAGACTAAGTAGTAAAATTGTAATATTAAATATATTTAAAAAAATGACTGACTGCTGAGTTTCTTGCGGCGTTTCTTCTCAGCAGTGGTCTCCTCTTGTGAAGCGCTGGTAGATTCTTGACGTGTAAAAGTGCCCGTGCGGCCTACTTACTGAATAAATGTCTTTATCTTTATCTTTTTTATCTTTGTGTGTGTGTCAGTTTGATACTCCTTTCCGCTGCAACGCCAGGACGGAATTTGATAAAATTTGGAATGGAGATAGCTCATAACCTGGAACACATAGGCTTTACTTTACTATTCATCCTGGAAAATATACAAGTTCCCGAGGGAATAACCATAATCGAAATCTATGCGGACGAAGTCGCGGGCAGAAGCTAGTAGTATAGTGTATTTCTATGGAACTTGCTAACTATGTAAACAAAAGACTTAACTTTGTTTTGTCACTGTTTCTCCTTGAATTTTCACACCACCTCATCAAACAGCATTGAAACAATAAACTATTGAAACGATCGTTACTGTAAAATACAAAATCACCAAATATATAACTTTATCTTGGATATTTCATTAAAAGTTTAAATGGTTTCATAAGTTAGGTTATTAGGACCTGACGGAATGACGCTTTTGTTTCTTTTAAATTCTACAATTGTCTATGATGGGTAGTGTTGTGGCTAAAGTTGGCGATATATTAAGGCCCCTACACATTACCTAACTCACGCTGATCACACTCACAAATGATATAACGGCACCTTTTGTAATAAATAATAGTGATATAATCATCTTCAAGTACCGATTTTTCTTCAGATCGTGATTAAACAAATTAGAAATAAGTAACTACTTGTTTTTTACGTTCGTTATTTTACTATTCGATATGGTTTGACATAAGTAAAGGAGTATTGCCCATCACTAGTAAATTCATCATTCAGAGACAATTTCAATATGGCGGTTTGTTTACATAGTTAGCAAGTTCCATAGAATTAGACTTTAGAGGGCTATATTTTAATCGAAGTATCAAAAAATTAAATCAGGTTTCTAAAGATCGCTTCGCTTATTTACTGCAAATAACCTTACACAAAAAGCCAGATTTTCCGTCCACGTACCACTTATATAAAACCCCGACAGAACCAGTATCTCAAGAGACTATCGTCTAAAAAGGTTGTCAAGAATGTAACAACATAATAAATGGAAGAGATAACCGACCCTTACGTGCTGAATGTTGTTTGGCCTTATGTAGACCACTTTAGTGCTCTGTCACTTTAATGTTATGTTTGAATTGCTGCACGAATTTTTCACAGGTGTTAAAGCGAAAAGGTACTACAGAATGCAGCTACTAACAGTACTAACTTTTTAGTGTACCATTAATTTTCATAGGGATGATTTAACCTCTATAGCAAAAATAAGGGCGCTATAATATAAGATGTTAGGTAAGTATAACGTATTTATTTGCAATTATTATTTTTAATTTCTGTATCATTAATTGTTGTACGTTTAGCCATCCGTTGTTTTTATTCATCTCACAATTGCTCAAAGGTTAACAGGAAGAGATCCCTTAAAGGGATAAGTTCGCCTTTGTACTTACCTTTTGTGTTTCTGTTTCTTTTTTGGTTTGTTATTTTCTATTGTACAATAAAAAGTTTACATAAATACATACATAACTTTAATGTACAGTCAGCTGCAGATAGATCGAACCGGACAGCGTGCCCATAAAAATGGGATGCATTGGATTTTCAAATAAAACGAACGAAAAATGTGATGTAACGGGATGTTTTAAGTATCGGCTTGGATAAAATGTCAAGATGATGTAACTGCATAGATTACCTAAAAGATTGAATGGTGAAAATATCAGCCGTATCTAAGGATTTAAAATTCCAATAACATTGGATGGGATAGAACGCCTAAAAGTTCTAACCATTCGAGAAAATGAACTTAGTCCCAAGAAGTTAAGGTTCCTAATTGTTTGCCACTTCAAACGCAATTAACAGCAAAATATAGGGGCAGACTCGTGGTCACACCAGATTGTCACACCACTGCTATTCGCTTTGGTCGGAAATTCGACAGAAATCATTTTTATTCCGCAAAAGTAGGTAGGGTAGGTTCGTTAGGTATCTATAAATCGCTCCGAAATAGTAGTGGTGTGACAACCTGGTGTGACCACGAGTCTGCATCCCAAAGGGAATATTCCCTCCTGGTATGACTCTTAAACCTTGGTAATAAGGGTTAATGTGAAAATGTGACATGAATGACACCGTGGCGAATACAGATAATGTAACGCGCGACGCCGGTGAGAGGCCGTTCAGCAGGATGTTGTCCTGCTCTTGGTCGTGCGGACTTTCGGGCTAGTATCTGTGTGCCTGTGCCATCGAAGCTCCCAAACGAGTGAAGAACGTCGAAAAAAAAAACGCTTTAATACTAGCTAGATTTCATGTAAATCGATTCCTTTTGGCGAGGTCGGTCACTTTCTAGGGAGGTCAATTTAGAAGAACGACATGTTCGTTTTAAGTCCATTTCGATGAACGACATGTTCTGACTTAGTCAACTTCTTAATAGGTCCAGTAAGATGGACGTCATTTTCTGACTTTGTCATCTTCTCAGTAGGTCTATTTTGAGGGACGTCATGTTCTGGGTTGGTCATCTTCTGAGTAGGTCTGTTACGAGGGACGTCGTTTTCGGAATTAGTTATTTTTTGAGTACGTCTGTTACGAGGGACGTCGTTTTCGGAGTTAGTCATCTTCTCAGTAGGTCTATTTCGAAGGACGTCATATTCTGGGTAAGTTATCTTCTGAGTAGGTCTATTTTGAAGACCGTCATGTTCTGGGTTAGTCGTCTTCTCAGTAGGTCTATTTCGAAGGACGTCATATTCTGACTTAGTCATCTTCTTTTGTGTCATATCGATAGACCCAGCAAAGAATATTAGAATATAAAACTATTTTATTTGATACACTGTAAAGTGCCTATTATATCAATATGTCGTAGGAATATTGTCGTGGAGCACGGGGTTCACGTGAATCATGTCGGAGGCGGAAAGTGAGAAGATAGGGGTGCAGTTGCCTGACATAATAGCGATAACCGAGAACGGGCAAAAACTAGTTGTTACTACTACTAAAAAAACCAAGCATTTCACTTTTCAAAAAAATCTAACATTTACTATAAAAACAAATATATTTCGCGTATTAAGTATACATAAAAGAACTAAAATGAACATTTGAACTTAAATAGTAACAATTCTTCTTTTGGATTCGCCGCAGTTATGTTTTTTTAAGTACTTACTTATCATATGAAACCAATGTTAACTACGATAATCCAATCCAACCGTGTTATACCTTAGAAGAAGAGTCAAGCAACTTGAACAAATAAATTAAACTCGAATAAATTAAAACGTTAGAATTAAAAAATATCGTAAATAAAATAGTTTTACATTCTAATATTCTTGGCTGGGTCTATCGATATGACACAAAAGAAGATGACTAAGTCAGAATATGACGTCCTTCGAAGTAGACCTACTGAGAAGATGACTAACCCAGAACATGACGGTCTTCATAATAGACCTACTCAGAAGATAACTTACCCAGAATATGACGTCCTTCGAAATAGACCTACTGAGAAGATGACTAACTCCGAAAACGACGTCCCTCGTAACAGACACACTCAAAAAATGACTAATTCCGAAAACGTCGTCCCTCGTAACAGACCTACTCAGAAGATGACCAACCCAGAATATGACGTCCCTCAAAATAGACCTACTGAGAAGATGACTAAGTCAGAAAATGACGTCCCTCTTACTGGACCTATTAAGAAGTTGACTAAGTCAGAACATGTCGTTCATCGAAATGGACTTAAAACGATCATGTCGTTCTTCTAAATTGACATCCCTAGAAAGTGACCGACCTCGCCAAAAGGAATCGACCTTGTGTCGTTTAAGAGATAACAACTTCAAAGGTAGCCGCCGCTGTGACAAGGTTTATTTTTATTTTAATAGTTATTATATTAAATAATAAATAAGGGCCTAATCTTAAGTACCCGAAACCGACGTGCGTGCATGACTCGATGTATGAATGTTGAAGAAGCGAAGGAATTTTGTCAAGATCGTAGCAAGTGGAAAGAAGTGGTCTCTGCCTACCCCTCTGGGAAACAGGCGTGATTTAATGTAATGTAATAACGGCAGTAGGTATTATTAAAAAGGTGCTCCACTTCACTTCACTTCTTCCCATATCCTAGTGAATGACACCAGAATTGTTTGTTAGTTTTTAAATTTTGTTTTGCTCCTACCATTTCCACAGAAATTGAAGTCTTTTAGCCACCTGAAATGGATTCATCAGTCGAGACGGAGAAAACAAACGCCCTACTTTACTTTAACAATAGTAAATGGGACAGTAATTCTGAAATACAAAATTAAGAAAATAAAAAATATGAGTATGGGTGAAGGTTCAAATTCCTTTTAAAATAAAGAATAACCAGAATTATAGTGTTATTATGTTTTATTTTCATACTTTCAATTAAAAAATATTTCGCTGCTTAAATACAAAAGCGCAAATCAAAAATAAATATAGTTTGGTCTAAAACTTAATGTAAATAGCATTCCGAATTTAAATGCAACACAAACACATTTGAATTTGTGACGCTTTTGTATTTAAGCAACGATTTTTACAGACAAAACTTGGAGCCATCACTAGTACCTACTCGTAAATGGGAAAAGCATCGATAATTGAGTTAATCGATATTGGCAATCCCTTGCTGTCATTTAATTTTTCCCCATATCGCACCTTCGGAACAATAGTGATAGTCCTAATTCAGAAATTTAAAATTTCGAGTTAGGTCGCTATAATAATAAATTTATGACTTGAAGTTTAAGAGCTGAAATTTTGAATTAGGTCACTATTTTTTTGAAGGTGCGATATAGATAATCCTACGTCTGCTAATCGACATCTTTACGGCCAGAACTCAGGGGCCCTTGCCAAGTTGTGACACCTACTAACGTTTTCTTTTCTATCACTCAAATCCTACAAATGAACGATACAAAACGAAAACATCAGTAGCGTTTGCTACTTGACTAAGGTCCCTGAAGTAGGTGTAATTCTCTTAAAAACGGCGACGTTGAACGGACGATCTAGTACACGAAGAAATACGAGCTCGCCCATTCTTCGGGTAAAGCTGGGAATGCACGCCCTTAATACTCATAAGCCTCTGTGACTTTTGTAGTATTTCATTATTTAAAACTCTGCGATACGTGTTTAATATGGATCTATATTAAAAAAAAGAAAAAAAAAAGGTTTATGCTCTGGCGGGGCATATAAAACTCACCGGTTAATACTTGGTACTTTGAGTTAACTACCATCACTACCAGAGCCTCTATTCTAGGCGATATAAACTATATCATCTTTGACCTGGGCCGAGATTATAGGCGGTACAAACCATATCGTCTTTGACCTATCATCGTATTGTCGACTTTTTGATAGCTCTTATTTACTTGACAGTAGAGGATTCTCTTGGGGTTTTTGACAAGGTGTCGCTTGCTCATTTTTTTGCATATTTTGTTGTTTAATGGATAGTGATGATCAGTGATGGGAAATAGGTGAGCTAAAACACCTATTCGTCGCGAGAGGACATAATATAGAGTGGTTACAACCGGATAAAAATTTTTTTTTTTTTCTGTTCCGGGTATTCGATATTTATTCGGGTAATTATCGTAATGTAAAACATGACATGTTTTGTTTAAAGTACGGCATGTTTAATGTTAGTTTTTAGTAAAAAGGGCTAGAGAAAAGAAGGAATGTACAAGATTTCTAAAAAGTAGTAGCAGGACTAATAATATGGGTTTTCCCACGCATTGTTTGTTTATGACTTGCAAATGGGAGTTCACATTTTCGGATTACTTATAATTTTAACTTTATGGCAGGAATGTTACCATTTTTACTACAAACTTCACAAACATTCTATAAGGAAAAGAATGTATGTTCAACATTACGGCTAGTATTCGCAGTGCCCGGATAAATATCAAATAACCGGAATCCAAAAAATATATACTTTTATCCGGTTGTAACCACTCCATATTATGTCCTCTCGCAAAGAATAGGTATTTTAGCTCACCTATTTCCCATCACTGGTGATGATGTATTAATATGCAGTAAATAAACATTCAAATGTAAAGTATAATGAAGAATTCGTTTCGCCTTTGGAAGGATTGCTCCAAGAAAATTCTATCTGGTCTTCGTAAAGTTCTACCTACATCGCTTCATGGAGGCTAGAGGATCACCGTACAACGTTGCCTTATGTTTTTTTTAAATATGTTAATGTAAAATATAAACTTGACATTGGCAGGACTGGTTGCTCGACATTGCGAAATAAATAATAATAATAATACCGACCCGGGCCGAGATTGTAGGCCGTACAAACCGTATCGTTTTTGACCCGTCATCGTATTGTCGACTTTATGATAGCTCTTATTTACTTGACAGTAATGGCGGCTGAGTTGTCAATCCCTAGCATAAACCGCGGCATGCGCACTAGCCGCACTACAAACGAACTGGATTGGTCAGGTCAAAGCTGGAAAGGAGGACTGGCCTAAAATATCATCTTTGACCTGGGTGGGCATTCTAGGCGGTACAAACCATTCGTTTTTGACTTTTGACCCGTCATCGTATTGTCGACTTTTCGATAACTCTTTAATTGGCAATAATGGCGACCGAGTTTTCGGTCCCCAGCATAAACCGCGGCATGCGCACTAGCCGCACTACAATCGATCTGAAGTGGTCAGGTCAAAGGTGGAAAGGAGGACTGGCCTAAAATATCATCTTTGACCTGGGTGGGCATTCTAGGCGATACAAACCATTCGTTTTTGACTATTGACCCGTCATCGTATTGTCGACTTTTCGATAGCTCTTATTTACTTGACAGTAATGGTGACGGTCCCCGGCATAAACCACAGCATGCGCACTACAAACGAACTGAAGTGCACGTAACGAAGCGACCGCAGCTGAAACACCGGCCAAGCTTGAAAGGCGGACTGGCCTAAATCGGAGCAATATCGATCCATATTGAAATACATACATAAACTCACGCCTTCATTCCCAGAGTGGGGTAGGCAGAGCTACAGAATTACCAACAGGTCAAAAAATATGTTAATAATTCTGTAACCACATTTTGCACAACTAGGCTAAGTTGTTTACCAGTGTATTAGTGACAGGTTGCAAGCCCATCGCCTAACAGTACTACAAGCCTTTATTCCCTCTTACGACATCCACGGGAAGACATGGAGTGGCACTATTCTAACCCGGCAACCACTCGGGCATATTGAAATAATATTGCTCTTAATTTCTGCCGCTGCTAAATCCGTCCCAGTAGTGGAATACGTAATGCAAGCTAATATGGCAGCGATCGATGGACAGTTCTGGCTAGGCTATTTTTGGTTATCCGCGAAAGGTTTTAAGCTTAGGGGACGTTTCGTGAGAGAATAAAGAAAAATACATTTAATTTATTAGACATATCCTTAACTACAACTGAATACAACAGGGGGAATTGTGAATGGAATAGAACAATAATAAATAATAATAAAAATATTTGGCAATGCGACAGCCTAGTCGGTAGTGACCCTGCCTACGAAGCTGGCGGTCCCGGGTTCGATCCCCGGTACGTTCAAATATTTGTGTGATGAACGCGAGTATTTGTTCCTAAAATACGTGTCCGTTATTTTAGACTACTCTATAACATATACACCGTGTTTGTTTTGATTTACGCTAACTACTATACCTATACGATAACTATTACTAGGAACAAACACCCATAGAAACTAGATTAGATATTAGATTTGGTATTAGATAGGTAGATTAGATATTTAAATATTGCAAAAAAAAACTGTTTAGTACAAAGTAATTAAGTCCCCGCGTACTTGTACAAGTACAAATTAATGATAGTAGTTCAGACCTGACTACTCTCACTACCGTACAAAATATTTTGAACTCTAAAGCACTAATTAAAATACTCTAAAGCACTATTCTTAATATGTACTTGGTATAGTACATTCGGTACTTAGGACTTCCGCTATTAAGAAAATACAGGACTTACGAGGTTAAATGTTGTATCTTTGGTCATTCTAAAAGGGCCTTTAACTCATAGTCAGTGTCAAATACGTCAATGTTGGCGTGACATACACAGACAGTTAAGAGCCTTTTAGACCAGTTCAACGTGATTAGCTGATTAAATTTAAAAATTAAATATCTTTAAAACCGTTACAGTTATCATTTGTCAACCCAAAGTCCCTTAAAGTTATCGTAAATAAAAAAAACGGATAGAAGCTTTCCGCCTACATCTCGATATGGCTAGGTAGCTGATACGACCAGATCGCTTTGTGACTACATCTCGATCTGACTACATCGCTTTGTGCCTAGATCGCAATACGACCAGATCGCTTTGCGACTACATCTCTAAAAGTCCGAGTTGCAAAATGACTACTTCGTTTGCGTTACTAGGTAGGTTAGGTTCGTTAGGTAACTTCAAACGCCCGAAGGGCAAATAACCCAGGAATAGGAGCCCCGCCATGCGGGGCTCCGTCAATATTGCTACGACAGACATAAGGTGAAAAAAACAATGTGGTCATTTAGCGACTCGGACTTTTAGAGATGTAGTCGCAAAGCGATCTGGTCGTATTGCGATCTAGGCACAAAGCGATGTAGTCAGATCGAGATGTAGTCACAAAGCGATCTGATCGTATCAGCTACCTAGCCATATAGAGATGTAGGCGGAAAGCTTCTATCCCAAAAAAAACACGGTGCATAAAATAAATCTATTCGGAGCCGGACAGTGGGGTACCTTTCCTTGTAAGTTGGAGTGTCTCTATGCTAGTCATTTCACCGGTTTTATCTCCACAGCGGAACACAACAATGCGAACACATACTGCTTGGCGGTAGTTTAAAGGGTAAGACGGTGGTAGCGGTCAGGGCGGTCACCAGGTCCTACTACCATTCACACTATTTCCTTTTTCGTAATTTCGTTGAAGCAGATTGAACTTTACCGGCGTGAAACATTTTTATTTAGCCTGCTAAAAAATAGTATTTGTACTTTCATTTGTTTTCATTTGTATTACTTGCTGTATTTCACTCGATGCAAATATTTGCATATTGTTTGCAATGTTTGCATGGCCGTAAATTTTATTTTGCACAAAATACTGCTCTTTCGATATCACTATTCTGAATTTTATAACAACTGTTAATATCTATTTGGCATTATTTCGTTTCATAAAAATCTTGTTTTCTGATATTTGACTCATTTGCCTACTTAACTAGGCATAATTTTTATATTAAATTCATGCATATTCAATGTTTTATATAATGCTAGGCTATGTATTATCATTGCAATAGCAGAATAAAATTAATACAATCCCTTAAAGGGATAAGTTCGCCTCTGTTCATTCCAATTTTGTAAATACTCTATTTGATTTTCTGTTTTTTGTAAAATAAAGTGTTTACATAACATACATACAATATATTAAGAAAATCAACTGACTGCTGTGTTTCTTGCGACGTACCTTCTCAGCAGTGGTCTCGTCTTGGGACGCACTGGTAGATTTTTTCACTTTGAGTGTAATAGTGCTACTTATTGAATAATAGTAGTTTATGCAACTAATACATAATGAGAGGACTTAAAATACGAGTGTGGTTTTATGAAACGAGCTCTACTTTTTCTACACACATATCATAAGTTTACAATTATCCTAACTTCGAAACAGCAAAAAAACAACAAATAAAAATCAATTCGATCCTCCGTCAAGAGAAATGTTTAAAAAAAACAAGGATCAACGAATGAAGTCCCTATTCTCAAGTCACTCGAGATCAAATGTCGTGCGGTTTATATTAAAAAAACATACTCAACTGACGTTTTGAGTCTATAATATCTATGAATACTAAAAAAGAGACGCGCTGGAATTTTGACAGCTGTTCTAAATTTAAACACATAACGTTACAAAAATCTATAAGTACTGTAATAACATTACAGTACCGATTTTATCTACTACCACAGTCAAGAAAGTTCTCATAGTAAAATTGGTTGCAATTATGCTGGTCATTTCCTATGGGTTTTGAACACATAACATAATAGAGGACTTATGATAGGTATGTGTATAGATAAAAGAGTATAAAACTATCGGTTTTATAACTCTAGTCTAACTCGCAGGCAAGAGTGATATATTCGATACCCCCAAACTACCACAACTCAACTCTGCAACACAGCGTGTTCAATATTCAGAGCAAGTTAGATTATTTATTGATATAGTACTCGAATGTTGTGGACCGAAGTTTTGCCCAACATATACATCATGTTTATCTCTAAGGTCATAACATAATGTTTCGTTCTAGTTTTCTTAGGTACATGTCACGTAACAAGCTACAAGATGTACCTAGTGAATTTAGACGATGGAATCGTGTCATTTTATATTTCTACCATATCAAGACACCTTATGGAGCTATTATTCAAACACGAAAGTTTTTTTAACTCGTTGGCGATACTGCAAAACAAAATAAACCTTACTATGTTATTAAAAAGGTGCATCTTGCTCTTTTTTCAAAATGTTACTTACGCGATTTTGCAGTTTGACCGACGAACTTGTATTTTTTGTTCGTGTACGAGATATAAAAGAAATGGATTGGATGGTGGTGTAAATGGATATGTATAAAATAAACTCCGTGACTTAAGACGTTGGTTTTTGAGAAAAACTACTAGACATACCTCAGGTTAAAAATGTTTAAAAAAAAAATCGGACTCATAAACTAAAACACGACCATTTTACGATAATATTAACTTCTGACGGATGAGAAAACTTTTGAAATTTGAAAAGCCAGAAAAATAGACTTCTCTAATGAGGTTTTGCGAAAAAAACTAGAAAAAATACATGCTGACAAAGCAAATTAATTAAATTACTCCTACTTATCCCCAAACGAGGAGATATCCTGAAGGAGCAATTCAGACAATCCCCCGGAATTCCCAGAGGAAGTTCTCGATTAAGATCTTTTTTCCGTAAGTCCGGAATTAATTAAGATTGGTCAGAAGTTCTGGGTGATTTTAGCGTTTCGTAATTTAAAGTTGATGATAAATTATTCTTGATTATCATTTGAAATATTTATTGTTTAGTGACAAGAATATCCCCGAATATACACATACTAAAAGGCTTGTAAGTATAGAACTGTTAGGCGATGGGCTTGCAACCTGTCACTAATACACTGGTAAACATATTATATTAGCCTAACTTTGCAAAATATGGTTACAGAATTATGAACAAATTTTTAGAGTAGGTAATTCTGTAGTTCTGCCTACCCCACTCTGGGAATGAAGGCGTGAAGGTTCAGGCATGCTTGTACGGCTAATGAAGAATTGAATACCTACCTATATTAAGATGATAATTCGCGAACATCACTAATAGTCGGTATTATTAAACGTAATAGTGATTCCAAACGACACCACGTGGTGTCGCTCTGGTGGTATCGAGTGGAATGAACAGCCAAATCATTTATCGGTTAACAGTTGAAAATAAAGAAAATCCATTCAAAATTAACTTTAATATTAGTTCCTGAAACGAAGACGCAAAACTTTTCAATGGTGAAGCTTGATAAAATGTCGCAAAAAGGGAACATCCTGTAACTTCATACTTCTTTCGACATTCTATTGTCTGTAAATTCATACTTGTTTTGTCGTTTTTCGTCCGTAACTTTTTTCTTTTGTCCTTCTATCGCATGCAGCCTCTATTTTAGTTAGTCTCAGCCAATCTTACTCCTATATCAGAAGCTCCATTCTTCCCCGATTCGGATTTTCGTTTGTACGCATACTTCTCCTAAACTATTAGAGACGTCAGGATCAAATTTAGCCCGTAATACGACATGTAGCCATAGATGGTTTAGAAAAATAATCATTTAAAATTGGACATTCCACGGAGGAATAATCTCCGAAAATCTGTTCCATAACTTCTTTTTAACTCAATTTTAAGAGGCCCTCTTCGCTCATAACCTTTTTGAAGCTTCATCTTTAGCTTTAGTTCCAGACATGATGAGAAATCTGTAGCAGCTTTGCTCCATTTAGACTGGCCCCGGGACGGCAAAGAGATGTATCCACTTTTGGACCTTATTACAATACAGTAAGGTGAAAAAGTGGATGGCTCTTTGTAATCGACTGTACCATGTACTTTGTGAAGCTCAACCGTACTGTTTAATAAGATAAGATAAGATCAAGGAGATAAAAAGAAGAAGCAAACATGATGGTAAAGTGGTGGCAGGACCTTGTGCAGGGTCTGCCCGGATGGTTACCACCATCCCATCCTTTGACCTGCCGCCAATCAGCATTCGCATTGCTGTATTCCTGCCGGTGTGGGATAAGACAACCCGCCAAATGACTAGCATAGAGGCATTCCATCTTAGTCTTATGGCTGTAGTCTTAAGATTGTAGACTTGAGAATGCGAATGGCAGTGTCTCAGATCCCTTTTAGCATCAGGTAGCCTGTAAGCTTCTGCCTTATTTATCATCATCATCATCATCATGTCAGCCGTAAGACTCCACTCAGACCGGTCTTGTGCTTTTCGCATCCACCGCTTTCCCGCGATCCTTACAAGGTCGTCACTCCATCTTGTTGGAGGCCTACCCACAGCTCGTCTCCCGGTCCGCGGACGCCACTCAAAAACCTTCTGGCCCCATCGGCCGTCAGTCCTGCGAGCGATGTGCCCCGCCCACTGCCACTTCAGTTTAGCAATTCTTCGGGCTATGTCGGTAACCTTAGTTATGCAATAAAATAATGGGCTGAAACGATGTGGAATAAAGTCCCTTGATTAAAATTATATTTTGTGTGGAATATCAAAAATTCTCCGAAAGGTTTAACCTTGTGATATATATTCTCAAACCATTTAACAGCAAATGCTCCCATTGGCTTAAAAGCGTGCCCATCCGTCAATGCACCACAGATAATAAATCAATTTGAGGGGCGATAGATAACGCGCTGCGATGCCTCATTTGTCTACGGCTGTAGACTATGTAGGGTGACCCACGGCTATGTCGAACGGAAAGAAAAGAGATGAAAAATCTTTATTCAGTAAGTAGGCCGCACGTGCCGAATGTACTTTTAATATTGTAAATTTGGATATTTGATTCATGCAAACTTTATTTTATTAGTAAAAGTATATGCAGGATGAATTTAAAGAATAAAAAAGTTACTTGCCGCAGGGAATCCGATGAAAAGGATCAATTATAAGGATCAAGTTAAAGTAACATCGTGAAATTGTACAATTAATTTTAGGAACATAACTTAGCAGTGAAAATTTTGCACACTCTGTATGGTAAACCTGACATCCTGTATAGTCTATGAAGGCCATTTTATTTTGTTGATAATGAAGACAAGTGAATTTTCCGGTTGGAAATATCGTTTTTTTGTTTATTTGCCTGCTTTAGAAGATTCTCATCAACTCACTTTTTTTAAATCATAGGCGAATTAATAACAAATAAGCCTAAGTTGTTCCGTCGGAATTAAAAACTTATTCAGTGTATTTGTGAGATTTTGAAAAGTTACGTTTTTTTTTATTGAAATATGTTGAGCCGTTCCTGACGAAGCCCATTCAAAACAAACTTTCCAACGACGGACAGATAGGTAGAAATTCTAAAAACGGTTATTTATGGTCAGGCATGGTAAGTTTAAATATCAGTTATCACTTAAACCGTGGCATTTGTTTATTGGTATACATTCTAACACAAATCTATCAATTTATGTGAGATTGTTCCCCGTTATATATATTTGTATTTAAAAGGTTGTTACTATGCACATTTTATTACACCTACCCGTATTAAGCCCGGCCATTAATACAGGGTGTCCGGAAAACATTGGAGGCGTAACGGCTGTTCGCAAAAAGTTAATGGTTCCCTATAACACCATCCTGTATTCGTATGAGTCGACATTTTCTTTTCGCTTAGTCGTGCAACAGAGTTCAAGTAAAATTTGCAATTTTACCTTCAGCTAATAGGCACATTTTTACATCGGACAATCAAATTAAGATAAACAGTTTACTTTTAAGGAAGATGGTTTTGACTTTTATTTTGTAGCAAGATTAGTGCATCAGCCTATAGTTTAACATAACAAACACACAGGTTACCTAAAGGTACGTAAGTGGGCTAAGAAGTAATTGATTTTAAAATGTGAATCTTACGACAGCAATCACAGAACTGCGATTTGTATTGATATATGATATTGTTAAAAATACTGATATCGCCCTAAATGTAGAGGGTGTTAGCGTTTTACTTAAAGTTTAAGATCAAACACCGGATTGACGGGGGCAAAAATGTACCAGTGCTAGTGATTCATTAAATGTCGACTAAGTTTATCGACATCGATAAAAAGCAAATTTTAATCATCAATTATTATCAGTAGTAATGGCCAAGTTTGAATACCATATTGCAACTATAAACAACCGGTATTTTTACATTGACCTTGGAATTGAGTCGTTTTTGACAAACATTGAAATTATATTGAATAACAAATTTATTCAGTCCAACAATACTATTTAGCATTCCGACGGATTGAGAACCTTTTTGTTTTTTAAGTCGGTTAAAAATGCCTCGAAAGAATAAAGATTGTTTATCTTCATGGAAAGCTGATCATTCAGATATAGAAGATAAAGGTACGACTTACTTTTGCAAGAAATGTAAGATCCATATGTCACGACAAAAGTTGTCTCACTAGCGCTGGTACATGCCCCCGTCAATGCGGTATATGAATTGATCACTTACCATCAGATGACTCGCTTGCTCGATAGCCTCCTTTTTCACATGAAAAAAAATAGTTCAGCAATTCAAACATGACGATAAAATGACAAAGCAAACCTCTAAGAACTTCAAAGTCAAATCTAACATAGCCTTCAATGAGAGTAAGCAATATACTTGGAAAGCTGCCGGCAAGTTGCTTACGTATTGTTACATACAATAATAAGGTATTATAAGCTGCTACAACCAAATCACGTCCAGCTCGGTATCCCTACCATGAGTTACATTACATTACCGTACTATCCCTCCGTCGTTGGATATCATATACGCAAAACATGATATTCCGAAAAATATCATAAAAGCAAAACATCATATTCGCAAAACATGACATTATTTTATTTATTTATTATTTATTTTATGGCATATTTTTAAGATATGAATGAGACAGTGTCGACGGAGCTCCGCTGCTGCGGAGCTCCTATTTCTGGGTGGTGTGGCCCTCAGGGCCAGCTGCAAAACTAACATAACCTAAACCTACCTAAGATTTTTGTAACAAAACCCGACTATTTGTAAAATCATGTTTTGCGAATATCTAATATGATGTTATGCGTACAATGATGTTTTGCAAGTATGATCTTTTGCGAATGTGATATTCACAAATGAAAGGCTCGCTAGCGAGTCAAATGCTCTCTCCCTCGTACTCTATAAGGCGACTGATACTGTGAGGGACAGAGCATACGACTCGATAGCGAGTACGTTACCTCATAAGGCCCACCATACTGCAAAATGGGAGTTTTTGGTAACTGGGACTTTGAATCTACAGTCAAGAGAATAAAGTTCAATTGCGATTGTCCGAAAATGGCATTTTCAGTTTATGAACATAGGAAAATAAACATTATTCTTATTGCAACAGAGTTTAATGTAAATTGCCTTGATTATGTATATCTATTGCACACTGGGCCTTACGAAATTATTTGTACCTCACGGTACCATTTATAGTTACAAGGTTTCAAGTACGTAACCAGACCTAGGAATATACGGGGCAAAATTAAATGACAGCTAGGGATTGCCTTTATCGATAAACTCAATTATCGACGCTTTTCCCATATACCAGTGATCGCTCAAAGCTTTGTTTGTAAAAATATTTTTTTATTGAAAATATGCCAATGAAACAAATTAGCAACATAATTCTTGTTATGTTTTATTTTAAAAGATTTTTTTAACCTTTACTCGTCATCATCATATTTTTTTCCTAACTGTGTATTTCAGAATGACTGTGCCATTTTGTTAAAATAAATACTCAGAATTTTTAAGGAGTAATAAAATATGATGATGATTAGGGAAGGTGGAAATATCCTTTTAAAATAAAGAATAACAAGAATTATATTTCTATTCTGTTTCATTTGTATAGTAACAAAACTTGCAGCGATCACTAATATGTGGGAAAAGCATCGATAACTGAGTTTATCGATATAGGCAATCCCTAGCTGTCATTGAATTCTGCCCCGTATATTCTTAGGTCTGTACGTAACTTACAAAAGTCACGAGGCATAACACGTGCTTTTAAAGTTATACGTACTGTTTAACGTGAGACGTCACTAAACGTTACCTAGAATGACTTACGTAATCGATTTACGTTCGTTTATCGAAATCGTTTCCTCTAAATGATTTTAACGACGGAGCAAAATGGCCACTTTTCTTTTGTCTTCGTGGAAAATATTCATAAATTCAGTTCAGATACTTTGTTGTCTGTTTAATGAAAATAATTATAATGGGCAATCGATTATCTTAAAAGTAATTACATGAAGGTAACGATAAATTTATTAGTTTATCGTTCGAAGAGGAATGCATTTTTCTTGAAAATATGCCTTCTTTCAAATATTTCATATACGAGTTTTTTTTTACTACTAGCGACCCGCCCTGGCTTTGCTTTGGTTTTTATGATTTTTTTGATATACGCATACATAAACCAGAATTAACTATACAAACACACACACCTGAGAACATAATGACATATATATTTGATGATGAGAAAACCGCATCATAATCCATTTCGCGGTTTAAGAGAAGTTAGGATATACAGACAGACAGATAGAAAGATGGACAGATGCGGGCAGCATTTGTTTTATAATATGTACAAAAAAAAAGATAGAACCCAACTTCAAATATTTCAGGAGCCAAAAAGCAGAGGGCCGATAGAAACACCCACAAAACGCAGCGCGTTTGAAGTTTAAACTTGTTTTACCGAAAATAAATTCATCGAATTCCACGTCAACGAAAGCTATTTTCTGCTAAAGCCGTGTTTTCAGGTAATCTCACAACAACAAACAAACCTTCACGCCTGTAATCCCAGAGTGGGCTAGGCAGAGCTACAGAATTACCAACAACTCTAAAAACTTGTTGATGATTCTGTGACCACATTTTGCACAATCAGGCTAAGATGTTTACCAGTGTAATCTCAAATAATAATTATGTAGTTTATGTTAGATTAGACTTGTGACTATCACAATCAACCTAGTTGCCAATAGCCTGTTGATGAAACGAAAATTTTGCGTGTCACGTTCACGTTCACGTTCTATGAAATTAATTTCGACAAAACAAGGGTAACCAAGAGACACAAATCATAAACGACAGACTGCATTCCTGTTGATTGTTATTTTATTATGTTCGAAATGCCCCGTTATTTGAGAGACGTAAAATGGATAGCTTTGACAATCGTAAACTCGTTTTCGCGTTTATTACCCGTTTTATTTGTTATAACACGGTTTATTGGTTACTTTCAAGATTACCTTAAGGTGCTTTTGATACTGTAAGATCATATTATTATGTGCAAAAGATTAAGAAAAGTTACGTTTTTAGTTAGTTTGGTTTAACCCAATTTTAATTCGATTTTGAATCGAATTAGCCCATGCCCTACTCACGCTTTACCAATTTTTAGTAAAAAAAAAATCTTGACGGTTGATTCTAGAACCATACCAATTTTGACGCTTCCATATTTTAATAAGACATGTGTTGGTTGAAAAAAAATCCGATAACGATACATATCTTTAAAGTTACGATGATCGGACGGACATATGGACGGCCTGACAGATGGACGGACGGACAGACGGAAAGAAGAACAGCGTAGGCATATTAGTAGGGTCCCCTAGGGCTCCCTTCGGGCACGGAATCCTTAAAAGGAGGGGTGGTTTTCTTTTGTATCCTTTCTTATTGTTTGCCCTTAAGGTACTATTATACCCAAAGAATACTAGTTCCAAATTTCTCTAAGATCCAGCGGTTGGCTGTGCTTTGCACGATCTGTCACTGCTTTTATATATATAATAATACTCGTATCTACTATAGATGAAAACCCAATCACTTATGAATATGCAGTTACCCTATCAAAACACGATGTTGAAGCAAACATTAGGTGTATGACACGAGTAATCTGCTCTACAATAAAGGCACATTCAGACACGTTGAAAAACGCATTATTTTAACGCGCCAGAAGGCTCAACAGCAAAGCCACAGATTTTAACGGGCAATCAACAGACTTGCCCAAGTGTTGTCATACAACAATAATTTGTCTTCATTGTTTTATTTTTCAAGATTATAATTATGGTTACGTACCCAAAAGGTGACAAACGGAACTCTATATAAACCTTCACTTCCGTCCGTTAAAGAGCTGATTTTTTTTAACCATATTAGCCGGTGGTTTGTGTAAGGGGTCCTACTCGCACTTGGCCGTTTTAAGCTATTGCATAGCTTCTATCGCGGGCCTTGAGCGCGGGGACCGAATCCAGAAATTCCGTAACGAAAAAACCTCACGCTCCCCACTCCGACGGGCAAGGAGGTGTGGCTTGAAGGCCGTGCATCGTCTAACGTCGTTTCAGTTCGGCAGTCTTCGACACGGCGTTGTGTGCGTTTGTACGACATGCAATAGCTTTACCGCGGCAGTCCCCGAGTGCCACACGTCTTTTTTTTAATGTTGTTTTAATATTTCCTGTTCCGGGTGCCTAAATAGTATAATTATGGAATTATCATTTCATCGAAAGGCAATTTTAGGGTTCCGTACCAATATGGTAAAAAAGGAACCCTTATGTACTTCGCTGTCCGTCTGTCTGTCCGTCTGTCTGTCCGTCTGTATATCACAGCAGATATTTTTCAGCAGCAACAAATGCCAAAAATGTAGAAAAATTACCGTTCCTCCCCATTATCTCCAAAGTCTATTAAATAAAAATCTAAAAAAAAAATGAAATGAAAAAAACGAAAAAAAAATGGAGCGTTCATTATTCTCTGTTTTTGAGAAATAACAAAAAACTTTGAAAATCTGTATTAAAATTTAGGCTAGTCAAAATGGGCCAAATGGGTATTTTCTTTTGTGGTTACCGAGGATGCTATCTTAACTACGGATCAGATCAGTGCATGAGCCTGACTCGAACTTGGCCGGTTTTTTATTTAAGTAGGCACATTTCCAACCTAACCTAACTTATGTAATAAATGTTCAAGGTATCAAAAGAAAATATCGTTCAATGATAATTGTGCAATCGATCAAATTTTGATCAAATGATGGGTTACCATTCTGTACCAATTATCATTTTCCTAGGAACCACTGAAAACCAGCGGCTTAGCTCATGGCATTACGTTAATTGGAACCGGTCGGTGCCAGTTTTAGGGTTCCTTACCCAAAGGGTAAAAACGGGACCCTATTACTAAGACTCCGCTGTCCGTCTGTCCATCTGTCTCACCTGGTTGTATCTCACGAACCGTGCTAGCTAGGACAGTAGAACTTTTCACAGATGATGTATTTTTGTTGCCGCTATAACAACAAATACTAAAAACAATAAAATAAATATTTAAGGGGTGCTCCCATACATCAAACGTGTTTTTTTATAGATTATGGTACGAAACCTTTTGTGCGCGAATCCGAAGGTATATTTATATATTGTCCAGGGGTTGTCAAACTCCGTCCCGCAGGGCAACTCCGGCCCGCGAAGAGCTTATATCCGGCCCTTCCCTTCTTAAGTGGGAGTGTTCTTTAAAATATATTTTGACAGCATATATAATATAAATAAGGCTACAAAATTGCGTAAATTAAACTGATACAGTAGCCATAGCAATTTAATTAAAAAAAAAAAACTATGGACAATGTCACTCGAATTGACTTAGTCCCAAATTAAGCTCTAGGCTTGTACTATGGGTACCAGACAACGATATAAATACTTATATAGAGAAAACATAAAAACATCCATGACTCAGGAACAAATATTCGAGCTCATCACACTAATATATGCCCTTACCGGGATTCGAACCCAGGACCGCTAGTTTCGTAGGCAGGGTCACTACCAACTAGACCAACGCGTCGTCAATTTGTAATTGTACCTTTAAAAGTGAGAATGGGCCAGTCACGTGTGCCGAATGCACCCATGCACCGAGAGTACCTAGGTCTCGTACCAGAGTGCAACAGGACGGTCAGATGTTATTTTGCATAATCATATTTCTTACGTTACTTGGCCCCTTTTCATACTTACATACATACATAACTTTACGCCTGTCTCCCAATGGGGTAGGCAGAGACTATGGAACGCCAGGTGCACCGGTCTAAACATACAACTTTCGCTTTCTCTACATTCATCAATCTCTTCATGCACCTACGTCGGTTTCGTGTGCTTTTTATTTGGCCGTTATTAAGTACATCGCGAATCTGATCACCGTACTAGGTGTCCATCTGTCTTGAACATCTCCGCTCACTCTCGCTCGGTATCTTTCTGAACCCTTCTTTCATCCATCCTTTCTAAATGACCGCATACCCTTTTCGATTTTAGTCACTACATCTTCTTTCAATCCACATCGTTCTCGGATCTCGCTATTTCTTTCTCTATCTATCATCCTAACTCCACATATACTTCTCAAAGCTATCATTTCAACTGCATTAATCCGGCTTGCGTTCTTCTTCTACCATACCCAAGATTCACTACCATACATTAATATTGGGGTCAATACTCCCTGAACAATAGCAAACTACTCAAATGATAGTTTATGGTGGCATGACTATGTGCACCTCCGTATAGCTAACACCAATTATACCCTTTAACATACCGTCAAGCAGTACAGCTCGCATTGCTGCGTTCCGGTGTGTGGGTAAGAGTACCAGTAAAATAGGGTTTATTACCACCTGTTACCACCAATTTGTTACCACTGGTAACAACTGGGATTTTTTTTCCGACCTGTTACCACTAAAGTACTCGATGGTAACAATTGGGAATATTTTTCCCGTTTGTTACCACTAAAGTATTTGGTGGTAACAGCTGGGATTTTTTTTCCGACCTGTTACCACTAAAGTACTCAGTGGTAACAAGTGGGAATATTTTTCCCGTTTGTTACCACTAAAGTATTTGGTGGTAACAGCTGGGATTTTTTTTCCGACCTGTTACCACTAAAGTACTCGGTGGTAACAAGTGGGAATATTTTTCCCGTTTGTTACCACTAAAGTATTTGGTGGTAATTATTATTATATGGTATGGGTATGGGTATGGTATTTATATATTATAATAATACAAATGGTAACAGGTGGGAAATAAAACCCAGCTGTTACCAGTGGTAACAAATTGGTGTTAACAGGAGGGAATAATCCGTAAAATAGAGGTCTTCCTTAGTCTTCATATTCTTCCGTACATATAACATTAGTGGGTAGTAGTATGTATTTATGTGTGTAAATACTTTATTGTACATAATAAATAAATAAAAAGGCAAACTTATCCTTTTAGGGGATCTCTTCCAGCTATACCTTGAGATATCGAGAAACGTGAAAGGTAGTGCATTAAGTAGTCAAAAGTACAAAAGGAGAACATAAAAATTAAACGAACGCATAAAACAAAAAAAAACATTAAAATAATAAATTTCTTTAATAAGTCGATTCACACGACAAGCGGTTATACTGCGTTTTCCCCGAGCAATCAGCATTGTGAAAGGTCCTTTATAACTATGCATCGTACTAACCACCCACCAGTTTGGAACGGAGCCAAACATAATAATGGCTGTTAGTCGACCGAAAGAAAATTACCAGTATGTGAATGCAGTTGGCAACTTTTAGACGACTTACTACTTAATTCGGGGGGTGGGGTAGGCAAATGCTTTTCCATACTGATGGCGTGGTTAACCTAGTTTGGTTGTGGAGCTGCCTAGCCGAAGCTAGCGGTTCCGGGTTCGAATCCTTCGATATCTTCTTCTTGACATGTGCTTTTATTTCAGCCTTTATCGCATTATGCCAGTATTCGTCACCCTCATTTTCATCAGACATATAAGATATTTCTGAGATTAAGCGACTTTCTTCAGTCTCGCTCATAACAAAATCCTTAGTCCACGCTGGTGGATGCGTCTCTCTTTGTGGCCTCCCATTTTCGGGCACTTCTACAACCTCTGATGCGTCTTCGTAAGACTCTAATTGGTCTACTGAAAAAATGTCATCATCTTGATTGTTCAGATTTTGCAATAAGTTTTCATCTTTTTCTTTAATTTCGATTTCTAGAGGTTGTACCTTCTTTACTTTCTTATTTTTGATACTTTCTTCTTTTTCAGGTATTTGAAAGTGTTCACCCCTTTCGAAAATAAGATCTTCATAGTCTTCTTCTTCGAATCTAATCGGAGAAATACTGGAAAAGGGCCGAATCCGACGTGCGTGCATGACTCGATGTATGAATGTTGAAGAAGCGAATTAATTTTTTCAAGATCGTAGCAAGTGGAAAGAAGTGGTCTTTACTTACCCCTCTGGGAAACAGGCGTGATTTAATGTATGTATGTATGTACCTTTTTATTTTTAGAATTACATAAATGATGTGTGAAACAAAGTCGCTTCCCGTGCCTGTTTCTCTGTCTGTCTGTATGCTAACTCCTAAACCACACCAGATTTTGATACGGTTTTCAAGGATTTGGGAAAACTCTACGGATGCCAGGTAATGCTGATGCAGAAACGTGCCGTACGTACGCTGGTCGGGGCGAAGCCAACACATACTTTGACGACGCGCTGGCCTAGTTGGTAGTGACCCTGCCTACGAAGCTAGCGGTCCTGGGTTCAAATCCCGGTAAGGGCAGATATTTGTGTGATGAGCGCGAATATTTGTTCCTGAGTCATGGATGTTTACTATGTATTTAAGTATATATTTCTCTATAAAAGTATTTATATCGTTGTCAAGTACCAATAATACAAGCCTAGAGCTTAAATTGGGACTAGGTCAATTGGTGTGACATTGTCCCCTGATATTTATTTATTTATTTATACTTGTCGGGGCATTTTCACAGCGCACCGCATAACGACGCACTATTCACTTTATATGGAATTTTACTTATAAATAAGATTAACTTTTAAAAAAAATATGTACTCTGTATTTGTGTTGACTTTAATTATTATAATTTAATTATATTTCTGACGATCTCAATGTAACTGCATATAATTTGGCATGCCATGTAATTTATACAGGGTGAAATGTAAGTCGTAGCACAAATAATCACCTCTGTATTCTACACACGGATATGAACAACTTTCACTATGGGACCAACTCTGAAAACACGAAAAAAGATCAGCTGCCTCATACATTTTGATCAAGTACGTATTGAACTGTTCTGTGAAACAACTGATTTATTTTTTGTGATTTCAGAGTTGGTCCCATAGTGAAAGTTGATCATAATCGTAGGTAGAACACAGAGTTGATCATTTGTACTACGACTTAAATTTCACCCAGTATTGTGTTATATTGAGTAATAAAATCTGAATCTTTTACATGATTTTTCATGGCAGGTTTTTGTCTATAATAATTTCTGATCTTTCTACTGGTGTTACAGAAATCTCGCATAAACCGAAGTGAAGCGAGGGTGGATCGCCAGTTAGAAATAAAATCAAGGCTTAAAAGGTAACGACAATGAACAATACACATATCGCGTTACTAACCTGACGTTTCGGCTGGGGGCTGTCGTTATTTTTATCACGTTAAGATTGTATTTGTAGCATACAGTGGTGGCCATAAAAGTAGGGACGCTTGTCTTTTTCCCATTAAATTGCCTACAGAAATGACTTTTCAATTTAGACCACCAATCAAAAAGTTCTAGACCATTTTTTTCGCTAAAAACAATTTACTTTAGATCATCAACTAAGGTTTAAACTGATGTACAGTAAACTATTATTCAAAAAGAACCTTATATTTTATAGGGATTTAAATACTTAGTGCTGTCGCATCCATACAGGGATTTCAGCTTTGTATGAACGCCAAAAAATATTTTTTCTAGCCCTTATAAAATGATAGATTCGGTTTCATCTACTATAAATTATACATAAATTTAAACCTTAGTTTAATAGGTAACGATAAATGTAATTAAAAATTAAAATTAAAAACTAAACTTATTTAAATTAAAATAAAACTAAGCTACTCAAATATTAAAGATGTAAATAATAATCACCACTATAAAAAGAACACCCCCTCTAGCAGGTCCGCTAGCGGCATGGTCCCTATCACACTGGCTGCATTACCTCTCTGGATAGCTAGCCCAACCTTTTGGGAGAGGTAAGCACCAGCTCTAGGATCTCCGGAGGAGTCTATGCCTAAGTTTCTAATAAAAATTAAATTGGTGAAGAACTTTTTGATTGCTTGTCAAAATTGAAAAGTCATATTTGTAGGCAAATGTGTATGGGAAAAACACAAGCATCCCTAATTACGTGGCCACTACTGTATGTTGTTAAGTAACACAAAAGTATAAAAATATCTTATTCTAGCGGTACTTTGTCTTAACATCTACATACATACACATACATAAACTCACGCGTCTATTCCCAGAGTGGGGTAGGCAGAGCTACACAATTACCAACAGCTCTAAAAACTTGTTGATAATTCTGTAACCACATTTTGCACAAACAGGCTAAGATGTTTACCAGCGTATTAGTGACAGGTTGCAAGACCATCGCCTAACAATACTACCAGCCTTTATTCCCTTAGTCGCCTCTTACGACATCCACGGGAAGACATGGAGTGGCACTATTCTAACCCGGCAACCACACGGGAACATCTATTGTTACGCAATAATAGTACTTATCAACTTGTCAGTAATTTAGAGGCCGAGTTAAAAACAAAAATATGGCGATGACAATAGATGGCAAAGACAATCAATGAGGCCCCTAGGGCCCCTTTCTACTCGGTAATACTTTATTGCTTTTGACATGTTATCGTATTGTTTTAACTCGGCCTTCTTTACAGCCCAAATGCAGTTCAAAATCAGGTGACCAAAATATTCAACACAAACAAACATTTAGACTTACATAGATACATAAATTAAATCACGCCTCTTTCCCAGAGGGGTAGGCAGAATCCACTTATTTCCACTTGCTACGATCCTGACAAATCTCTTTCGCTTCTTCCACATTCGTACATCGAATCATGCACGCACGTCGGTCTCGGGTGCTTAAGATTCGGCCCTTTTCCGGTATTTCTCCGATTTGATTCGAAAAAGTACGCCTAGGGCGGCCGCTTCCAACCCTTCCGCTCACTTTCGATCTGTATATCTCTTTTGTCAATCTTCTTTCATCCATCCTTTCCAAATGTTTATATCAAATGACCATTATACCAAATAATGATTAACAAATAAGCGATATGCCAATTGATAATTATTGTAAATAATGGGTGATTATTATATCCTTTGAAATTATATCAAATGAAATTATACTACTTATTTTATACCAATCATTACACACCCCCTAATATGGCATCCACCAACCACCAACATCCGTCACTTTCTGACACGTATATAACGTCACGTACGAGAGTGACGGTTGCTTTATCCACATTTGTCACGCGATAAAAGCAACCATACCAGGCCCGCTGGACCCCTAGCTTGATGGACAGGGTCACCAACCTACTAAGCTAATCATCGTCTACAACATACATACATACATACATAAACTCACGCCTTAATTCCCAGAGTGGGGTAGGCAGAGCTAAAGAATTACCAACAAGTCTTAAAACTTCTTGATAATTCTGTAACCACCTTTTGCACAAGTACGCTAAGATGTTTCCCAGTGTATTAGTGACAGGTGGCAAGCCCATCGCCTAACAGTACTGCAAGCCTTTATTCCCTTAGTCGCCTCTTACGACTTCCACGGGAAGACATGGAGTGGCACTATTCTAACCCGGCAACCACACGGGTCATCGTCTACAAAATAATCCTAAAATGAAGTCATTGTCCGTGAATTTGTTAATTACCGCTTGCCTTAGGTAATTAGACGCTAGCCGTTGGCAATTATTAATATTTGATTATTGAATGTAAATGTTCTGGGTATCCAGCTGGCGTAGACTGTTAAGGGCAAATGCCCTAAATCTTTTATTGTTATGGCAAATATAGCAGAGTTATGTACAGAGAAATATTTAATTAAATTTGGGTTGAATGAACTTCAGATTGTGAGACTGAGTTTAACTTTTTGTTTTAGCTTGTACAGTCTTTATAAGGTTCCGTGTCTACACGAGGCACCCTGTACACCATGTTTTTTTTTACGATAACTTCGGCATATTACTAGGTACATCCATGGAAACTAAGTGCTACCACTTAGATTTTTAAAAATTGCAAAAAAAAAATAATGACTTATTTAGATAAAGATAAAGATAAAGATAAAGACATTTATTCAGTAAGTAGGCCGCACGGGCACTTTTACACGTCAAGAATCTACCAGCGCTTCACAAGAGGAGACCACTGCTGAGAAGAAGTGCCGCAAGAAACTCAGCAGTTTTTTTTTCTCTAACAAGTCCATGGGTGTGTCTGTAAATAACTCGATATTGGTGAAATAAAGTTTAATAGGAGTGAAAGCTATTAATTAAAACTAGAATTAGAAAAGTTCCTGTGTGGTTACTCTGGGATTACAGGCGTGAGTTTATGTATGTATGTATGTATTATCCTACTAATATTATAAATGCGAAAGTTTGTTTGTGTATTTATTTCACACTGCAACACGGCTAGACGGATTTGGATGAAATTTGAAATTGAGATAGCGTATGCCCTGGATATATACGCATAGGCTACTGTTTGCCCCGAAAACTGTATAAGTTCCCGACGGAATAAATAATATAAAACGGGGATGATGTCGCGGGCAGGAGCTAGTATAGAATTAAACAAAGCTTCCCGCGTCTGTCTGCATGTAGAATTTCCAATAATATCTTGTAGTAGTGTTAGGCGATGGACTTGCCACCTGTCACTAATACACTGGGAAACATCTTAGCCTATTTGTGCAAAATGTGGTTACGGAGTTATCAAGAAGTTTTAAGACTTGTTGGTAATTCTTTAGCTCTGCCTACCCCACTCTGGGAATGAAGGCGTGAGTTTATGTATGTATGTATGTGTGTATCTGTCAAATTTCCTTCAATCATTGTCCTTGAAGTAAACAATAGCTGTAAACTTAAAGTGAAGCTAATCGAAGTTTGCAGACGCAAGGGAACGCCTCGTAACTTAGATTCACTTCAACAAACTAACTTATCCAGACCCAGATAGCACAAGTTGTATTATAGTTGTAGCTGTGCGCGTTTCCTAACGAACGACCGGTGTACGGCCAGCCTTATATGTACAGTCGATTTCATATTCAAACTACCATGTAGGAATTATCACAGCGTTTAAAGAGAAGGTACTAAAGTGTATACATATTTATGAACGGGATTGTACACGTTAGCGCTTTGTGACTTTATCGTCACATTTGAACTAGTGCACCATTTTTTTATTTTTTTATTCCGTAGTTGTGTGGTTGCCGGCTTAGAATAGTGCCACTCCATGTCTTCCCGTGGATGTCGTAAGAGGCGACTAAGGGAATAATAAAGGCTTCTAGTACTCTTAGGCGATGGGCTTGCTACCTGTCACTAATATACACTGTTAAACATCTTAGCCTACTTGTGCAAATTGTGGTTACAGAGTTATCAACTAGTTTTTGGAGTTGTTGGTAATTCTGTAGCTCTGCCTACCCCACTCTGGGAATGAAGGCGTGAAGGTATGTATGTATGTAAAAAATAAAATTAACAATTATACTGACCTATACATTCTCCTACAGAAACCGTGTCCCCTAGACAATATACAATGTTTCATGGTTGTGGAATCGGCTAGCGACTAGCACTAGGCAATCACTAACGGTAGATCCTTTAAGGCCCGGTTGCACGTAAAAATTTAACCCTAGCTTAACACTAGGTTAAATTATTTTCCTACTCCTGTACTTTTATCTGTCATTTATATAGTCACGAACACTAATATAAGAATATAGATAATTTGTCCGCAGAACATTCCGTAGAAAAGTCTATCTAGTCTATTCCTCTTAACAGCACTTGTGCTTTTTTGAGCCAAAACGATATGCCTAGCTTCCAAAGCTTACACCTAGGTTAATTTGACCAATCAAAATAGTTCACCAAATTAAACCACCAATCACAATACACATTGACTGCCAATCGGAACGTTAGGTTCTTTTTGGTATGTAAACTCTTTTACTAATTTAACTCTTTAAAAAAAACATTTTATTTGGTATCAACCAACCAGAACGCAGCTATATTAAAATCGACCAATCAGGTAAAAGAATTCATTTCTCAAATCATTAGGTGTTTTTTAGTCCCTATTTCACAAGCACATCAATTTAAAAACAAAGTTAACCATAGACACATATTTTGTAGTTTTCGAATGTTTCTCGCTCGTTTGTTGTTCTGTGCTTCGTTCGTTCGTATTCTAACCTAGGTATATTAATTTAATTTTGCATTTTATTTGAAACCTAGTCGTAGAAAAAGTATTGTATGCAACGGTGTATAACTAAGTCAAAAAATACTCGTGGCGTCTTGCTTTACGATGTTCGCCTGCGGCTCACATCGTAACCACACCACTCGTCTTTTTTGACCTCTCTTATACAACTGTTGCATAAACTACTATTAAGAATGTCAGATTCATATAACATATCAACCATTTATTTTTATTTATTTATTTATTTATTATCACATATTAACAAACTTAGTTGTACAACAACGCCAAATGCAGTTCTGGCTTGACTCTATCTCCTCAATATCATCTGTCTACACAAAACGTAGTTTTCGTAACTTTATGTATGTATATTGATATATTAACATATATCTCTGTATTTATTTTCAAGCACAGTTTATTTACCGCCAGAAGACATAGTGCATATAATATTTCAATATAGCGTTCGCGAAAAAATCACGGAGGGGAATAGTTTTATTTTTATTTTTTGTTATAACAATATGGGTATCAAATGAAAGCTAGTAAATAGCCCATTCCAAATATTATATGTTTACATTATAACACTTTAATGCTACCATGTTGACAGGAATATCAAAAAATACGTAAGTTAAGTAATAAACTCCTTTTGTTAGAAAAAGAGTTCCTCTTGTAATTTGACACTTGTAATACTTAACAACTTTTTAAAGCTCGCCCAAACCGTACGACTGCTACGGCGTAGGCACGCTACGATATTTTCTCCTAGCTCGTCGGTCCACCAAGATCACCCCTACCCGAGTTTTTTAGATCACCCCTAGGGTACTCAAGGGATACTCCCTTAAAGTAACAAGTCCCCTGTCTGCTAGTCAGTCACTCAATCACGGTACTGTTTCATACATATAAAGAGTGGAAAAAACGAAAGCCATGGACAGAAACTACCTTAAATATTGGAAATAGCAAGTTCTACGCACAGAAGACTAACTTTTAATATTAAAAAAAAAAAATTGTGTATTGTGTCTATGACATACTCGTAAATTATTAATGAAATTAAATAAAGATCGTAAACAACTCTTCTTTATTATTTTGTCGTATTCGACCAGTTCAATTCCCGGTTAATGCAGAATTTTCAAAAATGCATAAAAGCAAGGTTTTTGTTTAAAAAGTTCAAGTAAGTCGCCTTTGTGTAGAACTTGATATTTCCAATTTTTAAGGTAGTGGCCGTCCACGTGGCTTTTATTTTTTCCACCCTGTATATAACAGATTGGTTGAGCCCAACTTGCTTCGATATTGTAATCATATGGTCAACGTTATTATAGCTTTTATTCCCGTGCCAGTAGGAGCTATAGCGTCAACAGTATAATTACAATATTAAAAGGCGTAGTGATAATCTTTTACTGTATTATTTGATACAATTATTTACAACCTAAAAAAATGTTTCAACTTTTTTTAAAGTGACACTATTCAAATAGGTATTATGTAAAATTCTAAATATTTCTTGGGTTATGCACCTCGACCTTTTTAAAGGAATTCTGGCCAAGGGGTGTCATATTTCGGTGATTTCGTGACTATTGGGGTAGACTAAGGTCAGGGATAGCAATCCCAGAGCGTATGGTAGAGCTCTCCTTTTTTTTATGGCATAGGAAGGCAAACGAGCACACAGGCCACCTGATGGTAAGTGGAAACGGTGACCCATAGGACATTCGCATTCACAAGACTGCAAATGCACTGCCAACCCTGAGGACTAAGATAGAATGCCTCTATGCTATTCATTTCGC
Organism: Acleris emargana; assembly: GCA_927399475.2. Lineage (NCBI taxonomy): Eukaryota > Metazoa > Arthropoda > Insecta > Lepidoptera > Tortricidae > Acleris > Acleris emargana. The sequence continues at coordinate 2,920,733 of OV656846.1, forward strand.
CGGCTGTCTTATCCCCAAACCGGAAAACAACAATGCGAACACTGCACACACTGCACTAATTGAAGATATAGGGTGTGAGGCGGGAAGGGAGTTTTTTTAATAGGTAAAATAAGTCCATGGATATCACACGGGAGGACAATTGTTTGACTAAAGAGTTTATTCTCTAATGGACTAAACGGAAACACTAGGGGTTAGCTCCACGCGCTTGTCTAGTCATATTTTGATACAGATGTAGTGCATAATCCTTTCCCATCGTTTTTGGTCGGATAAGTTCGTATTTATCTTGCTTTCTCAGTTGGCTCATTGATGGGTACTGAAGCTAATTGAGACAGCAAGATAAATACGAACTTATCCGACAAAAAACGATGGGAAATGATTATTCACTGCGTCTGTAGATATATTGAATTGGTCAGCCTTGATACTATGAGTAGTATTCTTATCAAATGTTCTTAGTTTACAAACAAAATGGTAGCTTCTTCTTCGAAAGCTATGTTACGCTGAAGCTATTTTAGATTAAATGCATAATTTAAGTGTCATACGTAGGTTCGGTTAGGTTTGATTTTAAAACCGATATCGAAAAGTTTAGTGTTCAATTAAAAATTGCGTTCGAAATTTTGAATTCGGTATTATGTAGTTACTTCTTCAGGATTAGGATGGAGGTAAAAACCATATCATTACTGACCTGTTACCATATTGTCAACGTAATGATATCTCTTATTTACTTGACAGTAATGGGGGCCAGTTGAAAATTATAACAGGTCAAAGACGATAGTTATTACCGCCTAGAATAGAGGCCTGGTATACTTAGGCAAGGTGTAAAGGCTGGGTGCAGACCCACCATACCCCTAGCCATACCCCTGGGGGTAGGGTGGGACTGAACCATACCACCGTAGAAGTGCTGGATATGAGGTAGGTTTAGGTTGTTAGATTTTCAGCCGGCCCGAAGGGCCAAAACACTCAGGAATAGGAGCTCCGCTGAAGCGGAGCTCCGTCGACTCTGATAACTTGGATTTTAAAACATTAAAACCAGAAAGCATATTATAGTGCACAGCACTACGGTGGCATGGTTCAGTCCCACCCTACCCCCAGGGGTAAAGCTAGGGGTATGGTGGGTCTGACATGCAAAGGCTGATAAAGTTTCTGTTTTCTACCGACTGAGAATGTATACAACATAAAAATAAACAATAACTCGCTAAGTCAGACCCCAGCAACGATCAATTTATTACTTTTAATTTTTGTGTAAATGTTTTTGGATCAAATTTAGGAATTATTAACGAGTTGACGTCGATTTTGGGCCACGCTTTATATAAATAATAAAAATAAATAAATAAATATCAGGGGACAATGTCACACCAATTGACCTAGTCCCAAACTAAGCTCTATATAGGCTTGCATTATGGGTACTAGACAACGATATAAATACTTATATAGAGAAATATATACTTAAATACATACAAAACATCCATGACTCAGGAACATATATTCGCGCTCATCACACAAATATCTGCCCTTACCGGGATTTGAACCCAGGAACTCTAGCTTCGTAGGCAGGGTCACCAAGTAGGCCAGCGCGTCGTCAGATACAACGAACAATATAGCTTCGATCAATAATAATGGTAATTTACGAACAATTGACTATTCAAATTTATCAACTGACTTCAAAATGTAGGTACTTAGTTCTGAATTCGTCTTGTTATTTGCGAGTGTGTTGCTTAATGCCTCAGGCAATTATGAACAGTTTTAACTATATTTTTTTACGAGAAAACTCATCTATACTTTAACGTTTTCTATAATGTAAGAAAAAAGTAAAAAAGGGTGAAATTTCATATTGTTAATCTCCGACAATTGTGATTTGGAGGTTTTTAAAACTTAAACAATTATAAATGTGTTATTAAATAAATAATTCTCAGTCATAGAAAATTATTTCAACAAAAAACAGCCCTTAATACAGTTCTACCAATACGTTCCGTTTTAACCAAAGATCTTATATTATTTATAATAGTTGACTCGCATATTTAATTAATTAAACCTACTTAAACCACATAAAACTTACCCTTTCAGCCCACACACACCACTTAACTTAAAAATATAAAGCGAACGTGAATTCGGCACAGGAAAACACTTAATTGTTTTTTTTTATCGCGTGACAGTTCGGGCTACATTTTTTTTTTCGTGTCCGTTAGGCGCGCGTGGGGGCGTCGGGGTCCGCCGAGGTACTGAGGGAGGGAACCCCTTCGCTCCGTACTACGGGTCAGTGTCATAGAATAGAGAGGGGGCAGAGAGGCCAGGCGTGTGTAACTATCCCCATATTGGTAGTGACCTTGCCTACGAAGCTAGCGATTCCTGGTATGGGGTAATATAATATGTGTGATGAGCGTGACTATGTGTGATGAGCGTGACTATTTATTTCCGAGTCTTGGAGGCTTTCTATGTATTTAAGTATTTATTCCCCTATATAAGTGTTTATATCATTGTCTAATACCCTAGGACAAGCCTTAGGGCATAGTTTAGGAGCAGGTCGAAGTGTGTGAGATTGCCCCCTGATATTTATTTATTTTTATTGTACCTATAACAATTTTTTGGCCTTCACTTCTCCTTGTCTGAGTACGTTTTAATTTTTGAAATGTTTTCTTTTATTATTTTTTTTCTATTTAGAATGGGCACTAGCCCATATTGCCTTATATACAATTGTGTTAATCCATCAATTTATCAAAATAGCGTTTTTTATTGTACCTACTTATTCTAAATAACCGGTAATTAAGTTAGGTGCGACGAGATGCTAAACGCTAACGTAAACGATACTTGAAAACTGACAAAATGTATGGAATTGACGCAGGCGCTCGACGCGGCCAGTTAAACCAATTTACAAAATTATTAATTTTGTACTAAACGATTATAAGAACAAGTAAGTTATGATGGTTGACTTTAGACCAAATGTAATTATGCAAATGACAAAAAGAAAAAAAAGAAAAGTATATACTTACTTCTTGTTTTAGGAAATAGATTTCCGTCTAAATAGCATGACATCAACTAATAAAACCAATAAATAATAGTAATGTGGAAATTTGTCTCACTGCTGCTCCAAAAATTGGCATATCGCCGTCTGAAATTTCAACCAAAGTAATTAGCATTGGCGAGGCAGGCGCCGTAGTTTCATCAATATCCCAGATCAACAATCCATATTATTTTAACCACAAAGCCCATTATTAGTGTTCGTATCCTTCTAAATAGTCCTATCACTAACCGGTGATGGTCTGTGAGAGAATAGATGCTTCTATTGTTAGGTCAGGGGTAATTGCGAGTTGGTGTCTCATCACTTTACTCAATTCAAGTTGTCTAGACCTTTGCGTGTTGGCTTCGGCTCCTTGTACAACAAAGATATGTACCTACCCACTTTTGAACCTTATTACAATGCAATAAGGTAAAAAAGTGTATACATCTCTTTGTAGTCGACCGTACTTGCGCTTTCCATAGGTTCAGAACTCCCATAATCCCGTGATTAGTAATGACATCCAAATAATAATATTATGACAAATAACAGTTGCATCATTTTAATGTACTCGTCAATAAATTATAAACTTTGATACTCTCTATGAGTTATTATAGTGTTAGGCATATTCTGCAAACAAGTAACAATAATAATCTTTGGCAAGTTTTGGGTACGTATGAAAGAGACGGAGATACGAAACAGGCTATAGGAGTGAAAAGGTAATATTGACTGGTGTTGTTTAACCAACTTTTCTTTCTTTTGAAAGTACAACATGAGGTTCCGCGGCTTAGTGTAACGACTTAGGATAAAGGTCAAAAGTACTGATAGATTTTATCTTTCTCTTTCGATATCGCTAATTAATAGTGGTTATTTCAAACACCTGAACAATAGAAGAGTGTTATTTAAGATGTGTATCTGTGTACAGTATTCCCGGTTTCTTAATAGGTCTCAGCTGGCTATCGCTATCACGCTTGCACTCGCAACTGACAATATATTTGTCACTCGTGTCTAATATAAAAACGAAGATTGCCGTCCGCTATTACAAAACTTTTAATCTGCAATATTCCAAGTAGGTGGTTATTTGATTTAGGCTTACAACCTGCACAATGACAAACTTTTTTTTTTTTAAATACTGTCCTAAAACTCTTCGAACTTCGTTCGAAATTTAAAAATAATTTTGATCCTCATTTGTTTATTGTCACATTTGAACCCAATCTTACTATTTATTCGGTGTGTGGGTAAATTTAATTACTTACTTTTGTGATTTGTCGTTTATGTTTGATGTTTTTCGGACTTACTATTTTTGCTTGTCCAAATATCTCGAAAACGGTTATCCTTTTATTAAAGTGATTTTTCCATGTTAGGTAGGTAGGTGGCTTGCTCACCTACCTCCCCCTTAAGTTTGTCGTGGTACTTACGGGACACCCTGTATAGAGAAATATATACTTACATACATAGTAAACATCCATGACTCAGGAACAAATATTCGCGCTCATCACACAAATATCTGCCCTTACCGGGATTTGAACCCAGGACCGCTAGCTTCGTAGGCAGGGTCACTACCAACTAGGCCAGCGCGTCGTCGTTCCTTTGTTCTGCCGCTGGCATTGTCAGACCATGAAACTGCTCAATTTCTGTCTTTCAATATAATAAAACCACATCAGGCAACACTAAATTATATAGAAAGAAGAGACTACAGCCATGACAATTTACGAGGAACTAGATTACTTCACTATCAGTTTCTGATGTTTTCGGTACTGATGATACCAGAACAGCATTTAGACAATTCCATGACATAGTCTCTCTATTTAACGAACTGTGCTTTCCTTATTTCAAAGTTAAAATGACAAATAGGAGAAACAACGACAGGTGGCTACCCAAAGGTTGACGCTTGTCGTGTGTTATGAAGAAAGGAATGTTCTTGAAATATTTATTTATTTATTTTAAGAATACATACAGTCGTATATTATATTATACACAGGTGAACCAGAAACAATATTAAGACCTTGAGGTTCGTAAAAAATAAGTAATAGGTACTAAAGGTTATAAAATAATATATTTTGTACAACAATAAACTGCTTCAGTAAGTAATTGCATAAACAAAGTAAGTAGATAAATGAAGGTTCAGAACTAATCTTGTATAAAATGTTGCCTGACAATTTTAAAATATGTACATTAAGCTTCCAAAAGCTTTTAAACCAACTTAAATACAAAAATCACTCAAAAATCTTGAAAAAGTGCGTATGTAAAGCTCAACAGATACAAAATATGAAATTTATTGCGTCACAAAGAGTAAATCGAAGGGTACTGTGCAAATTATTAATGGACATGAGTTTTTGGGATATAAGAATGTTGATTTTATTGATCACAATACAGTTAAAAGCACACTGATGCCATTGACATAGCAGAACTTTTAAATGTTTTTTTATTAATATAGCAAATAATCTTTCATGCTAATCTTGACATTGATTAAAGGAATTCGATTCCATTCAATCCGAAGACCATATTTTTTAATGCAATAAGCGTAGATGAAATTTACAAAATTATGTTATCCCTAAACAATAGCAAATAAATAAATATCAGGGGACAATCTCACACAAATTGACCTAGCCCCAAACTAAGCTCTAGGCTTGTATTATGGGTACTAGACAACGATATAAATACTTATATAGAGACATATATACTTAAATACATAGAAAACACCCAAGACTCTGGAACAAATACTCGCGCTCTTCACACAAATATTTGTCCATAGCGGGGATCGAACCCGGGACCGCTAGCTTCGTAGGCAGGGTCACTACCGACTAGGCTACCGCTAGCAAAGCAACTGGAATAGACGGTATCAGTACTAAAATAATTAAATTGTGTGCCCAACATCTTGCAAAACCATGAACGCATTATAATCAATGTATCGTTTGCAGAAGGCTATTTTCCTAACGTCTCTTATGAATGATTATATTGATTATAGATCTATAGCCCTCATTCCAATAATGTCGAAGATCTTTGAACGAGCTATGTACGGCCAGTTAATTTCGTTTTTGGATTCCAATTGCTTCTTAAACAATCAGCAGTATGGTTTCCGTAAGGGTGGCTCGACCACTATGGCGTGTTTCAATCTTATGAAAATGATCACTACTACTATGAATCAACAGAAACTTGTTTCGGCTATTTTTTTAGACTTAAGTCAGGCCTTCGATTTTGTTGACCACTCGTTACTGCTGCATAAGTTAGAAAGGTATGGTGTTAGAGCCAATGTTTGTGATTGGATTAAAAGCTATCTGTCAGACCGCCAACAATGTACTGAAATACAGGTCTATTCCGACTAGTTACATTGTTAGTTCCATTGATGTAACTAGATGGAATTTTTTTTCCTAGTAGTTACATTGAACGAAGATGGTTTCCGTAATGGAACTACATGGACTTTTTTTTCCGAGTAGTTACATTAATAATATTATTATCGTATTCCATCTAGTTACATCAATGGAACTAACAATGTAACTAGTCGGAATAGACCGAAATACATAATATAAGAGAAGGCGAACTCAAAATTAAGAGGTCAAATTTTAGACACAATCACTGCGGGGTACCCTAGGGAAGCATTCTGGGCCCCTTGCTCTTTCTTTTGTATGTGCGTCCCGGGCACGGTGTATATATGGAATAGATTGTAAACGTTTTGATACCTCTTATTTACTTGACAGTAATGGTGGTCGAGTTAAAATTATAACAGGTCAAAGATGATAGGTTGTTACCGGCCTGGTATACTTAGGCAAGATGCAAAGGTTGGTAAAGTTTCGGTTTTCTACCGACTGAGAATGTATACAATATACATACATACCTTCACGCCTGTTATCCCAGAGAGGGGTAGGCAGAGCTACAGAATTACCTACAACTTTAAAAACTTGTTGATAATTCTGTAACCACATTTTGCAAAAATAGGCTAAGATGTTTACCAGCGTATTAGTGACAGGTTGCAAGCCCATGCCTAACTACTACAAGCCTATATTCCCTTAGTCGCCTCTTACGACATCCACGGGAAGACATGGAGTGGCGCTATTCTAACTATTCTATTATTAAGCCTAGAGCTTAAATTGGGACTAGGTCAATTGGTGTGACATTGTCCCCTGATATTTATTTATTTATTTTATTTATTTATTTATTTCACAATATAAAAAAAAAGGACATTATTACATTACATTATACCATTTCAGGTCAAATACAATTTGGATTTTACCACCTACAATAGAGGCGTTTTGTGCTTGTTTAACTTCACTTTGCAATAAAAATAGTGTCAATAAGGTATTAAGAATAATAAGTATTTATTGCAACCCAAAACCAGTAAAAAAAATACAAACAAAAATGTACTGCGAGCGCGGGAGAGTGCTCCAGTCGAAGCGCTGGTTTACAGTCTGCCCCTTTTCGCACTCAGTCTAGTTTAGCACGATTTAGCAGGTAGATCAGACATAAAACTTAAAACTTCTTGATAATTCTGTAACCACATTTTGCACAAGGTAGGCTAAGATGTTTCCCAGTGTATTAGTGACAGGTTGCAAGCCCATCGCCTGCTTGTTTATCAGAAGTTGACTGGGACATTTGTATTACATTCTTGAAGTAATTACTAATTATGTAACCAAGTTTCCAATTAAGTTCCCCTGCCTATTCGTTACCAGTTCATTAAAATGTGTAATCATAGTTTAATTTCAATATCGTTAAAAATAAATTGAGTTTCAGAAGAATTATTCACTGATACTAGAGAAAGAAACAAGGCATATTTTAGACTACGGATTGTTTAAAAACTCATATTAATTATACATGTTGTCATGTTGCTTTTGACACATATCTTAGTTGGTAAGTATTAACATTTTCACCCAACAATAAAGCGGGGAGTACCTACCTAATAAATTTTTCACTTCTCTGGGTCTGAGATGACTTATAATAGCCTTAGATAGGCGAACTAAAGTGATGTATTTAATGCCTTTTTAATTTACTTTGGATACCCTTAAAGAGCCAATCACGGAGTTTGTGAAAGGAGGATTATCGCCATTTTCAGTGATGGTGTATAGACCATTTTTAGTCCGTGAAAATAACCTCAAAACTGTGCAAAAATATAAAAAAACGATTCAATTTTATGAAACACGATTAATGATAACAAATATGATTTTATTTTAATAATAATAATAATCTTTATTTCAGGCCACAAGGCCCATATTTACAAATACCTTACAGACTAACATAAATAACAAAAATTTAACATAAAATTAACTCGACTACTTATACACTTTCGCGGTGTCCGCTAGCCGAAATATGACTTCCTCGGCCAGAATTCCTCCTTTAGGAAGGTCTTTGGTCGCTATCTTACCACAAATGACTTAAAATTACCTTGTGGCGGGGCTCCACCCACTCGAGACTTGTTAGATAAATTTCACATAATCATTATTTCTGTGAAGCGATATTTCTTTTCGCATTTTTTCCCTTTCTTAATTTTACCCAATTTTGTTTTTCCCCAGTCGATTTTACTACCGTCGCTTTTGTTCACGGTCGACTTATTTCCCAGTCGCATTTTTTCCCGATCGATTTCTATCCCAGTCTCTCTCTTTCCCAGAGTTTAGGTTAGGTTATGTCAGTTTTGCAGCAGGCCCGGAGGGCCAAATAATCTAGAAATAGGAGCTCTAGGACTCTGTCTAATTAAATTTTTGGAGTGGGTAACACACTACTGTGAATATATAATGCTAGGAAATGACGCGACTAGATAAAACTCGCAAGGGTAAAAACACGAATGTGAAAATAAACCGACGGGAAAAAAGCGACTATTAATTATCACTTTCGGGAAAAAACGCAAAAGAAAATTATCTTCAAAGAAAAAATGCGTTTGGGAAAGTCATCTAACAAATCCCACTCGACCCTAAGAGTAACTCCGGTCTTAACTCGTACATACTCTACGAGATCCTTCGCCTCCATAAAGTAATGTACCTAATTGGGACACGTGGGTCATACACAGATTTAGGTTCGCGTCTTTCCTGTGGACATACCCAAAGTTAACGTTTTCAAGCCTAATTTTCTGGCTGAACCCGCATCCTCATAAACGCCGTCAGGTCTACTTTAGTCCTAGCAAATAAAAACATAACTTACCTAAATGCACACAAGCCTTTAACTATTGTCCACAGGAGAGACAACTTTTGTTTTTGCGGGCGTGTATGACCCACGTACAACTGCGTCGTGGGCGTGGCAGGACACAGCAAGTGGTTCGGTCTGGTCGGTGCGGCGCCACACAGGTTCCTCGGGGCAGGTTTCTTCTTCCCCTCAACCTGGGTACAACCGTCTTTGTCCTGCTTGGGACACGCAGCACCCCGCGAACGGGTTTACTGCGGTTCTGCTTCACCTCAGTAGGAGGCTGTGCTGGTTGCCCGGCAGCATCAGCATACGCTTGGTGTCACCACAGCCGGGACAGGAGCGGGCGGCGGGGCGCGGTGCGGCGCTGTGTACAGTGCTGGCCGGTAACGCATCCAATTTCAATGACTCAATCTTGTCTACGGGTGCATTTTGCCTAATAACAGTACTTCGGCACGAAATTCACTCACGATGTTATTTGATGCCTCTAATTTAGACTGCATCTCAGCCAAACTGCCCTCCAGGAACTGTCTTCCAAATATTTTTTTCGGAACATATCTAAGGAACATATACAGGGTGTCCCAGAAACTGACGTCAACCCGCCTAGGGCTGATAGAGCAGCTCATAAGCTATCAATTTAACCCCCATAAATGTTCAGCAATTGTTATTAATTTCCGAGATATTGATAATTTAAATCGGAATTTATGCCATTTTTCCTTATGTCCGTGATATGAAAAACCTCTAAATTCATGTTTTAATTCCCTTTTTCCAGTATTTTTCTGCATGATTAGAATCACTATAAAATAAGGAAGTTTTTAAAGCTACATGCCATTTTTTTTTCATTACATCTTTTTGTGTAAACGCAGAAAGTTTGTTTTCCCATACTTGGTGAAAAACAAATGCGGTCTTAGTATGGAGAAAGTAACTCTGTGCGGTTACTCAAAAAGTTATAATGAAAAAAAATATGACACGTAGCTTTAAAAACTTCCTTATTTCATAGTGATTCTAATCATGCAAAAAAAACTGAAAAAAAGGAATTAAAACATGAATTTAGGAGTTTTTTGTGTCACGGACATAAGGAAAAATGGCAAAAATTCCGATTTAAATTATCAATATCTCGGAAATTAATAACAATTGCTGAACATACATGGGGGTTAAATCGATAGCTTATGAGCTGCTCTATCAGCCCTAGGCGGGTTGACGTCGGTTTCTGGGAAAACGTGTATAAGGTCCTGCACACTCTTTGCTCCTCCATCCCTCCGGCCGGATGGCATCAGGTCAGTCTTGCCCTGCGTCTGGAACAATAGCGCCTTTCCACTGCAAATCTCCTCCTCCTTGAAGTTGGTTTTGCTGACCTGCAGGATGCTGGCCTAGCCCATGCAGCCATCATTGATCGCGTTCTGTATGAACGCCAACGGCTCGTTGGTTATGAGTTGCTGAAAATATATAACGAAAGTGACAGGCAGTGGCTAAAAGCCGCGCGGTTCGCGAATACGCGTAGGAATTCTTACTTATTATGTATGTTCTAAATAGTTTGAAGTTTGTATCTGTTGGCTAAATATGTAAGCAATTAAAGTGTCACATAACAAAAAAAAAACAACCGCGAAACAAAGGGTCTAGCAGGCTAAGCTAACAAGGTTGGCCCCCACGAGGGATTTGGTTATACTTTTAGGTGGAGTAGTGGCAGGACCTAAGAACACTGTATGCTTAATATCAGCCTTCGATCTTCTTTTGTTTCCGATTTATTTACGAAAATGGAAGAAAAACAAGGTGATTTTTAAACTTTTATTTTAGCTAAACCAAGCATGTGAGTGGAACCAAATAAATTCAGAATTGAGGAGGATAGAATGGGATACACTTTTTTGTTGCCTTTCGTTTTGCGTAAACATCTATTACAACATTTACATCTCATCATCTGCTGTCAAACATTATTGCAAGAAACGACATAAGAAATAGAAAAAAAATTGTGTAGTCGTAAATATATAACATTATGTCATTGATCAATGTCAATGAATTATTTTATAATGAACAAAAGAGGATGTTATACCTACTTACATACTCATTTGCTAGTACTGCTCTGTTAATATGACATGATATAGTAAATATACGTTCGTTTATTTATTTTTGTTGACATGACGCACCATGATATTTGAATATATTTTTTAATGTTTACGTAGTTGACAATTGTGGCTTGTCACGTTATTTTTTTGGTAGTTGTTTCTCAGCGAGAAGTGGCGAAAAAATGAAGCGAAAAAAAAAAATTTTTTTTCACCTTAATTTAAGCACATGAAGGTCCTCTCAATTCTGAATTTATTTGGTTTCACCCGCATACTTGGTTTAGCTAAAATAAAAGTTTTAAAATTACCTTGTTTTCCTTACATTTTCGTAAATAAATCGGAAACAAAAGAAGATCGAAGGCTGATATTAAGCATACAGTGTTCTTAGGTCCTGCCACTACTCCACCTAAAAGTATAACCAAATCCCTCGTGGGGGCCAACCTTGTTAGCTTAGCCTGCTAGACCCTTTGTCAGAAACTTTGTTACATATTTGTTAAATGTTGTAATTTTGTACGGAACGTACGTTTTTTTTCCTTGCATTCAAAGTGAAAAGTAGAGTGTTTAACGAGAGACTAAATAACCATAATGACACTCGAACTATAAGCCTCTCTCTAAACAACGCGTGTCATTATTGGCTTTTTTTAGTCCCTTGATGAAAAATCTACTATAACGTGTGTAAATGTGTGTCTATCTGCGTGTTTGTCTGAGGCATCGTAGCTTACACACGGATGGACTGATGTGAACCCGGCTTTTTTTAAATGTAATTAGCATGGTTTATAGCTAAGTTTCATCAACAGAGCTCGGCGGGGGTGAGCCATTTATACGTCATTAATGTCAAGTGTAGATATTAATATAGATACACCTTAAAAAGAAATATAAATAAATTAAAAATATTCGGCCTACTCGAAATCGGAATAATCTTTCTTCTAATTATTTATTTTTTATTCGCTTACTTCAAATTGAGGGGCTGCTTATAAAATAACACAACAGAATAATAGAATATTGATATGTCATGATATTTGACTCAGTTGAATAGGCATTCTTAAACAGTTTTATTAGGTACCTATGTAGAGAGGTTTGATATCATATCACTTGATTAACTTTTAGAGTAGCATATGGATATACATATTATTTAAAGAGATTTGCTAAAAAAGCTTGCTATAAAATTCATTTTGTTTTGATGGCGACGTAAAGAGAAAGGCAGCCTAAATAAAATAATTTCAATAATTATTAAATTACGCCACGTCTACCATTGAAAGACAAGGTATGTCCATGTTATGCAAACTCTGAAAACAGCTCACCCCAGCCGAGCTCTGTTCATCAAAATTGGTTGAACCGTTTAAGGGATGAAAGAAGAAGACGTTATTGTATCAAAAGTTTTTCTCTATGTAGTAGTTACTGTTAATTTTCCGATAAAAAGCGGTATCTATACTAATATTACAAACGTAAAAGTAGCTTTGTCTGTTCTTTACGCTTTCATATATTTTAGTAAAAAAATAATTGAATCAGTTTATAATGGGGTTGAATATGGAAGTAATGGTGGTTTCCGCGCATCAGTTTTTTCACTAGATGGCGCCTCTGGGAAGTAAGGTCTTTTTGAGAGTTGATAATACGTAAAAAATATAAATTGAAATAATTTTGTACCTAAATATTTGAAATGTGTATACATCAAGTGAAAAAGTTAACTTGTCACTAGTTTGGTCTTCTTCTAGGCATATATATTAACATCAACGGTCAAAAAGACCTCACTTCACAGGCGCCATCTAGTGAAAAAACGGATGCGCGGAAACCCTCATTTGATTACGGGATGTCAAATGAAACGGCTCAATATGCGCCAAAATAAAATTATGTTTTTCTTCAGCTACACTTTTCAACATAGCCATGGCAAAAGACCGAATCAAACCACAGCCAGGGCTAAAGAGTGCCCCAATAGTCAAGCCGGCTTTTAAGGACATTGTAGAGAAATACGAACCATCGACAGTGTGGGAGCGGCTGGACTTGCTCAAGATGTCCACCAACATTAATCTAACGACAGAAGAAGAAATCAATTACCTGTCTGATGGTAAACGAATCGACATTTTTTTTTTGAAAAGTTGTTTGGATAATATACGCTGCAATTTAGGTGGGGCCTATTCCCCATCCAAATTGCACCAACATCATCATTCTCCTGCCTTTATCCCAACTTATTTGGGGTTGGCGCAACATGAATTTTTGTTCCATACTTACCTACTTCTCTATTAGTTGTCATTTCGGTAATCATTCCCTTTCTAGCCTTATCATCTTTAATACAGTCCATCCATCGTTTCTTTGGTCTTCCCCTACTCATATTGCCATCCACATTCACATTCATGCTCAAAACTTTCCCAAAAATATTTTCCTGATTGCATCACATGCCTATACCATGACAACAGATTTCCACACCACTTTTCAGTGACCCGTGTCACTTTCGACTTCCTCTTATAAACATATAATAATTAGTACCGTAAAACCCCCTGACTTCGCCTGGGCTACCTATCATCGCCTGTTTTTATAAAAGTGGAGTGCGACGTATAACATAACTGAAGTACAAAATAATAATACCATAAGAAAGAGCATTAGTTGTAGACTACAACACAAGAAAAAGCTTACCTTTATCTCTTGTTTCGCACTATTTATACCGAAGTCAAGGTAAAATTAAACAAGTGCTGTCACTTGTACGAAAAGACGGCACTGATCGTAAACGGCATGAAGTTAGCCACAATTGATGCGAGAATATTGACATGCATAAAAAACACTTTATATTTAGTAGTTTTGTGTAAAACCTGCCCTGAAAACTAGGCGGGAATTTCCACTTTTAAAAAAACAGGCGATGATAGGTATCCCAGGCGAAGTCAGGGGGTTTTACGATATGTTTTTTTCAGGAAAAAATTAAAACTTCTTAAATAATTACTCCATACTATGATTATCAGCTCCGCCGCAAAATTTTCTCGCTGAGATAATCACCCACTTACGAAATCACAGCTACACAACACTACAACTCAAACACACTAAAATAAAAAACTAAATCTACAATAATTACCTACACTAATTCTTAGAGAATCAACTGAAATAAGAATAAAACAGGGCAAGAGAAAATTTTGCACGTGTAACAACCAGACACCGTCAATTGTTTTTTTCGACAGCTTCATTGCAAGATACAAAACTTGACTACAAAACATTGTCAGCAAAAACATTAAAAAAAAATGTAACCGGCCAGTATGGAATTTTATTTTACAAAGAGATTTATAAAATATATTTTTTTTTTACTAAAAACTTTCGAAGCAGTCTAGGTATGTCAATTATTTTCTCTTAACCTCTAGACTACAGTGGTTATATTTGATGAACCTTATTGTTTTATTATTTTATTGTTTTTACAGTTGTAGGTAATTCTGTAGCTCTGCCTACCCCTCTCTGGCAACGAAGGCGTGAGTTTATGCATGTATGTATGTATTTTCTGAGTAAATCATGAACAAAAAATAAAAACTATGCATGGACCAACCCCTGGACCACCATAGAATTGTGTCACAGTGACGTTAAGTCGTAAGAAGTGTCAAACAAATTGTTTTATAATGTGACTGTGACGAAACTGTGACACCGTTCTGTGGTGGCCAGGGTTCCACTGGGCTGATAATACCCATGAGAATATTTTTTTATAACACATTTCAAAACAGTTTCTGTTTTCAATTGCTAAAAATCTCAGTTAAAAAGAAACAGACTTCTGTTATCCCGTGTTACGGTCTAAGAGCTGACGACGGAAAATAGTTTAAACAAATAAACAAAGTATAAAAATATATTTATATTGAATAAAAATGCTGTATTATAGGTACTCAAATTATACACCGTAAGTACGAGTACACCTCATGTTATCAATATTATAAATGTGAAAGTTTGAAAATGTTCTCAGAAATAAAATACTCGCAGGCGTTACACAAGTAGGTATTTGCCCAGACCGGGAATCGAAGCTACCGCCCACTACCAACTTGGCTAAACGCGTCGTCTAAAGCAATGATCCTCCTCTAATTATTATTCGACACCATCTCATTTTTTTATACCAATATTACAAACTGAAATCTCATTATTAGTACCTATTATCATTGAAAGGATAACTTTTTTGCGTTAGACTTTAAGGGTCTCCCCAAACCAGTCGACGCGGAGTCGGCTTTCGCCGAGTGTTTTACACCACACCATTCGCATTTAGCCGATCGGCCGTCTCCGCGGTTGGACACCTGCGTTCAGCAGTCTCATCCTCCTTGCGGCCGTAGAGACGCCCGATCGCCTGCGATTTGCCATCGCAACAGTTGTAAAGCGACGTTCGGCTCTCCCGTGCTCCGTACGGCCGTCGAGACGTCAGACAGCACGCGTACAGCCGTTGAGTCGGATAAACAAAAATTATAAATCTCATTTTTGGAGACTGGTTGTTAGTATCAACGTGAGTTGGGAATCTGACAGACGTGTTTTATTATTTTCCTTCATATAATTAAACACAAAACAAACATAAATTAAATACAAACGCATCAGTAGCTACTTCGGCCGTTATCGGCTCTGTTCGGCCGTCGCCGGCTATGTTCGGCCGTCGAAGACGCTGAACGGCTTCCGCCAGCTCTGACCGGTCCTTATCGTAGGTACTTGGCCGTGATCGGAGCTGTTCAACTCTTGCCGGCACCGAACGGCTGCTAACAGCGTCGTACAGATGCGAACAGCTTTACGGCAAAACGCCGTTTTCCCGTCGAAAGACGTCGTTTCGCGTCGGCCGAGCCGATTGACGTCTTATTGCGTTGACGTAAAGCTTTTTCCGTACGTCGACTAGTTTGGGGAGACCCTAACAAGCTGTTACTCAAAAACCAGTCAGATATCATTTTCGTTCCTCTGAGAAAAATAGAGTACTAAATTTACATAAGAGTAATCTCTCATTTTCGGGTTGGGCCATCGTCCTTTTCCACCCTGTTTATCACTTACATTTATTGTTTTATTAGTAGCTAAAGTACGGCCAATGAGACGAGATGAAGAATGTAAGCAGAATGACCGTTACTGAGTTATATTGCGACAGCGAGCGATTATTATGTCTGTCGATGTCTCAGTTAGTCGATGACGTCTGTTGCTGCGGTGATCCGTGGTACAGGAAAGCTGTAGAAGTTGTCAACATTAGGGCCGCCATTTCCTGAAGTTCATCCTGTTTCGATTGCGTTCCAATTGACATTCGAACATTGAAACAATCTAATAAACAAATGTTTTTACAATTTGAAAGAATTCTTTGATGTTGCATACACATAATAGGGAATATGCATGGATTTTAAAAATCGCATTTCTCATCAAAATATGAAAATACCGTAAAAGAGATCACCAAAACGTAAATTAAAATTAAAATCGGTCAAGAAATACGGAAGTTATAAGCATTTCAAACTTCTAATTAGACAGAGAGATCCGATGTGCACCGTGACGTCATTGTGCACTGCGGCCATATAAACTACATGTAAAATTCCGTTTTTCTAGAAAGAGATAGGAACAAATCTTTGTTGGCTTATATCTTGGTTATTTTTATAGTTATTCAAAAAATGATTTTTGTGATCTGTTTGTTACATGAATCAGCTTCAATTGAAGCTGTAAAAAAAAACATGCATATTCCCTATTATAATCCAACACGAACCCAATTAGTATAAGTAGTTTTAGAAAATAATTGAATTAATTGATAACTAGATAAATTATTATATTGTATAGTACTTATAGCTGCTCTCTATTATATTTTGCTGTGCCCTTGCAGGGCGTCACATGCAGACCTCCCATTATGTACCACCTATAACTATGTTAATGTGAATTTGAATTTGACATTGATTTTTGAAAGCTTGTTTACATTCTTTATGTCGGGTCGTTGGCTTTCTTTTGGGTACTTTTTGCAAAATGTATTTTTATTTTTTTCATGTTCTTTGCTTTTTTCCTGTCATCTGTGCACCAACGGCGTCAGGTTCACGGGCCCTGGTCAAGGTGCATGGCACTAAGTTAGCCTTTTTCTGCACTTAGCATCGTTTTGGATAAGCCTACTACGGTTTGATTATTTGGTCGACTGGTAGAGAATGCCATTAGGTATGAAATCCGCCATTTATATTTTTTGTGAAATAACGATTAAATAAAATAAATAAACGATAAAGGCAAAGTGGATACTTATGACCTGACCTCGGAATATATAAAACATCGATAATTGAGTTTATCGATACAGGCGATCCCTGGCTATAATTTTATTTTGCCATGACAATCGATCTTGGAAAAATGAAATAATGCAAATGGCAAATAGAATTCAAATTCAAATTCAAATCATCTATTCTGTAAGTAGGCCCTGTAGGCACTTTTACAAGTCTGAATCTACCTTCTACCAGCGCTTCAAGAGACCATTGTTGAGAAGAAGTGCCGCAAGAAACTCAACAGTAAGCCATTTTTTTAAATAAATAACTTATTACAATACTAAACTTAAGCTATCTAATTTAAATGTCACAGGGATGTACAGGTCCCAGTAGTAATAATAATTAAATTAATAAAAATGTCAGGTTAAAATAATAATATAATTCCGGAGATGTAAAGAGTCTCCAAATGTCAAATTAAAATTAAATATAGGTAAGTAGGTAATTAAACAAAAAAACAAAAAAAAAAAAAAAAAAAAAACAAGGGAGATGTAGAAAGTCTCCACGGTGAATTTTGGAGATGTAAAGAGTCTCCAGATGTCAAATTAAAATAATAAGCATACAAGGAGATGTATATAGTCTCCACGGTCATTAATAATTGTAATACAAATAATTCAGTCCCAAGCATTGTCATCATTCATATAATCTTTAATACTATAATACGCTTTAGAAATTAGTTGACGTTTAACGTAACTCTTAAATTTATTTACTGATAAATGAGTAACACTACTTGGGAGCTTATTATAGAACCTTATACAATTACCCATGAAAGAGTTTTTTATTTTGTGAAGCCGTGTAAAGGGCACTGCGAGCTTATGTTTATTTCTGGTATTAACATTATGTATGTCACAGTTCTTTCTAAAACTACCGATGTGTTTATGAACATGCATAATATTTTCATAAATATATTGACTGTTCCGGCGGGATAGGCGTCGTTAGCATTGGGCTGCTACCTATCTAGGAGAAGGAAAACTCCGAATTCAAACCCGGCGGGATAGGCGTCGTTAGCATTGGGCTGCTACCTATCTAGGAGAAGGAAAACTCCGAATTCAAACCCGGCGGGATAGGCGTCGTCAGCATTGGGCTGCTACCTATCTAGGAGAAGGAAAACTCCGAATTCAAACCCGACCCTGCATAATGGACCATGCGAGCACGATTTAAAAGGTTTATACCCCAGGAGGGTACTGGCAATGCCAGAGAATCCCTCCCCAGGCCTAGCCTGGGCAGCCCTTCGTACTCTGGGGGGGGGGCAAAAGAGTGCTAGTATGTTCGGATCCCTCCGGGGATCGGAACGGCGGCGATGCCGTTTGCCACGTGTCACGCCGTGTTCGCAGGGGGGTTGGCAAAAAGCGGGCCGCTGAAAGCCGCCTTGCTACGATGAATGTTTGTGGAGGGATGGAACATAAATTAGATGAGGTATGTATGATGATGAAAGAGAGAAAGCTGGATGTTCTTTGTGTGACTGAGACGAAGAAAAAAGGGGTGAGTACGTCCACACACGGAACCTTGACGGCTTTGTGGTCCGGAGTTCCGGTATCCGAGCACGGTCGTCAGGGAGTTGGCATCGTACTCACAGAGCGAATGGCTGATACGAATAAATCGAAAAAAGAAAGGGAGGAGTTTTGGGAAAGTTTGCATGAGGTTTCAACAAAATGCAAGGAGAATGAGAGGATTATTTTGTTAGGCGATTTTAATGGTTGGACAGGCGTGCAAAGGGATGGTTTTGAATCGGTACTGGGTAAGTATGGTGATGAGCGAGTGAACGAGAATGGCAAATGTCTTCTCAATGTTTGGCCAAGAATCTCTGCGTGACAAACACTTTGTTTGATCACAAAGAGATTCATCAGTATACGTGGAGACGGCAGAATGAGAAGTCTATGATAGACTTGATGATTGTGGATGAACGGTTGCGTAACAAAGTTGTAGATACCAGAGCATTTCGAGGAGTTAGCGTAGGTTCAGATCACTACTTAGTGGTAACACGAGTAAGGGGTCTGTTCACACGTTGGCGCCATCGTGTTCCCGTACCTACCACTGCGTTAGAGAGGATAAAAGTAGAGAAACTGAATGACGAAGTTATACAAGATGAGTACGTAAGAAAGCTGAAAGATTGTTTTGAATGTGTTAATAGGATGAAAGACAGTGAAGTTGAGAATAATGTAAATAATGTATGGGAGATTATGAAGAATGGAATGGTCAAATCGGCCACTGAAGTATGTGGTGTCGTAAAAAGAAGGAAACGCAAGAATGAACGACCGGAATGGTGGGATAGAGAGGTAGATGATGTAGTGAAAGAGAAAAAAAAGTGTTGGTTGGATTTTGTAGCTGTAGATCCAGGACAAGATCTAAGCGACAGAAAGAAAAAAGAGTATAATAGATCAAAGAAAAGAGTGAAAGACGTTGTGGCTAGAAAGAAATATTTACTGAATGAAAAGTATGACAGGAGTTTCTCTGACAACTTCCAGTCGAATATTAAACTCTTTTGGAGCTTGATTAATTCGGCTCGGGGGAAATCGGAGAAAACTAAATTAAGCGCGGTGAGGGATGAGTCTGGAGACTTAATATGTGAGGAAGAAAAAATGCTTGATAGATGGAAAACTTATTTTGAAAGCTTGTTTGAATGCGAAGATACTTGTCGTGAGCCAGAAAGCATGAGTAAAGATGCAAGTAGCGAAGATGAAAGTGTGATTAGTATGAGTGAAATAATGAAGGCTTTAAAAAGTATGAAAGCGGGAAAGTCAGCAGGTTGTGATAGAGTGTCGATAGAAATGCTGAGGAGAGGAGATGGCGTGGTGGGTAGTCTGTTGTACCATTTTTTCAATGCATGTTGGAGTAGCGGCCGAGTCCCGGAAGATTGGGTCAAGGCCGTTATCGTCCCTCTGTATAAAGGAAAGGGGTCACAGCAAGACTGCACTACCGCGGTATCAGCCTCCTTAGTGTTGTCGGCAAAGTATATGCGAAGATTTTAATTGAAAGGGTATTGAATATTACGAATGACAAAATCTGGGATGTACAAGCGGGATTTCGAAAGGGAATGGGATGTACGGATCAGGTCGTCACAGAAAAGTTCTTGGCGGTGAACCAAAAGGTTTTCTGTGCTTTTGTGGACCTGGAAAAGGCCTATGATAGGGTAGATAGAAAGGAGTTGTGGACGGTGCTGTCTATGTATGGAGTGAGCAGCAACCTGGTGCAGGCTTTGAGGTCCCTTTATGAGGGTTCCAAAGCCTGTGTCAGAATCAATGGCGCATACTCGGCCTGGTTTAACATCTCTAAAGGTGTTAGACAGGGCTGTGTTGCCTCACCATGGCTGTTCAATCTATTCATGGACAGTTGTATGTGGGATTTGAAAGGGTATGATAAGGGTTTGCGTGTGCAAGAGTTGCTAATCAAGAGATGGTGACAGTGATGAATGAGGGATTTAAGCAAAAGGGGATGAAAGTAAATGTTACCAAGACCAAGGTCATGGTGATAGAGAAGGATGAGGAGATGACTGAGTGCGTGATAAATATAAATGGTGAATTAGTAGAACAAGTGAGCGAATTTGTGTACCTGGGAAGTATGTTTACAAGAGATGGTAAGTGTGAGAAGGATATCGAGAGGAGGGTGAATGCGGGCAATCAAATTAATGGGGCCCTGTACTCCTTTGTAAGCAGACAGGGCGTTTCACAAAAAGCCCGGCTGGCTGTTCACAATGGAGTGCTGGCACCTACCCTGATGTATGGTAGTGAATGTTGGGTGTGGCAGGACAAGCATGTAAGTCGTGTAAATGCAGTTGAAATGCGCTCTTTGCGTAGTATGTGTGGTGTGAAACTGATTGATAGAGTAAGAAATGAAAAAATCAGAGAAATGTGGAATAAAAGAAGATGTAGTGACTAAGATTGAAAAGGGCATGCTTCGATGGTTCGGTCATTTGGAAAGGATGGATGAAAGAAGATTGACGAAAGAGATATACAGATCGAAAGTGAGTGGAAGGGTCGGAAGGGGCCGCCCTAGGCGTACTTTTTCGAATCAAATCGGAGAAATACTGGAAAAGGGCAGAATCTTAAGTACCCGAAACCGACGTGCGTGCATGACTCGATGTATGAATGTTGAAGAAGCGAAAGAAATTTGTCAAGATCGTAGCAAGTGGAAAGAAGTGGTCTCTGCCTACCCCTCTGGGAAACAGGCGTGATTTAATGTATGTAAAATGTATTGACTGTATACGGTTAATATATTCGTTTCTTTGAACTTATCTCTAAGCGAGTCTCTATGACCCATCTTGTAAACAGCACGAATAGCCCTCTTCTGTAGAACAAAGATGCTGTTTACGTCAGCACCACTACCCCATAGTAAAATACCATATGACACAATACTATGGAAGTAACTAAAATAAACTAATCGAGCCGTTTTCAAGTCTATTATATTAACTGCAAAAACTGCAGAACTTAGTCTATTCGCTAATTTAGCCAGATGAGGACCCCATTGGAGTTTGGAGTCTAACTTTATTCCAAGAAATACTGTATCATTAACTAGGTCTAATCTATCATTTTTTATAGTTACAGTAGTTTGTCTATTTTTCACATTTGTAGTCATAAATTTAATACATTTAGTCTTTTTCTCATTCAGTAATAAATTATTAACACTGAACCAATCTACTACTTTTGATATAGCATTGTTTACATCGATATTAAACTCCTGTTGTCGTTTGACTTTAAATACGAGTGAGGTATTATCAGCAAACAATACTATATCATGTTTGTCCTTTATAAGGTATGGTAAATCATTTATGTAAATGAGGAATAAAAAAGGACCCAGAATTGAGCCCTGTGGTACGCCCATTTTGACAAAAGACCCAGGTGATCGTTTTCCATTCACGTCTACCCTTTGTATTCTCCCGTATAAGTACGTTTTTATTAAGTTTAGCGCAGTACTTCTAACTCCATAATGGTGTAGCTTCCTGACCAATGTGTCATGGTTAACGCAATCGAAGGCCTTGGACAAATCACAGAAAATACCTAAGGCATCATGTGACCCCTCCCAGGCTTCAAAAATATGTTTAATTAACTCAACACCAGCTTCGGTTGTCGAGCGACCCCGAGTAAAACCAAATTGTTTGTTGTGTAATTAATTATTATATTGAAAATGTTCCATTATTTGTGATAAAATTAATTTCTCAAAGATTTTACTGAAAGTGGGTAGTATGGAGATCGGTCTAAAGTTAGTGGGGTCAGAAGTACTACCCGTTTTGAATAATGGAATTATCTTGCTATGTTTCATAAGATCAGGAAACTCGCCACAGTCAACACAGTGATTAAATATGACCATTAAGTCAGATGCTATGACTTACATTAAGGATTTAAGGACGTGAACCGTCACCCCCCGAAGGTCATTAGTTTTCTTTATATTAATTGACTTGAATGCCTTAATTACATCCAAGGCAGTAACGTGCTTGAATAGATGAATCATTATTCATTATACACAACCGATTTTTTTAAGGTATGGATCCTACCGATGAATTGCTGAGGCTTAAGGTCGTCAACGGTGACGCATCGGTCCCATTAAAGCAGGCAAGACGGTACTGGTCTCCTATTGGTAGGCAGGTGTGGGCTAAAATGCGTGATGCTGACGTTTGGCAGACAAATGATCGTTTTAACGAGCTGATGAAGCAGGCTATTTATCAGACGAGAAACAAGATGATTATTATGCAAGAAATACGAGACAGATATAGGTCTGCGGGGCTCTACAAAATGGGATATTTGATGTCAAGATGCGACTATCGCGCGGTCATGTTTGCCGCCTTCTCCTACAAGGCTTTGCATCATTGCCATCAACAGTTGCAAGCCAGATCGACCGAATGGGAAAGATTAAGGCTAAAATTAATCGATGTAATATACACAATAGAACGGTCTTTGCATTTATGGTTTGAAATGGAATTGTTGAACGAATTATTAGAAAAGAATCATATTAACGCCAAATCTATAGTTTCCAAGTATGCAGTTAAGAAGAAGAGAATGCTCAGCAATACTTTTATTTGGTAACTTGAGGAGCCTGTTGTTTTCCTTTTTTTAGTTACCTATAATAAAATGTTAAAGTCAAGTATAGACATAGTTTCTACACGGCCCGAACCGCAGTTAAACTAATCAGAATTTCCTACATGTGTAAAGTGCAAAGTTTTCAATTATAAAAGTCCTCCTTTTCAGCATTTGAATTTCTTAATAGTTTAAATGCGGTTCAAGCTATATAAAAATTATAACTGGCGATAATATTATGACCTAATATTACTATGAAATAATTATATGTACCTACATGTGAACGTTCTTGTTTTTTTTTACTTTTACGATTATTTTCGGGCAATAACCGTGTAGGTAGTAAGTATAATTTAATTTTTCTACTTGCGTACTTTAAAACCGCTGATATTGATGTCGTTAATGGTATCGGAATACCACCTATTGCGTAACCGAGGCGTGAAAACCATTCTATAATGAGCGTTGCCATGGTAAAAAGGGTTCTATTTTAATTCTTTTTCTTCGACGACGCGCTGGCCTCGTTGGTAGTGACCCTGCCTACGAAGCTAGCGGTCCTGGGTTCAAATCCCGGTAAGGGCAGATATTTGTGTGATGAGCGCGAATATTTGTTCCTGAGTCATGGATGTTTACTATGTATTTAAGTATATATTTCTCTACATAAGTATTTATATCGTTGTCTAGTACCCATAATACAAGCCTAGAGCGTTTAGTGAACACTTGAAATCAATATAAATTATAAATATCAGGGGACAGTGTCACACCAATTGACCTAGTCCCAAACTAAGCTCTAGGCTTGTACTATGTGCGATGGAATATATTAGAAATAAAAGAAATGCGGTGGGATTACTTCTAGATATGACCAAAGCGTACGACAGATTTAGTCATAATATTTTAATTGCCAAACTAAACGAAGTGGGCACTAGAGGTAAAGCCCATGAATGGTTAACCCTTTGAACGCTAAGAACCACTAAAGTGGTCGCGTACCGTCGTGCCTACGACGCCATCGACCCATATAGTGGTCACAGATACAATGCAAAATAGACCCGAGTATTTGTGACGTAAGGTTGACTTTAGCTGTGGTTGTCAGTCGTCTTTGGCGTGTGAGGACGACGTTTGTATTATGTCAAAGGCGTTCAAAGGGTTAAGATCGTACCTCACTGATCGAAAACAGCTCGTTTGCCTCGACCATTTTGATCAACAATCCAACCAGCTACGGAGTGCCCAGTCAATCAAAGCTATCACAAACTTCTCTATCCCACACAGAAATGTGATAGGATGCATATTATTTATCAAATAGAGAAAACGTTTGATATTGTCAAAAGCTGGCCCTCTCATCACAATCTGGAAATAAATTTTGGAGGTGGGAGGACCTTGTGCAGGGCCCGTCCGGGTTGGTACCACCATCTTATCCATTAACCTACCGCCAAGCAGCAGTGTTCGCATTGTTGTGTTCCGGTTTGGGGATAAGACAGCCGGTGAAATGACTAGCATAGAGGCATTCCATCTTCGGCCTCAGGGTTGGCAACGCATTTGCAGTCTTAGGATTGCGGTCTTGTGAATGCGAATGTCTATGGGTCACAGTTTCCACTTACCATCAGGTGGCCTGTGTGCTCGTTTGCCTTCCTATGATATAAAAAAAAAAAAAAAAAAAAAAAAAAAAAAAACAAATTAATCCAACTCCGACCTTACCAAAAGCCACCATTAGACCTGGCAGCCCAAACTAAAAACTAAACATAGAAGAAGTAAACCATTTCACACTACCTACTCGGCGTCACCGGTCGACCCCCACCTAAACTGGCAAGCTCACGACTTAAATATAAAATCTAAAATATCTCAGTTTATTTATGCACTAAGTTTACTAAAATCAAATACACATGCAAAATGTGCCAAATCTGGGTACTACGCCTATGCCTTAAATATGAAGTTATTATGTGGGGACACAGCCCTGAAGCAAGAAACCTGTTCGTTACGCAAAAAAAATGTGTACGGATAATTGCGAACCTACACCCAAGAATTATCTGCCGACCACACTTCATTAAAGAAAACATACGTAGGTACTCTCCCTTGTGGTGTACTGCCTTTTTGCCGAATTATGTTTCGTCAAATTTCATTTGGCAATCAACTTTTCGCCGAAGTTTTATTTGGCAAATCAATCCTTGGCATTATTTTACTTCGTAATTTTTTTATTTCGCTACATTTTTATATTGCAAAATTTTATTAGGTCAAATTTTTATGTGATAAATAATTGTGTAGCAAAATGATTTGCTTAGGCAAATAACATATTGTCAAATTTTATATGGTAAATAATTGTGTAGCAAATGATTTGCTAAGGCAAATAACATATTGTCAAATAATTATGTCAGCCTCTGGCAAATAACTGAGTGCTAGTAAGCATTTTACTTGTTTATTGAAAGTCATATCAGCTGCGTACTTTTTTGCGCGTTACCTTGAGCTTGAACTTGTCTGAAACAAATATAAATTGGATTAAAAACGAAACTGCTCCCAGAGATAGGTAGGTTAGGGTTATTTTTTTTATGACTCTAAAACCGAAACTGCTCCCAGAGATAGGTAGGTTAAGGTTATTTTTTTTATGACCCGTAAAACGAAACTGCTCCCAGAGATACTCAATACTCAATACTCAATACTCAATACATTAACTATCAACGATAACTCAAGAATGAATTGCTATTTTGAGCCATAAAGTATGTAAACAAAAGTACCCTCTTAATTTAGCTGAACGGTGCATTACCCTACCCGCTTAATGCAATAAAATCATACTGCAAATTGAACCTTGCATTCTAACAAACTAGGTTAGATTTCATAATGCCATTCAATATGTTGCTAAATCAAAGTATGCCAATCAATACATTTGACAAAAACATAATTGACATCTTAAAAAAATCCCACGTAATAATTTGTCTAACAATAATTTATCAAATCATTAGTTGGGAATTGATATCAGTGCGAAACGTTGAGTTGGGAAATAAAAATTTGACCAAATAAAAATATGGGATACGTAGTTTGGCGAGTTAAGAATTTACTAAATAATTTTCGGCGAAAAAAGGGTAAACCCTCCCTTGTATATACATCCTCAAAACTGCTGTATTTATAAAAAAAACATAACTCTTTATGAACACGTAAAAAGCGGTCGCAGACAAGATAAACTGATTCTTCCACCCCAACCAAACTTAGAAATTTTCAGGAAAAGCCCACATTATCGATCTATTATAATATACAATAAGCTATCAATTTTTTTTAGTATGGAACTTACGTTAAAAGCATTCTATACCAAACTTAAAAAACTTCTTATCCAAAAAAGCTACTATATAGAGGAATTCCTAATAGATAAAAATATGTGATAAAAGCTGGGTTTACCCTTTTTTCGCCGAAAATTATTTAGTAAATTCTTAACTCGCCAAACTACGTATCCCATATTTTTATTTGGTCAAATTTTTATTTCCCAACTCAACGTTTCGCACTGATATCAATTCCCAACTAATGATTTGATAAATTATTGTTAGACAAATTATTACGTGGGATTTTTTTAAGATGTCAATTATGTTTTCGTCAAATGTATTGATTGGCATACTTTGATTTAGCAACATATTGAATGGCATTATGAAATCTAACCTAGTTTGTTAGAATGCAAGGTTCAATTTGCAGTATGATTTTATTGCATTAAGCGGGTAGGGTAATGCACCGTTCAGCTAAATTAAGAGGGTACTTTTGTTTACATACTTTATGGCTCAAAATAGCAATTCATTCTTGAGTTATCGTTGATAGTTAATGTATTGAGTATTGAGTATTGAGTATCTCTGGGAGCAGTTTCGTTTTACGGGTCATAAAAAAAATAACCTTAACCTACCTATCTCTGGGAGCAGTTTCGGTTTTAGAGTCATAAAAAAAATAACCCTAACCTACCTATCTCTGGGAGCAGTTTCGTTTTTAATCCAATTTATATTTGTTTCAGACAAGTTCAAGCTCAAGGTAACGCAAAAAAGTACGCAGCTGATATGACTTTCAATAAACAAGTAAAATGCTTACTAGCACTCAGTTATTTGCCAGAGGCTGACATAATTATTTGACAATATGTTATTTGCCTTAGCAAATCATTTGCTACACAATTATTTACCATATAAAATTTGACAATATGTTATTTGCCTAAGCAAATCATTTTGCTACACAATTATTTATCACATAAAAATTTGACCTAATAAAATTTTGCAATATAAAAATGTAGCGAAATAAAAAAATTACGAAGTAAAATAATGCCAAGGATTGATTTGCCAAATAAAACTTCGGCGAAAAGTTGATTGCCAAATGAAATTTGACGAAACATAATTCGGCAAAAAGGCAGTACACCTAAAAGCTGTTAGATATCATTTCCCAACTAATGATTTGATAAATTATTGTTAGACAAATTATTATTATACCTGGGATTATTTTAAGATGTCAATTATGTTTTCGTCAAAAGTATTGATTGGCATACTATACCTTAATAATTAGCAACATATTGAATGGCATTATGAAATCTAACCTAGTTCGTAAGAATGCAAGGTTCAAATTGCAGTATGATTGTATTGCATTGTGGGTGGGGATTAAGAGGGCACTTTTGTTTACATGATGTACCTCCTTTTTGCCGAATTATGTTTCTTCAAATTCATTGGCAACCAACTTTTCGCCAAAGTTTTATTTGGCAAACCAATCCATGGCATAATTTTACTTCGTATTTTTTTTATTTCACTACATTTTTATATTGCAATTTTTTATTAGATACGTCAAATTTTGTGGTAAATAATTGTGTAGCAAATGATTTGCTAACGCAAATTATAACATATTATCAAATTTGATGTGGTAAATAATTGTGCTGTCTGAAACAAATATAAATTGTTTTAAAAACGAAACTACTCTCAGAGATAGGTAGGTTATGGTTATTTTATTATGACCCTAAAAACGGACGGAGCACGCTACCCATAGTTTAATTTTAAACAACAACGCACATTAACTATCATTGATAACAGTGATAACTGAAGAATGAAAGCCACAAAGTATGTAAACAGGTTTACTAATGTTTCGACGAAAATTATTCAGCAAATTATTAACTCCCCAAACTACGTATCCCATATTTTTATTCGGGCACATTTTTATTTCCCAACTCAACGTTTCGCACTGATATCATTTCCCAACTAATGATTTGATAAATTATTGTTAGACTAATTATTACCTGGGATTCTTTTAAGATGTCAATTATGTTTTCGTCAAAAGTATTGATTGGCATACTTACCTTAATTTAGCAACATATTGAATGGCATTATGAAATCTAACCTAGTTCGTAAGCATACAAGGTTCAAATTGCAGTATGATTTTATTGCATTAAGTGGGTAGGGATTAAGAGGGCACTTTTGTTTACATGATGTACCTACCGCCTTTTTGCCGAATTATTTTTCGTCAAATTTCATTTGACAACCAATTTTTCGCCAAAGTTTTATTTGGCAAACCAATCCATGGCATAATTTTACTTCGTATTTTTTTTATTTCGCTACATTTTTATATTGCAATATTTTATTAGGTACGTTAAATTTTATGTGGTAAATAAGGTGTACTGCCTTTTTGCCGAATTATGTTTCGTCAAATTTCATTTGGCAATCAACTTTTCGCCGAAGTTTTATTTGGCAAATCAATCCTTGGCATTATTTTACTTCGTAATTTTTTTATTTCGCTACATTTTTATATTGCAAAATTTTATTAGGTCAAATTTTTATGTGATAAATAATTGTGTAGCAAAATGATTTGCTTAGGCAAATAACATATTGTCAAATTTTATATGGTAAATAATTGTGTAGCAAATGATTTGCTAAGGCAAATAACATATTGTCAAATAATTATGTCAGCCTCTGGCAAATAACTGAGTGCTAGTAAGCATTTTACTTGTTTATTGAAAGTCATATCAGCTGCGTACTTTTTTGCGCGTTACCTTGAGCTTGAACTTGTCTGAAACAAATATAAATTGGATTAAAAACGAAACTGCTCCCAGAGATAGGTAGGTTAGGGTTATTTTTTTTATGACTCTAAAACCGAAACTGCTCCCAGAGATAGGTAGGTTAAGGTTATTTTTTTTATGACCCGTAAAACGAAACTGCTCCCAGAGATACTCAATACTCAATACTCAATACTCAATACATTAACTATCAACGATAACTCAAGAATGAATTGCTATTTTGAGCCATAAAGTATGTAAACAAAAGTACCCTCTTAATTTAGCTGAACGGTGCATTACCCTACCCGCTTAATGCAATAAAATCATACTGCAAATTGAACCTTGCATTCTAACAAACTAGGTTAGATTTCATAATGCCATTCAATATGTTGCTAAATCAAAGTATGCCAATCAATACATTTGACAAAAACATAATTGACATCTTAAAAAAATCCCACGTAATAATTTGTCTAACAATAATTTATCAAATCATTAGTTGGGAATTGATATCAGTGCGAAACGTTGAGTTGGGAAATAAAAATTTGACCAAATAAAAATATGGGATACGTAGTTTGGCGAGTTAAGAATTTACTAAATAATTTTCGGCGAAAAAAGGGTAAACCGGTAAATAATTGTGTAGCAAATGATTTGCTAACGCAAATAACATATTATCAAATTTGATGTGGTAAATAATTGTGCGTCTGAAACAAATATAAATTGTATTAAAAACGAAACTACTCCCAGAGATATGTAGGTTAGGGTTATTTTTTTATGATCCTAAAAACGAAACTGCTCCCAGAGATAGGTAGGTTATGGTTTTCTTTTTATGACCCTAAAAACGCAACTGCTCGCAGAGATAGATCATAGATTATGGTTATGGTATATGATCCTAAAAACGGACGGAGCGTGCTACTCATAGTTTAATTTCAAACAACAACGCACATTAACTATCAAAGATAACTCAAGAATTAATTGCTATGTTGAGCCAAAAAGTATGTAAACAAAAGTACCCCGGTAATTTAGCTGAATGGTGCATCACCCTTAATGCAATAAAATCATACTGCAATTTGAACCTTGCATTATAACAAACTAGGTTAGATTTCATAATGCGATTCAATATGTTGCTAAATTAAGATATGCCAATCAATACATTTGACGAAAACATAATTGACATCTTAAAAGAATCCCAGGTAATAATTTGCCTAACAATAATTTGCCCCTGCTTTGACTTGAGATGAATGTAAAATAAATGAATTTTATGATAAAGTACTGAAAAATTCAATTAGCGTTCCTCTACCTAAGCTACATGGTGTCTGCTTAAAAAGGGTACACCAATTTAAATATCTGAAATGATGACGTTATGGAAAGCGTTTCCTGTTGCTCCTACTCTGTTCACCTACTGGTAGGAGCACGATTACTACTCCTGCTCCTATCGGAACCTTATATGCAATAGTACACTTAAGCACATAAGTTAAACCAACCAGTTGTACAGAATGGAACTCCGAGGAGCCATTTTATTCCTATCGAACCAACCAAATAGATAGCTTTTCCAGTCTCATAGCATAAATATGAGGTAGGTTTAGGTTATGTTAGTTCTTCAGCAGGCCCGAAGGGCCAAACTACCCAAAAATAGGAGATCCACGGTAGGGGAGCTCCGTCGACTCTGTTCACAAGATGCATTTCTACTTAAACCTATAATATACGATTACTACGATAGCCATGTTTATATGCCCCTTTCCTCGTAATGATATTAGTAATTAAATACATAGGTCCAAAATTACGTGATTATGGTGTAATAATGGTAAATAGGTGCGTTTGGTTTTGTTTACATGATTTATCATTTCAATCGACCCCGACCTTAAGTGACATCGTTGTACTTCACCGTCCATTAGTAGGAGCACGAGGATGTACATATCCTTATGGTCCTACTCACAGAGCACTGAATCGTCACCGCGCGCCTCTACTAGAGACGGCAGTGAAGACAATATTCGTGCTTCGCAGTTGCGCTGAGCGCAATTGATGGAGGTAAAGGCCGTTAGTGTCTATTTGGACGTTGTAGAGTGCACATGATCAAAAAGCGATATTATGCCTCATTGTGCTGTGATATGGTGTAATAGGTACCCAAAGTAAAAACGTGAATAAACAAAATTCTGGCGTATCATATCACAATTAAGTATTTAAAATCAATTTTTGGTTATTTGAAAATTGCGATTTGAGGTTATCTTGGAACACAAAACCTCCTCTTTTTCTTCTTCTTAACACAAAACCTCCACCGCGCCGTAAGCAGTCTCACCAGCCAGTGACGCCAGTAAATGCGTTAGTGAAGTGTAGCGGTGTATGGCGTCATATCGATAGAGTGCATCGATGTCCATAAAGTATCAATGCATTTTTATTCCATTTAAAAGTGTTAATTTAATATTAATTTTCCTTTACTAAGTGTTCCTTTTAGGTGTCCTAATGATGCTTACATTAAAGATAAATGGATATTAGCGACGGGGAAGTTAAACTGGTTTCTTCAGAAACATGGTACGATTTGCTCAGACCATTTCGAGGCTGGAAGTACCACGAAAAGGAGTACCAGAACATAGCTATCTAATGATGCTATTCCAACAATGAAACTCCATCCTGTTTTTAACGAGGTAAAACTTTCACAAACTGATTCATTTTATAAACATATAATTTGGTAAACTGCTTTTTTCCGGAACTGAAAATATTTCAGGATTTTTTTCAGGACTATCGTGTCAAAACACTTTAGGTTGGTTAGTTTCATAGAAATCCTGAAATATGTACAGTTTCGGAAAGAAAAGCGGTTTGCTAAATGATGTTTGTGAAATCAACCAGTTTATAAATATGTGGAAAAATATGTGGACATCAGACTGAACTACCTTACAAAAAAACGCAACTCCAATTTACGAATACGAAGTTATTGTAAAAAGTTTCAAGTTCTAGTTTTCAATTAATCTTGATTTTAATAAACAACCCCAATAAAATGATTTCTATTATTTTGGCACATAGTTGGTAATGCATGCCTAAAGGTATTATGAATAATTTTGAATACCTATTGCCAAAATATTGTTTTTAAAATAGTAATGTGTCCGATTTTGGCTCGAGTAATTACGACTACGAGTCGTAGTTTATTTTTATACGAGGGTGGATTGAAAAGTTCTGAGTCTGGTAAAAAAAAGTAACGGGTTCACTTTTTATAACAATTTTATTTTTCGACATATTCTCCATGAAGGTCAATGCACTTAGTCCACCTCGCCTCCAACTTCATTATCCCATCAAAAAAAAAAGAATCGCTGAGGTCGTTAAAATATGAGTCTACTGCTTCTTGTACCTCCATATTTGTCGAAAATATTTGTCCTCCCAAGTGTTTTTTGAGGTTTGGGAAGAGATGATAATCGGAAGGAGCTAGATCCGGCGAGTAAGGGGCATGCGGCAGCACTACAAATCCACAATCATATATTTGTGCCATTGATTTCGCCGAAGTGTGAACGCGAGCGTTGTCTTGGTGAAACAGTACTTTTGTCGACAGCATTCCAGGTCTCTTTATTTTAATTTCCTCACGCAGACGACGTGAAAGAGCACAATAGTTGTCCGAATTTATTGTTTTGTCCTTTTCGACATAGTCTATCATGATATTCATGATAACCCCCCTGCAATCCGAGAAAACTGAGGCCATTACCTTATTAGCTGACAAAATGACCTTGGCTTTTTTGGGCGGTGGTGAACCTGGTCTTTTCCATTGCCTGGATTGTTCTTTCGATTCTGGTGTACTGTGGTGGACCCATGTCTCGTCCATAGTTATAAAACGATTGAAAAAATCGTCGGAGTCACGTTGAAACA
Source organism: Acleris emargana (assembly GCA_927399475.2). Taxonomy (NCBI): domain Eukaryota; kingdom Metazoa; phylum Arthropoda; class Insecta; order Lepidoptera; family Tortricidae; genus Acleris; species Acleris emargana. Next base: position 2,953,900 of record OV656846.1, read on the forward strand.
TACATAAACAATCTTGGGAAATTGTAAAACGTACTCGTTTGTTCTCGACTGAAAGCAGTCTAGGCACCCACCTGGTTGACACCTTAGAAAATCCAAGAACATCGGTGATGATGTTCTGTGCCCGCTCATAAGAAATACCCATTGCTTCCGCTATCTCCACAATCTTCAATCACCTATCCTTCATTATCGCATCTAATATATTATTGACATTTTCGTCCGTAGTAGCCGTCAACGGCTGCCCACTCCTAGGCTCGTCTTGAACAGTCTCCCGGCCACGTTTGAAACCAGCTACCCATCTTTTTATGGTAGCATACGATGGAGCAGATTGCCCTTATGTTTGATTCATATCTTCAAATATTTGTTTTGGTGTTAACCCCTTATTTTGCAAATATTTTATGACAGAACGGTGCTCAATTTTATCCATTACTTGAAAAATCAGTGACCTTATGTAGCAGTTCCAGCATAAAATGCAAAATTGTGACAGGAAAAAAACAAAAGATAGTGCATAATGGCGACTAAATATGGCACTTTGACCTGCCAGTACTTTTTTTTATTTTTTTTATTATATTTAACCTTAGGCTCAGAACTTTTCAATGCACCCTCGTATGTACGTATTTTTCACATAAGACTGGATATTACTTTAGAAAAAACTCGTATCTAATATTGCGAGCTTGAACTTAATTCTCTTCAAGTTTAAGTTTAAAATCGTACGTCACGAAATGTGAGATACGAGGTTTTTTAAAAGTAATGATATGTGCAATGCAAATATTCAAAAGTGTTATCAGCGCAATGGAACCCTGACCCACTCTGCCGTCCTACGAAAGAAGGCGGTTAACGGCACAGTAATAGTATAACCACTTTAAATTGAATACATACGCCACGCGTGTTTCCCGGGAACACCCAAATACTCCGAAATATTTTATTCCGAATTTACTAATTCCGATTTTTAAAACCCCGAATTTCATAATTCCTAAGGAATAAAATTTCGATTACTAAAAAACACGAAATTTATTTAACCGAATTTCCAAATTCCGATTGTACCTATATTTTTCCGATTTTTATAACTCCAAATAATAAAAAGCCCGAAGTGTCATTGGCCCGAAAAACAAAATTCCGATTATTAATTTTCCGAAACTTTATTACTAATTCGGAAATTTGATATTCGAGATAATGAAATTCGTGTTTTCAATAATCGGAATTTTATTTATTAGGAATTATGTTTTATAAATCGGAATTAGTAAATTCGGAATAAAATATTTCGGAGTATTTGGGTGTTCCCATTGTAGACACAGGTAACAAAACCGAATTGGAGCACCCCAAAATCCACGTGGTCTTGTCTGTCTTACCCCTAGAGTGTATATAAAAAGCCGGAGACGCGGAGAGAGAGCAGCCCTCGCCCGCTGTGACAAAGGACGGGAGCGGAGCACGGGCGACCGTCCTTTGTCACGCGAGGGCGAAATGGCTGCTCTCCCCGCAGCGCCGGAGCTAAGGCGGAATCTTAAATTGTCACTATCCAGTCGCAATTCTGATGTTTCGTACTTTTGATTAGTCGGGTTTATTATTAGTCGGTGTAATGATATTCGGAGTTTTGAAGATCGGTATTTTAATAATCGGAATTCGTATTTTTGATATTTCTGATTATTATTCATTCGGAATGAAGGCGTGAGTTTATGTATGTATGTATGTATGTATTCATTCGGACTTATTATTGTTCGGTGTATTGAAATTTAGAATTTTGCAAATCGTAATTGTTAACGTTAGACATTTTGAAATTTCGGATTTATAAATATCGGAAAAATGAAAAATCAGAATACTTATATTCGGATTCGGAGTTTTAGTGGTTGGTGGTGGTTGCCGGGTTAGAATAGTGCCACTCCATGTCTTCCCGTGGATGTCGTAAGAGGCGACTACGGGAATAAAGGCTTGTAGTACTGTTAGGCGACGGGCTTGCCACCTGTCACTAATATGCTGGTAAACATCTTAGCCTAAATGTGCAAATTGTGGTTACTGAATTGTCAACAACTTTTTGAAGTTGTAATTCTGTAGCTCTGCCTACCCCACTCTGGGATTACAGGCGTGAAGGTATGTATGTATGTATATTCGGAGTTTTAAAACATTCGGAATTATAATAATCGGCATTATGAAATTCGTGATTCCTATACTCGGAATTTAGTTTTTCGTATTTATGTAGTGTACCCGTGTTTCCCAGAGGGGTAGGCAGAGACCACTTCTTTCCACTTGCTACGATCTTGACAAATTTCTTTCGCTTCTTCAACATTCATACATCGAGTGTGGTTACCAATAGTGTACAGTGACGTTATGATTTATATGACAAACAAATTGTTTTATAATGTCACTGTGACACCGTTCTAGGTGGGTCGAGTTAATAACAGGTCAAAGACAATATGATTTTTACCGCCTCGAGTGCATTATCCCGCGCTGCTAACGCTTTCCACCTGACCTGACTTTAGCGTTTAGAGTAAACAAGTTTTTATTAAACTAAGCAAAATTGTCTAGACATGATCAGTGATAATTGGCAGTGGGCGGGGCACATCGCTCCCAGGACTGATGGGATGGCCGATGGGGTCAGAAGGTTCTTGAGTGGCGTCCGCGGACTAGGAGACGGACAGTGCAAAATAGCCCCGAGTACGTGTGACGTAAGGTTGACATCAGCTGTGATTGGAGTGTGAGAACGACGTTTGTATGAGTGTTTCCCGTTCGTCCGATCCGTTGACCGATCAATCGGTCTAACGGGAATTCATTTTCCCTTTTGACCGACACCCTGTTTTTAAATATTGTACAGTCATGTCGAGTAATTCATTTTAAATTTTAATATGAAGACTAATAAATTCATATTAAAAATAAAAATAAAATTACCAATAGATAGCAACAGCTACACAGACTGCAATTGATACAACTTTAATTTTAGAAACTGGAGATTTACTGGCAAAACATTATTCTTTAAATAAGAACAACAAAATAAATGATCTATTTCTTCGTGTTTACTGCAATGCCGTAACAAAAATTATAGAAGATATTAAGGATAAATGTAATAAGTAACTTTGAAAGCATACTATGTAGATATTCCGTTAATTTAGTGGTTTGAATTGAAAGTTTGGATTTTTACGTTACTTTGGATGCTACAAATTAAATGACGCTAGTAAAGTCAGCGTCATATTATAGGTAGCAGTCAAGATAATCAAATACTTGGAATCGTCGTTTATTTTAGCAGTTGAAAGTTAATTTTGTTTTGGTTTTATGATTTATAAAGTACTTTTCAAAATGACTGTAGGGGAAGATGGGGTGGATTCGTACACTTTTTACTCAAAGCCGTGTAAAAAAAAAACTAACCGCTATTTCAATATGAGATGAATGCTACTTCATCATCCACTTATTTGGCTATAATAATTTTGTATTTCAGTTTTGATACAAAGCAATTGTGCCAAGATATAATGGTTTTCCCAAAAAATGGGTATTGTACGAATGCACCCCATACGTGGGGTACCTTCATACACTATTCGTTTTTTCCCAGGATTCATTGGATTTTCAGCTATTTCACCTGTTTTAGTCATCTTTTAGGCATATCTTACTGACCTGGTTTTGTAATTATAATTATTCTTGATATACAATTTTTTAACTTATATGGGGTGCATTCGTACGGTATAAAATTACATACATTTTGACTGTACGAAGGTACCCCAACCAAAACGATCAGAAAAATAATCGAAATAGAAAATAACCGTTAAAGTAATCGCAAAACCATTGTTCACATATTAATCTCAAACATCTAATTACCAACTGTATACAAAGATTTTTTCTAATTCAAGTAAAACTTATTAGAGACAGACGCATTCAAAGGAGAACCAAAAATTACTTTCGGGTCGCGGAAACACATATTAATTATTTCTGGCGAAATATGCTGCTGCACTGCCATCACTTTTGGAGGGTAGCCTATGCATATGAGCGGCAGTCACGCATATAAATATGAACACTTCAGCATGATGGATAGTCGAGATATGACCACTGTACGAATGCTCCCTTTGTACGAAGCTACCCCATCTTCCCCTACATGTTTTTATTAAGATCGGTCAAATGGGACAACGATTTCCCATAGGTCCGATTAGTCGGTCGATCGGGAAAAAAAAGTCTCTTTGGACCGATTGATCGGTCAACGGATCGGACGAACGGGAAACACTCGTTTGTATCAAGTCAAAGGCGTTCAAAGGATTAAACATGACATTAAATAGACTAAAGTGCATACATATCTAACAACTCGACTGTACAGTCAACAGCATAAATAAGTGATTATTTATGTACCTTGTCACTTTAACGTTGTGTTTGAAATGTTATACCAAATTGTGAAACGATTGAAAGCGACAAGGTACATAAATGATCACTTACTGTACTTGCTGTTGACTGTACAATGCCAATTTAATTAATTTATTTGGTAATTTATTTTTATCATACCCTTTTTGTGCAGAATGTGGTTACAGAATTATCAACAAGTTTTCAAAATTGTAGGTAATTCTGTAGCTCTGCCTACCCCTCTGGGATTACAGGCGTGAAGGTATGAATGTATGTATTTGTTGTGGTATTGTACCATTGTACATGTTTATGTTAGCATTAAGTACGTTTTCTAGGGCGTCTGGGCTCTTAAATGTCGTTAATATTTAATGAATCTTCTAGCACTTCAGACAGGACCAGCATTGCTGAAAATAAGCAAAGCAAGAACTCGACCACAGTGGTTTTTTTTTAATTTACGAGTGGAAATCTCAGCCACCAGTTACATTTAAAATTACTTACTTACTGCTAGAAATGTTTTTAATAGTAAGTAGTCTCTTTCTTTTACTTCTCAGCCATTTTGTCATTTCATCCAAAATGCCACTCTGACCATAAATTTGTGGTTGCCTGTTGTCTTCAAACAACATACATACTAATATTTATTCATTAAGTATGATCATTATCAAGCCAAGAGCTTAGTTTAGGACAAGGTTAATAATTGTAAGATTAATCCCTTAAAAAAATGCTTTACTAGAAATAGTATTTTTCCCATCTGTCCTTATTACCTAGGTATTAAGAGGAATCTAGCCTAGACTGGCAGTTTGTAAATAGAAGTGAAAATGTATTACATGGATATATTGCCCTAGCAATCACATTGTTTTCGTTTGAAACATTTTGTAAAGGAGAACATTCATCCTTCATACATTTTTGGGCCTTTTTTGAAAATGCCGGCCAAAAAAAAATTTTGGTATAAATCGCTAGAACTATTTATGTTGAACAACTTTTATTATGGCACGAAAACTGTCGTATCATTGCCTGACTTTTTATAGAGGTTCGAAAGATCGACTTTTCCATAGCACAGACAGTTGATCCAGCAGTTGGTGGACGACAAGCTATAGATTAAGATTAAGATAAAGATAAAGATAAAGAGACATTTATTCGCAACAATACAAAACCACATTAGGTAGGTATTATTACTGCACGTGCCCTATTGGGAAACGCACAATAGGCTGCTTGTTCGCACACAATGACCATTGCATGGTATATGGGCTTCGCACGGCATGAGCCCTTTATTAACCCACCAGCAGCAGGTTTGGAGGACGTTATAGTTACTTAAGAAGAATCCTAATCGTCGAATCTTATTCTGTCCTAATAAAAAATGATCAATATAACCTATTCTAACAGCGAATAGCATTATTTTTTTACCTTAAACCATTTTTTATAAATGTTAATATTATAGAAAAGTCCATCTTTCGAAACTCTGTAAAAAGTCAGGGAATGACCCAACAGCTGTCATGCCATAATAAAAGTTGCTCAATATAATTATTTCTAGCGACCTATACCAAATTTTTTTTTTGGCCGGCACTTTCGATAAAGGCCCAATATGAATGACCTCCTTTAAGCATATTATTTGTTAAGTCTGGAAATCTTCATTTGCCAAGTCTGCCTCAGCTTTCCTCATTTTCTTAGCCTTTATATCAGCCATGGTCTGTTCTATAGATCGCTGGTCCTTTTTATTTTCACTCGGTACTTCACCGTAGCTCCTGTTCATATTAGTCTTCTGAGCTGCATTTAAAGCTGCATCTTCACCAATAAGATGTGCATATTTCTGCTTGTAAAATGTCCCGCTTAATTCCACCTTGCCACGCTTCCGTTTCCTATTATTTTCCTCTTCAGACTCCAAAGCAGCAAGTTTTTCTCTATCTATACGTTCTTGTGCCATTGTAGTTGCTTTATCGTTACTCCAAATCCCACCGGCACGGCGGACTGTCAACTCATCCTCTGACGGACCCCTTTCTTTGGTATAAACTACTGAGTATCGGTCAATCCCATCTTGTCCAAAAGAGAATACTTGAACACCAGCAAATTCGGCCACATCTCTTATTATTGCTCTGTATGTTTGGTCCATTGGTTCAAATTGTAAGTAAGGTTTAGTGCCTTCTTTTATGAAATTGCTAATCTTGTCCTCTGCTCGCTTCCTAAATCTATGCAGCATGTTTTTCTCTTCTTTTTGATTCCGTTCCAAAGCTTCTTTTTGTTTTTTGGCTGCATTTTTCTGCGCTTCACTAGCTGAAGGGGGTTTTTGCATGGAATTTAATATTGAATCAAGAAGATCCATCTTTTTAGATTACGTTTTCAGCACAAAATGAGGTGTAAGCTAATATTTCACCAATGCGTCTGCTCCAATTGGGAGATATTTTGAAGTTATCAACTAGTGAATCTGTATTTAATCCTTTAAATGTAAGTACACTGAGGGATGTGTCAATTTGCGCACAGACTTCACTCCCAAAAGTCAAGGCGTCATCCGAAAACTCCTGAAGTTGCTGCAGCGGAGGTTGAAGTGGAGTTCCCTTAACAAGAATTATTCCGTCAGTTAAATCTAGTTGCTCACAACTCTGTTGGAAGACCCTATGATTATTGCAAAGTTTGTCAAATAAATCCTCTACAGTGGACCTGGAAAAAAAAAGGGGATCATTTTTTTATGGTTTAGAAGGCAAACAGGCTCACAAAAAAAGTTCTAATCCCTATGTTATACTTTAAATTTTAAACCAAAGACTAGATTCAGATAATAAAAATAGTTTGAAACCAGCTTGCAAAATGTGCTAATCAAGAGCCAAATCCCAATTTAGGTGTGGGCTCCATCATCAAATCACCTCCATTATTACATATCTACATTAGTTTATTGCTCTCAGGAGTACTTATGTATTTAAAATTTCAGCCATATATGATAAAGAAACCAGAATCGCTGATATACAAACAAAGCAAGTTAAATAATAACTTAAGGGAATACAATGGAATTATAAAAATATATCCAAAGTTTTTGTTTACACTAGGCATACAAGAGGTCAAGAATACTAAGGACTAAGTTATCAATTCACCAAGTCTTAGTCTCCCTACACTGAAATACATCAGTGTGAACTCTTCAGCTTGGCAGCCGGGTTTCAGAGTAAGACGTGGTACAAAGCCAGAAATAAAGTGCACTGCACAAGGTCTTTTAATAATTAATTACAATATGTCATTTTCATTTGCTATACTTTTCATGATATTGAACTATTATGTAAGATATAACATTCATGACATCACAAAATAAGTACCTACTAAGTATATTAAATAAATAAGTATACTTGTATAAAACGTCTATTATAAAATACATAGTACTTCATACTTTTGATTGAAATTGTCCACTTCCATCCATGAAATTTATAAATATCTGTTCCTTACTATTATTCGAATTTACATAATACTTACAAATTTTGTCTTAATTCTTGAATTTCTTCAGAAATTAGGTTATGTAAAGACGCGCACAGCTTATTCTGTATTCCTTCAAAAGATTCCAATGGCGTACCGGTCACATCCGCACTAAAATAATAATAACATTTTTACACCGCTCATAAATAATGCAATATCAATATAAGTAAAACTCAACTCACTCTATGATGTTTTTACATCGATAAATAAGCTTATTTATAGTTGCTGCGCACTTTTGGCAATCTCTCAAACACGTTTTAGACGCAGTATGGAATTCCTCAAAGAAAGAAAAGAAGTCAATGATTTGCTTTTGAATTTTTGATTCCATGGTAGGTGTAACACATTTTCGTGGAGGACTGTCGTATACAGTATTTATGACAATAGGGAGTTTATTTAATAGTGTTGCACTGCACTAATCAAAAATATCAAAATACAAAGTTTGTTTGTAGTACCTATACTATAATAATACCACAGTAATATACGCAGTTTGTACACACACAAGCATGGTGTGCCGTTTATAAAGATTATGTCAAAAAAAAAATTGATGCACTGCGCCCACGAATAAGTACCTATAAAAAAGTAAACTAGTTAATAAAATATAATAAAACATGTCGTTTTTGATTTTTGAAAAGTTTACCACATTAAATCATTAAGTTATGCAAATAAATTTAAATCTCTACTTAAATAGGAATTTATATGATATATTTAAGACTATATTTGTAAACCGCCACTATTCTTAGTGTTGTGATATTGTCATCGAATCGAAAAACCGGTAATGACAGTTGTCATCAGCGCCTCTCAATAGTGCTTGGCAGACAGAATGCGATCCGTAAAGAAACTTACTTCGTTTTTATTCGGTAACAGTCGTATACTTTCGGCAACTGGTCGATTGCGGTCGGATGGTACTGTCAAAACTGAGCCAATGGTTACATCGCGTTTTCTTGATTCCGATTGGTTGAAACTCAAGTACCTGCATGATGATGAAATGGAAACATTGGAAACCAGTCTATACTTAATATCGACGGGGAATACACGCCCGCATTCATTGCGAATAATCTCGATAAAAACAAGTTATTTCAAAAATACGAGGAACGTGTAACTTTTGGAATGGATTTTAATTTACTGGTGAATGATGAGTGTAAATTGTGTGGTCTAAGTTAAATTTTATTTCATAAACTAGTGCTGCTATTTTGGTGAAAATGAATGGCAAAATGCATAGTGAAACCGGCGCTTTCTCATCTGACGGCATGCGAGCCGAAATATTGAACCCTTTTGTACACAAATTGGAGTTAGACAACACATACGATAAAATAAAGGTGCGGAAAGACTATATTCGTATAATATGCTCAAATAAATTACAGAAATATGTTGTAAATATTTTCAAGACTGATTTTCGCTAAGGCGCAGGCCCGGAACACTCATTTTTCGCAATGAGCAAATAAAATTAGGATTGAAGTTAAGCCGCACATGATCCAATGTGCAGTTAGACTTAGAAATTAAACAGTACCTACATAATAAAGGGTTTATTTGTTTTGTTTAATGTACACCCGTGTAAAAACCAAATATTAGTCATACAGGTAGCATAAACGGAGAAGCAATAGCCAAATAGTTAACGACAAACGACAGACTGGCTCAGGAAAACCTTGAATTATATTTGAATGTCATGCTAATTTAATTTAAAATGAATCACAGCGATTGTAGACATGAATAGATCGTAACCTAATTAATGACAGAATTTTTACAGTTCACTATAACTTGTTTTCGGCAGTCACGCATCAGAAATCACATCGAATTTCTTTTAGTTTACAGTTTTATTTCTAAATATTTGTATAAAAGAGGAAATGTAATCAGAGTGATATAGCTCTTATAAATGTAGCCTTTAAGATAAGTAAAGAACTTATTCAATTGATATCTTTCTAACTAAGTCATAATAAATAGAGCTGAAGATTTGTTATAATGCCCTTTCATTTGTAGCATCGAATATAAACTGATACAAATACTATGATAACCATAAATTCATCTCAGTGGAAAGCCACTATGAAGTACCTAACTGCGCAAACAGTTATATTACTCTAACGCCAAGAGAAAGTTGTTCGGTACACACGATTATTTCCATCATATCAGAGGCCAAACGTGTGAGCTGTTTCTCATTGATGCCAATGTTAGGGAAGGTCGTTGACACATTGTTTAATGTTTGGCACCTGCCAAGCCCAATCATCATTGGGTTTGATTTGATGTCGCATCAAACAGAGTTTTGTTTACTATCCGAAATACGCAAACAGGGATTCAAGGAGTAAATAATGTACTTTACACGAAATAATACCAGGGGCTCATGAGCTTACAAGGCTTATAAGAGCTAACTGGGTTCATAGTTGAAAGTTGACAAATTGTCGGCTTGAGACACGTAACAAACGTAGAGTTTAATGTTTACTTGGCTAGCAGTGATTTCATGGCTGGCTGCGCTTCTCGATCGATGTCATGTCACCAAACTGTGATGTTTTGCATCGCAACATGAAATTATTCAATTTGTTGGTTACTTATCTCCAAACCGGAACAAGAGCTTCACATTATGTAGAAATACCTAACGGTTTCACGGTTCAGACACGTTCTTATACTTCTCTAAGGCCCAACGCGAATTTGAATGCCAAGGTGATTTCTGGTCGGTTTTATAACAAAACAAATCACCGCGATTTTCAACCTACGCTCTGATTGACTTGACAGAGTTATTTCATTGCCTCAATATTAGGGAGGTACTATGTTTTATTAAAGTTGAGCACCGGTGCGTAAGACATCTTGGCCTCATATTTAAAACAAACAAGAAACTCGTTATGTTAGAACTGTAGTTTGGAATACCTTCTATCTGTAGATGAAAGTCAGTCGGATATTGCAACACCAACTTAATGATTTTGTTTGTGTAGTCGCATGCGTCGTTACGGCATCATCATATCAACGTAAAGAGATTTTTTTTCGGAACTTTGTAAATAAGCTCTAATGTTTGACAAAAAGGAAATTACGTCTATAAATTTAATTCCTAAGAAAGGAAACTCTTGGATATACAGTTACCTATTTTATAATTATTTTATTGTCAATATTTTCATGAAATAACCTGACCTAGTAAGTAGAGGACTACATCATACAAAAAATACATCATGTAGAGTGGAGTTATTAATAGACATGTCACATGCAAGAGTTTCCTTTATTATTATTTTTAACGATGAATGAAAATCGAAGTGAATAATTTAAATATCTTTAAAGTCGTTTGCTTCCGTTATATCAACAGGTCATACGTACTACGTTCATGCGTCAGCTCATGATCATAAAATCCCTCTTGTTTTGCAGACGGCGATATTCACAGTAATACTGCTGCCTTTCCGAGTGATCGTCATCTGTTACCTCATAGTGACTGCCTGGTTCCTCGCATGCATCGGCCTTTACGGTCTGAGTGAGGAGGATCTGAGACGGCAACCTATGACAGGATGGAGGAGGTATATCACCTTATTATCTGTATAGCTAAGAATCATTTTGATCCATTTGCGTACGCATTAGCCATTTGTTAAAACTGGTTTAACAACATTATTATTAAATAAAAAAAAAGGCAAAAAGGGTATGAGTTTGGTTATGAGGGCTTGAAGACGCTGTTCGGAATGAAATTGGCAACCATTTACCCTCTCACTCATAGACGCACTATAGCTAAAATATACTTTGTCCTTATCCGTCATTTTAACTTTTGCTTTTGACAGAAAGAGACAAAGAAAACTTTAACTAAGATGGTCTGTTTATGAATAAGGGGGTTCATATACCTTACCACTATATCTTGAAAGAAGCGCGTGGAGCTAACCCCATGTGCTTCTGTTTAGTCCATTAGAGAAAATACTCCTTTACCCAACAATTGACAAGATTTCATATTTTCAAGACTTTAATTTTATTCGTTTTATAGATACTGTTTGGAAGGAGGAAGACACTAATAGTTTTATTTTTTCCCTAGGATGTATAATTATTTTATTATTAATTTATTAAGATGTTCTTATTCTAAAAGGGCGTAATTTCATTTCTACGACACAATGGACATAATAATATTACGTTAGTCCAATCTGTATAAAAAAAAAAGTTTTTCTTTTTAATAATGGCGGTCAACCGATCTCAAGTATCTATCCATCTGTCAATAGTGTCAATGTCAAACTTGAAGTATGACAGCTTTTTTTCTCGTGAAAAAGGCAATGGTATTATATCTATTCAGGCATAGTATTGGTAAAACTCGTTTTTTTTTTAACTTACTTGTAATTTTGTCAATAAAGAAAAATAAATCTAAATAAATATTTTGCCGTGTTCAGGAGGCAAAACCCTTTCGATTCGTTTAGTAATTTGCAGGTGTCACCAAAATGAAATGTTGTCAATTGTCCTCACGTGTGATATCCATGGATTTATTGCTCTAATATGTCCATCATTGGAGTGTCTATAAATAACTTGACATTGGCGAAATACACCTTAGCAGGAGTGAAAGCCATTAATTAAAATTAGATTAGATTAGATACCTTACCACTATAGTTGGGTCAATCTGGGATGATCCTTGTGACACCTAATAAAAATATATATTTTTTGTATTTTCATTAACACTATAATTAAGTGTTAATGAAAATACAAAAAAATAGATAGATACAATCCTTGCGAATTTTATGATGACGTTTAGTCATTTAATTGATACAAGTCCTGCTATTTGCCTTGCTTGCGAGTAGGCAAGTGTTTGAAATTACGAACTACGGCTGTGACTGTGATCATGATCATTCTACTTTGACCACATTGTAGTGCTTAAATCGTGGTGTTTGAAATTTGAAAACAATTTTTCTACACCTGTCACTCTACCATACTCTTTTTTGCCAAGTTATTATTTGATTTAATCGTTATTTTTTGAAGACTGTATGGAAAATCGTTTAATCCCATTTGAACTAATTGCTTACGCAGAATGACTGGTCTATAATTCGAAACTTCGTGTTAGTACTAAACAGAAGGTAAAACACGGTTCGCAAATTATGGTAATCACTTATTTAACTTATTTTAGAGTAGTTACAACTACAGATCAACGGAGTGATGAAATGAACTGTTATTAAAAGAAAAAAAACGTGATAAATTCAGCTTTTTAAAGGTCACATTTTTAAGTTCATTGAAAATCCAAGTTTATTTCATAAGTGGGAATTAAAAAAGACAAGACATAAGGCAGAAGCACTTACATGGACGTAATTATCTCGTTGTCATACACATAACGTTACGTAATTAAGTCCAATTTTAAAGCATAGAATTAAAACAACCATCACTATAATTACGTTCTCTAAAATGGAAGTGAAACCGCTTAAAAGATCTTGGCTTTAATGTCACAGAGATGTTTCACTTGAAAAATTCGTTTGTAGGAAATGGCTCAAGGTGCATTTAAACAAAAGTTCGGCTTACCATGAAGGTTGTCTGTCGAGTTACATCATTATAATTTGGTTAGTGGCACTAACTGAAATTAGTTTTCTATTTTGCTTGCAATTTTTGGTGTGAATCTTAATATAGGTACCTACCTACTTAATAAAAAGTTACTAATTAATATAGTAACGTTTGATTTGTGATTTTAAGTTATTTCAGCTTCGGCATTTTAAAATATCTAACCAATATAGCCTAGTTAGTAGTGACCCTGCCTACGAAGCTAGCGGTCCTGGGTTCAAATCCCGGCAAGGGCAGATATTTGTGTGATGAGCGCGAATATTTGTTTCTGAGTCATGGATGTTTTCTATGTATTTAAGTATACATTTCTCTATATAAGTATTTATATCGTTGTCTAGTACCCATAATACAAGCCTAGAGCTTAAATTGGGACTAGGTCAATTGGTGTGACATTGTCCCCTGATATTTATTTATTTATTTATTTATTTAATATTCAATAAATTTATGTAAAAAAAATAATTGTATCAACCGTATTATTAATACTTTGGAAAAGGCGTTAAAGCGTTAATTTCTAGGTATGCAATTTCTTAACACGTAATCAAAAACTCTTGACTCTCTTTCTTGACTCTGTTTAAAACTTGTTTTGAATAGAGCATTTATGAAAAAATTGTATAGTCTGACCAGCGAGTCGTGACACAAGCATTTATTTCCAATTCTTATTGTAACACATTGCAAAAAATTTACCAATGAAACCAGCTGTCACATTATGCGTACCGATCCAGTCGCTATGCATTTCGTGTGGCCAGCTATACTTCATTTAATTTAGAATGAGAAACCACAACAACATTATAATGCGGCTCGTGAACTGTAATCTCTTTACAATTTGTACTAGAGTAACAATTGACGACACGAAAATAAATTGACATTAAAACAATTTTATTTTGCGGCTCCCAGACTATTGTACTGTACTATTTGCTAGGTAATAAATAGTTGACCAAACGCAATATAATGTTATTGTGGTTTCTCATCCTAAAATAAATGAACTATAGTGATAGGTATTTGAAATTTGCCACCATTTTTTGTATCACCGCTCACTGGTCAGACTCTACTTATTTTTTTAAAGGAACATATTCTTACTTACACCATATATTTACTAGTCGAGAAAAAAAAGTTTGATATTTTTGATGCAGGTGTGACATTGTAACTATTTAGCTTGCTCATGTGTTAAAAGAACTCTTTACACTCACGGCCTCGATGAGACAGAATGATTCGAGGTCAAAACATGACCCTAATGTCACTATGTCATTATGATTACATGCACCTCAATTTGAATATAATAGATAAGAGTGGTTAAGCTTATTACACCTTGTAAGCTCTTATTTATTTGAGACTCATAGAATACTCATATCTATAAAATCAAAAATAACATTTTCTTGATAATGATAAATTTTTCCATCCGTTTTATGATGACGACACTGTCAGTACAATCAAAACCGTATTTATCGATAATAACCGGTTTTTGTAATCGTTGGTTCATAAATAGTAATGGCGGCAAAATTAACAATGGTCGCGGAATTCCGCGCATGGAATAATTTAATCGACTGAAAAGTCAATGCTCTTTCGAAAATTACTTTAATGGACGTTGTGGTTGTTAGCTATTTTTAGCCGTTATAATATAAGTTTAATATGAAGGTTTACGGAAGGTTTCGGTAATCTTTGGCAACAAATTTTATTTAAACAATAGTTAAAAGAAAAAGAAAGAAAAATACATTTATTCACTAACCACAACAAAACACAAAAAAAAGAAAAAAACAGTAAACTAAAACAAAGTGGTGGATGTGTCTTCGTGGCAGTGAATCGGATACTGGCTCAGCATGATGCTGAGGTGCTAAGCACCTGCAGCGCTGATATTCAGCCAGCACCGAGTGTGACAGACGGACGGAACGCTATACAAACTAATAAATAAAAGTAACGAATATACTATTAAACAAATACTTATAGTGAGACCTTATTACCTTATTACCTAGGTTAGGTACCTATAGGTAAAAAACTTAAGTAAAGCTCCTCTTGCATATAGTTGTAACAAGTTCTATTGACGGCGACTTTAGTTTATTACCGTTGACACTTGAGAAAATTGTAATTCCACCTGTCACTTCATCAAACTCAATTTTATTGCAAAAACTTGTTTTATCTTCAGACTGTCACTTCCTTACTCCATAACTCGCAAAGATCTGGTTCTGAGGCCCTTTGAGGCATTTTGGCAAGGGCCTCTCGTAAATATACAGTAGGCCAAATGAATGGTGTTACGGGTCGTATTAATAAACTCGACTCGACTGAGATGCCTATCTGAAGACACGTCAAAGTAAATGTCAACACATATTAATAATTTTGTTACTTGTTCACTTTTATTGCGGTTTTTTCTTTCTTTTTGTTTATGTTAGTATAGTGTGTGTGTGCTATGTGGTTTCACTGGATGGTTCCAACGGAAGACCAGCGCTGGTTTTAACGCCAGCATAACGCTGAGTTGGGACCATTTCGTAACAACAGGTCTGTCAGTATTTTTGATGAGTTTTTGTTGTCCGTGTGTCACGAACAATTTTTTTCCATTCTTTCTTTCTTTCCTTCTTTCTTTCTTTCTTTCTTTCTTTCCATAGAAAACTGTCAATATTGACGCATGAGACGAGCATTAGAGAGTCAAGAGCAGGGGTGTTATTCTCTTAAAACTGAACGAGTGAACGCGGCGCAGCTTGTATAAACCGGCGAGTTTAGGTACTTAGACCCGTCAGAGCGTACAAAACACATTTTAGCGCGTGCATTCTTAATTAGGCAGCAGGGCTTGTGTCGAACGATCGAACGTATATCTAAGGTTTAATCTATCTAATACCTTTAAACGAATAATTATTGTTCAATTTTCTCGAATGGTTAGAACTTTTAGGCATTCTATCCCATCCAATGTTATTGGAATTTTAAATCCTTACATACGGCTGATATTTTCACCATTTAAATCTTTTTGGTAAACTATGCAGTTACATCATCTTGACTTTTTATCCAAGCCGATACTTAAAACATTACATCACCCGTTACATCACATTTTTCTGACATTTTCGCGGGTTAGGTTTTTTTAAAATCCAATGCATCCTATTTTTATGGGGTCGCTGTCCGGTTCGATCTACTGCAGCTGACTGCACATATGTGGGTGAATCAACTTCCCCATTTTTCGACATGTTTCACAAATTATATGTTTTTAGAAAAACTATATATTTGCCAACGACGTAACTTACACGCTTATTAAATCAGACAATTAGGCTAGCATTTGAAATGATTTGATTTAAAAATAGTACAGTTTGTATTTCAAATAATATAGTTGGTAACGCAGCGGACGATGTTGTCCCTAGGTTTTGTATGGAAAATGTGCATTTTCCCCTGAGTTACCAGGTTTTTTCGAAGATTAAATAATATTTGAGGTGTTTAACGTATAAGGTCTGTAAATTTGGTGGTCTGATATTAATATTCATACATTATTATTAATGATAAGTCCCCAGGAAAGTTTTGATACCGCAAAAGAAAAGGAGTACCTTAAAAGTTGATTCACCCATGTACGAGTATTATATATATACTTAATCTGAATTTCGGAAACGGCTCCAACGATTTTTATTAAATTTAGTATGAATGGGGTTTTAGGTGCGATAAATTATTATGGTCTCAATAAAAAGATGATGACTGTACAAAAAAAACCGCGTCCAAAACGGGTCATCTGTTTAAGAGATATGATGCCACAGTCAGGCACACACACACTTACACGTCCAACTTATCAAACCTTTTTTTTGCGTCGGGAGTTAACAGTGGACAGAAACTAATTTAAAAGTGGTGATAAAATTTACAATTTAGTTATTAATTATGGGCTGGTGAAGGGAAATGGTTAAGATCGGTAAAACGTTGCCAATCCCGAGGACTACAATCTACAATGGAATGCTTCTATGCTAGTAATATCACCGGTTGTCTTATCCGCACACCAGAACACAACAATGCGAGCACTTAGGTATGATAAAGGATAAAATCTAAGTTTATATGACCGTCTGTAGGTACTAGTCAACTCTCTGGGTGCTTTCTATATGTCATACGAGTATATGGCCTATTTGTCATAATCTTTCACTTCTGTCAAATTGATATTGCTCCCGCGATAACGATGTATGGTTATTCATCCATCACGTTTTATTCCGTGAGGATCCATCAAAGTAGAAAGTTTCAAGATAGATAATTATGTCGATGGTTCATTATTTTTGATAAATTGCAACGAAAACTGATGTCGTGATGACGGGTCACCTTTTTAAAGACTAATTAAGAACGGTAAGCAAATAAAGGACCTGATTCTACAGTGGCCTCTAAACTTCCTAATTTAAAGATAAAGATAAATGATAAAAGACATTTATTCAGTAAGTAGGCCACACGGGCACTTTTACACATCAAGAATCTGGGATCCCTTTGACTGCCATACATTTATAGTTTCTATTATTAAAAGTCAGACATTTGTACCCATATCGTTTATGTTCATAACTATCGGAAGTCATAACAATTTTTCGTCATAACGCTTTATAATTCGAACGTTAACTATCCATAATGTAAAAATTATACATACAAGAGTCATAACCTAAAACCCTATAACATTCAAAGGCATGTTAAAAATGAGTCAGAAATATTTTAGGACATACTTTCATACTATCAATTATTTTAATTCATACGGTTTTTCTACCAAACGTTAATTACAACTTTTTTATATAACGAAAATATTAAACATTATAATTTAACATACATACATACATTAAATCACGCCTGTTTCCCAGAGGGGTAGGCAGAGACCACTTCTTTCCACTTGCTACGATCTTGACAAATTTCTTTCGCTTCTTCAACATTCATACATCGAGTCATGCACGCACGTCGGTTTCGGGTACTTAAGATTCGGCCCTTTCCCAGTATTTCTCCGATTTGATTCGAAAAAGTACGCCTAGGGCGGCCCCTTCCGACCCTTCCACTCACTTTCGATCTGTATATCTCTTTCGTCAATCTTCTTTCATCCATCCTTTCCAAATGACCGAACCATCGAAGCATGCCCTTTTCAATCTTAGTCACTACGTCTTCTTTCATTCCACATTTCTCTCTGATTTTTTCATTTCTAACTCTATCAATCAGTTTCACACCACACATACTACGCAAAGAACGCATTTCAACTGCATTTACACGACTAACATGCTTGTCCTGCCACACCCAACATTCACTACCATACATCAGGGTAGGGGCTAGCACTCCATTGTGAACAGCCAGCCGGGCTTTTTGTGAAACGCCCTGTCTGCTCACAAAGGAGTGCAGGGCCCCATTAATTTGATTCCCCGCATTCACCCTCCTCTCGATATCCTTCTCACACTTACCATCTCTTGTAAACATACTTCCCAGGTACACAAATTCGCTCACTTGTTCTACTAATTCACCATTTATATTTATCACGCACTCAGTCATCTCCTCATCCTTCTCTATCACCATGACCTTGGTCTTGGCAACATTTACTTTCATCCCCTTTTTCTTAAATCCCTCATTCATTACTGTCACCATCTCCTGCAACTCAAGTACCGATGAGGCAAGTATAACTTGATCATCGGCATATAAGAGGCATTTGATTAGCAACTCTTGCATACGCAAACCCTTATCATACTCTTTCAAATCCCACATACAACTGTCCATGAATAGATTGAACAGCCATGGTGAGGCAACACATCCCTGTCTAACACCTTTAGAGATATTAAACCAGGCCGAGTATGCCCCATTGATCCTGACACAGGCTCTGGAGCCCTCATAAAGGGACCTCAAAGCCTGCACCAGGTTGCTGCTCACTCCATACATAGACAGCACCGTCCACAACTCCTTTCTATCTACCCTATCATAGGCCTTTTCCAGGTCCACAAAAGCACAGAAAACCTTTTGGTTCACAGCCAAGAACTTTTCTGTGATGGACCGTAGTGAAAAGACCTGATCCGTACATCCCATTCCCTTTCGAAATCCCGCTTGTACATCCCAGATTTTGTCATTCGTAACATTCAATACCCTTTCTATTAGAATCTTCGCATATACTTTGCCGACAACACTAAGGAGGCTGATACCGCGGTAGTTTTTGCAGTCTTGCTGTGACCCCTTTCCTTTATACAGAGGGACGATAACGGCCTTGACCCAATCTTCTGGGACTCGGCCGCTATTCCAACATGCATTGAAAAGACGGTACAACAGACTACCCACCAGGCCATCTCCTCTCCTCAGCATTTCTATCGACACTCTATCACAACCTGCTGACTTTCCCGCTTTCATACTTTTTAAAGCTTTCATGATTTCACTCATACTAATCACACTTTCATCTTCGCTACTTGCATCTTTACTCATGCTTTCTGGCTCACGACAAATATCTTCGCATTCAAACAAGCTTTCAAAATAAGTTTTCCATCTATCAAGCATTTTTTCTTCCTCACATATTAAGTCTCCAGACTCATTCCTCACCGCGCTTAATTTAGTTTTCTCTGATTTCCCCCGAGCCGATTTAATCAAGCTCCAAAAGAGTTTAATATTCGACCGGAAGTTGTCAGAGAAACTCCTATCATACTTTTCATTCAGTAAATCTTTCTTTCTAGCCACAACTTCTTTCACTCTTTTCTTTGATCTATTATACTCTTTTTTCTTTCTGTCGCTTAGATCTTGTCCTGGATCTACAGCTACAAAATCCAACCAACACTTTTTCTTCTCTTTCACGACATCATCTACCTCTCTATCCCACCATTCCGGACGTTCATTCTTACTTTTTCTTCTTTTTACTACACCGCATACTTCAGTGGCCGATTTGACCATGCCATTCTTCATAATCTCCCATACATTATTTACATTATTCTCGACTTCACTGTCATTCATTTTATTAACACATTCAAAACGATCTTTCAGCTTTCTTACGTATTCATCTTGTATAACTTCGTCATTCAGTTTCTCTACTTTTATCCTCTCTAACGCAGTTGTCGGTACGGGAACACGATGGCGCCAACGTGTGAACAGACCCCTTACTCGTGTTACCACTAAGTAGTGATCTGAACCTACGCTAACTCCTCGAAATGCTCTGGTATCTACAACTTTGTTACGCAACCGTTCATCCACAATCATCAAGTCTATCATAGACTTCTCATTCTGACGTCTCCACGTATACTGATGAATCTCTTTGTGATCAAAAAAAGTGTTTGTCACGCAGAGATTCTTAGCCAAACATACATTGAGAAGGCATTTGCCATTCTCGTTCACTCGCTCATCACCATACTTACCCAGTACCGATTCATAACCATCCCTTTGCACGCCTGTCCAACCATTAAAATCGCCTAGCAAAATAATCCTCTCATTCTCCTTGCATTTTGTTGAAACCTCATGCAAACTTTCCCAAAACTCCTCCCTTTCTTTTTTAGATTTATTCGTATCTGGGGCATAAGCCCCAATTACGAATAAACGGGTGAGACCTACCTTGACTCTCACCCAGAGAAGTCTTGGGCTCACACATTCATGCTCTTGCATACATTCAGCCATTCGCTCTGTGAGTACGATACAGACTCCCTGACGACCGTGCTCGGATTCCGGAACTCCGGACCACAAAGCCGTCCAGGTTCCGTGTGTGGACGTACTCACCCCTTTTTTCTTCGTCTCAGTCACACATAGAACATCCAGCTTTCTCTCTTTCATCATCATACATACCTCATCTAATTTATGTTCCATCCCTCCACAAACATTCATCGTAGCAAGGCGGCTTTCAGCGGCCCGCTTTTTGCCAACCCCCCTGCGAACACAGCGTGACGCGTGGCAAACGGCATCGCCGCCGTTCCGATCCCCGGAGGGATCCGAACATACGCGCACTATTTTGCCCCCCCCAGAGTACGAAGGGCTGCCCAGGCTAGGCCTAGGGAGGGATTCTCTGGCATTGCCAGTACCCTCCTGGGGTATAAACTTTTTAAATGGTGCTCGCATGGTCCATTATGCAGGGTCGGGTTTGAATTTGGAGTTTTCCTTCTCCTAGATAGGTAGCAGCCCAATGCTAACGACGCCTATCCTTAAAGAAAAAATAATTATTATTGAATGACAAATACACTGCAACTCAACATACTTACCTCTTGCTTTTAATATTCTTATATCTACAATTATGGAAATCATTAAAAGGCAACACTTGTGGTAACGGAGGGGGTTACGAGGGGGCAGAACCCCCTGCCTAACCAAAATACCCGTACTATAGACGATAAATCTAGATCAATAGGTTAGGTTAGGTTAGTATTGCGTCAAGGCCGAAGGCCTTAACTATCCAGAAATAGGAGCTCCGTCGACCCCGTCACATCATACATGTATATATATTTTGTTTGAACATTGAGACAATAGTATTTGAACATGGACTTTGTAGTATGCACTATCAACATTACTTTCGTCCGACATGATTGCAAATATTAAACAGTACACGAAACACTAAATGCTGCAGGTAGGTTTACGCGGCAATGCTTCCTACCCGCTTTATTTGTGTTATTATATTAGTACGCAGCGCAGGCACAGTTTATGCTCTGTAATTTTCGCCTTTAAAAAAGTGAGTACTTCAAATTGTATTTGTTGTACTGTTATGACCTACAAGTTTTGACCTAAAAACATTTATAACAAGTACAATTATAGGTCAGGTTTTGTTAGCAACTGCATTAGTAAATGCCAAGTCGGAATCTGGTAAAGTCGTAACCCTCAGATGCTTACTCGACCAAGGTTCACAGGCTTCGTTGATAACGAAGTCTGCAGTCCAACTGTTAGGACTCAAGAAGATAGCATACAAAAGCACAATATCAGGTTTAGGAAGTGACGAGAGTGCTACAATAGCCTCTAAGTCGTTAGTCAAGTTTAAAATTCAATCACTTCTTGATACCAAGCTGGAATTCAAAGTAAATGCTTTTGTGCTTAGCAAGCTTACGTCGGTTTTGCCGGAAAGGAGAATCGTCGTGGAGTTGTGGTCAGAGTTTTCAAATCTAAATTTAGCTGATCCTTATTTCAATCAACCAAACAAGGTCGACTTGCTTCTTGTAAGTCATAAGTCTCTATGTGCTGAATTTAAACAATGGGCATTTTTTATAAGGCCCCGTACCTTTGGCATTATGAACTTAAATTATTATGGCATAAATTGGCATGACTATGAATTTTATGACTTCCAACAGAAAGACCCGCAATAATTTACATTCCGATGTATAATCATCAAAATTATGACTAAAAACATTATGACTATTAATACGTATAATGTAAAACGACTTGGCAAACAATAATCGAAACTTGAACTTTATGGCAGTCAATAGAGACCCCAAGAATCTACCAGCGCTTCACAAGAGGAGACCACTGCTGAGAAAAAACGCCGCAAGAAACTCGGCAGTCAGTCATTTTTTAAATATATTTAATGTTACAATGGTATACTTAGTCTAGCATTATATAAATCTATAAATATTAAATTAAAAAATATATTAAATAAGCTGCGTAGTTTCAGCAGGAAAACACACCAAAATCTTGCGAGAGAGATAGAGGGAGAAGTAGTATATAAGACGGTGCAAGACGACCACATAAGATTGATATGTTTTCCTACATCAACGGTGTCCCCTAGACAAGATAAAGCTACTGAATTTGAAAAAAAAATAAAAAAATATTAAGTTTCGGGTTTAGGCCAAGCATTTTTGTCTATTATATAGTAGGTAGTAGTTATTTTATTTAGTCGCTAAAACACTTTGCTATTCAATGAGCAGCTATCTTAATCAAACGACAGCGCCATGAGTCATGACAGAGCTAATTTGAATCTGACACTTCTTATTTTAGGCGGTCTTATACATTGTCAGCTTGACATTCTGGAATAGCACTGATTAAATCTGCCGCCTACACTATGTCTTAAAATTAGACAATTTAGTTTTAGTTAGTTTAAGGCTATTTAAGCGATGTGCACGTAGAATCGCGTCCACTGCCCTACTAAGCTTAATGGCGATATCTCAGGCAAAACAAATGTAGAAATTGCAACCTATTTGCTTACCGAACAGAGTTGAATCTGCTTTGGCTATTCAATTTAGATATTGCACCTTTGCTTGGGAGGTCAGAATATTACACGCGTGT
The DNA here is from genome assembly GCA_927399475.2 of Acleris emargana. Classification (NCBI taxonomy): domain Eukaryota; kingdom Metazoa; phylum Arthropoda; class Insecta; order Lepidoptera; family Tortricidae; genus Acleris; species Acleris emargana. The sequence continues at coordinate 2,977,240 of OV656846.1, forward strand.
CCAATTAAAGAAATAAATATTAAAAGACAGTCATACGAGGATTTTTACGGTGAAAATTTACCAAAAAAATGCGCTAACGTTTTTCTTCCCTTACTTAAATCTAGTAAAATATTTTTGAATAGGTCGTAGATATGTGTAAGTTATCCTTTCCAAGGGAAATAAATTTAAAGAAAACAAGCGAACACGTACAATCTTAGTTCTTCATAATAACTATCAATCTATTCAAAAATCAAAAGAACCCGAAAATTAAGAATGTGCATGAAGAGGCTGATGAACGTAGAGGAAGCGAGAGTTGTATGTTTAGACCGGTGCACCTGGCGTTCCATTGTCTCTGCCTGCCCCATTGGGAGACAGTCGTGAAGATATGTATGTATGTATGTATGTATATTCAAAAATCGTGTAAATCGGACTTGAGTTACGAGGTGAGAACGACTCTTAAACAAATTGACCTAGGCCTCTATTCAACATGGTAAAAACTAAATCGATCTTGACCTGCAACCGTTTTTTTTTTTTATTTATTACCGTAAAACGGGGCTATTTGGGAATCACGGGGCTATTTGGAAGTAAGTAATCATAAGCTTTTAGTTGGTATATTTTTGGTCATTGCTATGATAGAACTGTAAAATTTGTTGTCAGGCTAAGTTTTTAGTTCTATTATTGCCATGACAAAAAATATATCAACTAAAAGATTATAATTACTTAGTTCCAAATAGCCTCGTGATTCCCAAATAGCCCCGTTTTACGGTACATACATACATACATACATTCACGCCTTCATTCCCAGAGTGGGGTAGGCAGAGCTACAGAATTACCAACAACTCTAAAACCTTTAATTTAATTTATTAAGGAAAACAAACAGCCGTGTACAAAGTAATACATACAAATATTGATAAGAATAAGGCCTAAAGTTCCATATATTGCTAGGTTACAAAAATTAAGTTGTTATACTAACATAGTAACAAAACAACCAAAACTAATTAGAAACTAGAATTTACGAACGGTAGATACTAATAATCTAAAAACAGAAGTTGCCGAATCTTAATTTTAAACGTAGATAAACTATTCGCAAAGATGTCAATATCATTAGGCACTGGTCCCACCGCCGGCTACAGACTATAGGTAAGCTAGTAGAATTATAAACTACAAAAGAGTGGGCGAGCGACGAGAAGCAAGTAAACTTTTGATAGTTTTGACGCTCGGCTATAAAGCGAGTGTTCGCGGACGACGACGGGCGACGTCTCGATCCACTAGCTCAGCTTTTATCAACTAGTAGGTAAACAGCGTTCCCACCGCCAGATATCGGCGAGCTCGGCGAGCAACTAGTCAAATTATGTACAGTTGACAATCGGCGGGAGGCTAGTAAAAATTCTATGGAATTATAGCTTACTCGCCGGGCGTTGGGAGAGTGTCCTCGCCGGCAGTGTGAACAGCGAGCGATGAACTATAAAAATATATCTCTCTCTTTTATTTACACGGAAGCGATTATCTTTTGTTCGTTTCTTGGGCTAGAAAAAAGTCGATAGTTCATATCTCACTCGCCGGCGGTGGGACCAGGGGCCCTAGACAAGATGCATTACGCCGAGTCGCTTTTCTATTCGTTTCGTTTTTAAACCAATCGCGTCACTGCTAGATCACGTGACTTTTCGTATTACGTGATCTAGCAGTGACGCGATTGGTTTAAAAACGAAACGAACAGAAAAGCGACTCGGCGTAATGCATCTTGTCTAGGGCCCCAGTGCCTTAAGCGAATCATTGTACGCCTTACACGAGCGCCTTAAAAAAGAATTTTGCGCATAAATAATTAGTGCCGCAAGGGGAAATATAGATTTGTCAACGTTTTGATAGTTTTTCGGGGTTCCGTGAGACTTCGTTGTCTGTCTGTCTGTCTGTATGTCACAGCCAGTTTTCTCAGCAACTTTAGACGCTATCAACTTGAAATTTGGTATAGTTGTACAACTTGCTTGCCAGCATCTGTTTATACATACATACATACATACCTTCACGCCTGTAATCCCAGATTGGGCTAGGCAGAGCTACAGAATTACAATCTATTTATAGTTAAGCAAAATTTTTTTTTTAATAAATGAAGTTTCTGAATACGTATAATGTTGACAGCAGCTAAATAATGCTGTTTTTACTATTCCTTCGCAGGCAGCATTTTTTTTTAAATGTGTTTTATCCCAGAAGAAAATGCAAAGGACGTTGATGTATGTAAAATGTATGTAAAACTCTTTATTGCACATAAACAATTACATGATTGCATCAATATAAATAATGTACATAGGCGAACTTATCCCATATGGAATGTCTTCCAGTTAACCTTGGAGTAGAATGTCCAAGGACAATGCCGAAGGATAGACAAATTAACAAAATTTCAGGAAATAACAAATAGTACCTACATAACAGAGAAATAGGAAGAAAATAAAATATCTTCTTATTATAATATTTTTTTATTGATCTATACAGCCTCGCAACAAAAAAGTTTGGCATTGTTTTACAGCTGTTTATAATCAACTTAAATCTCACAAAATTGGTTCACAACTAAAGTTAAATTGTGTAAATAAATGTGAATTTGTCTCAAAAGACTAGACAACACTAAAATCAAGCACAATACAGTGTCTACGTGGCACAATACAAGTGGAAATAATGGATTTTGATGGCATAAGATTATTTGTACGAAATATACCCAATCTTAACCAAAAGTCACTCAAAATAATGCGAAATTAATCAAAATTAGTGGGCGCCATTGCGCCATGCCTTCCTGACCCGGCCAATAGAAGGAACACGTCGCAAACGAAATGTACTAAATCTTAAACCAAACTAAAAATAATAATGTCCGGCGTGACCTTTGGACAAAGAGTGGGTTTATATCATGGAGCTAAAGGAAACGAATTAGTAAGTTGAATACAATCTTTATTACTACTCTTTCTGTAACATTATAGATATACTGAATTTAATTGTAAACCTTTGGGTTTGAACTGTTTGAAGCGACCAGACATTATAATAATTAAAAGCTCAGCAAAAGCATGGGTCGTGCTTAATTACTATGGTTCTTATGATAGGTTCACACATTGCACGACCATGAAGTTTCTACAACAATGTCAGTAGTAGAAACTTCATGGTCGTGCAATGTGTCCAGGGTTAACTTCTAATACCCTGAATACCGGCGACTATAGTCCCAAGTATAAGCTCTAGACTTGTTGGTGCTATAGTTACTAGACAACGGTTAATTAACAAAGCTAATACGTAAGTTTGTTGCATAAACACATCAAATCCATCAGAACGATAGTGACCTAATTCAAAATTTCAGCTTTCAAACTTTAAGTCATAAATAGATTATGATAGAGCCCTAACTCGAAATTCAAAATTTCTGAGTTACGTCACTATTGTTCTGAAAGTGCGAAATACTTAGGAACGTGACAAACCCTCATCACCAGTGATGGGAAATAGGTGAGCTAAAATACCTATTCTTCGCGAGAGGACATAATATAGAGTGGTTACAACCGGATATATATTTTATTTTTTTTCTGTTCCGGGTATTCGATATTTATTCGGGTAATTATCGTAATGTAAAACATGACATGTTTTGTTTAAAGTACGGCATGTTTAATGTTAGTTTTTAGTAAAAAGGGCTAGAGAAAAGAAGGAATGTACAAGATTTCTAAAAAGTAGTAGCAGGACTAATAATATGGGTTTTCCCACGCATTGTTTGTTTATGACTTGCAAATGGGCGTTCACATTTTCGGATTACTTATAATTTTAACTTTATGGCAGGAATGTTACCATTTTTACTACAAACTTTACAAACATTATATAAGGAAAAGAATGTATGTTCAACATTACGGCTAGTATTCGCAGTGCCCGGATAAATATCAAATACCCGGAATCCAAAAAATATATACTTTTATCCGGTTTTAACCACTCCATATTATGTCCTCTCGCAAAGAATAGGTATTTTAGCTCACCTATTTCCCATCACTGCTCATCACACAAATATTTGCCCTAACCGGGGATCGATCCCGGGAGCGCCGAGCGACCTTCACACGAGCTGCCGCAGAACAGCTGTGGTCGCTCTGTTGGTTTTCGGTGGGGGGATGACAATGACATTAGAAGCAAGGGGGTCTGCAGTTGACGTAACTGCATCAAAACTGCATTACAACCGAGCTGTCCGCTTGCAGTTGGCGTGCAGTCCTATCAACTGTACACCGACTGGAAGCCAGAAGTTGTTTAAATAATTAATTTCAGGGCCTCTGGTTAGATGAATTCGAGTCCATGCCTTTTAAAATTCCCCGTTGTCCCTCGATTGGTAGAAACATGCAATACTTAACTGTAGAAAAAAACGTGCTTGTAACAAAATCAATAGGGTGTTTGTTTCCAATCACTGTGACGGCAGAGGAAGTTGTGAAATTTATTTGTCCTTGTGAAATTGTAACAACCTGTATAGCTTGGTGATAAAGAATGTCGAACTAAAGCGGTGTAATATTACGACTATGTGTGCCATCCTTTTTACTCTTCAGTGGTGATTAAATTAAAGGAAAGAGATGGAGCTAACGTGACTTATAAACTTCGTTTTTAAAAGTAGGCTTCCAGTGCTAAGCGAGGCACTGTAGTTTTTATTTTCGGGATTTCTTCCTAACACTTATTTAATTACTTTTACAAACGCTTTTTTGTAACTAATTTTTACCAAGCAGTTCTGGATAAATAGTTTTAACAAAGAACTAAATCCTTCTTAACTCTACTTACAAGGAAAGGTACCCAACTGTCCGGTTCCGATTTGATTTATTTTATATTTATTTGTACAGACACGTACTTTTTTTACAAAATAACACCTTCCAAGTTACATACTTGTCATGGTTTCATGGTCGCTCACTTCACTTTTTTTGTAAAATATAAGTTTGAGCCGAAATAACAAAACACGGGTCCATTATTTTTTCATGTTCTGTAACATACTTATAATTTATAATCAAGCCAGTAATTAACTAGCAATTTGCTTTAACAAAAGTCTGTACAGAACTTAAAGGTTTTGGTCACTTTTTAGTAGAGAAGTTTGAAGGACAATTTCAACAAATAGGTTGAGTTTGGACAGGTAAAAAAAATACGTGTCCGTCATTTTCGACTACTCTCTAACATATATATAAAAAAATATACCTTTCCTTCTTAGCAGGTGTAAACGCTGCCTTATTTATACTTGGTGCCAATTAGGGAATGCAAATAACCGGTTATAACCGGTTTTAACCGGTTTTAACCGGACATTTTCATACAAAAACGGTTAATAACCGGTTAATTTGCATTCCCTAGTGCCAATGTTTCATTTTTATTGCCTCTAAACTACTAACACTTTGTTTTAAATCAATGGCTGAAGTTTAAAAATGACCTTCTGCTGGAGTTCCTTCGGCGCTTCTTCTCCGCAATGATGGCCTTGTCCGAAGCGCTAGTAAATTCACTCCATATTACCGACGTGTAAAAGAGCCCTCATGTGGCCAATTTACTGATTAAATATTTTGTTTTTTTTTTAAATTGCGCACAAGCTGTGCTTCCGTATTACATTAACAATGTATAATCATTCAGATGAAAAATACTCCATTCCATTCCTAAATGACGTGCATTCACTTCAGCCATTGACTTTTTTCAGCAAGCTGCGATTTTCGATCCTTTCCCTAATGCGAATGGTGGTGGTGGCGGCTGGTTTCCATCGAGTCAAGATCCTGGGGGAGCGGCATACTCCCAGCGATCCTAGGGAAGCGCCAGTGATGGTGGTGGCACCACATTCCAGTTTCTTCGATGCCGTTGCCATCGTCTGCCTTGGAGCGCCTAGTGTGGTGGCAAAGGCGGACACAGCACGGATACCTTTCATCGGACGTATGTCATAACGAATTATGTAATGGCGGACTGACGGCTAACCCGTTTGTGTTTGATTGCGCTTTGTTTGGATAAGTCAGTCAATGCATATTTGAAGCATGCTGTATATTGCAGAATTTGTTGAATAAGGCACTTCAATTAGAATAGATAGTAATGCGGGAAAGTTAACTGTGAGAATACATCGATGAAATATATTAGTTACTTTTGTATGTTCTGTCAGGTTTTTTTCTATTAACAAATATAGTGCATAATATATTTAGGTTAACTCAAGCTCCTCGTAAGTTGTAGACCTGTGTTAGGAGATCTCGCTCTTCCAAAAACTGAGGCGGTTTGTACAGCTTTTTAATAGGTTAAAACTAGAAAGCTAATTACCTACATTAAGACATTGTAAGCAGTAATTTTGTGAATTCGTTTCATGAAATCCTGTAACATTAGACTCTTAAACTTCCGCGTGTTTACTCGTACTATTTTTAAAACGGGACTTCATCGCGCAAAACTTAATCAGTCGGTTTTTTTTTTTTTTTATATATCATAGGAAGGCAAACGAGCACACAGGCCACCTGATGGTAAGTGGAAACTGTGACCCATAGACATTCGCATTCACAAGACCGCAATCCTAAGACTGCAAATGCGTTGCCAACCCTGAGGACTAAGATGGAATGCCTCTATGCTAGTCATTTCACCGGCTGTCTTATCCCCAAACCGGAACATAACAATGCGAACACTGCTGCTTGGCGGTAGGTTAATGGATAAGATGGTGGTACCAACCCGGGCGGACCCTGCACAAGGTCCTCCCACAAGCAAATTTTTGTGGCACTTCTAAATATCGCTGGTGACTCCTCATTTATCGAGTTCCGTTAGAAATAACAATATATCGATACAATACAACACGAAACACAAAAAAGTATAGGTAAACAACAGGAGGACTTATCGTCGAAAAGCGATCTCTTCAACAAAACCTTTGCATTTAAAAGTAATTTGGAAAACAATATTATTTTATAATTAATCTACGTTAACATCTACGTTATTGCAGCTTTTTCAATCTCTTGTTCAAAATTTCGGTTATTGCTTACAAGTTAATTGTTTCTTAGACTATATAAAAAAAAACCATTCTTTATCACGTTTGGTGTACTTACGATAAATTACTAACAGTCTATTTTCAAGTTAAACATATCGATATAATACTTAATTGAAAGTCGATAAATGAGAAGTCCCTACACACAAAAATGCCACAAAAGCCGGCATCTGGTTGCACTGTGGAGTAGCTAAGCCATGCCGTCTTTATCTGTCATGGTGGCGTTTGAATCCAACAGATAAAGACAAAGCATGTCTTAGCTACTCCACGGCTATTCCACGTTTATTAATAAGGGCAAATGTATTTAACGTGACGTGTTATTGTTTGATGGAACGACCGCGGTCGCGAGAAGACAGGGAGAGGTGGGATCTTATCTACGAACTAGATTTTCGAACTATCAGTAGATCAGTACCCTTACTATGAGTTTCAATTACCGTACTCACTAGCGAGTCGAATGCTCTGTCCCTCGCAGACCTCGCAGTATTCTTATAGAGTGCGAGGGACAGAGCAATCGACTCGCTAGCGAGTACGGTAATTATACCTCATAGTAGGGGTACAGTACTTGGTCTAGATTATGTTTTATCCATAACCTTTTTTTGGCGTTTTGGCCCTATTAGAAAGATAAAGAATTATAAGCATTTGTGGCAAAAATTTATTGATCCCATGTGAGTCACCATCAATGGCTAATGATGAGGTTTTTTTTTCTAAATTGATACTAGTGATTTTTTGCTTAATGTAGGAGTGAGATAGAATATATTTATTATGTTTTTTTTTTAAGACCGATGTAAGAAATCCGTACTAATATTATGAATGTGAATTTGTGAAAGTGTGTATGTTTGTCCGTCTTTCACGCTTCAACCACTGAACGGATCAAGATGAAACATGGCACACATATTGGTTAGGTTCTGGAATAGGACATAGGATAGTTTTTATCCCGGAAAATGGGACAGTTCTCGAGGGAGTAGCGATAAGCGACTTCTACGCGGACGGAGTCGCAGGCGAAAGCTAGTTGTTTATAATTTGACATGCCTTGTAATTTATCATTTGACTATGACAGCTGCTCATAGAATAGCAAAGTGTTTTAGCGACACCTGAATAAAATTAGGAAGTTTAGAGGCCACTGTAGAATCGGGTCCATTGAGTGATATGATAAAGTATGAATCTGAATCTAAATACGAGTAGTACATAGACGAAGGTGCACAAGACGTAGTTGAGTCTTATTCAAATATTTAAATCAATATTAGTATAACGTGGATCTTCTCAATTGTCGTTGCGTTCTTGTCCATATTTGCGTACTTAAATGAGAGCACGAGTAAATAAAAGCATTAAGACATATTTCAAAAGCCAGGAGAAAGCGTAAGACACTGTTAATGCCAACTGAATTAACATTGAGTTTTATATCGCAGCCTGCCAGCCTATCTTTTATGAAATGGAAATGCATGTTAATTTTTTATCTTAATGTTTTTGTTTATTTTGCGTTGTTATTTTTTTTAATAATGACAATAAATGTTTAGGATTTTACGCAGTCATGTTTTTTTAACTTAAAAGCTAAGTTCATAATTACAATTGCATGAGCAATTAATTCCAAGAAGCAGCGATAACATGTATACCTACTTACTTCGTTTTGTAAACTATAATATTTTTTCGTCCTAAGCTTAGTAATTTCTATATTTACGTTATATAATAAACAAGCGACCCGCCCTCGCTTCGCGTCGGTTTTTGTGAACTTCAGCACCCGTGCATAATCCAGAATTTACATAAAAAACCTTTCTCTTGAATCACTCGTCATTTTGCGGGTGGTAGGACCTTGTGCAGGGTCCGTCCGGATCGCTACCACCATCTTATCCATTAACCTACCGCCAAACAGCAGTGTTCGCATTGTTGTGTTCCGGTTTAGGGATAAGACAGCCGGTGAAATGACTAGCATAGAGGCATTCCATCTTAGTCCTCAGAGTTGGCAACGCATTTGCAGTCTTAGGATTGCATTGCAGTCTTGTGAATGCGAATGTCTATGGGTCACAGTTTCCACTTACCATCAGGTGGTCTGTGTGCTCGTTTGTCTTCTCTATGCCATAAAAAAAACTCTATCTATTGATTAAAGCCACACTAGAATCCGCTGCGCAGTTTAATAGATCGAAGGGTACAGTCAACAGCATAAATAAGTGATCATTTATGTACCTTGTCACTTTAACATTATGTTTGAAATGTTATACAAAATTGTGAGACGATTGAAAGCAACAAGGTACAGAAATGATCACTTATTTATGATGTTGACTGTACATACAGAGGGCGGGAAGCCTTTGTTTCAAACTATCTAAAGACAACAGAAGTACCTACTTATAATATATATCGTCGGTGAAATTGCAAAACCGCGTAAGTAACATTTTAAATAAGGAGCAAAATGCACCTGTTTAATAAGGCGGTAAGGTTTATTTTGCGCTATCATACATTTGTAAGTTACGTGCTTTTGCAGTATCACCGACGATATATAACAATTTATTGCCACTCAACCAAACACAAATGGGCCGTCATGAACTCATGAACGTCAAATTGTCCGCTAGATTTTGGTTGCCGTTTGCCTGCCTTTTCGTTAGCGTTTTGAAAATTATATTTTTGTGGCTCCAACATTATACTAGAAAAGTTTCGCAACTGCGAAATCCTTCGTGTTCTTTTATTATTGTTTTTTTGGAGTTTTCTTAATCAAACTGCTTGGTTTACTATAGTAGAAGTCAGATTAAAAATTGTCGAGCAAGAATTGCAACAATAATTCGACTTCAGTAACAACCAAATCACTCAATCTGTGGCAATTATTTCCCGCCAATTTTTGATTTGACGTTACGCCATATTGTTTTTGCATTTTTATTATATGCATGGTTTTCCTGTTTAATCAAAACTTCGTAATAAAATGCCCGGTTCTGTGCTGCACGTGTTCAAATAAATGGCTTTTTCTTTCATTTCGCTAGACCTTGTGTTCTATTTTGGTAGTTAGTCGACACATATTGCTCGAACAAAATGATTTTCTTTGTAGTTTTTTTTGTTTTGATGTCGTGTTTTTGTTGTTTGTTTTCTTCTCCTTTCAGGTTGACATTCATGTTTAACACTTCGTCGAACACTGATAATAGTTCAACCGTTAAGTGACCTTGAACTTAAAAAAAAAGCTATAAATACCTCCTCCAATTGTTTAGGTCTATTAATGTACATATATAAAAACTCACGTGATATACACCGTGTTTTTATTGATTTACGATAACTTCGGCATATTACTAGGTACATCCATAGAAACTAAGTGGTAGATTCTTTTTTTTTATATTGCAAAAAAAAAAATTTTTTTTCTATGGAGCTATGTTCATTTAGTTACTTTGCTCCAGTTTTTTTTTTTTTTTTGCAATATAAAAAAAAAGAATCTACCACTTAGTTTCTATGGATGTACCTAGTAATATGCCGAAGTTATCGTAAATCAATAAAAACACGGTGTACATAGTTCGTCGGCCAATAGAAGCAGAGCACAGATACGTCAAAGCTCGACTAAACAGTTTTGATTGGCCGTTTAACAGAGCCTCGTGACTTAATTTGTTTACATTTACTTAAGTACCTAAATAAATGGAGTACCTATAGCTAAAAAAAAACGACGTCCGTTTGTCTGATTGCCAAAACTGTGCGCATAATAATATATATTTTATCTACACACATATCATAAGTCCTCTATTAGTCGTTCAAAACCCATAGGAAATGACCAGCATTATTAAAACAAATTTTACTACGAGAACTTTCTTGTCTGTGGTAGTAGGTAAAATCTGTACTGTAATTTTATTTATTACAGTATAGATTATTGTAACATTATGAGTTTAAATTTGGAACAGCTGTCAAAACTTTTTTTTTACTTTTTATTTTGACAAATGATAATATAATATTAAATCATACCTTGAACAGAAGTTATAGTATTTCTTCTCTCCTAGAATTGTTGTGCCAACAGGGCCCATAGTGTAAGTTGTTACTTAAACGTGACATTATGGAATGCAATTAAATAAATAAACATGATTTGACTCAGTGGGGCATCCAACATTGAGCGCAAAAATATCTGACACGCTTTTATACCTCTTGTATTATTGCGCTAAGCGTGTCAGATATTTTTGCGCCAATGATGGATGATATATTATTGTTGGTGACTGTACCGTGTCGTCTGGCTAGATCTATGGAATGAATGGTGTTAATCTAAATCGAAATGGAGTAACGGTTTCTAATGAATAGTTTAATTTCGAATTAGATCACATGCAGAGTGGAACCGATACCTCCTTATTCTAGTATCAATCGAGATAAAGTCGCATTCGATATTAATAAATAAGGTTAGGACTTTTGGTAGCATACCGTGGTTTTAGAATCCATGGAGTTGCTATTTTCTAATTATTATAAATACACCACTTTGATTTTGGTCTTCAGTATGTCATATCGTCAGTTAAACTGCAAAATCGCGTAAGTAACATTTTTAATAAGGAGCAAAATGCACCTTTCTCACATCATAGTAAGGTTTATTTTGCTCTATCATAAATTGGTTAGTTACGCGGTTTTGCAGTAGGTATCACCGACGATATCATATTACAAAATAAACTATATGAATATTTAGTTTGATTTATCCATACCTACAAGAATATTTGTTTGCTTGAAATAAAATCACTACCAAAATTCATTTACTCGTAAACTGGTTTAGTGATTTAACGAATGAATGCATTTTGAAATAAGTATTACTTATTGTGACAATTACTGAGCGTCAAAATCAAGTTGGTATGTTTATAATCATTGGGAAATAGCGACTCCATGGATTCTAGAACCACGGTATGCTACCAAAAGTCCTAAGCCTATTAATAAAAATGAAACTGGGTACAGGAAGCCTGCGCCGTATGGCCGAAGTATGTTTGCCAAAATCTGTCATTTCCCAACCGTTTCATTTGCCAATCTAATTTTTTTCCTGTAAATATTTCCGGATTTATTTCAGTACCATCACCTAGAACCCTGTAGGTTAGGTTAGTTTTTATAAAATCCTGAAATATTTACGGTTACAGAAAACCAAGCTGGTTAGCAAATGAAACGATACAATTTGGCATTTAAAGCACCGAGGGCTCCGCATTCCTGTCTTTTTGTTCGTTTGCTTTTTTTATTACGCTGAAAATCTTGTTTAATTTTAACGTAGATCAATTGTAATGATGGGTCAACATAAGATGCCAACCGAAAAAGGGTACTTCCCATTTGTTCTATGGAACTGTGACGTCATAGAACTGTTAACATTTTTCTTTCCCAGCAGTTCCATGGTAGAACTATTGAAGCAAAAAATGTGCTATTTGTTCTATAGAACTAGAAGCACTTCAAATCAGTCCTATGGAACTGTGACGTCATGGAACTGTTGCGATTTTTTTTTCGCAGCAGTTTCATAGTAGAACTGTTGAAACAAAAAATATTTTTTTAGTTCTATAGAATAGTCGCTCTTGACCTAAATTTCAATTAAAAATAAAAACTGTAAAATATTTTTTGTTTCAACAGTCATACTATGGAACTGCTAGGAAAAAAAATATCGCAACAGTTCCATGAGGTCACAGTTCCATAGGACTGATGGGAAACTTGAAGTGCTTCTAGTTCTATAGAACAAATAGCACATTTTTTGTTTCAATAGTTCTACCATGGAACTGCTGGGAAAGAAAAATGTTAACAGTTCTATGACGTCACAGTTCCATAGAACAAATGGGAAGTACCCCGAAAAACAGCGCTGCGTCCCCTGACCCCAGCGTTGTGCTGAGTTGGAACCTTTTTGGCAAAAGAACTCATTCACATCGTGTATACTTCTGTGTTACTTTTTTTTTTTATTCCTCTAAACTATTATTTTTATTTAAAATATTATAAACCTTATGAAGGACTAGTGCTGCTGGGTGTCATTATATTTTAGAAGCCTTACCATGTGAGATATTTAAAAATATAATAGAAAAAAATCTATGTTCATAATTTCCCGATCTGTATTTATCTGAACAGTTATATCATTTCGGAGCTCCTACTTCTGGGTGGCTTAGCCCTTCGGGCCTGCTGCAAAACTAACATAATCTAAACTTACCTACCTGTTTATCGGCCTAATTACTACGGGGAAATTTGCCACTGAGAGAAATCTAAAATGGTAAATATGCGACCAAGAAATATTAAAAATGGTGATAAATGTTATTGGATAAAATCAGGAATGGGAAAAATCGCGACTAGAAATTTAACCTCAAAGAGCCTCAAGCACATTGTATACTGCGTTGACAGCTGTCAAAAGGGGCTTTTTTAAACGACTGGAGTATAGAATAGGAATCGGAATTGGTAAGTGAGGTAAGACTCCGACCAGCGAGTGACACAAAAAAGGCGGCAAATTCAAAATATCAGTAGCTGGTAACACAAAATGCATAGCGACTGGATAGGCACTCAGAATGTGACAGCTAGTTTCCTAGGTAAAATTGTTGCCATATGAAGAGTTTGATAAAAAATCCAGTCGCCACTCGCTGGTCACCACTCTGACTCTGGTAACCGATTAAAAAATCAAACAAATTAAAATTTCATCTCGACGGACACCAAGATTGGATGCCTTCATCTCCGAACCTTTGTTCAATAGCGCGCGAAAAGTAGAGTCATACCGTTTCTCGCTGTCCCTCTCTCACACGGTAAATCTTTTAGACTACAGTCTTACCGCATTCAGTTTTTCTATTACCTGTCCAAGACCGTGTTTCTTAAGAAATAAATTACAATACGTAGATGACATTGTTATATGGACCTAACGGAACTGTATTGTATTGTGTCCAAGCTCAATTGCTGTCGACGCTTTGGGCCTTTGGCTTCTACTAGTGAAATGAAGATGGTAAATTGTAGCCTACATCCGTCACTTATTTTCTGTATAATAATAGTACATTATTGCCTAGGCAGTGAAGCAGGCAATTGCCGTTCCTGCCGAGGCATATATATATATATAGTGCTTTTCTCAAAAATCGCAAGAAAAAAAATGTGCTTTTAATTGCAAACAAATGAAATCTTCACATGAAAAAACTATTACTCTTTACCGCCTTTATGTTTATGACAAGGAAAAACCCAAGCTTTTTTTAGAAAAAAAACTCAAGCTATTCCAGACACAGAAAAAAAAGTTACGTTTCGAATAAAATATGGATGTATAAGACTTGTGTCCTGATTTTATTATGGCCATTTTCACTTTTTAAAAAGTTACAGACTAGATAACAATGAAATTTGTATGCAACATTGCGGGCTTGTGTAGCGAGCACGCAATGTTTTTTTTTTAATTTGGAATCTGTCTGTTAACTATGTACTTCGCGTCTCAGTATGGATTTAGTAATGTCAACTTTTCCGGTCATTTTTGAGAAAAGTAACATGAGGCTCAGGTTGTTACATGTTATTATTCAAGTTTCACTTATTTTCGTTAGCGTTAAGAAAGCCGAGTGCGGGTCACTGCGTACCCCGGGTTCCGTGCCAGTACTCAATACGAATGTGAGAGGTGGTATAACACGACCCATGAGATGGTAAACAATTTGTAAACAAACAAAGTCAAGGAAGCACGGAGATACAAAAACACCTTTCCTTAAAAACTACACAGTTGGTAAAAAATAGAACCGATCATATGTGAATATAGCATTCGCAAAATATCTAGACACGCGGGAGCGTGTCAAGCCAAGTTCAAGAAACAGAACTGGCGAGGCGCACCGTGTGTAATATTACACGAACCATTTGGAGCCACTTTTGACCCCCTCATAAATCAAAAACTATTTTACATAAACGTATCCAATTTTGCTCATATATTGAGACTTGCGAGATACATATGTGTTCTAAATTTCATAAGCTTATCTCAAACGGTTATTTAGATATTAATGTCCAAAATTCCTCATTTTTATCATTGACTGACCTATAGACCAAAACTCTAACCCAGTTCCAGATGACCTAGAGAGTTAAAATTTGGTATGCAGATAGGTAATTATATGAATACAAAGGAATAAATAAAAAACTGGCAATTTTTAAATAATTAGATTCTATTATGAACGCTTAACATAAATACCTAATATTACTTAGGGTACCTACGTTATTAACTGGGATTAATTATTATTTTTATATTTAGCGCACATCAATAGTGTAAAATCATTACCTACACATAAATAATGATAAAATAATAGGCATTTAGATTTTCGGTATATACACGACGCGCGCGCGCCGAGTGACGCCGGAGCGGCGCGGGCGCTGTGACGATCGAATCGAACCGTTGACGCGAACGTGGCCGAGCGAGCGGCAGCCGCGCTCACAAGCGCGAGCGCCGGCTTGCTGTCCGTCCGGTTGTCTCTCGATATCTGACCTATAAGGTTGCAATTTATGCTGCGAAATTGCTAAGTTTTCTTAAGGAAAACTTATAATTTGTAGTAATATTATTATTACAATTTCTTTAATAAGTTGGTACCTACGTACGTATAGTATTATAGTATAGGCTATAGTTTAAATAAATAATAATTTTATAGTTATAAGTAGGGAGGTGTATATACTTATTATTATTACAATTCCTATAATAAGTGGGTACGTAGGTTTAGTATAGTATAGGCAATAGTTTAAATAAATAATAATTGTATTTTTTAGTAAGTAGGTAAGTTAAGTATAGTTAAAAGTAAGTAGGTGTATATACCTACTTAACTCTGAGTTTGAGAACTTGTTGATAGTAGCAAATAGTTTTATCTTTTTATTACGTAGGTAGGTACCCACCAAAAACATAAATGTAAAAAAGGAGAGCCAAGTTCAATACAAAAATTATTCTCTGCTGTGGGCTTGGCAATGCAATTGTTTTATATTTATAAAGTCTACTTTTAGTTTTGAATTTGTCCTTTTAAAAGGACCCACGGCGTTACGAGGATATGTACTTACCTACAAAAAGTAATGATATCCCACCAAAAACATAAATGTAAAAAAGGAGAGCCAAGTTCAATACAAAAATTATTCTCTGCTGTGGGCTTCGCCGCAAAAAGAATGGAGATCTGAGATTGAGTGCCAAGTTCTATGCAAAATCCAAATATGTAGTCTAAGGGCTCACTTGGCTGGTTTTCCCATACTAATTATATAGCCTTCGCATGTTCTAAACCTGTTACCTTTCGGTTCTTATTTTATTATTCCGAAAATTTGGCTTGCTGGTAGAAACTACCCATCGAACATAAGGCTCTTCCATGACTGTGTAAAAGTAGGTACTTAATAATAATTCGTATGGGAAAACCAGCCAAGTGAGCCCTTAGACTACATATTTGGATTTTGCATAGAACTTGGCACTCAATCTCAGATCTCCATTCTTTTTGCGGCGAAGCCCACAGCAGAGAATAATTTTTGTATTGAACTTGGCTCTCCTTTTTTACATTTATGTTTTTGGTGTCATATATACGCATAGCATCATACTAGCAAAACACGATATTTGCACACAATATGATATTTACAAATAGTCGGGTTTTGTTATAGAATCGTAGGTAGTTTTAGGTTATGTTAGATTAAAGCAGGCCCGGATGGCCAAATCACCCAACAACTGTCTAATTCATACATACTTATACATACATAAACTCACGCCCTCAGTCCCAGAGTGGGGTAGGCAGTGCTACAGAATTACCAACAACTCTAAAAACTTGTTGATAATTCTGTAACCACACTTTGCACAATTAGGCTAAGATGTTTACCAGCGTATTAGTGACAGGTGGCAAGCCCATCGCCTAACAGTACTACAAGCCTTTATTCCCTTAGTCGCCTCTCACGACATCCACGGGAAGATATGGAGTGGCACTATTCTAACCCGGCAACCACACGGGCGGCTGTCTCATTCATGTCTTAATAATAGGTATGTTTTGCTAATGTGATGTTTTGTTGCTATGGTGATATCGTCGGTGATACTGCAACTGCGTAACTAACAAATTCATGATAGAGCAAAATAAACCTTACCGAGTTATTAAAAAGGTGCATTATGCTCCTTGTTAAAAATGTTACTTACGCGGTTTTGCAGTTTCACCGACGATATGTGAATATCATATTTTGCGAATATCATGTTTTGCTTTTATGATATTTTTCAGAATATCATGTTTTGCGAATACAACCAACTACGCAGGGAAATAGAACGACCCAATTAGAAAACCTATTGTACCGTTACCTAAGGTCACCAAAGCAAAAAATTCAATAGCTCATGTGCGTGTCGAGCACGCATTATAGTTAGGGAGGCGAGGTAGCTAAATGGCGTAATTCAACGGCGCCTTCGAGACCTATCAAAATCGAAAGATAAAATAATTTCGAAAAGAAAAGCTCGTATGGTAAAAACCATTTTAGCGGTGGGTTTGGCGTGTACGGTTTTTCAAAAATGTTAAAAAAAACAGTTACTTGGGCATTCTCGAGCGCGTCAGATATTCATACTACGTATGCCCCAAGTGCCTCTGATAACAACGGTATACTAATCTGCCGGTTTGCGTGGTGGGGGTAGGCATATAAACTACGATGACTTTTTGACGATGCGCTGGCCTAGTTGGTAGTGACCCTGCCTACGAAGCTAGCGGTCCTGGGTTCAAATCCCGGTAAGGGCAGATATTTGTGTGATGAGCGCGAATATTTGTTCCTGAGTCATGGATGTTTACTGTGTATTTAAGTATATATTTCTCTATATAAGTATTTATATCGTTGTCTAGTACCCATAATACAAGCCTAGAGCTTAAATTGGGACTAGGTCAATTGGTGTGACATTGTCAAAAAAAAAAAAAAAAAGTCAGATTTTCGGAAGGGGTGTTAAGTAGGCCCCAAGGAAGCTCCCTTTAAAAAAACTGACGATTTCGGCGTGACGATAAGTTACGATGAATTTTTGAAAATGCAAAAAAAAAAGTTATTTTGAAATACTCGAGCGCGTCAGATTTTCATAGGGGAGGTTTATCTCGGTATCCTGAAAGCATATTTTCTTAATCTGACAAAAATGTTGGTGGGTTCTCTTAATCTGACCGAAAAAGGTTTTTTGGTTTCTTTTTTTTCCTTTCTTTCTCCTTGATAAAACGGGGAATTTAAGAATGACAATAAAGCGATAGATATTCCCTTTTTTGTTTATTTAAACTTTTTTTTTGTAAAATGTATCGTTCGCGACTTATATGCTGCAACGCGTTTTTCGGAAGACGAAATGGCTCCTCCACACTTCCGGTCATGCGGAAACCGGCAGATTTTGTATTTTTAGTAAGTTTTAGATTATATTCTTCAAAATAAAAAAAATAAAAATCGCGCTCGAGAATGCCGGATTAACGTTTTTTTTTACAAGTTCGCGACCCTATAACTCGGCGGCGTCAAGGACTTATCGTCAGATTAGTTAAATTTAGTCTTAAAACACTAAAATCAACCCCCAATATCTTAATCTGACGCGCTCGAGTATTTCAGACTATCGATTTTTTTTTACTAATCTGATCGTCTATCCTAGGCGCGCGTCACTACATAAAGAGCTAAATACTTTACAAGGTTGTTCTATTAGGTCTAAGGTATCTCTCATATCTTAAACTGCCACGCTCGAGTATTACCGAAAATTCCCCTATTCGCCTCCCTAACTATTACTTACTTCTGGGTACCGCGCCACAAAACGCAATAAAATATCGTTACTACATACATACATAAACTCACGCCTTCGTACCCAGAATGGGGTAGGCAGAGATACAAAATAAAAACTTGTTTATAATTTTGTAACCACATCTTTAAAAAAAAATCTTTATCGTTACTACTTTAAAAAAAACTCGTATCTGATATTTCGAGATGTAAGAGTTTGAACCTTATTCTCTTCACAATTAAGTTCAAAATCATTCGTCAAGAAATATGAGTTACGAAGTTTTTCAAAGCAACGACGATTATTATGTATGTATTTCACTTTGACGACACGTTGGGTTAGTTTCTGAGTTGGGGCAAATATTTGTGTTATGAGCACAATTATTGATTTCTGAGGCATGGATGTTTCCTATGTATTTAAGTTTTTATGGCTCTATGTAAGTATTTATATCGTTGTCTAGTACCCATAGAACAAGCCTATATAGTGGGGGAGCTTTTAGCTTTTAACTTTGCGAAAATTCTAAACAGACCGCGTTTTTTTCTAGAATCATGCATTTTAAGTTATCTCTTCGAATAATATTTAAAAAAAACATTTTCCATGTCCGGAACAAGGTAAAAATAAAAAAACGTGTTTGTGTGAGTAAAATTCAAGGCAAAATAGTTAACAGGACAATTCTAGTTATTATGTACAAATAATTGGTAGAACCAATATATATTTTTAGAATTATACAAACTCCCCCACGGAAATGGAAATAAAAATATTTTCGATTTTTTTAAATTTCAAGCAAAAATATTACAGTAATTTTGGAACATAAAAATATTAAAAATAATATATTAAAACGCTATCAGGCAAAATTAAACAAATAGTACTTATCAACGCAAATACATTTTAATAGTTTATTTTTAATACCGGTTCAGGCAAAAATGTAAAAGAGCTAAATTTAGTTTAACTTCCATTTATGAATAGGCTTTATATTACCTACTTATTTACAAGAAAATCAAACACATTAATGCAATTCGTTGGTTTTACTACATTAAACTATTAAGCAACATCCTATCTATTTAATTCTGAAAAAATCCGGTTCGGGCCTCAATATTTGCCATTGTTCAACAACTATCAGTTCTATTACATTTTTCCCAATTTTCTTTATATTAGTTAAGTGTATGAAATAAAATCCACTTAGTTTTTTTTTCCTGTTGATATTTTTGCTTGAATTTTCAAAAAAAACCTTGCGCGGACGACAAATGTTTAATTTATGGACCTACTGATAATAATGAATCTCTTCTGCAAATACTCCTTGCCAATGTAATGCCTGTTATTTTTTTCTATCAAGTAAAATTGATAAACAAAACCGTAAGTCGGACCATGCTCAGTGTAGGGTTCCGAAGCCGTTACTACAAACAAATTAGACCTCGCGACAAACTTAACTTTGCCGTTAGAAGCCTTATGCTAGGGTAGACGAGAGAAAAAAAACATCCCCACGTTACGTTTAGAAAGGTACTTACACAAAAATTAATAAAAAAAATTACCACTTTATCACAATTAAAAGTTAAAACTAAACTTATTAAAATTAAAATTAAACTAAGCTACTCAAATAAAAATAAAACTTAGCTACTCAAATATTAAAGATGTATATAATAATCACCACTATAAAAAGAACACCCCTCTAGCAGGTCCGCACGCGGCATGGTCCCTATGACACTGGCTGCATTACCTCTCTGGATAGCTAGCCCAATCCTTTGGGAGAGGTAAGCACCAGCTCTAGGATCTGCGGAGGTGTCTATGAGCCGGGATGACAGAGCCTTCATATAGCTTTTCATATCAACTGACCAAGGACCCATGGGGGTCTCCACTGAAAGTGCCACAAATTTGTTATTATTTTATAATGATGAAAAACTTTATTGGCGTGACTAATATGTATTGTATATTTTTGCCAAATTACAGCTTTCAAGTACTAAGAGTCTCTGAGCTAGGCTGCGGACGGACGGACGGACATGGCGAAACTATGAGGGTTCCTAGTTTGGCTACGGAACCCTAAAAATGCAACTTAATACACTCCCCTGTCCGTACCCTGTACACATTTAATGTAAAAAATGCCGTTTCCTGCAAGGTTGGCCTATTTTTCGAGCTTATTACCCGGGCTGAAGAGCTTAGTTTGGGATTAGATCAATTTGTGTGACATTAACGTTATCCTCTAATATTTATTTATTTGATCCATGAATTTATAAAAACAGAGAAGCTATTATAACATAACTATGCAGTACAGTTCACGCTGAGAGACAAGGACAGATCTTTATAACTGCTATAGCTCTGTCCTTTACGATCACCGTAAAATAAACTGCATTGCTGTCATAATACCCAGAGGTCACAAAATACTGACAAGTTTTTTTGTAATCTTTTCGAGAAATTTTATTGAAAGTATAGCTTACCGTTCAAAAACTTTAAAAACACAACTGGGACATACGGACAGCCAGACAGATGGACTAGATGACATTATTAGTGTTGCGTTCTTGTCATTTGGTTATGGAACTCTAAAACCTTGATCAACTTAGGGTAATGGGTAATCTAAATGGAGTAACGGGAAAGGGAAGTTCATTTTCGCAAACCAGTTGAATGACGTCAGACGTAACAATAGCGAATGAGTTATCGATCAAATATATCGAGGTAGACAAAGGTACTAATAAAGTAGATATTCAAATCGTCTGCAGAGTACGGAAACTAGTTTTGTCACCTAAGAGCATGTTTGAACAGGTTTATAATCTGGTCAAATATTTAGGTGAAATCGAAACGTGACCTTAGTCAGACAAAAATAATAATATATATCGATAAACAATTCGGAGGATTTTACCATATGAGGTGTTATTACATTCGTCTTGGCTGTGGTAGTACGTAGGTGCTTACTTTATGCAAACAAACCAGACCACGTACACAGAACAGATAAGTACAGAAGTAAATCACATGTATGTACTTCACTTTTCATACCTACGCTCGGCGGTCGCTCTAGGGTTGTCAACTATGGCTTATGCACAAAAAACTATCGCGGTAGTGGCACTCGTATCTAGTCGTTTGATTTATTGTTGAGAATGAAACGGGAAGAATGGAAATATAAATTAACAATAACTAAAAAAATATTTAATGACATTGTTACCTATATTACAAATTTGTCACAGAAAATATAAAATATACCGTAGGCAACTTCAAAAATAACCGACCAGACGAATTAATATTAAAGTGGAGGGGCTAATCCAAACCCGCAGTCAGAGATGGTCATTTCGTAATCGATTCCTGATTACACGATTAATTGATTTTACTTTGTAATCCGCTACTGCGTGTCAGATTACTTGTAATGTATTCAAGTGACACCGTGAATTACCATTACATATTAAGGAATCAGTAATCATCTATACAAATATTCTAATTACAAGTAATTGGAATCAATGTCGATTCCAAATTACTGGAATTGTTGACTTGATTACTTCCAGATTACTTTTTTTTGGTGTTTTCGAAGTACTTCTATCACTTCTTCCCAACAATTATCAAAATACAAACGGTGTATTCTCTTGAACATCATCTTCAGGCACCGCTCACGAAAATTTAACAGACAACAGCATAAGTTGGGCTCTGTTAAAAAATAAACGGGTACCATAAATAAACATGTCCTTTTAAAGATTTTCATAATTATTTTATTTTTTTATTTTAAATCTGACCGTAATTGGCATTTCCATTTCCTCGCCGAATTTTCATTATTTCTAATTTTGCCATAAGTTCCATATTAAAACAACGGAATTCCTCCGCATCGATAAAGTATGCCATAATGTATATGTACTCGTCACTCGAAATATAATTAAAAAATATTAAACTTATCAAAGGGATTCAACACCAACAATCAACATTTATTAAAGTAATGTGGTGAAAGACTAGAGTGACACTGACACGTTTGTCAAAACAATTTTATCTTAGCTTAGTGACATTTGAGAAACTTATAAAATAAGGTCAGACTTAAGTAGGTAATCTAGCCTGGAATTGGAGTAAAGTAATTCAGATTACTTTAGTACTTGATTACTGAAGAATCAAGAATACAGTAGTGGTTTACAATACCGATTCCAAAGGAGTGGATTACAAATGTAATCATGGTACTAGTATTACAGTAATTTAGATTATTCAAGTAATCGATTACTGAGGAATCATGATTACTGGAATGTAAACGTGTAATTAATTCCCAAAGTAATTGATTACGCCCATCTCTGCCCGCAGTACCTACCTAATCTACCTATTATAGCCCGTAATAGCAAAAACTTATCCTACAAAACAAAACAATAAACCTACCTACTAGGTATTACAATACAAAAAGTTTACAGAGCAGAAACATACAACATTTTACGTTTGTCAATTTTCATTATCGAAAATTCCTTATAACTTCTAAACGGATTACCCTAGTTACACAATTTCCATTACCATATACGTTTTAGACCTAAACCTATCAAAAGACACTAAAAACAACACAATATCTACACAAACAAAAAAACATGTTTTCAACTTACGTAAGGTGGCGTGAATTTACCTACCAAAAATATAATTAAGTATTTCGTTTATACTGATTCAAAATACCGGCCGGGGCGGTGCGCTTACTTACCTAACTCTTCTGTGTAACGTTAAAACGAACCATTGAAATACAAGCAGATACCTACTTACCTCTCTGAAGCCACTGGTAGCTAGAAAAAGGACAAGTGGAATTTAAACAACCGTCCACTGAACAGTTATAATAACTTATTTTTTGTTGCTCCATTATACCTGATTATCGCACAAAAAGTCCACAGACGCGACGCGTGTCAAGCGGACGGCACTCGCGCTCGCACTCGTCCCAACTACTCCGAGATATTGTATGTGTCCGTGAGCGGCGTCTATGTGTGCGTTGCTCGAGCGCACTTTGTATGTAGATTGCTTTCTGTACCTATCTGTTCTGTGCCACGTAGGCGATGGGCTTGCAACCTGTCACTAATACGCTGGTAACCATCTTAGCCTATTTGTGCATATTGTGGTTACTGAATTATCAACAACTTTTTAAAGTTGTAAGTAATTCTGTAGCTCTGTCTAGCGCTCTGGGATTATAGGCATGAAGTATGTATGTAAGTATGTAGTTCCCATTTTTGTACCCTTTTTGGATACCTACACGACTTTCTACGATATTTTAATACCCAACTAATGAAATGTGCATGTGCCCTCGCGATGTTTACCTTCACCGAAGGACTATTGGGTACTTCAGTTAGAAAGACTTATTGGTACATAGCAACCGTTGGCGGTTCGAGCTCGGTACCTTACGTACGATCACGAGTCGGTACCCTGAGCCTCTTGGCTGATGCTTTAAGTACCAAGCTTTTCCTGACTTTCTGTAAACAAGATAGGTCCCTAAAGTGCCTTAAGTTGCCTTGAGAAAATGTACAGCCATGATTGACTTGGCGGGGGCACTGCCGTGCTCTCTGAATTAAGTTTTCTTGACGTTAGAGCAACGAGTATTTTTAAGTTTGCAAGCTTGGCACGGAGCCAGCCTGGCGAATGAACAGTCCGCGCCACGTTGAAAGCTTTCGATTAATAATTAAAAAGCTCTTGGCTGAAATAGGTTCTTATGGTTCAACTTGGGGAGCTTCGAAACGGGTAACATGTCCACGGCATGTGGATGGCAACTGTGGTGGCAGGACCTTTTTGCGTGTGCATTTTCAATTTGGCAGCATGGTTTATAAAACGCATAAGACTGCCTAATTGAGAATACCCGCGCTAAAATGTGTTTTGTTCTCTCTGAAGAAACTACATGACGCTGCCATTTAAAAAAAAAAGTCATAGGAAGGCAAACGAGCACACAGGCCACCTGACGGTAAGTGAAAACTGTGACCCATAGACATTCGCATTCACAAGACTGCAAATGCACTGCCAACCCTGAGGACTAAGATGGAATGCCTACATGCTAGTAATTTCACCGGCTGTCTTATCCCCAAACCGGAACACAACAATGCATACACTGCTGATTGGCGGTAGGTTAATGGATAAGATGGTGGTACCAACCCGGACGGAGCCTGCACAAGGTCCTCCCACAAGATTAAATTTCGCTCGTTCGTCCGACCGACCGCCGTTTTTAAGAGAATATCACCCCAGAGCCCGTCCGGATCGCTACCACGATCTTATCCTTTAACCTGTCGCCAAACAGTAGTGTTCGTGTTCGCGTTCGTATGTTCATGAGTTTACGTAGGTATACATCGTTATTTGTTCTGGGAATAGTTGTTAGAAAGGCGGAAGAGTTAGGTTTACGTAACGTTGTGACAGTGTTTATACTTCGGTTCGTTTAGTTAGGGTTATTCCCACCTGTTACCACCAATTGGTTACCACTGGTAACAGCTGGGATTTTTTTTCCCCACCCGTTACCACTAAAGTTCTCGGTACTAAAATATTTCGTGATAACTACACTTAGAACAATAGGGAATATGCATGGATTTTAAAAATCGCATTTCTCATCAAAATATGAAAATACCGTAAAAGAGATCACCAAAACGGAAATTAAAATTAAAATCGGTCAAGAAATACGGAAGTTATAAGCATTTCAAACTTCTAATTAGACAGAGAGATCCGATGTGCACCGTGACGTCATTGTGCACTGCGGCCATATAAACTCCATGTAAAATTCCGTTTTTCTAGAAAGAGATAGGAACAAATCTTTGTTGGCTTATATCTTGGTTATTTTTATAGTTATTCAAAAAATGATTTTTGTGATCTGTTTGTTACATGAATCAGCTTCAATTGAAGCTGTAAAAAAAAAACATGCATATTCCCTATTGGTGGTAACAGCTGG